>OX452989.1:4502147-6902147 GCA_949699065.1 Metalampra italica
AGAAACACGTTCGTTAAATTTACTTATATTATAAAACTAGCCGATACCCCGCGACTCCGTTCGCGTGATAAAGTTTTCATCTCCCTAAAACGATGGCGGCAGAGTCACCCACGTAAATTATACCCAGCTGAAACAATTAATTTCAATTAATAAAGGTCGAAAGCCTTCAAACGTTTTTTTTTTTGTTTTAAGCCAGTCCACTAGGATTTACGTAGGTATAAAACAATACAATCGCCAAAATTGATTGATCGACCAAATTTAATTCTAATAAAAATCATCAGCTAACAGCACCGAGTGTGTGTCTACGACGTAACTGTAGCAACTAAATTTAGTCGAAAAATTTAACAGAAACGATTTAGATGATAGTTTCCAGTTCTCGACCAAACTGTTGTACTTTGTAAAATAAAAATAATAAAATAAAATAGCGCTAACTTACAATGTCAGATATTTTTTTCGCCGTCTGTGTGTCTGACAAAGGCCTCCTCTGATTCTTCCGCGCCTCTGTCTCTTGTCAATCTCGTTCAGGTTTTTTCCGCTACTTTTACGAGGTCATCATTACTTCAGGTAACACAGTTAGTTAAATTAGCAAAAATGATGAAACGATTTGCGATAATAATGTCCAATCTGAAACATTGTTTATTAAATAATTGTTTACCTAAGACTTATGAATAGAAAATGATGATCATTCAGACAAAATT
This sequence comes from Metalampra italica, assembly GCA_949699065.1. NCBI lineage: Eukaryota > Metazoa > Arthropoda > Insecta > Lepidoptera > Oecophoridae > Metalampra > Metalampra italica. Next base: position 4,502,846 of record OX452989.1, read on the forward strand.
AAAACACAATCAATTTAATTTTTTCGATCCGTTTTAATAATAAATGTATAACTAATTTTCTACTTACATTATTCAGTTTGTACAATACGCAGTGTGGACATTATTCAGTTCGAGCATGGTCGTTGGACATTTTTCATATTGGACATTATATTATCGTAAAATTATTATTTACATTAGATTTACGACGGAAATCGTAAAAAAGGTTCTTGGTGCCCTACTCCACATCTTGCTGTTCCCCGATGTAAAACCCCAGAATAAGCTAATAGAGACATTGTTCGGGCGCTCGTTAGCCGCATCAAGATGCGCCCGCGCAGCGCCGCGGGGGTCCGTGCGCTGCGCGCGCGCATCTAGCCACCGTGATCTGTTACGTGATGCCCGACTATTACGGCTAATTGTTTTTTTTTGTTGTTATAGTGATACATTTAGAAATAGTCCAAAAAGAGTTTAAAACTGAGGTGGGGAGAAGAAGCGCAGACGAAGTCACGGGGCGTCCACTAGTGAGGACATAAATCTACTTTGTAAACCCTTCAATATAGCCATTCTTATTTATAATATAGATTAGAATGGATAAATTGAAGGTTAGGTATATTATGCAAGGCAATGTTTCTTCTAGGGAAGTTACGGTTGGGCTACATTTTATGGGATATATCCGAGTGTCAGTTCTCAACACTTTACAGTTCTATTTCAGGACGAAATTAAAACTACTCTCTCGTCACTGTCACACAAACAATAATAATATGACAATAACCATATTTTCGACTCAAGATGTTACTTTCTTTATTACTTTTTCGTTTTTTTACTCGTGAGTGACGTGTCTTATTTTGAACTTTAACTGTAAGAAGATAAAAATAGATGAAAACTAAAACTGCACATCTGTTTTATTATTCACACCCAACTGTAAGAGAATAAAAGGTGTCGTCTTTGAGATCGTGAGTTTTATTTCAGGCTTCGTTTCGCTATGTCCCTGACGGGGTAGCCAGAAAGAATGGAACGCTAAGTACTTATCACTAACCAACCAAACCAGTGCCGAAAGCATGCTGAAGTTCCTAACAGATGCAAATCTTAGCATTGAACTATTAGGCGGCGATCACAATAGATCACCAATGATAGATAGATAAATCATTTATTTATGGTCGCAGTGATACAATACAAGGATTAGCCTTGAAAGAGCCCTACTACAAAATAATATGATGATGATAATGTTACAAAAAACCTATGTTCTTACAATAAAATTCTAGAGCGGTAAAGGCGCTTCCATATTCCGACGGTGAGCAAATATCCAAATCTGTTCATAAACCGTTCGGCATCCTAAAGAAGTGCACAGGTTATAACACCTCGAATGCAAACACGGGTGCAGCTAAATCCTGAAGAGTAACCGGCGTTTAAGGCGCTTTTAGAAGTAGGTCAACCCGCAAATATTAAAGTGCAAGATATTGCAAACCGTAGGTACGTCCGTGCGCTCAAAAACTTATGTTACGTCATTAGACATTTAAAGTGTTCTTTTTGTGGTGTTTCATGTTATTATTATGTTGGTAAATGCTTTTGTTCAAAGAGTTTATTTATTGATTTTCCTTTCTGAACTGTCCTACTGTAGGTTTTTAAATTACTTTTTGTGCGAAATGAAAAAACAACTTCTATGTCATTCATACACAGTAATTTCATCATCGTTTATTGTATCGTATTATTATTTTTAAAAATCTTATTATAAGTCACTTTCTCTACACACCATCGTAAACAATGTTATAAAGCTTGTTACACACGAATAAATTACCCAATTAAAGAAATGATTACACAAAACCGCACATAAAAATGTTACTTGCGAGAGCATACGATTGAAATATCTCTTTGGTCATTAAAAAGAAATGCGGCCTCTTAATTGAGCTACAATGACAGGGGAGGGATAAAATACTCGGATATACGAAAATAGAAGGAATAACAAACAGATGTTAGGTTTGTAAAAAAGTTTCGGGTAACGGGTTAAAGGTGTATCCACACGAGTACAGTTTGTAAAAAAACGGTTAATAACGGTTTAGTAACCAAAATTTCCGTAAGTTACAAATAACTATATAATATGGTTATTTAACTATGGTTACCTATGGTCATTTATCCGTATGTGAGCTATAAAAAAAGATGTAAGTATATTTAAGTACAAATCATTCAAATAAAATAATCATAAGTAAGTAGTACCCTGTATACAAGCATGTGCCTGTCTGACTATTTACAATATGAGTCGTATTAATACTGAAAGGCAGCAAATTGTTTTTTTGTCATTGAACTTTCAACTGTCTACTCATTGCCAAGATTGACAAAAAATAACAGATTGCTCAATGTAGTTATGCAATGTAACAACAGTTGAAATTTTGATGTTAATGTGAAAACTTTAGTAAAGCTTTACATCTCTCGTAAATGAGGGACGTGATTTAATGAAAAATGACTATTGGTGTGAGTAGATGAAATTAATTGAGTGAATGAGTTACTAGCGATAAAACCCGTAATCTACCACTTTGTCAAAAACGAAGTCATTCCTTTATTACGTTATTTAATTTAATATTTGTCACATATTTTGTTGTCTGAAGGGCCATTAAGTCGCATACCTTTGACTCTATTTTACCAAAGCACTATTTATTGTTTTCGAAATGTTTCAGGTTACGCATTTAAAAAAATACAACAGAAGAAGCGGTAAAATTAACCCTAAAGTGCCAGCAATTTGTTAATTGTTGGGGACTTTTTTGTTCCATTTTTTCTGAATGGGTTTATTTATGAATTTTAAATGGCCCCTGAAGACTGAGGGGTGATGCTAATTTGAATTTTATGAACTTTATTTTTACGAATAGAAGGGGTATATCCCCGTGGGACATGCACACTGCACAAGTGTTATTTTTCGTGTTTTAATTAGTGTCGCTTTTTCTCAAAATGCTCGTATATTTAAGTACCTAACCTTTTTATCATAACTTAACAAGTTTTCTTACCAGAAGCTTTTTAAACATTAGTATCCTAAGGTGGCGTGGTAATAGATTTCGGTTTTAGATTAGATTTCTGGCCATTGTGTACTTAATAGCATTCAAATCAACAGAAACAGTAGGTAATAAAAAGTATCAGTACTATGAAATTCAATAAGATAATGCATAATCTAAGCGCAATTTTATTAGACAGGGTACAAGATTTGCCGTTTCTCCCTTGTACATTACAGCAATAATTGTTTTTCTACAACTTTTGCACTCTGACATCCAAAGCAAGGATTTCTCAAGGAACGTTTAGAAACTTGCGAATGTACGAAGGAATCCACAAAAGCTATTCAAGTTACAACTTATAATAAGTGTTGTATGCGCAAGTTAATCTGGTGGTCATCCCGCATTATGTTTGTTCGGGATTACCGAGGCAATCCAATCTAAGTTGCGAGACTGTTCAGCAGTTTACGACCAGCGGATTATTGGGCGGACGTTATTATTGTGTCGGGTCGCCTTTGGTTAGACAGCGATTGTAGCTAGCTAGTGTTGGCGGAGACATCGTGTATTGGACTACGTAATTAGTATGCCTAAATACAAAACATAACACAAAACAAATGCTTGTTTTCTTATACAGCTAAGTAGGTATATAATACTTACAAAGATGCGAGTAGCTTTTACTAGTATAATCATTATTAGCATGTCATTTTTAATGGTTATCTAACGAAATACATTCATTTATCCTCCTGGGACCCCACGGCCTCGCTTGAGGACATAAAATTCAAAAATTAAACATAACGTAAAACATTAAAAAAAACATAAACTAAATGTATTTTTTGACGTCCACTTGGCTTGAGGACTAAAAATTAAAAATAAAATAAAACGTAAAACATAAAAATAAATAAATTTTTGTTGACTTCTCCCAGGATTCACGAGGTTATATCCTATTTCGATACATGATCGGTGAATGAGTTTTTTTCGATCACCGCTGCAGATATATTGTATGGCCCTTGTAGAAATAACATGGAATTCAATTGAATACATAGAGACAATAAAATCTTGAAGTCCCAGTGAGATCATCCACCACAATGACATAATTCATGGATTCTTTTGTAGTTTAAAGCCTCGATGAAATCTTTAGATCTAGATGTGTGTCAAGATCTTTAGATCTTTTAGTGGCAATCACAGTTGTTACAACTCCACAATACTTGATGTGACAAGGAACTTTCTATCACCTAAAATTAAAACATAAGACGCAAAAATCGAATGGAAAAGATCAAAGAATCCACAATCTCGCTTCTAATCATATGAAATTGATATTTATTTTGTACGGAAACAAAAAATAAAACCAACAATAAATCGCGGACGAAACACGCCTCTTCTTGATATTTCTACGGAGAAATGTCAATAAAACTATAAAATTATTGCACGTATAGTGTCGTGGCTCGTGGTAGCTCAGACACAGCGAAATAAACACGAAAGTTTTATTTTATGATTTACATTATTTTAATTTTGGTACAATCAAATCTTTGTCCGGTTGCGGCGATCGAATGGTTTTGAGATTTTTGAGAAAAATAATTAACAATGTTTTTGTTTTTCAGTAACAATGTAGAGTTAAAATTACGGTATTGTACAGAAATTAAACATTGTTTAATTTCTGTACAATACCATTTATATACTTAGGAACTATTTGTATATTTATACTTTAAGTAAAACGCCACTAAAACTTTGTTGTAGCTATTATAACCACAAAGGCCTAACACTCTTATCCATAAATTTCACTTTCATTTACCACTTTCGATACAAAGTTGCATCTTCTGAGAGTAACGCGTCACATCGCTGTCAACTATAAAAATGTTTGTTGACGTGCAAGTATCAAGTTGTAACAGGCAGCGTATACACAGAATTATGAATTACGAGCGTGGCCTGCTCCCGTACGACACATATAAAATTATTTCCAGTTTCTAAACTATTTATAATATTATAATAATTTTCCGCTCCAATTATTCCCTCGCTGACACGTTTTATTAGTTATATATATGATTGTTGTTTTTACGGTTGTTAATAAATAATTTTTATAATTTTCTCTTCGTGACGATATTATAAACAAAGTTAAGGCATGTGATTTTGTATAAATTATGCAATTATTGTCACCCAGCGTGACAGGAACACTTGTGTTTGTATAACATTTGATTCTTAGTGGTCGAATACTGGTCGTAAGTTTGGATTAAAAAGTTATTAGGGTTCGTTCGTACGTCTTTCTTTTTAAGAATTCCAGTTCCGGAAGCTTCAATTTGATCCAGAAAACATGACGCAAAAGCAAAACTTACTTACTCAGAGGGCGGTTGGCTGTAGGCACAACAATATCAAATGATATTAATGCCAACCAGTAAAACAAGCAGCGTAGGTTACTGGTCATACCGATTTAAGACAAATGAAAAGAAATATAACATATGTCCCAAATAGATTTTCATTTTAACCTACTTATAACTTGTAATATTTTTTGCAAAAAAAACCTACTTCTTCTAGCGGTTCCTTTCCACTGCTGTGGTCAGCTCCACGGAGCAAATATACAGTCAGCTCACTATACTTTTCCTGGTCTCTAATTAAGCAATCGCGAACATTTCTTAGCCACAACTCTGTCAACACTACACTACCCCTCAATCTTTCCTATTACGATAAACAAGTATAAAGGTGATACCGATACTATCTTAGCATACAACCAGAAGAACCAAAACCTTCGACATAGCCCAAAAAGTGAGTACGTTAAAGTGGCTGGCACTGGTCACGTCTGTCGGAGAACCGATAACAGCTGGGGAAGACGAGTTCTCGTGTGGAGACCACGACTGGGCAAGCGTAGTGTGGGACGCTCCCCGGCTATACACGGAGCGACGTACTGCGTGAGACGGCTGGCAGTGAGTGGATGCGGAAAACCGAGGACCAGGTTCAGTGGCGCCTTGGGGGAGGTCTATGTCCAGCAGTGGACTAGTGTAGGCTGATGATGAAGATAAATTACTTAACTTTTCAGAAACAAACGAAAACCAAAATGGATACCGTCGGCTACGAGAAACTTTATTTAAGGCATCTTGTAAGAATCTATAGCAAAATAAAGTCTAATAAACATTATAGGTGCGTCTAGGTAATCATACTGTAAGGGAGTGCACTCACAAGGTTTACGTATGGTGACATTAAGACTGATTGCTTAACTAAGGCCTCGTTCACACGATAGTCAAAAGATAAGAATGTAGTTACCTTCCTTATCTGTTGGTCTCTAGTAGGTATATTTGTTTATTCATTAACGCGAAAAATGTAAAAATAGAAAATTTTAATAATAGCAAATTCTAAAACCATAGAAAAATATTCAAATCAATACAAGAACAGAGTTAATTTGATTAAATCTGAATGCAAATTTAAGAATGCGCAAAATAATAACGGTAGGTACGATCTTCTAATTATAAACTAAGATTGCTTACTGTAAATAGTACCTACTAAAATAACTAGGAAATCACATCCACTACTTTCTTTTCATTCCTTTTTAATAATCACAAAATAATTCTCATATTACTTATTTATTTAATATCTAAAAGACTGTCGCTTCTATTTCATTTCGTGTACTTACTTATAAAATCATGGATTTATAGATGACATGACTAGTTCGTCGTATGGTATTCAATGAAATATTAAATACATGAATAAACATACTAGAGGTAAGTAATCACTTCTTTACACACATAATCTGCTATATACATTTTCACCACAGTGTAAACACGACCTAAAGCTTAACAGTCGCAAAGAATTAGCTCTCTTCTATGGCAATAATATCGTGTAATCCTGGTATTATTACACCCCAATATCTGCCCCTAAATCCACTGTCTACCGAACTCACATTTCTACTTAAAGTTTCTCTTGGTCAAGTAGGTAGATAAGAAAGATTATTTTCTAAAAGGAAATTGTTGAACCTATTTTTATCTGAATACAATCTATATAGGAATTTTATATTGAAAAAAAATAGACCCAATTTCTAAACGATCATACTATACCGTCTTTACTACTTCATAATAACATTGAAAAATATATCCATATCCAGTCTAATCCACTGTCCAAATCCGTGAGCGGATTTCTAAAAATACATTTCAAATCTGTTAAACAAAACCCAATAGGTGCAATAATGTTTTTTAACAAAAAAGTTTATTAAGATTATTACTGATCAAAAAAAAATTAAGTACCTGCCAGAATGTATGTGAATTTCAAATGTAGGATTACAAAATATCACAGGGAAGGTAACGCAGACCTATAACTTTTATAATACGACTTTCAGTCTCTATTAAAATCGACGACAAATTCAAAGTTCTATTCTACCTATTAAAAAATAATTCATCGGGACTACTTCCATAATACAAAACTTTTTGCTGATTTCCTGAATTGTAGAGCGAGAGCTGATATTGTATTTATTAATAAACAATATATTCTAGCTAGACAGTATTCGTAAAAACGAATTGATGATCTACAAAAAATATTAATAAGCCTAATATTTAACAAGGCGGTTTCCGTTAAAGAAATTTTTAGTTTTACACATGTCGAAAGCTACACATGTCGCTAATTTGAGATTAGATTGAGGACATTATACGACAATATTAGTCCGGACTCCCGTGACAAATACCGAAATATTTGTCATGTACCCAGTTCTAACTTTTACCAATCCACACGACAACGCAAAGAAAAGGGGAGCTTCATAATCCGTAATATTCCCCAGCTCTCGATCATAACCCGGACTCGAACCACAAAGGTGACGTAATAACGCCCGCTAATCCCCCATTGTGGCGCCATCTCTTGACAGATTGCCACCAACTTGAATGAAGATTACGCTCGGCGCCGCTAGGGGTGCTTTGTTCGCTTCTATAATGGGGAAAACCTATTGTATGGAGGAATGTTGGGGATAATTTGTTTTTGGATTTTCAATGGGTTTTCGGAGTGTATTGAGTAGGTTGTGTTGACACTGTTGTTTTAGCGGTCCTTGGTCGTGTTTGATTCAAATTTCACTTTAACATCCAAATGGTGTACCGTGCGACGGACATTGTATTTTTTTTCTTTACGAATTTGAGATTTAAATATTTCGAATCGAGTTTGATCCGCATTATTGATGTAGGTTTACGAAATTTGGTATACACGCATCTAGATACGAGTAGCTACATACATTCTTAAAATAATGAAGAAACTTGTACCAAGATATTATGCCTTTCGTAAACCTACGAATGGGATTTTTCTTAAACGCGAAGCAGCTGAGTAATTCCTATGAATTCCATATAACAAGTGGTCTTCTTCATTTACCATAGAATAAAGTGAGAAAAAATACTTAAGATTCATACATACATCACACTCTATAAAACAAAGTACATGTTCAGGCACGATAGGTACTTAGATACCTTGTTTTATTCCTCACGGAATTAAATGTTTAACCCGAAAATTATTTAGTTGTGTTATACGTCACCCGTGATGATGGATCGCGGCAATAATTGCGTCAGGCTTGACGCGCCCCGCGTAATTTGTTGGAAATGGGGGGTGGGGGAGGGAGGGGTTATTGATGGGTTTTCCAAATGGCGGGTTACGTGCGTATTGTTTTTTTTGTCAGCTAGGGGCGTTTGGGACGTTTTATGTCAGATATTTTGTGATTTGATACGGCTATATCGGCGTACCGTTGTAGGTATTTAGTTTGATTGTTAAAGTCGGCGACGTAGGAATTGGTGGTAGTAAAAAATGGGCTTGATTCGGAGTTAAAATTGTAAAAATTGAAAAGTCGGAAAAATCGAACTAAATTCGTGGTGTTTGGTGTCATTTAGTTGGTTTTGCCTATAACACGAGATTCACAAAATAGGAAAAAGTCGGCAGCGGACGTAATTTGACAAGTTTCGAATAGATCACTAAAACAAGTAAATCTAATAACAATATCCAAAGTAACTTAATATAAAGAAATAGGATTAAAAATACAAGTGATACACGCTATAGATTTTAATAACAAGTAATTGACCTGTAAATCAACGTGACATATTATTCAAATAGAAGCATTTAACAGTGAATTATACGAAATAATGCGGCGACGATGTCCCGAACATTGCGCACTAAGATATACGCGGAACGCACGGAATGGACCGCCAGTAGTTTTATGAGCGAAATAAACAAAACAAAGATTAATTTTTAGAATGCAACTATTATCATAGCAGTTAAGGGTTAGATAGCATTTATCACTAATAATTTATCAGTGACAAATTAATAAGATATAGTCGCCTATAAACAAACAAATAATATCAACTTTACTCATTCATTATAGTTGCTTCGGGATCTGCGATCATTAATCGATTGACGATCGCCGTTCGGGATAGACAAAAGGTGAAGTTTGTTCAGTAATACTTAAATAAAGTATAATTATCATCAACAAGAACTTGGGTGACATACGAGTAGGTACTTATTTGAATACCTACAAATTATAGTTATGTGTTCCATGCCTGAATTTATGTTTTTGTGATTTGAATAGTATTTCGTAATTTAGTCCATTATCTTTCAGTTTAATGACGTTGATGGTTTGATAATGTTTTAAATTGGGAAACATGAGCCTTAACAAAAGTCAACATGTCACATTAGAGAAGAGTTATAACTTGACAGACGCACCACAGAAAAAAAACAAAATGCCTATCGCACCATTTGTCTGACGTCAACAATGCTCCCAGATATATTGGTTTGATACACTTATTAATTTCTTTTATGAACACATTAATTGTATTTTACAAACAAGTGTATTTTAAATTCATTATCTTTTAGTATGACGTCAAAGTCGAAACTTAAGTACTGCTGCTCTCAAACGGTGAAGAAAAAATTCTTAGGCGCATGTGAAGTCCACCAACCCGCACTGGGGTAGTGTGGTGGACTATAGCCCGAACGCCCTCGTTGAGAGGGTAGGCCTGAGCCCCAGCAGTGGGGACATGTTAATAGGCTGTTGATGATGACGTCAAAGTATGTTTACAAAATCGCAGGTATTCAAGCGAACGTCCATTTCCTTGTAGTTTTACTAAAATCACTGCTGCTCTGTCTGTCCGTTGTTGAATCTTCTACGATGACATTCCAATATATAATTTTCTAATCCTAAACATGAATTATGTTTGGAATTTGACTCTGTGCTGTAGGAATTAAGCATTATTAGGCCAAATTCACGAAATATAATACAATGAGACCAAACCAACTCGAATAAGTTTTTTATCCAATGGAAATCAAATTAACGAACTGCCTCTCACTGGCTCTCACTTAGTACTGTCGACCGCACGTCAGTGGAAACACTTTGTCCTTGAGCTGGCCTAGCCTATCAGGGAGTTTCAATACTATGAGAGATCAGTTTATACTGGTTTTGTTTCCACTGACGTGCGGTCGACCGTACAACACCCATTGAGTCAACTATTATGCCAATATAATTTTAACGTTCTCAAAAATTCAGAATCAAATTCAATTAGTTGAACCAACAATGTACTGTTAATAATAAAACTTGGAATTTCTAAATCCGAACATTTGACAATGTCATCCGTTATTGTTACAGCAACCCATCGTATTTGCACGCAATTTTAGACCTTATTTAGCTAGGGATAAAGAAATCCATCGCTTGACTTTGTATTTCTTTACAAACTAGTGATGTGCTAATGTAAATATACAACAGCACGTATTCGAAATGTGTCAAAGTATACTTAGGTGATATCCACCGTGACATTTTAATCTCTTAGCTTATAGTACCGAAGACTTGACAGTTCTTATAAGAGATGGAAATAAATCATTGTGTAAATAAGATTTTTTCCTAGTAGGAAATTTTAAAAATTTAATAAATTACTTAAAATTCCAAAAACATTAATAAATTTCCTTATTTGTGTAGTTGTTAATCTTGTAATAAATTCTGATCCCGTAAATAAAAGCAATATTTGCTATACCAGACCGAATTTTAAAATCATCTTCTGCATAAAACAATAAACTGCCTCGTTAGCAGACAAAAGCAATAAATTATCATATTTAAAAGTCACATTAATTCGGGCGAAAAACTCAAATTATGAAAAGGGAATAATCCCATACGTCATAATAACGAATACCAATGGTCATAAATAAAATTGTATTTAAAATAAAAATAAAGTACGTATATTTTAAGAACAATGCGCCAAGAAAAATATTTGAAAACCATATTATGAGGCAATTTGTCAGTCATTTAGGACACTGAAAATTCCGGATTGTCTTCTCTAAAGCTTGTCTCACGAAAATCAGCTGTCAACGTACCCATCCCTATTGTATATGTGACAACAATGCTTCAGATTTAAATTTCAAACGATACGTCTAAAGAGAAAATAAAGACAATCTAATCAGAATCTTATTTTCCTAACTCCAGAGTTCTAATTTCAAACTGGAACGTAGAGAGTTCGTCCGCAAAAAATAACAAGCACCATTAAAAACGTTCAGAAATAACACGGGAATTTTTAAGTGAGGATTGAATTGTTTTCTAGTTTCAAAACAATAGTGGTGATATTTCTGACTTCGTTAACTAAAGTGACAGGTGCTGATTTGTTAGTGATTCCTTGAATACCAGAATAGAGCGAAACGTCAAAACAATTGGGTTAAACAATAAGAAATGGCTTTTGTTATTTTATTACTATGCGAGCTGCTAATTTTCTCACAAATAGCTCGTGTCTATTGTGCGAACTTTTCCTATCAATTATACACTTTTAATTTACTATGCGCATTTGTAGTTTGGACTTTAGTTCAGCTAATATAATCTTTCGTACAATTAATGCAGTAGGTACCTATATACAGACCTATCTATTTTTAAATGACATCATGATAAATCGTAAAGGTAATGTTTGTTACTTTATACTTCTTGTACGTACTCAGATATTTTGAAACCACAAGCTAATTTACTTGTTATAATTTTTTATGAAATATAAATGAATATTTTCTAAATTATTTACGATGTAAAATACAATAAAAATAATATTCCTAACACAATTTCGAAACGCTTGACTTATTTTTATATCAGTGTTTTGCAATTTATTATATAAAAACGTCTTATTTATTAAGTTTAGTGATTATGATATAATACTTTTCTATTTTTACTGCTTAATATGACATTTAAAAATTATTAACAGTCAAGATAACAATAAAAATTAAATTTACAACGCTGTGTGGCCACGGTACAGTTGCTGTAAAGACAATAAAAGAAAATGAATTTTATTCTTTCTTCAAAGAAAACACAAAGACGCTATCGTTTATAATCGTTAAGATGTCAACGCAATAAAAAATATCTAGTTATTGTTAAAATAAACAATGGGCAAGCGACAATAAAGAGATGTAGAATGGCCCACAGAATGGCATTGTAGCTGACGTGTGAAAATGTAGACTAAATCACCAACAGATGTCTCTTATAGGTAAAAAGTCAGCAAACCCTCCCTACACTAAGTGGTATGTCTTTCGATCTGTAAATTTTAGTGTAAATGTTACTTTTTCTGATAAAGTATACCTTCGAAAATAAGGAAATTTTTATAATATTTCCCATGGCTGCGACTATTATGTCATGTATGTTCCAAGTCTCATCGGTCCAATAGTTTGCGAGATATCAGTCAGACTGATATAATAAACGGACAATACGGACAGAGACAAAATATCTTCGCTAATATAGTTTTGATATATCCCTGAAAATCACAAACTTGATATCTATGATACGTAATTATTATCGATCTTAGCAAAATGACCATTATTTTTTTAGATATCGGTCACAGTTTTAATTTGCAGTCAGCAGTTCTTTGTCACTCGCTCAGAGAACACGTCTTTTCTCAAAATGCCGATACCACGATATAGCGAAATTCGTACCGTACCTACTTGTATAAGATCCACTTACGATTTCATAGTCAACTTTTTCAATTTTACTATAGAATCTCTGTCTCTAAACTCAAGCTCTAGAGACAATACTTATTACGGTGCCTATACCTATCGCAAAAAATCTTAAATCGTTATCTAAAAATTTTACATACATCATTAGTCTATGGCCAAACGAAGGAGGCGGTCTTGCGACAAAAATAGCCGTTCAAAAATATTGAAGAGCGTTGAAAAATAGACGTCAAACAAGCGGAGAATAATAAGAGTCGACGACAAACACTCGATATGTGGGCCAGAGAAATTGCTCAACTTTTTACTGTTACCTTATTTCATGTATTTGCCAGTAAGTGCTATTATTTTTTGTAGCCCCTAAGTTAGCAATAACTGTAGTTCTTGCTAATTAATTATCACAAAAAGTCAGCATAGCGTACGATGAGTCATACACAACTTTGAATTTGCAGGATCAGTAGAAAAAATTCTTCTTTCTCCTGAAAAGAAACAATACAATATACTTTACGTAATGCACAGGATAATTTAAAACAGGTACAATTTTCAGGTATTAGGTACAATTTTGTCTTAAACTGCGTTGATTTTAAGCATAACAATATGGCCTACATACTCATCAGGTGTGATGTCTGCAAAGCGATGAATTGATGAACCCATCATATTTTTATTGACTACGTGTATATAATGTATGTAGGTAGTAGATACCATTATCTCTCGGAACTATAAATTTGTTGCAAATCTACTGCTCTTTTCATCAATCTTATTTCGTGGTTTTCTTACAGGTGCTTTTTAAATTCTATTTTTCAATCTTTGATCTTAGTATTATTATCACTTCCATCTTCCGCGATGTTCGTAATGATGTACAAACTGACCTACAGAGTATAAATAGAGAAACCACTCTACAATGACGACAATATCAGACACGTGTCGTTCCAAAATATCTCTGTCTATTATTAGCTGTTTTATGGATCTTTTTTAATATGTCTCTAATTATAATAAAGTAATAGTTATTTCCTCATGTCGTGCGCATGACACCCACACGTGGGACTATTTGTGTTCACTACAATTGTCGCAAGTCGTCATGATAGTGGAACAGTTGCTAATTGCATTAATAATTCTGGTAATTTAATAATACCAGCAGCAGCAGAGCGGCCGGACGCACTGTGGAGCATTGTTGGGCTGCAGCCAACCTTACCTGCAGTTGGTGTTGAAAAACTGATACGGTCGTTGATACCGTAGACTCATAGATGTAAAGCTTTGATGCAAAATTCCCGTTCATGCGTAGTCTATGGTGAATCTGTTTTGTAAGCAAAATGCAACTTTCGAGGTAAATGAAATGGAAAATTCAGCATAAAACAAGATGAAGACAAGTTAGTAGAAGACAAGAAATAAAAATTGCCTGATGATAAATCTTAAACTAGACAGATTTTTATACTCTTAAATACTAGAACATTAAGTACGACATTGTTAAACGAAACTAAACTATGAAATTAAAAGCCATTTTGAGCTGTAAGTAGCCCGTATTTTATAAAAAAAATTGATGACATCATTGATATATAATTTTGTCGATATGAATAGGGGAGTGTGCCAAAAGTGGGTGCTATCCATAGGGTAAGAAAGGACTCGCTTCGCTCATAATAGAGAGAGCTCAGTATATTTCCTTTTATTCGGCTATACCGTTTTTACTATATCTACAATGAACCTCTCACATACTAAAACAATACAACCGTAACGTTTACAACCCTTTCTGAAAGATGAGTACCTATCTGAATCTCATGCTCGTTCTGTTAGTTTCTTTCTCTAAGGTGCTATCAGGTTATCACACTGTGGTTTGTGGTATTCTTGACATTTATTTAAGTTTTTTCTCATTACCCGCGCATTTTCCCATAAAGCGTCACTAATAGCAGCGGCGGTGCGCGTGCGCATCACCATCCATCTCCCGCGCGGGAGCCGCGACAATCTTGTTTATAGGAATGTTAACCGTGTTTATTTCCACGGCCACCGTGACAACTACAGGGAGTTTTACCTGAAACACGCTTTCATACAACCTCATCAACGATATAGATACAACTTTTTACATTAGCATGGTCCCATGGACATGAAGATAAATATGAAACATGACATAAAGAGACAGCTATATAGTTGCTGAAAGAATTAATCCTCTGAAGTGGCAGTAGTCATTCTAAAGTGGAAAGACCGTGATGACGACGTCCTGGAAAAAGTAGACGGCCACAGGCTGATGGCTGATGGAAAAATACTGAGAAAAGTATCTATAAGACTATCGATAAGAGGCAGAAAGCCAACAGGAAAGAATGAAATTAAGATTACCTGACAGAGTGAATTGAATGACAGATAACTTGATCTATCGATGCACATCTCAAAGCCCCGGAAATTGAAACTCATTACGGTGGTAGGAAACTACTAAGAAAGGGTATATTCCACGCCTAAAGGGTTGAAAATCCACACAATGAGCGAGGAACGGTTTGTATCCTATAATTTTGTAGTCATCCTGTACCCAAAGACGCGGAACGGTATCTTGATAAATACAGGGCGTGCCGTGACAAATGGTAGCAGAGTGTTTTTATATATTTTTAGAAATAACATCGCGGTGTGGCCCCACGTCACTAATTGGATACACAATACGTCTTCGCCTGTGCTCACCACAACACTACGCGTTACAGTAATAATACACCTAATGAGGACGTCGTAGACATGGAAAGGTGAAGAAAGTCCGTTAAAGCACGAAAGACCTTATCAACTACCTACTTTTATCTTATGGGGTGACAGTAGATGCGAAAGAAGTTAGTAAGTAAAATTAGGGCAGTAGGTGTAGAAGATTCTGTAGATGTGGGTAGATACTACAGAGTCAAAAAAGAGGTACTTTTCATAGATTTGAAAAAGTGGAAGGTACTTTCCATAATTTTCCCGTGGTCCAGTGTAAATTATGGAAAATAGTTTATCGTGGTCCAGTGTAAATTATGGAAAATAGTTTATAATAATGTTAGAACACCATGCAAGTGGTTACTTACTATAATTTACCTAAGTACACAAGTAGGTAGATTCATCATCAACAGCCTATTAAGATGTCCCCACTGCTGGGGCTCAGGCCTACCCTCTCAACGAGGGTGTTCGGGCTATAGTCCACCACGCTAGCCCAGTGCGTGTTGGTGGACTTCACATGCGCCTAAGAATTTCTTCTTCGGCGTATGCAGGTTTCCTCACGATGTTTTCCTTCACCGTTTAAGAGCAGTCAGTAAATGTACTTAAGTTTCTAGAAAAAACCCATTGGTACATGACCCAGCTGAGGATCGAACCCCGGACCTTTCGATATGATAGGCCGTGTCTTATCCCCGACGCCACTGACGCTCTTACTTGACGTAGGTAGATTACTTATAAATAATTCCAAAAAATAAACACAACAAAGTGACTAATAAACTATGTAATAAAAGCCTGTTATACATGTAAAAATTTGCCTGCCTATCTCGGAGTTGTAAAATAGACATAATTATAATAAAAATTAAAAGGCATATTTGTTTTCTAACAACTAGTGTTGAAACTGACAAGATAGTAGCACTTAGAACTATAAAATTACTAAAAAAGCCACTTAGTTTTATTCGTTTATAGCCGAACGATATTGTATCTCATCTCGATGGGTGGGCCAATGGTCTATTTTAGTCTAAGGCAGACAAAACTAACTTCTTACCATAAATAACTAGTTTTCGGACAATTAATAATAGATGCTTTCTTCGTCTATCATTAGAGATTATATAGTTATTTCTGGTATCCGTTGTCTAAACACTGCTTAATTTAGTGATTTCTTTTTAAAATGTTAGTTAAAATAACAAAAAGGAAGATTTAAAATTAAATGGGCTACCAACTTTACTTTACTTACTGTTTATGATAAAAAATTATAAAATGCCTAGAAAATTCTCCGATTCCGATTTTCAGTAAATGACAGAAAAAGAAAGACACCTACCAATAAAGTTGTTTACGTTTTTATAGAAGATTTAAAGATGGTTTTTCTAGAAGAAAGTAAGTCAAATGACGTAACAAAACTTAAGTTTATTTTCCTAATGTTTTCGAACTATTTTGTTGCATCATTCCATAATTGGTCCAGAGGTTAGGCGAGCAAAGCTACAGGAAAAGTGCTGGCGGCACATGTAGGCAAAACTTCCAAATTACTGTAGTGTCGCTGTCACCAAATCGTAAAGCTGCTAAATAGTAAAACGCACAATGTCCAGATCGCTAGATTACAAACTTGCAACAAAATCTTTAAGCAGCGCTAAAGAAAACAAACATTCAAACATTTACAATGTTGAGTACCTCACCTTACACATAAAGACATTATTTTTATACACGTAGCACAAGGGATTCCTAACTGTAGCCAAGCGGTCTGTGCAGACAAACTATCTTTGCTTTATATTATTATTGAGAAAGAAAATTACAACGGAAACGATTTACAGCTAGCTATAACAGAAGTCAATGAGTCGTTTAATTAGTACGAATGATTTGCAAAACTTGGCGGCAGCATCGGGCTTGAGACGCTTGTGAAAACATTGTTAATAGGTTAAGTTTGAAAGTTAGCTAAATAATGGAGGGCGTAGAGCTACGAAAACTCAAACATGCTTATTGTAAGACGCTACATGAAAAATTTGAGCGATAGAAAATCTTAGAAGGTTATATAACTCGATGCAAGTTTTTATTCATAATTAACACTTGTTCTATGTAATGATATTATTGGTTATTGTCTCATTGATTAATTAGTTGGTGGGCTGTGTCATCGGATAAAGCAGTCATTCGTCCAGTTAGTATAATTTGAATAAATTTTCATATAGGTACTTACTTAAGTATAAGCATAAAATTTATAATGTTTCCTCATGACTAGATGAGAAAAGCAGTATTTTAATTAAACTTGCAGTGCGTACTTTTCATTGCTTTTAAAACAAATTAATTCAAAAAGGGGTAATTATTAAAAGTAACGCCAATTTTTTTATATGACTACTTTCTACACAATATGCATAACACTAGACTGATAAATTTTAATTGTATTATGATATTTATGAAATAACTTTTATCAGAATTGCCATAATTTTTAATGAGAAAATACAGTTTATTTAAAAATTTTGGTTTCTCCACAATAATTATTTTTCGTAGTTTCTTAGAACAGTTCAGTGTATCGGTAAAGAAATATTGTAGAAAAGCAATTGTAACGAAGGAATGACTTGGCAAAACTTTGACACAAGTAAGTTTAGGCATACCTTCAACTCTTTTAACCCTTGTTTATTTCACACTAGCATTCTAACTTGCGGTGCTACCTACCAGTTTTTCGTAGGCTGACATACCTAATATGGTTTATCTTTAACTCTTTGACTCTCAGCCTACTACTAGCTAGGTATTACGACGGGTGAATGTCATATTATTATCCTGACATTGTCATTGACCTAGTAAAAATGACAGTTTTTTGAGTGATAATGTCAGGGTGTCAGACTGACGCGAAATACGTCAGAGTTCCAAAGTTATTGCGCTCTGAATCTTGCGAGCCAAAGGGTTAAGGCAAGACCATTAAATTTAGTCGCGACTAGGAAAACAAGGAAGGACGTGATTATTGTTTTCCTTATGTAATTGTAACTATATTAAAATGAATGTGTAAAAAATCAAAAGCAACTTGCCAAGTTTCGCGTACGGATTACCATAAATCAGACCCAAACAAGCGTCAAATAATTCCGTAGCAGTTGAAAGTTTATTATAACAATAAAGAACTGGACGGACGTTTTTAAACCACAAATTCGCCCGCTCAAAACAAAACATCCTTTTGAACGTCGTTTGCACTCATACTTTTACTTGGAAATGAGGGAAATGCACCATGTTTATTTTAAATCAGCTCATTAAAGTTGGTAAATTTAGTGAAATGACCATTGTTGACTCGTTTTTACCCTTGTATAGTTTAGATTTAATAATACGTATTATTTATTATAATTTATAATAAAAATACAAAAAGATTCGTTCGTTCCTACATCGAATTTGGTGTAGATTTATGCGGTCTTATCGCTAAAAGTCGTATTTTTATATGCTACGGCAAGTATTTGGCGTAAGAAGGTATAAATATTAAAAATTTACTTTCTTACATTATTTTAAAATACGTTAGGATTTGATTGAACTCAATTTAAGAAGAGGTAGGTACATCTAATTAAAGGAGTAGACCATCGTATAAGTAAAATAGGCAAGTGTAATGAAAGCACCAAATGTATTGTTTTATGAAACAAACGTATTTGCCATTCTCGGTTCAATTAAATACAACGAGGTATTCTCACAGTGTCCCGCGAGATTTACGTCCCGCCCGTGCCCGCGACGTCTTTTAGGGTTAATTAGAGATGCGCTTAGTGCGCAGAAATTTATGTGCCCCTCGTCGCGAGGACAATTGATTGCGAAGCCGAGACAGTGACGCAACGTTTGCTTTTATTGCCGGCCAATGTGTGGCCCAACATTTGACTTTGGAGTTTGCAAATATAATCGAATCGCGCTTCCCACTAGAATAAATCGTAAAAACAAAGTGTGTTGTTGCTTAATTGATGCCTCGTAATAATAAGTATGAAATGTGCAATGATACTTTTATTTGTTCAATATCATAATCAATGTCAATAATTTGTTTAATGTCAATTATAAATAATCATTTTACAAACATGTTAAAGTTTTATTAATTAAAAGGCTCTTCGATCTGCGTAAGGCGGCTGACAGCGATTAGGTGAGTCTGAAGATCGGATTCAGTTGCGCGTCTTGGGAGACCTATGTCCAGCTGTGTGGACTAGTGCAGGCTGATGATGATGATAATGAAAGGCACTTATTAAAGTCAATATTTTCTCCGTGTACAGTGTGACATATGACTATGTCGAGACGAATGCCCTTATAAGAAAAGAACGAATATTTGACCAAACATTTGTGGATGTGGCTGCAGCGTGCGGTCCGATCCGTCAACGTTTGTGGCGTGACCCTAAACTAGGCAATAAAATGGCTATTTAACTCAAACGTCCACTATTATTTATTGTAATTGTAACAAGGGGCCGCTGTGACCGTCGTGACTGCGCGATAGGTTAAGATGAAATAGTCCCAAAGCTAGATTTATCGCCTTTCCTATCCATTTATTATTTAGTAAAGGTAGAAATTATAATTGGCAACTGCTTTATGACTACGAATATTTGTATCGATTGCGGTAATTTGTACCAGATTAATAAGTATATTAACTCGGTTTAAATTTATAAATTAGCATTTGTAGTTTCTGAGATTACCCCTTACAAAGAAGCAAGTGTTCTCGCTCTATAACATGAGCGAAGATTTGATTTAATAAAAAATAGAAATTAAACTTGAATAAGTTTGTAAAGTTCCATTTAAGATACAATTTCCTCGTTAAAGTAACGCGACACCAGCTTTGCCCTATAAGAGCTCAGTATCAAATTGGACTGGATATTCCACACCATGAGATAATAAGGGCCTTTGGGTCGCATAAATTTACATTTTTCCATTCGGAAAGAGGATTATCCAGGGTATTTTAAATATAAGTGCCTTAATGGACTATACGTACCGATAATATATTGCACAATGCAAACATCTAATTGTGACCGAACATTACACGTGAATTATATATTTCAGATGTGCGGGTTTCCTCACCTTGAGAGCAGTCGGAAAATGTACTTAGGTTTAGAAATACTCATTGGTACACACATACTACCCAACCAATTGACTGCGCATTGATGGCGCATGAGAAGGCGACAGCGTTCACCGAACATAAGGCAATCTCCGCTTTGGTATATTACGGCATCAAGCCATTGTTTTAGTGTGAGTTTGATTTTGCCTAAGGTAAGGAACAAAGTCCCGTTGTAACATAAACAACTATTGCGGGAGCTCTTACCTTAGGCAAAAACAAACCATACTAAAGTATGGGTTGATGCCGGTAATATAATCTAAGCGATGGGCTTATGTTCTGTGAATACTTTCGCCGTCAATACGCAGTGAATTGGTCTGGTGGTCTGTGTTGGTACATGACCGGGGAGCGACCTTGGACCTCTGAACAGGTTACGCAAATCTTCTGCTTCCCACTGCGTCACAGAGGGTTTAAAATTACGGGATTTGCCGGTGTGGAATAGGATTCTTCCCGCAGCTATATTTTACCACTGTAAAAAGTAGCCTTTAAGTTATTCCAGGATATAAGCTATCACTGTACCAAGTTTCATGAAAATCCGTTCAGCCATTCCAGCGTAAAAGGCTAATGAACAAACACCCTCACTTACAAACATCCATCCTCACAAACATGCTTACAAACTTTCGCCTTTATAATATTAGTAGAATTGAATACGAATAAAGCCGCAAATTGAGATCTAAATGTTCCTTGAAATACATCTGCACCTTTGCAGTTATTCATATAAAACACATAATTAGAAACACATGCGTTATTTTATAAATTATAATAGGCATGTTAAAAAATAGAATTGAAAATAACATGCGCACTTTGTCATACAAACTGTCAAAATCGGTATTAGTTGTAATCTTTTGAGTTGAAATATTTGTTCGAGACGTGACTTTTATTGAATATTTCATCTTTCATATTTTTAAATCTATGAATGCATGAAAAATTAAGCATTATTATTAACTTTCGTGTTTCATGTAGGTAACTATTTCTTTTAAACAGGGAAATGTATTTCTGTACCATTTCGTCATAATATTTTGACTGTTACCCACATACTTAGTAATCGTCATAATTAACCTTATTGTGTACACAATAGTGTATGCATCTATCTTTAGAGAAGCTTATACATTTTGCAATCGATTGGCATATCAAAGAAATAACGCCACGAAATCAGCGAGTAATTAATTTGTGTGTACGACTCTTGTCATTTGCACATTGATCAATGTTGAACTTGATTTTGTTTGTATAATGATCAGGCTAATATTATTATAATTATTCTCCTATAAACTATCCCAATACTCGGTACTGGTTTTGATGTGCGGATGTAAAATGACCTGAACTTGGGTCCTATCCGGGGTCGTCTACGAACGAAGCTACTCCTTCAATATCACTATCGGTAATATTTTCTGTCCCATACGTAATATTATTATCTTGAGTGTAGTTCTTATTTTAATTGTAACTACCTATGTAGATCGATAATTAATCAAATAATGTATATTGTGACTATATTTATGACTATGAGCATTTCAATGTATACCTATACAGTTTTGTGCCTCTTTGATAAGCTTTGAGTAAACATGTTTTTGCACTTGACTGCACTTTGTTAAAATATTCTTTCTTTTAACTTCTTAAATTATGCCGCTAATTTTGCGGCCCAACCCCCACAAGACTCACCCCTTCCCTGGCGGGTGGATGCGACCTAATGCGAGAACACATTAATCATTCAGTTTTATACAACTCTGACTTTGGTTTTGTTAGACGTTCAAAGTGGGATTCAGGGAGGGAAGGTGGAATTGATACCGATAGTAACGCGTGAGTACTACTTATTTGAAAGGCCCGAGCACAATTCCCACTTTGTAACTCAGTTACATAGTGGGATTAAAACAAATTATCTAAATTCTACACGCTACATTTGTTTAATCATTTGTTGTTAAAATAAAGTATCGTAGACACTTCTCTGTAAGATTTTTAACTTTGTTCTAAGTTATTTTAGATAAGATTATTAATTGACATTAAGTATATTGATCTGTATGACAATTAAAGTTTCTTTTTACAAAAGGCAACAAAAAGGTCTATAAGTAGGCTACTAGGTACAGCTCTAGGTATATGTCTGTCATTTCCTTATTTATTTCTGTATCACAATATATAGCCAGGTGGTTGTAAATTTTTATTATTTAAGCAGGTGTAGCAAGTGTTTAAGAAGCTGTAATAGGATACTCAATTAAATGTCACATTATTTTTAAAATGTACTTTTCTTTCGATAGTACAACAGAAATGAATAGAGGTATTACTTACGTTATTGTAAACAAAGCTGTCAATTATTTTAACCACAATACTTTATAATAAGTACAGTGAACAAAAAACATTGGAACAAAATGTCAGTTTTAGAAGGAAAAACATCCTCATTAATTTGTCGTTTTTTCAAGACGCATTGTGTACAGGTGTCCCATTGAGAGGCGCGTCGTGTAATTACGAGACGACAAAGTGTAGTTGACATCAACTCAAATGTTTAAGAGACTGTGCACTATACAACACCCACAATGCCTTTGAAGCGACTTTGTCTCACCTCGTAATTATGACACCCCTTATATTTTTCGACAATTTTATCTTTACAGTAGAAACGTTGAAATTCTTACTTTATTTGTAAGATCTTAAGCTTCAAGAATAACTTTGTCGATGGTTAAGTAATAATTATAGGTGTAGTTTGTACAAGGTACCAAGAACATTTGCTAGATAATATGAATGTAGTGAACAAATAATATAATACAGATACATACCTACATATTTCTCTAGTGGTACAGAAAATGTCCATGTATTTTATTTCATTTTTAAGCCAGAGGGGTAGATTAATTACCGGAATATAATGAAGTGTCATAAATTGTTTGTTACAAAACAACATGGACATACCTACTTACCTATATATATTTTCAAAAACAAATGGCTGATCTCTTTGCAATAAATAACTTTACGAAGAATCATATTCATTTTCAAATCATAAACTAATACCGTAGAATCGAAAGCAGTGGCAGTAGAAAAAGGATCATTTCACAAATGTTATTTCAAATTGATGTTTAATAATTTATAAACAATACTGACCTCGCCCTAACATGGAACCAGAAATGTTCAATAAATATAAACAAAAAGGGGCCAACTAAAATTTTTACGCTGAAATAAGAGTGGTTCCGCACATCCATATTTAATTGGAGCCCACCACGGGCTCAGCCTAGTTTATGGCTCTCTATGGGGCTTTGGGGTGATTTTTTCTTTTTTTAAATGCCCGATCGGTTCAAGTACTATTGTACAGGACAGTATGGGTATACGTTTGAAACATAAGGATTATTTATTTGTCCAGTATATTTTTTACTTTTGTTTGTAAATTGTCGAAATAACTGAACTGGCTACAGCCTGATACCTACATCAGAATCAATTTTAAGTTGATTAAGACGGTCTGTTATTAATTTTCATGAATACTCATTGAAGAGTACAAAGTCATTTCTGTAATTATGCATGTAGCTTGTGGACGAGTTTAAAAATATTTTGCATATGAGTACATTTCCATAGGCCAATTTTTTACTACCTCCACTTCCAATGCTGAGAGGAAAAAGCGGCGCAACAAACTTCCGTAACACATCTTTTAAAACTAGGTTTGTATAACAATTAGTCTATCAATGGACCTTTTAATAAACTTAAGGACAAAACTCATGCCTCAAATTATATTTGATAATAATAATCTTATCCACAATGTTCTGTCTACACTACGCAAGGGTGTAGCGGTAGCTCGAAAAACGCGAAATAATATCGAAAACCCATAAACGAAGAGCAGTACCGCTATAAAACACAGACAAATACAGGACATAATCGAAGCGAGTGCTCGAACGTATTGTGGACTCTTTACGATCGTCGTAATATTTTACTACGAGTTTGTTTGGTAAAAGCTTTTTATAGGAAACAGAAGTTCTCCTTTTTCTTATTTGCCATTTTTTGATCGAAGGTGATGTACTTTTTACAGGTAGCTCGTATATTTGTTTGATGATGCATTCGCGATTAAAATAATAGAAGTAATTTCAGTCAATTTGAAAAGTCATGCTAACTAAACAGACTAACTGATATTCTGTTTAGTTATTGGGTTGTGTTTAAGTTATTTTTAAGATATTTGCTTCTAATGATAAATTGTAAAATGCCTAAGTATGTCCTAATTTAAATGTCTAAGAAGAAATCTCTAACTGTAATTTATAGTAGCTCTGTATTCACAAAAGATTTTAAAGAAGTCCTAAAAGACGCTATGACTACAAAACGATACCGATTTATCACAAAAATCCCCATATAAATGACACATAATCCTAGCACCATTGAATCTAGCAATCGACAGTGTAAAATACTCTTGTATTAAACCACTATAGCAAATAGCGACTATAAAGAATAATAATAATCCATTGCCGTATTCCTTCTGCGAAGTAACGAAATGACGTATACAGAAAAAGCATTGAACGTCAATACTAGCAAAATCACAGTAGCGTCACTTCTGATCAGGTTGTAGCAAGTACAACGGCGAACAAAAGTACAAGCGTACTAATCCGTGCATTGTCAACAGGAATCCAATTTAAAGTCTATAGAGAGGCTGACAAAGCCTGATAGATTGTGCCTTAAAATTGTATTTTAGAGGAACACTTATCTGAACAACAATGTTGACAGAACATCTGCCCAATCTCAATGATAAATGATTAGAATATAGGATAGAGTAAAGTTATTCTACTGGTAGAAAAAAACTAAACTAGCAAAATTTTAAAAATATAGGTATTTTCTATAAAAAATAATATACAAACTTATTACGTACTTACATACGAAAATATGAAAGTCGTTTCTAAAAGGCTTTATCTAATAAGGAAAGAAAACAGATTTTCAGAAACCTGATATTAACTAAAAAACTCCTACTACTAAAAATGATTATTAATGTCGTATTTTTATTTTAAATACAACTAAATAATGAATTCTATTTGAACTTATTAATACTTTTTCCTTTCATGAAATGAAATTGTGTACCTACAACCATTTTATTAAAATCTTGACCTTTCTGTGTCAATTATTTCTCTATCCCATCAACAAACTGAATGAACCGTCTTTGTATTTCAGTTGCACATTCGAACTTGTCTTTTTGCTAAAAGCCGCCTTCCGGTGGACAATTGCCAAGAATCGAGCTAAGGACATCGTCTCTCCCTTTCACTCTCGTTGAACATTTATATCTTTGTCTCTATAATAGTGCAGAAATTCCCTGAATGAAATATCCTTTTTATCGTTTTGTGATACTGCTGGATCTTGAGCCAACTAGTGAGTCAATACAATTTTGTCAGTCCTCAGCTATATGATAATGAGGGTAGGTGATCAGGAAACTCTAGCGTAACTTTCACAAAAGCGTTTAAAGTGTAAGGTTTGCAGCAATTTTTTTTGCTATTTACACAAGAGCAGTGATGAAGATGTATATACATAATAATAGAAAACAATTATTGTAAAGGTTCTTCATGAAAAAGCCTTTCGTATGATTATAATAGATACGGTATCGATCACTCGATCCAAAAAGTAAAACACTCTCCCCAGTCTCCACACCACAGATTTTTGAAACAAGGGAAATCTGTGCTCCACACCAAGTCAAAAGTGTTTTGTTTTAGTAGTAAGATTGTCTATCAGTAGTAACTTGCAATAACTCATCATCACAAGAATAATAATTCTGTCTCAATTGAAATGAAATCATTACGAACCGTACTGTTAATAGATACTATACTAAATAGAAAAGTGAATGAAGTCACAACCATTGTACAAATCCGTTATGAATCACAAACGGATATACGTTCCGCACTCTACATTGTTTCATGTCCACATATAAAATAATGTTCACTGTCGGTCTGAACTCATTGTTGTTACAAGAATAATACAAGTAAGATTGGTAGGAAATGCCCCCGGATAATCATTGCACTTCATCTCCGGCGGACAGTGTAAACATACGAAAAGTTAGAATCGACGTACAATTTTATACGATGTTGAATGTGAATGTTGATGTTGTACAAATAAATCAACGAAGATATTTCAACAGTAAAAATACCTTTCCTTAAAAATATGCAATTGGCGATTGACAGATAAACTTCGAACGTTAAGAAAATAGATAGATAGTTCAGCAGTACAGCAGTAAGGGGTTAACAGACAAAAAGGTCAAGGTATACAGAATAAAGAAGAATAAAGAATGATATAAATGCAACAAAGAATTGAATTGAATAATAATATGATTATTTTTACCATTTCTAAACATTGATAACACTACCGTCAGTAGCGGAGAGCACTGAGAGATCAACTCACACGCAGAGTATTTCTGGAGCACCATCAATGAAAGTGAGATTCATTCAGAGATTCACTTGACTGCCTTTAGAACAAATGAAAAGTCAGTAAGGCGTGCACGTACGCACTGGGTATGTAATTTCGGATCTGAAAGAAAGTCCAGTTAAATTTTTAAATAACACAAAACACAATACAAAAATTTTGATGAGAAGAGTAGTGATACATATTATTAGAAAATAATTGATCATGATTGTCATCTTGAGTTCCAATCAGTCCTTAGAATCGAAGAAACATTTTGTCTCGAAAATGTCACTTTTGAAATAGGACCACCATAAATTCAAATTATGGACACCATTTTGAGGATCACGAGAACAAACATACTTATAAACAATAATAACTATTAGTGACTAAACAGAAACGTTCCGAACATGGTTTTACGCGAGTTTTATATTTTACGGTCCGTTAAATTTAGCAGAAGTAAATTTATGTTTTCAAACTATGGTAGGTAATTAAAATAGTCAGTTAGAAAAAGTTACAGTCTTGTGAAATAAATCCAACGTTTTTTTTCGTAACGAACCTTTATGCAGATAGGTATTATTATAAGTAAATAATATAATGCCCTGTGTGATTAAGAAAAAATAAATCATTCAGACCTCAGACAAACTTAAAGATCACAAAGTATAAAGTTAATATATATTTTGCATTGTAAGAAGGTTGGTTATGCGACTTAATTGAGAAACAGAATTTCGTGCAAGGAATCCTCTGATTAATTATTTTAATAAACTTACGGTACTTGAGAGAAAACCAGCTGTCCACTTTTACCTATAAATACTATACTCCAAGTATAAATGTCTATCCTTCCGCAGTATTAAACGTCCCCATATATTTATTGAAATGCCCACACTACAGCGATGGCTCTCTAATCGGTAAGAACCAATTCATAATTACGAGTGTAAAAGTAAAACCGTAAATTTTCCATGGTCTTGAACGATTATATCATCTGACATGAACGAGCAAGTTCTGCGTGCTGGCACGACACCCATAAAATTCAAAGCGACTGAAGCTGACACTACAATTGCGCAGTGTGATACAGCTAATTCTAAATGTAGCATCGATACCGACAAGCTAGCAGGCAACTTGATTCAGTACTTAACTAAAGTTATAGATCGTACAAAAGTCTTAGATGAAAAAATAAGAATATTGTGTAAGAGAGACTACATGAGTGCTAAGCGTTATGAAAGATGAACCATAGATTGGAGATTGTTCTTAAAGATTTTGAAGTAGATTTATTTCATAAATAAAAATATCGTGATTAAGAATATACATAATATTTGATTTTGTTTATTGAAAGCAAAGATAAAGTTTTTCACATCGTTGATGGCTTTACTTTGTTGTGAGGTGTACTTGTAGTAGAGCCAGCATACAATACAGTGCGTGGGCGCAACTACATCTCAATCTCATGTTGCCCACCTTGTAGTGCAGGGCATGTAACTCGTAAAGTAGTGCGTTTTGATTTGACTTTAACTAGGACTTGTGGCTTTATAACTTAGGATTATAAACCCAAAAGTGAACATAATGTTGTGGAGAGGCAGTTTGCCTTAAATCTAAATTGTTAAAGTAAAATATAGTTCGATTCTGTACGGTGCGAATGACTACTACATTATACTAAATTGTTATTGTCTTCTTCTCATGTAAGTGACGTTTGTCTTTTATGAGAATAAAGTATATTTAAATTTAACCTTTGAGCTTTTAACTCACTAGATTTACAATTACAAGTAGACACGAAATCAAAATCGTTTAGAGTTAAGTAATGCTATTTCTTGATTCCTCGGGACAGATCCATTTAAATCGCAACTCTTAATTTCTTGTATTCCTATGGAATATTACTAATAATTGTTATTTTACTTTCAGGTAAGCTGTAACTATAGCGGATTCTGTCAAAATATGATGCATACGAGTAAGTTTGGCCATTATTTACGTCAAACCCATTTGAGTCAAAACTACGCCCTTCCATGAAATTGAAATATATTCATTGTTGGGGGAGCAACAAGTAAATTTGCCTTGTTGAAACCAGTTACGGGTGATTTGTTAGGGTTGCCAACCAAATCTAGTTTAATTAACATTGGCTGCAAAATTATAGTAGGTCAAAATATTTTCCAAAACAAATAAATTTTTTGTTGCTTACGCAAAAAAAATTAAATGGATAATTTTTTAAAGCATTGTTAATTATTATTTCTTAGTAGTACCCCACTAGGTCTCTCTTTTTCATCTATTATTGTGTAGTTTGCAACTTTGCGCGATTTTTTAAATCGGATAGAATGTAAAATATTTAATTGAATTCGGATAGAATGTAAAAAATTAAGAAAATCAACAAGTTAAATTAACATAATTTAACGTTTTGTGGTACAGTCGACTAAAAAAGTGGTGTACTCGTACCACTCTAAGGTTAAAATTCGTTTGCACGTCATAAAACAATGAGGTCTTTTTTCACATTCAAACTGCACAAATGCTCAGCTGTCATTATTGTAAATTTATCACCATCACCACCACGTCATGACCATATCAGCTGCTTGACGTCCACTGCTGGACATAGGCCATCACACCCGGTCCTTCGCAAAATATATTTGCAACTGTAAACTTGGAGACCTCTACCTAAATCTAGCAACTTCGGTATAGCTGTAAATTCTCATCATTTTTATTTTTAACGTGTCAGCCCTACCAACAATGCGACCCTAAATAATAGGGGTGATACGCGCAAACATTTATCTTGTAGCGAGGTGGCTCGGGGTTCAACAAGTTGCTAACACCACCACTATACGTCACAAAGCGCACAGTATGACGTTCCATCACACACAATGACGTTTAATGACGTAAAATTATACATACTTAGCAGATTATATTCCTACAGGATTTTTGGTGGATCAATGTAGTTAATCTATACATATAATAAAATCGTAAAGTCCAAAAAGTCTGTACATTGAATATATTCGGAAAAAAACCAACCAGGGCGACTTAAAATGAGTAACTGAACATGTTAGAACAGTTTTTTAAATTATTGTCTGTCTGTCTGTCTGTCTGTCTGAACGCGCATCACGCCTAAACCGCTGGACGGATTTTGACGAAACTTTGTATACTGACAGTGTATATCCCGGGATAACATAAAAAATCACAAAAATCTCAAAAAATGGTAGAGAAATATCAACCATCAATAAAAACCTCTCATTTCCTAACATTTGTATGAACTTACAGGTCAGAGTAGCCTGGTTAATTTGAAAATGTCTGCTCTGCAATCTACCATAGGTATTCTATACTAATAATAAAGAGGTAAAATTTGTTTGGATGGATGTTTGGATGTGTGACGGAGCTAATCTTTGTAACTACAGAACCGATCTCAATAATTCTTTCGCTGTAGGATAGGTAATACTCTTAGAGAATGAACATAAAATATTTGGTATTGGGTTTTGTAAAAAGGAGCAGCCACAAAATGTAATAAAGTGTAGTAAGTCGGCGAATATTTCAGAAATTCATCAGGACGTTAGGCTTTAGTAAGTTGACATTTGAAATCGTAACTTTGAATGTTCTGTATACCAAATTGTTCAGTAAAAAAATATACAAATATTGAATCGAGAACTAATATGCGCAAAATTTGAAATCACACGTATTTCTTAATAAACAAATAAATTAATTATTTACTAGGCAAAATAACAAGAAATATCTCCATGGCAACCAAAATGCACGCAAATCGGCAACTGGCTTTCCATATGAAGAAAAAAGATTTCATGTAAAAAGTAGAAGACTTTATTTATTACTTAGCAAGGAGTACTAACACAAGAAGATTCGATACCATTTGATCTGGTGGCTATCACGGGCAACGCACCGATGCGATGCTTTTTCTAGGTTGTCGGGGGTGCTGAATCTCAGTTTATTTTTTGTTTGTTTGTTTAATTGTTTGTTTTTTTTCGGTTGGTTGGTTGCGGGTTTGTTTTTCGCGTTTGTTCGCGCGTTTGTTCACGGGTTGTTTGGTTGGTTGGAAGCATTGCATGTACAGCTTAATAGTGTATCATGTATATAGCCTTCTTTTAAAACGCGAATGAGGTCGCGGGGGTCTGCCAGTTTTATTATAAACCCTGACTGACTGACATACAGGTGTAACAAAATCCCTATAGTGACCGGTTCCAGGGGCTCTCGGTATCGAATACCTACTGATTTGTTTTCTACACTGGCCGTTGGCTTTGTTGGTGGTGAGTGGTGACTATGGGTGGTGACCCTGCCTACTGAGCTAAAGGTCGTGGGTTCGATTCCCAGATTCCCACCCGGGGCCAACATTTGTGCGACGAGCATATCTGTTGGTTTTCCGATTCTGGGTGATTGTATGTAGGTATTTGAGTATTCATTATAAGTAAGTAAGGTTGGAAATTATGGACCGTAGTTGGAGGGAAAGTACTCTAAATACTGAAGATAGCACATTTTACTCAAAGGATTCTTTTATTTCCAAATTAAATAAAACTGCATTCAAAGATTTATGAAACGTCACTTGCCTCAGCCGGAAATCGAACCGAATTTTTTTTTATAAAAGCATCCTGTATTTTTATGACATCACTGGAAAGGGTCAATCATCAGAATCAATTCCTTCTAAGTAACATAGCATCTTAAATTAAAGTAAGACCACGAAAATTTACATTTAAATAAATAATCGTTATTTTCAGATAAATCATATAACGTAACTAGACGATATTCATAGAAATAGGAGATATTTAAGAAAAATTGATATACTTAAGAGGTTTTTTAAGAGCAATAGAAGCCAAAACAAAAAATTTTTAGAGTTTCTGTCTATCTATATTATGTTTATTCCGGCATCACGCAAAAACTACTTAACCAAATTGGATACGGTTTTCAAAGTTGCGTTCCTGAAGGTATAACTTAAAATCTGGTGATTTTACCAACGGAAAATTATAACTAGGCGATGTTTATACATAGCACAGATAGGTACCTACTTCCAAAATCCACGCGTACGAAGTAGCGGGCAACAGCTAGTGTAATGATAAAGGTTTAATATTTGTTTTTATTTTAGAACAAAAAAGTTAAAAAACTTTTGTAGGATCTAAAAATAACCTCTATTACTTAAAATTTCTACATCTATCTACCAAACAATTTCACTTTAATCTTCAATTTAAAATAAACATTTTTGTACAAATAGTACTTTTGCAGTTTACAAGTGTAACAAACATGGGCTGTTTATTAAATTCATATTGATACATAAATAAATAAAATACATATTTCTAATGTCCTCCTCTAGTGTTATGAAACTTTTTTAACATCAGATCTCGGGCTGTATATACCTACTTACGTATTACCCATCATTCGCAGATCCTGAGACCTGAAGAAACATTATTATTCTTATTCTTATACGGGGGTGACGGTCCCTGCACCGACCCCACGAAAGCGAGAGTGTTGTGCCATAGCAGGAGTTTTGTGCAATAGCGGGAGTTTTGTGCAATTGCAGGAGTTATGTGCAATTGCAGGAGTTTTTGCAATTGCAGGAGTTTTGTGCAATAAGAGAATAAAAACACAAGCTGTCTCCTAAAAATGCACTCGCGCTCACCGGACGCGGTGATTGTGCGCGTGAGCTGCTCCGCGCCGGAAACGCTGACATTTCTCGCCAAAACATCCGCCATTAGCGCTGAAAAATATTGTTGTTGCTCCTGAAATATTGGATTAACATGAAGGATTTTAGCTTTGCTAAAAAATGGCGACCAAACAAAATGAGCTCTTGATACGTGATGAATGTTTCTTTCATTTTTGACGACTGCACTGCCATCAACTGCAATACATTTTTGGTCATTAATGTCGTTCAACAAGTGAAATCCAATGCATTTATATTATGACGCTCATAAATATGCTGAATATTAGGAAATCGTTTTACATGTTAAAGTACAGACATACCTATCTTTTAAGTAGTTGCTAAAAGTTCTAATCATAAAAATAAAGCACAAAAATAAATTTTATTTTAATAAAATAAATTTTATTTTTGTAGTCTTTTAGTTTTGTAGACAACTGTTAGCTCACTTTGCATCTCCGCCGATTTCTCTTCCCAAGTAAGGCTGCTAGTTTACCGACTCACAGACTTTTCGGTATCTGTTTAACAGTAATACTTATCTACAGAAATATTTTGAATCTATACGACAGTATCCTATTTTGTTAGAACACTTATTTAGTATAGTATAACGAAAATTTCTGTGACTCGTATAATGTCGCCTTCGCAAAACGTTCCGTTGCATATCCATTTTCGCATACAATATTAATTTGTAGATCCAAATCCGCAGCGCACATCCGTCTGCGCGAGCGCAGGCGGCACTCGCGCGCAGTGTCCATTCTTAAGAGAGCACCCGTCTCAGAATAGATCACAATAATTCATAAACGTTATGCGTGTGCGTGCTTCGATAATACTGTAGTACCAAACGTGTGAATTGGCTTACAATTTGACAAAATACAGAGAGGAAACAGATTTTTAGAATCGTAATTGTAACAGATTTCGTCTTCATACAGATTTTAGAGATTAAAGGAAAGGACCAAGGAAACCTAACCTAACACGTAGCTTACTTTTAATAAGTAAGTATTGAAATGATAATATCATTTATAGCTGCCATCGATTAAACAGAAACATTACAGTTGGTAACGAAAATAGTTATTGTAAAAAGTTTGGTGACATTGTCAGTAAAGACGTTAGGTACTAAAATACATAAGCCCCAAGTTTCAACTCACTAGTAGTTTTTGAGGTATCCGCCGGACAGACAGACGGACATACCTACCTACGTAACAAAATATCTATGAACAGGGTACAGTAGAAAAATTACTAGAGGATACTAAGACAGTTGAAGGATACTCCCGCATACCGCCGTCCCAAAATTACTTTAAGTAAATATTTTGATGGCAGTACTTATGATAACATAACTGTAACAGATATAGAGGCGAGAGTAAATAATGGTTGAGAATGAGAAGATTTGAAAGAAGACAGAGAAAGAGAGATAATCTGAACTTTAAAACCAATACAATTTGTTTAAACTATACAGACTTCAAACAAAGCGTCGATGACGTCCCTGCAATAATAAGCGGAAACGACGCAACTGATGCCAGAACTTACAGATGAGTTGGTACTCGTATCGCAGTTAGAACACTGACTAAATG
The DNA here is from genome assembly GCA_949699065.1 of Metalampra italica. Taxonomy (NCBI): domain Eukaryota; kingdom Metazoa; phylum Arthropoda; class Insecta; order Lepidoptera; family Oecophoridae; genus Metalampra; species Metalampra italica. The sequence continues at coordinate 4,536,872 of OX452989.1, forward strand.
CATCAGTTGACAGCGTGGCTATTCTGAACGTGAAACGGGCTCTGAATGGACTTTGCAATGGCAAAGACTAATTTTAAAACAGGTGAGGTTTAAAGATTTTTTATTGGAAGTTAGTGGGAACACAATAGCTAAGCACAACGTTGGCTGAATTGTAAAAATGGTAAGTCCTATGTCAATTTAAGAGTTTGAATTTTATAAGATACTTATATTACTTATGATTCATACTGTGAAGTTGACAAAAATGGACCAGTTTAGCCGATGATAATAGAGAAAAAATATATAAACAAATAAGGCTGCCTAAAAGCCAATTTAAACCGTTTGCTGCGAAGTGAAAACGAAGTGAGTTCCAGCATCCAGCATCAATAGTATAATACCTGCGTCGTAGTGTAACAACAAAACCTAACCCGTTAGTCTGTCAGTCCCAACATCGTCAAACAAGATGGCATTGTCTCTTTGCCCACGAGGACACGTTCTAGGAAAGATCGTCCAGTAATAAACGCGGATGTCGATGCTAATGTTTCACAGAGAACTACTATGGACGTACGTAGAGCACTGTAATGTTGAGTACGAAGATTTAGTTCGCGTATTAAATAATTATAGTTATGATAATAATTATTAATATAATTTACGCATTTAATGATAAATTATCATCGACTTGTAACATAGTTTCAAACTTAAAACGCAGGTTACTAATTTCAGGGAACTGCAGGACTGGTTTGCCAATAAAAGATTTTATTTAAAAAATAATGAGTTACACTGATGACTCAATTTTGTATTTAATTTTTCAAGTAGGTACATTAAAGCATACAAGACATATTACCGACCTAAAGGATAAATAACTTCACTGATACTTAACTGTCACCAAAAACAACAATATAGGTATAAGAACAGCTTGTTTAATTCAATAAAGTAGCGTGTCCTACCTTGAACTAAGCTCTGTTTTAGACCTAACTTAAACCATCGCCTACAGGATGAGAGCTAAGCTATAAATTAACTTTGGTCTTTGTTGTCGCCTTATCAAATCTTTCCACTATATTTAGATGTACCTAACATGGTTTCGTTCATCGAGGTAAGTACAGCTTTAACTATAACTGAAATTATGGTTAATTTTGATGTTAATTGGTGCTTTGTTGCGGACATCTAAACAACTAATATAACATTTATATAATTCTCTCTTGCATGACATTTAATAATGAATTATAGTAATGAATAACATTTGACATATTAATTCATTCTTTATGTTATTGATAAATTATGTTTTATAAGTTTGCATGCTGTTTTCTACGCAGCTAAATAGGCATGTTCTTAAAAATTGACTTTTATCATCTGTTGATTATTTAACCTATTTATCAGCAAATAAATGATTTAAGATTTATGAATATCAAGTTCGATACGATTCTTCAAAATATTTATATCTTACGCTTCATTATTTTAGTGCAGTTCGTCCCTTACGCAGACTTATCCTTATTTCAAACCAGATTTAGATCAGACAATTGACTTTGTTGGTCATAAGTCAGACATAAAACGGATGCCTGTGTCAAAGTCGGATCTCATTGTCAGCTTGAAGGATATTAATTAAAATGAAGACATTATTACACTGAGCATGTTGGACAGAAGAGGGTTGATTCGGCCTCAGCCAACTTGGCAGGCACAATGTTCATTTCAGCTTTTATTTAGCTGCATTTGGTCACGTTTCTATTTTTTTTGGTTTAAATTTTATCTTAGTTACTCTATATTTAATGATTCTAACGCCTGTTATTACAAATGGTATATAATAATAAATTATAATGTACCGACCTATCAGTGACATTGATTGTAATAAGATATTTTAAGGGCGTAATCTATCTCATAGATTTAGGGCACGACAGCGGTGAATATTGAACAATTGAATATTGTACATGCCTGTGTACATCGTTACGTAAATTAATTCCAAATAAATCGTACTTTACGTATTGCATTGTAGGTATCTATTGTTATTAAATTTCGAAATAGAAAATGCAGTCCTCGGTAGTATAGTGGTTATTATCCCCGCCTGTCACGCGGGAGACCTGGGTTCGATTCCCCACCGGCGAGGGCATTTTGCAGTATATAGCTTTTATAGATTTTTTGGTTCAACTTTATGCGTATTACAACCTAATTTCAAATTTTGTAGGTGAATAGTTTACGATTAGTATCTACCAAAAACCAAGAAAATAATAACTTTGAAAACATTCAAATCCCGCATTCCGTGAACTTAAACCAAACTTATAAATCATATCCCTGTGCCTATAAGTAGGTTTTTTATTCATACGTTCAAATTAGGGCTCTGATACACCAAATAAATTTCGGCAGCTACTATGAATGATGCGATAGGTACTTATGTCTGACCTGACCTTGGCTACCTAGTTATAAAACAATCATCATCGTAATTTGAGTTGCATATTCTGTTATGAATGACGGTGATGTTGCAATACCAATAAAAGCCAAAATACTCATATCATCATACATATGACTATGATGATTGCCTTGTCCATAAATTTAGGGATCAATGTTATATTGGCTAGTCAAAAAATCGTTAGGAAACAGATTACTGTTTCGTCAAGAAACGTAAGTAAATGGTAAATGGTCTCCTCCAGGTCTGCCGGAGCGGCCGCGTCCCGGGCGGCCCTTCTAAAGTCTCAAAAATATTCCTCGGTGGGTGACAACTTTGAATTTCTCCCTTTCGCGGTGGAGACCCTCGGCGCTTGGGCACCGGAGGCCAAGAAGTTTGCCTCAAGTGTGGGCAAACTACTGAAAGAAAAGTCCGGTGACCCTCGCGCCAGATCGTTCTTCATCAGCCGCATAAGCCTAGAAATTCAAAGGGGCAACGCAGCGAGCGTACTAGGGACCATCAAGGCATCCGCAGAGCTGGAGGAGATATTTTACTTGTAGGCACAGTAGATATATATATATATTAGTGTAGGGCTGTCCCCTCTTTTTTGGTAGGTAATCTTTTTAGTTTAGTTTGTTTTTTTTTTTTTTTTTTAGTTTATCTATGTAAATTTATTTGTATTTTATTGATAATAAATAAATAGAAATAAACAATGGTAAATGCTAAGGATTAGTTTATTTCCATGTGGTTATACTTGTTACTTTATTAATTGAAGCGATTGAGTGGTTTTGTTTGAAATTTATAGACAAGATTTAACGATGTGACATTTTCCTATGCATTCATTGCCTATTCGCGATTGTGAGAGGTTTAGACATAGATTAGGTAATAAACAATGTATTCGGTTTAACCTTGTATCGAATAGGCACAAACCTTAGATGATATTTTTGTCGCCTCGACAGTTAATCTCGGTTAGGGTACGATGGGACTGACATGTTCTGAACAAAAGTTCCAAACTAAAATAAAGATGAAAAAACGAGTATCGCACCAGCCGACTATATCTGCCGCGCCAGTGTGAAGGCATCCTAGCAATAATACTCGCGCCGCACTAAACTGGTGCGGGGTGGGCAGTAAGGCAAATTATAATAATTTACGACCAATTAGCATCAGTCGAGCCACTAAAATGGTCGGGTATCGCTTGCTAATGGCTTATGTATTTTAGCCACTGTTTATTTATTATTATTATTGTTTATATTTTTGGATAGGAATTTTATAGCTATCGCTAATATAATATATCTATAGCTAAAAGTTCGGACGATCCCTTTTTGGTCTAAATATTTATGACATTTTTCTTGTAATAGTGTTCGGGATATCTGTCTCGAAAGCTGGAAGTCGTTCGTTTCCTACGCAGTAAAGTAGTTAACTCAGTAAGTAACACCTTAGAAGCGGTGGTGGATAAAATATTGACGTTGTTTAAGTACCCAGTATGCTTAGATGCAATAAAATAGTTTGACTGTCTCTTTTCACGCTTAAACCGCTGAACGGATTTCGATATAGGACTTGTCCTATTATCTATTCTGTGATATAGGTACTGATTTTGAGTTTGATGGCAACTTTTTACGACGATAAACTGTTAACAAAAAACTTGTTGAAAAAAAACCTATCCCACGCGGGTGAAGCCGCGTGCAACAGCTACCTACATATTTTCTAAACTAGGCCTGCGCACGCGCATGACATTTTCCGACCGTTCGCATCACTTTTGTTTCATTCATAATGCCAAAGCGTTTTGTCTTAACGTATATATGAAGTTTAAGGACATTTTTCAGAAGTTTCTTGCTAGAAATACTAGGTACTTAGGTATTAAGTATTTACTTACTTATCTAAAATAGTAGGTAAGTAAGTGAGTAATATTTTTATTTCCGGCAATCGACCATTACAAGTACCTATAGGTATAATCAGTAAGTAACTGATACTAACATCAGTAACAACTAAAAAACTATCATAAATTGTTTCAATTCAATGACCTTTTGATTAATTTCTTCGTTTTTCTTATAATACGGCGCATATAAAATTATCTTGCCAAATTTCATCACTACGTGAGAAATACAACATGAAATACACACGTTTGAAACTTCATAGCGTTTTCTCCTGTAAAATTTGACATTTGCAGTTAAGGTACTTTACGTAGGGACTAGGGACAGTCGAAATAATGTGTTACAATACAATATGTAGTAGGATTTATTCTGAATGTTACGTGTGATCTATGTTACCATTTATTAATAACAATAGGTACATTGAGCGGTTGCCAATGATGCGCTGGAACTGAAGCCAACCTAATAATATCATTATGTTTTAATAACGTCATATACGCATCGTACACGTAAATAATATTGGCAGCCCTTATTACACGTCTTCGTCATCATATCAGCCCTTTAACGTCCACTGCTGGACATAGACCTTCCTCAACGAATGCCACCACACCCGGTCCTCCGCCGTATAACAATATGAAGATGTATAAAATATGAAATGATAAGTACCTATATACCTATCATCATTTACGACTTCTTTTGACCTGGGTATGAACATTAATCATGTTAGGGTACTGTAGAAGCTTGGACTATACGCTAAATCAAAATTGTTTTTAGGAGTCGATTGTAAAAGTTTGTTAATAATCGGTTAGATTAGGTTAGGTTAGCTTTATCATGGCTCTGGTGAAACCTAAGATTTGCCGGTAAAAGTCCGAAATTAACAATCATTTCAACCGTCAGGGACATAGCGTGAAGGTTGGGTGTGCTTACAATTCGTAGATTTCTATATTTATCGAACATGTTATTGAAGCTATGATCTTGTCAATAAAACTTCAGAATTACTCTTCAATGACTTGCCTGGCCTGTTGGCGTAGTGGTAGTAACCCTGCCTACTGCGCCAAAGGTCGTGGGTTCGATTCCCACCCGGGGCCAACATTTGTGTGATGAGCATAACTGTTGGTTTTCGGATTCTGGGTGTTTGTATGTATTTAAGTATTTATTTAAATTTATTTAAGTATGTTTATCAGTTGTCGAGTACCCATTTACAAGCTTCGGCTTAGTTGGGACTGAACAGCCGTGTGTAAATTTGTCCAAACATTATTATTATTATTAATGACTTCTATATTGGTTGTAAGTTTCATCACATAGGCGTACTCATCAGAATTTCAATTATATATCCTCCAAATAATGACAAATAACTACATTTAGCCGGCACAGACTTGAATACCAATCTTCTATTGTCAGCTATAAGTGTTGCCATCTCTCAACTCAAAAAGTACTAAATATGAAGGATAGCGCATACCAGAAAGGTAGTTTGTTACAGTATATAACTATCTTATAGATAAAGCTAGGTATATACACAACTAGGTACATAATTACATACGTACGTACACATTCCTTTATGAATTGACACAAAGTGTCTCTTAATTTCACCTCCCCCACAGACGAGAGCTTTACAAAGTTGTATCTTTGTGTACAGACAGCAGCAAACTACTTAGGTATACATTTTTTTTTAAATAACATAAAACGTAAAGTTGTTTTTGATGCATAAATAAAAATAACGTAGACAAACATAAAGATGACAATGTCATTCGTTAAGAAATAATATGTCACATCAGAGTCTGTAGTTAAGTATATATTTTAAAAAAAAATAATACATTATTTATACAGTATTAAATACTATTTTTTACGTAAATAAATAAATTTAATTAATTATACCAAGCAATGTGGTGTATCTAGAACGGAAATTTGACACTCCCAGGATATCGACTGCGAGGGCGAGGCGACTATAATAATTATGAATTTAAATGGAGATGAAGGAATAACGTCTGCCAAAAATCTAGACAAGGTAATCATTTGATTTACGTATTACAAATAATTATTCTTAACATATTTTATGGTTTGGTATCTTTAAATCATCATATCAGCCTGTAGACGTCCACTGCTGGAAAAAGGCCTTTAAATAAATAATAATAATATAGCTTGTAGATTTCATTTCTGATGCTGACGCTCCATTAGGAGGGTGGTACACAAAGGACCGACTGCTCTTTTCCTTCGCTTCTTCCTTCCAGTTTTTACTTTTTGGTCCCCACTCCTCCCCCTGTCCCCCCCTCCTGTCCTGTTGCAACGGCATTTTGTTTCCACATTTACTGATATGTTTTGTTTCGTTTTCTAGAGGCCGTCGGCGTCGCTTGAATATTCATGCTTGGTTCTATCTTTTATTCACTTTTGAGTAATATACACGATGAAGTCTTGACGCTCGCCTCTTCATGAGGTCGGGGGTTCGAATCTCCGTGCGTACCAAGGGTGTCACTTAAGACACCTACACTTAATTGTCAAACCACAAACTTTTCAGTGAAGGAAAACATCGGGAGTGTCCTCCTTATCCTGCATACCTACCCTAATTCTAAGCCGCATGGAAAGTCCACCACGCGCATTGGACTTGCGTGGTGGACTATGGCTCGCACGATTTGGTAGTGAGAGGAGTAAGAGAATGCCTCTGCCAAAAACCATAAACCGTGTATCCTACATACCTAATTGATTTGATTGACATAAAAGTGTAGGTAAGCTTTCTTACCTTACTTAATTTGATATTCAATAACTGTATACATAGTCTACAATATAAAGGCTCTTTTGTATCCAATATCCTTTGAATACGCAACAAAAACCCACGACGTTCCAGCACCTATCTATTTCAACGTGAAAGCTTCACATAGAATAAAGGAGACAAAATGTCTATAGAAGCAAGACCAAACATTTCCAAGGCGCTGCCTTGGGGTGGCGGGTGGTACCAGCGGTGGGAGAGGGGGGGATGTGTATAAGATCTTATATTACCCACAAAGCAAACTTAAGCGAAAATAAACTGTACGCTCCCGTGAAAACGTTCTCCGTAAAATGTATTTGTGTTCGAATAAAACCTAACACATTGTCCATTATCGGAAGACCCGCGATGGGTTTCGTTTGAAACCCTCTCACGTACGGTTTAGTTAGAAACCCGGGAGGGGGAGCGGTCGAAGTTAAAGTGGTCTTGTTCAGTTCTGAAACTCGTGTGTTGTTTGAAAAGGTAAAACCACACGGAAAATCGTAGTGTAGGTACTGGGTTTTGTACTTTTTTTGGTGATTATTTTAGGATTCGCAATCAAACTCAAGATGAAGAAACTGATGACAAGAGATAATCAAAGAATTGTCCAAATCGGACATACCCGGTCCAAAAATTGCTAATAGCTACCTTTTTTCTGTCAGAACTATATAACCGTAAGATTTTTTAAAATAAGTGGATATATTTTATTTAATTGTTTTTCAAGGTATTATATTACTTAGTCAAAAAAATTAATAGACTTTAAAATACGATTGTAGATTAGGTAGGTATAGGTAAGTACCTATATACAAACATACACTAATACCTATATACAAAATACCTATATACAAAATACAATAATATACCTACATAGTAAGTATTTTCATCGAAAATGTATGAAAAGACAGATTTTCTAACTCAAATAAGCAGAACAATCAATTAATAGATCATAGTAATAAATGCTTGGATCAGTTCTAACAGAATTTTTTTGTCTGATGGCATGGCAATTTCAGATTTAAACTACAATGAATGACGTCCTTTATAACCCTCAGAGTGTTCAAACGGGTTTTGCGACCCAAAAAAACAAGATCAATTACTAGACTTATGTGAAGTCTAGATAGAATTCGTTTTTCAAAAACCAAAATCTGACAGCCACATTCTAAAGGATAAATACCTTTTTAATTGGCCTATGAGGATAGATCGATGCAGCAAGAAGCCTCGACGAGAGGTCGTTGCACCTCTACCTATAACGTTCAATGGAAACATGTTGTCGGTAGAGGTGCGCGTGACGTCGCCGCGTGCCGTGGTAGGGGGGCGGCACCTGCGCGCGCATCCGGCGCGGGCGCACCGCTAGCGCACTCCTTAATGAACTCGCGCATTTACCACCACATGCGAGGAGATAATAAACAAGTATTTGGGTTCGCTTTGCTTCACGCGTTTCTAGATTAACTCACTATGTAAATATTTACTGTACTTTATTGAATTATTTTTAAATATAAGTAGGTGTTTTACCAATAGGTACCACCACGTTTATTGCAGTTCATCTACTACTCAAAATAATCTATGGGTAGGTACAGTCGGGCAAATAAGTGGTGCACCAACCACCCTAAAAGAATTTTAGGCTACGATTGACATTCGTTTCCACGTCTTAAAACAAAGGTCTATTTTCACTGTCCAAACTACTGTCCTTACTGACAACTAAAAACTTGTCAAAATTAATATAGATATCTACCATTTTCCTGGTTTTAAGTATGTATACTTACCTCTAATAATTTTATTTTAACGTTATACTTAATAGTTTACAACTAAATAGGTAGGTATAAACTGTATACATGCCTTTAAATACAAAATAAATATTTGGCCACGTCATCTATGTAAGTACCTAAGGTTATAATAGGTACAACCTTGGTTACTCACACACCAGAATGGAATTTTCCATCCTAAAAACCCGCATCCACACACCAATCCAACAATAGATTTGACGCGGGATTCCAATTCGGTGCGCTATTGTTGAATCACGCGCTCTGATTGGCCGAGGGGCACAATGGGCCACGCCCACTACACAATGCCCTATTGTCGTAGCCACCTGTGTGCACGCACCGCCCAGTGGTTCGTCTTTTTCCTAGACCTGGAAAAAAATATTAAAATTTCTAATGAACAAAACTCAATCGCACAAGAGGCGATTTTTTAAAAGCCACCCAAAGCACATTAAAGGAGAACGTAAAACTGGAAATAAATTATTTTAAAAAAATCGGTCCGCACTTAAGTGCCCCAAATGGAAATGGCATCTACTTATTTTTTCCGTAAAAGCGTCGTTTAAAAAACTTAAGTGAAAACGGACATCATTACGTCTGAAATACATGGACAAAATGTGGGGAGAGACACGTTGGCTACAAATGGAGATTAGTTCGCCTAATGGTTCCATTTACGTAAGTTAGTAGGCAGCAATATTTTTACGGTGATCTGTGGAAAAATGTCCCCTCTCACTGGGGGTGAGACTTAATGTCATTTTGGTTTTGAAACCGTCTATAGGTTATGTTGTGAGAAATGTTAGCGTCTGTTATCGGTTAATCTTAACTATTGAATTGATATTTCCGCAAAGATAACATGTTGTTAGACGTAGACATTTATTTAATTGACTACATTCATTAATGAAATCTCACGATAATTCACTTTTAATACAACAGGCATGCTTGCGTTTCTGAGTTACATAAGAAATAAGTAAGTAGATCATTAGCTGTACACGCGGAATAGCTACTACCTGTGTATAAAGTTAATATTACGTAGTTCGTATGTTCGTCAAATAACGTTATGTTGAAACACTAATATTTAATAACAACCCCGAAATTATAACGACGAAACGGAAAGATCAAAGCCTTAAAATTAACACTGTAAAAGCATTCATCAGGACTACACATACTTACATACACAGGAAATAGACATGATATCCCATCTTGTATATGTGGGAATGTGTGCGTAAGTAATCACTAGTCAATTTTAATTAGAGATTTACATCTGAAGTCACGATTTCTTTTAATAATGTTTTGCAAAATGTAGGACATCATATATTTTGTATCACAAGCAAGCTCTCTTTAGAACTAGTATAAGCATTCTCAGCGGAAAACGATTTCAATCCCAATCATAAAGAGCGAGTTTGAGGACACATCAAAACGAAGTTAGTTTGTGTGAGTTTACTGGAAGACACGAAACAAGGGGAAGGGTGAATCGAGCCCGTTATCTGGAACGAGAGGGGTTCATATTAAAGCTTTGCTTAAGTTAAGATTATGGCGGAACAATCTTCCAGTTTGCAAGTGAATTAAGACTAAATGAACGCGCGCATTCATGTGGTGAAATCTTCGTCATCACAAACTATGTCGTATGACTTAATCGAATCGATTTCGAAGAAACTGAGAGTTGAAAATAATTAAGCTAAAACCATAAGACACGATTAGTACAGCAACATTTAAGTGGCTATTTTGTGCAGTAGCAACATTGACGTTGATGTTTTGCAGTCTTTCGTATAAAAAACAAGCGAATAAAATCAGTTTAAACTCTGCCACGGCTTCACCTTAACCGGTGTCAGTGGAGGGCGCGCCTGAGGCTAATTGGCATCACTTAGCGCGTCCGCGGCCTATCTATTTAAAGATCGCCGAACGAACGCTTTGAATCTAATCGGCGCGAGTTCGCGTCGCATTGTGGCATTTCCGCCTCTGAACCCTCATTCAGTGCTACTTATTTTTCGGACAACTGGGAACCTACTTAATTAGTTTCAACAGCTCCTTCTGTGTGATTTGACATGGGAATTCTTGTCAGAGCACTGTGTGCTTGAACATAGCTTGTTCATGTTAATGTCATTTATTTCTACATTTCATAAAATAATTAGATCTCGGTCTTTCGAGATAATTATAGATGTAAAAATATAAGTATTATTTAAATTTTATCAAAACCTTGACTTTATAAACTGCTACAATTTCAATCTATCATTACTTATGAAATCGGTTTGTTAAAACAACAAAATGAAGTAGGTAAGCAGATAGTTATTTAAGAAATATCTTGAGCTAATTAAAAATAGTAGCTTTAACAAAGATACCTTTGTATAGAAATAGACCTTTGTATACAGTTACATAAAGACCTCATATCTGAGATCTCTTTATACCTCAAATCTTTTGAAACTAAGAAACTTGTAAAGGAGCCTCATTGCCTATACAAATTCATCCCTCATTCCTCCGGAGTACAAACAAAACACCAAAAACCAATCAAGTAATTGCTGGCCCCCGGCATCGGTGGCGGCGCTTCCTCCGTCGATAATCTTCATTACAGACGACAAAGGAGACGGGGCGGGGCGGGGTGTACAGAGGGAAGTTTACCTGCAGTAGCAAATTTTGTTGTACGCATCGATAAGATCTCGCAAAGAAATTATGTACTCACGTAATTTTGGTTTACATTTCGAAATATGAAGTACACCTAATAATTATGTTTATAGAAGCAAAACAATTTAATTTAAACGAACCTTTAATGTAGGTATATAAAAGAATTACCATAGATTATATTACAACAACTCTAATCCAACAAACGTGTATATCTTTATATTTACACTCGTGTATAACAAAAAGCAATTTTCCTTGAAACCAGCTAATAAAAGCTAGAAACACCGCCAAGGGGGCTCCCCGTCCCCCGCCCAGATAATACCCCACACGAGGGTGGGGGTGGAGGGGGATACCCCGAGACACACATTCTTCCACGCCTGCGCTGCTCTCCAATATGGGTCATATTGTCCTTCTTGCTGTGTTTAAAGGTATATATCTGTGTAATCAACCATAGATAATACGTAGATATACATTTCCTTATTATCCTTATTATTTATGTAGGTAAATGCGAAAAAACTTAGTAAGGTACCGACCTTACTAAGTTAAATAGCATCTTAGAAGAACATATAGGATACTTTAATCTGTGTCCTATACCTAGGTAATGTATTTTTATTTTAACAGTTAATCGTAGAAACTACAAAATAATATTTCGATACTGTTACGAAATGAAACAGTTTCATAATCAAAATTAAATTAAAATACCTAATTAAATATTCATTAAGATTATGCAGGTGGGCATGATATCTCAAAATGGTCTAGACTAGAGTTCCACTCACGCTATATTAACGTAAATACAAATAGTTTTCGTGTGAAAAACTGAAATGTTAAACAGTAGCTGATTTAATATAGCTACTCGTTTAGTTTTCGGAACGTTTTACCTTAACCTTTAAATAAAATATGCAAATAAGCCTCAATAAAGTAGAGTGTCTACCATCTAAAAATACTCGTCATCCGCATCATATTTCATCACATCGGGACAAGTTTGGTGGGAAAGTCCGTTGTGGAACAACAATAGAGCTCGCCAATCGCACAATCGGAATCCGGCGCACAATAGACCGTTTTCCGGTGGCCACGCCTTCATGACACAATGGCACAATAACACGCCCAGATAGACACGACTACAATCAAAAGAAAATTTTCTCCACAAATGTAACAGCGATTGTATTGACTTTTTAAACGCCCTCATAGATTCAGCACACACCCACCTGTGCTTCATTGTAGTGTGGGAAATCGTTTCACAATGCTCCGCTATTCACCGGTGTACGCACACTGTGCACCGGCCGCCGCACTCAAAGACGCTCGCCTGGGCGGAGCCTAGAGCGAGACAAAAGTTCGCCTAGCTCGCGAAGAATACGCACGAAAGGGAGGGAACGTGCAACTCGGTCACACACACATTGGCCGTTAGAAAAGGATGGGCTGAACTGCTTTGTATAGATTCCGCGAGATGAAAGCTGTTATTCCGCATAGACAATTGATTATAAATGCAGTCATAAATAGATGGTTGCTGTATTTTTTGTTCAGTACACAGATTTATTGCGGACAATAGATATTTTGTAGTTTAAATGTGATGTTTAATTGAAGTTGTAGGAGCATGAGGCTTCGAAGGACGGCATTGTTCGCAGGGCAGTGACATTAGTAGTGTGCGTCCTTGTCGCACGCTCGGCGGGGGGCGGGGGGCGGTGGTTATTGTAGCGCGCGCGTATTGTCGGCCCGCTTCGATCTGCCCGCATTGTGTGTCGGCGGCGCGCGGTCGGAGGTCGCGTGTTACGGGCCCGTTTTAAACCTCGAACCGCTCTCGATCGCGCAACGGTATCACGAACAATTTCATTGCGAACTCCGCATTTTGTTTTAAATTTGTGTTCGAACTGTTGTTTGATTTTTGTGTTTTTGTTTGTGTGATCTTTTTAAGTTTTGTGACTGTTCGCCACGTAAAAACTGATGATTGTGAAAAATTATGCCAAAGAATCGATGTGATCGGACGATGCGTGTTTAGTTCTGTTATTTAAATATTTTCTTTGGTTTTTGTTCGTTTTCGTCGCATGCAGATTTTTTTCTGATGTCTCGACAGGCGGGAGGAACAATGGTAACGCACTTGAAGGTAAATTTTCATTCATAAACTTGGCTTTAAATTATATAAATGAGAAATTATGCTGGTGCACAGTATAAATACTTATAGTCTACTTAAAAATACCCTGTACTTATTTTGAATTTAACTTACCTAATTATATTTATCAAACTAGGTACCTATTTTATTAAAGTCATACACTTTTTACTTTGGTCCAGGTCAAAGGTTTTGGCCAGGCTAAATAAGCACTGTGCTGTTTCAATGTTAAATAAAACTCTTTGATTTTACTAATTGATAAATTATGTGAATAACAGTAGTTAGGTATTATTTAGACTTGGAAAATAATATATTTTTATGGTTCAGTTCTTTTAATGATTATTGAGTACACACAAGTTCAATAGTGCAGTGCTAGTTAGCGAAATAAATCCTTTACGGCGCTTCGTATCGGCATGAGCAACACACACATACCTAGTTTATTTATTTCAAGCCAAAATGTGCACCCGGCACAATAGTTATTAGGACAAGCACCCGGTAGGACTGCACTTTTGAACTGGACTGTACCTTATAAAGTTAGGAATGCTTATTTACTAGATCAGTGGTCTAATGGTTTCATTACCTGGACAAAACTTTTTACTAGGGTTTTAATATACTGAGATCCAGTTGTTAATCAATTGTCAAAGAACTTGTGGTTACCTTTCTAAGTAGGTTTGTTTAAATTTTCCTATTAATAATTTTGTAATCTACGTAATTTTGCAAATTTTTCATTTTATTAATTTGGTAACCTACCTAAGTAATTTTGCAAACTTTATTGAACTTGGTTTCCGTCTCTCCGGGAGGAATCTTGCGATCGATTTTTCGAGCACTTCCCGTTATCCGATCATGCTCAAATTTTGCGCCCATCCTTTGGTTCTGAAGACTATACAAATGGTACTAATAGGTATATTGAAAAAGCTTGTTTTTAATATTTTATTTATTTAGTGGTGACAGGGACGTACTCCTACTATACAATACATACCTACACTGATACAGTATAATACCAGTGTATGTATTGTTTAAAGGTAGTGTAAATTGTTGCAGCAGCTGGTTAAACCAAAAACTGACAGTTTCCCTTATTAACTTAAATAAAATATTCTTTAGAAACAATAGTCTGAAGGTGAATCTTTAATTGATCCTCATTTTGTAAGTCTCTGGTAAAAGCTATAATAATGTAATTACCTTATTGTCGATTCGTAACTTGACACGTATAAATTATGGGTTACTTAACTTACCACTAGGTATACCTACCTTTTACTTACTGTAAGAAAACTTAAGTAGCTTGTAAATTACCGTGAATTGATCTGTTGTTCGGCGTCCGACTGGGCCTTTTGATTTCGTTCTTAAACTTTTAATGCCCTCGTATTTCGACCAATAAAAATGTGTCAATTTGTTAACAATCTTTTAAACTTAAAAAATACCTTTGGGTGCTTTAATTTTAAGTTAAAAAATTTCTTTCTCAGAGAGAGTAGTCTTAGCTAAAGCTGTGGGATAATTTTGATAGGTAAACGGTTTCTTAATAATACTTACCTACTCCTGGCAAGGATCCTTGGAAATATTCAAAATTGTTTTAACATCTAGTAGGCAGGTAAGTACCTACTTACAAGTAGGTACGTAATTAAGAGTAGGTATTATTAAGAAACCGTTTACCTATCTAAATTATCCCACAGCTTTAGCTAAGAATACCTACCTACGTTCTAACTTGTTAGAGTGAAAGAGATTATTTTTTACTTAAAATACTTAAAATTAAAATACAGATAGAAAGAAAGAAATTCATTTATTCGACCACAGACATACAATTAATAAAAATTGATAAAATTAATTAAACCTAATATAAATCAGGTAGATGATGCTGTGGATGCGAAGAGGTAGAACCCATAGAGATAGGATCTCTTTGGCTGGTGCTCGCGGCCCTGTACCCATAACGCCCTTGTTACTCGTACATTACCGAGTTACATTACCAGCAATGTACAAGGAAAACATATTCTTCGCACAGAACCGGGTAATGTATTAGGAATTTTTGTTCTTTGCACATTACCGATTAAACGTTTAGGAAATTCGACTGGAAGAGATAACTTTGCGGAATGAGTCCGCAGTTTTATTCCATGTGATAATGTTTCTGTAAATTTTGGTCTTGAAGGAAAAATTTGCTGCTCTCTACGCGAGCGCCCACCAAAAAGTTTTTAGCTTTATTTTGGTAGGTACCTAGGTATACAACAAATCGTTTACATTATTATTAATTATTATAATATACCTACTCACACACGTTTAGCAATGTGTTGAACTAAATCATTAGGTAGGTATATACTTACTTACATTGATAAAGAAATCAACATTATGAGAATTCAACATTTTGAGAATCCAACATTTTGAGAATTCAACATTTTGTTCCTGAGCGGAAGGAAAAATTAGCTACTCCCTACGCGAGCGCCCACCAAAAAGTTTTTAGCTTTATTTTGGTAGGTACCTAGGTATACATCGTTTACATTATTATTAATTATTATAATATACCTACTCACACACGTTTAGCAATGTGTTGAACTAAATCATTAGGTAGGTATATACTTACTTACATTGATAAAGAAATCAACATTATGAGAATTCAACATTTTGAGATTCAACATTTTGAGAATCCAACATTTTGAGAATTCAACATTTTGTTCCTGAGCGAAGAATTTTAATTAGATGTGTTACGTCAGTTTTATGTCATATTTAAGAGATGACTGAGCATTAAAATGCTTTTAACTATTTTCAGTAGTTTTGTGGGTTATTTTAGATGGGATAGGCATTTATCTAAGCCAGCAAGCGAGGCGCATCTCCGGCCGGCCCGCGGTGACATTCATCAATTAGACGATATGTTTTACTAGCTGTTTCTCGCTTGCCCGCGTACAAAAGTTTTTCCCGCGGGAACAGCTTTTCCCGAGGTATCTTTATAAATTATAATAGCCTACTAGCCAATGCCCCGTGGCTTCATACATCCTATATTTAGTATTTTCCTATCCTAGTTAAAAAACCGATACTCCCATACAAACTTTCACCCTCGTTCCACAGTCCCGTTTCCCCCTCTATTAAAATGTGAAAGTCAATAGATGGCGCTAGGTGTATTTCGCAGCTTATTTTACAGGCGTGATTAATATATACCCATGCCAAATTTTCATCAAAATCGGTTGAAAAATGCGACCTGTAGAGGATTACAGACGGACAGAACGACAGACGGACAAAATCTGGCCAATCTCGAAAGTGAGACGCTTCGCTCGCTATGTCAATCGTACGTACGACTCGAGTAAATTTATAGAAAACATACCCTCAGCACATACGAATTCCCTATCATAGGATTTGTTAAATGAATACTAGAAGGTATTGTTTGAGGTATTTCCATGCCACAATGAAAAGTTTCTGTTACAGTATTAGACATTTTGCTGGATACTTTTTTGCATACCTTTTTAATTTATTTATTTAATTTAATCCAGCGAGGTGATGCCGCCAGCCTTCAGGGGACAGTCCCAGCGGTGGGCAGCCTCGAGGGTTCTTTTTATTTATAATTTATTTGTAGTTTAGTTTTATAATAGGTGAGTTGTTTTTATTTCTGTGAATATATTAATCTTACACAGCATTCTTTCTTTCGTCAATAGCGTATCCTGAAGTAACATTAAATAGATTTTTCTGAAATTAACCTAATAAAAGTTGGTGCAGGTATAAAAAATCAACTGTAAATCAAACGCTCATTATTTTAAGAAACTAGGATAACACGACCAATTGTTTTTAATAAATATTATCTCTGTTATTAACCAACAGGAAACCGTCTCACGTATTTATATTAAACAGTGCCCGCAATGAAAACAGTCGTAAATTCAATCGAATATAAACCTTAGCGAACCGACCGGATGTGATGAATATAAAAAAATGAAACTATTCAAATTCAACCAGACAGATACTAAATAGGTAACGTCAAAGTTCCAGTGCAGCCGTTAAAGCGAGTTGCGGTGATGTGTAATAACCGATTTATCGCTTTAAAAAATCGATAGGATGTGGTTTTGTCTTTAAGATCTCGATGCTAAGTCAAACACTGTGGCTAGAACCGGCGTTAAAAATTGAGTTTACGATTCATAAGTTAATAAATAGGTGATGGGCTTCTAAAACCTTAAGTGTGGTAATCGGTGTTTTCAGTTTTTTTTTATATTGGGTGAAAATTGAAAATTCACCGTATTCTCAATAATATTGTCAGACAATTTCAAGTGTCATAAATTAATAATCAATTCTTCAAAAAAATGTGTGGGTTATTTAAAATTTTCTTTTTAGTTTTCCAAAAATATATCTAATAGAAAAGTAGGTGGCAAATTTCAGATACATAATATTTCATTTCATTTTTTCATTTCATTTCATTTTATTTATTTAACTTCACAAATACATTTGTCATTACAGGATTGCACCCAACTCGACAATGTCACAGCTTATATTCTAAATTAAATATTAGTAAAGTCCCATCCCACAGCTCAATCGATCCAGTATTAACAGACCGTCAGAGAGATGTTTGAAACAAGTACCTACATAACATTCATCTATGCCTATGCAAATACCTCATCGCTTACAATTTAAAGTATAAACTATCTCTATTCGTGCCTCTTTTGCGTCGTACTAGTTTTAATGCTAAACTCGAAATTTAATTAACATTGCCAAAATATAAATAAAAAATCAACACTCCTATTTTACTGCGACCAATTGGCAACACTGGTGTAATAGCCTTGCTGGTGGTACTGACGTTTTTAGACTGTGTGCTAAGTAGGTTTACGAGGATGTTTTACGGTAATTTTGCAATCTTTATAGTTGGGAGAATTACAAATACGACTTACAAGGTACTGAGCTTGTGACTATGAGTATCGTATGAATATGAAATTAATTTTAAATAGGCTAATAATAAGTGGTGGAAATTGATTAATAAAAAAAAAGATAAATTCTAAACTTCGAGAAACTTATTAAGAACGCTTTGATTTTTCGGTTTCTAATCTCTATCGTCGTGGAGATCCTTGGGGGAGGCCTTTGTCCAGCAGTGGACGTCTACAGGCTGAGATGATGATGATGAATCTCTATATCTACTTGTATAATAGTAGGTATCAGTAATTTTTTTTCGGCTAATGAAAAATGAAACAGTCGGCGTGTCACATTATCTCGGCACTCCCATCCGATTTACAAGACAAATCTCCGAAGATACCCTTCAAAATTAAATAGGTAGATCACGTACCGCGTTACCATTGTGACATCCAGTTCACGCGACTCGGCAGTATTACCGCCACCCTACATTTGCCCTCGAATTTTTTTTATTAATTCCTACCACGTCTCAACGCCACAGCGCGTCTTTGTTCGTCCCATTGTGAATAACATGTGTAATAGAAATACTGAATGCCGTCTCGTATTCATATTGAATGGAATTTTCTTTTTCTTATTTTGTCCAGCACTTTGTCGCGTTAGCGCACTGTGCGTGTGACTTTCGCAGGTCGTTTCGTATTTTTTGGTTATTTCTATTTTCTTTAAGAACAATGCATACAATTAGGTATTTTTGTACTGTCCAAGAGTTATCATTTTGAATTATGTTTTACCATAAATTAGGGTAGGAATCAACAGAAGAAGCCTATAAAGTATACCGGTAAACTTCTTCTGTTGATCTACGCTGGTCCCAATAGAGCGACATAGTCGCTTTAGCGACTAAGCTCTTTAAATAAAATTTTTTTTTAAAAAGAGTTTTTTACCCACGACGGACGGAACGGAACGTTGGGGTTAGAGGTTGTTTGTATGTGTGTGTGTGTGTATGTCTGTTACCATTTTCCTCGAAAACTACTAGGCCGATTTCGTTGCGTTTTTTTTTGTAAAAACATTTACTTAGGTACTAAGTACTTACAAGATTTTCAAATTGTTTTGAACACATTTTGTATTGGACTATAACTTCCTTCACCCGCTATTATTCATTTTACATAGGTGATTATTTCTTCCCATGATAATTACATGCTAGCCCCAATACTATTATAATACCCGAAATACCAACATTTCATGCAGAGCCATCATTGAGAGCCACTGAGAAGTAAAGGCTTGACACATTATGAAACAGATTTTTAGTTTTTACTTTAAAAATAATAAAATGTATTGTCTATTTATTTTCAAATTCAAATGGATTTATTGCTTTTTTATTTCAAATTATTAAACTGAATAAGCAAAAAACATATTATGATAAAAAAGTTATTAGGTACTTTTAGCCTCCCTTTTAAAACTTAGTTCGATTAATCAACCTCACTGAGTTGAAGACAATACAATTTGCTTTCATATTCAAACCCCTTGCAATATTCGTCGAGCCTCGTAGCTCAGTTATCCGTTTCTTTCATTGCGCCGTCTAAGAAAAGGACAACAGTTTTTATGATATGGTGTAAAGTATAAGCGATACCCACTTACCTATTGAATAATTAAGAGACTTGAATAAAATGATAAAAACTGGAAATCGAGAACACACCTACAAATGATTTCCAAAAGTTTTGGCCTAAATTTGAAATATACTTCAGTTAAATAATATCTTCGGTCAATACAGGCGGTTGCTTATTCCACTATATGTGAATTCAACACAATCTACCTACATATTAGTAAGTTCGTTGTATCGATTGTTGTTACCTAATTATTTATTAAAACACTTATTTTATCTAATGTATATTATTAGGTATACGTTATACTAAGTTCCCGTGCTAATGTGTCCAACGCTATAGAGTGAAATTAATCGTATTAAGAAAATATACTATTAATCACTGTTCAGCTTCGGAACCTGCTCATTCTCATAACGTATGACTGCGGCTCTGGTAAAATCGCTTTCGTTCATAGCTTGGGCCACTTAAATTGAAAGGCGATTGACAAAGGGCCACGGTAGGTGCACTACTCTGGTTCCCCTATTGTTTGGCACCGTTCGGAACCCTTCTGTTTGATAGCACGTGTTTTATTGTGCAATTACATCACTATTATTGAAGGGCCGCCGCGCGAAGTGAATGCTAAGGAAGTGCCTAACATCTATTGTCATTTATTATTATTTATTCATTCAAATCGGAAGGGAAGAGAGACTTTCTAACTCAAAGATATACAAAGAAAGATAAACAAAGTGACTAATATTTGGACATTATCCTGGGATCCCTGCTGTACGTCCGTAGTGGGAAGACGCAACCTGTATGTCGAGAGGTCTGAGTTCGATCCCCGGTCTTACTTACATTTACTGACTGCTCTCAAAGGAAACCTGCATACGCCGAAGAAGAAATTCTTAGCCGCATGTAAACTCCACCAACCCGCACTGGGCTAGCGTGGTGAACTCAGTCCTAACGCCCTCGCTGAGAGGGTAGGATCGGAATCGAACTTGACGTATTCTGTCCAAATGCCCACATTCATTTCATTGGACAAAACCCTTTCTCACACATAACAACACGAAATCGGAGCACGTGTGCCCCCGCCTGATTGTAAAGGTGTATTACAATGGGCATTTCCTTCGAACTACAGGGTCGAATGTCGCACACTCGCACAATTGCCAGGAAATTCTTTATTTAACGATCCAGGGACAAGACGATCGGGCACGTAGAATTGATACGATTTGGGTGACTTATGAATCATATTATAATAAAAAAATAGTAATACAATATTTTTAGTAAACTCTATTTTAAGTAGTTAACCATAATATCGACGGGGAAGTGCTAACAACTCCTAACTTAATTTTTTTTAAGAAAACGACTTATGAATGCAGTTCGATAAACGCGTCTACTGGGTATATGAATTAAGTTGAAATTCGCAAAATTTGGTTTTTGTAAGTAAGGAGTTGTTAGCACTTCCTCGTCGATATGCGAGTTCTGTTGATGTTATTCCAGTTATATCTGAGTTTTGAGAAAAATATGATATGGCTCGACTGGGGACCTCTCGACGACTGCGTCAGTCTACCCTAAATTTGAAACAGTAGGCAATTTTTTCTAAAAGTGATAGGTAATTGCGTGGTTCCTACGACATGTTTCCATGTAAGTACAAATTACTGGAAATTTTGGCAAAATCGCACAAGACAAGCTGATGAAGGTCAGTCGTTGAACTCTACAATAATAGAGACAATTACGCACCAAAGATCGATGTGATTCCTCTATAATTTATGGTAGGTACACCTCGACAGTTAAAAGTAAACACGTTGCTGTCGTTCGGACGTCTGTTTGTTTGTAAATGAGAAAAATCGCCGGCGGAACAGACCTCGATTGACATATTGCTCCAGCATTGTGGCTGGATTGATTTAGAATAGGTTAATTATGGATTCGTGTTGAAACGTTTAGTTACTTTAATATTAATGTGGCACATTTTAGACTTTTCATGTGAACTTAAACGAACTAAATAGTTAGAACAAATGACGCTGTTTCATAATGTCACCTTTTATATCCTACTAGCTTTTTCCCGCGGCTTCGCCCGCGTAGAAAAGATTTTTCCCGTACACATTGTGAAACAGCGCCCTCTATGTAGGCGTTTTGTTACTTAGGGGGTATTAGCGGACGCCCTGCGACTTTGGCCGCGTTAAAATGTAGCCTATATGTTATTCCAGGATATACCAATACCAAGTTTCATTAAAATTGGTAATTTTTGCGTGAAAGAGTAAAAAGCATCCTCAAATCCTTACAAACTTTCGCTTTTATAATATTAGTAGGACTAATCATACTAATAGGGAAATACATCGGGAAAAGCTGTTCCAGGGGGTAAAACTATCTAGTATAACATGTACGTATACTATACATTCATGTTTACGTCCCTCTGCGTATGGCCCTGTCTGCGGTTCACCATACATCATTTTTATATTCAACATAAATGGAAGATAGCATAAAAACTATAACGCGTTTAACGACTCAGGTTAAATCGGTGAAAAGAAAACACGCATTGTTAGAAAGCTTAGTCCTGCATCCTGTGAATATTTAGCCGGCGTTCGATGCGTAAACTCATAAAACTCTTTTATTATAAATACGAAGCGATAGTTTAATTTTATGGAAAAATTGTTAGGATAATAATCAAACGCGTTTGTTTCGGGACTTCCGCTTGTGCCGACCAAATGTGCTCGAATCTTGAAGTCAGGGGCGTTTTTACGTAACTCTATAAGGACTCGAGCAAAAGTTTTTTACAGCGGATTCTTTTTTATTTTCTGTTTTAGTTATACATATTTCGGTCACACGTGAATCTGGAGTGTGTCTCAAAATCACTTCATATTTATAATTCACAGCACATAATTTTAATTTTCTTTAGGGATCCTTTTTAAGTATTTAGTTTATGTTATGTGTGTGTGTATGTTTACCTAAGTGTGGGTGTTATGTTTGCGTTGATTACTTATTCGGTAGGTATCGTGATTAACTTGAGCGAGATAATATAACGCGATATGCAACTTTCATTTGTTATAGGAACTTTTATGTACTTAATAGACACTGGCTACCGAAATAGTACATTACTGCCGCGGCCCGCAACAGAGGCATTGATGGATGAACGTGTGAGTCCATCAATGCCTGGTTGTGGCCAAGACTTGTATAGTAGTTTTCTCAAACAAATGCGCGGAAATTCAAACTATTACCTATGTACACCATTTTATTTCATACATATTATACATTCCAAAATCAATGACGAACAACAATAAATTTCCACGCGCCAAAATGTACATTTGTTTTTTTACACTAAACTGCTTGCAATTTGCAAGGCAATTCGAAATTAAAAAAAACTGTTGTTATTTAACCTCCGTTGTTTGTTGCCATGGTCACATGACATGTTAAGAATTAATATGGTCATTATTTGACCGCTAGGCACTACATATATGGATTTTCATTGAAATTATTTGCGCGTCTGCTCTCATTTATTTGACCAGTACAGTAATGACGATTTAACTCGAAGAAGGTTGTCAAAATAATGTTCACATTTCCAAGCATGTTTGAGAAAAAGGATTTATTGACTTACATAAGTCTCATACGGAAAACAAAAAGTCCTCAAAACAACGCCCCGCGTTATGACCCATACACACCGGTAACTTGTGTCGGCACTTGTGTTGTGGCACAATTTATACAGCAACTATAGTTTTCGTTTTTTTTGTTACTTAATATGTATGTAAGTATTTATCTACAGTTACTCTTTGGATTTATGTTTTGCTGCCGACACAAAAGTACCCGGTGTGTCTCTACGAAAAGTTAGAGTGACTTCATAACAATACAAAGTCTGTACCCATCCAAGCTGTGTCCCGTTTTATAGCTTCACTGACGTATTTAATGTCATACCCCAAACATTCGAAGCTACAGGGTGTGTTCATTCAACAGTCACTGAAACCATTGTCTCACTTTACTCAGTTGTTAATGATCTTGATTATTGACAAACTCCCGGGAAACGGTAATGACGAAAGGCTAAATAGTCTCCCGTCTAAATAAAATACTAGTCCGTTAGAATAGATGGTAGGAAGTTAATCACGACTTTATAATGCGTTTTATTTGTGAAACTTTGACGGGTTTGAGGAATAAATAGAAGTAGTTTTTGGCCGAGAAATACGTTTCCTTCGTCTAAGATTAATTCATTTTATCACGCTAATGTTTTCCACTTTCTTTTCAATGTCTGTCTTTATGTTTATACTCGATAACCGCTGACTATGTTGATCAAGTATTCATTTCTAGCTCGAGTAGATTCGTCGTCGCAGTCACGTTTTACATAAATATTTCGTAGATAAATTAATCTAAGTATTCGTAGGTAAGTAGTATTTACCGTACTTACTAAGTAAGTACCTAGGTTACTATACAAATTGGTTTCATTACTAACATTTATATTGTAGGGTAGAAATATTTTTTATACAAGTTATTAGATGAACTATAAAATTCAATATAATATTGTATTGTCTATAAAACAAAAGGTGGGTGCAAAATTTAAACATGATCGGATATCGGAAAGTGGTCGAAAAATCGATCGCAAGATTCCTCCAGGGCAGACAGGCAAACAGGAAACCAAGTTATATGAAAGCTTGTAATAAAAACACAGTTAGATTTTTTTATTTTGTTATTATTATCAACTATTATGTTTAAGTCTAAAGGCACCATAAGATTCAATTAAGCCGTCCATCGATTGAAACTAAAAACAATAACGATTCAAAAACAGAATCGATTCTATAAATAAAATCGGACAAGACAGCAATGCACTCAGGCGCATTGTACTGAAAGATAAACCCAACACATGCACTGCATTAACACATCTGGGCGGTTGGCAGAGAGAGAAAAAAAATATCAAATTTCCAAACTGAATCCATGTTTTGCAATTTTTTGCTACACTTGGGCAAACATGCGGGAGCTTTGTCTCCTAATTTCGATATTGGGTTTGTATTTTGGATTTTATTGTGTTTTGGACAGATTTTTGGGGGCATTGTGAATAATAGATTTACCTTTAAGTTCCACCCTGTGAACTGGAAAAGATTGAGTGATCAATGGGAGCAGATTTTCCAAAACCTTTTGAATAAGTCATCACCAGCCACCTAGTTTCATAAACTACGGTAGAGGCACTGACTATATCATCTGATGTAAAAAATGCTTGCAAAACCCGCGAAGCAAGGGCATAAATTTTTTTAATCCCTCGGAAGTTTTTTTTAAGAATAAGTTTTGGTAAAATTAGTAGGTACCTACACAAAAATCGCTCATTGAAATGAAAAGATAGCAAATTTTATTTTCACTTACTAAACTGGCTATAGATAAACTGAAAATTTATCTGTCTATAAAATATTAAAATTAATTGTTTCAGGTAAATATTTTAATATCGAGCCATGGGTGTTTACTTTGTTACAGCAGGTAAGTAAGTAAAAGTAAAAACTAGTTTATTTACCTCGAGTCTGAAGGCACAGATTTAAAATTTGACAGCACTAAAAAGCGTTTTGTCTTTTACCTTCGTAATAATGTGTGACAGAGAAGGAAACAATTTTAATGCTGAAAAATTGTAACTTTGTGCCTTTAAGAATTGGACCCAATACATTTTAAAACATCCGTGAGTAACTTTGCATACGCCATCACAGAAGAAATTCTTAGGTGTATGTGAAGTCCAGCTCTATGACTGACTGCTACGAGTACTACGGACGTACGGGCTGGACGTTCTTGTAAGGGTTCTTGTAAAGGTTCTCGGAGTAAAGAACCCAAAAATATGTTTATCACGCGTCTCAATCGGTTTGAGAACAGAGCTCAGCCCAGTGCATTTAATTCATCTAAATCAAACCCCGAGTAATTAGAATGCATATTAAATTACGGATGGCGCCTTTCAGACAAACATTACAAAGCCATTTTGTCTCTGGTCAAGTGTTAGCAGACGTCTGCCAGGCCATAGACAATATTATCTTTGTTCAACGAGTGGCCACATAAAGCGCATTGTGGCCGAATCAATTAGCCCATAATGCGGCCATTGTGAAATGTACGCGTAACATTGTCTTAATGTATCTCTCTGGTATATCGTAAAATAATTTTTATAGTTCTATTTATGGCCGAATACAATTTATTGGCCAGATACGTTGCAGTAGCGCTACGGTTTAGAGTTACTTACTTACTCAGTGTGCGTTACGATTTATAGGTTTTGTTTTGGTCGTCGTAAAACATTGGGTGATAATGGTAATCCATTACTAACCTTCTGTTATTAAACACCTGAAACTCACGCCTAAATGTATTAAGGTTAAAATTAATAAGTCATAATGTTTTCATAAAAAAGATTGTTAGGAATATTTCTAATTAAATCGTTCAGGTTATTGTCATATGCAACTATAATACGTATACACAATTGATTGACTAATCTATCAATTTGCACCAATCGCTTGGGCCTAAAAACAACAACAAAAAAACGCGTGTGATAAAGGCGCGTTGAATCACTCGCGGCTTAATTTCCAATATTTTTTTAACAAAGGATTGCTTGAGCGATTCACCTCATTATGGTTCGAACCGATCAGTCCCAGAATGTCCAAATTTGTCAGAAAATGTCCAACTCAACCTTGAGTGGGGCGAAACGCCTATGTCCAAGTCCCAAAATGTCCAACTATACTTACGAATTAATCCCCCAATGTCAAAATCCCAGAATGTCTAATAATTTCCAGATTGACCAATACCCAATCTGGGAATTGGACATTTTGGGAGTAAGTCATTGAGGGAATTGATCAATCTGGGAATTGGATTTGCAAAAAACGACAATGTTTTGACGACTTACCTGTCACCCAATTACTGGGAAAGAAAACAGCTGAACATTTATCACCTGCTGACGAACAAGCGACGACGGCGTCCCGAACCCGGAATTTGATATCATATCCCATTAAGAAGTCTAAAAAGAGAACATCAAAAAGAAAAGTGCATTGACACAGACTTTTTAGAAATTAGAATAACCTAAAACACGAAATAAGTCCATTACAAGATATGAGAAACTTTGAAGAGCAAGTCATTATTGTGAAGTAACCTAAAACCGACACATGTGTCACATATCGTCCAGGATTGCGATGCCACATGTGAAAATAAAAAAAGACAAAAATCTGTTGTCATTACTCCCCAAGGTACGAACAATGCTGTTCAGATCCAGAACACGCCAGACAAAATTAAACTTTAAATTATATCGGGCAGACAGCAGTTTCGGATGATTTGGGGAGGATTTACGGACGATTTCATAGAAACACAGCGTCTCTAATGATTTTTTGTGCAACCTTCCGTAACCTTTAGCCTGTGACATGGATTGTAGATTAGGCATATTGTTGACCTTTTTTTGCTTCCATTTAAGATGCACGTGTAGTCAAATTTTTTTGTTCCCGGTCCGCTTTCAGGGCTTTTTGTTTTTGTCGATTGTATGTAAGTACAAGATTTGCATGTGTGCGAAGTTTTAACGACGACAGAAGATTTGTAGATGATTTAATTTCAGCCTCGTTGGATTTTAAACCTAACAACGCAGTGAACTAGATTTATCGATATATGAGAATATTTTTTGTTTTAATGTGAACGGAAGTTCTAATACTGGAGCGCGCTGTCCAGGCGTGGATGCCGTTGACAAAATTAATGTTTTATTATGAAACAATGAACAGAATGGTGTTTGTAATAAATAATGCGTGGCCCCTGGCATGAATGATGTCCATAGTTATAATGGTAATATCGGATCCGCTAATGTTACTTAATGCGATATAGTAAATGTTAAAGTTACTTACCTTATTACTGTAATATTTAAGCAGATACCTACTCATCTATCTATTTAATAGCATTCAAATATGTGAGTACTTTAATTTGCAAATATACCTATTAAAATATCTTTATTATATCTCAAGATAATAAAGGTACTTCTTATTATACCATAAATTGAGTTACAAACTACGCATAAAAGACATGACAGTTTTAGTAACACAATAAACTTAATAGTTAAAATCTCTGAATTGAAATGAAGAGTCCCATTACCAAGTTTCCTAATTGGGTGTGAGCCGCGGCATTAGTTTCTAGGAACCACCATTTCCATACTATTAAAGGTGGAAACGTCTGCCATCACAGATTTATGGGCAAATCTCCGAGATGTGTTACGAATAAAAATAATAGAATTGTAGTGTCTAATAATACGGCGGCCGTTTCCGTTCGAGTTTTGGTTTATTTCGGTGGACGCGAATATTATAACATTTATAACTTCTCCATTCACATGCGCGGAGATTTCATACTTTATTGTGCGTTCACAGCGATTATTGTTAATGGATTGTAATGCGGGGTTGTATTTCCCAATGGTTTCATCGCCATTAACACTGTTTTATAGATTGTGAAAACGTTTACGCGTGCTGTAAATTGTCATTACACGTGGGTGGCCATATAATATGGATGACTTTTATCACCTTATATAGTCAACACATAATTTGATAAGGGTTATTATCTTAAAATTGTATATCTGCTCCATTATCCTATTGTTTTTGAATCGCTCCTACATTTGGATGAAACTGAAAAGATACGGCGATATGGTTCATCTTTGAAATGCATGACCAAACCAAATTGTGACGGCAACTAAAATTACCGTAAAGAAAAAAGATGAACACACTGAGCTGTGTTAATTTAAACCAAGTTTTATTACAATAGATGCATCTTTGTCAAAGATAACAACTATAAACGCACAAATTCATCTTCAACTCAACAACGAACCATCACGAGCATCTTAATCCGCACAAACGAGCTATTCCCATGAAACAAAACCAAATCCGATGACTAATGCGATCTTGCGTCTCCCTCCCCCACATACCAGAGGAACAATAACACCCGACCATGATGGATGCTACCGGTGCCGTCTCAAAAGAAAAGAGATCAGATGTAGGCGATAATTCATAAAAAACAATAATAAAAGGGTAATTTTGTTCGGAACAACATTGTTCTCCGTTGATTTAGTGATACACATTCGTGACGCAGTTTTTTTGTTCCCGTGGTAGATCTATAGTTATGGTAGCTTCTAATGACAGGGGGAAAAGGTCAAAATATTGCAGGTTTTCAAATTATTCAGCTTTCCTGGACAAACACCTCTCAGAGATTTCTATTAGATCACATAAAAAGTGGAATAAGAAGATAGCCAAGAAAAGAGTCAATAATTTAAAATTGGCAGCAATGAATTATGTCAATTTCATGTTCCCAAATGTTATGTAAGTAGGTATAGATACTGTAGCTTTGATGACACCTTCCAGTGATAATTTTTCGCCCTGTAATCTGTAGGATTTACTAAAGAAATTAAACAGTGTAGAGTAATAAAAGCTTCATCCTTCTAAGAATATAGAACACTTTCGCCAGTGTTGAAGTAGAACGAACCACTTCTGTTTTATTGTTGGAGCCATATTTTATGACTGGATTGTGTACAGATTTAGAATATGTTGAGAACCATTCACATGAAAGTGTGAATCTGTAGCGGTATTAGTTGTAAAGCACGGCTTCTTTTAATGTTCAATTACTAAGTAATTAATTACAAATTAATATTAAGTGTGAAATAAAAAGTTTCATTGAATAATTTTGTATTATAAATTAAATAATATACTTATTACATAATACAATATACTTCTTGAGTTTCTCAAAAACATATATACATCCACTTGGCACTTTACATACCTACTGTTTATTTTTCTGTGTCCCGGATAACTCGAAACTGAACGAATTTGACTGAAACTCAGAACATGTTAGGTATGTAAAATGCCAGAAAATGATGGAAAATTAAGTACATAATATGGGAGAAAAATATTTTGAGGTAAGAGTATTTCAGAAAAACCAAAATCACCCAAAATTAACTAAATGATCTTGCACAGTATTGTGTAGGTATACACCGTAGCTAGGTTTTATTGGCTTTGACTTCTCAAATCGCAGCTGTTTTAATCCGTCTGTGTATAAGTTCCTTAAAATTTTTAAATGGTCGTGCGCACTCTCCATGTCTGTAGTGTTCAATCATACGACTGGTTCTGCTATCTTTCAGATTATATGAAACTTTTATTACTTCAATTTCGTTTTATCTAATTAAAGACCCGTAAAATACTTATTATATTTATATTTCACGGTACCTAAATATAAAAATTTGATTACTACGAAACTTAATTATAACTTAGTTTAATCAAATAATATTAGGTATTTTTATTACGGTAAGTATATAATACTTGTATTTCTCTTACAGTATTTTGACAGGGCTTTTAACATAATTATAATTTACATTTAATGTTTGACATATATGTCAATAATAATACAAATAAGTATACCTATTCATTATACTGGCACTGTTTCGCATAAAAAAGCATGCATAATATAATTTTTCACGAATTACTTAATACATTGATAACTATGAAAACTGATGACATTAACGCTACCTTAAATATTAAGTGTCATATTTATTTGTAAAAATAGAACGAGTTAACTTTTGACTTGAGACATTCATGTTATTTTATTGTTATTGGACTATCAAATGCGAGCCTAACTAAATGTAATGACGATGTAGATTCCAATATTAAAAAAGTTTACCGAGAAAAAGAGCTTACACAACAATAACTATTGTGTTACCTGTTGCAATCATTAGTATTGATGACGCAAACATTACAAATCTCAAAACATAGATATAAAAAATATTAAGAGCCAATCAAGTACGTACAGAAGCTCACAAAGCAACGTCTAATAAAGAATAAGATGTGTACAATGAAGTATTACCACGTAATAAAGACGGGGAGAGCACACACAAAAGTGGTAAAGAACGTAATGATTCGGAAGAGAGTGGATGTACGGAGAAGCGTGAATGCGAGGAGCGAAGCATGAACAGTACAACGGAGTCCAATCGCAGCCGCTCTTTTGTGTTGTTCAATGTGCGCGCGGGCACGCACAATGCTCGGTCAAGGACTTAATGATGAAGGACAAAGGGTTGTGAGAAAAGAACTAAACAGACAGTAATATTGATAAATAGCAACATATAGCAGTAAAAACATAATAATTAAATGTGTTTATTTCAGGTATAAAAAATATTTCTAGCTACGAGTATAAGTACTGTTACAATACACCGTAGAAAAACTAAAAACTAATACAGTAACACACAACAGTAACACAAAACATTACAATACGAAACTAAGCATAAACATGACTTATATAATTCTGAATTTTTTTAAAACATTACATGAAACTTAAATCACACAGTCGCTTAGCTTGGGGCATTGTCCGTTCGCTTAGAAGCATCAAAGTGAGATCAACGCGAATAAAGGCTGAGCTGGACCAATGCGATGGGGTAGTACACAATGTCGGCAAGGTCCAAACAAAAACTGACATCACAATACGGAGTGGCCCAACAACAGTGGCTGCTCATAAATCAACCTCTGACAAAAAAGTAACAATGGTATTGAGGGTACCTTATAAGAGATCTTAGCATTGTGTTTATTCTTTGATGTTCACTAATAAAACCTTTGATTAATATCGTATAGACGGAACCAGTTGGTATGCAAATAAAATACGTACAAAGGTTGGATTCCTCAGTTGTAGAATCACACGTGCTGGGGTGTGAACAAAGACGCTAATGCTACATCTTCTTTACAATGCTTTTGTTGGTGGTAGACTGTATTCTTATAAGCCATGGGCAAGTAAAGACTTGACTGATTAGATTTTTTCATGTGTCCGGTATATATGTAAATATTTCCGACGATATTTTAAAGAAATGTTTGTATCTGTAGCAGTTAAAGATATAGCAGTGTCGTCGTTCAAGGACACATTAAACAATCATTTCAAGGGGTTAAAGTTTTTAACCCCTTACTGCATGGAGTTTATGATTGGCGTTGGCCAAATAGATCATCAAAATACATGCCTTTTTATAAAGCTGCAAACAAAAACTGATGCAGATTATGATACGTTATGCGTTAAGGCACATAACAAATAATAGTACCTATACAAGTAGGGGTCAAATCGAATACGATTCGTGTTAGATTTCAATCGAAGTCGAATATAAAACTCATTAAATATAGTAGAGACAACCTATAGATAAAATAGAGTTAAGTACGGAACCTACACTATGCGTGGTCCGACACGCACTTGGGCGTTCCTTATATATTGTTCATCTAATTAGGAGATAGTCTAAATGGTCAGGCAGGAGTGCCAATCAATGTCCAGCATCAGACAATTTCTTCCGATTTCATAAAACTTTACCTCACTTTTTTATTTATCTCACCTAAATTATGATATGGGTCATTTGATCGCTGACCTATAAGATAATCTTGACTTTGTACCGTTGAATTATTTTATTGTCTTTAAACTTGTTACTTTATCAAATGGAATGCATGAGGTTACAATAAAGATAATTCGGTATTGTCTAATATCCTTAGGTAGGTACAGCGTTGCCTTTCCATAAAAATGAACTAACACTTTTAAAATGTTTTCTATGATGTCGTTATCACTTATTTTTTGTGTAAGTAGATAAGTTTGAACTTTGAGGTGTCTATTTTTCTATTTTGTATCGATTTCCCATGTAAAGAGCTTGTTTAGTCTAAGATATTGCAAAACATTTATTCTTTCTAGGTTATCGTAAATTGACACTATTTCCCTGTTTTTTACGAGGTTATCAGTGTTATTGCTGTTATCATTTTATTTTGTTCTCCATTGTTTGTAAACTATTATGTTAAGTATTGTTCGTTTCAGAGATTTTTTATGTAATCGTTATCTTTATTTTACGGGTATATTTTTGGAAATTACAAACCATTGACTAATTTTTAAGTGTACGTGTGTATTCTAAGTTGTATTACATACCAGCAAGAGTTTACAATCATTGAAATAAAATTCTTGACCGGAAATTTTTACGATTATCATTCTAGATATTTTTGTTAAAAACGTATGGCGAGTTTTATTGAAAATTAAACAGTGAGTCGACACAAGTGTAATGGATCAACATCCGTTTCCTATCGCAGTGAAATTTTTTTGTTATTCTTAATAACAGAACTTGTAACATTTTAAAAGCACTGGATTTATTCTAAATTTATCGTTTACATCTCTACCTACTTTTCATTTTTATTCCGGACTTGGAGACTGTGTTGCTATTTCTCCAATCAGTTTCGAATCAGACTTAACCTTACCGATTGTCGTTCAGCATCCATGGAAATCGTTCAATTTCTGGTTTGAATCAGTCTTATTGCGAGTAAAATCTGTGTATGTACTAATTTGCTTTTTACTTTGACCTCCATTAGACATCGATCTTAAAATATGTCCACAACAATTAGGTTTAAGAATAGATCATCAATAGAGTGAATGTACTATGAAGTGCACGTCCTCCTTACAATTTCAGTAATACACTCCCACATGTTACAAATATTCATTACAATGTTAGCTGAAATGTCACTCGGCTGTGTGTATGGGATAATTTTATTTGTCGCTTGCTTTGTTTCCTCTTCAGAAGAGCGTGCCAAAAATTCAAGTCTATTTGTATAGAAATATATCATGATGGTATTGAAACGGTGAAATTAAAATCATTTTAGAGTTCTGTCTTATCAACACCCGAAACCGCAGCGGCAAAGCGGATGTTTACACTAGACAACACAGTTTCTAGAAAACCTACTTCGTTTTGCTTTATTTGAGCTATTTAAGTATTTGCCAAAATCAACCCCTATTGCAACAAAAGAAAGGAAAACAAAAATTCAAATTTTTACTGCAACATGTTTAATGTATAGATAAAATACTTACAGTAAAATTCAACTAAAAGTGAACTATTCCAGTAAAAATAAGTGGTATTCGTACGACACTTCTGCGTACAATTCGCAGGCTTTAATCTCGCAGACCTGTCATTCTGATGCAAAGGCTAATTATTCAGGTCAAACGTACGTCTTTCAAGCACATTGCTAACAGTCTTCCTTCACCATCCCATTAGATGACAGTCTGTCAAGATAAATAATGTGCAAGAAAAAATTCAGTAGGTAACGGATATTGTTTTGATTGACACTAAGGTGAAGACAAATACATAGTGTATGAGTGTGTGAATGAAACTTATGAATCATGAACACTGTAGTGAAATGAATACAATCAAGAAGACTAATAACCACTTACGTGCGTAGGCACTTCATGTAAAAAGAAAGTGCAAGCTAAAAAATGATGACAAAATTACAAAAAATTTAACAACATGCAGCGATCGTAAATCTCTCGTTAATAAGGTGACACATAAACAATGTTTTGTCTCTAATTTGGCGTGCGCCAGCGCACGATATGCCCTGTTGACTCCCAACATTGTCCAATTGTGTTTATCCTCTGATTGTTGCCTTTGATGTTTGCATGCTAAATGTTGGCAGTGCCATTTTGAAGGTAATTTTAAGAAAGTTATTTAAAATTTCATGAAAACTTAGTACATGCCTTGTTTGTGAGTCATAATTATTAATTACACAATTAGTATTAGCACTAATAATGAGAAAGATGATAGATACATAACTATATAAGTAAGTAGGTGTAAAATTGATATTATAAACAGAGATTTACTTTTTGGACATATCGAAGTTAGGAAAAGTTCCTGCAAATACATTTATCTTATTAATACCACCGAGAAAGAAACCTGTCACACAAAATATAAAGATATCGAAAGAAAAATTGAAGGAAATATCATTATTAGAGGTCACACAATGGCCCTCTCCGACTCTTTGATGTGACAAGAGAACCTAATCAATGGTTGTCGAAGAAAATATTTCTATTTGATGTTGAAAGAAACGTAGCCGTGTGATCTGACAAACATTATAATGGTTTCTATATGTAAGTGTGTTGGACAGAGGCCATAACATAATAGAAGTCTTATATTAATTCTGCAGCACAAATTTTCTTACCGCAGAGAATCCACCCGACACACATTTTCGGCAAAATACATACATTTTTGAGAGTAGCAGGCAGAGTTTTAGCAGTTTCATACTATTTTACAGTTTTATAAATCCGTTCTATGAGCTCGATAAAATTATTAGAAAAATCAATCCTTTCGAAATCATACACAATTAACCAAGTGAAACGCAATGTGAAATTATTGGGTTCTATTATAAGATCCCCGGCTAATAATGTTTTAGGCTATTAAATACAACAAGTGCCTTGACGTGTAATTTTGCAACACATTCGACCCGTCACCTCCACGTTTCTAAACAATTGTGTTGAGAACAATAATGCTTTCACTAAAGCTATTTCAAGACTCAATTCAACAACTACATTATTGAGTTCAAATAGGGGTTCATTCCTTACATTGTGTTAACTGGGGCGATTAGAGAGGAACAAATAACTGAGAAAGTGTACCTTATTCCCTGAAGACAACAAAATCTACATTATAGTACAGCTATCCAGTAAAAACAAATTCATGGAATAGACAGTCAGTGGTGCAAAACTATATCTAACGAATTTATACCGTAGTAAGAATAAATTTGATTTTATATTTAGAAGAATATACCGTATAGTAATATAGGTTTTCTGCTACATTAGTTGTGGCTCCACATCTGTTGAAAAAAAAATCTCATGTCTTAAGAAAAAGCAGCTATTTTTATTACAATAGATATTCGAGGCATGTCGAATAATTATTAGAACGTATGTGATTATAGCCCTTCTATGTAGCGACAGTTCTGTATCGTCTTGTTTGAACCCAATAAGTGTGAGATGAAGTGGAATAATCGATTCGACAAACAAGGGAGCAGCGGTAATGCGTCTCGATTCATCGACGTACACAATTCGATGGAGACATTCGAATCGGAATCGATTTGGGTGACGTATACTACCTACTTGCGGGTTTGTTTAATAATGTAGATTAGAAGAAGAATACGAATATGAAAATGAAACAGATTCCTTCCAATTCACGTATTCATGGAATCATGTTAAACATGTTAAGAAAAACAAAACATAATTAAATCGTTAAACCTAGGGCACATTACATTACAAAAGATCTGAATAAATTAATCGCCATGCATGGATGTATTTAATTAAATCTTTGATACTCGATTGAATACTCGAAACTTACTTAAGCACCAGTAATTTTCGAGACAATTAAGTCTCGAGAACAACAGCAATCTGAACATAAAATCTCATTTACACAAATACATCAGCAACAGCATTGTGCGACGACCACAAACAAGCGTTTCACAAGCCAATTACCATCATAAAGCCAACCACAACACTAAGCGCTACAAAAACATTACAAAATTAAGCCGAAAATCTAAGTCGAAACGAGCTGTTAAACGAAATGTTTTAGCGCATTATGTGGCTCTTGACAAATAACCGCAAATTGTGATTGTGACTCCTTGAAAGGGTTAATAAACGCGTAGATGGCGTGGGATTGTGTCGGAGCTGGTTGTAATTCAGTTAGAAAGCTCGACTCTTGTACGTAGATTGAGCTATTGTGAGTTTGGGTAAACAAGGCGGTTGGATAGATGTGTCGAGGCAAGACTGGGTTGATTTGGAACCTTTGTTATCAATGAATTCTCGATCTGCGGGTGTGAATTACTTAATAGTTCATGGATTTGATATTCATAGCCAGGAGATAGATTGAAAGTAAAACAAATTTTAAAAACTTAAGTCGATATATTAAAATAAAACAAAACGTGGACTTGGCACAACGGAATAAAAGGCGTTAGTTCGTAGAAGAACGACACAAATTATTTTTATAAAGTCTGAAAAACTTATAGAGAGTTATTGAAAAAACGTAACAACGTCCACGAGTTGTAGATCGATTAACCCTGAAGATTTCCATCGTCCCCTTTCATGCCCTCAAATAATATTTTATAGGACAAACACCGGAGCAGACCGCGGGCCCCTGCAAAAATAATATGTGTCTGACATCTAAATTATTCACAAAGGTGTAGTGGCTTTCCCCGAGGCGACCTTATAAATAATATATAAATCATTTGATATTATTCGATGCCAACTTTTGGTGTTTTCCTATGGTAATTCTGTCAGCCACAATTTAGTGCCTTAAGTTGTTATTTTGGTAAGAAGACATTTGTGGTTAAACATATAATTCAAGGCCTCCAAGAGCCTTAACTAGACGATCCCCAGTCCAGACTGGAATAATGTCAAAATTTCATTTTATTTTCAAGTGACAACTAGTAGAGAAAAAGTATAGCTTTACTAGAATAAAGACATTACAAGATTTTTTACTACATCGTAGCTGAAATATCTCTAGATTTGGGAGGTATTTACTAATTCACTAAGCCACGATGCCAGAGCTTCTGATGGCGTTGTTGATGTAACAATAAGTGACCGGTGACCCGAGGGGAAGCCGCGATCGTCGCCGGCTCCCCTCGATCTTTGCAAGGTTACAATGGATTCAAGAATATAATATTCATTGGATCTCATGTTGCAATAGTTATTAAAAAGCAAACAAAAAAACATTGCAACTCTATTAAATTTTTGAACTTTATGAATTTTAAGATTCAAAGATAATCAGTCTTCAATCATTATGATTTATTAGTATGACTGTCATATGTATTCGGGCTCCCAAACTTTGATAATTGTATTGTTGTATTCGCATGAGAATACTTAGTTACGATTTCCAACAAACCAAATTCGAACAAACTTCCCTTCCTAGTTCATGTTTCACCGAATCGCAAAA
Organism: Metalampra italica; assembly: GCA_949699065.1. NCBI lineage: Eukaryota > Metazoa > Arthropoda > Insecta > Lepidoptera > Oecophoridae > Metalampra > Metalampra italica. Next base: position 4,574,337 of record OX452989.1, read on the forward strand.
TGCCCCTGAGATTTGACAATAATTCTCGATAGCTCTCCTTCATTCTGCCGCTCTCCAATGAATACTGAATTTGAATCCAGCTCAGTTCATCTTCATAGACAACCTATTTCAATTTAGATTATTGCTACATTGCGGCTATTGAGCTCTGTATCTTAATAGAGCACTGAAACTACAACTGTTAATAATTATTAAAATATTACTACATTACGAGTATATTATACGTACGTATTATATAGTTGCATTATGTTTATGAGAAAGTCTATTATGGAAGTATTATTGTTATCAACTATTTCAGCCAAGCGTTGTTCAGTTTCTTTTCATCTTCACACTGTTTCAATTCTAGCACGATTTCATCAAAACAGGAGTATGAAAATAGCCTGCATTAATTCAAAGCATCGGTAAATTTAAAGCTCAAAGATTAATAATGAAATTGTACTGTGTATTTTATTCATTGACCTGCCAAAATTAACAGAGATAACGTTCACAAAGGCCCGGATTGAAAGGTGCCCCTTTTCACTGATTCGCCACTCTTTAATCTTCCATCGAAACAAAACTTGGGCTCGTAACAGGATTGTCTGCCCGTTCATTTACTTAGCAAATTATTCTTTGTCGAACGGAAGAGAAGGCTTTGAATCCATTAATTCTCTGATGGGGTCACAAAGAGGTGGTACGAATTAAAATAATGTATTCTACAACTTCAATAGGGATCCCTCCGTCCGGTGCTGCTGTTATTACAAGAATAATGTATTTAAATCAGAGTCTGCTTTCAGATGAAGATGTCTCGCTTTGTGAGTCCACCGAATAAGTGATCACGTACGGTGCCATTAGGATGTGTTTTATGTGCAAATTATAGGCTACCATTTTTAAACTCGCTCGGATTTCAACGCAGACGCCTCGCCGTGAACAATTTCGGTTCGTTAGAAAAGTTTTAACACGAGTGTCATTGTGTGCATTCATGTTGTGCTCTCGCAAATGTCAATTCACAATGTTCGTTCATAGATCCGATTTGTTCTGCACATCGACTCTATTAATTGCAATCCCGCTACAGAGAAAACCGTATGCACAAACAACAAATTAATCCTCACCATCAAAAGGGTTTTCCCAAACCAAACTACCCTCTGTTAACAGATAATTTAGAATATGATCAACCCCATTGGCGAATATTTCGGAACATTTCGATATATTCATTCTGGTGTTTATTTTGAAGCGTAATATGTCGTGTTCCACTTTGATGTCGTGAAATCGCTTCTGTTCTTTGTCAGTCACTCAAGGATTTACATCTATTACGTTCATCATTTGATTTTGTATTTTACTGTCTCTATTTTCGTTTTAGAATCCTATGTAACTTGACAGGGGTTTACAACTTTCCGTGTCTGCGTTGTTTCGTACAGAATTATTGCATATGGTTGGTTGGAGTTTGTTTGGCAGTATGAATGCTTCATTATACGTAGGGATACTTTTAAGCGGGACGCAGATAATATTTGCGATGTACACCATTGTTTATGATTTAGACAATTGTTTGTGTTGCTCTGTCAAAGGATGTGCACTTGTTTGTTTTATGACGATGCAGTGAGGGGAAAGAGATGAGAAGACAAATGTAAACAATGTGCTTTATCGGTTTTTATGCTTGCCCACTATGTTGAAAGAGAAGAACACTTCTACGATTTCTCAGTGGATCAATTTGTAGGGTATTTTCCAGAAAAATTGTGAGTTTAATATTAAATTTAATACAACACTCAGACCAGGACCATCAGTTGGTAACAAATTTTGCAAAATTGTCTGTCACTAGTTGGAATTAATACTTTCTTATGATCTCAAACGGAGTTGCTTACTTATATTACGTCTGATATTTTATTGCTACTTGTTATCTTTGCCTTAGGTTTAGCAGTTTTAATAAAAGTTGTAGCAACAATTAACGTATACAGACGGGAATAGCTCGTCGACGATTTTCCGTGAACAAGAGGCCCTGATGAGTGCGCCATTGTGTTTGCGTCCTTAGGTCACTGCGAAATGAAATACTGGCGAAACGAATAAATACTTCAGTAAATAAGTAAAACAGAACATAGCTTAGCATTTTACTCCAATGTTGAGGTTTGTTACCTTTCCATTTTATTTTTTCATAAATATCTTTTCTCTTTTTTATTTCAATTTCAAAACTCTGTTGGGGACATAAACATTTTCCTACTAACAGACTAGATGAAGGTCTCATGGTATAGGTATTAGCTAATTGATTGATATTTATAGCTTAGGTCACAGAATAGGCAATGACTAAGTAGTCTTAGCTTTTAATAATGCAAAATACTTTCTTGATAACTGTTTGTTTAAAGGTACACCAGTAATTTCTAATTTGGGGCTCAAACATTGTGATAGAAGGAAAAGTCTATAAAATAGATCACAAACAAAGAGGAAACCAACAATTTAGCCACATTACACCTATTATAGGACTATTTTGGAAACCTGAAGGAGTTATTATGGACTAAGCAGCAAGGATGAACAATGGTTCTTTTCTGTGATTGGGGCATTGTTCACGTGATATTAACACTATTGTTTGCGACGAAGTAATCATAATGTCGTCTCATTACCCTTACGAGGGCGTCTGAAGGCATAAGAAGTATGAAGATAGATTTTATTGACGAATTAAAAAGTAACCTATTGATTTGAGTTTCTGTTTGTCTAATGATTTGTTTTGGATTTTAATAATAATAATAGGATATAAGTTTGTTGCGCCGCTTCTTCTTCACAGCGCTAACACCTTTGAAGCGGTGGTAGATAAAAAATTATCGTTGTATTAAAGTATCCACTGTACTTACACGCAATAAAATAGTTTTGACTTTGATTTTGTTGGCTGTCTTTGTTGAAAGTGATATTAGAAAATGAAAATAAATGGGTTTTAGCGACAAGACCGCCCAGATGTATACTAACTGTAAGTTGTGCAATAAAGAGTATTGTAATTCATCTGTACTAATAATAAAGAGGTAAAAACAGGTGGATAATTTGCACGCTTATCTTAATGTTGCGAAGAACCAAATGATAGCGGCTGTAAAATAGACATAACGCCATCTATTGACAAACTTTAAAACTAAGAAACTGTCATGATTAAAACGGGTTAAAATTTTTTGAATAACATGTAATGTTAGTAACTATACTTAATAACGCGGATGAACGGGACATCGGCTAGTCTTATATAAAAGCAGCAAAGCAAGCTTTATTTAAATAAAGTCCGTCTCTACACCAATCTGTCATCACGCCCACTTGGCTCGCGTTGTCGCTCACCCGATGGGTAATTTCCCCCATTGTCAGTCACAAGAAAATGTTCCGCTTACAGATATAAATACAAAAGTCACAAGATGCGACATGAATCTGAATTTAAAAGTGCGGTCCATTTTATCCAACAGACTTATTCGGTGTTGGATAAAGAATCCTTCTTGTAGTGTGTAATTATATTATTATGATAACACCATCTTCCTATCTCTTACTTTATAGATTACTACTGATTATAAATTGAGTTATGACTTGGTGGTATTTTGTAGAGCAATATTGTTGTCATCGTAACTCTGTTTCTTCAAACAAATGCTTAAGTATAATATGCAAGGAGATTCGAACCTCTTTTGTCGCGCGCGCGCTCCCTGTGGAGATCGCATCTTACAAATTTAGCATGGGAAACGATGAAAAATTCTGTGTCAAAATCAGGGGGGGTGCGGACAAATGAAGCGGATTAGCGGGAGGAAGTTGCTCATACAAATTTATATGGAGTTTGAAAATGAGAATGTGTGAGTGAGTATCGACTTCGATATACATTTGGCACGATTTTGGCACCCCCTAAAATGATTTTGTTACTCATCCATATGGGAGTAGCTTTTTTTTTGAATTCATGATAATATGGGTTAAAATTAAGTAGTTATTTTAAAATCTTTGGGTAGATCCACAGAGTGGGTAGTGGGTGTAATGAATATTCAGATTGTCACATGAATAATCATATCTTTAAATAAATGCCTTTTGGTATATCTTCATATTAATAATAATTGAGATATCGTGGATGTTTGTTTGTTTGTTCGTTCGTTGGTCAATCACGACATAACGGTTTAACGAATTTTGATGAAACTTATTACAGTGGCAGCTTATATTCTAAAATAATTGTCATGATAGGTAATATAGGTTACTTTTGAGCACCAAAGAAGTAGCGGGTATTAGTATTACCTAGCATTTTTATGACGATTTTTATGCAAAAACATGGACACTTCCAGTTAAAATTCTCTTTATATTGCTATTATTTTCCTTGTTATTCGTGTGAGTTTTTGTATGGGGAGTTTTCTTGTAATTCACCGTCAATAATTTTACCTCCCTTCATCTCAGTCAATAGGAGCCAATTGTGAAATTGCAGTTGTTTTTGACATGTTATTCTGTATTTATTCCTTTTAGGTTTCTCCGCTAAATCTCTATATTAAAACAACATCTTTCTCCTCCCATATTCATACGTTTAATCATCTATTATTGTACCTACCGACACCTAGTTGGCTAGTAATTTTAACTATATAGTAATCTTATTAAGTACTCTCTTACATATTTTGGTCAAATATTCTGTGCTCAACGTTACAGGTTATACAAATCTATCAATACTTCGAGACCTGATTTTATTTCATTGGACGCTAATAAATTTTCTTATTGTGACTAAACTTATTATAGAATGGAATAATTCAGTTACTGGAAAATAAATTTTTCCTTAGGAGGTTTCTTTCCGTTTTTTCCTCGGAAGAGAAAAATGTTTTCTGCAATTTATCGAATTACTGGCGCTTCACAATATTTCTATTTAATTTTTATTTTTCATTGTGTTCTCGATCGACACTCGGAGTCTTTTATTCGCTTATTAGATTTAAGAAGGTTTCACTTAGCTTCAGAATAAAATGGTGTTGTGAGCAATATAAAGAAAATGTCTATTAGCTGAGGTTTGGGTATAAACATTGGGTCTCAAATTTTTTGCAAAAGGTAGTTTAGAAAGTACCTAAGGAATTTATGAGTTTTTGAGACTTTTCCCTTTTCTTATTTTGTTTTCATGATGAATATGTGTTCACAACAAGTTAGTAACAAGCTTCTATAACTTAATTTACAGTGATACGTTTACATAAAACACATTCAAAACGAGCAACATCTCTACTATAGCGCTCGTAGACATAGCGCGAAGATACATAGACACGTATATCTGATATCTCAGTCAGGGTCCGTTCAGAACCTTAACCGTTTATCTAAGACGGGGCGTCAGCAATTTCCTTCAACTAATAGATTTGAAGCTAGACATTCGTTACGATTACTTGCTGCCGTCCAGGCGAGTGATTAATTTCTAAACGGATGCACATGTTAATATCTCGTATAAATCTGCAAGACTCCGCGTGACATGTGACTCTGCAGGTTTTGCCATTAGGAAGGCTTTTAGAATTGGCAGTGGTTTTCCAACTTTGTATTTACTATTTACTACTAAACATTTAGGTTAGTGTTAAATATGTTTTTTTATCCTCCCCTTCCTTCATTACAGATACCTATCGGTAATACAAAAATTACAAAATTAATACAAAAAGCTAAATAGTCGGAATACAAAAATTTGATATGATAGTTTTGGTCCAAAGAGTCTGATTATCCCTGGTTCAAATTCGAATTCTATCACGAAAAGTGTTCAATTTTGTAAATATTTGCTTTAAAAATTAAAAATACCTTCTATTTTAGTTTTTGTTACAGTAAATTTCCTATGACTGCATTAAGATTCGAATTTTCGCTCGGAGAGGGGTGCGCGTTTCGTTTAACAAAAACAATTTGCCTCCAATTTGGTTATGACATTGTTCTCCCCTACACTTCGGAATTAGAATCAGCTGTGGCCCATTGAACTTGTGACGACATATTTTTATTGCATTTCTCGTCTTGTTTGCCTCTGAAGCGACACCTTATTTCTGAAATTATATTTATAATTTCTACATTCCATACTTTTGTGTGATCAATTTTTTATAATTGACCCACCATGTTGCTAGCTAGAAAAGTTGTAAGAACATTTATTATCTTTTAAGTCTCACTTAATTCTTAGGTACCTCCTGTATCTTGTCTTCTTATCCTTTCATTAGGGCATCATAGTTTCATGTTTCCTCTAACCTCAAAATTATTGCTACAATTCAGTAATTTACTTCCCTATCAATAAGTTTCCCAACATAATATTTCGCTTCATTCGCTACATTGTTCCTGCCACCGCGTGACGTCGTTCTGCCAATAATGGACAGGAAATTAATAGTTGCAGTTAACAAAAATATTTTTTCTTCTCAGACCAACTCTGGTGAACCTTACGAAATAAGCTTAAGGGTGAATATTGTTGTTTTTGAATGTCTTGTAAGACTGTTGTCGTGGAACTATTGAGTGAACACAGTCACAAATCGTTGGCATTGGATTTAGAAATTTATTGTTGTTAAGTCTCGTGAACAAACGTTATTGATTTACTGTCTTAAACTCTATTTCAGCAAGCTCTAGACTAGTAGGTTGACGTTTTTACTAACGATATCCCATGTAACATAACCATTACGGTGTAATTCAGGTATTTTATTACACCCTGTGTGATAACTGCAATGCTACGAGTAAATACATAAACAATTAGTACATTATCCAAAAAAATACTGCGATAATAATCTTTACAAGGACCGCACACACACTCTTAAAAAAACATATTAATTAAATTTTTAAATTATTGCAGGTATTTATTACTACTGTTTTAGTTACTATTCATATAAATCGTAGGAATAATTCTCCCAACGCTGAGGTGGTAGGAATTCCGTTCCAAGTTGCCGGAGCAGCAACCCAGATAAATTAGTTTAGAGCCGTCGAGTTACGAATCACAGGGGTGTGGTGGATGTTCCACATTATAAAACCTAGAGTTAGCTACGTATTAACTTATATAATAACATTAATTTATATATAGGGTACATCATTACAAAATTTCATTCATAATTTATTTTCTATCAATATAATTTAATTGTAATTAAATTTCAGTGGACTAATTTTATACAGATTGAACATTTTAATCACCTAATCAATTAAACAATGCAAAGAATTTTGAGTGCTAAGACCATAGATTTAGGATGTAGCGTAGCGAAAAATTTTTAGGTGGCTAAGAGCACAAAAATGCTCATTTCTTCAAATGAAAGTTAACCTATTGGCGAAATACATACAACAAACAACCAGATGACAATTTGAATTAAAAAAAAAAAAATTGTCGAAAATGCCCCCGCGAATCGTACCCGGCTCAAAGGTACCCATGACGCCGGCTGCATTGCCACGTTGAATCGTCATGGATATCCTTGTTCAAATTGTCTAAATCTAAGCTTTCGAAATTGTTTCACGCCCCCTCCCCCACCGTCCACCCACCCCGCTGCCATAATAATTGTAATGTATTACATTGGACAAGATCACATAGTTAACTATTGCAGGTGACTAAATTATATGTACCACTGTTTACTTCGTAACAAATGTTACGAAATAAAGATCTGAAAAAAGATCATGAAAGAAAAAATATCCGGTAAAGTGTATGAGACGTTTTGTCGGATCTCTTAAAATAAATTTCATATTGCCCGCTTTAAGTTTTATAAACTCTTTAAACATAGGATTCAGTCATCTTCTCTTACCCTCGAGGGCACTAACACAATTTCTAATGTCACTGTGTTTACAGGTCTTTATATTTTATGCCCGTTGACTCTGTCCCGGTGAGAAATCGATTGTCGATTTTAAGGGTTTGATACTTCTATAGGACTTCATCACTTATCTGAACTATTTATTTCTATACAGTTAGACTTTTATGTTTTATGTTGTTAGAAAAGAAAAGATCTTTATAAATATTATATTTGTCACGGACTAACTAGGTATGAATCATACATTTAAAGCAAAATGTTTAATTTTGTAATAACTCGGAGACCTAAAACTTTACAGACGATGATATATTTGGACTTATATAAACGACGTTAAGTAAATATTATATGTCTACTGGACAAGTAAAAGGAGGTTTGTATTTTTAGAAAGAAACTAAAACAACTCAGAGAAAATATAAGTCAAACTTACTGAAGGTTTCGATATTGGACGTAAAGTAAATACCTACCTACTCGTAGTTAATTATACTTAGATAAGTATACAACTGAAAAGACAAATAAACTTCAAAGCAAAGATGCCAAACAGCGTCTGCACAGAAACTCAACTGTTGACACAACCAATGAAGACAACCCAGGCGAGATCTTACTTTAGTTAATTGTATAAATCACAACACAGATACAAATAGATACCTACATATATATGAAACCTAACTCTCAAGAGTAACCAATCACAAACAGTTTGAAACGTCTACTACAAACATGCATGATAGACTAAATTCATCCAGATTAGACAGAACTACCCTACCCGTCTAATGTCTTATCAAAACAGATATCAATCAGGAAGTGAAGGGAATGTTTGGGGATCTTATTTCAGTGGCTGGTGCACATAGACTAGCGGACACCTTAAGTCCAAAGGAGGCAGAAACTGCAATTAGCACAATTAGTAGAGCCCAATTAGGTGCTTTAACGAAGCGAGTTTCACAACTAGACGGAGAGTTTGGTGACAAATACGACGCTTGATGTCTGACCCGGAATTAGGATCAACAGTGATACCATTTGATTTACTGTATTTGTATTGATACTTGTGGTTTTACTGCTAATTCATGAACTTCGACAGATCCAACAAATTGTACGCGTCTAAGTATTTATTAGAGCAATATTGAAACCCTTTGAACTTCGCTAATTGAAAAACAATTAGTTTTGCTGTTTTATAGTTAAGTTATTTTAGTTGAAATTTTACGTGATTATAACATTGTTCTTCTTCCACAGAAACATGTCATCTAAACGGAAGTCGCCACCGTCCAAATTGCAAGAAGGTGCAGCCAACGCCGAGAAGTGTGAGGCCGGACCAGCCAACCTGGACTATTCCGAAAACCACGAGTCAGACAACGACCAACAGAACTATTATAAATTCTCGCCTAGCTGCTCAACCAGAAGCTCTATAAGCGAAGAGGATCCATCAAATTACGAAGACGAGCGCCCATCCAAAAAGCAAAGATTTGAATCTTTAGACATGACAAATAACCTTCTAGTCCCATCATCTTTCCTAAGTCTCCACCAAGTCAATGACTTACAATCCCGAAGACGTGGCTCTTCAGAATGCAGTAGTCCGGGTGCAGAAGCGAAAGTCCTAGGACTCTGCAACAATAATAATTCATTGCTGAATCATAATAGCGCGTTGTCATTAGCACCGCCTCATAAGCGGTCCATGGACGACGTCCTCAAAAGGCTAACGTCGAAAATGAACAATAGTACTATAAAAGAGGAGAAGAGGCCTACGCCGTCTACAACGCCGGTGAAACATAACAAGTAAGTCAATGTTGTAATTATTGTGTCCTAAAAAACTCCTGAACATGTTACCGACGAATATACTTCTGGGAGTCAGTTCGAATAAATTAACAGAACAAAATCAACAAATTAGTACGTTGGCCTTCAGAATAAAGATACCGATTGACATAATTACAATTATCTCCTGGTCACCTTTGCATTATTGATAATTTCCGATACGATTAATCTGTTTTGTCTCATTATGTTTACGCAGTACCTAATCAGGAAATCATTATTAGATGATAATGAGAAGATTTATTATTGTTATCAATTTCATTGCGATCGGTTCAATGTTGTTGTTGTCTTGCGTTTTCAAAGGGTTTAGCCACAAAGTTAAACCTCTGGGGACGATTTGTACATTCATCGTAGTTTATGAACGATCCTTAGTACATATATCTGGTGTTGTTTAATTATTTAATTTTATTAGGATTGAATTAATCACGCGCTAAGCATATTTAATACTTACTGTTTTTTTTATTTGTAACAGGGTTTGTTTTAAATGTCATTGTCCTAGCACAATAAAGTGATGCAATACAAGCAAGTTTAATTATACCGGACAAGCATTACTGTCGCAACACGTTGTATGTACATACTAAAATAAAGCTTAAAGACACTACGTGACTATTCCTGTTTGGTCGTTTCACCAGAATTTAATTGGCCATATTATAGCTCATTAAAAACAATGTTAGGAGTGTTTAGACCACCGCAAGTTCACTATAAATGCGTTAATCGTCGGTTTAACTAGAGTTTTATAGGTGCATATTTGGTGGTTAGTCCCAAGGAATTTTGTGACGAAAACCGTAAAGTTTTTTAGGGGCATAAAAAAAACAACAGTGATTGATTTTTAAACGCATTGTTCTTTTCAGATCAGAATTTTATCCTCACAGTTTATAAATAATAATGTTTGGACAAATTTACACATGGCTGTTTAGTCCCTAACTAGGCCGAAACTTGTAAATGAGACTCAACAACTGATGAACATACTTAAATACATTTTTAAACAAATACATTATAACACCCAAAATGTGAAAACCAACAGATATTCTCATCACACAAATGTTATTCCTGGTTGGGAATCTAACCCACGACCTCTGACGCAGTAGGCAGGGGATCAACTACGCCAACAGGCCAGTCAATGCTCTAACACCTTCCAAAAAACGAAAATAATACGAGTAGTTCCGAGAGATATTTATGAATTTGATGTTCTTTTCTCTATGTCTTTTATCTATATATTCTGTGCATTGACAACTAATAACAATTAAATGCGAAAGCTTGGACGTTTGCTAGTATTAGCTAAACGGATTTTTATGATAGTTGAAACAGTGAATAGTTTATCCTGGATGAATAAATCGCTCGGCATCAGCTGGTTACTTATGAAATAAACCTATCTCCTAGTTTGCCTACGGAATATAATCCTAGTATCCATTTTAGACTTTTACGCTTTATACCACGAGCGGTATAAAATAACACCCCTCTTTTTTTTCGTCTTCGTCGTGTCTAACATAAACATATAGTGTATAATTGTATAATATCCTCTTTATGTGTAGTATCCTCTTTTATATTGTCCAGTTGTTAAAATCTTTCCTAGCCTTCTCCCATAAAATGGTCACCCGCAGTTTATTAAAGCGTAACTCATCTATTTGTAATTTATTGTCCGCAAGCACTAATTTATTTACGGGACTTACCCGTTTAACGTAAGTACTTTTCAAACTGCGCTCTAAATATTAGTTTATGTTAATTTTACAGGTCATTTTAACACTTTGTAGTACCATAGTTTTAACACACCTTAACAATTTTACCTAAAATATCAGTTTTAACACAACATAGTTCATATTACTTCAATGTTAGTGTACTTATTTTCAATAGATTTCTGTCTTGCACTTCGTTTTATATCGTTTTTGCTGGTTTTCGTAGTTTGTTCTTATCACAGTATTTTGCAACTCTATTCCAGTCTCATCCACTAAATAATTGTCCGGTTTTGTCTCTGCTTTTAAACTGGTATACGCAAATAAGTATTCACCTTAACACCCCCAGTTTTATTATTCGCATGACGTGTGTGTTAATTATTACTGGTGGTAAAAAGGTTTGGCACTTGTTAGCTTGAGAATAGCCAAAAATTTTGAAACTGCATAATTTTCAAAAGTTCTCAGGTTACTTTTATTTGTATATCTTCTTAGTCCATTCCAACTAATGGTAAACTGGTATGAAGCTATGATGACAACTCAAGTCTTTAGGCTCAATAATGTGTGATCCGATTTGAATGTGTTTTTTACACGTCTGTCGCGTTCTGGTGCGCGTATCAATTTCTTTAGTTTAAGTATAGGGAAATATGGATACGATTCGTAACAGTTAACTTATTTCTTTTAATTGGCAATTTATGACTATAGTTCTTTGTTATTAGCCGACATCTTGCTTCCATTCAATAGAGGTAATCTAAGCTGACCATTTGCCATCATGGCCAATTTGCTATTTCGGGTCTAAAAATTACTTTATTGCCTGAATTTTGATAGCTAAAACTAGTTTTTTATTGCACTTTCTATCAATTCTCTTTGTTTAATTGCTTTAGCTGTTAGTTTAACAAACGCTTAATTGTTTAAATAATTGGGTGGATGAACGGAAGGTAGGAACGTTTATTAGGAGACTTGATATTATTAAAATAACTAGGTATCCAGTTCTGCCCTTAAAATATAGCTAAAGACGAAAGAGAATTATAGATATACTGTACAATAAAATTAGATATCTAGGTGTAGATAATGTAAGAATAGAGACGATAATGCAAAGGTTAAGGCGATGTCAGGACGAACTATGTCAATATTTACGTGACTGTATCTAAGAGCGATATTATCGTCATATTATAATTAATGGCATTAATTGTTGATTGACGATTGTTGCTGCGGACGTGACTAAGTTACTAAGTAATACAAATTCTCATCTGCAGTTAAATTAAAACACTTCTATCATTAACTAATATAATATAATGATGATATAATTTAAAGGCAGGTTTTACCTTTATTAGAAAGCTAGAAAAGTGATACACCAGCGTTAATATGTAAACGCTATAGTATGTTGTCGCATTGACTTAAGGTTCTAAAATATATTGGTTTCATAACCGCTGTTTATAATATACATGTTATGAAATAACTGGTAGGCTGTCACTGGTAGGCTGGCAGAAATCTCATAAAGAGATAAGCCTCACCATTTGTACATAGTTTCTGTTTTGTATTTGTATACTGTTAATGTTTTGTGTGTGCAATAAATTGTTAAATAAATAAATATAATAAATAACTTACGTGTCGGCAAAGTGCGAAAGTCGGCAACCAGCTCCGAAATCCTTTATTCGTAGGTTTTATTAATACATATTTGGAGACCCATTTGCTATTCCTCAAAGTATTTAAGATAGTGTCCTATATTACACCAAACAATTTAAGGAATCACTAACCTGTCAAAGAAGCATAGACCCAATTCGAGTAATCAGACTATAAAAGATAAAGGTATAAAAGCGAAACATAACATTTCTAAGAGACAGATAACATCAATAGTAGTCGTACTCGTGAACAAAAACTTGAACTTATGACTTTGTTACCAACATTTTGGTATTAAGACAAATGCGAGTCCATTGTCCCTGGGGCAGTAATAATTAAACGCTGTGTTAATCGCCATCGCTTCAGATTAAGACGTGCACGCGTAATGTGCAGCTATTCATCTCGTTTATGACGGTGTTGTGAGCCCAGCGTGGGTTGTGTGGTCCAAGTATGAACAGGCAGCGATTTTAGGGGACGTTGAAAAATGATCTAAGATTATTTCATTTTTTTAGCATAATTACTTTCATATCGCTTAAACTTTTATTGGGTAAGGTATGGAAGTATTTTACATTGATTATCCAATTGATTTTTTTCACACAAATCGGAATGGTTTTATTTAATCGCACTTAAAACTTTAGTTTACACCTTAAAATCATAGATAGATCAATAGAGCAAACAAATCGTGGTTCTAGTGACTCTCTCGCAATTCTGCTCGGTTGAGGCACTCGTAAAAATGTTCTTACGTACCGAGCGCTCGGCCGAAAGCTTATTATAAAACAGTCGATTATTTTAATGACAAAGATGCCTGGTGTTAATGTTACTTCAGCCTCGCACAACCTTTACAAAAATAATGTAATGTATGAACTCGATTTTAAAAGATGAGTTGCGAAAGTTTGTTGCGCCGCTTCTTCTTCCCAGTTCTATAGGTATAACACCTTGGAAGCGGTGGTAGATAAAAAATTGACGTTGTATAAATGTACCCAGTGTACTTACATGCAATAAAATAGTTATGATTTTGACTTTGACTTTGAGGGCACTGTTTCGCGACTGTACGCGTTACGCGTATGAGTCCCATATCAGCGTTTCCTTTCCGTTACTCAAAATGAATATTCGTTGGTATTAAAAACAGTTAACTCTTACTTATTGGACCACAAACCAGAAACAGAACGTTAACAATGGACGAAGGAGTAATTTGTGCGGTGATATATATTCTGAAAGCACATTCTAAGTGTACCAAATTATAAAAGGCTGGAAACATTAGTTAATGTGAATATCTTATTTATTGTTGTTATGACTGATGACTTACCTGCGGGCATTGCTTTATAGTGTTACCGAAACAATAGTGGGTAACGAACAAGGCTGTTTTGTGAAATAACGATGTTACAATTTTGACAATATGAATCAACTTCGTTGAGAAGATTAATAGATAATTTTAATCTTTAGTCCAATAATTCGATATAGTTAGGTTACATTATTTATTATGATTGTACATCAGTCAAGCTTACGTCAAGCTATACGCTTTTGTGGTAATGTCAACTTTATTTTGATCGCGTTAAGGCTACCACTGTAGCTACCATCTTTACGAGTTTTTCACTGTACACATCTCATATGGAGATAAATGAAATGTAAAATATTGAAATACTATTATGCAAAGTAACAAAATTAATTATAATAAGTGCAGAATATGATTTGTAATATAACATAACATTAGAATCATTACAACAGAACTTTTTTAACAATTTAGCTGTGATCAAAAACACATAAAAATCAATATGTTTCTAAATGACAAAATAACAGCAAATAGGTACATAAACAGTAATCTAAAATCTTAATTAACGATTCAACATCTGATCACCCGGACCTCTAAAAAAAGTCTTCGAAAGTCTTCAACCCGAATAGCACAAATACATTCCCTGGCCTAAGATCACCATGAGATCACCATCTAAAACTTTTATATTGGGAACCAGATCGTTAAAACGTTAGTTTAATCACGGCTAGACAGTGTATATCGATGTCGAAGGATGAACGTAGATTTTACTTTGGAAAAAATTTGCTCAAGCACCGTCTGTTTTGGTCCCAGTTAGTATATTGTAGACTTTGTACCCACAGACGTATCTACATGCAGCTGCATAGATAAACATCTTCACATACAAACCAGTATAGTATACCTAGCTTTCAAGGTAAACCTAATAACTAAAAGTGACACAATGACACATGTCAGCGCAGAGCTCCACGAGACAATCGACAAGGCCGAGACAATACGCCTTTATACATCACAATACGTCTTTATTGCCGTTGACAAAGTGGTATTCTGCAATGATTTACCCCACACATGGAAACTACAATACTGTGTATTGTATTAACTGGAATTGTCTATTCGAACGAGCGTTTTATGCTTATTGAAATACGAAGAGTTGAGTGATTGTGCTGTGAGGATAAATTGTTTTAATTGTGTATAGAATAGAGTTCTTCAGGATGAGTTTGCAAAGCATTCATACGCTATGTTTGAAAATATGTAGTTACAAAAATACGTAGTAGGTAGCAATTCATCTACAGCAATAGAGACATGACGATATAATAAAAAAGGCATCGACAGCCGTATACGGAGAAATTTCTAATGTACAGACAGGCAAAGTAAACAAGAGTTTAAATCTAAAAGAAGTCTTTCATTTTCCATAAAAATATATGCAAAATCCCCAATCTTTTATTATTAAACCTACCTTAGGTACTGTACGGTGGGTTTATGTCATTGAAATAAACTAATAGGTACTTACTTACCTACTTTGGGTACTCATCAATCTTTGAATTGGTATTACATTTATGCAGACATTTTAACATTATTTGTGATCTTAATTTATGGGTACATAGTCATATTTGAAAGGTTGTAGTCATTCAATCTAAATGTACAGTAGTATTTATTTGTTAATCTATTTGTATTCCTGATTAGAGTTAATCATGTCATTAATTAATGTCAACAGACACAATAGTAGGCCTTAGTAATCATTCTGAGATAACCAATGAATATGTCTTCATCGCTGCATTTAGATTAAATACAAGCCAAGCAAATTGGTAATTTGTTTGTACGTATTTATCATAAGCATTGATAATATACTTGGAGTCTGCACTATCAAGTCTCTATTATTTTCTTCAAATATAAGCATTTATGTTATTAGTTTTATACTTTTCTTATGACAAGTACAGCGATGTATAAGTCGTTCCAGATATGGTATTTACTTAGATATGGTAATGGTATTTTATGGTATTAACTAGATATAGTAATAGTTAGCAGATCGTACTTACCTACAAGGGAGCAGGTTTGGGTCTGAAACCCAAACTCAAAAATAGACCAAGCTTTGATAATAGAGCAGTGATTCTGAACTCAATGTTTTAAGCGACTTTTGTCCAAGCTAATTAGACTAGTAGTTCCGTGAGAACAGTAGACCTCGCCAGCCCTTATAAACCAAACCTAAAAGAAACCAACAAAAGTCAACTTTGGAAACAGAAAAAGTACCTACTAAAGTGACAAAAATTAGCACTTTAAAGCTTAATATTTCGCAAACGGATCCCTGAATCGAAAAATGTTTATCACACACCCGCGATATTTTTGAAAGACCCATCCAACGATACCCCACACCATGGATATCACGCGGAAAAAAATAATTTTCCATTTTACGTATGCAGTTCTATGAACATAATTTATTTTTTCAACTTTCTTAAGTCGATCCACTATTACTCAAAAACTAATAGAACCTACTTAGCCGTAATAGTTTTCCTTGTAACTACGTTATATATGCTACTGCCATGAATTTTTTCACATTTCAAGAAGCAACCGTTTAGCTGGCAGGGGGGGGGGACACGTGACTCTAACAAAAATTACCGCTTTAAAGCTTAATATTTCGCCAACGGATCCCTAAATCGAAAAAATGGTATTCACACACCAGCAATATTTTTGAAAGACCTATCCAACGATATCCCACACTATGGGATTCACAAGAAAAAAAAAGTTCACTCCCACTTTGCGAGTATGGTAGGTACTCTAAAAAAAATGTTTTTCAAAATTTTATTCTACTCATTTTGTAGGTTTAATTAATTTATACATATGCCAAATTTTCGTCAAAATCGGTTGAAAAATGCGACCTGTAGAGAATTACAGACAGACAGACAGACAGCCGGACAAGAGCATTTTTGGCCAGTCTCGAAACGTAGACGCTTCGCTCGCTTCGCTCGCTCGGTCAATTAAAGGCCAATTGTATTGAAGTTATTTTAATTATTACACAAATATATTTCGCATAAGTCATGGCCCAAATAATAAATGTGGCATTCATACAATAACAGAGATAGCAAGGAGACAAACAAAATATAGGAACAATAATTTCGGCTGGGGCAGGGGTTATCTTGGCATTGGGCAGTTGCGGGGCAAGACCCACTAATAAATTAAATCGAACAATCATTGCTCTGTCCTAACCTGGAGGCCTTTCCCCCAGTTTATTTATATTATAAAATTTCCGAGATTTATATTAAAAGTTACACTCTTTATTTCCATTTTCGATTACCACCCGGGACCAACATTTGTGTGATGAGAGCATATTTATGTTGGTTTTCGGATTTTGGGTGTTTGTAATGTATATATGTATTTATTCAAAAGTATGTACGTATGTTTATCTGTTGTTCAGTACCCATAGGACAAGCTTCGGCTTAATTTGGGATGTGTGTGAATTTGTCCGAAAATGCGCAGTCAATGTGGGTTTGGCAGATTAGATCCTGTAGGGTCGATGTGTCGCCACCTCCTAACACTATTCATTTTTAAATGTTTTTTATAGTACCAACTTTTTGGTTCTTTTCACTTCCAACCAACATTCCTTTTTAAAACTTCCTTCCAACTTTTAACCACTATTTGGCTCATATAATATCAAAGGCGGCAATCTGTCTTTTTGTGTCATTGAACTTTTAATTTTTGTCTCATTGTGCCAAGACCAAGAGCTCATTGACAAAATTATGACAGATTGTAGTCTTTGATAATACACGACTCATTTTCTCTTTACTCAGTAATTTCATTTTGTCACACTTGCCCCACGGACATAATAATGAGACAGAAATATGAATCGTGTGTAGGTGAGTTAGTATATATTCTTTATTCCAAGTATTTATACTCTCCTACTAAATCTCTATACTTAATCAATTTCAAGACTTCTGATTCACGTGGAAAATAATTCAATTTACAGCTTGACTCAATTTATTGAATAATTTTCTTATGTAGGCAAGCAACCTCGAGGCAACCAGAATCTCGTTTTAACACAACGTACTTATTTAGCGCAGTGGTTTTTCCAAGTTGTTGCTGATCCTTTCAAGCCAATTATCTCCTAAACTATGCTCAAAGACAGTTACACGTACCAGTTCTAACGACAACCGTTTGATTGTGCAACTAGAAATTATTTCTATTGCAATCCTATTACATTGCAAGAGGGTTACTTACTTTGTCGCCAACGTTTCCCGCCTTCATCATTTGAAATTGGAATGCAGCGTTAAGCGCAGCTCGGTGATTGGCTCATACAATATTCAAGGCAGCCAATCGCAGCGCGGCTGTGTCGCCAGTGCATCAAAAATTCCATCTGAATATACCGCCAGTGTGGCAAGCACTAAAAATGATAATGCCCTAACATGGCCAGCCATACAATTTCGAATGAAGAATTCATGCACCATTCGTGTTTACATTTGGGATGTATTTTTATTCATCATACAGAATTGGACAGGTCCGATCTACTTTATTTCATGGGATGGTATTGGTTGCATTATGTTTACGAGGGTATTTTGTTGAAACGTTTTGGTAGCAGATAGACAAAACTTATTTTATTTTCCAGTTACGAGAATAAACAATGAAAAATTACGAATCAAGACTATATTTTTTTGGAAAGTACTTCCTTGATGAGATACCAACACAATCGCATAGTATGGATCTTGAAAAACCCACAAGAAACCAATTAGCCAATAAAAAATGTCATCCGTCCAGTGTACGTTATATTTTTTTCTTTAAAATTTTCGAAAGTGAGATACCTGCACAATCGCATAGTATAGATCTTCCAAAATCTACAAAAACCGAACTTAATCAGTCCAGTATTCGCGTAAGTATATTTTTCTTTCAATTCAACCAGGTTGCACTGACCTTAACCTGATTTAAAATGCTATCACTCGCCTCCCCGACCGGCTTCCAGGCGGTACCGTTCCGGGCTCAATAAAAACGCAACGACATGACTGACGACGACGCGCCGCGGCCGGCGACTGCCTGTAAAATAATAATGACTGCATTGTTAGCGATAGGGATAATATGGATATGACTTACGGAAAATAAGGCAAGACAAAAATTGGTACGAATTACCATTACTTACCTCTCTTTCTTTATCGTCGGCTTCGGTGTCGACTCGTGAAAAGACGTAAAAAAAACTAATTGAGACAGAAAATTAAAATGTTAAATTATTGTACTGTTCGAATACAATTTTATTAGAAACTAGCTGTTGCCCCGCGGCTTCGCCCGCGTGAAATTTTTTCCCGTGGGAACCGTTTACCCCGGTAAAAAGTAGCCTATATGTTATTCCAGGGTATAAGCTATCCCTGTACCAAGTTTCATCAAAATCCATTCAGCCGTTCTTCAGTTATAAGTGGTCTAACTAACACGACTTTGTTTTATATATTAAGATATAGGCATTTTAAATGTAAGTAAAGTAATTAATAGGTACTTACCTATATCACCAAGACTGAACAAATATCAATCATGCCCAGAAATCACAAACTTTTTTATTGCAGTTTAATTATCATTGCAATTTACTAATACATAATGATCTAAATTAAACTATAATTCCTGTGCCGTCTCAGTAAAAAAATAACTCGGGAATATCCATACTAATCTAATGTACCTGTCGGGAGGGGCGAACAAGACGGATAACCCTAGCAGTTACCGTTGTCTCGAGTTAAGGGATTTTTTATTGTTGGCCACAAATTGAGCTGGTGTGTGGCAACCCTAGTCTTGTCTTGCATATTTTATGCGACTCATATGATGCGTGTGTGGTAC
This sequence comes from Metalampra italica, assembly GCA_949699065.1. Classification (NCBI taxonomy): domain Eukaryota; kingdom Metazoa; phylum Arthropoda; class Insecta; order Lepidoptera; family Oecophoridae; genus Metalampra; species Metalampra italica. The sequence goes on from OX452989.1 coordinate 4,594,136, forward strand.
TGGCTTCGATAAATACACTTTTTATTCCGGTGTCTTGAGCTTCAATACTGGAATGTTCATTAACTTTAACACACTTAGTTTCTTGCTGTACTTTTCTTATGTTTAGTATTTCCTTCCTCCTCCCCATATACCAATATGATGGAATACGCTGCTCCGTCTAGTCCAGATCCTGAATTCCATTTGTAAGTAGGTACACTCGCTACTGTGATAGACACTATAAAATTTTGAGAAAATTAAACCTCTCCATTAATTAATTTACAAAATATCCCCTCATATTATACATTTAATACCTAGCTAATTATTAGACAATTAACTGCATAGCCTTCAATGAAGAAAGAAACATAATACCTATTAATAATATTCTTACCGCAAGCGAAGCCGTATTGGCAAATAATACCGAAGCAATTATTTTCTCATTTGCTACTTTAAAGAGGACCATCAAAGGAACGCGAGGAATTTTGATCGAAATCGAAGCGAGGAGGGCGAAATCAAAGTGATGTTAAAGAATAAACTTGTAAAAAGATATATTTTTCACAATTATGACACCGCCAGATGGGCGCGACAGCATAATAATGTAGCAGCGGTGTTTCGGGAAAAGACTTTTCTTTTTAAAAGCTATCGAAGTTGTGTATAATACAGGCCCGTTCGGAATTTTCCTGCGAGACCTGCGAAATTCTAATTATGTTTTGGTCTTCTGTGAAATACAAGCACAGGTAGAAATACTTATTATGCAGTCAGGTGTTTTTAAATGGTTTTACGGCCAATTGGAAACAAGTCCTTATAGGCCAAATCGTAGTTTATAATGTTCAGTTTGCATAAACCGCAGGCCTCCTCTTACCCTACCTAATGTTACATCATTATTAGCAAAAAATTCGAAATATCGGCTATCTGTGGCAGTTTTCATCAAAATTATTACCATGTTGTAATTAACACCAGTTTCTCATTTTAATGTTCGAGTTACAGTACATTCATATTGAAACGAACATTTCCGACCTAAGATTCAGTAGCCACACTTCGACTACCTACTGAATCCTAATAAGAGGTAAAATAGAAATTTGTTTGCGTTAAGTTCAAGAGAAATGTAATACACACAATGCGTTACACTTTTGAAGACACAACATTATTAGATCTGTATTTGAACACCCTTTAGGATGTCAGAATTCATCGTGTCAGTCCCCAGCATGCATTTTAATGACGTCACCCCATACCAGACGCAACCCTTGACAGATTTCACTGAGTTCAAAATACTTGCCACCTCCTTTTGTCTTTTTTGTAGCAAAAAACAAGATTGCATAATGCCTAGAATATCTGATCGAAATTATAAAGCCTCCATTTTTTGTCTACTGCCGGAAAAAATACCTTATCTTCTTCAAGCTCCTCTACAGAAACATATTTTCTGATTTATACTTATACCTCTTGACTACATAGTTCTTATAGTCGATAGTCGGCTTTCAGAGTCCACCCTACCTTTGACATCAGTATTTTTTTCTCTGACAATATTTACAGACCTCTTCGTTTACCTATCTTGAAAGTAATCTATCTTTACCACTGATTATAGGTCTGCTTATTATACTTAGGTTAGTACTAAGTATACTTACCTTAGTTTCGATTTACGACTTTTCAAATACTACCCGTGCGACATTACGACTTATTATAACAATCTGAACAGCTTTGCTAAAATTACTACTTCCCCAAAATTCTTTTCTAGTTCATTAAAGTGTTCACATAGGTATACCCATTTCCAGACTGGTCAATTCCCCAAAAAGTACACAATTTAACAAACCCAAAATTAGTGCAGCATCCCCAAATGGGTAAATCAAATCGATGGCTCTCAAAGATCGACTGGCGATTGCTCTATTAGTCCCCCTGTCAGGGTCCCCTCACTAACATAGTTACCAGTTAATGTATTGTTTTAGTGAAAGGTTAACTTTGTTTTTTATGGACCCACCAAGTTAGACATTCTCCGCGATTTTTCCAAAAATAGAATCATTACTTAGATATTGCTAATAATGGTAATACTTTACAGACTACCTATATCGTGTGAAATTATTGATAACCTCAATTTTTATGTCGAGTTACTATAAAACGTGTTTCATAATTTTTCTTAAATCGAAAGAAATCGAAAAGCGGCTTTATTGCACTTAGTACCTTCCGATCAATCAATGATCAATGAAATTAAATCAGTTGTTCTTAACCTTTTAATGATGAGGGACCATTTGACAAAAATTCTGTCTTGTCATGGACCACCAACTGTTTTAAGTAATATAAAGTAAATGTAAATGAATAAAGGGTTGTTCTTGCTATCAATTGTAAATGAAACACGCATACAATCGTTCAAATCGACTCTGTACTAAATTAGTAGTATATATAAATTTATTATTATTTTTGGATGGCTTCGGGGACCACTTCGGGTGCTTACAGGGACCTCCAGTGGTCCGCGGACCGCCGGTTAAAACCACTGAATTAAATGAACGATCTAAGTAATATTACAAAAAAGCTACTAATAATCGATGCTAAACAAACACATGGGCATGGAATAAATCATACCTGGCATCCTCACTGAACAGGAAAATAAAACCCATTCGGTCACTGAGTGACAAGCCTCGAATTCTGAGATCAATATCACCTTTATTTTGTTCTTATTGGGACCAATCCATTGTATCGCTTTTTTGCCAGCAAATATGCCTGCTAATTTGATGTGCGGTGTCTGCGTTAAATTAATTACTTTTTATATTGAGCGTTAATGAATTCTACTATTTTCGACACTACAATTGTTTGACATTATCAAAGAAAGGGTTAGGATGTTAAACTTTTAACATACATGATACATCGTATCATTTGTAGAATTAAATGTATTAAAGTAATAAAATCTCTTAGGATTAATCTTTCAAGGCTTACCCACTACCCAGCCTTATGTCACTGCGATCATTATTGATCTATTGTGATCGCCGCCTTACTATAGTTCGGTGTTACGCTTTACGGGTTATGTACCTATAAATTCTAAAACTATAATAAAGTAGAACACTAGAATACCAGACTTCATTGACAATTATTTCTGCACTCTTTTTTAGTAAACAGATTGTATTCCAAAACTATATCAATGAGTTGCAATTGGCAACGGATTGTAACAAGAAATCGTCTTAATAATGTCGTTCTCATTAATTTTATTTTGTTTAAACTGGTCATTACTGTTACAGCAATGAGCCCTTGCAATTCGTTAAAATGAAAGGTATAAGTTGTCAGTGTTGAGAAAGAGGGCAATTTCTTCTGCATTGTGCGAGTATAATCAATTCGAACTTAATATTGTTTTTGTAAGTTGTCGGAAATCGCTTTCGTTTCAAACATGTAGCAGGTTTGCAACATTATTATGTTTGCGTATGATAATGAAATATAAGTACCTACTAAAGAGTGTCAATAATGTCATTTCTTTAAAAAAAGGAATAGAAAATGACGTAGAATATAAAATAGATGGTACTAAAAAGAAAACTTGGAAGACATTAGGGAAAACATAATTAATAATGTTATTCGTCTGGGAACTTAAATATAGACTGACAAACTCTATCACAAAGCCAACAACGGCTGTATTAAGACCATTTCGAGTTCTATAGTAGGTCATGAAATAGAGATACATCCAAAGTTCCATCTGAGCATCTTGTGTGACGGTACGGCATTAATAATTCAGTTCCGTCCTCCGTTGTATTTGTTTGCGGCGCCGCCGCCGTAGCAAGGAAAGAAACTACTATGAAACACATTATCAAACAACATAACACAGTCTATGTTTTAAATAGAAAGGAATATGATTAAAAAGTTATAACCTTTACGAGTACTTAGACTTAATTCCTCTGTGCGAGTACCATCATAAATGTAAAAACCGATGAAACAGTACTAATGGAAATACATAATGTAATTTATTATTATAAATTAAAAATGGACATGTCACTAATTTAAAAATATATTTGCATCCTTTGACTAACATTTACCGACTTCGTGATTATAACTTTCTTTTTTTAATATTTTTTGGAATCGCGTTATAAAAATTCAAAAGGAAATACTGTAATTTCGTTGCACTTTCAACAAATCATAAGGTTTCAACAATAAAGAAAAACCGTTGATTGATTAACTCGCCACCGTTCTTTTCAATTTGGCTCACGAAATGCAATTTTTTATTTAGTCATAATTTATTGCTTCTTAATCTTCTTATTACTTCAATGATGCGATAGAATCTTTTACATTATTATATTAACAAAGTCAAATTTATTTTCGGTGCGCGAATATTGTGAGATTAAATAGTAAGTAACTTCACTACCCCTAGACTCCGCATAAGTTCCGTCATGTACAATGTTTATTAATATCATACCTGCTATACTAGTTGTTAGTTCAACAGTGTTGTTGTTAGGAATTATTTAGATATACTAGTCTCATGCAGTTGTTATTACTAAAAAATAAAATAAAAACAAATATATAGAAATTGCATGCTAAAAATAAGTTTTTATGATATCGCTATGAAAATCATGACAACTAAAATGCCCGTCAGTTTTAAAATACCATACTACGCTCGGATAAGGTCCCGAGGCAATTTTTTCATCAAATATCTCATTTTTAACCTATCTATGATTCTTTATCAATATAATATTACTTTCCTGCAACAAATGTTCATCATCATTGTACACTTTAAATTTATTACCAATTTATCTTGCCCCCAGCGATCGACGAGGCGTTCTAGACGCGGCGGCTCTGCAAGCGCTGGCCGGCGAGAGTGTGCTGGAGAAAGAACGCCAGCTATCTGAAATGATCCTGCAACTACAGTTAGTGAGGGAGCAGCTCTTAGCGCAACAGGAACACGCTAAGGTGAGTATCTATGTGAAAATAATTATAAAGAAAGTCTCCACTATTCTTCAGAGTAGACTTTAATATCGGATCTTTGTTCAACTGAAGGTCTGACTTAAAAATTTTTACTCGTATTTATGGACTTGTCATTTTATATTGGTAAAATTTTCTAATTACCATGGTCGGCTGAACTCGGCTGGTACAACAGCTTAGTATCTATAAATTCTATTCTTTCATTTATCAATCGAAATGTAGCGTTGCCTTATATCTTCTCTGTTAACAAAACAAACCAATCAAAGTGGAGTGGGAACACTTTGTTCTCAATGGGCCTTATCCCTCGATGTCCAGACTGCCACTTTGCATGCGGGGTCACGGATTCAAAAGGACAAGGAAAGGGCGGATTTCCCTCTTCAATGTTTTGTCTGTTAGATATTTGTGCTGTTTCATTGTAAACTTTTGCTACTTACGTATTTATTACTTCTTTAATATCATAAGTTATTTTGAAATTATTTAGCCATACCTAGTAGTTTATTGGTTTTATAATCATTATGTTTACTATTTTTATTTCTGCCCTCCTCCTTGTTAATATTAAATATTTGGAGCAACAACACTTTTCTACAGTAAAACCTTATTTTGTCAATTACTACTTGGTCATTCTCTGTCCATATAACTGTTTCAACAATTGTCTTTTCAAAAACATCAAATTTATTCCCGTAAAACTCAAACTGGGAACAAACCCAAATGGAATGCTCGGACTAAAGTGACTTCTTATTGTAATTCCTCCCTCATTGCTACTTTTTGTTTACCCTTCTACAAATTAGGTTTGTTACGCGCCGATTCTGTTCTGTTCCTAAAACACTTTGTCACTGCAAAGGACTCAAAGGATCTGTTTTGTTCATTCTATTCTCAAATTTGATTTTGTTCTTCGGAAAGAAGCCGGTTGTTTTGCTATTCTGATTCCAAAAAACCTAAATCCTTCCTACTAATATTATAAAGGCGAAAGTTTGTAAGGATGTGACGATGTGAGGATGTTTGTTACTCTTTCACTCAAAAACTACCGAACAGATTTTGATGAAACTTGGAACAGTGATAGCTTATATCCTGGAATAACGTATAGGCTACTTTTTAACGCGGACAAAGTCGCGGGGCGTCCGCTAATACCCCCTAAGTAATAAAACGCCTACATAGAGGGCGCTGTTTTATAATTACACGGGCAAACCTTTCTACGCGGGCGAAGCCGCGGGAAAAGCTAGTAATGAATAAATGGGCAATACTTGGTATACATACTTTACTCTATTTAGAGAATATATTAGTTACATTCAAATCTATTATTTTAAAATCGTGCATTCTAAATGACATATTCAAGTCTTTTAAACAATAATTATTTGATTTTGATCGAACTACCTATATCTAAGCATATAAAAATTAAACAGTCTGGATCAAAATTAACATCGGAATCCGTAAATACACCTAATGATATAGTAAATTTAGAACGTTTCACTATATAATAGGTACAGTATTAGGTATCAGCACCTCAAATATTTTAAAAGTAAGCAACGCTAATTATCTCCAGTGTAAAATGCAGTCTGATTTCAATATCGCTTTTAATCTCCGCACAAACAGCTACCTATTCACAATACATTGAAAATCCTTTCATCTCGAATCAATTTTCATGTTGAATACGTTATTGTATGGCTGGTTGTGCGGCGCCAGAGCGAGCGGCTGCAACAAAGACACTCTCATACTAATGAATCAGCGATAAAAACGCGAACAACACTCGATCACATGCCCTCTGTGCAGGGTTGCCAATAGGTATAGATAATATCAGTCCTGAACACTAGTTGCTCTAACTAGTTCGTTACTAGCATAAAATTTTAGCACATTATGATTTTATTAAAACGGAAACATTCTAATCCTCTTTATTCATCTTACAGCGTTTCCTTAGAAGTACATTTTAGAGGTTTTTTTCCATAGAGCTATTTTTTTAGACAAGAAGAACTCTACCCATTCTTTGTTTATAACTGGTGTGTTGAAGATAGAGTCACTCTCTCGTAAAAGAGAGAAGATGTCACAAATCTACGTACTACGTACAAAAAACTGCCTGCTATAAGTACCTTTATATGCCTCCATAAGTTAAGTACCTATATTGGGACTGATAAAGACAAAAACTCTTGTATGTAAAATAAGTTCTAGTTCCTTAACTATAGGTAGAAGATTGGGCGCAGTGCCGCGCCTTGGGGTAGCTTAAGTCCAGCTGTGCGCTAGTGCAGGCTGATGATGGGTGATCTAAGCTTCATATGCCTAAACATCTATGCATGCCAACCCTATAATTGTTGACGGTACAGATTGAAGAGGCTGCCAGCTATAGATCTATGTGCGGCAAAGGGAGCGGCTAATGGCGGGCGGCCCAACATTCGCATTGGCGCGCTTTTTTCAACAGAACGTCCCTTTGTTGACTTCCGGATCCATTCCGAATAGCTTCGATACTCGCCGGTTTGATTTTTCTTTTTCGCGCTTCTGTTGGGTTTGTCCTCGCATCCAGCCAGTTTAGTGTGTGTGATGACTTCAATATTCTATTTTCGTAGGTATATCAATAACACAATTGAATCGTATAGAATCAAAGGCAGCTATCTGTCGTTTTCCAAAAAAATTACTTCTTGGTATTGGTGTGTACAATACATACAACGTAGTACATATTAGTTCCATGGTACAATGATAGAAGACAGTTGAACGTTCAATGACAGTCGGAAGTCAGATAGCTGTCTTTGATTCCTATACACAACACTTTCATTATTTCTTACCATCTTTATGAATAGGATTTCTGATGCAAGGACTTTGAAGTGTCGCGAAGTAGGTTTTTGAGATGTGGTGATATCATCGAATGCTTCGCATCAGCTGATCACAAAAGGTTGGAAAAACCGCAGAGTTAGAGTTTATATTTAGAACCGTAAGTCCATGCACCTGCCTGCAAAGCTATTTGAACGTACATTTTAAATGCCTAATTAGGTTACTTATTCAAATATAGAGAATCCATTTCCAAAGAACCCAAAAATACATCCGAACGAATTTACGCTCGAGGGCACTCATTTGAATTAAACATATTAAACATAAAAGCTTACCTACCTGGGTACCATGCACCCCACATTGTCACCCCCCACCCCAGCCAGACAAACGGAAATATGAAAATGAAACACCGAAACGGAAAAACGCATCGAGCGTCCGCACTCGTCGGCAGTCGAACAAAAAATGAACACAAACGGACGGTTAATTCGCAAAAAGCTCGTTTGATGTCGCTAATTGACAATCAGTCGGGGGACGCGTCTCATTGGTCCGCTTCCTCGTTCTGTTTTTAAAAATTAAAAACAAATAAATTACCGGCGTGGCCAGCCTTGTCGCTGACAGAGCGTTCCATAGATATGTACAGCTCGAATCACTAGATGGGGCGTTACAGCCGCATACGTTTTACAAGATCAAAACGAATTTCCAACACTTAGCAGCATCATATTTTCAAAGTTGTCATTTTCACTAAGCCGGCCGCTAAAATCACGCGTGTCAACGAGCTGGGAAAAAACGTGTAAAGTATAAAATATATTTCCAAGGGTTACCGGTGTCACACCAATTAGTTGGTAAAAGAGAACTGGAGGACCGTCGGACATGTGTTGACAACGTTTTTGATTAAAAAAGTTTAAAAAGTTACGGCGCTACTTCCCCTTTGCGATGTGGTAACTCTATATTTTAACTTTGTTTTCCTCAAATAGAAAAGCAGCTAATACAATCTACTTATACATACTATCAACTACATTCTTCATCACTTGGGGAATTGCAGATTGCAGGAGACACAATTGTACTGATTCGGTATCCATATTAACTGATTCATTGCTAATGGTGGAAGTTATTCTCAATTTGACATTGAAATATTCATTTTGTATTTCTATTGTACTTGTTTTTTTGCCAGGATTCGTTGTGCCAAACCAAATATTTAAGTTTACGTACGTTCTAGCAGTTATTATTGTTTTGTGTTTACAATACGCCCGCCCAGCCAATAACGCGTCTTCCGCCAATCCACTTCCTATGTGGATCATAAACTTCTACATAATCCAGCCTATTGTTTTCCCAATGATAAAAGCCGAATCAAATTATTGGCTGCATTACGCCACTTTCTTTCACACAGAAATACCAACCTTATTCCTGCGTTTCTCGTCAGATTTCGAGTGAAATTCGCGCGACTAACTTTCACTAGGGCAGTACAAATGGAGGAGGTAGGGATAACAATTGTCTATTGTAACTACTATCTCTTTTGCGCATCGCTCGCGGCGTCTTTGTTAGAGCAGGACGGGTGGATATTGCTGTTATGCTCCAGCACAATGATCGGTGGAAATGGGCGCGCCTTTGTGGCTGAGATTTTCTTCTATTCGTGCGTTTTGTGGGTTTTCATTTTTTATTCGATACGATAAAATTTTCTGCGCATGTCTCTGGCATTCAATAAGGCCATTAAAAAGAAAATTAAGCTTTAATGCGAATCTGAAAGAATTGCTATTTTTAGGAGGGTAAGTTGTAAAAGCGGTGTAATCGTAAATGTTGAGTCGTTTTAGATTTTCATATCGGCTCTTACGATTTTCTGCAACCGGTTTTCCGGGTAAGCGCCGAGCGGTCAGTTATGTTAATACTTCGTCAAATTTTGCAATAAGAACATTCTTCCATTTTAACACGTATCTACTACTACCTTTTAGTGATGGGAACATACGAGGTGGATTATCGATGAGATTACTTTAGCTATTATTAGGGCTATCAAGCAATAAATCATGTTGCGATTTCAAATTGTGTTTTCAAACGGTATAAATATTCCATTCTTTCTCGTGTACCCATGGGAACTATAATTTCTAATAAACGGTTTTGTAATTCACAAAATCAAATTAAAAATAAATTAAATTCATCAATCTTCTTCTAAGACATCTCCGTCTCACGTTATACTAAACCGATAGTTATCGACAAATTGACGCGTTAAAATATAATTTCACCGCACTAGTGTTTAGCAACTTGTCTATGCTACATTAAAATTCTAGTTAAAGATAACTGTTAGTCGTGCTTTTAATTTGCGTTTAACCTGTAAGTGGTTTAAATACAAGCTTAATAGTTGTAGTTACTTAATAGTTAAAGTGATGTATGGACACACGCATTGGAACAAACAGCAGCGCCAATCAGCTCACATTGAGTGACGGTTAACGGCCGGATTTGCAGTGGCAGGAATACGAAATTGCTTTAGATAATAGATTTTGATTATATTATCGAAAATTTGTGTATCGATTATTTGATTTTATGAGATTATTAATATACTAGCCGATGCCCCGCGATTTCATCCGCGTTATAAAGTATACTTTATGATATTCAAAAAATTTTAACCCGTTCTAATCATGCCAGTTTCTTAGTTTTAAAGTTTGTCAATAGATGGCGTTAGGTGTATTTTACACCCCGCTATCATTTGGTTCTTCGCAACATTTATATAAGATGAGCGGGCAAATTGTCCATCAGTTTTTACCTCTTTATTATTAGTTTAGATTAATATAAGATTATCAATACGAACTTCTTAATTTATTTTCTACCTTTGACATTATACTTACTTCAGTCACTTTTACTTGGAATCGTTGCATCGAGAAAGACTGGAGTGTTCAAAACAAGGTGTTCAGACCTTTCACACCGACGGAAACCAACTTCATTTTTCCTTTTAATTAGAACGACCGCACATAACTAACTTAATCATCGTTTATTACTGCTAGATTAACATTATTCAATAAAGTTCAGTGACATTCAGAACTATTTTTATATGCGGCTCGGCTCTAGTATATTTCACAAGATATAGTTACAAGGTAGAGTAATCGTCTCCCATTCGCCGCAGCACGATTGTGCCTTTGTCGCCGCGGTGGTAGCGACACGCGGTAATGGTTGTATTAATCTACGCCGGTTTCAACGGCATGTCCTATCCTAGGGTTTATGTAATCTCTATGTAATTCATTGTTAAAGAATTTATATACTTAGTCGTTAATTTCTCGTAAGGCCCAGGTCTATTTTTGGTTGTTGTGTCCTACGAACTATAACGTGCCTTTTTAAACACCAATAGAAATAGGTATCTCTTGAGTCTTAGAACACAAAAACTCAAAACTAAAAATTGCTTTGGGTCTGAAAGATCTTTGAACTTTAATCCTTTTAAAATCTTATTATTGGTTATTAACAATTATTTTCTTTTATCGTTTGCTAAAGTTTATATTTCGTTGAATTAATGTTCTTAATAATTTCTTCTTGATAATTTATTTTTTGGTTGTATTTGTTTGGGTATTTTAAAACAAAGATTAAACTATATAGGTAGTTATGTACGTAAATTATTAGTACCTACCTCTGCATAACAGACTCAATAAGTAATTAGTTATCGAACCAGAATTACCTAGTAAAAATGTTAAGTGTTAAATATGATAGATTTTTACATATTCTTTAAAGTAAGTTTTATTAAATCTAACTAAACGAAATTAGTCACTTTTCATTATTAAATTGAAATGCTGATTGCATTTCAATTTTTCTAACTATCAAATGATCACATTACAAAGTAAAGACTTACGTAGATATTTAGGTAAAGCTAATATCTCCAGTGCAAGATAAGTCTGCCTTCCACACCACATTCCAATAAAAAGGTCAGAATATTACCGTCCGTTAGGGAAGCCTTTGAGGAAATAATATTTTCTGCTTTTTCTGCGGAGAACAGAGGGGTGAGGGAGAGTCAGAAGGGAAGGGGGGCCATAATTAAATAGTGTACGCTTAGTTACGCGAAGTCGAGAAAAGTTTTTGTGAGGAAAATTTGTGCATCGAGAGTTTCATTACTAATTTTGTACTTCATCGTGTTATTTTCATTAGAGAATTAATTAAACCTAAAAAACTGACTTTGTTGAAAATACCTACTCGTAATATCGTAATATTTTAGATCTATTGAGCGATAAATAATGATGTTTTTCCAACAAGAGCTTATTAAATAAAATCTAATTACCTAAAACCTAATTTCTCGAACTAATTATGTATAAATGAAGTATAAACGGCTTCATTTGATTGTAATAATATAATATTATATCCAGCGAACTTTAATAAGGTTCGCTGCTTAGGTATATCAATAAAACATCCGATAAAAACCTTGATGTAAACTCCAAAAATAGCGACCTGTTCACGTCAGCACCGTAACAAAAACCCCAACTGAAAAGTAAATTAACCTTTCTGCAGAACGAAACTCATTTACCGATACAAAACAAGACCGTAGCCAATAGAGCTGCCCGATTCGGAAAATACCGGATGAAAAGAATCCCGGTACAGAATCAACACTGAAACATGGCTCTTTGTCAGTCGCATTCAGTGGGGGTACACAAATGCTTTTCTTGGGCGGCTTTCACAGTTTTCTATGGGGGCAATAAAGATTCCCACGGACACAATGAGCCGGGAAGGCAAGGAGAGTGATGAAAAGTTGGGAATGTGGGCCGCGCTCCCGAGGCGGCGGTAGGGCTGCGCCTTCCGGGCGTGTGAAGACTTATCGATGTGCTTTTGTTTGAGGCGTCAGATAAATACAATGTTTATTTACTTATTTGTTTTACGAAACCACAATAGAATCCAGAGATGGTTTTCGGATGCTCAAATTGGTAGCATGTGTAGAGTTAGTACTTAAATTACATATTATCCCTCATCACATTGACATAGGTATTCAAACACTCGGAAGTCGCAAAATCATCATAAATTATAAACGTGTTACTAAAAAAAATAACAGGTAGCAATATTCCAAATTCACGCGGACGTTTGTTACCATATATATTGACAACAGCTTTAATCAATCACCTAATACAACAAATTATACTTATTTAGGAGTCAAACGAATAAACAGTCCATCTCGATTAAAATCGATATCGATCTCTTCAGTTCCCATCACTTGAGAGCAGGTTGTTCCCGTCACTTTCCAATTATTTTTGCAGGCTTTCTTCTCTACAGTTCGCGCTGAATGCGGAACAGAATACCGTCGGGTTTTAAGGAATTACCCCTCTTTGTCAGTGAGCGAATGGGAACGCTGCTTAGTTTTCCTTTTCTACCAACTTGTGGTTAATTTATTTAATAAGTTGTTGCTGAATAGACCACCGCCGGGAACGAGCGGAGGAATGAATCAGACTTTCCATTTTCTTCTTATATTTTCATACAAAAGTCTTCTGTATTATGATTTTGAATAGCAAATAGACGTTTTGTTCGTAAGTTTCATTTATAATTAACAGTTGTGTTAAGCAAATTATTTCATAAAATATTCCAGCGTTTCCATGCCTGTTATTGAATAATGTTAACATGTTTTAAAAATCGTTGTAAAGTACAAAATTACTCACGTATTCTCGTGTTAACAACTTCAACTTCGTTCAGAAATTGCGAACGAACGGCTTTATCAAATGCATTGTTAAGACGCAAACAAATGAAGTTAAAAAACGAAACGTACATCTCCTCCATCTGGCAGGAACATTTTCGAAACGTAAACTAATATTTTTTAAAGGATTTACGATCGTAATATCTTGAAATAAGCACTGTTGTTGTTTTCGGCGCGTACAATTGAGTTTGTAGGAATAAAGAATGGAAAACAAAAAGGTACGTTTGAAATTCGGATTCATCAAAATAATGCGCGGAACGTGATCTCGTGCGAAGTCTCGGGATGAGCGTTTATTTCGTGATGCGTTTTAACGTTTGACACGAGATGCGCGGGAGTTGCATTTTTGTTCCGATTCTTTTTTTAAAAAGTTTTTTATTAATTGCCCGGCCATTGTTGGGTGGCCGGCGGGTGCGTTTTTGCTTGGGAATGTGTGGTACTGAAATGCCGTGTCATTATGTTGCAGTTAAAAATCTTATGCTTATCCGGGATAAAACCTGACTTATTTTTTTGTCCTACTTTAATGCGCATAGTATACATACCTACTAGATGTTCCATCCAGGCTATAGGCCTTACAATAAATACTTCACTGAGTTATAATTATAAATGCTATTATAAGTATCATTTTACTATACCTACTTCAAAAATTAATTGATGATCAAGACCTAATAGACATTTACATTAAAATCATTTTTTTCCTAAACTTACAAACATGCCAACTATTGTCAAAATGTATGTAGTAATAGTAGGCACCTATCAGAATAAATTATTATCTAATAGACAACGCAAAAATCCGTTTAAATATTTCTTCAAATCGTAACACACCGGATAAATAAAGTTGTCTGTTCATAATCATTGTGTTGACCGCTTATGAAAACAACAGTCCGTTTTCTTAGGGTTCATGTCATGAGCTTTAGCGGGCGAAACATACAACAATGTCGCACAATCGTACATCGCACACTTGTCGCACTTCTGTGATAATCCCTAGCGTTTTAGAGCGCTTGTTTTTCACACGGAGTTTCCACACTCTCGTTTACTCTGGTTCTGTCGCACTCTGTATTACAATTGCTTCTTGTTCAAAGAAATCTTGTTAAATTCCATCGGACGTCGCTCATCTCCTCTCAATAGTCCCGCAGCGTTATAATTTGCGGGTGTTTCCATAGATCCGTCGTCGGGGGCCGCCAACATTTTTGCTGGAATCACACCGATTTATATAATAGATGTCAGGGGTGACCATCAGTAACCGGCCGTTATGCTAACGCTGTTTTGTATCGGGCACAATTTTACGTTAAGGGTTCGCAACACAAAATTCAGGTGAGCCCTAAGTCAGAGATTCGATCTAGACTTAGTGAAAAGGCGGCAAATTAATTAAAGCTTACGCTTGCAACATTAATTATTGTACCCAGATAACACTTTTGATGGTCCAGTATTCAAAAAGACCGCTATAAACACTCGTTTGCTCGAGGTACTATTAGTACCTCCGCTTACGATCTCGTTATGTTTTGATCATTATTTGTAGATTAATTTGTACAAAAATGTTTTTTTTTTTAATATTTTTGTTACTAAATTGTGTATTGCACCTGGAACTTAATTTAACTCAATCTTTATACCAAATTGTTTCAGTTACTGTTCATACAGTAAGTACGTACCAATAACTATGATGCTAACTATGACAATAAGATTCTGTTATTTGCGAAACTCAATTAGGTACTCTAAATTTTCTTCGGAAAAATTGGTGAACTGTAACGTCGCCTTAACTTGCGTAACGTTAATACGATATTTGTCCGTCTGCACACCGTCTATTTCATTCAAAATTTCACATTCGAATAGATTTTCATTCCGCCCCTGAGACAGATTTACGATTGAACGTTGCTATTGTGAACTAAACATTTTATTATATTCTGTTCCTCGTTTGTTTTCCGCAATCTATTTTTGTTTTTGTTACTCAAATGTTTGATATCTCTGTTAGTTTGTAACCCGTCGACGGGTAGGTAACCTAAGTTGGTAATTCAATGTTGACAAAGAACCCTGTCCTTCTACAATTAACTTGATAATTTCAAGATTCACTTAAGCGTTCATTATTCTGACAGTACGTATTATGCTCCAATAGCCATGGGTTCTGCAAGAACTAAATATACTGTCAAATATAGCTTACCAATTCTTGAACAATAAAACAATATTTGCTTATTTTTATTCGCTTCATACCACAAGACGTAATGTTTGATTTTTTTCTTCTGTACATTTTGAAGTTACTTTCTTCCCAAACATTTTCCACTAATTGAATAAATAAAGACATGAAAGAAAGGTATTAAATTACCAGTCTTGAGTTCATGTTATTCTAAACACAGGTAATTAAAGCCAATCGATTGGTTTCCCATTTTACTAACGTTTTTATTGGCATGGTTTGAATGAATATCGAGTTAGATTATTTTTAAACTGATACCTAAAACAGTTGTTTTTCTAACTAAAGACACCACTAGAAATTCCTAGGTCAAAACAGTTGAGTCCTTGGGAAAAAAAACTGTTCTAGAGGAAAGTTACATACCTAAACATATCTTCACGGGATAGGCTGAAAGCACGGAGCGCCAAGTATCGCAAGTAAAGTGAAGTTTTCAGGATTATCATCATCTTCATATCAGCTGGAAGACGTCCATTGTTGGACAAAGTCCCCAAAGATCCCCATAATGACCGACCCTGCGCTGTCCGCATCCAGTTAGTTTCTCCAACTTTAACCAGATTTCCGGAGCAAGACCATAATTTCTTCTTATCTTATGTTATAGTCTTAAAACTCTCTTAAATGAGTCTTCCTACGAATCTTATACACTCCATAATTATGCGGTCCGAGCAGACAGTGGGCTTATTATTATTATTGTTAAAAGGTAGCAGAAATAACAACAAGGTTCATATTCTAGCTGAACCTTCAACACTCACGCCACCGCCAACGATTTGAACCTAATAACCCGGGAACCAATCGCTCTAATTCTGAACGATATTACCAAATCCAAACCTTATCCAAAAACGTAATGCGGCATTCACACGTTTCGCAAACCTTTACAAAGGCAAGCCAAACCCCTGCTCCACACGTTTGCCTTTTGTAAAGGTTTGCCAAACGTATGTTTTGGTTATGGTTTGGATTTGGTAATATCGTTCAGAATCAGCGCGACTTGCCCCCAGTTCAAAATAGTATCTATTGTCCACTACAGTATCATTGCTCCATTTTACACATTGGTGCTAAGTGTGGACAGTGAAATGACACAATCGATTTCCGGTATCGACACATAAGCCGCGAGAGGTCAATAGACTACTGGCAGAATAAACAATCTTAGTACTATGAGCCACACAAGTCGCGATATTGCATGCCAGATGAATCCTACTAAATTATAAATGCGACAGTTTGTAAGGATGTTTGATACTCTTTCACGCAAAAACTACGGACCAGATTTTGATGAAACTTTACAGTGATATAGATTATACGTCAGAATATCACATAGGCTATATAGATACCTCGGTAAAAAATTCCACGCGGGCGAAGCCGCGGGAAACAGCTAGTTAATCATAAACTTAGAATATAGTAGCGTAAACGAACAATGAGCTCTTTGAAGTGTGTCGATTATTGATGTGTCAAAGTGACTAGCTAATACAATAAACACCCTTACCACGTACACAATACGTACCTCGCGTGCCGACCTGTCATTAAAAAACAGGTTACAATGGCGTTGGGTTCCTTTTCTCTTTTTTACTTGTGACACTGTCATAAAATAAATATGTGAGGACTGAGGAGCCTTGAGGCCTTTTTCATCAAAAAAGGTATAAAATAATGTATGTTTCTAGGACCCTAAAATCTAACATCTACTTACATAATTGTGTTGACGAATATCTACCTACATTACCCACAATGCTAAATGAACTAAATTCCTCAAGTAACGTATATGAGTGGTCGACTGTACAGAGGTTACAATGTAAACTGGCCTGTGAGGTGCTTCTTTGATCTCACCGGCGATACTACAGGGCTGTCAAGTGTGAAAATGGATTTTATTGACTGTCATATTTAGTCAAACGAAGCTTGCTGTATGCTAGAGGATATAAAATTTTAATCAGTTACAGGATGTAGTTTAGTGTTTTACAATGTGTATCGATATACCTATGTATTGAGTGTAATTCAAAGCGTTGTTTAATATAACTAAACTATCAATGTTTTTAACTTATATTTTTATTCAATTTTAGTTTTTTAGTTTAATTTAACTTAAAATTAGAATTGCATGAACGTTTGGCTAATTTTAGCTCATAATTATCAAAATTTATACAGAGATCTATGTGGTTGTTATTTAGTCGTGGCATAACTTTGGAAATAAATTTTGCAGTAGCGCTAACCCTAACCGCCACAGAGTAGCCCATAGAACAGAGTTTACATTGGCATCATTCAAATGTATGAAGTCGCTATTTACGTTTGACCAGAGCACTCATTACGGATTGTTATTGGAATAATAAAGACAGAGAGATACATCCGTCTAGCTATGAGATCGTAACGTGTTTCCGAGTACTCGCTTCCCATTGCGAAAGGCAATCGCTTTATTCTCCCGTGATTCCGCGAACTGACACTTCTGTTGTTGTTTATTAATCTATGTTTATCTGGACTAGTTCTGTGTGAAGTTGATGGAGAGTGTTTGGCTTATGAAAAGTGGAATTTTCACACAAACATTTTATTTGTTGCACGTGTCCGTCATGGGGAAGAGTTTATTCTATGACACTTATGTCAAACAGATAATATGATAAATGTAAAATAATTTTGAACAGCGATTAAGATACAGGCCATATTTATGCATTTTCCAAATTCGTCTCAAATAAGAACTTTTCTGCTCAGATTGTATACACGATTCTTGACTAAACCACCTGATTTAAGCAGCCTTATCCATGTTATAAGTATGTAGGTACCTTAAATTTCATTAAACGTAAAGATACAAACGCATTACATTCAATACAATACACTTTATTGCACATTTAAAAATTACAGACAAAAAAGAAAATACAGATACAATAATGTACTTCTAGGCGGTCTTATCGCTAAGAGCGATCTCTTCCAGACCACCTTTCCTACATTTTTCAACCTTCTTTTGCAACCTTTCCTATATTAAAATACATATTTGTGATATAATAATGTTATCGAATCAATATAAACTGTCCCCAGTCAAAGTACCTTAACCAGTAACCACCCACGCCAAAAATTCTTTTATAATTCACAAAAGTGAGTAATAAAATTGTATTATCCGTCTAGCAAACACAGTTTCCCATGTCACCTAAATAGGTGTGCACACAAATCTGTCTACAGGGTGTTATTTTATTGCCACTGTCGTCGCCATTTCGTTTGTCGACAATGTTACAACTTACCAAGCAATAAATAGTTGTAATAAGCGGTAAATTGTCGAAATTGAATGAAGGGAGCCCGTTAGTACGTTGTCAAGACGCTTACAGTGACATTGTGAGTTCTAATAGCATTGGAATTGGAAAAAGATAAGTACAATTTACTTTTGTAATAAAATAAAATGCGGCTTCTTTGACGCTTCTACTATTGAACATTAACCTACCTAAAAGTATCCTATAGATATGTTATTTTAGGATAGAAGCTATCTGTACCAAGTTTCATCAATATCCATTCAGCTGTTAGCAGGATTGAGCAGCAAACATACTAACTAAAAATTTCGCATTTATAAATAGCAGTGAGACGGAAAATTGAATATACACATAGCCTACTATTATGAAGAACTACGAAATTACGGTGTACTTGTTAGAAAATAGAAATTTTACTTTCAGATAGGAACTCTTCTTTAATTTTAAAACTAGAATTTACATAATAATTAAAGAGTCTCTTTAATGCACTGCGATGCATTAAAACTTGCACTACGGAAAGAAACTCTCTTGCTAAAGGCGAGCTTGCGTTAACAAAGTGCCTTAAATTTTTTAATTGCGAACTGCCTTGGTTATTATTCGTCTTTGTACATTCAGAGGGCAACATGTGCAGGCTGTGCTGAGTACACAGACCACTGCGTTATAGGTTCAAGTCATTACTGAAAAGCGGTTGAATCTGATTGAATAAAAATACTTTTCACCTCACCGGCTCGGAAGGATATACTTTCTCATTCGAAATCTGCGTGGAAAACTGCACCTGGAAAAAAACTTTTTAGAACTTTTCTTCTAATTTGTAGATGGTGGACATTTAAAGAAGTGGTCAATTCTAATTGTGGTTATTATTATTTGTGGTTCTAAACCGCCGAAAGGATTCAATTCAATTAGTATTTTCCTGGCTGTAGTGAGGTGAAAAATTGTGTCTTGCGCTCGGCAGCAAAGTTATTTTGCGTTTCGTACCTTGAAACCCTCGCTACGCTCAGGATTCTATCTTTGAACCCTTCGCTTTGCTCAGTTTTCAATACTGGTACTCGTACAAAATAACCTACTTTGCAGCCTTGCATAACAAATGACTATTTATGAATAAAAAAATGTAATGTCTTAGTTGTGGTTTAGATTTTTCTAGTCTAGTAATAGTCAAGTGTGTTATGGTAAAATTTATTTTGAATTTATACTAATATTATAAATAGGAAAGTAGGCATTGTCTGTCCTGAACGGATTTTGATGAAATTTGGTGTACTGTGAACCTTCTGGCGGGATATAGGCTACTGTTCACCGGGATAAACTGTTCCCGCTGAAAAAAAACTGATTCTACACGAGCGAAACCGCGGGCAACAGCTAGTGGTAATATGCATACCTAGCCATATCTTACTCCTTTTATACCTTACTGCTGTCGCGAAGTAGTGCTTCATCACCACGGGAGCTGTGAGACTCTGAGTAGAATTTTCTTGACCTATCGAGACCTAGTCATATACCTACCATCTCCTTGAGTTATTATACAAATAAAAAAACGGCTAATTGCGTGTCGGGTCACGCGCAGTGTTCCGTAGTCTAGTTCAATAACGAACAACAACAACAACACACGCGTAGTCTAGTTCAGTTTGTATGCTTGCTGTGGCGCCTTGTTTTTACTACGGCACCCTAAAACACCCCTACGTTTACTGCTTATCTTCACTCGCTCGTCGTTTGTACCACGGTGCAAGAATTTAATAGAGTCGTTCTTAAAGCGACACCCTGTATGTGACCCTAACAAGAGTTTTTTTAATTTAAACTGCACAATATTATGAATATTATACTCATTAGCAGGCGTTTATTTAACGTGAGTACAAAATATTACGTACTTATTATTTCAATCAGTACACATTTCAATACATGTGAGACTATAGCCTAGCAGAGATTTTAATATTTTTTTCATAGAAATTAGCCTTAAAATTATATTGGTTTAAGGATATGACACCCAAAGATATGTTCAAGATCAAGTCCATGATAATTCTAGCCTAAAAAAAAGTAGTAAATTTTAGACTTTCGCGCAATTATACAAAATAAATTTGCTAGGCTAGGACGTATGCTTTGAAGCTATCTAGAAAAATATTTGAAAGTAGGTAGTACTTATATTTATTTTTGTTTTGTTTGCAGGTAAGAAATATTCACAACATTCAGCGTGACATGTTCATATCACATTTGAACAACTTGGTAAGTACCTACAAATAATTAGATACCTATCTTATTATCTAGATTTTATATCGATGTATTTTTGGATATTTTCGTTTTATAAAGAACGAATATTTTATTATCCGTAGGTATTTGAAATATGTATACCTTATAATGCAGCCTCTAACTAAACTGATATTGATCTAAATGATACATCAGATCTAAACTACTATCAACTTTATAGGGGGAGACTTACCCTACCCACATTACCCAATTCCATTTTATCATTTTTTTTCTTTTATCTACCAAGTGGTAGAATTCACGTTCTGGGTTCACATCGGCAGTTACACCCTCTTTTACCATTCTACCGTCGCCATGGTGCTGCGGTTTAAAATACCAATGCATATGTATTGTTGGATCAAAATGTAGGGTCACCTGCTTGTTTTACACGACTTTCGACCATGAACAAAACATAGCATTCCATGTTCCAAGAACTGTAACCAGGATATCATCAGATAAAGCTGGAATAATCAAGTGCCCCCAACCTCATCAAGCAATTAATAACAAAAGTTCCCACAAATGTACCGAGAAACTCGATATCACTCCAAACATTTCACTTTTAATCGTTTTGTTTAATTGCACCACTCTATAAGACAGGCCATTAGGTTACAATGTCCGACTATCTTGTACAGCTCACCTCGCATTACTTGTAGCTCTTATGCAGTTTATGTCATTAAAATAGATATGTCTATGTGTGGTTGACTGTACAAGCCTATTACACAAGACTTGTTAAGCGGGGCTGTAAAAATCTTTGTCATTTAAGCTTTGAAGTGGGCACTTCTGAATAATTGTGAGATAATTAAAGTTGGATTTTTTAAGGAAGAAATGAAAACATTTAGTCAAAGAAAACTGAATTTTTCTGGTTGAACTGAAACAAAGGTTGCAACCAGCTAACTTTCAACTAATAGTACTTCCGTTATTCGTAGGTTGCAACTAGGTCATTGATTTTTCTATGAAAAAGGGAGACAGATATTGCAGATGGGTATCAATGGTGGCTTAATAGTAGTCACCAATAGCTAAAGATTACCTTTTCAGGCGAGTTCGGCCTCTCGTGGTATTGATACTTATTTACACAACAAAAACAATTCAGCAGGATGTAGCAACATAGCTTGGACTTATGAAATTCTGTAAGAGCCACTCAACAACATTTTATTAAAAAAATTGCTAAGCAAGACCCTCTCTGGAGAACAAACTATTGTACGGGACACTAAAACTAATCTTATTCAAATAAACTTCCAAATCGACTACATAATCATGTGGCTTTTAACCATGGTTGGACTTTTAAATACCTATTAACAAGGTTTCTCATTTCACGCGTTCGATTCAAATAAATACGATTATCATATTAATAACAAAACCTACCGAAATATGAGGCGAAAAGCTATTCTCTGACGAATTTATAGAACAATAAAACAGACCAACTAGTGTGACGGAACTACCAAAATCGATTAGGTACTATAAAAGATCGATATCGCGCCGATCAACTTTGGACACTAAACGGTCACGTATAAAGTATCGGAAGAACGCCGAGTGTTTGATAATGTATTCAAATGGTGGACAGTTGAAACGAAAAAATAAATAATGGTAATCGCTAGTTCACACCATACTGATGCTCAGTCCCACGCTTCGACAACTCTTGACAAACCATCACTGTTCTCAGCCCACTTCATAAACTATAACGAGCTTATAGGTCTATTAATTACACTGTTTTAGATATGAAAAATCTTATGTCATAACGTATTCGAGCACGGAGAAAATATATTAATATGATTTATACGGCATACTGCGTATATTAATGGTCTCAGCTAGCGTGTTTAATTCGAAAATAAGAAGAAAATAGATACTATCTACTGTTCAGCGGTAGTTGTCGAGAATGTAGTTAATAGCTGTTTGAAAAAAGAATGTTCTGGTGTTACAATCCACGTTAAATAGTTTGTGTTTAAGCGGCTTTGGTGATTAATTGAAGTATTAGTGTGTATTCGACATTCCTCTCTGAAAGTAATGGAAGACAGGACAAGATAATTCTTAAGGTTAATCTGATGTTGGCATAGCATTAAGTACTTTATTAACCTGTTTAATTAACGTCAAGTCCTTAATACATTTTTGTCCCTAATATTTTAATGGCACCACAATCCTCAAACTTTATAATAAACAATTACCTAAAATTTTATTTTCATGAAAATGCCATAATTTCAAAAACACTTTTTTTTAATAACAGATTTATATAAGTACCTACTTAAATGTTTATAATTTTAGAGTATAATAATAATTATTATAGATCTAAAGCAAGCATTGAGTCGGAAAACATTAACAAACGTCGTTGAAGTCACTTTACATAATCTCAAAACTAAGAACGTTCGTATTCAACCTGAGCCTTCCTGCTTACATAAGTATTCAAAGCGTCTCTTTTCAGTTGTCCGTCCGTCTGTCAACAACAATAGAGATGACAAAACAAGCGATATTTTCCCATATGGGCGCACAATGCCGCTTTGTGGATGCGTGCGCGCATTCCACACAATATGACCGACGCCATTCCACCTTCAGCATTGTTTTCCTGTTTCTCGAACTAAAGACTTCCTTTTGTGAGCAAACTTCTTATTTATTTTGTTAATTAATATGTATTTGGAAAGGATTATACTTAAAATTCCGTTGTTCAGACAAACATGCAATAAAAAATTGAAAAAGTAGTGTTGCGGATTCCCATGAATAACTCAATAAACAAAACAGGTTTCAAATTGGGTTCGTGCTAAAATTTCAAGTGGCGTTTAAATAGATCCATTCTCATATTAATTAGCCGAATCCATCGAAGACAGCTTTACTAATTACGATTAATATTCTTATGGATGTTTTGTAACGGTTGTATCGACATCTCGCTGAAAAATTACGAGCTAATGTAAATATGTCGATTAAAAATATCCCAATAGCAAAAAAAGTTACAACCGTAATAGTTTCGTATAATTTAATCTGTCAATGCTAATGTTAACATTAAAACTAGTCGTTAAGCACTAAAAGTGGCTCAAAAGCCATGAGATAGATGCGGTTAAAATTGCGCAAAGCACAGTTTCTGGCGGTATGAGAATTTCGCAAATATTTGCAAGCGGTTGTTGTTCTTTTTAAATACATTTAATGGTTCAGCCGACGAGCAAGACGACAATGTGCTGCGACCGCCGACAAAAGAGTGAGTCGAGCGAGGCATAGACAACGAGCGAGAGCTTTGTCTCGAACCATAGACAAAAGCTCTTTCATTGGCGGAACAATGACGGGTTGTCTTTACCTCATTTATCATAGAGGCAGGTTACTTTCATCCAATAATTACAATGTACGAAGGATTCAGTACAGAGAGGCTTTGAGGGTTGCATTGAGAGAATTAATTACAAAATTACCAACATAGTATAGTTTTTCATCCTATTGTAAGACAAGTAGGTAATAAAGCATTTATTATCTTATGATTGTAAGCTATAATATTCTCTCCGTCTGTTAATTGTTTGCTGTCCCATTCATCAAAACTATATGAAACTTAAAATAAACGTTAACTTTAATTAAGGATCATGTTACGATGAATGTTTCAAACTGGACAAAACAAGAACTGGCATAATTAGATGAGTTATCAGCGATGGCTCGTTTTATAAATTCGAAAAAGAATGTTATTTGAAAAGTATGATAAAGGAACAAACGTTGACAAATCCACTATAACATGACCTTTTTACACATTTACATTCATAACGATATGAGTTCTAGTAACGTTAGGTAAAAGTTCGGATCACATATCTTTAACAAGTTACGAGCTAGCATTTAGTGGAGGAACATTAGTAAGATAATAATTCCTAGAATCACGTTACATATAATGTGGGAAATGAGACAGAACCACAAAATTGTTAATTAGAAGGTCCATTCCTGCTGATATAAAATACGTTTTGTTATTAGTACACTTGTTAAAACTTTATGGTGTGGTTTTTTTATAGCTAGTTTACAACTTTATGTTTATTTCTTTGCTTTTATTTTGTAGTTTGTAAACCGTTACTTGTTTAAGAGAAACACAATGCTTTCTAGAGTTGCACGATACGATAATTGTACCGGAGCCAAGTTTAAATGGTAATCAAGGTAGGGGATGCCCGCACACATATAATATGATGCTTTGTAAAAACAAGGAAATAAAGAAAGAAATGTCAGAGAAAAGGGCAGCTAAAGAAAAGCGTAAAGCATGAAAAGTGCTGTCAATACTTGGCAAAGAGGATTAGAGAAAGATGCAACAATGGAGACCCAGCCCCGTAGTATGAGATAAAGAAGACACATTATTTTCAACCAAAAATCAAAACCCAGAAATCTGAAAGAAGAGAGCAGAGAAAGGAGAGAGAAAAGAAAAAGCGGAAAGCTAGAAGCGCCACATTGCTCAATTGTAAAACAAAAGAACGAGCAGTATACACGCCCTGTTGAGTTCCGCGGAGGCGGCTGAGACCAAAGGCTGGTTTTCAGCCAGTCGGAAGCTGTAAGCGCTTCAAGCGGCTGAAACGCTTCAGAGAGACGCTGTATTGCCCGTTGTTCGGCAAGTGCACTTGCTCGCTAATTGTTTGCGGAAAGGGTTCGTCAAGTATTGTTGCATGAGCTGTGTATGGTCAGCATATTAAACAATGGTGTCTTCTTTAAAATATATAAATATATTGTGGGTTTTGGTGAACATCTGTGAAGTATTAAGTATGTAACAAGTGCACCTTTAGAAGAGTATATTATCTACTACTACTAACTATTATAAGACTAGCGCCTTAAAGTACTCACCGAGTTCGTTCCAAATTGTCTCTTGTTGAATCTGCATATTAAAGCATCATCTTTAGTGAGTATATATATGACTGCAGTGTGAATCGGCGACTGGCACTGGTTTTGCTGTATTTTTTATGAATATTAAGAACTACGACGGGCCTAAAAAGTGTTGTTTCCAGGGCGGTAAACCCCATTTTAAAACACACACGCAACTACACCGCACTGCCGATAAGAGTAAATCAACTTTATTATTCGTTTAAAGTTAAAAGTAGTATGAATTCTATGTATTAAGATATTAGGTATCACTGTGTCTAGTTTCATTAAACGTATTAGTTTTTATTGCGTAATTGTGTAGCTATAAGTCTAAAATTCAATCACATTTTTAAACGTTCTTTCTGATTTTTTTGGGATGGCAAAGAAAAACAACATTTATTGTAGTAATTGGATTTCTATAGATAATAGACTTATTAGTCGTTTATAATTGAAAAGTGATAAAAAACGTACAAAACAAGTGTTTCTGATAATAAGATTTACTTAGTGTTTCTGAAAAATAAACTGCGTCATTCAGTGTCGTTGTTACGTTAATAGGATCTTTTATACTTTTAAAAATCTTAAATTTTATATTTTGTAAGTTTGAATTTTTAACCTGACGGTACTCAATACTTGCGCATTTCACCACGGCAATTTTTCTCTAATTAAAATTATTCCGATTGTCGTTTCGTTTCGTGCCGCGTTCGTTTGTTGTGGTCCCTGACGCGTGGCATTTGGAGCACACTTGTGCTTTTTAGTGCCCGTGTTTACCCTTCGTTTCAGAACCAACTTTGTACCGCGGAAATAATGGCTCAGTCAACTTTTATTTGCACACCGTAAGGGTTAGTTACGAATGTTTTCATTAAAAACTTAAGCGACTTATGAATTATTAATTTTGATATAGTACCTATTTGTTTTTTTTAGTATTGGCCATTCAGTATTCGTATGTTTCACGAAAAAATTATCATCGAAAAACACGCGAGCTCAGCGCTCGCTTTTAGCAGCTTATCTCCTCAAAGTTTCTTCCAACACATTAGCTGAGGAAAAATTTACGCATATTGTACGTGTGCGACCGATAGGCCACGCGTTCCCGCCAAAAAAATCACGAGATAACCATAGACAAATCGTGCTGGGATGACGCTGCGTTCCCGCTAATGACGCAAAAATCTCCTATCTTGCGTCACGATGACGTAGGAGACAAAAATGCTTGTTTAAAAAAGGGGCCATGCGATTGAAAGCACCTTTGTGGCAATAGCGTGGTGATTGGTCTGGGTTTGTTTGATTTTTCTCACAGGGGCCGTTGATGGGGGTTTAATTGGAATTGATGATTGTTGGGCACGTTCGTTTGTCAGAGTTGTTTTCGTAGGGGTAGCTATCAATTTGTGGTCGTCTTGTTGCTTATAGTTCAGTACCTACTTGATTTTATTTAGGTATCATTTGTTGTTACAATTTATTAGCAGCTTCGGCTCAATTCTTTATTATCGATCATTTTACCCTAAAAACGTTTTCGAAATTTTATAACTCAAATTTTCCTTACGGTATTTTTACATACTATTTCATTTACAACATGATTAACCATATTTGTAAAAATCCTGTTATTCCTTCTTAATGCAATAAAGTTACTTAAATAAAAGCATTCAATATAATCATAAACTAAATGAGTTGTTAGTATCAGTAACAGACAATGCGTTACAAGATCCCCGTGCTTACGACACAACACGTCATAATCCTGCAATCCTCATATTAACAGCTACAAAGCATCATAAGCGGCTCAACTCAAATAATAAATCCAACCACATTTTCATAATAACCTCACATCACATCCCTTTCCACTGCACAATAACGGACACGGTCTAGAACGAGACAAAAGCATCATCGTGTTTATTAGTTGGGGGTTAACGAAATCGGAGGCACCATCAACCGTATTATCCGATCCCATTAAATAGGCACCCCTGAGGAGGGGCAAAAGCTAACAGAAGGAGCATCTTTGTTTAACCAGATAACATCTCTTTGACAATTTGCGCTTATTCAAATAAGCTATCCCTTGATACATAATAGCTTAATATTCTGTCAAATCATAATGCTCGTTGGCGAGCATTGGGGTACTTTGTTATATTTACTGGCGTGTATGTGCGCCGTGATGAATTAGGCTCACGCTTGGCTGCGTTAATGGGCGTCGAAGGTATTCGCAGGTGCTAAGTTTGGTAACATGAGTGATAAGGTTGGAATACCTGCGTCTTTAATATCATCGGTAATGCCATTCCTTACAATTACATCTTCTATTATAATGACATTCTCTGCTCCAGTTTTACTATCTTTTCCTTATACCTTTCCTTGGTTTACTATCTTTTCCCTATCTTTTACTTGTATTACGCCTAGAGGTGGGTTTGATTTATAAGTTAAGAAATATTAACAGAAAAAATATAAATTCTATAGTTAAAGTTTGATGTCACTTAGCTTTTCTTAAGAATGATTCGGATTAAGAAGATCCAAAAATATGGTCATCAATGTAGCCGAAAGACTGAATTTACAATATTCACACAACCTATAGCCATGAAGGCCGACGATTTCTAGAGTGAAAACTGTGTATCGATCTGCGATCATTAATACTAGTATTGACGATCGCCGGTATCGATAGACCCAGATAGCAAGATAGTCCGACAAAGTTGAAAACGACAAATGAGCTTCCATTTGTCGCTGGATGATGAAAGCAGAGGCATTCGGGAAGGGTTATGTAATTATCTTAACACCGACAAAATTATTATGAATCATTTTGAATAGAAAGTTACGAATTTCCTCCAAAAGTTGTTCAGCTGAGAGCGGATTCAGTCCCAAATTTTTTTACTGTTATCTTGTTACATTCTATCACATCAAAAACGAAAATCCAATTCATTTGCAAACAACAGTTAATAATGATTCCGGGGCAAAACAAACAAAACCGGATAGGAGTGATTCGCTCCTTTACCCGGATTCCGGGTTGGGTTGAGATGAAAAACACCGACAAACGACGTTGGAAATTAACAAAACAGATTACATTTCGGTAGTCTCAAAGCGTAGGGCGTTGTGTGCCACCGATTCTTTTCATATGAGTAGCCATTGGCATGGCGGAAAATTCTAGTAGAGTTCCGTAGCGTCATTTACATAGTTCCTTTTAATGAATCTAAAAGCGCGATATATCGATTGGATATTTTTTTGTCTTATGAATTGAATTTCGTACACCTTAGATTATAATTATTGTATTACTTTGTTTAAATGTGTATACATAAAGTACCAACCTTAATTTTGAAAAACGTAACTTTTGGATCACTTACTTAATTAAGTAATAAAATGAATTTTTTTTTCATAAGTTGACTAAGGTATAAATTATGCTCTACTTAAGACAAAAACCTTACAAACCCAACCTTACTTATACACCGAACTTTTTATTTTTCCAAAATTCAAACAAAATCGAATCCACGTCCATCGTTTCAAAGGCGTTTGTCAATTACTTCCCCGCACACCGCGCACCGCGCACCGCGCACCGCCCCCTTGTTTGTGAATTCCAATTCCATCTTTAAAATCGCTACTGATTGTCTGTTTACATTTCTCTGCTTGTTTTGAATTTAAAGACGCTCATTTACTTCGGATCTCTAAGATTTTATTCCTTACACCCTCGTTCGCCTGTAAATGGGAGTGCGAGAGGAGGAGGGGGGGCCAATATAAAATGGTGACTTTATTAGCGTTCGGTACATAATCGTTGGAGAATCAAAGGCGTTCGAAATACAAATTTCGACGTTGATTGTGCCGATAACCCTTAGAGTGTTAATCGACCCATTTGGGTGTCCTGTCAAATGTCCACTGAGTGTTAAAGAACCCAAATGGGCGTCGGCGACACGCAGGCACATTAGTACGGAAATAAGCGACGATATTAAACTTTACTCGCTTTGATTTGCTGCAAATGGGTCAGAATAAAATACTTTCGTTGCCAAAACAGTAAAAATGCGGTTGTTAGTGAAAAAAAGGTGAGAAAACTATCTTTGATACGACACCCGTTTCGGCGCGGCTGTCTCTCCCTAAATTGTCACCAAATCGTGGTTCAAACAGTTTATTTTAGACTTATCACAAGGAATCCTGCTGAAATATAAGTAACAATCAATTTAATTATATAAGATTGTAATTACGTTTGCATTTTGAGTAAAAAACAGTGGTTGAAGTGATGGCATGGCATGATCGTGGCATTTTCCTACGACATTTTTCTTAGATTTTCTGGCATAAAGTTTGATCTATCCACATGTATTTATGATGCTACTCATAGTAAATTTAGTCACATTTCTATTAATACTATGCTTTACTCATATTTTTACCTGTAATGTACGATATTTCAACAAACTAACGGTAACGGGTCATGACACACTTGCGGACTGACAGTTGGCAATCGTACACAAGTAATAATGTGGATACGCCTTCTACCTGTGCCTTCTACAGTAGGGAATTATTTTTTTCAAACCATACAGGTCGAATTGCTAACCTCCTTCTTTTTATATTACAACTAGCTTTTGCCCGCGGCTTCGCCCGCGTAAAAAAGGTTTTCCCGCAAGTTTTCCCGCGGTAAAAATACATTTCGTAGTAGACATCACAGAGGAACCTTTCTGCAAAATTTCAAGTCTCTAGGCTCAGCGGTTTAGGCTGTGCGCGTTTCTTCCCCTATTTTACATACTTAGGGGTGGAATTTTCAAAATTCGCGAAACACATCATTATTGTTTTTAAACTAAAAGATTAAATATAAAATTTCACGTTCCTAGGCTCAGCGGTTTGGGCTGTGCGCGTTTCATCACTAAAGCGTAACACACACTGCGCGGCGGCGTTGCGAAAGCGTTGCGGTTTTTTTCTGTAATGTTCGAAATAGTATGAAGCCCTTTACATCAAAGCGGCGGCGGCGCGGCGCGTTATTCATACAAACCTTCGCCGCCGCAACGCTTTCGCAGCGCCGCCGCCCAGTGTGTGTTACGCTTTATTTTACACACATAGGAGTAGAATTTTCAAAATTGCCGAAACACGTCATTATTGTTTTTTAACTGAAAGCCTAAATATTAAATCCGGTCGCCCACGGAGGTTTCCGTTCCGTCAGCCACACTAATATGCTATCACTGTACCAAGTTTCATCAAAATTAAATGTTTTTCCCGCGGGAAAAGTTTACCGCGGTAAAAAGTTGCATAAATATTATCCCAGGATATAAACTATCACTGTTAGGTTAGGTTTGGTTAGGTTAGGTTAGCCAAGTTTCATCAAAATTTAATAATTTTTCCCGCGGGAAAAGTGTACTGCGGTGAAAAGTAGCCTATATGTTATCCCAAGATATAAGCTATCACTGTGCCAAGTTTCATCAAAATTAAATATTTTTCCCGCGGGAAACTATCACTGATGGTTAGGTTAGGTTTGGTAAGGTTAGGTTAGGTTAGCCAAGTTTCATCAAAATTAAATATTTTTCCCGCGGGAATAGTTTACCGCGGTGAAAAGTCACCTATATGTTATCCCGGGATATAAGCTATCACTGTGTCAAGTTTCATCAAAATTAAATATTTTTCCCGCGGGAAAAGTTTACCGCTGTAAAAAGTTGCCCATATGTCATCCCAAGATATAAGCTGTCACTGTACCAAGTTTCATCCGAATCCGTTCAGCCGTTATCGAATTTCCCGCGGGAACAATTTACCGCGGTAAAAAGTAGCCTACATGTTATTCCAGGATATAAGCTATAAATGTACCGAGTTTCATCAAAATCCGTCGATCCGTTCTTGAGTTATAAATTATATATGAGAATCTTTGCACCCCTATTTCACCCACTTAGGGGATGATTTGAAAAATCCTTTCTTAGTGGAAGTCAGTGCTATATGAGGTACCTCTGTGCCAAATTTCAAGTCTCTAGGTTCAGCGGTTTGGGCTGTGCGTTGATCAGTCAGTGAGTGAGTGAGTCAGTTTCGCCTTTTATATATGAGATTAAGCTTTTTTTTAACTTGCCCTGTTAGTATGTATGTGTGGGTCAAATCTTGCAAGTGAATTTTGACCCACTTCCTGATGTTTAATTGAGCTGAAATATTACATACGTATGTAAGTCGGATGACAATGCAATATAATGGTGTCACTGAGCTGATATGATGATGGAAGCGGAAGGTGGCCACGGGAACTCTGTAATAAAATCATGCAAACCCATCGAGTTTGGGCTCGTTTGATTTGTCTTGACAGGTACTCTGATCGTAGATGGTTACCAGGGTCTGATGATGGAGCCGGAAGGTGGCATTTTAATTGGTATGGCCCAGCCGGATATCGAACTTCGGACCTTTCGATATGATGGGCCGCGTCTTATCCCCGACGCCACTGACGCTCTACAAAACTAAAAAGTTGAAAAAGGAACTCTGTTGTAAAACATTGTACATAATAACTTTTTTTTTACTTTCTCGACCGTAGTACCAGAGGTACGTACTACGGGCAGAGGAAGTATTGTAATCGCGAAGAAAAAGATTTTCCAATTTACGCATAAATGTGTTCTGTATCGATAACATTTAACTAGGTATCGGAAAACCAAGTAGCTCAATCCCGTCCGTCCGCGTACGTCAGTCGTCAGGCTTGGCTTTGTTGGCTAACCTTTGGTCCGATTGGGACCAAATTTGGAGAGTGTTTAAATTTATATTATCAAAGGATTATCAACAGTTATCTCCAGTCAATTACAGAGCGATGTAAAATTTAATTAACATAAAGTTAAGTAATAATTGTAAAAAGCATATTTTTACACTAACTTTTGCCCGCGGCTTCGCCCGCGTAAAAAAGGTTTTCCCGCAAGTTTTCCCGCGGTAAAAATACATTTCGTAGTAGACATCACAGAGGAACCTTTCTGCAAAATTTCAAGTCTCTAGGCTCAGCGGTTTAGGCTGTGCGCGTTTCTTCCCCTATTTTACATACTTAGGGGTGGAATTTTCAAAATTCGCGAAACACATCATTATTGTTTTTAAAATAAAAGAGTAAATTTATAATTTCACGTTCCTAGGCTCAGCGGTTTGGGCTGTGCGTTTCATCCCCTATTTTTCATACTTAGGGGTGGAATTTTCAAAATTCGCGAAACACATCATTATTGTTTTTAAACTAAAAGCCTAAATATAAATTTTCACGATTCTAGCTTCAGCGGTTTAGGCTGTGCGCGTTTCATCCCTTATTTTCGGCGATGGAGAATACTCTTATTTTACATACTTAGGGGTGGAATTTTCAAATTCGCTGAAACACGTGTTCATTGGTTTTTAACGAATAGCCTAAATACAATGTTTCAGGTTTCCAACTTTAAAAATGAAGGACTTTCATACAATCTTTGCACCCCTATTACACCCACTTAGGGGATGATTTTTGAAAAATCCTTTCTTAGTGGACGTCAGTGCTATATGAGGTACCTCTGTGCCAAATTTCAAGTCTCTAGGTTCAGCGGTTTGGGCTGTGCGTTGATCAGTCAGTCAGTCAGTGAGTGAGTCAGTTTCGCCTTTTATATATGAGATGACTTTATTGACCGAGCGAGCGAAGCGAGCGAAGCGTCTACGTTTCGAGACTGGCCAAAAATGCTCTTGTCCGGCTGTCTGTCTGTCTGTCTGTCTGTAATTCTCTACAGGTCGCATTTTTCAACCGATTTTGACTAAAATTTGGCATATGTATAAATTAATTAAACCTACAAAATGAGTAGAATAAAATTTTGAAAAACATTTTTTTTAGAGTACCTACCATACTCGCAAAGTGGGAGTGAACTTTTTTTTTCTTGTGAATCCCATAGTGTGAGATATCGTTGGATAGGTCTTTCAAAAATATTGCTGGTGTGTGAATACCATTTTTTCGATTTAGGGATCCGTTGGCGAAATATTAAGCTTTAAAGCGGTAATTTTTGTTAGAGTCACGTGTCCCCCCCTGCCAGCTAAACGGTTGCTTCTGGAAATGTGAAAAAATTCATGGCAGTAGCATATATAACGTAGTTACAAGGAAAACTATTACGGCTAAGTAGGTTCTATTAGTTTTTGAGTAATAGTGGATCGACTTAAGAAAGTTGAAAAAATAAATTATGTTCATAGAACTGCATACGTAAAATGGAAAATTATTTTTTTCCGCGTGATATCCATGGTGTGGGGTATCGTTGGATGGGTCTTTCAAAAATATCGCGGGTGTGTGATAAACATTTTTCGATTCAGGGATCCGTTTGCGAAATATTAAGCTTTAAAGTGCTAATTTTTGTCACTTTAGTAGGTACTTTTTCTGTTTCCAAAGTTGACTTTTGTTGGTTTCTTTTAGGTTTGGTTTATAAGGGCTGGCGAGGTCTACTGTTCTCACGGAACTACTAGTTATAATTTACTTTTAACTATTTCTTTAAATTAACATAGATTTGGGCAAAATACCATTTCTTCAATGATGGAAATGAAAAATAATGGCTAAATGAAGCGCCAAAACAATCTTCATTTGTTTTTCCGACTTGTAGAGTTTTGTTTATACTTCCGTATTGCAGAGATTTGTATTAACACAAATGTTTTCTTTAGCTAATTCATGTTTTTATTTTTACTTTCCTATTATTCATAATGAAAAGCACAGTGTAAGAACTTATAACGTTATAATTATCGTAATTTACAAAGGCCTGCGGTGTACTTGCCAATGTTCAGTTAGACAGATTATATCCAATTTGTATTTTTCCAAATATAATTATAACTCTAATACTTTGCTGTCAGAAAAGCCCCGAATGTTTTGATGTAATAATTGAATAAAATTGTGCTTTCCTTTTGTCATAACTGAGCTAGATAATCCCTTCCTCTGGTTTAACACTGATAAACCATCATTAGCGGATTTTTTTATTGTCATGGTATCTAACCTAAAAAATGTATAAGCTTATTTGTATTACTACTAACATTCGTCATAAAATGTTGTAAATTATATGCTACTAAAGTAGCTAATTGTCTTTTAAATATCATTAGGTGCGTCCAGACCGGGCGAGCCGTCGCGGCCGCGGCCCGCCTCGCGCGGCAGCGCGGTCGGTGTGGACGTGACAGGCGCATGCCTCGCCCGCATGCTCGGCCGCGGCATGCGCCTGTCACGTCCACACCGACCGCGCTGGGATTATCGAAGCGAAGGGATTATCTAGCTCAGTTATGACAAAAGGATCTGCATCCAGTCACTATCATCATAATCAACAGCCTATTAAATGTCCCCACTGCTGGGGCTCAGGCCTACCCTCTCGACGAGGGTGTTCGGGCTATAGTCCACCACGCTAGCCCAGTGCGGGTTGGTGGACTTCACATGCGCCTAAGAATTCCTTCTTCGGCGTATGCAGGTACCGTAATACTAGGGCCATGTTGATTAAAAGTTAGTATCAATCAATCATACACTTTCCCTAAATACTTAATTGTCAGAAAAATTGCTAGGCCAAAAAAATGTCATAATTTTATGTCAGTTCGCACAGAATAAACCATCTCGTTTCTCTGTCGTGGTTAATTTGCTATTTACACACCGCACGCACACCAGTGTATGCGTTGATTAAGTCATTATTAAAATTATCCAAAAAAATGACGAACCAATCAGTGCATTTTTTCATTCGTCAAAATATATTTTTTCGAGAACCGCTTGTGAAAAAATGACTAATGACCAGCGTTTTTTAAGAATTGGTCTGAATTTGCACAGTGAATATGTAATTAGCACAGATTGTTCTCTCTTATTTGAGTTTGTTTTGGTAACGAGGTAATTACTTGACAGTGCCCCCGGCTAGGGTAATTTTAACTGAATTTAATAAAGGTAAATAAAGGAAAGAAAAGAAAAAATAAAGGAATTTAATAAAGGTACTTATTTCATACAAAAGACATCAACGCGTCACTTTTCTTTTTCGCGGCGGCTCGGGCGGTGGGGACACGCCTAACTACTACGGGAGTCCTCAGCTGTGAGGTCAATAGTCACAGTATTATTTTTATTTACATTATTATTTAATTATTGTTTACTACCTACCTAATTCATCTTGTGTACATACCAGTAGTACTTTGTCATCAATAACTTAAATTGTGTAATTTTTTATTACATGTACATTTTGTATTTTTGTCAAAATACACTAATTCATCTTGTGTACCAGTAGTAGGTATTGTGGCATCAATCGCTTAAATTGTGTCCAAACAAAAACATGACATAAGTCATATCCATATTATTCTTCGTTTTTTTTTGGTTGAAACCACTAAATTGTTTACTATTCTAAGACCATTGTTCTCGAAATATTTCTATGAAACGAAACTTTGTTTTGTACTTAAACTATAGCCTTGTTACCACACTTTTTGAATTATAAATTGTGTTCAAAATAAATAACAAGTTTTATTGTTATTTACATTTTAGTAAAATCAGATATTTGTATGAACGTAATTAGACCACTTTTTGTTTACCTGCAAATTATAAACTATTACATCTACACTTGTGATGCTTTTATTGTACTTAGATAATGTCCTCAAGTTATTGTTTATACAAGATTGAACCCGCTACGTTGTTTTATCAATTAGTATAGGCATGAAATACGACACCCACTTGAGGTCGAATCCGAGCGCATGACTCATTCCGCTCAAAATTTGAAACATGTGTTACTAAAAAAAAATTTACTGGGGTATGGTGTTTTATTGTTTCCTCATATTTCTAATAGGATGTAGTGTAGAATAAAACACTAAGGTAGTCTGAAATTTCTTTAAATTTTAATAAAATTGCGTTTAACTTGATATTTATTAGTACTGTAAAAGTTTTGTCATAATTTCCAACTACTAGCAGACAAATAGTACAGGGAAAAAATGAAACTACGTACATTATTAATCTGGCTATGTCTATTACCTAAAGTATACCTTTGCATTTCAGTAAAATCTGAGAAAAAAATATTTTAGTGGGAAAGCGCAAAAAAAAACCCCTGTGTGTGGTAGGCACCCATTTGGGTTCCACATTCTACAAAGTTTTGGCATTTTGACAGCCACACTCTAAAGGATAAGTAGCTTTTGCGAATTAAGCTACGATGTTTATTTGTTTTCTGTCAACCAATCGCGTGCTGTAAAATTTGGTATTTGTGTTCGTTCTTGTGTAGGCAGTTTCGTGGGAGGTGGACTATAATAAAATAAAGCTTCATACCTAGAATAGTAGGTAATTTAATCTGTATTCATCTCATTATGTAGGTACAATATGTACAATGGCAATAATTTACAAACTGTAATAATTATGTATACATTTGTATTTTATGAAATCCAATTTTTTATCCTTAACTTAGATAATTTACTTTCTGGCCCTCTTTTATATTTTGTATTTTTTATATTTATTTATTTAATTACAACGGTTTAACCAATTACAGTAATCAATCAAATTGTAAATATCCATAAAGAGCAATGTCATGAAATTATAATCTAAGTCAAATATTATTAATAAAGAATGTTAAAATATTAAAGATTTTAATATCAGCTACTGTACCTACAGATAGGTATCATAGCCAGCCATAATTTATACAATAAGTAAGTACTTACATCAATGTACTTATCACTAATTAAGGGAAGACATCTTCTTTATGAAATGTAAATCACTTAATGGTATCTTCTAAGAGCAAAAAAACTTTTCTTCTCCAATTCAAAAGCTACCTTTCAATGAGGGAAATTATTTAAAGATTAAAGGCGCCCCTATTGAGTATTCGCTGACCACTTGCATAAATTATTGTGGAAGTATCAAAGACATCGGCCCCTTTTGTGCTAAGGAACGGATCGGAAAAATTAATTTGGAATTTTCTCAATTTTCTTTGGAGTCCCATTATAAATGAGATTATAAAGGAAGGAAGATCGCCCATTCTGTATAGACATTTCTCTTTTGAAGTCCCAGGTTTGAGATAATGACGTATTTGTCTTTGAAATTTCATCTGGTCTTAATGTTTTTTTTACAAATGTGTATTTTTTTTACCAATTCGTTTATTTCACATAGTGTTGGAGACTTACATAGGTGGACGGATAATTAGAAACAGGGCAAGAATTTCATACAATCGAGGTCACTTTGAAGCCGTGGATCTCCGTGAAGGATTGATCGGGGCATGATCTGATGACGGTCATCGAGAGAGTAGATGGAGGACTTTTAGATCGCGATAGATGTCCAACTGATCAGATAACCTGTCTGGAAGCAGGATCTTCATGAAGAAAAAAACCCGCAAAATGGGATCAAAATGTATGAAAACTAAAAGTTAAGGAATCATGACGATGCTGCTTCCAGACGGTTCATCTGATCAGTTGGATATCTATAGCGATCAGAAAGTCCTCCATCTACTCTCTCGATGACCGTCATCAGATCATGCCCCGATCAATCCTTCATGGAGATCCACGGCTTCAAAGTGACCTCGATTGTATGAAATTCTTGTCCTGTTTCTAATTATCCGTCCACCTATGTATATCGGATACAGCCCTTGTTTAACTATAGTGTATTATTTGTATTGCAAAACTGTTATTTAATGCACCATTGTCCCGGAATATCAATGGAATAGCCACTTGTCAATAGACTCGTATGCAAAGTGAAATAGCGACAGCAAAACAAGCAATGAATCAGGTAGAGTTACTTACAAGTTTTACTGTAAACTGTAAGTTGATCCGGAGTAAATATAAATACAAAATTGGTTGCTAGAGAATATTTCATAATTTATGCTGCCGGTCTAATCTCAAATAAGGATTTTCTCCCGTAATGGTGGCATTAGACAAGGATAGGGATTCACAAATATAACATCCAGATCAGGACCAACTTGTACAAAGATTTTCTGTCCCCAGTGGGAAT
This sequence comes from Metalampra italica, assembly GCA_949699065.1. NCBI lineage: Eukaryota > Metazoa > Arthropoda > Insecta > Lepidoptera > Oecophoridae > Metalampra > Metalampra italica. The sequence goes on from OX452989.1 coordinate 4,632,574, forward strand.
CGAACCCACTACCCCTGGTGCTGAAATCTAACGACCAAGCTAGTAAACCAATGAGAACAAAACAGAACATTGTAGAACGCAATAAATATTTTGAGTTTGAGTTTGAAACATTATTAAAACTAAATTATTTGTATTATTTTTACCAAGGCCTGTAGAGCCATGTACGAATGGATTTTTATCGAAACCTAAGTACATTTAAATACCCACTGGCTGCTCTCAAACGGTGAAGGAAAACATCGTGAGTAAACTTGCATACGCCGATGAAGGAATTCTTAGGTGCATGTGATGTCAACCAACCAGAATTGAATTGTGCCAGCAAGCGTATTGGACTTATACCCTTGTGTTGCAACAGTCAAAGCATATTAATAGGCTTTTCACTTGTTTTTATTTTTATACGAGGTTTTTTTTTCTGACTGTCCTAATAGTAATATCCGATATCCCCAAATGGTAGTGATTTCTAATCCGGCAACTATCACAATATCCTTTGTCTATCTACTCAGCCATTTGCAGGACATACCTACCAATCATTGTCATTAGTGCCTTGTCTCTCTATGATACAAATACTGTGCAATTAGGTAATTGAGTACCTATATAGTTTACTATGTCATGACAGCATCTAATCTATAACCTACTACTGTGGTCGTTTAAAAGGGTAGATTGTAATAATACTTCAACGTATAATTGTTTCAAAGAGCCTAACCTAACTATAGATAAACAATGGTTTCAGTCAATGTTACAATAGTGATTTATTACCTACAATACATTTGAAAAACATTTGAAAGTCACATGAGTTTCTTCGGAGCAGATTCGGCTACTTAATAAGTTGGTACCATGTGATGTTTCATATTAGTCCATTATTCATTGATCCTATATTATGTAAATTCATTGCCATATATGCCAATATGGGTAGCGAGCGAAACGCCTATGAAATGGACTAGAAAGAATGAAGATACTATCAAGAGTGGCAATGGCAAATCAGCATGCTAAACAGTCTCCATAAATACCAACTCTACAATAGCTTACTCGGATTTCAACCTTAAGGTTATTTAAATTAAAACTGAAAGCAGTTACCCCAAGCCGCCGGTTACATCAAAGACTAAACTCAGGATGTGAGATTGAAATTCCTGATCTGACTAGTAATAAAGTTACTAAAGCTTTAAAATATATTTCAAAAGAACGTATAAAGAAGGCGAAGATGTTGTTATTAAAATCTGTGCGGACGGAAGAAAGGGGATTTCTTTAAAATGACACCCGCCATTTTACTTCGATATCTTGTTTTTTAAACATGGCCGACAAATCTCCAACTTTATTGAGTTTTAAATTTGGAATCTGAGACGCGAGTCGATTGTTCGTTTTTTGTTTGCAATTGTTTTTCTTTTTGCCAAGTAACATTAATATTACGTTACCTTTGACAGCAATTAAATTCGCCGAAGATTAGCAGACATCTTCTCTTGGAGTAAATACATTTTATTATTTGTTTACAGGGCGTTACAAGTGATAGGTAAGGTTTGTTTATGCATTATAATGTGTTGAGAATAATAATATTTTCAATAAAAATCTTTTTAGATATTCCGTGTTAGATATAAAATGTACAGCTACAGTTCCACAAAACTTGTATTCTATCACTTTTCCGACTGCTGAATAGACAAAAGCTCTATGTTTAAATAGAAAAAGAACTATTTAGATCCGTGTGCTGTTTAACGTTGAACAGAATTCAGTGTTTGTTATTTTATAAAGTGCTTCGATTTCTGTACATTATTGTAATGCCCAATCTGTACATCACAAAGACCAGTGTGTTTATTTTAAAGGCAAGTGGCTTGGGTATTCTGTGTACATTCACTAACTTTTATATCTTGAACTATTCTTGAACTTCCAGTATTTTCGTCTACGGCTCCTTCAGTGGGATTTGTATAAAAATAAATATTTACGTTTGACCGCCCGGGCATATTGTTGACGGCAAAAGGTTAATATCTTTGTAAATAGAGGCGCGTGTCGATCGACGGTGATGATTGAGTTATAATTGCTTTATCGAGATATTTTCGGTGCAAACAAATGAAGTTGAGCCAATCAGCCACGCACAGAGGTTTATTAACTTATTAATTACAATTAATTATTGCATCAATGAGATTTAAATCGCCAGCTTTTCGAAGACAGTTTATGTGAATAGTTGAATTTTCCTATAGATTTTGAGGTAGGTAAATATCACGAAGAAATATTGAAAAACATAAGTACCTAGGTACCTACCCCTTTAATCTGAAAGCTACTACAAATAACAATAACAATACTAGGCAAACTCTTTTTATACATGTCCGATTTTACCATGCTTAAAGCGTATCACAGACACACGCGGCCTGCGGTGGCGGTGGCGGCCTGTTGTATTCCCTATGCAAAGTATGTGAGACTTCAGACACGCGCGTCCTGCGTTTGCATATTGAGGCTGCGGCCTGCGGTAGGCCGCCACCGCAGACCACGTGTATCTGGTATACGCTTAATGCTTAAGCATGGTCAATGTCAATGTACTAGATTAAGACCGTAATACCAATTTAAACGGCGAGATTGTTAAAACTATTTTGTGCTGTTCTAATGTATAATTTTGTATGGCATTTATACGATTATTATCTAAAACTTAGTTAATAACGTATTTAACATAATCATCATAATTATAAACGTTTATTAAACTATCATGCTTATAATATAATTATGTAAATAGTCGCACTAAAAATTAATGAACGAAAGTTTTACTTTAGGAGTCAGTCAAATGGATACCCTTATTACAGTAGAGAAGTTGCCTTGTCTGATTGTCTCCGTGGATTCTTTGAAATCTGCTGACCGATTGAGCTAAGACATAGGTCACATAGGTCATAGGAACATAGGTCTACAGACATTATGTAAAGCCTGGTAACTATGGAAAAAGTGTATAGAAACAAAGGGAATTTTTGTCTCGGTATATTTTAGGAAACCAAAAAAATATACGGATTCCGCACATTGTTTACGACGATGTACATAACTGAATTTTGTATGATATTGCCTATCATATATCTATATATATTGTTAATTCTTCATAGCTATGTTTGTAGGTACTAATTTTTAAAATTTAAATTGCTGGTCAGTTTTTCAAAAAGTCAAAAAGAATTATTTTGCAAAAATAGCAACAATATTAATTACATCCTATAAATCCGCAACCTTTTACCACGAGCTGACGACAGACCGAGCTAGTCGAAAGAAGAGTCGAAAGCGTCAAGAATAGTCGTATTTTCAATCGTCAATCGGCACCACTTCGTGTGCAGTCAGCTTTATGTCGAATTGTTTATCAAAGCAATATAACAGCGTCGAAGACAGACGGACAGACTTGTAGAGTTTATTATAATAACGATATATAAAAGCAGGGCGGGGCTTCACTGCTCGAAAATACCTACAGGTTGGAAGTAAAACTTCATTTAAAGATTCTTATAAATTCACTTGCCTCAGCCGGGAATCGAACCGACACAAACGCGGAAAAAAATTACTTAGCTTCAATTAAGTTATGTATTTATCCTTGTCGTTTCCCCAAGAAAAAGTATAAAATAGAATAAACTTTATTTGACACATAAGCCAGTACATACCTATACACAGACCCATTGCGAAGTACTTACATTGAATGTAGTACATTTTTATTTTAAAAAGTAGATTTCTTGACATAATATGTAAGTCTTCAATCTTTAAGGTTATTTCCCTCCACCGAGGTTTAATTTCCACCTTACAGTGCAATAGACGTGAAACAATTCATGATGATCATCATGCATACCTATAAAAACATATCAGATGTTCCTCTGAAACACTCTGAAAATACCGTAAAGGCATTGAGATCTTGAAGACTCTTGCTTCGTTGCATCCTCGTTACTGCAATCTCACCCGGCTACACCCGGCTTGTTACCCGTGCCCAGGGTGAATCGCAACTTGCCTTTTTACCCGGATAACCCGCTTGTTACCCCCATCCGGGCGGTTAGCTCGAGTCTACTCCAATTATATCTAGCTCAAACCGGTTGGAATGTTACTTTTAATATTTTGGTTGGTTGGAAATTTGAGTTTGCAGCGTCTTCTTCTGAGAAGAAGTTTAGATCTGAACCAATTTTGCTCGGAACAGATTCAGTGAGTTTGAAAAACATTTTGAAGAAATGGAAAATATGCGGAGATTTCGTTTAGCTTGCCTGCCTATCTGTCTACCTAGCAGGAAGGTTCGAATCTCTTTAGTGGCGCGCGCGGGCCGCAAGCACGCACCAAAGAGATCTAAACTCTTTGCTACCTAGTATACCGTGCAGAAAAATAAAGGTATATCCTACAATTTACAAATATTATAACTTATGCGATCTTATCGCTATAAGCGTTTCCTTCCAGACAACCTCTGGGTAGTATATTGAGTATTATTATGTTACTAAAACCACAATTCCCGATTCAAGTGTCAAAGAAACACTATATTTTCCCATTTTTCCGGTGTGCCCGTCTCGGGGGAGATTAGGCCGCGTCCATTAGCGACAAAGGACAGGTGTTGCGCTAGTGTGCGCTAAGCTTTATTAATCTTTTCTCTTTGCGGTGCGGTTTAACAGTAGTGGGGGGCTTTATGTGCCAATACGCAGGTTTCAATTGAAAAATATCACGAAAATCGATACAGTTTATATTGTGCCGTGGGCTGATCGTAGAATTGGCCAGATCGTGAAAATTTCATGATACGCCGCCGTTTCAGGATTTGGCCATCTAACATCGGCTATCTCGTTCATTCAACTTCCAATGCAAGTGCTTTATTCAGTAACTACTATGGAGTGTGTGGTTATGGTATACAACGTAATATAAACTGCGACAAATACGAATGACAGGTTTTAGCATTTAGTTAGGCATGACGTGAATTTTGATATGACGTTCAGCGGTGGACGTCGACATACCGATGAATCATCATATTGTGATGATATTATGCTAATGGAAACTTAGTTTTATAAATGTTGATGGTTCAGTTACACACGTAAGGACGTCATTAATTCAATTTATTATTAAATTAATATTAACTAAAAATAATAAATAAAGAAATTTTCAAACAATTACTGCTAGAACTTCACTCAATTTTAGTTGAATATAGATATTAACTTTGCTTATCTCTATACCTAAACGGAGGATGGCAACAAAAAACCTGGTTTCAATTAACAAGTTGAGAGTCTATTTTAGAGCACTCGCTATTTAATTTCACGGGGGCAGGTTTGTTTAAGAATGAGGTAAATTATAGCATTGAATGCGGGGCGAAATAATGACGCCTCTCCACAAACTCTATCGCCCACAAAAGGTCATCTTTGTTACGAGAAAGTATAATGTGGATATGTTGCTTCCCAGCGAACACCGTGGAAGCGGTGGTAGATAAAAGAAAATGGTTAGCTTCCATAAGGTGTGTAGGATCATTGGACGTTTAAAAAAATTCTCCCACCCGCGCCCACCAGGGCGGCTGTTCACCAAAAGTTTTTAGCTTCATGATTTTATTTTATCTAATAATATCACAATGTCATGTATCCATGTGACAGATTTAACGTAAACCAAGATCAGGCCAAGATGTGGAGACACGACACGGGCTATTATGGGCTTTGTGAAAAAAAATGATGGCTGTCAATATTTTAATGTTAATGCGTCAATTTTGTGAAAAAATATCAGACTAAACTAGCCCAAGGTGTGTCCACACAAAACCAACGCTATTATTTCCGCCGGCTAACGGAAAACAAAAATAAACATAAGAGGCAAGGAATAAAAGAAAAGCTGAAGTGGGACGAGCATCCGGGAGTAGGCAAGAACGGGCAAGAGGCAAGACAGGCGAGAGCGGGGTGGGTGGGCAAGGGTTGGGGGGAGGGGGTTTCTCTGTTTGAGCGAGGCCGCGGGGTTATGGGGGTATCCTCGGTCTGTTGCTCGTCCCCTTGGATTTGGGGTCTCTTTTGTTTATAGTCGTTTTATTTACGCTGATGTGCTGTGTTGATATATTTTTTATTTTGTTTTTCTTTCTTTTTTTATAGGCTTTTCGTAGGGTTGTCTGTGTTTGTGTGTAGAAAGAAATATTTCAACGGGACTTTTTCTTGTATTTGTTTGTTTAATCGGAAGTTACCTATCTCTATTTAAATGAGTAACAAAATTTGCTTAGAAAAATGGAATACAAAATTATTTTTAACGTAAATACCCCAAAACATATTTTTTTGTTCTAGTTCATTAGTATATTGTGTAAAATTCCTAGTTTATATGACAAGAAAATTTCAGCACAAAATTCAAAGCACCTGTAGTACGTGCCAAAAATATTGGGAATAACTTTGAATAAAATAAATGGATTCAAATTTTAAAAATCCGTTACATAATTTCATCGTGGTACATCTGTTATTGTTCCTACCACATCCCATTGCTAATAGTCTTCACAGGAATTTACTTAATAGGTAACCTTGATTGTTTGCTAAAACCTCCATATCAGTAGTCGATAAATATAACCAGTTTTTTCTATATCTCGATTGATTGATCTAATCTATGAAAATCTACCCAAAAAACGTGTTTTGAATACCGTTGCTGACGTTATAGTGCTCGTTGTCATAGCCCGGATGTCTAAAAATTGCTTTGTATTTAGTTCCATTATAAAAAAAATTGTATAAAGAAGCAGCCGCCGCTTGTGATGTGGCAGTGGCTTAATTGTTGATTTACTGCCTAATCTGTTTGAAATACCTTGTGACGATGGGAAGCGATAAAAACTTACACCAATCTATCTATAAGTAGCATTGTTTATCTAAATATAGCATAGCATAGCGTCAAAATAAAGCTATTCGTTATAATTAAGATTGACTCTACCTTTTTTTCGTCCAAATTGAAAGAACAATAAAACGCAATAGGTAGGTACTTTTTTTAATTTGAAGTAAATAATTACTGTTATAAATAGATTCCCATTCAAATCTCTCAATGATTAACTCGACATCCCCGTTAATATATGTAATTTAATTTAATTACATAAACAAGCGACTCAAACAAGTCCTCCTCGGAAATACAAAACTTTTGAGAGTGCTACAGTCATGCCATGAGTCCACTTCAACGTGAATCCTATACGACAATACATTATTGTCGGTTACGACATTGTAGACGTACGGACCGAACTCCCCCTAGCTCTGCGGTTTTCTTCAAATTAGTTTGTGATATCCATCGAACGACGCCCGCGCACGTGTCGTTTCTATATTTTATTCATTGCTTTTTTAACGCCATACTCGACTCCTAATATCGTAATATTTTTTCACATAGGTAGGTAGGTATTAGAAGATTAATTAAGGCCTTACCTATCAGGGATAGGGGAGCACAAAATTGTTCGCAATGTTGGAAAAAATCACACTGCCACCGCCTGTAGTATTTCTTGCTCCGTGCTGATAGAGTTAGCTCTAACGGTGTAAGATGAGCCATTAAATAAATAGGCTATCTACGGGCATCATCGCCCAGGCCTAGTACTGTGATGCCCCGGCGTGGTGGGGTGACAATTATAGACGCTATACGGGCATATGACCAGTAAACTCATAATTACCTATCATGTAAAAAGTTATTTTGTTTATCTTTTCCCTTTCGTTAATCTACAATAAATACGAAATAAATAGGTATGTTGGTTCCCATTAAATTCGCTCGCAAAACTTGCATAATCACTGCACCGCTGATGGCAGATAAGATCAATGCATCGGCCATTAAAAATTGCGATTCACGGTGCATCACAATAACGACGGGAGCCGGTCGCATAGTCACGAGCGATAGCGTTTAACAATGTGACTTACATCTATAGTGTGTACTCCGGACGGCTCGTTCGGCTTGGAATGTTTTCGTCGAAGCGTTTTCATCGCGGGCATTGGCGGATTTAGCCAATCACAAACTTAAATACTTTAGATAGATTTTATAGCACATCGCGTGATCGCGCGTGAAATTGCGGCGCGTGGTTTCCATTGTAAATCGACCTTAAATCAGTCGCTGAGGTAACTAATTTTCTGTTTAAATTGCAACATTAATAATGAATGATTAAGTAATATTTTATTAACAGCATTCTTATTCTTATTTACCATTGTCATTCACTCGCGTCGCGCACCGCTTGTCACCCTGCACTGGGCTTATAACGCAACTGGATAAAAACCTGCGATAAACACACGGGTCGGTCTCCCGCGGGGAAACCTGGATGTGTATACTTGTTTGACGACATTTCGCGCAATCAGTTTGACGGTTTAATTGGAGGTCATCTAATGTTTGGGATATAGTTTTCGCTTGTCGCTTTAGGCAGTTAGTAACGTGATTTTATCTGCTGTATGAAGGTAAACATTCGACAGACAAGCGAATCCTGATCCTTGAAGCTAAGTCAAAATCGAAAATCTAACAAAGCATAAAAACGCATACATTACTTAATCTGTAATCTGTTTATCAATCTATCGACCGCTCGAGCTGAAAACAAGTCTTGTTATTGCAACTCAGCGTATGTAATAATTAATTCAAAGCATTATAGTGCAATCTGTTGTCATGGTTGTCGATATTAAAACACATACTGATAGTCATAAAAGTTGTTAATGCAACTAAACATATTTTATATATGCATCATTCGCCAAAAAACTTAAGAAACCCAAAAAAACAACTTACTCATTAAGTTTTGGAATCTGTTGTACAGGTAGAACACGGCAAACTAATGACTATTATAATAAAATAACAAACGTTTATTTAAAAAAGGTTCAGGAATGTAGAGACTAGGTTTTATAATAAAATCAAATTTGTGAACTCACTATTCTACAGCTCCCATATTCCAGGGCTATACTTATGCAATTCATTTTGATATCGCATTGCACCGTCAGTAATACGCTCTGTGGCAGCCCTGTCACGACGCCCTCAATCGATTGTAAGCCCTTTTTAAACTGCATTATTCAGATTATCAACACTTTTTATCAGTTCTCTCTTTAGTGCAGCTATAGCAACCATGACGAGGGGTTAACATGTTTTTTGCACTTATGATACGATTTTTTTAAAATCAAACTTGCATGTATTTCTTGGCCGTTATTCTAATAATGAACACCTAAATTCCATGACTAGAATAATCTATCTGGAAATGAGAGCATGTCGACCCAGTGACAGTAAATATTATGATTTCACCCAAGATCTTGCATCTCTTACGTCAATGTGACGTCTGTTTCATTATACAGCTTTCGGTATATTTTCACCTAATCTCAACTTTTTAACACACTTCTGTCTTAAATCCTACACTGAAAGTTTAGAATCGTTTGTGGCTTCAAAAGTGGGATTACACTATTTTGATATCGGCGCCGGGTTTATAAATTATGTCATGGTATGTCCGGTCGTCATCTCTGATCTCTTTGTCAGTTCTTACTACTATTATATGTTCTATGATATTGTTTTTCATATATATACTGCGTAATCCATGCTTTCATCTAATGCATAGGATTATTTGCTTCTGTGACGTTGACAATAATGGCTTAATCATGATTAATTAATTTGTCAAGTCCTTCGGGAGTTGTGTAATCTTAGAGATTATCAATTTTTATTTCAAAGAATTATGAAGATTAATTAATTATTTAGCCTAAACAACAAGGGCACAATGACAGATGCTGCGCGTTTCCTTCAGCTATTTATATCGGCAGCCTTATTTTATTGATCGGACATTGGCGTATTGCTTCTCCTTGTGACGTCGCCAAATCACGCCCCAATGTTTCTATTGGCAAAGCGTCCATTGTCACAGTTTAACGATTAATCTATCTTCTCGTACCGGTGAATATATTTTTAGACCCACACGATATTTACGACGGAACATCCCACCTGCGCTGGAAAAACAATAATTTGTTACACCGCAGCTGGTCTCCTCTATCAAAAATCTCATTTTTATATCATCTCTTATATTAATAATGCTATCAAAATGCGGTCGAAATGCCAAAGCGACGGTCGGCTGTAAAATATAAGCGCCAATTGCTAGGACATATCCACACAGCTATTAAATAAAAGTCTTTTTACATTAGATAAATCGCGTACGTTATTCGGGAACATCTGTCCCTTACCGATTACGTCCCATACATTATGCTCAGTTTGTTGTTTTTAATAAAAAGTTTAATCCGTTCGGTTATGACGGCAATTTGTCAGGCCGATGGAAAAACTTGGTCGATTACCAGTGGCGCTCCGCGTATCGGTAAGGACCTATTACAACCGCTCCACGCTTTTTATTCGTGTGATTATGTCATGTTTATTTATGCATTCGCTTTTGTCTTCCATTAGCACTTCCCTTTTATCTCCGAAGACCATTTTTCACTTAAAATGTATTTCGCTGTCTGAGCCACCTTTATGCACATTTGCAAGATGGGTAGGTACTTTTAAAATTTTAAATCTTCTTTCATATTTGCATCAAAACTGTATCATTCGTCCGGAAATGTGTCTCGTCGAGTTATTTCGATTTCATCACCTTATAACGTCTTACTCTGTACGAGAACAACCATTAACAATTCACTACGGTATAAATGAAGAGCCGATAAAATGTATATTGTGGAATTCGTCACGACTCCCAAGCAATTAATCCACGATCTTGTTTTTTTGGGAATTTGCTTTATGGGCTTTGAGATTTAGTGACCGTCCTCCTGTTGATTTGTGCCCACATTTTAGCTTATTCTTTGTCGTGGATGGGGTATTAAGTGTGCAATATATTGCGAGGAACAAATTTTACTCGGAAATATTTCTCGTTAAGACTGATTGTTGAAAGTACCGCAATTTTAAGACCGGTTATGCAGGCTCATTGTTTCTGTATTTTTTACTTTATTATCCTTCACTTGTTAAGCATTGTTATTAACTTCAACAAGCACGTTTCACTTTGCACGTTTTAAATAATAGGTATAGGTATGTCTGTCTACACACAGCTCTGAATTGTTACTCCTAATGTTCAGGATTATTGAATTTACATATAAATAGGTACTTTATACTAACCACGATATAATTTTGATCGTATCGTTCATATCTTTAAAGTTTATAGGTATCAACATTTATATCAACATTTTTTTGTTACAGAACATAGGCAACGTGACAGCGGAGTTGGAGCTTCAAAGACTGCAGCAGGAGCAGCTTCGACGTCAAGAGTTGGTGCGACGTGGACAGCATGGGTTATATCCTGGCCCTCCCTTGGCGCTGTTGCCTTTGTTGGAGCAAATGCGACCTCAGCCGCCCCAAGCACCTTCCAATGTAAGTATCCTTTACTTTCTGTGATTTCCTTTACGTGCATATTTTAAGAAGGTATGTCTAATACCGAATTGGCGTTAAATTTTGTAGGTAGATAGTTTATGAGTGAGTTGAGGATCAAATTATTATATCTTCTCTTGTCATCTCAGTTTCAAAACTTCTCTATTACAATGTATCTAGAAAAGCTCACTAGCCTTCTGCACATCAATTTTTGTACCGACAAATTGATTTATGGGACTGGTGCGTTCCAAACACTGTCTTCAAACAAAAACCAGTCCGGTAACCTAAAAAAAGAAGATGTTATAAACTGATTGATTGGCCAACCGACAGCAATCGTCAATTGAACTCAGACGTTAATGTCTATTTAAAGTTAGGTAACATCCTGCGTCCAGCAATATTTGACACTGTTTACGCGATCCGTAAAGAGTGGCGCAATAGATTCGTTAACATTATTCCAAAAGATAATGTTAGAAAAATGAAAGTTGTTCTTCTAATTGCAACCGGTGTTATATAAAAATGATAATTAGATGTGTTAGTTGTTCTTATCATTCGTCATCCAGTTTGCGACTATAAAAGATTCGTTCGATGCTGTTGATGGTCCAAATTCGTTGAGGCAATTTCCGTTCAGTTTGAACTGTTATGTCATGGATGTGTAATGTGTTAGAAGACGAGTAATGTTAATTTAAAAAAAGTTAAGATCAGACTCTATGCAAATATTAAAATGTAAGAAAAATACAAACTTACCTTAAAACAAATATCTAAAAGATAACAACTAAGAAATATAACAAGATAACAACCTAGTCGTCATGGTCCATTTATCAACTTTGTTGCATGTTGCAAGCTAAAAATTGTTTTCTTTACAGCAACCGGATCAATTTCTGCAAATTGTGATTTTGCTTCAAATTCTCAAAAAGAACTCTCCTGCTTTAAACTCAGTGGTTCTGATTTACCTCTGTATGAATAAAAAGTATATTTTGATCCATATTCCAGGTGGTGCCGACGTCACAGTGGTCTGCGACTGCGCAGCTAGCGCAACTGACGGCGAGCGCGCGCAGCCCTCCCCCTCCCGACCCGGACACCCCCCTGAACCTGAGCAAGCAGCGGTCGCCGTCGCCTGCGCAACCCTCCATGATGCTGCCGCGGTTCGTGCCATACCCCCCGATAGAGGAGAGCGGCCAGTACAGCATGCAGAAGGAAGATGAATATAACGCTGCATGTAACAGTAAGTACTCTTTATATTAAGTAAAACTGTTGTCTCCCTGTTCGAGAAAAAGGTAAGGCCGCTGTATGAGAATGGTAGAGTCCAAAAGTGAACGACTGCAAACTTTTAATTGTACTTATGTAGAAACTAGACGCAGGATCTGTTCTCCGCCTAATTAGTTCTCAGCTATTAGAAATGACGCACAAGTACGAAAAGTGATGTCTTTATTCTAAGAATTAGTTTATAATAAAGATTTAAAATAGACTATATTTATTATTATTGTGAGTGAGATCAAATGTATCAAATGTCTTACAATTTCGTGTGAAATACGATGATGATGTCATTCCCCTCGATGCCAACAATGGTGGTCTGTGAGCCCATTCACATTTCTTTTGCCTTTAAAATGACTTCATCAGAAATCTGACCTCAGATTTAACGACGTCCAATAGTATCAAATGTTTTAACATTTTAATAAATTTCGAGATAGTCAATCAAGAAAAATAAGTTTATAAGTTTCTAACAAAAGACCATTCCGATTCTCGCAACAATTGTGATTCATCTAACACAAAGGCGAGAAAAACAATTGAAACCTGTTCTTTGTGACACACATTTTCTCCTAAGATCTCACTAGGATCGGGTGATTCAGATGTAATGACGTTAACCACACGTCACAAGCACGTAAGTGATCCAAAAATACATAAACGGCTGTCTAATCAAATCATTTATTAGCCATACACACCGGGAGAAGACATAATCCTGTCACATATAAAAGAACAAGGTCGGTACCACTGACTGATTTAGTTTGCCTCTATAGGCAAATAAACGCTTTGATTAAAATGAATTGAGGTTAAACGCCATAGTGTCTTTCACATAATTTGAATTTTTAATTTTATTTACTGCTGTTTAAGTTTGAAGAACACTTCAATATGTTATCGATTTAATTTATTATTAGGATTTTGTAACATTTGAAACGATGTCGTGAATCTTTTTCACGTTCATTCAAGAGTGATTCTAAATTAATTATATTTATTAGCGTTAATTTATTATTCGCTAATGCTTCTCAAGGCAGAGCATGTTTTATTTCGTAATAAAATACTACCTACTTAGTTTAACACTTAATAATCTCTACTATCATACTACCCTCGATGTGTTTCGTATACCTAATGAAAAAAAAACAACAAACAAACAAATAAACCTAAACGCATAAAACCTCAGCAAATAAATTCATTAATTCATTCCTCTGCGTTCAGTGGTTGGGTAAAAATAATATTCGTCCTATCAAAGGTCTCTAAGGCTATAAAAATCTAAGGTAGATAGTGTAATGTACCTTAGACAGGTATGCGCATGAAGCAAAAACATGTGATACACTTCAATATAATTTGAAATTACAACATAATACCTTTATGTACCATGTAATATTATGTTCATAGCTTCGCGTATTACGAAACATCCTATGAAAATAAGCTGCGAATACCGAAGCCTAGATAAATAGTTGCACGTAGAAAATGATGAAACTAAGAAATGTCGCGTATCGCCGCCAAACATTCTGACGTTTCGCATCTAATTGCTAAATATAATTAATTCATCTTGTACTATGTAAAACGGTAATACATTGCAGTAAATATTGAAATATATGTGGGTCACACTCTCATTGGAATTATATTGTTTGGCTATAAATAAACACTCGATGAGATTCAAGTGGGTCAACCTGTTACGAAAAACAATTATGTAATTGTAAAAAACTACTCTATCAACCCTCAAGTAAAACTTCAAAACACATACTCTACTCTGCCTTTATTTTGGATAACATCTTCAACATTATGCCCCACAATGTTGAGAGATACGTAAATGTTAACGTAAGGAATTAATTACATGTGATATTCATCTCGAGGCCGTTCTGTAAATCTATAGCTATAGCCCAGTTATCGGATATTATGTTTTAAAGCTTCTCTCAGTTAACGTTTTGAAAACCACGGTAGAGCGGCGTGGTGCCAACTTATTAAACTAAGGTAAACTATTTTTATCTTTCGTCATAAAAACCATCTGAAAATCGATGTGACATTACGGCCGGCCGACGTGTGAACTTCAAGCACTTAGGTATTTGATGTTGGCTGTGCTTCTTTACACCCCACGTACTTGCCTACTAACAAAACAACTGAACACTATAGGAACTCAAACGAACTGCCAATTATATCTTAGTATTTTTTGATCGGAAGACGCAGCGTAGGCAGGCCTCCCACAAGGTGGACCGACGATCTGGTGAAGGTTGCGGGATGTGGTTGTGGTTAGCGCAAGTCCGGTCGTCATGGAGATCCCTGGGGGCGGCCTTTGTCCAGCAGTGGAGGTCTACAGGCTGATATGATGATGATGATTTTTTGACAATAGGGATGTGTGATGTGTGCTGCGATCATCAGGTTGTGTGTGTTGCGGAATGAACGTGCGGGCATATTTTCGCCCTATGGTCGCTCTAGAGTCTTTGGGCATGAAAATGTCGTGTAGTACCTTTCGGCCATAGCGTACCTCTATTCGGAAAGCCGAAGATATATTATGAATTTTGTCAGGTCAGGTTATATTGCAAAGACATTCCCTACGTTTCGGAAACATTGCCGGTGGGAGGCTGTGTTTAGTTGCTTTTTTATTAGTCCTTTGGTAAATTATTGTGCTAAGGATTTGATAAAAAAAAATGTAGTCAAAAGGCTACAAGGATGGGGTGTAACTACTTTATCGGAGAGAAATAATTGACATAATTGCGTAGTGACAAAATCGAGCTTATTATAAAATTTAGTATCCTAACTTTGATGTTTTAAAAGTAGGTACTCATCACTTTAATCTATGGTTTAGTACTCCCCCAATAACTGAATAAGAGTTAGTGGGCACTTTGAATAGTTGGCGCGGCACCAAACCAAAATAGTCACAAAACGCAAGTGTCGTTTCGTTTCCTTTAAAACAAGAGAATTGCTTGAAACGCGAAATAGATGGCGCTCGCGACGCACACTTCCGCTCCTGACCGGCCCGCCTCACCGTACAGTCGTAGACGCAAGTGATCGGGAAGCAAGAATGAAAGTGAATTTTTTGCTATGAAAATAGGTCCCATCACAGAACACGGAAAAAGCTCGCTACGCTCCCTATGTTCTATGGGTCCCATTTAAGTTTGTAAGTCATGAATAATAAATAATAAAATGATTCTGTCAATCTAATGATCATATTCGCAGAACCATGATTAAAGTTTCAAAGGCTATAATGCTAAAAAAATTTTTGATTTATGTCGATTTATGTAAACTATGAAACTTGTTTTTCGAAATAAAAGAATTTAATTATTTAATTAAATGCCAATCTGAGTGCCTTAGTACTAACATAATACAAAAAAATAACAAACATGAGTTATACTTATTGTTTAATATTCATAATAAACCTGGCATTTTACTAAATTCTTGAGTAGGCTAGAGCCTCGATACTGGTATGTTTAAGGTTGTAATGTTAAGGTTTACCTTAAATGCCGTATTCATATGGAATTGCTTTTAATTCCTGTATAATTTAATGACACAATAGATTCACAGTGAATGTAAGTACCTACGTACGTATTAGAATTATTAAGGGACACAAATCATAATTAATTACTAATAATAATTCAAAATTAATAAAGGAAAATTTATGAATAATTCACAGATGAATAATCATTAATTAAAATTTAAGTAGTTAATTATCATTTGCGTTTTACCGCCTCTAAATTTAAATATCACTCTGAAATTTATTGTAAGTAGATTGAGCATGATAGTAAGTAGGCAGGTACGTACAAATGAATCAGCCTAATAAGAGATTCAAAAATCAAGTTAAGGCTATAAAATTTTAAATTATTTAGTTTCTAATGAAATATGTATTTTTACAATTTGATTAGTCACTAATATTTTGTATTATATGGTTATTTTTAGTATAAATACTAGTACATACAAACATATCTTCACACTATGTCCCTGGAAGGTGTTTTTAGTATTTTGATTTTTTGTTTAGTATTTTTTTATTGTAGTGTAAGTATCTCGTGCACAACAGTACGCGATGCGTTCTGAAACTGCGTATCGCGCGCGAATCAACTGGCGTAGGATGTTATAAATTATCTAACAGCGTGTCAAATTAATTCGAGGAATGCCCCAGCTCCGCACCGAGTGGTGGATGTTTCCGCACGCGAAGCTTATTAATTGTGCGGGCACTTGGTAGCGTATTCGTCAAGCGAAATGCTAGCGGATGTATCTTAGCAGCTTGACCTATATTTCTGAACGCACCCCCGCGTTATGACGTTTATGAATTACGCAAAGTGACCGTTTAATTCTGAATTTGATTTGTATTTTGGCTTTGTCAGTGTTTTCGTTCGTAAACCTTAGTGAATTAGCTAAATCGTCAAGGAATTGATAGATATGGTTTACAAGTAGGTGCCTAGGTTTTGTCATTTATGAATCGACTAACGGCTGAATCTGCCAAGTCGTCGGAATGTATGTCCGTCTGTGTTGCACTAGATTTGCTTGATTCCTGGACGGACAAATAATTTTTAAATTCAATTCTTTATTGCATTTATTGCAATTTTGTAGTATGTAAGTAGATTAGGATTGTCGTAAATAGTGAGACTGTGGGGTGAATTCAGTGCATTATATTAATTTTGATCAGGGTCAAATTAGGACCAGCTTGTATTAAGCTGTCGCAAAACAAATGAACAGTTAATATTAGCCAACTGTCATTCATTATACTTAATCGGGGGATCCAGACCGCAATACCTTTGAAACTATACGCGTCAGTCAGACACCCTGACAATTTCACTCAAAAGTCAAGGACAATGTATGACAATGTCAGGATAGTAAATTCAAATTCAAACTTCGTTTACCTTCAAACTTGGAATACAATAATCTCTTTTTGACGTCAATTCTGTCTAAAACTAGAACTACTCTGTTTACAATATTACTTACATATTAACCGGCGGAATAACTAACTAAACGTCATCCTACGAAATGTGCTTAGTAGGCTGAGAGTCCACCAACCCGCACTGGGCTAGCGTGGTGGACTATAGCCCGAACGCCCTCGTTGTGAGGGTAGGCCTGAGCCCCAGCAGTGGGGACATTAATAGGCTGTTGATGAGGCTGAGAGTCAAAGAGTTAAAGCGTATCACAGACACGCGGCCTGCGGTGGCGGTGGCGGCCTGTTGTATTCCCTATGCAATGTACGTGAGACTTCAGACACGCGCGGCCTGCGTTTGCATATTGAGGCTGCGGTGGCGGCCTACCGCAGGCCGCGTGTGTCTGGGATACGCTTAACTGTTGTAGCTGGTTACAAAACTCGGTTACAAACATGGCCGGAGCCGTTCGCTCGTTTTCCAAATGAACAAACGCGTGGAAAGGTGACAACAAACTTACATAAAAAACAACATTCCGAAACCAAATCGGATCTGGGACTCTTAATTATAATGATTTCTAATGAATTCAACGCCATAAAAACACTTTCCGCTATCGCTGTTTACTAACTGCATTCACAAATAAGTTCACGGCGACGTCATCAGCAGAGAATCTTCAATAACAAAGTGGTTTTGGTCATTATTAAGACCGGATTTTATCTGAAGTTTTAGCTAAATCGAAGCTATGGTACTCTCTTGTCTTTATTATATTAGCCCTTAAACAACAATTGCTGGTTATAGACTTTCCCCAACTCTCTTACATTGCTTAAACGAAAACTTATCGCTCGATGCTCGATGCAAAAGACTCGCATCTGAAATCAAAGTTACGTGCAGGCTACTGTTTTACCGCCTGGGCTGAACCGGTCATCAATGATATAATCATCTTATAAATAAATAAATCATTTATTGCCTACCAGTTCGGTTTATTACAAAAGTAAACTTTTCCATATGAAGATGACAAATTTATATCATAGTAAGTACAAAATAAACCTTTTATTTTTATCTTGTGTAGTGTAGATGCATAAATCAACTTTTATTACGCACCTAACATGGGCAGTCCGACATGATACATATTAGTTTGGTTGTTGAAAGCAACCGATAGGTACAGTCACCAAGGTAATGAATCGACCACGTTTAAGACGTAAATCTGCTGGCACACAACTCGTGCGATACAATAACGAATTCTGTAAAAACAACACAAAATCCCTATGAACTTGTTTCATAGAAGTTCCTACTAAACTGATCAGAATAGTGGCCCATTCCTAATCTGTGTTTAACGATTGTTTTACTGCCGGCACTCAGTTCTTGCGATAATTTATAGCGCAGCTTAGCGCGGCTTCCGATTGAGTTCTCACTCGCCTGCAGTACGACAGGACATTAACATTTTATAAATTCGAGAAATATCTTCATGCCGTGTGATTTTATGTCCGTGACGCTATCAAATGTTTATGGTTATGATATTAGCGATGTTATTTAAATAGGCTAGCTATTATAATGTTGAAGATACAATAGGGAAACATGTGGACGGTATGGCCGTAAATTTTGGACTTACGGTAGCCACATTCCTCGAATTGTTTCCTCCTTTCCCTTGAACCTAAAATAGTGCTCAACTAAGTTTACTAACTGTTTACTAACCTAACCTACTAAGTAGGTAATTTGTTTTCATTAAACAGTTAGGAAGGTACTGATTTTTTGATTTCTACAGAGATTTTTTGCCGAAATATTTTTTCTTTTTCCTAATTTCTTTTGCCGAAATACACTGCCATCAAAATATGTACCTATTCACAAAAGCATAATATTATTATTATATACTATAAAGCTCGACTACCACTGACTGACTGACTGACTGATTGACATAGTAGTTCTCCCAGAAGGAGTGATTGTGGACCAAAGTGATGTAGGAAACAAATACGCAGCCTCCTCTGATGAGTAGAGAAAAAGTCCGAAACTTGAAGATTCTGTCCATCTTCAGCTATCGCGTTAACGTCCCGCGAAAACGGTGCCAGATAGCTGGGGTGACCTTGAACTAAAGTTGTCCAGAATCCTGGGATCATTGATGACGTCACTTTTTTTTTCAAAATGGCGGCGTTTTCAAGATGGCGGAGCGCCGTTTTTTCGAGAAATTTTACCCGAATTGATCTCCCGGAAGGAGTGGTCATGGACCAAAGTGGTATAGGGATGGAGTGCAGCCCATACCCTGTAGTATATGGGAAAATTCTGACATTTGGAGATTTTGGTCATCTTCACCCTTCAGGTCCACGCCCCGTGGAGTCAGAAACCGATATTTGGACTGACTTTGAACTAAAGTTGTACAGAACCCTAGGACCTTTGGTGACGTCATCTTTCTTCTAATGTGCGCAGTATCTTCTGGTGAGCAGAGTAAAAATATGAAACTTGGAGATTCTGGTCATCTTCAGCTGTTGGGTCAACGGCCCGCAGAAACGGTGCCAGATAGCTGGACCGAGCTGGAACTAATATTGTTCAGAATCTTGGTAAATTCATGATGTCTTTTTTTTTTTTTCAAAAAGGCGACTTTTTCAAAATACACTACCACAAATTATAAGTAGTTAATATTGTAGTGAATGCCTGCTTTACAACGCACTGGCCACTTCAAAAAGAAAAGAAAATATGTAAAGCATACATACACGGACCTGTCATACACCAGCCAAATTATCTTATAATTTGTTGTAGTTACGTGTGTGGCTGCTTTACATCGCACAGGCCATCATTCTATACAAATTCAAATTACAGTTTGTTGTTGTGTTTTTTTTAGATTGATTTGATAATTATGCGGCTTTTTTATATGGCTGAAAATAAATGTTACTCTCCGATTGCGCTGAAAATTTGTATGTAGGGGTTCTAAGTGCTCCTGAATACAATTATTTACGAGCGAAGCGAGCACCGCGAGCAAAGCGAAACGAGCGAACTTTTTTTCTTTTGATTTTCGATCTCCATACATCAAAATTTTGCGGCTTTTTTATTGCCGAAAATAAATTTTACTCTCCGATTGCGCTGAATTTTTTATAATGTTTGCAGTCTTTTCTGGTGAGCAGATTAAAACTCTGAAACTTGGAAACTATGGTCATCTTCAGCTGTTGGGTCAACGGCCCGCAGAAACGGTGCCAGATAGCTGGACCGAGCTGGAACTAATATTTTTCAGAATCTTAGGCAATTTGGTGATGTTCTATTTTTTTTACAAAATGGCGACTTTTTCAAAATTTTACGGCTTTTTTTTATGGCCACAAATAAATTTTACTCTATGATGGCGCTGAATTTTTTATAATGTGCGCAGTCTTTTCTGGTGAGCAGATTAAAACTCTGAAACCTGAAGATTATGATCATCTTCAGCTGTTGGGTCAACGGCCCGCAGAAACGGTGCCAGATAGCTGGACCGAGCTGGAACTAATATTTTTCAGAATCTTAGGCAATTTGGTGACGTCATTTTTTTTTTTCAAAATGGCAACTTTTTCAAAATTTTACGGCTATTTTTTATGGCTAAAAATAAATTTTACTCTCCGATTGCGCTGAAATTTTTATAATGTGCGCAGTCTTTTCTGGCGATAAGATTAAAACTCTGAAACGTGGAGATTATGGTCATCTTCAGCTGTTGGGTCAACGGTCCGCAGAAACGGTGCCAGATAGCTGGACCGAGCTGGAACTAATATTTTTCAGAATCTTAGGCAATTTGGTGATGTCATATTCTTTTTTCAAAATGACGACTTTTTTAAAATTTTACGGCTTTTTTTTAAGGCCAAAAATAAATTATACCACGTTTGTTCGCGGGTTGGTTCGTTGGTTTGTTCGCGCGCTTCGCGCGTTTGTTCGCGGGTTATTTGGTTGGTTTGTTCGCGCGTTTGTTTGCGCGTTTATTCGCGGGTTGGTTATTTGGTTGGTTTGATCGCGCGCTTCGCGCGTTTGTTTGCGCGTTTCGCGCGTTTGTTCGCGGGTTGGTTATTTGGTTGGTTTGTTCGCGCGCTTCGCGCGTTTGTTTGCGCGTTTCGCGCGTTTGTTCGCGGGTTGGTTATTTGGTTGGTTTGTTCGCGCGCTTCGCGCGTTTGTTCACGGGTTGGTAGGATTGTTCGCGCGTTTCGCGCGTTTGTTCGCGGGTTGGTTGGTTGGTTTGTTTGCGCGTTTCGCGCGTTTGTTTGCGCGTTTCGCGCGTTTGTTCGCGGGATGGTTGGTTGGTTATTTGGTTGGTTGGTTCGCGCGCTTCGCGCGTTTGTTCGCGCGATTCGCTCGTTTGTTCGCGGGTTGGTTGGTTGGTTTGTTCGCGCGTTTCGCGCGTTTGTTCGCGGGTTGGTTGGTTGGTTATTTGGTTGGTATGATCGCGCGCTTCGCGCGTTTGTTAGAGGGTTGGTTGGTTGGTTTGTTCGCGCGTTTCGTGCGTTTGTTTGCGCATTTCGCGCGTTTATTCGCGGGTTGGTTATTTGGTTGGTATGATCGCGCGCTTCGCGCGTTTGTTTGCGCGTTTCGCGCGTTTGTTCGCGGGTTGGTTATTTGGTTGGTTTGTTCGCGCGCTTCGCGCGTTTGTTCACGGGTTGGTTGGATTGTTCGCGCGTTTCGCGCGTTTGTTCGCGGGTTGGTTGGTTGGTTTGTTTGCGCGTTTGTTCGCGCGTTTCGCGCGTTTGTTTGCGCGTTTCGCGCGTTTGTTCGCGGGTTGGTTGGTTGGTTTGTTTGCGCGTTTGTTCGCGCGTTTCGCGCGTTTGTTTGCGCATTTCGCGCGTTTGTTTGCGGGATGGTTGGTTGGTTTGTTTGCGCGTTTGTTCGCGCGTTTCGCGCGTTTGTTTGCGCGTTTCGCGCGTTTGTTTGCGGGATGGTTGGTTGGTTATTTGGTTGGTTGGTTCGCGCGCTTCGCGCGTTTGTTCGCGGGTTGGTTGGTTAGTTTGTTCGCGCGTTTCGCGCGTTTGTTCGCGGGTTGGTTGGTTTGTTCGCGCGTTTCGCGCGTTTGTTCGCTGGTTGGTTGGTTGGTTATTTGGTTGGTTTGTTCGCGCGCTTCGCGCGCTTCGCGCGCTTCGCGCGTTTGTTCGCGCGTTTCGCGCGTTTGTTCGCGGGTTGGTTGGTTGGTTTGTTTGCGCGTTTGTTCGCGCGTTTCGCGCGTTTGTTTGCGCGTTTCGCGCGTTTGTTTGCGGGATGGTTGGTTGGTTTGTTTGCGCGTTTGTTCGCGCGTTTCGCGCGTTTGTTTGCGCGTTTCGCGCGTTTGTTTGCGGGATGGTTGGTTGGTTATTTGGTTGGTTGGTTCGCGCGCTTCGCGCGTTTGTTCGCGGGTTGGTTGGTTAGTTTGTTCGCGCGTTTCGCGCGTTTGTTCGCGGGTTGGTTGGTTTGTTCGCGCGTTTCGCGCGTTTGTTCGCTGGTTGGTTGGTTGGTTGGTTGGTTTGTTCGCGCGTTTCGCGCGTTTGTTCGCGGGTTGGTTGGTTGGTTTGTTCGCGCGTTTCGCGCGTTTGTTCGCGGGTTGGTTAGTTATTAGGTCACAGCTCATAACACTGCAATCACGAAAGTCATGAAAGTTTGTTTTGCGGCTTGTAGGTGCCCCCACTGAAGATTTGGTTTCCGGCCAAAAACTAAAACGTCGAAACTCATAAAAAAAAAATTTTTTTAGGATTCCTGTCAAAAGAAAAGTTCAACACAGCCGACCTCCGCGGTCCGCTTGCGGGCCGCGGCACCCACCGAAACACTAGTTTTCATATAAACGTGGTAACTTTGAAACCTTGGTCCTCCGCCAGGGATTGATCGGGGCGTGATTTGATAATTGCCATCCAGAGAGCGAATGGAGGAGTTTCAGATCTCTCCATTGCCCTACACAAGTTCCCTTCAAATGACAATTTATGAAACAATTTTATTTTACCCTTTCCAGCATCGTCGTGGGGCCACCAGTCTCCCCCCGAAGAAGCAGAGAAGGCCAAGTTGGTCCGTCAGCCAAAGCGCGACGAGGCCGGCAAGCCGCACATCAAGCGACCCATGAACGCCTTCATGGTCTGGGCGAAGGACGAACGCCGCAAGATCCTGAAGGCATGCCCTGACATGCACAATTCGAACATATCGAAGATACTTGGAGCAAGGTGGAAGTCCATGTCCAACGGTGAGAAGCAGCCGTATTACGAGGAACAGTCGAGATTGTCTAAACAACATATGGAGAAACATCCCGATTACAGGTGAGTTTCCTTTTTTATCAAACTTGATGACACCATCTTCCGTCCCTCAGATAATCCATTACAAAAAAAATAATTGTATTTTTTACCACTCGAATGCTATACTTTACCCATTTAAAAGGTCTATCTTATCTTATCTTATCTTATAGAAGGGGGCCGGGCACACCCGGCGACACTGCGACCCTATGGGATCTATTGTGTCGGCCCCTATGTTTACCTGGCGCTCTTCTCCCCAAGTGTTCGCTGCACAAATGCTATTGTGCAGCTGAGGGGTATGAGCCTGTAGTCCTCGGGTTCAGGGTAAGCCACACCCAGGACATTCATACGCCTTGCGGCTAGTGCATCGCATTCACACAGCAGATGTTTCATCGTCTCGCCGTCCTCTCCACAGGCTCTACATATGTAGGTCTCCGATAGTCCCATCTTATGCAGGAGGTCCCTTACACCGAAGTGACCGGTAAAAACTCCTACAATAAGGCGGGCGGTTCTCTTATCATATCTTAAGATGTTGATTTTAGAGCCTGTGTCACTTGTGCCGATGAACTTTTTAGCGTGCGCCAGCCCCTGAAGAGCCCTCCACTCCGCTAGGTGTTGTTCGTCGGCATATGCTTTTAAAGCCGTCTTAATGGTACTCGAGGAGAGTCCCACAAATGGTTCTGGTCCGATCAGGGCCCGTTCTGACCCTTTTCTGGCCAGTTCGTCTGCGTTCTCGTTTCCTCGAATGCCTTCGTGCCCCGGTACCCATACCAGTCGCACTGTGTTTGTACTCCCCAGCTTATTTAGTGCTTGCACACAGTTCAAGACTAGTTTGGAGTCCACTCGACAGGACTTCAGGGCTTTGAGCGCTGCCTGGCTGTCGCTGAGTATATAGATAGTTTTATCCTTGATATTTCTATCCATAATCTCCCGTGCGCACGCAATTATTGCGTATGTCTCCGCCTGGAAGACCGTTGCATTTAGTCCCATACTCTGACTTATGCTACAGTCTTTGTTGTACACCCCGGCTCCCGTTCCCATCACCATTTTGGATCCGTCTGTATACCATATTAGACTGCCCTTTTCAGGAGGTTGCAGTCCTTCCTTCCATTCGTCCCTGGTAGGGACATATATTTTATACCTTTTATGGAAGACGAACACTGGCTGTGTTTTGTCACAGTTCATGCTCATGATCCCATCGAGATATTTCGATATCTCCATCTTAGCATGTCCAGTGGTTGTCTGGGCGTTGCCCTTTAGACCACTAGTTGATAGCCTGTGGAGTGCCTTTATGGCTTCCACCTGTATGCTGATGTGCAGTGGCTTGAGGTCGAGCAGCTTCTCCATTGCAGCTGTGGGCGTGGTTTTAAAAGCCCCTGTTATGGCCAAACATGCATAGCGTTGCACTTTCGATAGTGCCACTTTGCATGTTGCCAGTTTTGTTCGAGTCCACCAGACGATGCTTCCATGCGTAAGTATGGGCACCACCATCATGGTGTATATCCATTTGATTACCTGTGGTTTAAGACCCCAGGTTTTTCCGTACGAGGAACGACACATTCCGAACACCCGTAGTGCTTTAGAGATAGTCTGTTCCTCATGTAGGCTCCACCTTAGTTCTTTATCCAGCATAATGCCCAGATACTTAACTTGGGTGGACCATTCTATCCTTGTGCCATACATGGCTAGTTCTTTTAGACCCGTTAGGTCCCTTTTCCTTGTAAAGGGTATTACCGTTGTTTTGCTCGGGTTGATAGAGAGATGAGTGTTATTGCACCACTCCTCTACTATGTCCAGAGCCTGCTGCATGAGTCCGGATACAGTTCCTGGAAACTTGCCATTGATCATGATGACCAGGTCATCCGCGTAACCAACCGTGAAGTACGGTCCTATGTTGAGTTCGCTTATGAGCGAGTCTACCACCAGGCACCAGAGGATTGGTGATAACACTCCTCCTTGTGGGCAGCCTTTCGTGGTGATCGCGCATATTTCGTCTCCTAGCAGTTCGGATTTGATGATTCTGCCTTTAAGCATGCAGTCTATCCACTTACATAGTGTTGGTGCTATGTTGTGTCTGATTGCAGCTTCTTTAATGGCCTCAAAAGTCGTACGGTCGAAGGCTCCTTCTATATCTAGGAATGCCCCGACACAGACTTCCTTGTTCTCTAGTGCATTCTCAGCCCTGGTTACTACATAATGTAGCGCCGTTTCAGTCGACTTGCCAGGCTGATAGGCACATTGCATTCTATGAAGAGGCTTATCCCTCAGGGGGCCCCCTCTGATATGTCTGTCTACCAACTTCTCTAACGTCTTTAGACAGAAGGAAGACAGACTTATAGGCCTATACGATTTTGCCTCTTCATAGTCTGCCTTACCCGATTTTGGTATGTAAATGACCTTCACCCGCCTCCAGACGTGGGAAATGAAGCCAAAAGCGATACATGCTCTGTATAGCCTACATAAGTGCGGTAGTATAACCGCCGTACTTTCTTTAAGAAGGATTGGATATATGCCATCAGGTCCTGGGGATTTGAACGGCTTAAAGCTGCTCATTGCCCATTTAACCTTCGGCTCGTCCACTACCTTCTTTGCTATGTCCCAGTCTGCCTTGGTGGTACGAGCCTCCTGCTCTTCTAGGCTGATTGAGTCATCCTGACTCTGCTGGGTGATTCTGCAGCCTGGAAAGTGAGTGCTTAGCATTGTTGCTAATGTCTCTGCACCAGTTTCCGTGAGCTTACCAGTACTATCCTTAACTGTTGATAGTGGGTTAGCCTTTGATGTTGAAATAGCTTTGGAGAGCCTCATGCCCTCAGGAATCGTACTGATGGCCTGACAGTGGTCTCTCCATGATTTCCGTTTCGCCTTCCGCACCTCTCTGTTGTATTTTGTCAGGCTGCTTGCATACTCACTATAGTCCTTGCTGGCCCTGGCTGCGTTGAAGGCACGTCGCGCCTCCTGACGCAGTCCAGCCAGCTCCGTAGTCCACCATGGTACCCTTTTCCCCAGATTTTTCCTCTCCGGGCAGTTACCCGTCCATGCCGTGTTTAGGGCACTGACGATTGTGTTCGCTTCAAACTCAATATCTATTACAGAATTTAGCTGACCTTTAGACTTACCCAGTTCTGCCTTCAAGTCCCACCTGAAGGAGGTCCAGTCGGTGTTCCTGGGGTTCCTTTTGCGAGCATTTTCGGTTGGTGTTATTCCACTGTACGTGAAGCATATGTAGTTGTGGTCTGAGAGGGTGATCTCGTCAGACACGTGCCAGTTACCGATTTGTTTGCTTGCCCTGTTAGTTGCCAACGTGATGTCGATAACCTCTGCCCTCCGCCGGTCCACAAAGGTGGGCCTGCAGCCTTTATTAAGTAATTGTAGAGATGAACTCACCAGATAGTCCAGTAACTTCTCTCCCCTTTGGTTGACATCCGAGCTCTCCCAGACCACGTGGTGGGCGTTTGCGTCACAGCCCACGATAAGGTCCAGGTTCTCCCGGCTGCTATGGTCGACAAGGCTCCTGAGCGCTGGAGTGGCCGGTTCCTTGTCCGGATGAGGAAGATAGGCTGAGGACAATAGAGTCGCCCTCCTCCCATCACGTCCTCCTGTATGGAGCATCACCGTGGTAAGATCCCTGCAACAGAAATTACGCAAGGGCATCGCGTCTATGCCATTTCTGACATAGATGCAAGTCCTTGTGTCGTTAGTAGGACAGTTGTAAAAGATTGTACCCCCCGTCCTACCCAAGCCCGTTACTTTTCCCCGATAGAGGTACGGTTCTTGTATTAGGGCAATGTCAAATTTGTGTTGTTGCAGCTGACGGTCCAGAAGGGCCATAGCTGCCTTACAGTGATGTAGATTTATTTGTACACACCTTATTCCCGCCATTTGTAGATCTTGGAGATGGTGGGTTTGGGGCAACCCTTACTGGCTGCCCCCTTCATCCTCCATAGCCTCCCCCCCCACGCCGGGAGACGACAGAGCCAGATCGTCAATGTCCAGCAGATCGTCTGTTCCTGTCGACGTTGGTTGCGACAGGGCCAGCTCCTCCGCTGGGTCAATTCCTAATAGAGGTGCCCCGGCCGCTACGCCAGCAGATGCCGCCGCTTCGTCCAGAGCTCCCCGGGTGTTTGTGGGTGGGTCGTTTGCCGCCGTGGTGCCAGCAGCAGGTTTCCCTTTCCCCTCCTCAAGATCTGCAAGGAGTTTGAAGGTGCACCTGTCGATGCCACCCGGCAGCGCGTACCCCCGCTCCTTTATGTGGTCTGCTGACACCCTGTCCATATAGACAATGCGCCTGACGCTCTTCTCCTCAAACTGTGCGTCCACCACCTTCCACTCTTTGGTCCTTAGAGACGGGTAGTTTAGGCGCTGAAGAAGTGTCAACATCGTCTTCTCGTCTTTGCGCACGTTTTTGCTCTTCCAAGCCATTTTGACCGGTTTGGGAAGGTCCTTGGCGTATACCACCTTTAACTTCACGTCCTCAACTGTTGTTCCGCTGAGTCCTTGAAGCCACTTGACGGCATCGTCACCCATACAGGTGACATGCACCGCCCCCGAAACGATGTTGTTGACATACACCACAGGGAGGGGATCCGGAGTGGCGATCAGGCGGTCACAGACTGCATCTTGAATCGGACCCAGCAGTTCCTCTCCCAGTACAGTCACCGGATGGTTGTCAGCAACGATGGCCATCTTGATTCCAGCTAGTGCCTCTTTATAGCTGCCCTGGGTTTTCACCCTCTTGGCGTCACCAGCTGGGTCAGTGGCCTCATCGCTGACCTCCCTTTGTCTCTTCGGCGGCAGCTCCACTGGTCCCCCCGCCAGAGCTTGTTGCCTCAGTAGCTCCTTCCTCCTCTTCCTCCTCTGGGAGCCACCGAGCCTTTTCCCGGTCTCACTCCTCAGGTTCTGGGGAGTTGCTTCGACCTCAGCCGGACCCGCCTCGGGGTTCCCTCCCGTTGGGAGTTCACCGTCCGTAGGAGCATCCGATTTGGTGTCTCCGCGCTTCCCCGCACCGTCAGTGCGAGACCCCCTATCAATAGGACCCCCCCTGCCCGGGTAGGCTCCCCGTCCTCTGCTCGGTGCGGCGGTCCCCCTAAGGTTAGGGTTCCCACGTCCCTGAGACATTGAACTGGAGCCTCCCCGCGCGTGGGCGGCCCCCCTTTGCGAAGCTAGTTCGCGGTGTGCTCCTCTCCCCACTAGGAGAGAAGCCTGTTGCTCGCCCTGTAAGGACAAGCCCTGGTTTTTTGTTAGGTTTTTCTGTTGAGAAGCCATACATACAATACTTAAAGTTCGCCCTCCCCAACTCCCCACCCTCCATGGAGCCCGCAATTGGGGATGCCTGTTTAGGCACCAGGGATATCGGGAAAGGTATAGCCCCCCTGGAAGCGCTGCCCACGAGCCTCATGCGCAAGGTATGATCCGCGTTCACAGAACAACGCGGTCACCGAGCACCGTATCGACTGTGGATCTCATCTCCTAAGGAAGCTATCCTAACGGCCGCAGGAGCGGTCGCCGGCAGCCGATTGATCGCGGCTGGCTAGGCCACGACCTCCCGCTGTTGCAAGCACTCCGGCCCAAAGAGGTGTGTTGCTGTCTGCGAGCCATCTAACCCGGACCCGAGCCAGCTCAACCCCCAGGAGTCCATCGTTCTTTGCGTGTCGGGTCCCCGCGCACGGCACAAACACGCGGGTGGTCATTTTACCCCCCACCTTCAGCATTATGTGTGATGGTGGGGCCGCACCGACATGACCACAACATCCGTGCAGCTGTTGGAGGGGGAAGAAAGGAGGGGATAGGTTGGGATAGTCAGGGTGCGACTGACTGTTTCTGTTGTCTCTGTTTCTGAGGGAACCAGATAGAAAACGGGCAGCAACCACGTGAAGGATAACTCGCCAGTCTTGTTTTGGGGATCAATACGACTTGCGCTCTCCCCCAAACCATTCGCCAAATCAGCCATCGGACAGATGGGTGAAGTAGAATTGTGTCTGGTCTGTGTACATATCTACAGAGATCACACACAACCCCGCCCTTAAAAGGTCTAACGCACAATGACCAAAAAGTATAATCCTTTTGCAAATACTTTTCAAAACTAATATCCTCAATTAATTTTTAGGTACCGACCAAGACCGAAAAGGACATGCATAGTCGACGGCAAGAAGATGCGGATATCGGAGTACAAGAACCTTATGCGCACGCGCCGCCAGGAGATGAGGCAGCTCTGGTGTCGGGACGGTGGGAGCGAGCTCGGCTTCCTCCCCACCCTCCCGTCCCCCGGACCCTCCAACTCATCCCCGCCCCCCAATGGAGGGAACTACATGAACCCCGCGTTCTCGCCTCCACTGTCTCCTGGAGAGGATGATTGAGGGTCGGCGCGCGGCTGGCCGTACCCGCACGCCGCGCCCCTCTCCCTCCCCCCTTCCCACCACCCATGGTAAGTTCTAGAACCGTCTAGAACGATGAATGATTCAGTTAACAAAGACTTTAGACTAGGAGGACTACTGAAAAGGAGGTTGAATCTCTTGTTTTCTCTCTCATCACTATTCTGTGCAGGACTTTGACCACAGAAGGTGTTTCGAATTGTCGAATATTGATTAACGTATTTTATACGGGAACGGTCAACTAAGTACAAGTGGTTACATATTTTACTGACGACTGTAGGTACCTACTTAAATCTTTTTTAAAGGTTGTTAAAATGCCAGTGTTGCAATTGGATCTCTAAATAATACTATTATGAGATTATTCCATTAGTGAATTAAGAAAATTCTAGAGATGGACTCTAAAAGTGTATTCTTTAATAAACTATGCAATCGACTATTACGATTGAAATTCATGCTCTCGACGTTTTTAAAAACTAGTTGTTTTGGCACGAAACATCCTTGACTAACGTAATAGTGCCAAAAGGTATTAAACCATCAAGTAGATTATTAGAAAAATGTAAATAGTAGATGACTAAGTCTCAATATTTAATTGGATTGGACTGGCTAATCCCAGTATTTTTATGTAAATAAGTACAATTCCCTGTGTAGATACGTTTGAGCGGTTAGTTCATTTGGCTAATGGTTACTATGTAAGATTCAGAGGTTAGACTTAGTTATTATGTGTATTTAGCATACTTTGAATCTTGTGTGGCCATGTATAAATGTTAGGTGGTTTTATGTATTTTTCGTAGAAGCCTCGTAGACGTTTAAGCGATTTATAATGTATCAAACCAAAAATTTGAAGCGGAATGCTTGAAAATTTGAGTGTTTTGAACACGAGACATGTTTGTTAAAATCCAGTGAGATCTAAAGCATAATGATTGTAATAAATAATAAATGAATACTCATAGACTTAGTGGATATTGTAATAGAAATCCCAGTTGTATTACTTAGCTGTTAAAAGCAAATATTTAAAAACAAAAATATGTATTAAAGTACCTAAGTACAGTTAGAATAGAAAATATTCTGAAACAAAATATAAAAATCATTTAAGACATTAAACAATTTTAAAGGTTTGGCCGTATAAAGCTGTCTCTTAAAAAATAAATAAACAGTAGTAGTGGAAAAAATGACGGTCAATTTACTAAACGTCAATTCATTTTATATATTTAATTTGATTCTACCCACCGAAACATGTGGGTTTGTTCTAAATAAAAATAATAATATTCGCTTTATTAAATCGTGCAATTTATATACTAGTAGAAAATAGAAATAAGCTCTGCTATAGTCGGTACAATCATAATATTTACATAATACTAAATAGTTGGTAGCAAGTTGTATAGAATCTACAATGTGTAAAATCAAATCAAAAACGTGGTTGTTTGGACGTCGTTATTTGCCATTTTTAATTTTTTGTTATTTATTTTTCTAATTGTATTTGTTTTTCTTTCTCTTTTTGTAAGTTGTCATACTGTATGCCAGTAATATTCGACTTGTAGGCTTAGTGTAAACTTAATTATATTAAAGTGTATGTGAAACTTAATGTTTATGAATTAAGTAGTGTGTATTATTCTTAGTAAATGTGTAAGGGTTTAGACAGTGCCGTTAAATTATTTATTTTTATGTTGAATTCCTGTAAATACGCGATATTTTGATGTAACGTTAGTACTTGTGGTTATTTAATGATTGATACTTAATACTGTGTCTCCTTTGCAACTTGCATAGATCTCGATTGCCGTTTTCGAACTTTTATTTATTTATTTGAGATTTATTTTTAACAATAGATACGAGTAATCATCTTGCCATAAACAGTTACATATAATGTTCAACTTACAATTGTACTTACAATATAACAGAAATGTTGTTAATTTTTTATAGTTTTTTAAACTATATTATATTTTCTTCAATTGAGATTTAATTTGTTGAAATTTTTTATACCCAGCATAGCTTATCATTCGAAAATATTTCAAATGTATAAGTAGGTAGAGGTTAGGTTTTAATACCTAGTAGGTATACACCAGGCCACATTATTTAAAAATTGTGCCAAAACCCAAAAGTATATATTAAAAAGTAAACAAAAATATTTCATCTTGTTTCATTGATTTCCTTTTAATCATTAATAAAGCAATAAATTGAAACACGCATATTTTTCAAGTAATAAATAAAGGTGTATACAGTTGGAAAAATAACACTATATAGGTAAATATAACGTGTTATTTTTAAATAACGTAAATATTTTTTTTGGTACTAAAATTAGTATCGTTTAATAGAGAAGGACTATGTCTAAAAGTGGACGTCGACAGAACGATGGTTTGGTTGAATCATGTAGACTGCCAACAATATATAACATTTTATAAAATCATAGAAAAGTAGTAAACATAAAATTATTGTTCTTGCCAACTATATACACATTTTTATTTATACAAGTTAACAAAGTTATTTATACAAGTCATTACGTTCAATTGATATGGATACAATAAATTGTCAACATACAAAAATAATTTACTGTTTCTTTTCATTTACATTTCACTCAAAAATATGGCAGAATTTTACACACAAAATAACGAGGCTCTATTCCGAACACAGACATTTTAAAAATGACGGAACTAAAATTAGTTTGATTATGAGTTAATGAAATTTTAAGAGTGCTTTTAGAATAGAATCGGACCCAATGTCTATGGAACTATTTAATATGGTGATCTAACTTATCTTTTTGTATCAGGCGGAGTAGATTTTGAGATTAGCGGTAGCCCGTATTAATATCTTAATTATCCTATCTACTTTTTGTTCTTTTTGCGTAGGTATTACTAAATAGTTCTAAAATAGGTATGTAGTGATCAAAATATCGTTCAGCCATGACAAAAAGAAGACGATTTTAGTTTATAAAGTTGGAGATAGTCATTTACATAGGATGACGGATAATTAGAAACAGGCCAAGATTTTCATACAATCGAGTTCACTTTGAAGCCATGGTTCTCCGTGTAGGATTGATCGGGGCATGATCTGCTGACGGTCATCGAGAGAGTACATGGAGGACTTCTAGATGGCTATAGATATCCAACTGATCAGATCAGCCGTTTGGGAGCAGCATCGACGGATAATTAGAAACAGGCCAAGATTTTCATACAATCGAGTTCACTTTGAAGCCATGGTTCTCCATGTAGGATTGATCGGGGCATGATCTGATGACGGTCATCGAGAGAGTACATGGAGTACTTCTAGATGGCTATAGATATCCAACTGATCAGATCAGCCGTTTGGGAGCAGCATCGACGGATAATTAGAAACAGGGCAAGATTTTCATCTTGCCCAGTTTCTAATTATCCGTCCACCTATGTATTTTTAGGTCAGTTAAAGTTTCTGAAGAGCACTCACTTTATACGAGCATCCTCTTTCTTAAGCTGGATTCACAATGTCGTCGTTAACGCGAGACGTCATTAATCAAAATGCATTGCAAATAAATGCATTGTAAATCCAGCTCAGCCGTAGCAAATCGCTACGCTTGCTACGTTCGTGGCACCCATAATAGTATGTGTTAAATCTAGAATTCAGGCAAAAAGAATTTAATTATGAAAATGTGCTTCAAGAGGGGCAAATCAGTCTCCATAGTACAGTCAAGCTCATGTCAATCTATACACTTTTGTGGCAATGTCAACTTTATTTTGATCGGGGTAAAGCCTCTATGTATAGCTTGACGTGCTTTTGACTGTACCATTGATGGTATTATCCAAAGTGGTATCTTAACTACTGGCTGAGATTTATACAAACTCAATATTTGCTTTGACGATTATTAAAAATTAACAAATACTTTGACGCCCACTATAATTTAAACTTATGGTAGAAAACGCAGTGTTTTTCTAAGCTCATTCATAAGACATATATTTCATATGGTAATTTACAAAATAGATCTTACATTTTCAGTCCTAATATAAATTATAAACAACAATTTATTTATATATGCAATAATTATTAAATTTTTCAGAACTTTCAATTAAGTACACCTGTGTACCTACATTTTAGCTTTAAGGGGCTATGATATCTCACAGCGGGTCGGATGATCCGTCGCTATTTCAACAATACTGTATCATTCATTTTGTAATAAATATGCAGTAAAGTAGAAGACTTTTACTAGTTATTCACGATTTCGAAAACACAGTTCGTTAAAATTTTCTCAATTAAAAAAAATTCCAAAGTTAACCATTTTAAGAATTTATTTTCGCTACTTTTATGTAATAAAGCTACGTACAATCACCATATTTTGAGTACTAACTGTACTTACTAATATGCAGATCACATAACATTTGAATTTACAAAATACACATAACTTTCGGCAAAAAAAGGAAAAACCTAAATCTAAGCGTTTTTGAGCCAGCCCAACTTGAGCCGCATGGCATCTCCCTACCCCGCGTCAGTCCCGCTCTGCCAGTGGCACGGGGAACACGTGTCGCTCGCCGCCATCCAGCTGTCACTCCCGTCACACGTAATTTATTCAAATTATATTTTGAAATAGGGTAGCATCTTTGTTGCTATCCTAGTGTTTTTTGGAGTACAGTCTCCTTGACTGAAAAATGACTGGATGTTTGTTTGTAATTTGTTTCGATACTTGGTTGTTTGACTTGACAGAACAAAAATAGACGACGACGTGTAGACAGAAGACTACAAAAGAAATTTTCTGAAGATAATATTTATTTTCCAATATCTTTCTTAATAATTTTCCGACCGTTTAGTATAATAACGAATTTTTTAAAATGGGAAACCAAGGTAACAAAAAAAAGAAAAGACTTGGTTGGCGTAAAAAAAAAGGCAAAAACTTGAGTAAAGCACTAAAGTGAGTATAATTTATTTGGTAAAGAAAATTCACATCGGGTTAAATTATTATACGTAATCATAAATGTACTTATCTTTCTCAAATTAGATTACGACGATCAGGGGCATCCGAAAATAACCATGGCTCTGACAAGGAGAATGCTCCGAATAAAACAGATGTTAACATATATAACAACATGGAAAAGTAAGTTCTGAAGCAACATTTCGATTTCGGGATTATCCAATTTATGAGTACTAATAACATAACACGGCTGATAGGTAGACTTCTAGGCGGTGGTAGATAAAAAAAATTGACGTTGTATAAATGTACCCAGTGTACTTACATGCAATAAAATATTTTTGACTTTGACTTTGACTGTGTCGTAAGGCAAGGCAACAACACTCGTCCATATATGATTGTTCTCTCTCAATAAAATTAAATTTATAATTTAATTCAATATGTACAGTTTATTGCACATTTAAAATTACAGACACAAAAAGAGAAAAACAGATACAGTAATGTACATCTAGACGGCCGCCCTCAATCTACTGAATAAAAAAATTAAACCGCCGAAAAAAGAAAGGAACTGAAAAGTAAAAATAAAAAGCCGGCAAGTGCGAGTCGGACTCGCCCACGGAGGTTTCCGTTCCGTCAGCCACACTAATATAAGCTATCACTGTACCAAGTTTCATTAAAATTAAATATTTTTCCCGCGGGAAAAGTTTACCGCGGTAAATAGTTGCCTATATGTTATCCCAGGATATAAGCTATGACTGTACCAAGTTTCATCAAAATTAAATATTTTTCCAGCGGGAAAAGTTGCGGACCAGGACGCGGGCGCAAACACGCGTGACAGGAAAACCGGCCTAAATGTATTAAATTTTGCTTACCAAATGTAAGACATGTAGAAAATAATATGACTTTAGGTACATATAGACTAGAATTTATTAAAAGTATTGTGTTCCTTGGTATAACTATAGATTCATCTTTTCAATGGGGGCCCCACATAGCTTCACTAGCTGGCATACTAAGTTCGGCCGCCTATGCCGTTAGAAAAATTTGACAATTACTGATATTGCTATCGCAAAATTAGTATATTTCAGCTACTGCCACAGTAACATGGCATAAGGCATCTTACTGTGGGGTCGAGCAGCAGATATAGTGACCATTTTTATTTTGCGAAAGAGAGCTAGGTATTAGCTCGATCTATAATCTGCGTTGTAGTCATTAAGAGAAAAGTTTAAAGAAATAAATATACTAACCGTATCCAGTCAATATAGATTTGAGAATATTTTGTTTAAGTAAACCCGCTGTAAAACCACAGCCGCCTGCTGGTGATGTCCGGATGGATGATGAGGGTTTCACTATCGTACAAACTACCAGGAGATATATATATCTATCTTGAATATGAAGCACACAAAGTTTAAAAATCACATTATGTAACAATTTGTTATTATAAAATAGACGATTCTTTGAATGACAAAGACGCCTGATATTAATGTTACTTGGTGATGTGGTACTCCTATGCTATAAAGTATGTTGACATTGACTGTAAATAAATTATTAATACATAGTGTTTTTTTTATTAAGAACCATCTTGGACGGTCAATATTGTGTAGCTTACCCTACATAAATAGTGCGAGTGAGATAGGTGCGCTGACGGCGGCGGTGGGAGAGGCATGCGGGGGGGAAATTTGAATTTGAGCTGACATACCATCGACTCGCGAAACTACAAAGATTAAAAAATTTGGTTGAACCCGCAACCGACAGAACCATAAACAGTCTTACTCTTACAAAATGAGCTATCATTACCTCAGCAACTGCCGAAATTATTTTGTAACAAATTGTCTACAATTCGTATCTACGGTTCGTAGCTACGATCGAGGAATTTCCTTTTTTTTATTGCTACGGGGGCAACAAGCAGGCGGGCCTCCTGATGTTGAGAGGTCACCGCCGCCTATAGACACCCGCAACACCCGGGGGGTTATTGGTGCGTTGCCGGCCTTGGTTGAAGGACTCTTTTGACTCTCTTCTTGAAGGACCCCATATCGTAGTGCTGTGGAAAAGCGTCAGAGGGAAGGTAATTCCACATTTTGCACGTGCGCAGCAGAAAAGAACGCGAGAAGCGCACAGCAGAAGTTTGGTAACTTAATATAAAAATAATATATATTAAATTATTCCAATAGGTACCTACAAAGTATTCATAAAAGTTCCTACCAACTTAATTAAAAAATACTCGATTGTAACTAGTTGCGTACATACGGAAGAGCATTCTCCATTTGTAAAAATTACCAAGCTAGAAAATATATTCCTCGATCGTAGCTAGTTACGAACCGTAGTTACGTACGCGGACGAAGGGCACATTTCAATAACCGAAGATAAATGGACAATGCTTTGTTGTGTGCAACAAGCCAAAGCTATAAGTGCATATCAAAATCAATAATTTTTACCAAAATCCTATAAAAATATTATTCAAGCTCGTATAAAATTCTTAGTATTATCAGCTACTTGCGTTATATAAATAGAAGCAACAATTTATTTTCATAAGTACAATAAAAAACTATACTAATATATTAACGCATTTTTTGGTATTAAAATTACTATTTAAAGTTACTACCTATACAAAACAACTGTTAGCATTAGGTAATGTATAACGGTAATAAATTGAGATAATGAAATCAAGTAAAATATTTACAGTAGGAACTTGGAATATATAAAATTATATGGCGTTATTTATATTGGGGAGAGCGACGTCGGGGATAAGACGCGGCCTATAATATCTTAGTTCCGAAGTTCGATCCCCGGCTGGGCCATGTACCTACCAATGGTTTTTTTTCTCGAAACTTAAGTACATTTACTGACTTCTTTCATACGGTGAAGGAGAACATCATGAGGAAACCTGCATCTGCCGAAGAAATTCTTAGGCGCATGTGAAGTCCACCAACCCGCACTGGGCTAGCGTGGTGGACTAAAGCCCGAACGCCCTCGTTGAGATGGTAGACCTGAGCCCCAGCAGTGGGGACATGTTAATAGGCTATTGATTTTGATATTGCGGTTATGTTAACATATTATGTATTTAAAATATCACTTCAATGGATTCTTTCATGTAAACTACACTTGAAATATTACCAAGAAAGTCTTTATCTTGTTATATAATAAAGAAGCAGCATCATCATACATAACGATAAATCGTAAACATAACAAAATGTATACGGGTTACTGAAAATCCGACATATTCCTTGAAAGGGGTTTTACCTGAGGTTGCAACAGCCCAAACTAGGGGTCGAATCGAAAATTAATCGTAACTTTTCTGAAAGCTTTAGCTTTTCTGATAAATGAATGATCAAAAGTGGATACAAAGATGGATCAGACGAATCAGACAGAGGGACAACGAAGTGATCCTAGGGTTCCTTTTTCCTTTTGAAGCACGGAACCCTAAAAATTTTCTCTGGTAATTAGGCGTATAGGGGGTTGCAAGGGATCTTTCGAACTTCCAGTTATTCTGTATAAACCTAAAGTAAATTATTGTCACAATAACAACATAGAATACGTGTTAGAAATTTAAACAATAGACATTTAAACAAAATGTAACAAAACCACTAAGTAATATAACGATACCGGCAGTCATTCAGCCTGTCAAGCACCACTGCAGGCGCCGGCTTTTTCCGAGTAACAATATGGCTGTACTAGCACGGCACGGGTGGAGCTGCAGTCCTTCACCGGTCTGTGGCATTATGAATTATTTATGGTCGCAAGTACAAACTTGAGTGCATTCCTAATCTATACTATTTTAAAATTGTAACGGGAGTATTTCTGTACATTGAAGGGATTATAAAAAACTATTGGAATACGTTATTTAGGCATAACTGACCCCAAAACACTACAAAAAGTTCTTGTCTGTCTATTTGTACCCGCATCACGCTGACTCTACTGGTCCGATTTGAACCGGGTTTGTTTTATTTGAAAGCTTGTGGTCTGACTTAAAATCTGGCGTACTTGGATTTTTAAAATTCCAACCCTAAAGGGGTAAAAGGGACATTAAGGTATGTATGGAAACAAAAATTTACATGCTGCGGGCAACAGTTAGTAACTATATTGTATACGATTCTTTTTAATGTGAACGGAGTCGCGGGGCATAAGCTACTTACAAATAAAATTTGTTTATTTTGTATGAAAAGAGAATTGGTTTCATCACAGGTGGTCAAACGGGTATTTCTTACATTCTTTCAGCCGATTACTAGATGTTCAGTATACAAGAAGGGCACAGCTTTAGTTTACTTAAATCTAGGCACGACCCGTGAAATGTGTGGCCACATTTAAAAACCCACAATCCGCCATCTTTTATCAATACCTCGTTTTGCAAAGGCAAGCCACAGAGCATACAATCTGTGACTCCGTTACAGATTTCTGGCAGATTTTCTACAACAATGTGTGTTGTTATATCTTTAATTTTGTATAGTTCTTTTTCTATGTTGCTGTCGATAAGAGGCAATTTCTCTGTTAACGGGGAAAGGCCCCAGTGTGAAGTTTTCGCAGCGACTATAATTGGCAAGGCTGTGTTGTTTATTTGTCCATCGATGGTACTCCGAAGAAGGATGCATATCTGGAAAACATGGAAGAAGATTTATAATTATTTAACTAATCGATTCGATAGGTCAAATACAATAGGTCAAAAGTCTAAACACAAAAAAATCTAAAGACAAAGGAAACGCACCAAATGGACAGTAGGAACCCCGGCCTTTGTCCTTATCAAAGAAAATACTTTCCAAATGCTAAGAGAAAATATCACCTACAGTAATTAGCTAGAAATAAGTATTTAGTAGAATTTTAAATGGTGTCATGCTCTTATTTAGCATACTAATAAGCTTGGTAAGAGTGAGATAATCTAACAAGTGTTGCCAGCTATATCTGCATTTATAGTAACGTTATAGAAATCGAATTTGCGATACTAGTCTCATTGTCAGTCACTGATAATTACTAAGCAGCGCATTTCATTAGGTATTTGACATCTCGGTGGGGTCAATTTACCTTTATGCACATAAATTGTGTGGCACGTACAATAAAAGGATGATGGATTTTATGACAACAATAACTTTAAAATGAATTAGAAACGTATGCTTTGAAAAAGAAAACAAAATTACCTCTTGTCTCGAATCCTCAAAATCATAGGAACCGTAAAGAGCATCTGTGAATTGACTTATGATTGTACTATCATATTTCTCATACAGAGACACCAGCAGACATGTGTGGTAGAATTTCATTGTCAAACCTCCTGCGTCGATCAACTTCGCGTGTTTCTCCACCACTTTTATAGCATTTTTACCACCAACAGACTTGATAATGAGTGCTCCTACATCATCCCAACTCAAAGTCTCCTTCACAGATATGTTATCAAACTTCCTATTGCAATTTAGACATATATTTGCATGTAATGTCGCGTACAACTCAATAGCTCTGTCCCAGGTCTCTAGTGTAAATTGTGGTAAGAAACTATGCAACAGATTTTCATCCAACATTTGCAAAAGCAACCTCAATACATTCAATAAATCTTCATTTCTACGTAAATACAGTATTTTTCTCCATAAATATGGCATCTTTTTGCAAATATCGTAGCATTGGTCTCTGGTCTGACTGGACCATTGTTTCTCTATAAATTCGTCAATAATTTCAGAGAATACTGGAGCTTGGTTTGTTCTATTGTACGGAAGTGGGAATCCACATTCACAGCCAAGATTCGACAGTTTTTGGGTCTTCATATTCACAGATATACAAGAATCTACGAAGTATTTGTACAATACATCGTCCTTAATAATAGAGTCCAATAAACTGCCTTTTTGTGGTGAGATACTTATGTAGCTTAAGAAAACATTATTCGGTACAAATTTAGATTGTTCTAAATCTTCAATGGACACACAATATTGTTCCAACGCCAACATAAGATGGTAGATCTGACTAATATCACACGCGTAGCTTTCAATAATATAAATTAAATTCGACTTCTCTGCTTCCTTACTCACTAGGCTTAATTTAAAATATTGATACAGTGATTTGCATGTTTTATCTTTTTGTAAACTATTATTGTCTATATCTATGGCCTTTTGACTAGATTCTTTGTATATAATATCATTATCATATTCGACAACTATGTTTTGTTCGCTGAATTGTTCTTCAACTGATGCCATTTTAGGCAAACTAACATCTTGTATAATTTGCTTCTCACTACTGAGATGTTTCATTTTTCCTTCGAAATCTTCCCATTTCTCCTTTAATATCTTTTTACTCGAGGTAAGTTTATCAGTTACTGTACTACTCAAATCTTTAAGAGTTTGTAGTGCTTCTGGAGATACTTTTCCAAATTTATTATTATCATCTTTCAAACTTTCTTCATTATCTAGTAGAGATTGTGCGTTATATGTATTATCTACAACGTAGATACCAGATTTCATTTGAGTAGCATCATTAGTCTTCAAATTATCAAATTTTTCTAACACATTTTCAATTGTTTCCAATAAATCATTATTCTGTAACTTATCTCTTAATCCCGCCAAAATATGTAGATTACTAGATAAATCTTTAGCAAGCAAATAGCTACTATACAAGGCACACAGCTCACCACAGAGTATATATTTTTCATCCACATAACATTTCACTAAAAACTTATCAATCTTCATAAATCTCACATTAATAAGAGAGCCATTTCCAAGCCACAAGTATAAATAGTCATGGTATATCTTGCAATCCACAATATCTTTAAAGGAGTCAAACCATATGGTTTGATCTACATTTTGAATATCTAAAAAATACAAAGCATCCTTTTTGAACGAAAATACGGCACTATCAACATGGCAAATTTTTGAGAAATTGACTGATTGTCCTTCAGTCTCGCTAGTAGAACTTTCTATGCAAACATTTTCTTTGTTATAAGACTCCAGTGATACCAATTGCATAGGTCGCTTAGCTAATACCTGCTTGAACTGATGAGTTCTTTTAACAGTACCATCTATACTTGCTTCCCACAACCTAGACGATGGTCTAGCACAATAAATTAGAGTATTCTCTAGTTCTTCGCCAACAGCAAATCTAGTGTCATCATCTACTATATTATACTTTTTCACTTCAGTGAAATCTTGAATTGTATTTTGTATGGCACAACTTTCTGTAGGTTTTTCCTGAGTCACAAAACATGCCCCAAACTCCCCATCTCTGGGCTTCTGTCCAATTTGCCTGTATTGCTCCTGAGAAGTGTCACAAATGTAACTTCGCGTGAATGTGGATATTAAAAGCATGCAGTCCTTGAGATCCAGCTGGCAAATGCGGGAGTCCAAGCTCATTATAGTTTGGGATGAACTTTGGAACATTGTCTTGGCCTGAAATTGACAGAAGAGATATAATTTAAGATGTACATACTTATTATTGGCATTTAGCTTTTTTATATTAGTTTTTCACTCAATAAAAGCCATTCTTCTTCATATTCAGAAGATCAAAATTAAATATCTCTATTTATTACACAACATTTTAAAGATCCATTTAGGATTAGAATATTTCCAAAATGGTTAGTGTAAGAAGGAAGATAGAAAAGAATTAATATATAGAAACCAATATAATTTATAAAACTTAGGTTTGTCAGTCAATTTTGCGAGATACAGTTATTCATGGACTACAACCTTATTAAAAATATTTTTGCAACAACTAGGGTTGTTGTAAAAATCTGTGTAATATGCCCCAGAAGAGCATACAAAAAAGTTATTTCTTGTGTGCAATTATTCTACACAAGGCCACAAGTATAATCCATAAATACAAATTAAAATGTGTGTAAAAATAAAAATAATACCAACAATGAAACTTTGCAGTTGCAGAATGGATATTCTTCCAACATCATCACCAGCAAAAAGTGTGTTGTTTCTCCACACCATAGCTGTCAC
Organism: Metalampra italica; assembly: GCA_949699065.1. Lineage (NCBI taxonomy): Eukaryota > Metazoa > Arthropoda > Insecta > Lepidoptera > Oecophoridae > Metalampra > Metalampra italica. The sequence continues at coordinate 4,675,180 of OX452989.1, forward strand.
TTCATTTCCTTGATGTTCCTTGGAGACCAGCAACCCTGGGCCTCCACTTAGTGACCGATCCCATTCTGTGACCGAGATGATGCCTCTGCCATTGGCAAAAGCAATGTGCTTCTCATCGGTTGATATTGCAAGTCTTGTAATTGCCCCATCCTGGAAATGAAAGTTTACATAATATCATTATAAGTCCAACCCATATTCAATTTTCTTGAACAAAATTTTATTATGGAATATAATTAGAATTTATTGTACTAGAACTAGACCGCCCTAATAAAAAAGGACTTCAATTGAATTCATATTTAAAAGTAGAAAATATACATATAAATAAAAAATATCTAGGCAATATAGGACATGTTTTCTTTGCAGTAATAAGCATTGGATTGAATAATTTAAAAAAAATATACATATAAATATATAAACATATAAATATACATACTTACCTATGAGATTAGCATCTCTAATAGATTATACAAAAACATATTAAAGATACTATAAAAAATTATTTACAAGTTGGGATATCCATAATATTTCGAACAATTGTTCGCTCAGATCGGGGCTCGTGTTATTATATTTACCAACCTTGTTAGGAATGAGCTGCAGAAATTCACATGGGCACCTGTTGAACACATAAATACCACCACTCGTTGCACCAAAAGCAATCACCGACTTGGACACATCAAAACAGGTATACTGCAAATAAAATATATAATGTAAGATCTTTGTACACTGATTTTAATACTGAGTCAATAAAATAAGACATTTTAAATGCCTTGTACTTATTTAAATAATTTATACTACATAATATATATCTAGGCCAACGGCAGTATGCTAACCGATTTCAGGCAGGCACTTGCCATTGTAATTAACACAAATATATTTTTAGGGCTGTATATACCTATGCCAGACTTAGTGTGACAGCACTAAAAATACATGCTGCCTGTGCATAATATAATTTACAGCATTTTAACCAGTCAGTTTTCTTTACTTTTGACTTCGCACAAGTTTACCGTTAAGGAAAACCACAAGCATGCAATGGCTAATATGGAAACAGATTTTCCCTATACTATTTCCAGTGTATGATTCAAGTGGGATTACGGTGAGAATCTAGTGTTTAAGCCAGTTCTTTTAACTTAGAGACTTTATGCTAAAGGTGGGAGTTCTTAAACAATAACTTTTTTAGAAAAATGGATAGAAATTTATATCACTCTTGACTAGCCCCGCAGTAGCATACATACAATAGATAGGATATGTAAATACAAAAACTAAATTGTTTTTTTTTCCCTAAATTGATTTTCTTCCAATGTCTAAAACAAAAATTATGGGCGTACGTGCAGTTATTAAAAAATTTCCCAGGAATATCATAATAAAGGACAGCTACATATTACATATATAAAATAGAATAGTACAGACAAGGATTTGTATATTTAGAAAACTGTTGATTCTCATCTTACTGTTACAGATTTTGACCAAATGCCAAAGGAAAACAGAGCGAAATGAATAGTACTAACCTTTACGCGTTGAACATTTTTTATGGGATATGTTATGGGTTCTGAGATATCAGGGAGCTCTTGTAGTATGTATGGAGACAATTTAGAATACGACATGATTTACAAGATCATTTTACGTTTATATTCTCGTCGTTATTAATAAATTTTCAAAGAAAAGATGAAAACCAATTAAATGTAAATAGAATTGACTGCACAAACAGGATAGATTAACGAGTGAAATGTCAGTCAGGTGTCATCTGCAGTGTGGCCAACTCCCTTGGATGTTTGAGCACTAAACGAATCTAAAAAAGCACCAGATTTACAGGATTTTCAAGAAATGAGCACTAGATATTTATAACTAAAAAAACAACAATTTATATGAGTAAAAGAATTTAGAAACTAAATATCAATTTAGTTACCTTACAAAATAAAATCAATGTCGGCGAGCACAGTTAGTAAATATATTATAATTTTCATCGCACGACAGAAAAGAAAACAGTATTGCCTGCCTCGATCGATTTGAAATTGGCGCGATTTCATAGAAAATGTGAATGATGAATGAAATTTTCTACAGAAGCAGTGATTTCATACATGAATTCGTATTTCGGATACGCGCTCACTCGGTTCATGGTACTTTTGACGATATTTACGATATTATTGTGATTTAACGTGGTGACTGAAAATGCACTAAAATTAAATTTTGAGCGCTGATATCTGTAAAAATGCACCAGATCTAGTGCCGAAAGCACTAAGTTGGCCACATTGGTCATCTGTCTGACTGATCTGTCATTGTTTTTGCAATGTTGCCAGAGACTCAGGAGCTGATGTCGCCATTTTTCACAGCATAAGTAGTTTAAAGTAGCCGAATTTTCCAGGACATTTTAATTAATCAGTTTAATAATATAGATAAAATTGCGGTAGGTAGGTAGTCATTAACAGGAAAGTGAATATTTAACACTTTATTGCATACTAAATTTTATTATTTAATGACAAATTCGGGCAGTTCCCCAACACTAACCAACCTTATTTACAAGGGCGATAATTTCTTATTCATAACCTTATGCTCATCTATACTTAATTCGGATAATTTAGTTACCTTGTCCATGGAGTAGCCTAAAATGCGACCAGTCGCCTCTGAGATCTTTAGGTCCCCGATTCTCATCTCGAGTAACCTAAATGGCGAGAAATCGTCTACGTTGGCAACATTGTTTGTCTGGTCTGTCAATGTCAAACTAAATTACAATAGTTTTAGGCAAAGGTATTAGAAACTGTGCAGCTCATGGTTGTCTCAAAAAAATAATTAAAATAGTCTTTATTTATTTACGACTAACAATTAAATAGTCACATTAAGACAATAAATTATTATTAATGAATATAATAATAAATTATTAATGAAAATATCGCACGCTTGATAATAAAGTGAAATAACTCAAAAAATTGGAATTTTGTGATTTTAAAAATAAAACGAAATAACATTAATTTTATAAAAAATTAATTATTAATTCATTAGAAATTGAATTGTTTGCAGGCATTGATGGATAAATCAAAACCCGACGTTGCTCAAAGAATTGCGAAGCTGAAGTGGCAGTGGGTGGGGCACATCGCTCACTCGTAGGACTGACGACCGTTGGGGCAGATAGCTTCTCGAGTGGTGACCACGTATCGGAAGACTCAGCGTAGTCAGGCCTCCCACAAGGTAGACCGACGATCTGGTGAAGGTCGCGGGTCCCGGCTGGATGAGGTTAGCGCAGGACCGGTCGTCGTGGAGATCCCTGGGGAAGGCCTTCGTCCAGCAGTGGACGTCTACAGGCTGATATAATGATGATGATGACCCCTGACCCCGTAATAAATGACTAAGTATATTATAATATTAGCTAAGTAGACCGTTTAGAAAAAATAAAAGATTAGGTGCCAATGTTATATTATAATTTTATTGTTGTACCTTAAGATATATTTTAATACTATCGTAACCAACTTCATTTTCAGCTAAACACACGTATGAGCCTTCCTGATCTCTCCTCACTCTTGCCAACTGTAAAGTGCTTGTTGATTTGCCTCTGTAACAGAAATGGAGGTATGTACAAGAATTTCAATGATTTACTCAATTGACGACGTTGTTGCACACGCACGCGATTAATTCCATTGAATCATCTTCAATGATGCTGTTGATAAAACATTTATTACTAAGTAGCCGGTAAATGTTAGACGCGACAAGAAGACTGCCCCGAGATGTATTTGGCGATAGAGTCCTATCACCAGTTGTTTGTTTTGGTAGAACATTAATTCAAAGCGTTACAATAAATAAAAAGGTAAACCAAGCACCAGAGTCATCCTCTATAATAGTCACTCGTAGCACTCATTCATCAGTCTTCTGTATCTAACTTTACCTTAGTAAAACAGTCGTGGTTGAATCCAGTGCGATAAATTCCCATTTAGTTGATGGAACAGGGTTACCATACGACACGTTGCAGGTAAATGTGACAGTTTCACCCACTCTCGCCATCACCATCTCCTCGGCAGGAGTTTCAATGTACGGCGTAACTGAAACATCGTTATCACGAGGATCTCTACGTATCTGCATAATTCCTGATTATCTGCGATGATCCAAGCACAATTTAAAGATTTTGTCGAAAAATATAAAAGGTTCATTTACAAGAGGGGCTAAGTAGTTACATGGCTAAGTAGTTACAATGGATCCGCCCCGGTTACTCTATGGACTTAGTCTTGAACCTCCAAGATGTGGAAGGCTACTTAAATAATTTCTTTATAAAATATATTTAAATTCCTACCCAAAACATTCACTGTGATTGTTTTCTCAGCTTTACCAACATCATTTTCAGCGTAGCAATGATAGTTTCCAGAATCCCTCCATAGTGCATAAAACCTGAAAATAATCAGTCGATGAACATTGTTCTTATTTTTTGAAATGATGGAACAACTTTATTTGAACCAGAAGCCGCATTGCATGCTTCATCATCAGTTTCAAATTCATAATGGCATGGTGTTATTGATTGTTGCTATATAGTTATACAGTTATTTCCCTAGGCTAAGGTACTTGCCGATGCGTAGAATGCTCGTCCGTGGTATGCCTCTCGTCAAATGCCATAATCAAGTCATCCTGTGACATCTCCCATCGCACTCGTGCTGCTGGAACCGCGTCGACATCACAATTTAACTCAACTGTATCGCCTTCTCTCACCGTTATTGAATCTGAATTTTGTTCCTGCTTGATATTTATTATGGGTGCATCTGTAATAATACTGAGATAATTATTCAGTGATGACGGTATCAATAGCTGTTCTGGCTATTGTGTTATGTTGTGGCATAATCTAGGCAATTATTGAGCACGAATTAGAGGTTACTGTATAAACGCACATGCACCTACATTGAACTCTAACGGTGACTTCCCGATAATCTTGGCCTTGTATATTATCTGCTTCACATCTATACACACCATTGTGTGCAGTTTTTACTACAGGTATCTTTACTTTATTATCGTTAGCATATACTCCATCAGGCAGATAGGTGGTGAAGTCATATCCATTGTCTGATTTATACTTCCATATTACTAATGGTGTTGGTTTTCCTTTAATGACACTGAGAAATACATCAATCACAATATTATTATCTTCATAGTGGACAATGTTTAGTTTTTTAACCGTGAATTTAAGATTATACTAAATATATTTTATGTTGTGTAAATTTTACCTGCATTCTATATCCGTCCAATCTCCTGGTTTTAATGCAATTTCAGAGTCTCTTACATATATTTCAGGTGCTTCTACAATGAATTAAAGTTTTAATATCACAAATATTCATATCAATTCATATTCAGTTCAATTGTACATGTAGATGTCTTACCCAATCCAGAAATTGTAACCATAGCCATAAACGTTTTACTTTCAATTTCATTTCCAGCTTCACATTTAAATTCTCCTGTGTCATCTAGAGACATATTTTTTATCAACAGGGTACTTTCTTCTAAAGATATTTCAATATTTTCAGAAGACTCGAGAAGAGTGTCGTTGTGGTACCATTTAGTAGTTGCTTCTGGGTATGCTTTCACCTCGCAATATAGTTTTCCTTCTTCACTATATTCCACAGATGTATCTAGATAAATTATGATAGGTTTATATAGTTTTAAATGTCTAACAATTAAGATTAGATCTAGAGTAGATATGTTAGGTAGGTACCTACAAATTGTATATACATACCTTCAGGCGATTGTACCACATCAAAAGTAAATGGTCTGTATACGAATAACTCAACTGTTTGGGAATCTTCTCCCACTGAATTTTGAGCTCTACAATAAACGGTGGTATTTTTAACAAAATTTTCTATTGTAGCATAACTAATGTGGACACTTGGTATTTCTAACAAATCATCCTGAAATTTAATATAGATAAATATAAATAATTGTGGAAAACGTTACCCATTTTAGTAACCATTTCAACAAAATGGTAAATGTAAGTAAGTAGTATTGTTTACTTCTGATGATAATGTTTGTCCAGTTTCATCTTCCCACATTATATTTGGTTTTGGAAATCCGGTAACTTTACAAGCAATTGTTATATTGTTTCCAAAATCTATTGTTGCGCTTTCAAGCTCTATAAATTCTGTAGAAGGTTTGATCCATTGTGCTCTTGCTGAAATAAAACAAAATTTCATATTTTTCTGTTTACTTTACTATCATTAAAAACAATACTATATAAATAACAAAAAATGATTCCTTGAATACAAATTCTAATTAAATTATTAAGTTGTACCTACCACCTAATTGTTGAGGTTTCAAAATTCCTGTTGACACCGTGAAATCTTGATATGTTGATATATCTTGCCCAGAAACCTGAACGTAAATATAATTGTAAGTAAGAAACAGTATTTTGGTGTCGTTAACATGCATAGTCTTAGAATACGATGTGCATAACGGTAAAAAACGTCTCCTAAAAATTAAAATTAAAACAAAAAGTGGTTCGGGTGATTGCCTGACGAGGTGTTGGCGAGGTCTGCTATAAAATACGAGTCAGGCAATCTCCGTTTCCGCCAAGGCAGATAATAATAATAAATAAAGAGATTTATCAAACAATGAGAGTAAATTAAAGGAAGGGTTTCAAATGAACAAATAAAAAGAAAGTATATTATAGTCCAAATTTTCGAGCTGTAGCAAGTAGCTCGAGATATAAATAACAATATGGTTACCAACCATAAAATGAAATTATTTTAGAAACACTTTTAATATAAATTCTAGTTTAAAAAATACACTTACAACGATCCTATAAGATTTGTCTGGCTCGAAGAATGAGTTCGCAGCATACATTCTCTGGTTTACCTTATTTTCTTCAACAGTTAGTTCTTTTCTGTCATTTCCATCAACCATTTGCAGTTGAATACTTTTAAGTTTCATTGACGGTTGTGCCATTGCAATTAATATATAGCTAGAATGCCCTGTTTAAATAGTATAATGCTCATTTACTTTGCTTTGACTTTTACTTTTGCTTATAGCTGTAATAAGCGCTACACCAGAAGTGTTTAAAATAAAATATGTCCCTCAAGGAAGGTTTTAGTGCACTAAAGAAAGCTAAGAAACAACGATTTTCTGCAGATAGTTGAGAGAAAAACATTAACTAGGTACTGGGGAATAAGCGTCGCAGGTAAAACCTAATACTTATATAATCTAGTATCATAATTAGTACCTGGTAAAGGCCTAAGGCTAGTTTCTTTCAGACTCCTTGGAAGTTTTTTCGCGAAGCCATATTTAAACGGTAGTTCCTTTTTCCTATAGAACGTTGTTGATGCGGAGCCTTGACACCTGATGATAGCTCTGTACTGTCCAGCTCTTGGATTCACTACACGAACAACCTGAAGCAAGAACACTTTTAGCCGAAACCTCTAGGTATCCTACGTATACCTCCCTAGAAAGTAAAGATAGATTCGATTGCAATTTAGGTAGTACACTTACACCTTTGATTTTAAACTTTTCAACCTTCAACCTTTCATTTTATATTCAGCTTAAAGGCTGATGATTAGGTTGCGTGATCTACATCCACAGCGTCCACAATGCTCGTGTCAGTAATTTCACAGAGTGCAATGGATGGATGGTTTTGTCTCTTAACTAAGACCAAACGGGTCTGAGGTTTTTTTTGGGAAGTGGTCATTGTAGGACTACGAAGCCGTTTTATCTGTGGTCTTACCAGTGACTGCCTAGTGTTAATGATTACTTCAGTTGAAAGATCATTATTATTATTATTCACCATCCATTCACCATCATTAACATTGATTTGTAACTGTGGATCGCCGCCGTTCACTGCTACTACGAAGTCAGTGGTAAAGGAATCCAATGAAAACTGAAAGAATTCGATTTGTTAGAAGAATTTCCTGAGCGTTATTCATTGAAGCAAATATTCTTTGCGCATTTTTCCCTGACCGCGATTTTTTTAGTCGCTTTTTCTCTCGGTACCTTGTTGAGCTCAATTGACGAAAAAAGGTTTTGACGAATCACGGATTTGACGAAACAAGGAACAAGGTTTTGAGTAACGTCGTCGCTTCCCGTTAATAAATTTATAAAATGAAATATCTCAATTTCAAGCTATAATGTTCCAACTTCGATAACAGCGAGGGTCAAGTCAAATTGACTTACCGGTAACTCCTTGTAATAAGTTAAAGTTTCGTGGTTAACGATGTCATTCCAATTACCTTTAACGAATTCTTTCATAAATTTGAAAGCCTGTAAGTAAATAAGTAAAATGTATGTAAATTATTATAAACCTATATGAAATAAATTAAACTAAAAACAAACAAAATTCCTACTTAAAAAAAGTGTAAAAAATTATGCTCCCGCGGCAGGGTGCCCATCACGCTGGCAGCATTCCCGCGCTGTATGGCTATGCTTAGCCTCTGAGCGAGGGCGCTGCCAGCGCGAGGGTCGCCCGTCGCCTCCCTGAGCCGCTTGCTGAGCTCCCTGAAGAGCCCGTGTGCGCCCGGACCCCACGGACCAAGTGATAAACCTATATTGTACAATAAATCTAATTATCTACATAAAATCTCAAATAACTTAGTAATGTATAATTTAATTACCTGTCTCAAACTAGTGGCTTCCTCCAATCGAAAGACTGTCCCAGAACAAGCCTTAGCAATGTCGTAGTAAACTTCAATGTTTCCTACATCTGAAGAACTTCTGTCGTTTGGCACGCATCTGCCACTTAAGAATATGGTCACCTGCAAAAATAATGATTTGTACCATAATAATAACTCAAATTCCGGCCAAGACCGTGTCGGGCCACGCGCAGTGTCGCGTGCCGGCCGCACTCATACACCGCAAAAATATGTAACTGCAATGTGTCCCTATAATTTACGAGAGTTCATATTTTTAAATTTTTGACATGTACATCATCATCAACAACCGCCTATAAATATGTCCCCGCTGCTGGGGCTCAGGCCTACCCTCTCAACGAGGGCGTTCGGGCCACCACGCTAGCCCAGTTATTATAACATGTATAGCCATACTAAATTACAGCTTTCTAGTACCTATATCCTCTGAGCTAAGCCGCGGACGGTTGTAGCATTTTTTCAGATGGAAGCTGCGATTATTAATACAGTGGTCTCACCGTGTCTGACACAATATTTACATAGATTGTCTTCAAAGAGTTTCAAATGTTACTCAACCTGGCTGTGCGTGCTGCGACATAAATTTTCTATAGCTGTAAATCTGCTATTATCGTTTGCGTAGGCGTCTGTGAACACAAACACAGAGGACTCTGGTCTGCTGACTTGGAGTGCGGTTTCGATGCCGGCCACCGAGTTCTCGGGGCAGTCGCGTCCGCCGCTCACTCTTAACGTGTTCAGCGAAGTCATAAGCCCATCTGGGGTCTGCGAGTTGAATATTGGACCTACATCTGTCAAGTAAAGAGTACCTATTGAATATACAGACAACAGACACATTGACTTCGCTATAAATTCCACACATATATACTCTCATACTTACTCTCATTCTTATCTAACACAAACACAGACATAACACCTACCTACCTACCTTGTGTAGAGACAACGTAAACATTATTATTACGATATTATTTCCTTCCTGTTTCTGACTGTATACTTTATAATATTCTCTAATCTTCTGTTTAAAATTATGTTAGTCTTCCTTTGTGTTAAAATTATATTGACTTATTAAAATAATTATTGTTTTCAATAGAGTATTTAATTGTATCAGGCGTTACTTTGCGGAAATCCATTATATAACAATATTGTGGTTATTAATTTGCTTTTCCAACGAATAAACTTTATGTTGTTATATATAGTAAGTAATACAGAAATTAAATTACAATTCTAATATTAAGTAAAAATAAATTTTACAAGTCTAAATTTATAAATAATATCATGCAAATTACTATTCTAAACAAAATGTTTTGGTCAAAATTTACTAATTTATAAATTACAAAATAATAATAATACCAGCGAAAAATATACTGTATAAAACAACATAAAATAATATAAAATCGACACGTGTTTCACCTCTCTACGAGGCATCCTCAGGATGTTGACAGAACGGCAGCTTACGACCGAGTGACTGCTCTATTCGCTATTCTGCTTTATTCGCGGGAAAAGCAAATTAATAACCACAATATTGTTCAATAGAGTAACATATATAATCAGCCATGATATAAAGTTTAAATAAAAAAGAAAACGAATCTGGAACTCCTGATGGAGTGGTTAAAAGTGCACGTTTCATTCAAGTAATAACAACAAATAATTTCACTAGACCGCCTCGCTGTGTCTGGTGTTTAGACCAAAGGTTGTGGGTTGGATTTTCAGTAGGGACAGACAACTTTGAAAATGGTCTGAAGTGAGGCGATGGTCAACTATCAACTAGGCTACCACGTCTACAATATTATGTATTCTCGTTACATTCTTGTCTAAGTACTTACCAGGATCATTGAACGGCACTAAGATAAAGTTTTCGAACTCTGACGAGTTATCCAGCAAATGAACGACCGATCCTATATTCGTCTTGATAACGTCTAACTCCTCTTCCATAGACGTTGTCGTGTCCAGCAAAACCGTGAAACTTTTGCTAGACACTGTCGAAATGAACAATAAAATACATAATTTGTAACACATTTTGCTTGTGCCAAAAGAGCATTGCGACTAACTGTCCACAGTATGAAATTGTGCGTACATTGGGCTCCTAAGAAACATTGTATAAATGTTTAATAGTAATTAGTTTAGTACCCATTAAGGACCAGTCTTTGGTTGTGAGAAAATTTACGATTATTCTTAACCCAATTTAAAAAAAATAACAGAGACAAAAATATACCAGAAAATCTCATCATCAATTTGCAATAACCTACCCAATGATTTTACGCTAGTAATTATGTCAATGTACAGTCAAGGTTCATGCAGTAGCAGTTTCTCAACTCAATAGATTCGTGGATTTTTGAGACGGGACAGTAAGGGCAGGTACCTACCTTAACCGTTATAGTTACGTGAAAACGTTCCTAGGAGACCATCCATAACTATTTTATATATTTATGCTGAACTGAACATTTAAAATTTTGTAAAAATGTATGGTCAGCAAGGAAATGGTCAATTTGCATAAAAAATTTTTTTTGCCAATCGATCCCGTTTAAATATCAAAAAACTTCAGGGGACCAACTGAGGTTAGAGTACTAATAATACATTTTGCAGGAAATGAGACTCGAAACTTACTTTTATACCCAACAAAACTTTTTACGATGGATATACTGGCCGCCCGCTACATAGACTACTGGTCGAAAATTTTAAGTAGGTACAGGTTAGGTAGTACTTATTTTAATTAAATTATTAAAGGTACCTATTTAAAGAGTCGTTATACAGATTCTTACCCTTAACTAGAATGCAAGAATGTAGAAATGTGCGATAACTCTTTGACCCGATATTATGACTAGTAACCTACTGCTTCTTTTCTTGTAACTACTGTCGGTAACGCTAAAAGTTTTATGTTACCTATGTAATATTGTAAAAAAATTGAATTTTGAATTAAGACAATAAAATTGTGGTATACAGAACGAAACACTCAAGATTCATGCATTCATAAAAAAACTTTTTTATAAATACAATATCAACATTGACCTAATATAGTTAGACACCTATCTAAAATAGTGAAAAAAAAATCTTTTTATTATAACAAAAAAATATCATGTTACATAAATCTACCTATTATTTATACCGTGATTATATTAATCTATACTAATAATAAAGAGGTAAAGTTTGGATGGATGTGTGTTTGAAGTAATCTTTGTATCTACTGAACCGATTTTTCAATAATTCTTTCGCTGTTGGATAGTTAATACTCTGTGTAGGAACATAGGCTATTGGGTTTTGGGTTTTATAAAAAGGGGAAAGGTTTAGGAGGTGAACGTAATGGAAAGGTAGGGGAAGGACGGGGAAGGAGAGAGAAAGTAGATTTAAAGGGGAGGAGAAGAAGAGTATAAGGGGAGGGGAGGGGCCGGGGGATTGGGAAAGTCGGGGTAGTATTTTAACGCGAATGAAGTCGCGGGGCGTTTGCTAGTATTAAATAAATATAATAGAACTATGCAAAAAATATTTATACTTTTAATGTTTACTAAGTAGGTATATTGTATGTGCGGATATCATACATAACTGATTAGCAAACAGCGACAAGGGCGTTCTCCCTCAGTACTGCATGACTGACCATTGAGATAAAGTTACATTTTAACGATGAGTTGTGGACAATGATACACTTGCAACAATGATTCATCAGCTTTAATATTAACAATTCCTTTAAATTTGTATGTTACGTCATCACAGCCTGTAATATAATCCCACTTCTGGACATAGGCTATACTAGACTAGTATAATTAAACACTAGCCGGAGGCGTCTTGTTGAGCAATGGGTGTAATTCATACTTCATTAATTAATAATTTTTATTTTTTATTGAAAATCGCCAACTAACTCTAGTCGTGCTCTGTTTTTGTGGAGGCCGTGCTGTAACCGCCGGTTTAAATAAATATAAGAAATAATACATAAAATAAGACAGGGCTGTATGGACAAAGCTTCCATTGCCCGTCCTCAATAGAGGACAAACCAACAAAAAAAAACCTCAAGTCCTGTCATTCATGTCAAATTCTAAATCACGTGCTCAGAACAATTACAAGCAATTGCTTTTAGTCTTAGTTCTGAGATCACGTGCATGGAACTAACGTAGTATAGTTCCATGATCACGTGTTTATGTTATTGGTCATATGTATATGTTATTCATTTTTTAAGTGATTTTATTTCCAGACTTAGATAGACCTTTAGTATAATTTGTAAAATCTTACCAAATTATTGAATATAGATTTGTAATGATGACATTTCTAGACTCTAGGGAATTCTTTCAACAGTTATTTACGTCATGGTACTAATTTTTAAGGGTGACTTGCTCATACGCAAAGTTAAGAAAATAAAAAAAATTGTGATGTACTTAACTACAAATGTACGGTTTTCGGATTTTTTCCTTTACTTGTGCTATAAGGCCTTGCATCTTGCCAAATTTCACGATTCTAGGTCAACGAGAAGCACCCCATAGGTTTTGATTACCAAGATACTCAAAAATGCGGCGAAAACGTCAATATCTTTTGACTGAGATGACTTAGAAGTCTGATTTTTTCACGACACCAAGGTACTACAGCACAGAGGATTTCTGCAGACCTGAGTATTTGATATTAATTTCAAGTTGGTACCTCCACGCGTTCCTGAGAAAAATTGTATTGACCTGATAACATACTAAATATTATAGTTAAGATATGATATGGTATTGAATGGTATACCGAGTGATCCTATAAGGGTTCCTTTTTTCCTCTTTTGAGGCCGGAACCCTAAAAAGATTAAAATTGGAATTTCCATTGCTAAGCTATATAGGTAGCCAACAAAACAGACCTAATGGAACGCCAAATACCTACTTGTCAATTCTTTCTAATAATAATTAAGTAATCCATAGTCCCCAGAAGAGAACTCATTTTTAGTCCAGTCATTCTTAATTTAACTGCTTCATAATCATTATCTGTATAGTGGAATTGTAAAGTAAGGTACTTCCCATTACTAAATATTTCATTATTATTTTACTGCAAAAACCGGGAAGTCCCATTCAATATTTACTTCCTCTGTTCCAATACTCACGCAAAATGGCGTTGGTAAATAGGAGGAAGATAAAATAAAGTTATAATACAGCCGACTATTGCCCGCTCCTGTTCTCAGTTTCTTTTAGGGAATACCCGATGAGGTAGCATTTTATGAGCTAAATGATCTACGGGTCACATTTTTATCTCTAACAAAACTGTTTATAAATAAAGTTTCAAGTTGCACTCGTTTAGTCGGGAGTAACATTCGTTTTAATGTAGAACTGTGATCAATTTCATATCAAAATGACGTTAAGAATAGTCAGTTATTTTTTAGCAGTGTTCTTATTTATTTCTCAAGTATATTCAGTGTATAGTCAAAGTGATATGAAAAGTAGTTTGACATTTGTGATAGACATTACCGGGTCCATGTATGATGATATAGATCAAGTGAAACGGAGTGCACATGACATATTTGATACTGTGGTTAATTCAAACACTTCGCATATAGAAGATTTCGTTTTGGTTATATTTGGAGATCCAGGTAAGCAAAGCAATATGGATAAGTGAAGTTACTCGTTACGGTCTAAATGTTTTCATTATGGGATTGTATAGAAATCTTAAAATACACTTGATACCTAGATTTAGAAGTGTATCATTTTAAGATACCAATAATCTAATCTGTGACCGCCGACCCGACACGGTTCCCATAAAACTATACCAATATTTGTAACGTTTCCTCTGTGAATAAAACTTCATATTTCAATGGTTTAGAGGTTAATTATTGTAGTTATTGATAAGAAAGAAAGAAAGAAAAATAGATTAATAAAAATTAATTGATTAACCTGACATAAAATCAGGTGGTAGACGATGCTGTGATCGTGAAAAGGTCCCCAGCTCAGCATAGTGCTGCACCCCAGAGGCGCAGCGCTGGTTTTCTGCCTTTTCTGCGGTTTCTGCTTAAAATACTTATCCCTACTGGTTGAGATACCTTGGTAGGGTGTACCAGCCGAAAATATTATCGTGTATGAACGTATATGTACTTAATTTATAAATTTTAGTATAATTGTCAGACCTAAACTCTCTTTAAACAAACTACGCAAAAATAAGAGAAATACAATCTTGTATTTTTTATTTACATATTTCAGAGATCCAGCATCTAATAACAACCAAAACTCGTGAAGAATTTAAAAGGAGGCTGTCGGCGATATCACTCATTGGCGGTGGTGACTGTCCTGAGCTGTCTATGGGAGGGGTAGAACTGGCGCTTCAGCTTAGTAGACCCGGGTCTTCCCTGTACGTGTTCACTGATGCATCTGCGAAGGACGCATATAAATATGAGAGAGTTAAACAACTCGCAGTGGATAAAGGATGCCAGGTAAAACTTCTGAAGCAGTTTCTGTCATCATTTTAAATCAGAATGCATTATATACATATATGTGTGTGTATGGGAGGAGCACATCGCCCGTAGAACTGACGGCCGTTGGGGCAGAAAGGTTCTCGAGTGGCGACCACGTATCGGAAGACCTCAGCAGGCCTCCCACAAGATGGACCGACGATCTGGTGAAGGTCGCGGGACCCGATAGTCCTGCACTTATATCGAATTGAACCCTGAGATCACGTGGTCCAACTGCATCGAAACTTTCGAACTATTTCGATTCGAAAGCGACTTTAGTTGCAATTTCAACATTATTTACTTAAATAATCCCTTCTGATTTTCCATTATTTCTTTCAGATCGTATTTATATTGACTGGAGAGTGTACGACCACTGATAGAGAATATCTTGGTGCACCTTATTATAATTTAGCAGAAGTATCTAAAGGAGAAGTTTTCAATTTATACAAAAGTGAAGTCGGAATGGTGAGTCATTAATGTAGAATTGCATAAATAACTTTTCAACAATAATAAAATTAACTGAACATGAAAATTGTTTATTATTGTACTCATGAGGAGGCAAACGAGATGAGCAAAATGGAAGAGTAGACGTCTTTTTAATCAAATGAAAATTCGTTTATTCAAAATTGGAAAACAATATTCTCATTTCCACGTCAATTCTGTCTAAAACCACCTACTCTATCCCTCAGGCCCATTTGGACCTATTCCCGGAATGTCTCCTCGTTCCGTTACGTCTATTTCCCTGAATGTCCACTTCCTCGAATGTCTACTTCCCCTAATGTCAACTTCCCCGAATGTAGCCGACGGGAAGAAACAGCAACAAACCCAACAGCACAGTGTCCTGCCTTTGTTTCATACCGTCTAGGTTTAAAATGTTCCATTTCCCGGAATGTCCTTTTACAAAAATCTTATTTTCCCAAAATGTCCTTTCCTAATATTCCCTTTTCCTAGAATATGATAATGCTTTTTTGCACAAGTTTGATTTTACGGAAGACTTCTAGTCAGTAGATTTACACGAGAGACAAAATAACGAAAAGTCACACCTTAATTTATGTTGTATACCGTCGATGTAATTACTGTCGATGTCGTGAACTAGACGTGAAAATTTTTCGTTTCAGATTTTAAACTTCGTAAAAGAAAACATTAAAGCAAGGAAAACTATCATCACCAAGCAAAAGTTTCCTCCTGGCACACACTCATTTAATGTAAGTAACGAATTATTAATTAAAATACAATGGTTTGATTCTCGATGGCGTTAATAATAGCTCAAATCGTCGGTTGATTATCGGTTGACATCAGCTACACTCGGCTGCAAGTGTTTGCATTTTCTGCTACTTTTCTTAATTTTATTAGTAGCTAGTGGATGTCTATGATGACTTCATCCACATTAAAAAGTACCTATCTTATATGTTTATTTAGATAAGCTATAACTATATCAAGTTTCTTTAAAACCCCTCTACCGATAAAGGGTGATTCACCAGCAAACATCCAAACTCACAAATATCCAATCTTTCACATGTTTATACTGTAGTACTTACAAGTAGTTCTACGAAGGGGAATGAATGAATGAATTATTGATATCCATCATCCAATTCTTCAGTTACCAAGGGTACCAAGGGGAAAAATCTCTGTGGTACAACCAGTTGCACCAAGCATTAGGTCCACGGGGAATGCCTCGGATTCTGTGTATAACTCAGTGAAAACATGCAGATTGATGTTGTTTTGCTTACAGTACACGGTGGACGGTAACATGAAGGAACTGGTTGTTTCAGTAACGGGTAAAAACCCCAAAGTTCATCTTACTGACCCCGAAGGCGAAACGGCAGAGACTGAAGAACTTGTAAGGACTTCTCAAATAGCTGTGGGTGTTTTTAATTTTCGTTTTCTTTTTCATTATTATGTTCTACGACCATCCTCTTGGTGTAATTTCACACCCTGTATTTGTTATTTCAACTGACCGTAATTAAGTATTATATAACCTGAGAGCGGATTTGAAGGAGCTATCACTATAACTAATATGGATATGACAAGTGCATTTTTTCTATTAGAAATTGTTATCTAATGTTCGCAATATTCTTTTTATAATTTTAATATGCCTAAAACAAGCACTGTTAATCGCTGGATACAAGACTTTCCCGAGTAAACATTTAATAGTACAAAGTAAAAAAAAATGTACAAATAATATATTATTTAGGTATAGTAACAGCTCCCTCAAATCCGCTCTCTGATTATAACATTTGTTTGAATTTATAAGATTATCTATAGATAATTATCTATAATACAATAGAGACTTTTAGTATCATCATTTGCAATCTCCAAATTTTTAGAACTTAACTAAGCTTTCGATCGTGTAGACGCAATTCCATATATTTTTTAATAATAATAATAAGCGCCCGTCGTGGAGATCCCTGGGGAAAGCCTTTGTTCAGCAGTGGACGTCTACAAGCTGATATGATAATGATGTTGATTTTTTCCTTCCTTAAGATTGTGAAAGTATCAGAAGTAAAACCGGGGGTCTACAAGGCAGATGTAAGCAGTGATACGGCTACGACGGTGACCATATCTGGAACTAACACGGTTCACTTCGAGCATGGGTTCTCTCGCCTCGAACCCATGTCTATCGAAGAAACTGCAATTCGACCGCTTCCAGGTTAGTAATTTTAATCTATTTTCTGTGTAGATCGCTTTCTTTCTTACCTTCATTGTCAACAGTACTCCCCTTAACTTTTTTACATACTTCCTTCCCTATGACCTTCCCTCTGACGCTTTTCCACAGCGCTACGATATGGGGTCCTTCAAGAAGAGAGTCAAAAGAGCTCTTCAACCAAGGCCGGCAACGCAACATCACCCCCCGGGTGTTGCAGGTGTCTATGCGGCGGTGACCTCTTAACATCAGGAGGCCCGCCTGCTTGTTGCCCCCGTAGCAATTTAAAAAAATAAAACAATAATACTACTAACAAACGGAAGAACACTGACCCCCAAGTTACAGGCTGACCTAGTTTTGGGAGTCAGGGTCTATTGATTGCTACATAAAATACTGTATTCAATTGTCAACAATTGTACTGTATTCTTTTTGAATAATAATAAAAATATTATTTCTGGTTTCGGAGACACCATTAACTATTCAATTTTTATTAAAATCACATATCATACGAATGACTATATTTGGTCTTTAAACTTTAAGGTAACAATATAAATAATACAGAGATAATGTATTAATTTCAGATGAAGAATCCTACTTATCAATCAAGTTAAATGCCGAAGGAGGTGTTGTACAGCTTGAATCTATTCTAATTTATGATTTAGATCAAAATCTCATCACAGAAAAAAGTTTACGACTTCAAAATATTAAAAGTCAATTTTACGTTACTGAACCATTCATTCCCCCAAACAAGGCATTCCGCATTGCGGTGAGTGCATAAAGTTAATCAATAATCATATAGTCATGAATTCATCGTCCAAATGTATAAAGCCTGATACTTTATGTTATTTTTTAGATAAAAGGGTATGACGTAGATAGTAAATCAATAATGACAAGGTTTGGACTCACACCAATAGAACCACAGGACGCTAAAAAAGGTAAAATAGTTAAATCACATTTAAGAAAAAATTTGACATAAAACTTTTTACGTTTAAAGTTATACTTTACATTCAATTCTTGACTCAATTTCAAACAAACAAATTTAATTACATTTCTATGGTTATTAGGTACATTATATATTAGGTACATACCAAAACAGTAGCTAATAAAATGGATTCCATTTTACTCTTAGTTCACTCTTATGGATTTCGTCCGTCTGTCTATCTGCCACAGCCGCTTATTTCCGTAAATACCTATGCTACGAGTCTCGACTTGAAAATTGAAATTTAATTAAAGAGAGATCAAAGAGTTGAGTTTTAATTAAAGCTTGCTCCACCTTTCGTAAATAAAATAAAAGGAAAATATTTATCAACTTTATAGAAACTAAAACTAGAAGAATAAGTTTCTGGAGGATAGGCCTGCCGAACGTTATAGCATCATGCTAGCAATAATCTTAGATCTTAACGAACGATGAGTTTTACAACATAACTTTTTATTTTAGCCACGTTACACGAGTCCGACTTGCACTTGGCTGGTTTTTTAAGCTAGTGTTCTTGCTCAACTAGAAGCAATTTTATAACAAAAGCAACATTCGGATGTGCAAATGTTGCTGATATATTGAATAATTTACATTATAGGACTGAGATAAATTTATAAATTCAAACTACTTGTTTCAGTAACAATAACTAACAAAGCACCGATAGTTACTATTATTGGAAAGTCTACTGTAAACGTGGATTATGAGAAATCAGTGCAATTGAGATGTAAAATTAGTGGTTATCCCAAATCAACTGTTGTTTGGGAGGACAGTGAAGGAATTGTATTGAAATCTAATGTAAGTATTTTCTTTAAATTCAAACTAATTTATTGATTTAAATTTAGATTTCCGACATAGTGTTAATAGTAAGAAAATATAATGGCTAGATCGAATTTTTTATATCTTTGACCAAACTATACCTAGTACCTACTACTAAACTAATGCTATTTGCTTTATAAATTCCAATAATAGTGACGAATTACTAGATTTTTTATTTATCCGAAAAACTTTTATCTAGGGTAACTTATATTTCTCCGAAACTTCATTGAAATTTAGCGGGAGCTACTTGAATCATGGTAACGAATGTAAGAAAAATAACTATATTTACAGGAAACACAAATAGAAATACCCTATGACTATGTAAGTGTAATCGATGTAGATGATGTTATTATGAACAACACATATAATTGTAAAGCAAGCAATGATCTAGGTAAAGATAGTAAAGAAATCGAAGTTAAAACTGCAAGGACTACATATTTTGATGTCGTGGAAAGGCCAAAAGGTAAAGCAAACATTGGTGATGACTTTAGCGCGATAAATTATTTTTTATTAATTTTCGAAATAATACTTCTTATATTAAAAAAACAAACATTCATATACTAAATGTTAAAAATGTAGTTGTATAAGAGAAGACAGATTTTTGGTTTAAATACTGCAAATTAATGTTAAAGATAGGTGTATATTTTAGTTGATTAAATTTTAAAATTAAAATGTTTACAGATGCTATGATTGATTACGATAGCATAGGACGTTTCGTGTGCAAAATTAATGCTGCTCCAATACCTGCAACTATACGATGGTACAAGGACAAAAAAAGAATACACAATGGTACAACCTTACAAATATCGTCAGATGGCTCTGTTCTTACCATAAAAAGAATGCAGCCGTATTTAGATGGCAAATTCATATGTATGGCGAAGAATAACCGGAATAAACAATATTTTAAATTTAAGGTATCAACTGCTGGTGTTGGTAAGTGTACTCTACTATTCTACTGAAAATGTTGACAAAACATAATAAATTCCTTAATAAATTCTCAGTTAATATCATGATTATATTAGGATCGATGTTCCTGTTTTAGAGAAACCAAAAATTTACAAGGAAATAATTGAAATTCACGCAAAAGAAGGATCAAATACAACAGTAAATTGTAGGTAAGTTCTCCGTTTTTAAAATCGACCCAAAATTAATATATGAAGTGAGTTTTACTAGGTTTATTGACGTTAATTAGCCAGTGCAGCAGTGTAACAACAGAAACTCATCTCTAAGATTATTCTTTCACACGCAGGATAATCCAAGGAAAGCCAAAGCCGACGATTCGCTGGTTCTTCAAACAAGAATTTTCGCAAAAAGTCAATCAAATCAAAGGAGGTGAAACGATTGTTATAACAAACGTCGGTCTTCGTCAAGCAGGCACTTACCGATGTGAAGCGTATAACGCAGCCGGAGAAGATTTCCACTACAATGATTTGATTGTTGATTGTATGTAATGACACTTTATTATTATCTATACTACGAGTATACATATACTAAGAAAGCTGAAGAGTTTTTTTAGTTTGTTTATTTATAAAATGTATTTATTTGGGTATAGTAAATATTTTACATCTATAATTATATTATATAAGGTTTGTTTGTTTGTTTGTTTGTTTGTTTGTTTGTTTGTTTGTTTGTTTGTTTGTTTGTTTGTTTGTTTATTTGTTTGTTTGTTTGATTCTTTATTTGTTTATTCTCTGATACTACCAGTCGGATTTTAAAAAATCTTTATTGCATTTAATAGTCCAATTCTTGAGGAAGATTATAGGCTATTTATTTTTAACATCACGCTACCACCATTGGAAATTGAGCAAAGAGAAAAGTCAGAAATCTCATATATAAAAGGAGAAACTGACTGACTCACTGATCAACGCACATGCCAAACCGCTGAACCCAGAGACTTGAAATTTGGCACAGAGGTTCCTCATATGGCACTGACGTCCACTAAGAAAGATTTTTTCAAAAATCATCCCCTTCATCAACAGCCTATTAATCTCCCCACTGCTGGGGCTCAGGCCTACCCTCTAAACGAGGGTGGTCAATCATCCCCTAAGTGGGTGAAATAGGGGTGCAAAGATTGTATGAAAGTCCCTCATTTTTAAAGATGGAAACGTGAAATTTTGTATTTAAGCTATTAGGCAAAAAATATTAATGACGTGTTTCGCGAATTTTGAAAATTCCACCCCTAAGTATTATGAATAAGGGATGAAACGCGCACAGCCCAAACCGCTTAGCCTAGGAACGTGAAATTTTATATTTAGGCTTTTAGTTTAAAAACAATAATGACGTGTTTCGAGAAATTTGAAAATTCCCCCCCTAAGTATGTAGAATAGGGGAAGAAACGCGCACAGCCCAAACTGCTGAGCCTAGAAACGTGAAATTTTGCACAAAGGTTCCTCATATAGCTCTTGACGTCACCTAAGTAAGGGTTTCTCTAAAGTTTTTCCCGCGGGAAAACTCGGGGGAAAAACTTTTTTACGCGGGCGAAGCCGCGGGCAAAAGCTAGTACATTATAAAATGCGGGTGAGACCACGGGAAACAGCTAGTCACTTTAGAAGATCTAATGAAAAACTTAAAGTTTTTCATATTGTGATTTTATTCATATTTTTAGTTCCTCCGACTATCATAAAAAGTCCAAAAACCACAATAAAGGCTATCGACGGTGAGACAATCTATTTGCCGTGCAAAGTATTCGGACAGCCACGACCAGAAGTGAAATGGTTTTTCAATGGAGCAGTAATTAGAAGGACTAAATCATATCATTTTCACAATGATCATACACTAAGGTATAAAGTTAGCTAAATGTACAGCGTATAAATTATGTTGGTTCAATCAAAAAAAATTTTTTAAAGTTTGTTTTGTGATTCTTGTTCTAGAAGTTAGATTTGACGGTTCTTTTATTAATTTAATCTCATGAGGCATAGCCCTAACTTTTATTAAGACTCTTGAGGTCTATTTATGCTTATCATTATCCCAAAGTTGTAACCCAGTTTCAAATTACAACATAACAACTACAACAGTACTTTTTAAAGTTCTATCGTCTCCTTTTTCTCTGCAGGAGACAGCTCCGTAGCTAGCCAGGCACGAGCCACTCCATACAATCTGACCAACACGTCAGATTTTGAGGTTTAACACAACTAGGTACGCGATAAGGGTCTGATAAAAGTAATTTTTGTTTTAGTTTCGAAGCTATGACCGACAGAAGTGGCAGATATACTTGTGAGGCTGTGAACGACCTCGGTGCTACTGAGAGCAAGCCGGTATTGGTTAATGTCATTGGTGAGACCAATACAATGTTAATTGCTGATATTATGTCTTTGAACATTATTGTTTTGAAAATTTCACAATTAATCTATGTAAATATTTATAAATGTTCAATATGCAGTTCCAGTGAGCATCGATCCTCCTGAAGAGAGTATATATGAGGTACCGGTTGGCGTAAATTTGACATTGCCGTGCATTGCTGACGGTGACCCGATGCCAAATATTCAGTGGGAGTTCCATAATGTTCACTTCAACAGACCTGCCAAAATTATAAAGTAAATATTTCCATACGTCTGGACATGTATAATTCCTATTTATTGTAATCCTGACAACTTATTCAGATATCAAAGTTGACGGTAGAAATTGGTTGCTGCTGGTATAAGAAAGACATCAACCATTTCATTTTAAAAGTCAATCTCAAATAGCATATTGCGTAATTTAACAGCTTTGTTTAATAGAGTTTTTAAATTGATACTTTCAAATTGAAATGTGAGATCGTTCAATCACAGATCGCTTGACGACAAAGGTTCACTAGTGCTTTCAAGAATACAAGTAGTTCAAGAAGGGTACTACACTTGCATCGGCAGTAACGGTCGCAGCTCAGCAAACATAACTTATGAAATAAAGGTTTTAGGTAAGTAAAGGAAATTTTAAGTTAAGCAAGCGGAGTATTCTGGTTTAATACCCTATGATTCCTTTTAGATATTTTCTGATACGATCATTATAACAAATTTAACCACAATTAATCAAATTGCTTTTGTTTATTTATTAGGCGCTTTTCTATCAGTGTAATAATTATGTAACAAGAAGGTAACACGTACCTAGGTATTGAATATTTCTTTAGACAATGTTTTTTATATTACAGCTCCTCCTAATATAGTTAGCATCCACCCAGGAAGTAAGTACTCAGCCGTGGTCGGAGATTTGGTGCTTAGAGTTCCTTGTGTCACTTCTGGGAGTCCGAAACCTGTTATCACTTGGAGCAAAGATGGGTTTAGCATCGCATCAGGTAATTATGATATTGCATGAATTGGTCAATCACAATTTATTAGGTAAGTAATTCAATACGAACGCATAAATTACGCGTACCTAGTACTTATACCACAGTGTAAGAAATATATAGGTAATGCTTATACTTAATTATTTTATTAGCAAAATAAAATTACGGGAAACACAACAATAATGAATTATTTAAAGATGGTAAATAACTATTGTATTTTGTAAAATACCTATACGATTAATTTGATTACAGGGACTGATTGGTATGACCTTGAAAAAGACGGTACTCTGTTAATTAAAGATGTTGAAAAAGCTTCGGAGGGTACTTACATATGTGAAGCTAAGAACTCTTTGGGATCCGACAAGAAGCCGTATGAAATCTATGTAGAAGGTAAGATAAATAAAACCTACATTCAGATCCAGAAAAAATAGAAAACACTCACCGATTCACTAAAGAAAGTATTCATACTCTGCTGTCCTTTTCTCAGTAGCAAGTCGACGCAGACTGGTAAGTAAAATTAGGTACTAACTTATTAACAAAAAATCTTTTTTTTAGATTTCCCTCGAGCTGGACCTGCTAGTTCAACAGTGACGATAGAAGAAGGAAAATCATCTCTAGTTAATTGCGACGTTAGTAATGGAAAAACTGATTTACTGCGTTGGTTTAAGGTAGCAGGAATTTTATGTTGTAGGATATTGATAAAGATTAGATAGCGGGAACTTAGAAATGAATAAAATTGTACATAGTAACAATATTATAGTTTTCTCATAAGAGCATAATATTTTCAGGGTGAAAAGGAAATATCTTCAGGACCATTGACTTTGAAGAACGTTGGAGTATCGGATTCTGGACTCTATACATGTCGTGTCAGTACTTTTTCAAAATCAACGTCTGGTAACACTTATGTTATAGTTGGCTTTAAACCGAGATTTGTTTATAATGAAGACACACATATTGAGTTCAAAGACGGTATAGCAGCTGTCATGGATTGCACATCTGATGGAGAACCAACTCCTAAGGTAACCTAAAATTTTAAGACAGCGGCAGGAAGCAAATAATGCTTATTCGAAAACTATAATTATACTTGATATAATTATTATAACTTGTTTGCAGGTAACGTGGTGGCATGATAACCACAAAATTAACAATACACGTATGACTTACAGTTTCGATATGAAAATAGAAAAAAGAGGCTTATATTTTTGTGTGGCGAATAATTTTTACGGTCATATTATACGTTCTTTCGAAATATCAACAAGAGGTTGGTTGATTTAGTTCTTTCTATAATGATAATATGACGGTATAGCTGGGTAATTTTTTAAATATTTTGTTTTGATTGAACTGTTCAGAATGTGCGCTGAGCATCGAGACAGACTTCGAAGGAAACCATCCGCTCATTGCATCTACGGATTTGAATTGGCCAGCATTTGAGAACATAGATGGATATGCACGCATGCTGCCAAACGAAAGCATCCTTTTAATTTGCCCAGACCAATTTGAGAACTTTGAACGATCTGAAATTGTAGCTACATGCGATCAAGGCACGAACTTCATAGTTGATGGTGATATTGTTAAGTACTCACATCTAAAATGTAAAGAAGAATTTGAACCAATTGTGGTAGCGACTGAAGAACCTTGTTTACCTGGCGATTTTGAAATGGTATGGACGATGAAAATAGGATATGAAGTACAAGACAAATTTCTAGAAGTATACGAAGTTTGCTTTGATACTTATAAAAACGAACTAATTTATGCAAAACACAAAATGCATAGATCTATGGCGGATGTTGATCTAAAGACAGAAAAATGGTTTGACAGTGAATTAATACCGCTTGACTTCGATGACTCATATGACTGTGATTTTCAAATTGATAGCATTTCATCTGTTTTGCAAAGACGGTTTCATACCGATGATAAGTGCTGCTTTTCTAAGAGACAATTGGTGAACCCTCGGGATGTGTCCCCGGGAATGGCGCAAGTAGCCACATACAGTCATTTAAATGTAGTGCCTCATTGGAGTACTTGCAACGCAAAGGTAAGTTACTAATAAATTAGGTATTACAATTCAAAGAAAGTATAAGTAAATAAAAATACGCATTTTTTTTAGAATTGGGAGAGCATAGAAAGGCGAGTACGAAAATTGGTAAAGTCTACTAACAACATGTTAACGGTTTGGACGGGAACTTCGCAGAGGTTGAAAATGAAAGGGGCCGAGCACATGGTAGAGATAAACATTGCCGATCAGGATAACCAGAAACAGCATGTGCCAGAGTATTTATGGAAGGTGAGAACCGAGATAGTCCCCATCCATAACCTTGATAGTTCTAAGAATCCTACTATTTTAATAAAGGCGAAAGTTTGTAAGGATGTCAGGATGGATGTTTGTTACTCATTCACGCAAGAACTACCAAACAGATATTGATGAAACTTGGTACAGTGATAGCTTATATCCTGGAATAACATATAGGCTACTTTTTAACGCGAACAAAGTCGCGAGGCGTCCGCTTATACCCCCTAAGCAACAAAACGCTTATATAGAGGGCGTAGTTTCACAATGTACACGGGAAAAACTTTTCTACGCGGGCGAAGCCGCGGGAAAAGCTAGTAGATATATATAGATCTTTATTAATTTCCAGGTGATCCTAGATCCAGCGACGCGAGCGTCTGTTGCTATAATTCAAGTTAATGTTCCTGACTTGAAGGTAACGGAAGCATACCATTATGTACGCTGTCGAGACATTTGCAGTGAAGTGAAATGGATGAAGAGTAATTCTTGGCGTAAAGTGGACAGAGGGTACACATACTGTTGCAGTATAGAAGATTTTGAACGTGCGTTTGGTTTTAAAGGGTTATTTGAGAGAGGACATGGAAATATTCTTCACGGTTTTACATGAAGTTAGGAATACATTCCAAATTTTAATTATCTAAATTTACATGAAAGTATTGATTGAATAATAATAATAAATGATTACATTTAACTGTTTTGTGTTTTAAATGATTAATGCAGGATTTTACCCTGAATTTACGCACATTGATACCAACAATTTTTCTCAAAAACAATAATTACCTTACTGGTAAGGACTAGAGGAACAGACCAATTTTTATACGTTTCCATTCCACCCAAGAACAAAACAAAGTTTCCTATGTGCGCGAGTCCGACTCGCACTTGTCAGAATAGCCCAGTTAATTATTGCATTAATCCTACATTCTGCATAATCAGACAGACAATCGATAACAACAAATGTTATGTTAAATGTTCAACCAGTACTTAAATACCATAGCAATCACGTGAAGTTCATATTTTGTTCTTTAAAACATCCGAAAGAGTTTATCCGATTGTGAGGTCACGGACACGGATAGACGGACACGTGTAGCGTTTATTGATTTCACAATAGATATGCCACTGACGAGTAGACAAATTCATACTTACCAAAAAAAATATCTTTAAAGGTGCGAAAAATGTTATTGCGTTGCTGTTTATAGACTCTGGAAAGTAGGCTCTATATGCTTCGAGGGTTTGCGACCTACAGTCGCCATGCAACCAGAGCATTTTGGGTAGTCATTCTGATAGCAACCCAATCCATTAGGCTTGAACTTTGGCAGAGGAGAACGCCTGATTAAAGTGACTCTCCTCCGAGTTAATTTATGGCGCTAACGCTAAAAAGGTACCGACATCAGTAATCTTTGGCAAAGTGGAAGTGGGCATCGGCTGATCATCTACAGCGCCAAATTTCAGTTTTTCATTTATTATGAAATTTTTGCCCTTCGATGCAGATGTTTTAGCCTTAATTGATATAGGTATAGAGCCTCTCTCACGGGCCTCTTTGATATAATTAAAGCCTACCTATTGGACATTATTAAGACATAAAATATTGACCTCAGGTGTTTTTTGAATGCCAGTGTCACAATGACGATACAGCGAGGACTGTCCTTATAAAAGAAGCCTAAAATGGTTCGTGCAAGTTGTGAAACTACAGATCGTCTACTAAGTATGTACATTGCTCGCTCGAGCTGCGAGTAAAACTATTTACAACAGTTAAGCATTTCATGACCGCTCGGGACTTGTAAATCTAACTGCAATGTAAATATCTCGTATAAAAGACTGTTTTATACTAATAGATTGTACTACCTGATTGTGTAGGTACCTACTATGATATATCGACTAGGTTGGTTGTATATTATAATAGGACAACGATGATTTTTTAAACTGGCCTTCGCCACCAGTTTCTATATGTTGTCTAATCTTAAATGGAGTCATCTTTATTTTAAAACAAAATTAGTAGGTATGGGTACGTGCGAAAATGTTAAATTACGACCGCATCGGAATCTACTGTCAAAACTTTTAAAGTTCAAGATATTTGATTTGGTTTATTACAACCGACCGTTTAAAAGCATCCGACAATCACATTGTATCGATTGTAACTTATAACCCGCTTGTAACTTAAAGAGCTGAAGTATTTAAAAATTCCAACTAAGATATTTAATAAGTAAATCTGAGATGTTACATGAAAAAGAATTCATAAATGCATCATTTATAAAAATAGTTCTATAGGGTTTAAGGCAATACATTTTCTATTATTATACAAAATGGCTTGGCCTGACTTGTTAACAGGACTTGGGCTTTACTTTAGGGTCTACCGACAAAGCTCCCAAAGCTCTTCCTTAAATGACACCTAAAGGCCAAATTGATATCTGTACAGTTTGTAAATTCATCAGAATAGAAATAAAAAAACCGGACAAGTGTGAATTGAACTCGCGCCCTGAGGGTTCCGTACAAACTTAATTAAACAAATAATTCGAAAATCGTTATTAAAAGAACAAATTGGCCAGCTCCAATATCAATTTTCATAACCTCTGACTTGGCTGTATGGACTAAGATTCCTTTGTCTTTGATAATCAAAGTGAACGAAAAAAAATTTTCTCAAGTCTTAGGGAATTCTTTCAACCATTATTTACGTCATTGTACTATTAAAAAGTACAAAGAAATTTTTGTGATGTAAATACAAATTTACGGTTTTCGGATTTTTTCCTTTACTTGTGCTATAAGACCTTGCTTCTTGCCAAATTTCAAGATTCTAGGTCAACGGGAAATACCCCATACGTTTTGGTTACCAAGATACTCAAAAATGCGGCGAAATCGGCAATATCTTTTAACTGCGATGACTTAGAAGTCAGATTTTTTCACGACACCAAGGGACTGCAGACCTGAGTATTTGATATTAATTTCAAATTGATACCTCCACGCGTTCCTGAGAAAAATGGTCTTGACAGACGGATAGGCGGACAACCGAGTGATCCTATAAGGGTTCCTTTTTCCTCTTTTGAGGAACCCTGAAATGATGTGACATTTCGACTTAATAACAAATTAATTATGGGAGTTAGCAAATGACCAATAAGATAAAACAAAACGTCTAAGATCATAAATGCCACATGGCTCAAACACTAACCTTCCCAACACCAGGCGATGGGCATCATCAGAAGAGCAAAAATATCACTCAGTCAAGCCCAGGTGCACACAACTTTACATTTACGTGTACCAAACAGACCATGAAATAAAAACACTGTTTGATTTATCGTGACCTAAATAGTTGAGAAAACATTTTTAATGATAGGTATTTATAAGATTTTTAAAATAATAATCATTTTTATCAATAATAAAATAATATAAAAACGATTATTTTATAAACAGAACACTACAGTGTGTTCTTCCTAATCCTCGCATTTTATCAAACTAACAATAAAGTATGAGTTTCTCATAATATGTTGGTACTTAGAAGCTCAGAAAGAAACAATTAATCTTGTCTTTAGTTCAGTGAGTGATCCTTGTAACCCAATTAGAATTAAAATCTAGATTTTTACCAATTAAATTTTTATTCAACAGTTGAATCTAATCAAATTGTAAAGATGGGTACCTCCATAGAAATATAAAACCATCGAGCGGGAGTGTAGAGAGCTTTTTCCGTGTTCTGTGGGTACGTCTGTATTTTTGCATCATTATTTCCAGGCCACAGCTTGTTCATCGCTGGTTCGACCATCATTTCGAAATTCGAATCGTAAAGGCTAACAATAGTCGTGCTAAAGTATCGATTGAAATCACGACATGTTATGACTTGGACCTCATACGGGACTGACCTGTCGACCTTTATTTTTGTAACAGCTGCATTGTGACGGATGTTTAGCAAATCCGTCATTATGAATTACAAGTTTCAATTGTCTGTTGGGACAGATAATTTTAATTTGTTCTCTAATGGTACGGGTATACAGGGCGTCCCAAAACTATAGGCCATCCAGGGAAGGCACCTTAAATATCAATACTACAATTTAGACATTGATTTTAGGCATTTTGCGTTTTAGCACAGAATAGATAATGTTTTAGACCAATTGCTTTTTAGACGGAATGATCATAACCGTTACTTGCTTCGTTTGGGAATCGAACCGACATAAATGTGAAAAAAATCACCCCTATTTTTATGATGCCAATTGAAAGAATGGACAAAAAATAATTATTTAATAATTATATTAAGTAACATAGTATTTTAAAAGAAAGGAACAACGTCAAATTAATCATTTTAATCAAATTAAAAACATACCTATATGAAACAGCCGAAGTAAATTTACTATTTTTTTGTAAATTTATTAATTAAATGCTCAAAATGGGATCCCTCTTGTCTTACGCAAATCGACAAACTTTTAATAAGTCCGCTTTGGTCTAACTAGGTAATATGTTAATGAAACTTTTCTTAGCCTTTGCTTACCGTTGGAATCAACGGTAATTATTACAAAGCCTGTCACTTTATGAAGTTTAAAAAAAACATCGATATCGGCGAATCACCATACAACGCTGCGAAGCGGATACGGTCACCCCTACGACCTTCACACGTGGCCTTTCAACTCTGAGCGGCAGGTGTGCTGCAGGCCTAAGAGCCATGTCTCATACAGATGGAGGTTGAAAAAGACTCGAGTCCTCGAGTCGAATCAATATTTGAAGACTTGTTTCGGTCAAGCACGGCTAGGCGGTTATCCATCCACCATCACCACGGGAAACATTGAGCCCGGAGACTACCAGACTGGTTGGTAGTACCACATGAGCAAAAAATAATCAGCCGTGGTACTTACACCAGTGCGGTGGTAGAACAGTTGATGGCAACTACCCTATGGTTTCGATTCTTCTTACGTTTGTTTTTTTAAATTTTCTGCCTGCCCTTAGCAAATTCTTTGATGAATTGTGTGATCAATGCAGTAGAAGTTACGTCACCTACATTAGTAATCGGGTAGCCAATTTGATGGGAAAATTATTTGTTTGCTCTTTAAGGACTATGACTACCAATAACATTAAATCTTTATAAATTGATGTGACGCAATGCTAGGCCCTTGGATTTTATTATTTTGAAACTATGTGTTAGACGCGCACATTTGTACTTTAGTGAAGGTCACTGCTACCGGTACGAATAACATACAAATGCACTGTCTAATTCTAAATTGAGTAAGGCAAAATAACATAAAAGACAAAATACCATAGGGTTAGGATCTCTTTCGTGAGCGCCCGCGGGGGAATTCGAACCTTCCTGCAAAATACAAACCGTAAAAGTTACAGTTACTGTAAAGTAAAAGTTATAGTTTACTGCTAGACATAAACATATCTGTCAAATTATTTTAAAAACTCTGGCCTAGAAGAGGTCAATTTAAGAAATCAAAAGAGCGTCAGTGGCGTAGTGGGGAAGACGCGGCCTGTCACGTCGGGAGGTTCGAGTTCGATTCCCGGTCGTGCCATGTACCTATCAATGGATTTTTCTCAATACCTAAGTGCAATTACTGACTGCTTTCAAACGGAGAAGGAGAACAACGTGAGGAAACCTGTATACATAAGAAATTCCTAGGCGCATGTGAAGTCCACCAACCCGCACTGGACTAGCTTGGTTGACAAGTCCGGTGCACCCTCGTAGAGAGGGTAGACCTGGGCCCCAACAGTGGGGACTTATTAATAGTCTGTTGATGTTAATGATGTATTTAAGAAGTGCTCGCCAAATGTCAAAACTGCCCAAATATCGATGCAAGTTCGTTTCGTCAATTGTTTAACCATTAGTTTAATGCACACAAGTTTAATTGATTCATGGCTCATTGATTAGGAGGAATTACGATTCACTTTGCGTTCTTGAACCATCTCAATGGACCTTACGTTCTTGTCTGATGGTGGGAACCGAACCTCTACCTTGATTAACTGACCAGCAGGTCTACCGTCATTGGTTTAGTGTAACTTAGCTCCATGGAAAGTTCTAACATAACTAAAACCAATTCAAATACAAAATAGTTGAAAACAGGGGCTGGAAATAAAAACTCGAGGAAAACAATTCGGAATACAGAATAAAAAGATAGATATTTCATACTCATTCAAATGGGCCCTGTAATCATTTTCATGTTCGGTAGGAATTCGCACCTTATTTTTGTCGAAAATCTTATCTGTTACTTGAAAAAATGCTGTTCATTATCATTGTAATTAACTGCTATGCTGGTCAAAGAACATAGAGGAAATGCTTGATTTGATTGGTCAATTAGATATTTTAGGAGATACGGAAGTGCACTTATCAGTTAAGTTACCCATTGAATCTAAATACACTCACGACCAAAACAATAGGCTCTTAAATACCTAAAGGTCGGAAACAACACACGATAAGCTTAATAAATAGCTTAAAATAAGATATTTCCAAGATCGGAATCAAACGTAGATTAAGACGTATAATAAGTAGATATTAACCTGTACGAGTATAATTAATTGTGTAATAATTAGTAAGTGAGTCACTCGGTTTTCTAACCAAAAGTAAGCTGTAAGATGACAGATGATTTAGTTAAGAGTAATTTGCGTCTTTTTATACGTCACACTTGAAAATACTTTTTGAAATATTGTAGTATGTACTTGGTAACATACTTGTGGCATAATTATATTATATCCTGGCTCAGGCAGTATATCGTACGAAGCGACTGACCTTTTTCTTGTTATTAATATTTCTATTCATAACAAAAATTAATACCATTAGTATCATGGATCGGTATCGCTATAAAAACCATAAAAAAGCGTAAAGACCTCAAAATGATCATAAATATTTGTGTACACTGTAAATGCCAAATTAGTTAACGCAAATAAAAAACTTAATATGCTGCTCATTAGCACAAAAACATGCACGAGTTTGTTTAAAAAAGGTGTTGAATTGAAAAAAATGATGGATGAATTATTGATATTAAAACCAAGGCATGACAAGGATATTATAAAATTATCTGGAATTAAATAATAAAATATTACTAAATTATGCTCTTGCACTGCAAAATATAAAAATATACTTACCTACTTGAGTATTCCGTCAGTTTGTGTTGCACTTGATTGCACTATTTACCTTAAAAATCATTCCTCGTTTCACTTGAATACTCGATAGGTACTTCCTTAGAGTAGAAACATGCTCGGAAACTAGTTTGAAAAAAAAAAAGATACATACGCGCAATGTGGTTGGACGATATTATGATTCGCTGAGGTGCTCCGTGTTCTGTCAATTGGCTTAGAAAAATTGTAGCGTACTTACAAATTAAATTAATTTATAATAAGTTAAAGTCGCGCATGTCATTTAAACACGCAATAGGAGTTCAAATTGCTTTTGTGAAGAAACAAATAAAGTTATTATTATTATAAATATATCGATTTCATAAACTAAGCTTAATATTGTTACAATAAATAATAAATAATAAACCTGAAGTAATACCACGGGATAGAGACTAATAACATACAACATAATTGCAATAAGTCACTTGTATAAATAATACATAATAAGATTTACCTACTTCTAACTTACAATTCTGTAGATCCGTTATTTAACAAAAACTTCGAGTTATGTCATTGGTAATTTTTTGTCATTTTAAAGTATAGATTTAACGTGTAATAATTTAAAGAATTTCCAATATCAACACGCTTTAACGTGCAATAGTGATTAAGTGTATAATATAAAATTACAATATAAGAATTTAAAATAAAAAAAACACATAGTTTTTATTTTGCAGGTTATATTATATTAGTAGGTACGTATAAACGCCTTGTTGGCCTAGTATTTCGGGCTTTCAACACAAAGAAAATCTGTTCCCTTGGGAATAACTTTTCTACGCGAGCGAAGCCGCTGGAAACAGCTAGTCATATATAATTTAACAATAACATTGTAATTTAAAAGGTTTATAGAGACATTATTATTGTTTAGTACCTACTATTACTAAGTAATGAGTATTTAACTTAGTAATTACTTAATCGCTTCTGGTATTCCAATTTTATAAGCTTTGTCATTGTACAGTACTATTGACATACAAAGGTGTACAATGAGACTATTACGGCCTACCATCCTTCATAAATACGCGTAATGCACTGGAGTGACCATATAAAATATGAACCATTTTCAAGTTACTTATTTTAAGACTCATAATATAAGTCGACCTACATAATTAATATCTAAGTAGGTAAGTACTAGGTTTTTATTGTCTATCGTATCCATGAAGGATCAAATTTAGAGTGGGGGGGGTGGGGGGGGCACCAAAGCGCTTCATGATCGTATCCATCGTTCATCATGAAATTTAATATTTTAATAACAAAATTATTACCTAAGTAAGTGTTCCTAAAAAGCCAAGTTTAAGTCCTAAGGAAAAACTATTATTCATTTTCTTGAATAGAATTTAAAATTGATTATTAAGCATGATCTTCCTTTAATTTTAAGATACTGTGTTACTTAGAAGGAATTGATTCTTATGATTGACCCCTTCGATTGGTATCTTAAAATACAGTGGCTATTTTCCACAATTATCCGGTTCGATTCCGACCGTGCCAGAAAAAATCTAAGTCTATTTAATTACCTTTGAGCTGTTAAAATGGGCAAAGTTCCTAGTTTTCGTAGATGCACAATCCACTTTGCTAACAGAGAATCCACCTTTGTTTCACAAAAGGACATGAGATGTGTATCGATGGCAGGAATTCCATTTTTCTAAGCACAACTGGTTCCGTCGTGAAACGGAGCGTGACGATGTTTTTTTTTTCAAACAATTTATGTCGATTGCCCACTGTAGACATAATAGAAGGAAAAAAATCTAAGATAAACCAATTAGGAATGCATTCGATTTGATTTGAACTTTGCAAATTGATTTTTTATGGTAATGCTTTACATTAATAAGAGAGAAATAGGTATTTTTCCAATCGAATGGTCAATAAAATCCATTAGAGCTAAACGGTAGACATTTGGCAGGTAATTGGTCGACTGTGCCAGGAAAAGAATATAATAATTTCTTCATTGTGTTTGTAGTGTGTTGCAACAGTAACTTTAATACGGTGCTGTGTCAGCCTGTGTTCTTAAAATTGTAAGAAAATTACACTTTAGTTAAAGCTTGGTTTCTATTGGGATGCAATTTGTTTAGTATTTTTCTATACACTCCTTACTATTGTCTATTGCATACGCCCCACGTTTTTAGTTTTAAATCTTATTTATACAGTTACATTTGAGCATCTCTTTTTCATAGATCACAAAACTGGACGTCCTAGTCTAGCTCGCGCCTTCCAGCCTTCACTAATTTGCAATCAAAAAGTTCAACTCTCTTTTTAGCCACGAAATCAGAAAATAAGCGTTAAAAGCGAAACCACCCTAACCTCTCAAACGTCCGAGTTTGACTACCAGCTACCCCTTGACCTACCCCATGTGAAATCTTTTTCAATAATAAAACTCCGGTCTAGTTCCAGTTAGAAACGTGATAGCTATCAGATTACTACAGTTCTACCCAAAATACAAATAGTACGCAAGAATAGCTGAAACTATCCAAAATCAATGTAATAAATTCGATCTGATAGGCAGCAAAAGTAGCTTTGAGAATCGAGAAGTCGCAGGACGTTTGATATAATTGGCACAGTCAGGCGCCAAAGATAACGTTACATAGTGTATCCAATTACTTCATTAGGTCACTTGGGTTTCTTCTCATGACTTATTAATGGACAACCTTTATAAATCTACAATCTTTTGAGAAGCAAAGGAAATGATTCGATGCTTAGGTATTTGGGTCACATCGACTCTCAGACAGCGAGGCGCGGCGTAAGCTTAACGATGACACGAAACCTGCGACTGTGACATATGCATACCTTTTTTAAACTATCTAGTATAACATTCTTATGGGCTCCCTAAACGATCATGCGGCATGACATGCATTACGTGCTGTCACTCATGCATGATCGTCTAGCTGTAGTGATAAAAAAAAGTGTGGAGTGATTAAAAAAAAGTGATTGACGTGCATGACCTGCAAACTACGTGCATGACATGCAAACTACATGCTGACCGTTGCTTCACTGTATTGATTAATAGCAAGCATGATGGTCCATCATGCAGCATGACATTCACGTAAACATTGCATACTATGTCATGCAAACATGATCGTTTAGGGACACTTTAATAGACCGATTTTTTAAAATAGTCCATTAGGATTAAGGGAGTAAGACTGTTTGTTTCAAAAATTCTTAACATTCTTAACATAATTAAAATTAAAAAAAATACGTTTAAAAAATATTTATTAAAACATACATACAATAAAATTACTCAACTTACCTAAATTTAAAAAATTAATTGTCTCTATCCATTTGAAGCTATCCTATCTCAATCGAGTTAGTCGCCAAAATAAAAATTTGTATTTGTATAAATATCATGTCAAACAAACGTATGTTACCTTAACACTCCATAAATTAATATAAATGTCCGAAATACTAATATTAGTAATCAATTATATTGGTACAGTCGAGTTCATTAATACATTTGCATTTTCGTACTCCTTGTCGCTCTGTAATTGACGCATTCGCTCTTGACATTAGCAAATATATTAGAGTGTTAAGCTACTAAACTAGTCAGATATTAATAAACTCGACTGTACTTGCCATAGAAAAATCTGTCAGAAACACGTCAGAAAGCCACTTTACCAGCCAGCACAGAATTATAAAGTTAAGAATGTTTGACACTATTTTTAGTGTTGATTTTAAATGTGTTCCATGCAGAAAAAAAAGTTCGATTTTGAAAATCTAACTTCTTTTTCATTCATTCACTTGTTTTGCATCGTATGTGCACCACGTAATTCGATTTCGTAATCTGCGACACACAGACAGGTCAATTTTCTATGGCATTGTTCAGAAACAAACCCGCGTTAGCGTCCGGACGATAATTGAAAACGCATTGGCTGTACGAGATTTTATCTTTGCCAAAAAAATGTTACTCAATAGTGGAATCGCAAGTGGTTACCTATAATTTTATTGTTTAAAGAAACCATTACCGGTCGTTGTTGAGCCTTACAAATAGCACTCAATGAATGGGGTTTACACTTCGTACAATGTGTAAATGCAAACGAATAATATATGTTTGACAGAATGATAAATGAGAATCAAGTTCCAAGAACGTTGTTAATTCTTTTGTCAATTTTCACAGAAAGCTTTGACCTAATTGAGTCACTAACATCAGTATTACACAGGTATTAACTAGGAATACCACTTCTGTGCATATTCATCATCATCAGCAGCCTATTATCATGTCCCCACTGCTGGGGCTCAGGCCTACCCTCTCAACGAGGGCGTTCTGGCTATAGTCCACTACGCTACCTCAGTGCGGGTTGGTAGACTTCACATGCGCCTAAGAATTTCTTCTTCGGCGTATGCAGGTTTCCTCACGATGTTTTCCTTCACCGTTTGAGAGCAGTCAGTAAATGTACTTAAATTTCGAAAAAAAATCCATAGGTACATGGCCCAGGCGGGGATCGAACTTCGGACCTTTCGATATGGCAGGCCGTGTCTTATCCCCGACGCCTGACGCTCTGTGCATATGAATAATATTAAATAATATTATCTTGTTACTTCTGAATGATAACAATTAAGGCATAAACAGATGTTTATTATCTAGCTATAACTAGACTTAACAATTATTGACATAATACTGCAATTATTTTCGCGGATACATCAATACGACTATTAGATATGTCAGGTAACAGATAAAACTGAAACAGGAGTCGTTTAGCAACCATCGCCTGCAGATATCGAACCGGTAATAGACATACTTATCTAAAGATATAAAACGACTGGAAATGCCAAAAGCGCAGTATGTTAATGAAGGATACAAAATATTCAGACTTGTCGAAAGCTTTCGACTATACGTTGAAATTTAGTCCACAATTAATGTATTTAAAATATAAGAAAAACAAAAGAGCGCTCACAGATCTTATAAATAAGTCTTTCAGTTGTGATAGTGCTAATTCAATAGTGATATCCCTCAGAGTGTTAAAACGGGTCTTGCGACCCAAAAAACAAGATCATACTAGACTTATGTGAAGTCTAGATAGAGTTCGTTTTTCAAAAACCAAAATCTGACAGCCACATTCTAATGAATAAGGGTATTCCCCAGTCGGTCATAATTATATAAAATTATAAACCGACTGCAAAACGATCTTGTATAGACTACTGAGGTACGGTTAGCATAAAATTTAGATCTTTCAAACTACATACGTTCGGCTAAACATGTTATTCTCTTAACTTATATAGGTTAACTTGACAATGAATAAATACTTGTACGATTACATATAAAAAAAATCTCATCTGTCACATCTAGTTGGTTCTACTGCTGTAACGGCAACAATTTGCCTGTGCACTGCGCGCACGCAGCTCGCGTCATCGCACGACCATCTCGTCAGGGTATCGGCCGGCATCCAGTTTCCGGATGTGGTGCGTGATCCTCCGATGAGGACGTAAGCCATAATCTTGATTGATGATACATTTTTGCTACAACGAAATTTCAAATAGCTTCCTAGTTTATTGTTTCTGAAACATAATAAGCAGCAGTCGATTAATGTCCGTGCACTGCTTGTATTTGATGAGTTTTTGATTGAGACTTGAAATAAGCCCAGTCAAGAACCTTCAGCCGAAGTAACAATTGACTCTGGATTGCCAACATTCAGCGCCCGACCCGATCAGTTGTGTTGGTATCAGAATGACTACATTGCATGACCTTTGAGAATCTGATAATCTGTCATTTTATTATAGGTAACGTAGGTATAAGTTTGATAGTCATAATATCCTGAACACACATTATTATTACATTATAATACTAATGTAATCAGACAAGTCAAGGTCCAATTTTGACGTCGGTCGGTAGTTTTAGAGGGAAAGACAGACTGTCAAAATATATTCCCTAAAAGGATTTTCACGATTGCCTAAAAATAGGGGAGTAAATAATTCTTAAACTCTGCAGTATGTTCCAAATAGGAAGTGTAAAATTGCCAATTATAAGAATTTCATCAACTCTGATTACTGAGAACCTTTCTGCCCCAACGGCCGTCAGTTCTACGAGCGATGTGCCTAGCCTACTGCCACTTTAGCTCCATATTCTTTGAATATGTCGGTGACCTTGGTTCTCCTGCGGATCTCCTCATTTCTGATTCGATCATTGCTACTCACAAGACAATAATTATTATTAATAATTAATTATTGATAATAATTATTATCGTCGCCTCATGTCATCATTAGATGCAGTTAGACCCGTAGGCGTAGGATACAACATCGGTAGGCATTTTTATTAACTACTATCTGTGACCCGCGGTTTCACCTGCATTAAATTTGGATTAGACAATTTACTTATTATCTTTATGAATTAGGTATAAGACTATGTGTTATTTTGATGTACATAACCTATATACTGTACCTAAAATTTCATCAGTCTGTTCATTAGTTTTCGCGTGAAAGAGTAACAAACATCCTTACAAAATTTCGCGTTTATAATATTAGTAGGATAAAACCGAGCGTAGCCAGCTTTTTCTGTATTCTGTGGATAAAACTAAAAGCTAGTTCTAGTGGATTTAATTTAACTAAGTAGGAATATGATGACCATGTAATGTTACTTCTTGATTATAAATCGCAATTAATCTGTCATTACTCATTATCATTTAATAAGATAAAAACTATCTATGGCATAACATAACATAACGGATTAGTTATCTAGTAAATGCCACAAAGACTATAAACGTGTTAATAATGCTTATTTTTTGTAATGATAATCATAAAAAGGAATTGAAGGAAAATATGACTAAAACAATAAAATATGACGCTTTGCCATCAGGTGATGGCAAAGCGTCATTTATACAACGTGCTTAATAATTCCGATAATTTCAGCATAGTGGATATATATTGATTGGTTTCTATGAGAAATATACTTGTCGACATTTTCGCCATAGTGCTATTTAGTTTCTAATGATTCTCTATTGACTAATATTGACAAGTAGTTAGTCTGTCTGGCATTTGACTGATCCGTGTTGTGTCGTACGTAGGAAGTACCTACAGACCGCGGTCGACCGTAACTAACAAACAGTAAAATTACAAATGGGGTTGTGGATATGATTTATTTTATGTTATGTCACCAGTACCCCCCGGGTGTTGCAGGTGTCTATAGGCGGCGGTGACCTCTTAACATCAGGCCCGCCTGCTTGTTGCCCCCGTAGCAATAAATAAATAAAATTAAAGAGAAATTTATTCATCAGCAAAGCTTATAGTTTACAATTAGTATAAAATAACATATTTTTAGAGCATCAGTGGCCTCGGTGATAAGACGCGGCCTTTCATATCGAAAGTTCGATCCCCGGCCGGGCCATGTACCAATGGGTTTTTCTCGAAACTTAAGTACTTTAAGACTGTTCTCAAACGGTGAAGGAAAACATCGTGAGGAAACCTGCATACGCCTAAAAGAAATTCTTAGGCGCATGTGAAGTCCACCAACCCGCACGTTGAGAGGGTAGGCCAGAGCCCCAGCAGTGAGGACATATTAATAGGCTGTTGATGAACATATTTTATATACTTAATCTAATTATTATCTTTCTTGATGCAAAGATAATTTTTCGATTACTTAATGACTTAATCTAACACTAGCAACAAAGTATTCGTGCCAC
This sequence comes from Metalampra italica, assembly GCA_949699065.1. Classification (NCBI taxonomy): domain Eukaryota; kingdom Metazoa; phylum Arthropoda; class Insecta; order Lepidoptera; family Oecophoridae; genus Metalampra; species Metalampra italica. Next base: position 4,715,812 of record OX452989.1, read on the forward strand.
TACAAATCCGATCTATGATTATCACCGACTTATTGAACCTTCAACGGGAACCACAACTTTATTACAAAATCTCTTCAAAACCTCTTCTATGTCCACTTAAATTACTTTTTTCTTCATTACAGGTATTTCGTAATCTCTCACGTTTCCAATTTTAATGATTAATTGTCATTTTATACCGGTCTTCTCTGTTCTTTAATAAATTCGAATCACGTAACAGTAAAAAGTAGACAATAGGTGCTGAAAGAATCATGTCAGTTTGGTAATATTTCTAGTTTAATTGTGGTACCCTACTATCCAGGAGAGAATTTGATTTTAGAAAAATTTCAGTGCGTTTCATGTTTTTCGGTGTCTACTTTACAAACTCGCGCTCCATAATAAATATCGTGTACAGTCGGCCAAAAAGTTATTTACCACCATAAGATGAAAAAAGTCATTTGCACGTCATAAAACAGTAAAGTCTAATTTCAAGTAATTATTTGTTAGAGAGATTTCATCCTTATAATTGACCCTAACGATCGATGCAATAGATGTACAGGGTGTAATTTTTACATATTTTAGTCGGTTCGATTCCCGGGATGGCAAGCGAATTTTTGAAAATCTTTAAATGCAGTTTTCTTTCCTATGAATTTCTTTAAATAAAGGAATGTTTTCTTTGAGTAAAAATGTCTATCTACAGTATTAAGAGTACTTTCCCTCCAGGTAGCATTACAAAATTCCACAGGGTGGAATATGTTAATATGGTATACAAAAAATTTGTTATTCTGATGTCTGATGTATGTTCCTGTTAAGTTTCATCAAAATTTGTTTCGTAGTTTTTGCGTGAAAGACAAACAATAACAATCAAAAATCCTTACAAAAATTCTCGTTTATAATTTAGTAGGATGAACGACCATATGCGTCTGAATCGATAGTAAGATTATCATAGATCAATAAAAAAAACTAGACATGCATCGAAGATTCATTGTTTCGTCCACAAATGTGTTGCAGGCCGCGTGTGTGATGTCAGCGCGTGCAGGCTGCATCCCAGAGGCTATATAAACACTTTCACTGCGCGAGCGCGCGAGTCGCGGGATGAGACCGCCGATCGCACGCACTCTGACCCCGGCAACCGCGTCAAACGGACATTGCGAATTCGAATTTTGAATTTTTGTTCATCTGTGTGTGTGACGTTGTGTCGTGATTTTCTGTGCGCAAGGTGAGTTTTCAACTTTGTTTATTATTTATTACATACTAGCTTTTCCCCGCGGCTTCGCCCGCGTAGAAAGTTTATCCCGTGTACATTGTAAAACAGCGCCCTCTACGTTGGCGTTTTGTTACTTAGTGGGTATTAGCGGACGCCCCGCGACTTTGTCCGCGTTAATAAGTAGCTTATATGTTATTCCAGGATATAAGCTATCACTGTACCAAGTTTCATCAAAATCTGTTCGGTAGTTTTTGCGTGAAAGAGTAACAAACATCCTCACATCCAAACATCCTTACAAATTTTCGCCTTTATAATATTAGTAGGATAATAAATAAAAAATATTTATAAAAATCAGTAAAGTAAAATAAATTCCTGAAAATAAAACTATAGTGTTAAAATTTTATTAAGCAATAATTTTGACATCAATGTTTTTAAATATTTAAAATTTTATTTATTTTCTTAGAATATTTTTGTTTATTTTAATACACAGTAGGCATTTATTAAATTAGATAGGTGTACAATGTCATAAAAATGTCAGTAAGTTCATAAACATTTCGCATTTAAAATCTTGATAAGAACAACTTATTTCTATGTGACTAAACATTTAATATATGAAACAACTCAATCAAAGCCACGAGGAAATTCTAGTATAGGTATAAAACTAAAATGAAAATAAAGCTCTACTGAAATAGTTTCCAATCAGATAGTTACCTATTTATAACGGAAGTAAATATGTCAGAAAGCTGTTAGTACAGGCGATAATAACATCGTGCATACAAAAGACATCAACGCGCGAGACTACTGCATATTTTATAAGAATAATTAAGTAGGTGACAAAACCTTGCTACAAGAAATATAAAGACAGTATATTTTTATATATATTTAGTATATTTATAATAATCTCTACAATCTATTATCATATTACAAGAAAAAGATGGAATGGGAGGGGCCGCCCGCCCGGCTGGTAAAGGAACTCCTCTAGCTCTACAGAGTTCTCAATAGTACGGTCGACCGCACGTCAGTGGTAACAAAACCAGTATAAAGTGGTCTATCATAGTATTGGAACTCCCTGATAAGCTAGGCCATCTCAAGGTCAAAGTGTTTCCACTGACGTGCGGTCGACTGTACAAGGACGCTTGCTGCATTGCCTCTGTCAACCTCCAGGCTGATGCGGCTGATAAAGAAGAATCTGACACGAAAGTCACCGGACTTTTTCTTCAGAAATTTGCCGATAATTGATGCAATTCTTAGGCTCCCAGGCGTTCAAGCCCTAAGTGTCTCTACCAAGGTTTAACAAGGTTTAATTCACCTCCTCAATTATTTTAATAAAATAGGTAGCAGAAGCGATTCCTCAAGCATTGTAATGTATACGTCTATGAGTTTGTAATTTTGGCATATTCAGTATTAAAAGAATCAAATAAGTTTCAGCTCAATCGTTTAGTAAATAAATAGTAAAATCTAATTTTTTTTCTAAGTATGACCTACACGTAAATAAAATCTACTTGTTGTTATCTAATAAGGTTTTCCTTTTGCCAAAATACCTATACAAACAAACCTACTGGCAATAAGTTTTCAAATTTAGAATACAGCCTTAATCTGTTACTATAGAGTTCAAATTGGCATGAACTTTAATTTTTCTTAAGTACATACTGCAGTTAACAATTGGGCATCAAAAATACATCAGCAAACAACGGTGTACGGTGGACCGCAACTCACATAATACGAAACCGTAGTCATTATTACCCATCGCATATTACCGACGTGTTGGCGTGTGGTCGACTGTACGTGCGCAGACGCAGCCGATGTGAACGCAACGCGTAGACTCGTCGCACTAGGTCACGGGGCGCATGTACTATAATAATATTGTGATTAGATTTATTCAACTCACACTGTTTTCTTATTAAACTGCAATAATTTCGGAGTTTTATACTTTTATATAAATTTATTGACGGTTAGTTAATTTATAAACATTTAATTTTTTAACAATTGCACATTGTCTGACCCCTAGTGATCTGTTATATACACAGTATATACTATAGGTATTGTCTGTATGCAAACGGAAACCATTTAGGAATATGCTAATATCATAACTTCATCATCAACAGCCTATTAATATGTCCCCACTGCTGGGGCTCAGGCCTACCCTCTCAACGAGGGCGTTCGGGCTATAGTCCACCACGCTAGCCCAGTGCGGGTTGGTGGACTTCACATGCGCCGAAGAATTTCTTCTTCGGCGCAATAAATTGACAGGTACAGTCAACAAAAGAGACAGGTAAGCAGGCACCATACAGAGCGTGTATAGCGCTGTACTGTACCTATGCTTACCTCTCTCTTTTGGTGACTGTACTAATTAAATTAATATTAGAATGCACAGGGGGCTTACAATAACTTAAATCTAGTGGGAACGAAGAAAACTGGGACTTTAGGGGGAAAAATTATAGATAATAGATAACAATGCCTTCCTACCCGATTACTCTAATAAATCGTAGGTATCAATAGTCGGCATGGCCTAACATTCTCTTACTAAAATTTGGAAAAGTGAGAAAGCAATTAGCAATCGCGATTGCATTTTGCCCAACTCTGCTGGCAGCTATAAAATGATTTCTCATGATCATTATTGCACCGAACGAGCTTGAACTTTTGACTTGCGCCTGACACCAAAAGCTGCCACCAAAAGCTTGCATAGCTTTTGACAAATACGTGCGCACAAATAAATGGCTTTTATTAGTATTACCTATTTTCATGCGCGCATCCGACCTTTCAAACTATCGACTACACGCCAATAGAATGTAATATGAATATTAAGACTGCTTAATATTCATATTACATTCTATTGGCGTGTAGGTAAACACCATGCAACTACAAACTTACTGCAACAAGTAATTAGACACTACAGTTAATTAACGGTTGTATTTAAATGCATTTTAAAATTAATGTTTTGCTCTTTAAAAGTAAAGATCCCACTTAAAAACATAATCACCTTTAAAAATTTGTTACCATAGTAATAATAATAATGTTTGGACAAATTTACACACGGCTGTTTAGTCCCGAACTAAGCCGAAGCTTGTAAAGGGGTACTCAATAACTGATAAACATACGTAAATACTTTTAAATAAATACTTAAATAGATACAAACACCCAGAATCCGAAAACCAACAGTTATGCTCATCACACAAATGTTGGTCCCGGGTGGGAATCGAACCCACGACCTTCGGCGCAGTAGGCAGAGTCACTACCACTTCGCCAACTGGTCAGTCAAATAGTAAATGACCACCACAATTTAAATCAAAACTTTCAGACTTTAATGAAATAGAGTAAATAAAAAATAATATCACAATTTAAGTTAATAATACATCAGCTCTGTGACACAGAAAAAAGCATTTGTGGTTTTTTTTACAATGCCATTATACCTCAGTATTTATTTGAAATTTAAAAATATCCAAATAGACTTTATAGAAGGTAAAACTCAATTATAAAATACAAAATCTTCCTCTTTACTGACTTGACTACAGAAAAGAAATTCTCAAACAAAGAAAACTATCTACCTACGAGTAATTTATAAAGAAGAGATTATCCTTACTAATGTTAGTGCGTGTGCGGCGATTTAAAAAGAAAGCGAAACTAAAAGAAAACGATTCATCACTGTAGTTCCAATAATTATTTTAATTATTTATTTTCTAAATTACTACGCTATTTGCAACGTAACTACATATTTACTAGGACTTCCTATGTTATGAAAATTGGACAAGGTCAAGAACATAAGAATTTCGATTTTAACATTGAAAAAAAAAACATATTAATTATTTTTTTCCTTGTTTTAAGTAAAGCATAACAATCAAAAAAACAATTTTATTGCCTTTGTAACTATGTTTTTAAGGCACAACAAATCCACCAATCTCGATAGTGGAAAATACACGAAAGAGGACATCCAATCAACATAAACTAAAAGTATGTTTTGTTCTATTACTAGTGACCTAACGTTGACGCTCGCAAATGCAATCACCCAAAAGCATTTTACGACATTATTTACTCATAAAATGTACTCAGCTCAATGACAAAGTTACATTAATGCACACTTTGCTACCAAAATAACTTGGCATTATGAATTCACACTTAGTACCACTTGCAAACACATTGACATCACGAGATAGCCTCTACTTAGGTGTTAAAAACTAACCTAAGTTTAAATGTTATTTGCGAAATAAATTTTATTAAGACTTTAATAACTTGGTTCATTCAACTTGATGACTATGATTATTTAGTAATTCGTTTGGTGCTGTAGAGTTTCTTTTCAAAATATTTTTGTACTGTCATCAGTCTGATCCGGAAGATTCGCCCACCGAAGAGATCCTAGCTCCATGAGTGTGATCCACTGCTAGACATAGTTTTTTTAGATACCAAAACAAAAATAATACTTAATATAAAAAATTATGACCCTGAATGTTGACAAAGTTTTCAATAGCTCTAGAATGTATGATCGATCGAAGCTCAGATCTTCTGTCTAAGATGTGTGCCGGAGACTTAAGTATAAACAAACAGGTCTAATAACTTATCTAATTTTTTAAGGTTAAAGTATTTTGAAAATGTGTTGTGATAAATTACAGGTCATTGATTTACATATAATTGTCTCGTCGAGTGAGGAGTTACCGTGAGATACCGATATTTCGTCGACCTTTAGAAGTTACTTGAAAAACCAGTTTCTAATCCTTCATCTGCAGTTTCCACTCAGGATATTATAATTAATATTTATAATAAAACTTTACTTGTAGCTATTTGTATACCTAATATAAATTAATTAGCTAAATTAAACATAATTAATTGCTATGTCCTTTTTAAAGTGTTCTGTATTAAAATTATTCAATGTACTAAATGTCCTATTATGTGACCTTAAAAGACCGCATCGTTCATTGATCTAGTGGTTCGGTCGTTAAACTCGCGCGCTAAAGACCGTGGGTTCGATACCCGCTAGGGATAGACAACTTTATACAATTTATAGAAATTGGACCTGGTCTGAATGTTACAGTTATACAGCACATTATGTACTATAATTACAAATAAAATTCATTACATTTTGTACATTGTCTTATCCTTGTATTAATTCTCATGGTAATACGAGATAAAGTACTGGTTTTGGATTAGACCAGTACCTATAATAATGTGATATCATCATCATCATATCAGTCTATAGACGTCCACTGCTGGACAAAGGCCTCCCCCAAGGATCTCCACGACGACCGGTCCTGCGCTACCCTCATCCAGCTGGGTCCCGCGACCTTCACTAGAATAATGTGATATACAAATAAACAAACTTTGAGCGATTTACGCATAGCTACTTATGGGTAGGTATACCAATTGTAATACACCAAAAACAATTTCGAATATCCATATTCGTTTCAATTAGAGTCACGGGCAGATAAAAAGTTAATATAATTAATATTTTTAAAAGTAAAGGGTCTCTACTTAGTAAACGTAACTGCTCTATAAAAGAGAACAGAACGTAAATAAACCCTTTAAATCTTTTAAATCAAACACGATTGACCTGAATGGAATAGCTTGTTAGGCATCCATGGATGCGCTAACCCTACGTGATTCATTACACGAAGATGCGAGATAGGCCTACGGCGACGTAACAATGGGCCGCGGAGATCGGTAGCTGTGAGTACGTATGTCCGTGTATACGGTTACAGATGACTCTATGAAGTAATTGCCTAGTTTATAGCATACCAGTATTTCTATTAAACAATCAATAGTATTTTGTATGATAAAAGTTCACTCGTATAAAAGTAGAATCATTTGTATTCTCTTCAATCGTTCTCCAAATTCTTCTAAACACATACATAGACATAGAATATCTAGACATTCTATACGTAGACATTCTAATATTACATAAATGTATACCCGCCTCACGGACAGACAATTAAAAATAATATACTAAACTAAATATTCAATTAAAACATGATGACAACTTTCATGGGATTAATTAGGTAGGGATTTTCTCTTTGGACCATAGAGTAGGTAAATTATATAATTATACCGGCAACTTTGGACTAAAACGAACTAGTTAGGTACTTCAAACACACAGAGCATTCTCCTTTTGTTTTGCTTGTAAGTAGGTTAAAAATTTACAAACAGACAAAAGAAAACTATAAAGTGCTAGCTGTTGTCCGCGGCTTCCACCGAGTGTTAAGTTTTTTTCCCTGCGGAACCAGTTAATCGCGGTAAAAAGTAGTCTATATCCTGCCCCAGGCTTTGATGTATCTCCAAACCAAATTTCATCAAAATCCGTTTAGCGGTTTAAGAGTGAGTAACAAACATTACAGTTTGTTACTCTGACGAGTCTTTTCTGTTTAAAATATTAGGATGGATTAGGTAGATAATAAATAAAACTTCGAACTTTGTTATTGAAAAGGGTTAAAGTTGATCGTGCTAGCTAGAAGCTAACACAACAATAGGCTACAGTAATGTAGTTAGATCAGTATTTTATGACGTCACGACTGCCCCGAAGCCTTGGAGGCTGTGATGGTAATTTAATATATGGTTATGATGACAGGAAGACGTCAATAATGTCAGGTAGATCGCTTTAGGGCGTGATCTATGGTGTTACAAAGCAAATTGCTCCTAATACATTATGCCGGGAGTGTTCTTTGTTCTTTCTACTATTAGATCTAGACATTTTAGAACTTCTAATGATTACTTTTCAAAACCACTGAAGGATTCGAATGGGGTGTTATTATTTGTCGCTGGGTTCTTCGCAATGTTTTAGGTTGAGTCTAACTTATTCAGTGCTACTTGACGTTTATATGAATGCCAGATCTTTCTATATTGAGTTGATTGGGTTATACTTACATCTATCTTTTCTACAATTTACTTCCCCGTCCTATACAGTTAGCTTTTGATACTACATTACCTTTGACTACTTACATTGACTATTGATAGTTGATAATTTATTTTTGAAATTAAACAAATATAATGAGAAATCTACTACGAACTTATTCTCTCTTAGTTCTTATGCCATACAAATACTAGAATCTAAGTACCTAACTATAATCTTATATAGGTACCTACCTGTTTTACCTTTACCTGTTATTTATATTAAGGTAAACATTGTTACATAAGTATAGATTGTCCTATGGATAGCTCTCTAAGTCAGCCAACCTGGGACCTGGGACTTAAAAATCAGGTGACGAGGTATTAATTTCAACATAATTAGCACTATTAATGTCTCAAACATAAATACCTACCTAAAACTTTCACATATTACGTGGTCTTACGAAAGCTTGCCTAGTATCTGACACCCTTTACCAAAAGTCAGAACTGACAAAGCTTAGTCACCTGACCCAGTAGCCTAAGGCTTTTCTTTATTCGAAGTGACCTCCAGAAATAGTGTTGGGCTAGGTAATATCGATAGTGAAAGTAACTATTTTAGAACAGGACAAAATTCTTTTTTTTATTACTTACATTATAAAAGGCAAAACTATTCAAAATTAGTAAAAATACATACCTACATACGAGTATAAAAATAATACATAGAATTATCGAATTCTAATTTTTTTATAAAACAGAAACCCAAAAAATTTTCTATTAGAAGTGCATATAAATTACATTAGAAATTATTTTTAAATCGATGTCCTCAAAATATAAATATCGATGTTTACCAACACTAGCGGTGCCAGTTACACCATTATAAATGACCGCTCCCATAAACAAAACAAGAGCATCACAATAATTATGTGACAAATGGTCACTTTTGTCATATGGTTAACACATGGCTGTCATTGTCACATGCTGAAACCAATGTTCTAGAAGAGATGTGACACGAATTGTGTCACACAATGGACCACTTGAAAATAATTCAAAATGTTTTAGAATTTATTAGACCCAGTAGAGTTTGATCTAATTATTATATTTTAGACACAACGACGAAAAATACCATAAATGAAGACAATTATAGATAAAACGCATTACGATTATAACGACTGTGTTAACGACATGTTACTCCTAATAAAAAATCTAATTTATTATTCGAGTTCCCAGCACTAAGTCATCTCATACATGCGGTGTTGCTATATTTGAATAAAAATAATCTCGTAATACTAAAAAATGAACTTTTATAACATCGCATATAAATTATGTATGTAGTGACTTTATTAAGAATCTGTAAAACAATAGATACTCTAGTTGATAAATAGTTGATGATATTTTGAATATAAAAGTATGTCAGATGTAGATACTCTTAAATACAAGCTTTTTTGTCCGTTTATCTATCCCACGGATATCTAGGAAACTACTGAACCGATTGAGTTCAAACTTGAAACTTGTGATAAGAAATTAAAATGAAAAGAATTAGTTTCGGTATAGTTCAGGAAATCTAAAATTGCAGAATTTTTCAGGCGAACCTTATAGTTCATAATATCAATTGGATGCCAACGAAATCGACCACTATTATGCTGTGGTTTATATGGTGTTACTTAACAATTATTAATCAAAAATCGACTTAACTATAGTTCAAAGTAGCAATAGTTATAGACATCAACGAGGTATCCGCATATGCATAATTATTATTTATTATAATATGTAATAATAATAAAAATTTGACTTTTCTTCTCAAAATAATCCAACCGTTAGGCAGCCCTTTATTTACCACCGTCATTTTTCTGCAACGAAAGCGTGCTGCAATAGCTAGCTAATAGTTGGGTACACGCCTACCCACGTCATGTCAACCACTCTGACCCAGTGCTGGTGAGTGGTCTTTGTATTCGTCTTAGAATTTTTTCTTTGACTTATGCAGATTTAAAAACACAAAAAAACCTGGCGGGTATGATAATAAAACGCACTAACACCTGGTATGGTCATAAAATTTTTGACATGGTTTTTTTTCATTCGATTTTTTCAGTTTTACCTACTTCTTTTTTTGATCTTATTTTTTATTAGTATAGATGAATTTTTAAATAGTGATGATCAAAAATTTACCTCTTTTAATTTAGACGAAATTATTTTAGACGAAACGAATTTAATTTAGACGAAATTTTAATTTAGACCTTTAATTTAGACGTCTTTTTCTCAGATAATAATTTTTGTAGAAATTCATTGAAGTCAGGGGCATGACATTGGCTACTTTTACTGCGGGACACAACCTAATCCAATCGGGCGAAGCCGCGGGCGACAGCTAGTATCAAATAAAAGGAAGCAAACCGAAACCTACACGAAAGAAGAATAGCGAGTAGAGCTCCCAAAATAAATAATTTTTTATTACACACTATCTACATATCTGCATTAGAGATAATTTGAGAACAAGTGTGTAAACATTACGCTTACATAATTTCTGTTTTGGCATATTGCCCCATAGCGGCCGTGAACCTTATGCGTGCGCGTCCAAGCCTGTTCTCTGTGAAACTGTTATTAAGATGTGTGTTACCATATCTTATTATTATTGACAAACACATTTTCATTCACAAATTAAGTACAAGGATTTAAAAGGTCATTTTAGGGTACCATACAAAATGCTAACAACGAATGGAAAGGAACTTTTTGGAGAATTGTTATTGATTAGTTGTTCCTGTGAGGTTCTAAGTTCGCAATTACAATATAAACGTCCAGCTAAGTAGGTACACAATAGTCGTTTAGCCTTTTATTAAACATTAAAATCAACGTAACACAAATACAGAAGTTTTTTTAACACAGAATTCATTTTTCTTATCGCAAATAGTACGTGCCCCTGGAGCTAGGAATCGATACTGCAACGCGTGAACTGCGGGTAATGCTATAATACCGGCTGGGTTAGTAGGTCGACGGTCTATCCGATAATAGTAAGCGGTAATCGTTGGAGAACAACATCATCAAGTCTGTTGTTCTCCAACGTGTTATTCAATGTAAAAAAATGATTTACTGCCATTCCGCATCAGTCCATTAAAGAAACCTAATTTCAACTGTCTCGCCATAAATCACAAATAAAATCAGATAAGTTCATTCGTGGTAATAATACAGTATATGTACGGACAGTTGGTACACTACCAATTACATCTGTAACAGATGCGTCTTGAAACGACTCGACACGCGATGGTGTCTACAAATTCAATAGCATCTCTTTACTTTTTACTCTAATTAAAGATCAATTCATTTCAATTCATCAACCTACAGTAGGCGGCTGAAGGGGTTTATTTTTATTAACAAATGAATTATGACATAAAATATTTCCGCAGTAATCATTATTGAATTAAATTGACCTTTTACGTATATTTCATTTATTGAAAAATAATGTCAAAACTTAGTCTGCATTAGCTTAGTAATTATCAGTTCAACATCTTCAGTATTTCGACGTCCACTGTCGAGCATAGGTGTTACTCGGTCCTGTACCGTACTATTTTTCAGGTCATCGGTCTACCAGTCAACCGCTCATAACAGGTCGATCTTATCAGTAACCATACCTGTTATCTATACTGTAATAATGTCATAGGTCGCCCGAGCGAAAGCGGAGATGTAACGTAACGTACATACACGTTACCAAGCTTTATATAACAGCTGTCGCAGTTACACTGATACCGCTGTTAGATGTGGCACTGGGTGGTGTCACGGTATGCTAATATGGAATATCGATACGTTATACAATGGACACTGATTTGACATTGTTTGATTTGATATTTATCGGTTGCTTAATGGGATTCTTAAATACAAAAATAACACTACAATAACACGTAACTTGGTCTACTCTCTTTGCACTGTTGGTTTTACAAGGACACCACCATTTACATAAATAGCACCCAACTTTGTACAAAATTGGCAACATTATATAGAACCCACGGCCATAGGAGACGGTAGAAGCCGGTACTCGGAAGAAGCACGCCTAAATACTAAGCAAATAAAACGATCGTTACAAAATCACTGTTACTTCCTTAACACACTAGCGGACGCCCCGCGGCTTTATCCGCGTTAAAAGTATAATACGTGGTTTTCCAGGATATTAGCCATCAATGTACCAAGTTTCATGAAAATCCATTCAGTGGGATTGAGCAACAAACATCAAACTTTCGTATTTATATAGTAATGGAAATAACACAGCAATATTGTTTATTCTAAAAGCGCTAATGTAATTCAAATATTGCATTTCCTCCGGTACGCAACTGACTGGGTACAGGCAACAAAAGAGATACTTATATGTAGTATAGCGCTGTACTGTGCCTGCTTACCTATATCTTCTGTTGGCTGTACTACTGCACGCAAACTGGGTAAGTGTGCCGTGGAGACGCGCAGGCGCACCTTCCGTGAGAACCACCCACATAGCACACAATACCTTGAAAAATTCGACCAATAGAGCCATTTCCATAGTATATTGTTGTAGAAATATAAATAAACTTTCGTTTTGTAGGGACATTTTTAAAAACTGACAGTATTTTGAACCTGTGTTATAAAAAATAAATGATTTACTTATTTATGTTTAAAAAAGCTTTGCCCAATTAATGGTTGAAATGATACTTAACAACAATTCGAATACTCTTTAAAAACAATTTCTTCCAGAAAACCTTACAGCCTATATAGTCCACCGTTGGACCATTCCTCGTCTTGCGATAAGAAAAGTTCCTAGCCGGAGTCACACCACTTAAAATCAAATTTCAAATGACTGCCTTTCCAATAACCCAATCGTATTATTATCTCGTAGATAGCTATAAATACTTTCTAAATCGTACAATTACCAATCGTTCGCAGTCGTAAAATGTAACCATTGACATTTGTGAGTATTCCAAACGATCCATCAAATCACGCAAGAAACGCTATTTTTCACTCCAAATAGCGCGGGTGAGGCAACACTCATTATTAACGAATTAGTATAAACTCCCACGCTTGCGCATGCGAGTAACATCTGTTCCAACACGATTGGCATAAAAAATGGTCTTGACAGACGGACAGACAGACATACGGACAACGGAGTGATCCTTTATGGGTTCCTTTTTCCCTCTTTTGGGGTACGAAACCCTAAAATAAAAACAAACGCTTTTGCGTCTCGGAAACAAAATAGCCAGAAGGCGGTGCTCCGACGTGGGCTGCAAAGTTAACGTGGTAATACAAACTTGTTTTTTCTGCTAGTGTCCCTTTCATGTGCATGTATATTTTATTTTCGTGACGCAAATAACGTTTGCTTTCGTATGCCAATTCATTTAGAATTGAATATACATGGACTGATTTTTGTTTCTTTGTTCATAGAATAAAATCTAACACGGTCGCTAACAAGGAATTTTTTTAAAGGGGGGGAGGGGTGGGGGGGTTATTTATAGTAAAGTAGGTAATTATTTTGTAGTTTAGTTTATTTAACATTTTATACTGAAGATTTCATTGTTGTTTTAAAATTCCAATAAATAAATAAAAATATGTGGTAAATCTGATAGTTTTTTCAATAAAATCATACATAATATTATTATGCACATTGCAAAATAACATTGATGACCTTTACGGTTACTGAAAACGTGTTAATTTTTCACCTGCCAAATCCACTGTCTACCTACAATTATAGTTTAACCATATAATAATGACAACACCGACAAAACCTCAGTCACAGTCTGTAATTTAATAATCGATCTTCTATGATTCGATTTCAAAATCGATTACGCGAAGTTCAAATCCGAATGCATGTGAGTTGTATTGTAGTTAAGTTTGCATATTAGGCCTTGACATTTGAATGATAAGGTTTAGCAAATTATAAGTAATTTGAATGTCTAAATAAATATTCATTGTGAGAAAATTATACAGATCGGAAATAATTGCTGTTTTTGTTCTGCTTACATGAATAAAATTATAAACATGAATTATTAACTCTTCATTCAGAAATAGGTAGTCTTGCACATATTGCTTGGACGGTACTAACCTATTATAATATGGATTTGAGGTTGCTAGTCAAGTCTGGGAATACCAGTATGGTAATACATGTCAAAGTTACACAATTGGTGTAAGAGATAGACGTCCGACTGTAAAGGAAATGTTATTTCAAAAGGCAGATTTTAGTACAATTTAATAAAATAAAAATTGGCATAAAATTAATTTCAATCCAATAAATCAAACAACGTATCTTACAATAAAACGGGTATAATTCATGATTTATGCACTACCGAAGATAATCATCACCCATTTGTGCATCGGATCTCAGTCTATGTAGGTACTAGGTATTTTGTTACGGTTAGTTAAACCTTTTGAATTGTTAACTTATATTACAACCAAATATGATGGTCAGAGGACAGACATTTCTGAATCCTTTCGCTCCAATAAATATTTTGTAACTTTTTGCGTAAAAGTGACCTCAACTACGACGACGTTTGCCGGCGCTATTGAAAAAGGAGATTCTTATTTTGTGAATGTTTGGTTTGCAATGGCGATGAAGTAACCACGCCGCAAAAACTTCGAGGATACCTAATATAAACTTTAACTTAATTTTTAATTGTAATTTAATTGACTTTATTTTATTTGGACATCAATAAAATTTTCATTAAGTTGCCTAGCCCTTAACAATCATTTAATTTTATTGTGATTTCGTTTTAAAAATTGTTACCGATGGAATTCATAATTCATTTATTAATAATAATTTACAAGCTTACAGACTAGAAAGTCCAAGGCACTTATAAATAACGGATTAAGTAACGTCCTAAGTTCTGATTAAAATATTTCTTTAGCTCCTTAAACGTTTAGTTTGTACAAAATACCTTCGTATTATAACGCCTTAAAAGCAAAACGTGCAATATTTTGTATAAATACCGTAATGATCTCAAAATGTAGGAAGTAAAAATTTACGATGATTTTTTCTGCCTATATAATAACTCAGTCTTAACCCAAAATCATCTAAAAGCTCATCAGCTATTTCACACCTCGGCACCGCAAGTAAAAGTTACATCCAAAACAAACGGGCATGAAACGATTCGCCTCGCACATTGCCGTCGAACGCAGTAAAAGCGAAAGTGACACGTAACTATACCTATAATACACCCTGTGTATAAATAGGCGTGTCAAACTCAAGCATCTTAGTCAAATGAGTTCTAAATTGGGTGGGTCGCAAACGCAGGTATAGCAGAAAATGTTCTTTACTAAGAAAAAAAAACTTGTTTTTAGCATAGCGGCGAAGAAATATAACATGCTGTACAAAGGCATATTGATTGTGTTTGTTTCCATGTCACCCGCGAAATAGGGAAAAGGTGATATAAAATTAAATTAAATCACAGAGGATTTTAATTGGTTACCTAATATAGCCTATTAGTGTGTCGCGTTTATATTATTATTTATTATATTTAACTCTGTAAGAGTTTATTTTTCATAACATTTTAGGTATACATAAAATGAACATTTTATACTTTTTCTATTATATTTTAGTAAGTGGCAACGAACTTTGTGGCCTTTACCTACTATCAGATGGGCTATCGGATGGTCTACCCGTTTGCTACTTTATTTTGTAAAACCAAAATAGTTATATAAAATTGTACAAACAAAGGATATGAAATTCAGTATTCCGGGCCGGTGTTTAGTCTTACCTGGTGTTCTGTCCCTGTGTTTTAACGTCAATTTATGAATGTTACAAGTCACTTAGAGCCGACGTAAGATTTGCGAGAGGTCCGTTCGTCCGTTAGTTCTTTAATAAGTGTTTATTATTACGCATTTACCCGTCATCGCCGTGTCAGTGCTACGTAATGGTCAGGTAATGGTGCTATGAGCGGGGTTTATATATTTCAGTTTCTCAATATTGTACTCGCAAGTATCCTAGCCTTCTTGGTCTATAAGTGATTCAAAAAATTACAACACCAAACTTATTTTATTCCAAACAACATTGTATGAAAACATCGTTCTATGAAAATTTGCGCATTTCTCCAACACTGATTATCCGTGTTGACGGAATTATTCTTAAAACTTTATTAAAATAAAAAGGATTTTTCTGTAAAATTTATTGTAAGTGTTGTTCTACGATTCCTTCCTTATTGCATCTCTCATCTTACATCATTAGATGTAAATCTACTCATCTTCAAGATGATTAAAAACATGACTGTATGTATGTTAGCTTTAATTAAGAAACTAACCAACATACCAATGACTTAATATACGCAAACACACATACACGTCTACGACGAAAGACCACCATAAATTCCTATTAGTACAGTCAACTACGCCTAACTGTACGTTCTAAAAATACGAAGTTTATATATTATTTGTACCTATTTATAATTATCCTTTATACTAATAATATAATATATAAACTTCGTATGATTTAGGTACAAAATAATAGAAAAATAATACTATGTATGTAGCGACCAACCATTCCACAGTTATACCCAGTGGTTTGAGGAAATTTAAATACATATATTGGATATTTAATTAAGTATATATAATTTACACCGTTTTCAAATATATTAAATTGAGAATATCACAAATAAAACATGATTTAACCCAAAATACATTTAAGCCTTCCACGTCACTGTAGGAGCATACGCAGTTTTAAGTTGTGGACCCAGCGGTTCGAGCTGTGTATGTATTGATAGATCAGTCAGACAGTTCTATCCTTTTATTATAGTAGATAAACTGTACGAATCCAGTTATTTTTATTGTTGACTGTACAGTCATAGTAGTATCATATCATAATCATATCTTATTTGTAGCTGAGGTATCAAAACCTGTTCAAACGGGTAATTTGTTAAACCGAAGCTATATAACTGATCATAAATTGAAATCCAATCTCCCGACCCGAGGTCAACAAATAAACTCTAGGATTTGTATTACAAGACGCTGATTGTCACATATTCGGCAAAAACACAGTTTCCAAGGATCTTAAAATTCATAGCTCTAGCCACAATGAGTATTGTTTTAAACAATATGACAGCGCAAGAATTTACACAGCGGTGTAATATTGTTAGATTGGAAGGACACCGCACGCGAAGTATAAAAAAAATATTGATAAATTTAAAAAAAATGCCCCGGCAGCTTTATAAAAATATTCGAAAATCATTAAGGGCCTTTTTCCTGTCGCCCGCGTCCTGGTCTGGCACGCCTGCGTTTGTTCGCACGCTGCGGGCCACACGCAAGACAATGTTTAACTGCACCCAGCAGTCTTGCTTGTGCGTGTAGCCAAGGAGTAACATTCTATGTACGGTCGACCGCACGTCAGTGGAAACAACGACAGTCTAAACTGGTCTTTTTATAGTATCGAAACTCCCTAATAGGCTAGGCCAGCTCAAGGTCAAAGTGTTTTCACTGACGTGCGTTCGACTGTATCTACATTATAAAAACTAAAACTTTAATTAATATTTCCCAAATCGAAAAATTTATGTACCTACTAGAACCAGTGGCACTGTCGCTTACCGGATCCATGACACGTGATGATACGTGGTCTAGCTACTTCATAGTGATTTCAAAATGGTTCCGTACAATCCGCTATTAATATTAAGTTAGGATGAAACGCGTTTCCTAGACTCGTCATCCCTCTACATCCGTCACACTTATGTCAGCTGCTTTTCACAATATTTGAACAAATTAAATTTGTTTAGCGAGCGGCAATGGGCCAAGCTCACTAGACACTCTTACAAAACTCCTCTTGGTGTCAGATCGCCAACCCCAGAGCAAACAATTACGGTTACAGCAAACAGCTACCGAGGTTGACGACTTGTCACCGAGTTAGAACGATTATGGCACAATCGATCGGTGGGTCATGCCTGTCAATTTCTCAAACAAATTGATTATCTCAGTGACATATCCCTGAAATAGGGTGAAATGGTAAAATTCAGGGCAGCAAAATTTTTTCAAGTCTATGGATGAAATAGAAAAGTAGACATCGCTAGCCGATTATTCCGTAACCGTACTAAAAAGGATGTGTATTTATCTTTTAAAAATCTCATAAAAACAAGTTTAGTAAAGGGTTTCCCCTTAAGGGGTATTTTTACCCAATAAATCTAGTTCATCTTCTAAAAATTCGCGAAGATTAATGCAATACAATTACATCTTTATTATTTTGATGTAAGTACTTACTAAAATTTGATAATGAAGTAGATGATGTTTACCTATGTAGGGAGTTCGGAAATTGTTAACTAACAATCATCATCATTAGCCTGTAAAATGCTGGACATAGGTCTTCCAGAATTAACGCCACTACGCCTGAAGCATTTATAGTATTTCTTAGCTAGTTTTGGTTTTTCTGATTTTAAAGTTTAACCAAAAGTTTTTAGTTTAACACTGTTTATGGTTGTTTATAGATTACTTAATCACGCGTCTAGTGCATGAATTCGTAATTTGTATTTTTTTGAATTACCTACTGTATGGTTCATTTCAAGGTGCAAACCTTGAAATGCAATGCCATGCTGCAATGGACAGGAAATCATAAATCACTCTTTCGCAGTTTAAATATTATAATTGTCCCAATATTATTCATTTTCTTAAAACTAACTAATAATTAAATAGATCGATTTTTAATTACGTGTCTCGCCTTCAAATTATATCAGTTTTATAAACAAGAACTGACTCATTCAGAAAGTAAAATTAACAAATTCGGACGAACTTGGTCCTTGACATTGGACTTTTATTAGGCCATTCGTATACAATTAAGAATCTATTGAATAAACTATCAGATATCGACACTCTTTAATTTTGTGACATCACATTCAATTTTATGAAACTATGAATATAATTTGCAAACTAGGTATCTACCTAACGATCTTTTAAATTGCATGTTTTTAAAAATAGTAGATGGAACAAACACATAATTACGTCATAAGAAACGAAGAAAAATATTAACTTAATAACCATTTAAGTTACTAGTTTATCTTAAGTAAATACCACTTAAAATCATAATTATGTAGTGTAGTCACAGTCGGTGATTGTTGACAGACATCTTTGCACTTTCGTGCGCACACGCAAGATGAGATGTAGCAAGATTTATAATATCATAGATCGAGCTTTCACGGAAATAGAACAACGGGCTGACACTCAGATCAACGTAACAAGTCCTATAATGTGTTACTAACACAGAACACGGAAAAAGCTCGCTACGCTCCCAGTAGTAATCCGTGGTTATTAAGAATAACTAGATGACTAGAATAACAATGTTTTGACATTGGATTTAGTCACATTTGATTTATGGACAAAAGTGTAAGTAAAACCCGTGGTAAAATGTATTTGTTTTTTTATAATATTATAGGTACATTATAGTTGTAAGTAAACCCTGACAAAGGATATCGACGTCGACTATTGGATATTGATCGATAAATACATATTTGAACTTGATTTTTGTATAAAATACGTATGTAAATTTTTGACATTTCTGTACGTAGGTAACAATGACATAACAATAGGTCATTAACCCAGCTTTTGTTCTCTGATTATCACATACAAACAAAACTACTGCTTCTTAGATCTTAATTAACAATTAAGGAAACATTAAAAAAGTCGTACATAAAGATTTTGATAATTCATTACTTTAAGAAGTCCACATCTGGTTTAAATATATATTTTTAAATTTGATATACTCGTAGAAAAAATCATTTTAAAAGACTGCTTGACTTTTATACCGTCTGTGTGTGACTGTACCATGAAGAGATTTATGGCACGGAGCCGAGTTGGAAATGGGAATAAACCGATTTTAGGGACTTGAAAATTAAAACTTTATTTACTAAATTATAACCAAAATATCGCTTGTGTTTGTTAAACATCTTACTTGACAATAGAACTCATTTAAAAAATATTTTCATCCACGGTCAAGAACCACTTCTGCTTACAGAATAGTGTCGTTTGGCAACTCGATGCATCTTGAGAATCTTGACCTCTCATACGCGTGTAAATCGACTAATTCATAAACTGGTCGCACATCCGTTAAACTTTGATGGTTAACCACACAGCACGCCTTGACAACTTTTATTGTTGCTATAGGTAGGTATATCCTCAAAAAATTCAAGATTTGCTAAGTGCATTAGATTTTTAAGCCATGGCCAGTCTTCTCGGTAATATCAAGGCTACATGTCAGGTTAAACGTGACTATCTAAAGTAGTTCTTCATAAAAGATATACATGTTTCTTCATATAATGCAGGTATTAAATATGTCTTGATACCAGCATCCTTTAAATAATAGAGATGGTTTATGTTTTTACGCTAGGTACCGATACACATCTCTCTCTCATCTCGCTCACTACGTATATGGGAAAATAAGGTCTACAGGGATAAAAACTTTATTACAAAAAACTTAATAATCCAGATTTAACTACTTGTTACAGTTTCCCTCGACACAAATTTTAATACTATTATAATAAATAATAATAATATACTTCCAAACTATTATAATAAAATATAATAAGACTTAACTTGGCTTATTTTGTTAAGTTGCTCAGTAAGGCCCGTTTGGTATTACTCCCGGAATGTCCACTCGGTCCGTTACGTCTATTTCCCGGAACGTCTATTCCCCGAATGTCCACTTATTTAGGTAGGTATCTTATAGGAATATATTATTATAATAAACGAAGCGTAATTTTTTTATGGTAAAGGCCAGTAAAACAGGCTTTCGTCGTAAACACTCACCATTTATCACTCAGCGTGATATTTTACATCAACACTATTATTATAGCAAATGACAAAAAATCTCGGTTAGTAACAGTGCTTGAACAATTTATCAACAGTGTGATCAAGCAAGACGTCATCAAGAGTGTGAAAGAACAGTATGTTTTGTAGGTGGTTTTTTATTGATGGTTATTATTAATTATAATGTTTTAAAGTTAAAAACACAAGAATGTAATAAAGTAAAGATATAGTAATTTGACTACCATTAAGTTTTAGAAGACGACATTTAAAGAATCCTTCAATTCGTATTTAATTAAACACTTATTGGTACCTACATACACAATACAGGTATTTATTCTGATAGGTTACAAGAATGTCCATAAATACCTTGACTTGGACATTTTATGTTGCCGACAGCAATAAAAATAACATTTTAGAGTATTATATCTTAGTGCAACTGACATCTTTATACATCAACGTCTATATTAATGTCAAATAATAAAGGCATATTAGGAAATAATAGATTTATTTTATAGGTTTTAAAACAAATTATTGATTAAAATAATAGTTATAAAAATTACTAAGTGTACTTATTTAGATATAATATTTTTTTCACCTCACCGGCTCGGAAGGGTATACTTTCTCATTCGAAATCTGCGTGGAAAACTGCACCTGTAAAAAAACTTTTTAAAACTTTTCTTCTAATTTGTAGAAGGTGGACATTTAAAGAAGTGGTCAATTCTAAATTGTGGTTATTATTATTTGTGGTTCTAAACCGCCGAAAGGATTCAATTCACCTAGTATTTTCCTCGCAGTAGTGAGGTGAAAAATTGTGTGTTGCGCTCGGCAGCAAAGTTATTTTGCGTCTCGTACCTTGAAACTCTCGCTACGCTCACCCCTTCGCTTGCTCAGTTTTCAATACTAATAATCGCACAAAATAACCAACTTTGCAGCCTTGCTTAAGAATTAACTATTGCACTTAAATTAAATGTTTGATTAATTTCTTTTTTTTTTCAGGTAATCCATCACTACTTACAGGTGATTCCTTTCAGGGCACACACGCACACTTCATCCATGTAAGTTTTTCATCAGTCAGCCATAACCAGGTTGACTAGTCGCACAAGCTCTGCATTACGACGAGATATTATAGTCCACCACTGCTGGCTGGCGACTCGTTTGGTGTTTTTCAGGTTTAGGTTTCCTCACGACGATGTCTTTTCCTTCACCTAAGAACTAGGTACAGTCAAGGTTCATAAGTGCAGTAGCAGTTTCGCAATTGAATAGATTGAGAGACAAGTTTCACTTACAACCTTCTTATATCTGTTTGTGTACCCAAACACGCACACACCCAATAATAAATACCTGGATATTACGATGAAGTGATGACTTATTGATATGACAATGAATTTAAAACACCTATAGACTTAGGTGGTCAGTTACGCCTAAATGGTTTTCGTGAGCACTCATGCACAGAAATATGACTCTTAGCGTGCTACTGCACTTATGAACTGTACTGTACACTGTACTTATTTTCCGAAAAACTCATTGGTATGGTATGGTTACTGATTTCGAGTTTAAACCTTTAACCTCATGAGAGACTACCAACAGGTTACAACGACAATTATGACACATGGTAAAACTACTAGTGATTTTGGACAATTTGAGTTTTGACATCTAGACATTGTGATATGGAGAATCTCCTTTAGATGTAATTCATATGAAAAGGTAACGAGATTAAGATCAAAATACTATCCAAAATCGCAAACTGCATCGGAAACGTCGCGTCGTGTCTGCCGATGCCGCGATCGAGATCAAAGCGGTCGATCACGAGTGGAGAGAGAAAGTACTTACATTGCCGTTGTGGGAAATAGGTATCACTTGTGATAGTGATGTCCTATTGTTTCTCGATGAATTCAGTGTTACATGAATGTCGGTTAGGTTATTTGCTAGGTCTTGGTTGTTACCTCAACCGTAAGTAGCCTTTATCTGATTTGTTGACGCGTTACTTAATTCTCTGCAGTTATTGGTACTTATCAACCTTTTACGAGATTTTCTTGCCTTTACTATCACGAACATTTTGTTCATTCATTCTCAGGATTTAAACATCAAAATGTAAATTAGGCCGTAAATATAATGTGGAATCATTGCCTGCCGACAATAATTTAGAGTACCTACTTTTCGTGTTGTTACTCTTTAAAAAAACTGGAAATGGTTTCGAATGGGGTTTTCATTCATTGTTGGATAGCTTGGTAAACTTTTACAACACGGGCGCAGCCGCGGACGTCCGCTTGTATATCTATACGATTAAAGCATAAAATTCAATAAATATTATTATTTCTAGCGCTACTACTCATTTTATAGCAAATAAGACACAAACAGACGTTGCACTTTGTAAATAAAGTTATTTTATTACATTCTTGATTAATACCTACACGATATTTATTTTTAACAACGGTCAATCGTAAAATAGGTATAGCTATAGTACGTAGTGTTGCTAATCAAATGCACGGTTAATCAAACGATGGGTCTAGAACTACCGATTGGTGCAAGTATGCATGTCATTTTCATATTTTAATTAACGTTTTTTTACATAATGCATAAATTGCCTAAATGCAATGATCCTTGACTCCGATTAAATTTCCGAAGCTATGACTTCCTTTCCAGAATGGGTGCCTCATTGGCATAGTGGCTTGTCGTTAGATCGTGGGTTTGGTTCCCACTAGAGACAGAAATTTTGTGGAATTTGAAAATATGGAGGGGTTTGTTGTTACATTGTTGTTAGATTTGTGAATTGTCTCATCCTCTTCTATTTCCCAAAGTATGCAGAAAAAATCTTAATATGGGATTGGACGTGCTTTCGATAAGGTGAATTTTTCAGTGATTTATGGTAGGGGGAGTTGGGAATTTTTCGTAGGTATAACCTCTTGAGGGCCGATTTAGGAAGTGGCGAGATGGAATTCAACCTTCGATTCGATATCATTAACGATAGATCTCATAAACTTTCGATGTGATGAACGATCGATACAAAAGCTATCGATCTAACGTGTTCTGTCCCATGAATTTCGATGTATAGTGTCATTCGATGTGGCGTTACTGGACCCGTATAAATATATATATCTACTTAATAATAAATGAAAATATTGATAATTTTTCATTAATTAAGTTTCGAAATTAACAAACGACATTTCCAACCTCCTTGTCTTCAAGTAATAATTTCAGCTTTAGAGTACATACAACTAGCTAACGTTATGTTCAACTTTTGAGTCAAGTGAGATAGTGGTTGCAATATTTTGTAGGTACGAGTATATGTGTTAGTTTAACGGTTTCATTCTCGAGCTAAATCATTTAAAGACATTGGTATTGAAATCTTCAAAATCGGCGTGGGTATTTCTCTCCTCATCGAAATGTCAAAATGGAAAGCTTGACAACTTATTCTATTGAGCGGTGGTGCATTAACTGCCATTGTCATCGCTCATTCATCAATAGTTACGTAATGTTATCATTGCTATTGTGTATCTGATATAATCACACAGTGTATTGTCAGATTTATGACATTGTATATTTTTTATTATATATAAACTGGCTATTCAGGTTCTCATTTAAACGTAACAAGATTTCCGTTAGGATATTGACTCCTTTTGCACTTGCAGGCTTTAGCAAATCTTGATGGGTGCCAGGTTCACCTGCGGCGATACTGCGTACCTATGGGATCTATGGTATCTCCTCTCCAAGTGTTCGCTGCACATATACTATTGTACAGCTAAGGAGTAGGAGCCTGTAGTCCTCGGGTTCAAGATAGGCTGTACCCAGGACACTCTTTTGCCTTGGAGCTTATTGCATCGCATTCGCACTGCAGGTGTTTCATCGTCTCTTAGGCGTAGTTAGACAAAAGATTAGCTGATCAGCAATTCGAGATATCCTGCATGTCCGGTTCGTCATTATGCCGGTCAGCTGTTGTATACAAGAGCAATATTACATCCCGTAGTCCATCATCCGCTGCTTTTAATATATGACTGTTTGTGTTTTTGCATTAGCTTTCCTAAACTTGACATTATAAATCGGAATCATAATATAATTACTGTTCACTTATTTATTATAATTATTATTTACTTCAGGCGCGGTAATTTAATTTTATAGTTATCCAGGATATAAAATACCTATCACTGTATCAATTTTCATCAAAGGCATTAATAAATTCAATAACATATTAAAAAACTAAATTATCCTAAAACTAAAACCTATATAAAAACTAAAATTACCTAAAATCTTCGTGGCTGGGCGATGGACCCATGGTTCCGAGGACGCTGGCTGCATTGCCTCGTTGGATGGCCAGGCTGATCCTCTGAACAAGGTATTCCTTGCACAGAGGATCACCCGTGGCCTCCTTCAGCTTTGCAGCCAAGTCTTGTATAAAAGACTTTGCGTCCTCGGACCAAGGGCCCATCGTCTCAACCGCGAATGGAACAAAAAAGTACGTGCGGCAAAGCTCCGTGTATTTGCGGGTTTTCGCGTTGGCGGCGGCTTCGGCCGCAGAGCCGACCTTAGTTGAAGTCCCCGCAACTCTGGAAGCGCAGAGGGTATCGGTGCAGGTTGCGTCCCAGATGAGGGAACGCCCTTGCCTGTACGGGATGAGGGTCATGCCGTCAGGTCTTCGGCCATCTAAACGAAGGATTCCCAGGGGCTCTAATACAGTGGGGATATGGGCTGTGCACAGTGCGTTTTTTAAAATAAAATTAATGTTGTGGTGCCGGGAGATGCGGCCGGTAACATATTTAAATGGAAAGTTACACAGTGGCTGTGACAGAGACAGACATCTAAATGCAAAGGAAATGCCAGTTCCTTCTTTTTTCCAACCATTGTGTGACATTGGCATTTAGTACCTAACATGCATCAAAACAAACATCATCAGTTCCTCATTTATAATTATTAGTCAGATTACCAAAGAGGTAATGAAACGCCTTTTCCATCGGCATTTGTAAAATCATTAAATTTTTTGCAGCTGCTCCGTGATTCGCGTTGACCTTTGACGGATATGGCATTTTGCACTTTTTACTATGTACGGAGCGCGGAGCATCAAATGGGCAAGCAATCTAGTTAAATTACCCTCTGCCATTAGTTGTAAGACTAAGCTTTGTTGTAATATTGATAATTCTACCGGTAAACTGTTATGATTTTTATATCATAACTTCTCACGCTCCGACCCTGACCATTTTTAGAGTTCCGCCCTCAAAAGAAAAAAAGGAACCCTATAGGATCACTTCGTTTTCCGTCTGTCTGTCCGTCTGTCAAAGCTCCTTTTCTCAGGAACCCGTAGACTGGCGTAGGGGTTTACTACGCGTAGGTGTTTGTTCATAAGTGGCAC
Organism: Metalampra italica; assembly: GCA_949699065.1. Taxonomy (NCBI): domain Eukaryota; kingdom Metazoa; phylum Arthropoda; class Insecta; order Lepidoptera; family Oecophoridae; genus Metalampra; species Metalampra italica. The sequence goes on from OX452989.1 coordinate 4,741,851, forward strand.
ATTCAGTCATTCTCACCAATTAAAATTTTGATAATTATATTATTGTAAAAGTAGAAAATACTCACACTTTCTCCACAGAGCTGAACCATTATAACAATTAACCTCATCTATGTATTACTTACCTACCAAATTAAAACAATCCAACACCAATAATAATTATACATAATTTTTAAAAACTTTGTCAACTGGAAATATCATACGGTGTGCTTCCCATGTGTAACGCAAGTAAAGAAAAAGAAGGGAAAGTAATAAAAATATCAACAAATCAAAGCCATAGTAAAGTTAAGCATTATGTACCTAGTTAAGTCTCCTTGGTAACAAGATTAAGTATACATATCTTCCTGCTGTCGACACAATAACTAATTAATATTCTAATTGAAATAAAATACACCAAACGGCATAAGAAGATTAAAATTTAAAAAATAATTATGCATATTTTTTTACTCAGTTTAAAAACAATAAAATCTATAGGGTGTTTTATAATTATGCAATTCACCATTTTTACTAAACTTCCGGGGCTTGTTCTTAACTAACTGAGCAGTCTGTGTTTGTTTATCGTTACCATTTCAGGGATGCTCGCAAAAGTAAAGTCAAATATTTTATTGTTTATGAAGACAGAAATTATATAACTTTTGAGTTTCACACTTTTATCGTCGCGGATAACAGCTTGGGCATAATAAAATATTTCTAACAATTGGCATAGTAGCTCATCCTGTATAAAAAGCCGCAATTCCGATTATTATTTTAGCCACATCGACAGGAAAAATAAAGTCAACGGCTTTAAAATGTCAAGGCCACAAAATAAGTTGTTGCCGAATAAAGATGTAAGGGATTCATAAAATATTATGTTAATTACTATAATAGTGATAAAACTTTATTGAATGGTGACGGCAGTGAGTGAACGTGTCATAGGTTAAATCAGGGGCCTAAAATAGCACATTGTATTTTATTTATGTCGGTTTTTAGAGTATTAGTATACCTACCCTTACTTTAGAGTATAATACTAGCATACTACACTACATAGCTTTAATTCAGTGTGGTATCCGAAGCATGGCTTCTATATAGTGGAGTTCGATCCTTAAGATCTTGTAATAAATAGCAAAATTGGAAAATGATTAAACAACGTACCTACTTACCTATTTAAAATGAATCAGCTGGAAGACGTTCAGTGTTGGTCAAAGACAAAGATCTCTATAATGACCGGTCCTGCGCTGTCCCCATCCAGATAGTGCCCACGTTTTTGACCAAATCGTCGGTCCATTTTGTAGGAGACCTGTCCACAGTACGTTTTCCAGTGCATGGTCGCCACCCTAGGAGCTTTCTGCCAAAGAGGCAGTCTGTTCTGAGAGCAATGTCCCCGCCACTGACACTTAATCTTAGCAATTTTTTGACCTCCTCCAGGTCTCCTTATTCCTGACTCGGTCACGCAGAGAAACTCCGAGCATAGCTCTTTGCATTGCCCGTTGAGTGACCTTGAGCTTTTTATCAGGTCCATAGTGAGCGGCCACATATCTGTACCGTATGTCATCATTCAAAATGTATGTGGTGTTGTTTTTAATGACTGACAGTTACATCGATTTCTTTTGTGTCGTTAGAAAATAGCTTGGTTGACCCCTGGTGACCTCGGATAAACCTGGCTTTGTCTATGATTTTCATTCAAATCTAAGTGCACAGTGGCTAAAACAAGGTAACAGTTACGGCATAGGTTACCTTATCATCTCGAAGATTGACCGATTCCGATTACGCAGCCGTCTCTACCTACGTGTTGTAATTGTTAAGTGATCGTTAACCTATGCGGCTAGCATTATTTCACACTGAATTACAACAGATTTATTTTATATACTAACTAATAAAAATTTAGGGTGTAACAAACACCAATAAATCATAATGTATCAATTGGTGTTTTGTTACATGAAAGCCGGTGTTACATTGAGCGGTATCTGATAATTAATCACCAATCTAGGTTTAAGACTCTCCAAGGTCTTTTTATCATAGTGCACGCGTACCATACAATTTTCCCACCTTGCTAGAATAAAACAATGAATGGTAACGCGAAACATTGTTTACAATATATTACATAGGTACAGGCAGAAGCATTTAAATCTTAGGACACGACAGTGATCTAGCAGTGGACTTGACTATGGCGGAGTTAAATAATTTTCTCGGAGCAAAACTAAAAACAATATTTAACCTAAAAGTAACGTCTTTTAATACCACGGCAATTTAGTCGGAACATCGCAATGTTTTCCCATAGCCCTTGGTCCATTGCACCATAAGTTAAATCAAGTAGATATACCTTAAGCTAGATTATCAACGATCCGTGAAGTCAAGCGAACTCTGCCCTTTTGTCATACCTGTGAAGCCTCCTTGACAGTTCGTGCATAATCTGTCTAATAATACGTGAAATGTTACATTAGCGTATGCATACGCTAATTAACGATAATGAAATAATGAATAAGTTACTTGATAATTGTCATAATTATGAACCTAATAATTTATCTACCTAATGGACCTGATGTGTGAATTTTATAAATGCAAATATAAAATTTGGCGAGTAACTGATGAAACAATACGTAGGTACGCACTTTACAAAGAACATCATAAAAATATGCGCAGGTCTGGCATATAAAATGTACTGCTATAATGGTAATGTATGGTAATTTGTTGACATTTAATTTTATTTGATAGCTTACGAAGTTATTAGCGACCTTTAATCGAAGAAAACATGCGGACATTTGAGTTTTCTTTGACTTGTGTCCGGAAAAAGTACACGGTTTCCTTTGTTTTATAACTAAATGGTTAATTTACATACCTCGGGACTTGCTCGGGACAAACCTACTGAATAATTATACATTTTGTTGCTTCAATTACTTAGGTTCACTGACCATAATCGTCGAATGAGTAAGCTTGATTTTAGCACAGGACAAACACTCGTTCCACACTGTTATAGTAGCAGTTGTATGATAAGAACAAGGTCAGTTAGGACATAAGGTCACATGGTCACGCTTGTACTCCTCCGATATCAAGAAGAAGCCTCATCTCAGCTAAATTTAGGACACGACCACGTTGTTTGACCGCAGAGTTACACAATTCGTTTTTAGTTTTTAGCAGCTCTGTGAGAATCCAGTGGCACCTTCCATTGTCCGAGGCGTTTTATGAAATGACACCGGGTTACCCAACTAACTTGGCCATTGTTTGAAGTCTACACAGCAATAAGTTAAAAAGACACGCCCTTGGATCTACTAACATTGTAATTAAAAAGCAAAATTGATATTTCAGCTATGTTTTGTGGGAACGGAACGTTAGGTGAAGAAGATCCTGTCTATGACAATGGTACAATCAGGGCCACTTTTCACTACCGCTACCTTTCGATCAAGCCTCTACCACTTTTTTAGAAAATCCGCTTTAGTATAGAAATTTGATGGTCCCGAAGTATTACTCCGTCGAATATCTTGTATTATTAGAAAGCTTAAGGACTTAAATGTTGCCCTTAAATCATGAACTCACTAACTTTAGGTAAGTGTTTTTCTATGCTAATATCGCAATAAGAGAATTCAAGTTGAGAAATCAACATTATGACAATTTAACATTTTGAGATTCAACATTTTGAGAATCCAACATTTTGAGAATTCAACATTATGAGAATTCAACATTTTGTTCCTGAACGGTTAATATTAGTAGTGAAACTTAAAAGTATATAAAGTGTGTCTAGGAAATAGCATATTTCCTGACTAGATTTTTCTTCGCAAGAGATAAAAGGAGCTGACCTTCATTAGTAGATTAATATGTGGAAGAAAATTTATGTACCTAGTAAATGTGTTTCAAATTAAAATAGCTGCATTGTGTAAGAAAAGAATACGTACTTATTACCATCGATTCTATGTTGCACATTATTCATTTAGGAAAGGTCATCGCAACTAGTAATTTTATTGCATCCATAATATTTCAATAACCTGGTAAATACCCATTTGCCACTCAAAACTTAAGCTTAGGTGCACTTGCAATCGCGAAATTACGCTAAAACTCTGCCGCAGCCGCGCTCTAATACCAGTAATACACAGGATGGGTAAAAATGTTGTTCAGATAAGCATTAGCTAATGAATGATCGTGAGAAACTGACAGAGAGCGTCCGATTGGGTAAGAAATCTGACTGTATATGCCACCGTGTAACGTTATGTACCTATCGGTATACTTACTGCATTTTCTCGTCAAAGCTGTTATGTGACAAGTGAGAAAGTCAAAACGGAGCTTAGCCTATCCTAAACTAGGCTTTTCATTTTGAGAATCCAACATTTTGAGAATTTAACATTTTGAGATTCTATCTTTTGAGAATTCAACATTTTGAGATTTAACATTTTGTGAAATTCAACATTATGAGAATTCAAAATTTTGTTCCTGAGCGTCTTTTCATATAGCTTTATCATAGTAGTTCCTCTATTTCCGTACATGTATGACAGAAAATTTAAATATCGTATAATATGACACAGGTCACAGAATATTATAATAGTTAAGCAAGGCTCAAAAAAATAAGTTTAAAAGTATCAATTATCTGTACTTACATTACGGAGAGCATACTAATTTGTAAATAGGTACCTACTACTCATATTTATTTGTTAAACTAATAATTTTAAGAATGCACATTTGTGTCATCGTTTGATATTGGAACACTTAGCCAACACGTAATAAACTTGCTAATTTTGTTGAATGTCACACTGTAGCAAGCAAGCGATCGTTATCATTATCACAAATTAGTTGAAGTGAGGGCTTTGACCTACCTAATAAAAAAACCAAATTCGTTGTTATGTTGTATACATTATTCAGGGTGTAATTAAAAGCACTTTATACATAATGGAAACTGTTGGCAAATGGCACTTTTGAACGATAATATCAATTCCATAAATACCTAACTAGTAAGTAAATGACCACCAAAATTTAAGCCCCCTCTTATATTTTCTAGCCACCATTATATTGTACATACATACATACATATCTTCACGCTATGTCCCTGGCGGGGTAGGCAGAAAGAACCATTATATTATGAACCTACTAAATACTAATACCACATTTACTATATTATTTTATGAGTGAAAATATAGTTTTAACATTGTTATTTATTATTCGTTCGGATAAATAAAGCGTGCAATCCTGTTAATAATATTATTATCCTGTTTTTGGTTGTTAGCGTCCAATTCAAATTCAAAATAATATCGATTAGTATTTAAATTGATTATGTCACATGTCTTGCGACAGACATAGTAGTATTTTTTAAAACGTGCCTGTGAAATGCGAAAGATGTTGAAATCACAATAAAATAAACAAGTTAATATGAAAGGAACAAGATTTTGTCTCGATATTTAATATCTCCATCACTTTACATTTTAAAGCAACCATGTTATTTTAAATATTACTCTTATATAATATTCTTTCATATTATAATTGTAGTTTATGGCCATTATTATTAAGTTTCACATAAAATTGCCTTGTCCTTCCATTCCATAAAATTACTTTGTCAAAAGTAATACAACACGATTAATAATTCATTATTTTAACATCGCTACCTCTGTTTTTTGTGTAATGCATTTTAACTTCGGATTCAATCCTGTTTCAAAACCGAATTAATAAAGCCACGCTGTTAGTATAAATTAATATATATCCACTTTAATGTAAGTACCAGAGAGAGGCGACCAGAAGACGTAGTGTCACAAGACGATTTACAATCAAATCACCACCTATAGGATGGCGAATTAGACGAGATGAATATAGATAATGTATGATATATAACGCACAGACAAAATTGTTAAACCCTTTGCTATAGTAGCTAAAGTGTTACTGGAATGTGTACGTGTGTGTAATGTGCAGTACCTATATGTAGGTACTAGTCTGAAGAGAACGTTATGTGTCGATTAATAGGATGATCTTTTACTGAGGTGACCGGTTGCAGTCGTGTCTGACCTGTACACGCCATAAAAGGTTACGTCGACCGTTCTACACGGTGTAGATAACCACATCGCAATGAACCTATTTTAGTAAACGATTAGGTTATTTACCATTATAGTGAACCTTTTTGTCTACCTGTCTATATATCCGCTGGATAACTTAAAAACTGCCGGTCTTATGGTACTAAAATGTAAAAACATGTACAAATAAATTGCTCAACAATGCTGTAAAATCGATGGATAAAAATATGATGAACCGGCGCACCTTTTACATCTACTTTGCTGATTTTGCAAGTTTGTATTTAACTTGGATTCCATTCCTGTTTGTTAGTTTATTTGTTTGTATCGATTTTCCGTGCACTTCCGATAGTAGGTGCTAAAATTTTACACCCACCTTTGGTTCTGAAGACTGTACAATACAGTATAGGTATTTAATTTTTTGTAAAAGCTTGCTTAAAAAATACTATTTCTAAACAAGTACTAGCGTATTGCAATAATAATATATGCTTTGTATGAAATTTTACAGGGTGTATGTTTCAAAAACGTCTGTTGTCCTGACGTCTCTTCTGTTATTTAAACACATTACTTAATGGTTACATGAGACCAGATAGATATCTATTACCGCAAGCAATTAGGCTTTGTCTGATTGCTATCATTGCAACATGGCTCAAACAAATCACGCATCTTCAATTAATGATATACTATTACCAATGTCAATATCTGCTTAATAACTGAGTGTTTACTCTCACGTCGTGACTCTACTGTCCCTTTTATTGTGGACCTTGTAGATTCGTGTGCGGTTGATAATTAATACATTCCTACACATCATTTATTAGGTATAATATTAATAATAATTTATTTTAGAATCACGTAATAAATCGACAATAACATATTTGTTAATCTCTTCATAACAAGTGTTGTTTGAAACTATATCATTCGTGAAATAATATCTATGTAATCGTGCATTTATTTTATAGTTTGTTGAATCGAGCCTTCATTTTTATTTTAATAATTTATTTTAAATTCAACTTTAATACAATGTACTTACACTTTTTGTTTCATTTATAAATAAATTACGAGTCCCATTCTCTCTCTTTTATCTCTATTCTGTATTTGTTTTAAAAATTTATGATGAAACAGGACGTATATGTTACAAATTCACTCCAACCACATTCAGACCTGTGATTATGTATTAGCTATAACATACTTTTTGTTTCGTTTCAGGTAAACAAAATTCATCTGTTCATATAAAACATTACCAGCACATCGAAGGTAACAAAATTATAAAGGTAAAAGATCACGAAACAATTGTAAAGCCTGTAACGAGCTATAGCGATAAAGCCAGACAAAATTAAACTAATATTACAAATAATGTTTACGATCATATTATTGTTACTTTATAAAGTGACTTATATGATTGTGTCCAGGGATATCATCTTTTCTCCACTAATCTCACTAACTGTCTTGACTTTTCAGCTAGTCAAAAGATAGAGCATAATTTATGTCAACGCTACGAAAGTTCATAGAAGCTAGTCATACACGATCAATGACAAAACAACGCCTCAATTTCATCAAGTCACAACAAAAGCTTGATTAATAAATGACCATAGAAACCCTATTAGCAAATCAGCGATGAAAGGCGGAATGAAAAATTATCGATCATTAATATAATAGCAAGTTCTATTAATAATAACGCGATGAATAATATATGCTATTGATGTGATGATTGGACATCGGCTACCTGAATGCTCTAACTTGCGAAATTTATTATTGGTAACTAATCAACTTAATGTACCATAGGCTGACATTTGGAATTTTCCAATAATGTTGCTTTGAAGGTAAATATTGAAAGTGTTTCATGCTTTGCGTATTGGAAACTTTAAGAAATACAATAAATCTAATTATTTAGTCGCAGAATTTGGCTTATAGTTGGTTGGGAGTGAGGAGGCAGGGCATTCGTGAGGTTCAGAGTTCAGTGATTATAGGCTTTACTGACCTATAATTATAGTTGATATCAATAAATTTTTAAATCAAATATGCCAATCCTAGTAACACTGGTCAATTATAAAATAATTGAGGAACTCCTGTTAAAAAATTGAATCTTCATTGACTGATTGGCCAAGCCTTTTACTTCTAATCTATTACAATTACACAATTATTCAATCCAACATTATGATGTGTGTATGTATGTTATTTTATTATCATTGTATGACAGGTTGTGTATTTGTAAGACTAATCTAACAATCATTATTAATCATTATATAAGCGCACCTCAAGCCCTTTTGCTTCAACTATGACACGTAGTCAGTTCCGTAAGTTTCTGTAAAGACCTATTATTAGTTTCAAAAGTTAAATTATTTCTTGGGTAATAAGAAAAAGAGTTATAGAGATAGGTAATTGTGTTTTGCATAACTTTTTTATCATTGTGTTCAAATCGAACGAGTTTTTCGTACAATGATTGTAATGTTTATTTCATCATCAGCCTGATGACATCCATAATTGGACATAGGCCAAAATATATAATAGATCCATAAGACATTAAGCAATACTTGATTTTGATATTCTTCTTACACCCTTTAACCTTTAATTAGGCTTTATTCATAAATATTATCAACCTACTACGCAATTATAAATACTATGACTTATGCCTTGGTTCTCTTATCAACTTTTCTTAGTTCAACAAAACCCTTGATTAGGCCCGTAAAAATGTGAAAAATTATTCATCACAAAACATCGAAAAATTTTGTCTAAAATCTGAAACTAGCAAATGAAAAACTCATTAAACCTAGTTACATTTCATTCTCCGCTTTGTTTTGTCGTTCTTTTAATTTAATAACAAAGAAAAATTATAAGAATAACATAGAATAAACATTTTAAAAATAAATGGTAATACCAAGGGCATAATTTCTTGTTGAATACAACATTAACCGGACCTACATTAACCCATCATTGGCCTACGAGGCGTTGTGTAAGGCTTAACTCAAATTGCCGACTGCGAATTAAGCCCAGAACAGAATCAGACAGTAATTAAGGGAGTGGGTACAAGAGATTCATGGCTTGACCGGACTAATCTTGTGCAACGCGGGTTTTATACAGCCACCAGGTAAATAAGTGAGTAATATCTGTTCTTTTGAAAAGGGTCTAAATGTGTAACATTAAGGTATATAACTGGGTCAGACAATCAGCATCTGTCGCAGAACCGACGAGCGTTGGGGCAGTCGAGTTCTGGAGTGGAGGCCGCGGACCGGTACGCGCAGCGTGGGGCGCCCCTCCGCCAGGTGTACCGAATACCTAAAGAAGGTGGCCGGTAGCGGCTGGATGCGGACGCTAACAGGCTGAAATGATGATGATGAGACAATCAGCCGTAAATGAATTAAACCAGAAAAAACAGAAAGAAGAAAGCCTAACAGAAAGTGCCTCTACTTTTCCACTTCTTTTCCAATAAAAGCAACAATTTCGTTTGCATTTTTAAACATTGTTGCAAAATGTTTCAGTTATTGTCGCAGTATTACTAGAAATTGAAATTTGTTTCTAGAAACGTCTTTTTTAAATTTTTAATTCCAATTTCCATCTCACATATTCTTTCAACTCATGCTAACCTACTATTGAACTGGTTTCGCTGAGAATATCTAGCTCATACTATTCTAATCAGTGACATACGCAATTTGGTATCAATAGAGCATGCTAAATAACCTTGTAATAAGCTTGCTATGTCTAATGCATAATGCTACGGATACTATGCAAGCTAGGGTTATACAAAATAGCAATTTTTTAAACGAAATAAAATGAAGAGTCAGGAAATGTACATTCTAAGTCACAAAATCCACTGAGTTTAAATTACCATATTGCAAAATACGGAGTGTAGTAACAATCGCAAATTAAATATGAATATTTAAGATAATAACGCTGTCATTATTTAATAATAGATACGATACATAATTATTAATTACACTACACTAACTTAAAAATAAACTCACTTAGTTAAATAATTACGGCTAAAAAAAAAATTAAAACAAAAAAAAGAAAAAGAAAAAACAAATAATAAAAATCTTACAAGTAAAAAACACAGATAATAATAATAAGAATATGCTTAATGATATTGTTACTTAGACTTGACCTTTCTTTCTCTGTACACTTCAAATAGCAAACGGACAGACATCCCACCTGATATCTTAGTGGGTACGTACGGTTAGTAACCAATGGTCACAGTTTCGATTCGTCACGCCAAAAAAAACATTGAAAACAGGGTAACGATTGATCACATTTGTAAAAGTACAGTCAATAGCAAAATAGTTGTTGTTTATTAAATATTTGAAACGCGCATCGACTTAATATGAGTATCCGTCCACAGGTTGTCTTGTAGTGCTGTACATCACCTACCGTTAAACTAAAAGTTTTTCTATTTTTATTTTATACTAGCTGTTGCCCGCGACTTCGTCTGCGTGAATTTTGGAAGTAGGTACCTATCTCTGCTATGTACAGACATCGTCTAGTTACAATTTTCCAATGATAAAATGGATCATTCTAAGTATATATTATTCACCATATTTTAAGGTATACCATACCTTCAGGAACAAACTATGAACACCGTATCCAATTTGGTGAAGACAGATAAAAATTTAAAAATTGTTGTTTTCACTTCTATTGCTCATAAAAGACTTCTCATATGAATTTTTATTATACGTGTGTTTTTTTTAACTGATACAGGGCAAAACCAAAACCATAGGAGATACAGGGAAACTGTCTTAGGAACCTTTAGGTATTTTTTCGTGATAACAATTTTGACATAGTAATCAGAGCAGCTGGAGTTCAGGTTGCATGCATGAATAAGTAGTAAGTAGGTACTTTGCACGGTCTGTTTTATAAGAAATCATTTTATTAAAATTGACTAACTTCTGCTGCTTGGATTTTTTTCTTCCGATACAATAAAATGATTCTAACATGAAACTAAGTCGATACGCATTTTAAAAAATCTTCAAAATTATTTTGCACTGGCGTTGTATAAGAAAACATTTTATTGAATTTGACTAACTTCTGCTGCTCAGATTTTTTTCTTCCGGTATATTGAAGTGATCCTTAGATGAAACTGAGTCGAACCGCATTAAAAAAAATTTTGTGCAAATTGTCTCATTTTTATGGACAACACACGCTTGACCAAAAAATTTCTATATCATAAGACACTTTCCCTACATCTCCTATGGTTTCGGACTTGCCCATACTGTCCCAGTTAAAAGAAACACTGTATATCTCCTATGTCTATGACATCGTCTTGTTACATTAAATGATTTATCTGTAAATGACGATAACTTTTTTCGCTGTCATCCGATTTCAATAAAACAAAGCCTATAAGTTGCTCCAGGCTGTGCTTAATCTACCTGTGAAAACCGCAAGAAAATCCGTCCAGTGGTTTCGGAGATTAGCGATTACAGACAGACAGAAAGACAAAAAAAATTAAAAAAACTTTTTTGTGTTCTGTTACTCTTTCTTTATCGCCCACACTCATTTTTTTATAAATTTGTTCAAAGTACAGACACACGATTTCTACTCCTTTATTATAAGTATAGATTTGAAACGCGCATCGACTTAATATGAGTATCCGTCCACAGGTTGTCTTGTAGTGCTGTACATCACCTACCGTTAAACTAAAAGTTTTTCTATTTTTATTTTATATGTTTTGACATTTTTATTTTATTTTTAGTATTGTTTGATATACTTTTGACATTGACTCTGGTTATTTATACATTTTATTTTTAACATGTAACTGAATAATTACCAATAAAGAATGATTATGTAAATAATGTAATTATAATTAGCACAACATCTCTTTGACCATTGTAGAATGCAATAAACATTTGAGTTTATATGACCATTGGCCTTAACCATGTTGTATTGGTTTATTCATATTCGTTTAGTTCGCACTGTCCTTTATTTATTTAAATCAATAGGTACTCAATATTTAGTACTATTTTAATGTACAAAATGTATCGATACAATGATTAAAATCCAGTTTTTACCGCCCTAGGGAAGTGTACTGTTTATATTGCAATTGCTATGAATATAACATATTTATTACGGCTTATTCAGTTATCAGTTCCACTTCATATGACAAACCGTATCAGTTTTATTAATAAACAATAACAAAAAGAAAAACGATGCACTCGATGACCACGAAAACGAGGTACGACGTATATACAGGTATCTCGAACAATACCATTTTATATAATCAATACAAAAATTCATGCCAAACCTATTACTTACTCTGTGCAAACTCATAACGTTGTGTTATTTATTTCAAAATTATAAATATCGTAATGTAATTTTGGTTTTTCTTTACATGAAAGGTTTCGTTAATTTTAAATTGATTTTAAATTAGTACCACGTGCGAACTTATCCTTATATGAACCGTCATTTATTTACTGCCTTAGAAGCAAACAAGCAAGCAAGCAGTTAATTAGATCAGAAATAAAAATTAAATTACTTATTAAAAAAAAGAAAAATGCAGTAAGAAACTAAAACGTAAAAAATTCTACAAACTTTGAACTACAATAATTATGATATTTAGAGTAAACACTGTATTTGCTTCATTGTAAACTCTCACCTACAACTCTACAATCTACAATTGCGTGTTAACGATTATTTAACCCAACTAATAACAGTGCAGTAGTTTTATGCGAACCTTCACAGCCTATTGTTGCGTTAAGAAAAATCGAACAATATGGTATTTCCCACACACACATCGCACCTTGACCGTCGGAAATATGCAAATTACCCAATAAATAAATTAGCTAATCCGTACAACGCAACTTAGCCACGCACCTTGGGTGCATCTCAAGACTAATGTTTTCTTCTACAGTGGCCATAAATCGTCGCTTTAAACATGGCGACTGCCCATTTGTTTTAAGCTCCACTGGAATTCTTACGAAAAACTGTTGAGAGGTATTCTTGAACTTTTCAAACGGCAGCTCGTAAGCATGTAGTGTGTTATGCGATTGCTATTATTCATTTGCTATGGGTAAATGACCTTTTGTGTCTATTAGTTCACCGGTGCTTCGAACACCTGTGGTAATAATGTCCTAATTGTTTTGATATTCATGTATAGCGATTTAGAATTACTTCCTTTACCTTTACCTTTTAACCTTGCAGTTGCTAAGCTATCTAAACCATGACACGCACTGAGCGGCGGCGTTGCCAAAGCGTTGCGGTTTTTTTTCTGTAATGTTCGAAATAGTATGAAGCCCTTTACATCAAAGCGGCGGCGGCGCGGCGCTTTCTTCATACAAACCTTCGCCGCCGCAACGCTTTCGCAACGCCGCCGCCCAGTGTGTGTCACGCTTTAAGTTACATTGAGTATATTCAAAGCGCAACTACTCATTATTATCTGAAGAAACTCTGCACCTTCAATAATCGATCTGATCCCCATACGTACGTTCTAAGGCTGGTTTCACGGCTGTACAGACCCGGACGGAGTTATGAAACCAGCTTTAGAGTAATGCCCATCCGGCTCTCACACGGAGAACATTTGACAAATATCACGACTACTAAAAAGAAAAAGAATTCTCTTTCTTTCTTGAGCTGCTTTTCGCGTTATTAGTTATTACCCAACTCCTACAAATCCACTGAATTTATTCGATTGGGGTTTTATTGTTGGATAGCTTGGTACTTCGGCAAGGTTTTAGTCTGTGGTCAAAAATGCATTACAAGGCTGTTAGTTTCGGAATTCCTAGTAAGATCTTCTGTGAAATTAAGTTTTAAAACGCGGAGGAAGACGCGGGGCGTCCGCTAGTGTGTTACAAATTAATATGTAAAAAAAATGTATTGATGTTACGTTATAATGCATACGCGTTTGATTAGTGTTACATACTAGTGCATACGTTTAGTGCTATTGATTTGTTGAATCATTCTTCTCACCGCGTTATCAGCCGCAGTCAATAAATCGTGTCACTTAATAAACGTCGGCCTACTTTTACCGAGAAAAAGTACTACATCTATAATTACAATGTCACGACATCGATTAAGAGATGCTGGTTTGATATGCGTACGTTTTAACATATTTGCACATTATGTAACGCTGGGCGGTGCATGGGTTGCCGAGGATCCCCGACCAGTCAGACCGGTATGAAGGGTTAAGGGTTTACCGTCTGATGTCATCGCGACCGTGACATACATGCACACAATTCGATGACACCAAGCGACGTTGGGCGCTTACTTTGATTCGTGAAATTGAGTAATGATCTTACCGCTCATATTTCAACTGAGTCGTTAGAATCAAAGGCGGAAACCTGACTTTCATTGAACATTCTACTTTCAATTTAAAAAAATTTAAAGTCAAGTTCTAAAACTTTTCTTACTATTTAAATCTCTGAAGTTTGTACTATTTACAACTATCTACTTTAAAAATAAAATCCACTTATTATATTCATTTTTTTTTTTCATAATTTTATTACCTATTTAACAAAATAGGACATGGACGAACATACATACATAGGCCGAAAAATGTTGTAAGTAATTCTAATTAATGGAGCTTATGTAACCAATTATTTCAGAACACACAATCCTTGAACTTTACGGAATTTATGTCTTAATTACTCATTAAGGCGTTAGTTTAACGAACATTAACCTTCTTCACATTGTTGATTGTTAAATAATTGTTTGACACTGATTCATGGAAGCTGACTGAAAAATTGTGAAATAAATATAATTTATAATTTTTTAATTACTGTAAAATACTTACAATGAGATAGCGGTGGAACTAGTAGGAACCCGGGTTTATATTATGGGGTAATTTGCTGTAACAGTATAAACGAATTGTGACATCCTTAGGCAGTAAAATTTCATTGACTTAGATTAGAATATAATTGAAATTAGGTGCAAAAAAATTCAGTCGTAGACTTATCATGAAAACTGTCCATCAAACTTTTTTAACACAGTTATATCATATTTCTTAAGAAAACTTAAATCACAATGGACCGCACCGTCCGCGGAACAGTAGGCCCCTAAAAACCCACGTATAAGATAATTGTTCATAACTTGATTGACGTATAATTAACAACTGATTGACTATCTGCTAATCGATCGCTACTGAGTCGCAGAGACAATACAAATAGGAACGTGTGTAGTCAACAAATGCATATGAATAAAAACTTGGGAAAAGTTGCAACTAGCCTTTATTGTTTCTGGGTAAAGATCATTAATTTCAACTTACATCACGGCGACATTTGATTGCAGCTGTGGAATAGAATAGAGCTACGAAATGTAGGTATAGTTATCACGAGAAGTAAGCATATGAGGAGTTCGATCCCCGGCTGGGCCATGTACCAATGGGTTTTTTCTCGAAACATAAGAACATTTACTGACTGCTCTCAAACGGTGAAGGAAAACATCGTGTGGAAACCTGCATACGCCGAAGAAGAAATTCTTAGGCGCATGTGAAGTCCACCAACCCGCACTGGGCTAGCGTGGTGGACTAAAGCCCGCCCTCGTTGAGAGGGTAGGCCTGAGCCTCAGCAGTGGGGACATGTTGGCTGTTGATGATGAAGCATCTGAGAGTCTTAAGTAGCTATATAGTCAATAATATCGGAATAATCATCATGTCCTTTAACATCCACTGCTGGACATAGGCCTGAACGCCTCCACACACGATCCTCCGCCCTCCGCATTCAGCCGCTTCCGACAGCCTTCTTTAGCTAGGTAGTCGCGTCGGTTCACCTGGCGGGGGGGGTCCCACGTTGCGCGTACCGGTCCGAGGTCTCCATTCCAGAACTCGTCTGCCCCAACGACCGTCAGTTTTGCAACAGATAGAACCTGCTGCCCACTGCCACGGTGGGGATCATTATACAAAAATTATAAAAAAAAATGTTTACAATAATAATGTCCAATCTGAAAAATGTCCAACCGTTGAAAAACGTCCAATCTGAAAAATGTCCAATTTGAAAAATGTCCAATCTGTAAAAACGTCCAAAATGTCCAATCTTAAAAACGTCCAACCTGAAAAATGTCCAACCTGAAAAATTACCTTATGAGCTA
This sequence comes from Metalampra italica, assembly GCA_949699065.1. Classification (NCBI taxonomy): domain Eukaryota; kingdom Metazoa; phylum Arthropoda; class Insecta; order Lepidoptera; family Oecophoridae; genus Metalampra; species Metalampra italica. The sequence goes on from OX452989.1 coordinate 4,757,810, forward strand.
GGAGGTTGTGGTTCTTGGATCGTTATAATTATATATGTAAATTCAGCCCTGATACGAGTAGGTAACTCATTTCCACCATAAGGTCCCTTTTGATTTGAAACGCCACTAATGATTTTAAACGATATAGGTACGGTCGACCACACGTCAGTGCCACAGTATTGAATAATATAGCCTATTAAGCTAGGCCAGCTCAAGGTCATAGTGTGTCCACTAAAGTGCATTTGACTGTACTTAATCAAAAATAAATTTATTTGTGCCTAAAAATAGCGTCGCGAGAAACAAATAATCATGAAGACGCTTCTATTTATAAATCTGACAGTAGTCAAGCTGCGAGACTAGCACCTTTGTAAAATAAGTAAATTACCTTCATCAGATAAAAACATAACATCAATCGATGTTACGGAATTACCAGAAGGTCTCACACGTAACTTATTCAATGCCACTCTAATATTTGTATTATTCGTGACGCTTAGATATAAATAATAGTAAAAAACATAATGTTGTTAATCGTAAATAAATGGCAGGTCACGAGGAAGCACGTTAATTGTGAGGTTGCATTGGGTTTCGTGAGGTCAGGCCGCGTGAACCCGGGTACTACACACCGCTGTTTCCGCGTCCAATTTCGAAATGCCTCCAATTAAACGGGACTGGACCGTTTCTTAACACCCTCTACTGTTACTGTTGTTTGTACTAGTGCAAGTACTAATTTAGATTTATTGTATATACTCGCAGATTACAGAGCCCAAGCTTTACGTGGCGACAAACTGTCTGCCATTGAAGGTCACTAATGTTATGGTGGGCTCCCTAAACGATCACGCGGCATGTCATGCATTACGTGCTCATGCATGAACGTCTAGTTGTAGTGATTGACGTGCATGACATGCAAAATAAGTGCTGGCCGTTGCTTCACTGTATTGATTGATAGCAAGCATGATGGTCCATCATGCAGCATGATATTCATGTAAACGTTGCATATGTAAACGATCACGCGGCATGTCATGCATTACGTGCTCATGCATGAACGTCTAGTTGTAATGATTGACGTGCATGACATGCAAAATAAGTGCTGGCCGTTGCTTCACTGTATTGATTGATAGCAAGCATGATGGTCCATCATGCAGCATGATATTCATGTAAACGTTGCATGTTATGCACGCATGATCGTTTAGGGACACTTTTACAACTGTTTTGTCTTTATGTTTACACTGGCTGTTTCCAGCGGCTTCGCCCGCGTAGAAAAGTTTTTCCTGCAGCAACAGGTTTTCCCGAGGTATGAGGAGGTCTGTGTGTTATTCTGACGTTTAATCTATATTACTCTAAAGTTTCATCAAATTTTCTTCCGTACTTTTTGGGTGTAAGAGTAACAAACACACCTACATCCATACATCCCTGCAAACTTTCGCGTTTATATTATTAGTAGGATTATCTATCACTTTCAATGGCAGACAATTCCACAAAACAGCAATTTATTAGGGAGACCTAGAAATAGATCTTGAAAAATAAGTTTATTCATCATTGTCGTGAATTTTTATGTCCTTTTGTTCTGTAAGTTTTAGCTCAATCGATTCAATAGTTTTAGGATTGTCCAACGAATAGACAGACAGTGATATCTGTTTTGACGGATGCCTAATAAAAGAACTGTCATAACCGTAACATCACATGATCAGATTGTCACTTGTCAAACTCACCACCCACCACAAGGTGTCAAATATTATTCTCAACCAATAATTGGGGTGTCCACATTATTTCCTTCATAACGAAAAGCCAATGTCCAACAGTGGACATGAAAAAACTGTTTCAAATATAATAATCTATTTAATGAATGAGAAACGCATTCGCATCTGCTGCAATGTGTGTATTAGAATTATGGTTAAATCAGTCACGGCCAATCAACTGACACTACGCGAAACATTTTGCCACACGCTATGTTGCTCACATCTGACTTTTAGGTCATCGGGGTGTTAAAAAATAAATGACATTACTATTTGCAATGCGCGATCGTGACAAATGTTGTTGCATCATTGCTGATGCCACTTGACACCTCTTTGCACCGACATATTTCTCCAAACTCGAGATTTTACCGCCTACGCTGAGCCGATAACCTATTATGTAAATATTGGATGCACTCTAAAAGATTATATTCAACAAAAGCTTCTATCTATCTTGATTCAAAATTGCATGCTCTTTTATTTGCCAAATGATCAATTGTAGTCGATGTAATAGTTCGACAGATCCTTATCAATGACAGCTCTTCGTGTTATAAAATGGATGTAATGACTTGCTTGACTTAACCCGAAAGGAACAGAGGGCAGACACAGATATTTCATCAACAGTCCCCACTGCTGGGTTGGTGGACTTCACATGCGCCTAAGAATTTCTTCTTCAGCGTATGCAGGTTTCCTCACGATGTTTTCCTTCACCGTTTGACAGCAGTCAGTAAATGTACTTAAGCCTATTGGTACATGGCCCATGCGGGATCGACTTCGGACCTTTCGATATGATAGGCCGCGTCTTATCCCCGAGGCCACCGACGCTGTTATCCAGCTATCTGACTTGAGCTTCACGCTTCACATCGTTCTACATCTTGGCTTCCGTTATCAAAGATTTTATATTCCTAGATATAAGGACAGCAGAGATTGACTATAAAAATTTGCAAAATGTTAAAAAAGTTAGAAATTTAAAAAATATGATTAGGAGATTCGACATAGCCGAAAGGATTAGCAAACTGAAGTGGCAGTGGGCAGGTCACATCTAGCACAGAACGACAATAGTTCCTAACTGACAGAACCGACACCCGAACCGTGACAGACGAGTTCTAGAGTGACCCACGCTACGACCGAAAGAAGGTGGCAGGAAGCGCCTGGATGCGGAGGGCGCAGGACCGGGTGTGGTGGCGTTCATTGGGAACACCTATGTCCAGCAGTGGACGTTGGAGAACTGATATGATGATGATGATTATTTAAAGAGTATCTAACGTCTTGCAAGGTTTAAAATTGTGTTTTTCTTTCTTTTCAGGGCCCCATGAAGCGGCCGTCATGCGCATAGCGGCACTGATTGCACTCGTGCAGGTATGTTGTACTTCATGACATTCTTAACACTCCCTACTCATACATGATATGAATGTATAAGTAGGTAACCACTTCATTTGTACCTTCCACTATGTGATTTTATTTGCATAATCATAACCAATTCACACGAAGTTTCTAACCTTTATGAATTATCAACAGAATTTCCATATGACGTAATGAATAAATAGTACCCAATACCCATACACCCAGGGTCAAAGTGTACTAGCACGAAATTGACCATCAATCTTCGGACCTTAACAGTTTTGTAACAAGTTTCCGATACTATGTAATCAAACCAGCAGAATTACTCAATTAAATTTATAGCAAAAGGCGATAATAATGTGAATTTAAATAAGCTTGTGGTACGTTCAGTTCTTCCATCTTCTTTCTCATTCTCTTAATTGATCGTATTGAATTTGTATACTGGCCTTTATTAAATTCAAATACGTTTTTTCTTTATTCTGATTTACGTATTTATTTGATTTGTTATTGTCATTGTAACGCGATTTCATCCACATGAAAAGTTTTAATCGAAAACCTTTGCAGAAGTTTTCCAGTTACTAAAAAATACTATACAGGAACTTACTACTTACTTCACTTTATCTTCCGGCTTCCGGCTTCCTCATCTCGGTACCCGCTTCCGGCTACCGGAGAACCGTCCAAAAAAATAATTTCGCCAAGTACGTAAGACGACAGCTAAAAGTTTTGCAAAAAGTAAATCTAGCTTTTCAAATCTTTTATTAGGTTATTAAAATTTATATTACAAATTTTGTCAAGTCAAAACCTAGGAACGTCTAGTTTCTAGAACGCAACATTGTCGTAGAACAATATAGAGCGTGTTTCTTTTTCACAACGTTCAATGGCTTGTTGGACATGAAATATTACGTGAGAGAGGAAAAAATGCATTGTGTGCCCAAGAACAATAATGTTATAGATATGATGATAACCAACATTGCCTCGATCCCCGGCCATGCCTGTGATAATGTTCACTGACGGTATTAATTTGCAGGCAATTGCAAATTTTTGCTAATTGAGTGATCATAATTTTTTAATTAGATAGCATATAATTATCTACTACAATTTCCTTGATACAAGCTGTACGGTCGAGAACAAAAGTTACTGAACATATTGTCATTAACGTAAAGCTTTGGACGACCATAGTTGCTGACTATACTCGTGAGAATGTCATTGAATACTTCAATACAAGTAATAAAACAAAAATCCTATCTTATAATATTTTTCAGAGTAAGCAGGTACTTATATCCATGGCACAGATATGATAGTTCCTGCGACGGCCCAGGCTTATACCCGACAAAAATTATCACAATTAGACCAATTTGAAATTTTTTAATACCTATTAAAATTTCTTCTAAAAAATAAAAAAATACCTATCAAATTAAAATAAATACAAAATAAATAAAATAAAATAAAATAAAAAATTAAAATAAAAAAATTTAAAAAATTAAATATTAAATTAATTAAATTAAATTTAAAATTTAAAATAAATTAAAATTAAAATACCTATTAAAATTTATTCTTGAATTTTTCAACGAATTGGCTGCTTTAGTTTTATTTACCAACAAATCGGGGCAGAAAGGTTCTCGAGTGGCGACCACGTATCGGAAGACGCAGCGTAGGCAGGCCTCCCACAAGGTGGACCGACGATCTGGTGAAGGTCGCGGGACCCAGCTGGATGAGGTTAGCGCAGGACCGGTCGTCGTGGAGATCCTTGGGGGAGGCCTTTGTCCAGCAGTAGACGTCTACAGGCTGATATGATGATGATGACTAACAAATCAAAGATTATGTTTATGATGTATTTCCATTACAGTTATTTATTTATCAATTCTCTTTGTTATAGCTGTCGCTCGCTACAGCTGTTTCAGAGGATGCGATCGAAACACTCACAGCGGCGGAACTGAACCTGCAACTAGCCGGAGACAATGCGCTCTCTCCGTTCTACGAGGTCAGCTCCGAAGAAGTCGGGGTGAACTTCATCAGGGGATCAAGAGCTGCAGACTCCCCCCTCTCGCCTGACATAGACGTTCAGTGTTCTGGCGACTTTATAGACGTGACGGTGGACTTCCAGGATGTTTTCGATGGAATCATTTACAGCAAAGGACATTTGAATGATCCGAAGTGCAAGTAAGTAACATCATTATAAATCAATCGACGTCCACTGCTGGACATAGGCATTCCCTAATGAACGCCACCACACCCTAATAAAGCCAATAACTTAAATTTAAATATCAAGAGTTAACCTGAAAAGTGCCAGTCAGCGTCAAAAGTAGCTGAACAAAACTAACTTACAAAATCATTGACTTCAAAATTTTACATTATGCATTCTATTGTATCAAAATAGACGTCTACCTATCGGGTAATATTATGAGGCCGATACATGATCGAGATGGCACAATAGCAAATGCTGACTGAATCTATTTAACTTTCGTCATAATGTAAAATTACAGGTACGTGTCACTAGGAGGCAGCCAGTCCCGGTACTCCTTCCGAGTTCCCCTGAACGGATGTGGATCCCGTCCCCTCTGCAATGCCTGTGGCACCATCGACAATGTCCTCGTGTTCCAAGCTGACGACTTCGTACAGGGCTCTTTGGACTTCGCCAGAAAAGTAATAGTTTCTTTCTCAATAAAAACTATACCCAAGTAACTAATAAAAATCTCTCTAGATCCGTCATGGACTTGGCTAAATCGATGTATTTGTACAATATATTATCCGATCAGTTCCAGAATGTCCAAATTCCCAGAATGACCAACTCCCAAAATGTCCGATTCCCAGATTGACCAATTTCCAAAATATTAAGCAGTAGATTATGGCAGTTGGAATACCAAAGATAAATATTACGCAGATATATTAGTTGGGTATTGGTCAATCTGGAAATTAATTAGACATTCTGGGATTTTGACTTTGGGGGATTGGTTCCTATGTACGTATAGTTGGACATTTTGGGACTGATCCGTTTTATTTACCACCGCTTCCTAGGTGTAAGCGCTTCAAAACTGAATCTGCAGATCTGCTTCTTATACCTAGCTAATGTATTTTGTTCTGAATTTCAGGTGTCATGCGCTCGCACGTCTCTGGAGGTGTCAGCAGGCACTGGCATCAAAGAGGAGACGCACACTCTCAAACTGAAGCCGTTCATGGTGGACATGCTGGATGTGGTGGCCGTCCAGGGGCCGGCTGGAGGTGTGGAGTGCTGGATGGACATACAACAGGGGGTTTTCCCGAACGTAATTAAATATTTTTACTTTTATTATACTTCTAATAATCTATTCACTCACCGTCACCGACATAGGTCAAAGAATTGCGAAGCTGAAGTGGCAGTGGGCTGGGCACATCGCCCGTAGAACTGACGGCCGTTGGGGCAGAAAGGTTCTCGAGTGGCGACCACGTATCGGAAGACGCAGTGGATGAGGGCGCAGGACCGGTCGTCGTGGTGATCCTTAGGGGAGGTCTTTGTCCAGCAGTGGACGTCTACAGGCTGATATGATGATGATGAATCCATTCACTTAATATAATCTATGTCTACTTAATAGTATGAAACAATGTCGCTTCCCGCGTCTGTACGCTTAAATCTTTTAAACTACGCAACGGATTTTGATGCGATTTTCACTGTCATTCAGATAAATTCTTCCAGATAGTTAGTAGATACTTATCCCAATGCCGACGAAGCTTCGGGCAATAGCTAGTAGTAGACAAATAAGAGTTTATTTATTCGTTTGATCGCGCTGATCTCTGAAACTATAGTACCAGTCACATTTGAAAAATTATTTTTGCAAACGAAACTGCGTTCACCAAAATCGAAAGCGTCATTCTTGAGGATGGTTATAGGCTATAATATATAACATCACGCTACGACCATTACGAACCGAGCTAAAAGAAAAAAAAGCCAAAAACAACGCTAGGCGAAAACGAAGTAATAGCGTAACTTAAACGGCGGGTGAAACCGCGGGGCGGAGCTAGTGTAATATAATAGTACTTATATCATTGCGTTTTATATTTTAAAGAGAAGAAAGTAGTTAATGATCCTACTAATAAACCTGAGACCATTGGATCAATAGATGTAACCATAGAGATAGGATCTCCATGGTGGGTGCTCGCGGAATTCCAACATTCCTGGATGTAACAGATGAAAGCTCACTGTTATCACAATTCTGATATGGTTTTAAAAAAATTAAAAAAATTATTTTCTATTTGCAGACAACTCCCCTCAAAGATTCAATCAAGATTGGGGCGTATTTAACGATACTCGTATACTTGAAAGACATCCGGAACCAATTCAATCTGAAGATCCACGACTGCTGGGCTTACGACCGGGATGAGTACGACAGCCCTACCACCAACAAAATACAGCTTACGGACAAAGAAGGATGCCCAAAGTAAGAAATATTCATTATTACAAAGAGCGTCAGTAGCCTATCATAACGAAAGGTCCGAAGTTAGATCCCTCCGCCTGGGCCATGTACCAATGGGTTTATTCTCGAAACTTAAGTACATTTACTGACTGCACTCAAATGGTGAAGGAAAAACATCGTGAGGAAACCTGCATACGCCGAAGAAGAAATTCTTAGGCATGTGTGTGAAGTCCACCAACCCGCACTGAGCTAGCGTGTTGGACTGTAGCCCGCACGCCCTCGTTGAGAGGGTAGGCCTGAGCCCCAGCATTGGGGACATATTAATAGGCTGTTGATGATGATGATGATTAATACAAAAATAGATCATGTATATTTTTTATATGCGTTATTCGCTAAACATGTTTGTTTTCAGAAAAAAGAAACTCATTGATTTGTGGCAAAAGTCAACGAACACTGGTAAAAGCGGAGCCACGTTGATCGCGTACAGCAAAGTTAGTGCTTTCCGCTTCCCTGAAACGGATCAAGTCTACCTCACGTGTAATGTAGAGGTAATTACAACATTCCAAGATTCTATATTTCGTTTACCTATTTCAGTTTCATCTATACCATCAAAAATATTGATTTCATTACCTACGTTTTAAACATGTGTTAAACCATATACACCGCTATATACCGCCATATATAGGTGCCCATATATGCCGCTGTACCCATATTAAAAAAATAAATTATAATAATGAATTGTATTTCTTTATTGTTCTAGTTATGTACAAGCAATTGCGAAGCGAATTGCGAAGGCATCACGACGGAAATAACCAGTACATTTAGACCACAGCAACAGTGTTACCCTGGATCCTCGGATCCTACATGCCAGCAAGTAACAGCGCCACCTCAAGTCAAATGCTACCCGGGGTCGAATGACCCAAGATGCCCGGCTTCTCAACCGAGTTGTTATCCAGGAAGCAATGATCCACGATGCCCACAAATACAACAGTCAACAAAAGTCCCACCAACATACTTGCCTAATTTGACCTCTAGGTCCGATTGCTTCCCAGGCAGTACAGATCCTGAATGTTCCAACCCAACAACTCCTTATCAACCTAATTGCTACCCCGGCAGCTCAGATCCACGATGTCCGCAGACAACCCAGAAAACTTGCTATCCAGGATCACCAGACCCCAACTGTTTACAAAGACCTACAACTAAAGTACCACCAACATATTTACCAACATCGACTTCACAACCTGACTGTTTCCCAGGGAATACGGATTCCAGATGCTCTAAGCCAACTACACCGTCTTCACCAAATTGCTATCCTGGTAGCACAGATACCCGCTGCCCCAAGCCCACAACACCGTCTGCCCCTAATTGTTACCCAGGCAGTACTGACCCGCGTTGTCCAAAGCCCACAACGCCCGCACCACCAAACTGTTTTCCAGGCAGCTCAGATCCTAGGTGTCCAAAACCAACGACTTCGGTGCAACCGAAATGCTACCCTGGAAGCACAGACTCAAGATGCCCACGACCAACAACCGCAAAGCCCGTTTGCTATCCAGGTTCTCCAGATCCTAACTGCCCACAACCTCCGCGTCCTACAACGTTGACACCGCCTACTTATTTACCGCCATCATCACCGGAGTCAATTTGCTTGCCAGGGTCAAAAGATTCGCGCTGTCCCCAACTAACGCCAGAACCACCTAATTGTTACCCCGGCAGTTCTGACTCACGCTGTCCAAAGATAACCACACCTGCACCTCCTAATTGCTACCCTGGCAGCACCGATCCGCGTTGTCCTAAACCAACCACACCGGAACAACCAAAGTGCTTCCCAGGCAGTGCTGACCCTCGCTGTGCTCAGCCAACCACACCGTCTCCACCTCGTTGTTATCCAGGTTCATCAGATCCCCGTTGCCCTCAGCCAACAAGTCCACCTCCTCCTAATTGTTATCCAGGCAGTACCGATCCTCGCTGTCCCAAGATAACAACGATAGCTCCTCCCAACTGTTTCCCTGGTAGCAATGATCCCAGATGTCCTAAGCCTACCACAACTGAACAGCCAAGATGCTATCCTGGGAGTACCGATACACGTTGCCCTAAACCTACTACACCATCTACTCCAAATTGTTATCCAGGAAGTACAGATCCACGGTGTCCTAAACCAACGACACCTGCTCCACCTAACTGTTATCCCGGTAGTAATGATCCCAGGTGTCCGAAACCAACTACACCTGAACAACAACGATGCTTCCCTGGAAGTAATGATCCTCGTTGCCCTCAACCAACAACACAAGGTTCACCTCGCTGCTACCCTGGATCTGACGACTCAAGGTGTCCTAAACCAACGACTACATCACAACCAAGGTGCTATCCAGGTTCAACCGATCCGAGATGTCCACAACAAACCACGACCCCAAAACCAGTGTGCTATCCCGGTTCAACAAACCCGAATTGCCCACAACCATCGCGTCCTACAACACTAAATCCCCCTACATACTTGCCACCATCCACTTCCGGTCCCAAATGCTATCCAGGTTCAACAGACCCTCGTTGTCCTAAGTCAACCACACCTGAACAACCGAGGTGCTTACCAGGCAGTACTGACCCTCGTTGCCCTCAGCCAACAACGCAGTCTCCACCTCGTTGCTTTCCGGGTTCAACAGATCCTCGTTGCCCTCCGCCAACCACTCCAACTCATCCTAATTGCTACCCTGGCAGTACAGATCCTCGCTGTCCCAAGCCAACAACTCCTGTTCCACCAAAATGTTTCCCTGGCAGCAATGATCCCAGGTGTCCTAAGCCAAGTACACCTGAACAGCCAAGATGCTATCCTGGGAGTACCGATGCACGTTGCCCTAAACCTACTACACCATCTACTCCAAATTGTTACCCTGGAAGTACAGACACACGGTGTCCTAAACCAACGACACCTGCTCCACCTAACTGTTATCCCGGCAGTAATGACCTCAGGTGTCCGAAACAAACTACACCTGAACAACCTCGATGCTACCCAGGTAGTAATGATCCTCGTTGCCCTCAACCAACAACACAAGGTACACCTCGTTGCTACCCTGGTTCTGACGACCCAAGGTGTCCTAAACCAACAACCACATCACAACCAAGGTGCTATCCAGGTTCAACCGATCCGAGATGTCCACAACCAACCACGACCCCAAAACCAGTATGCTATCCCGGTTCACCAAACCCAAACTGCCCACAACCATCGCACCCTACAACACTAAATCCCCCTACCTACCTACCACCATCTACGTCCGGTCCCAAATGCTACCCAGGTTCAACAGACACGCGTTGTCCTAAACCAACAACGCCTGCTCCACCCAATTGTTTCCCTGGCAGCAATGATCCCAGGTGTCCTAAGCCAAGTACACCTGAACAGCCAAGATGCTATCCTGGAAGTACAGACCCACGGTGTCCTAAACCAACGACACCTGCTCCACCAAACTGTTATCCCGGTAGTAATGACCCCAGGTGTCCTAAACCAACGACACCTGCTCCACCTAACTGTTATCCCGGTAGTAATGATCCCAGGTGTCCTAAGCCAACTACACCTGAACAACCGAGGTGCTTCCCGGGTAGTAATGATGTTCGTTGCCCTCAGCCAACCACACCGTCTTCACCTCGTTGCTATCCTGGTTCAACTGATCCTAGATGTCCTAAACCAACCACACCTGAACAACCTAGGTGCTTCCCAGGCAGTAATGACCCTCGTTGCCCTCAGCCAACCACACAGTCTCCACCTCGTTGCTATCCTGGTTCAAATGATCCTAGATGTCCTAAACCAACCACACCTGAACAACCGAAGTGCTATCCAGGTTCAACCGATCCGAGATGTCCACAACCAACCACGACCCCAAAACCAGTGTGCTATCCCGGTTCAACAAACCCAAACTGCCCACAACCATCGCGCCCGACAACACTAAATCCCCCTACCTACCTACCACCGTCTACGTCCGGTCCCAAATGCTTCCCAGGTTCAACAGGCACGCGTTGTCCTAAACCAACAACGCCTGCTCCACCCAAATGTTTCCCTGGCAGCAATGATCCCAGGTGTCCTAAGCCAAGTACACCTGAACAGCCAAGATGCTATCCTGGCAGTACCGATGCACGTTGCCCTAAACCCACCACACCATCTACTCCAAATTGTTATCCTGGAAGTACAGACCCACGGTGTCCTAAACCAACGACACCTGCTTCACCTCGTTGCTATCCTGGTTCAAGTGATCCTCGATGTCCTAAACCAACTACACCTGAACAACCGAGGTGCTTACCAGGCAGTACGGACCCTCGTTGCCCTCAGCCAACCACGCAGTCTCCGCCTCGTTGCTATCCCGGTTCAAATGATCCTAGATGTCCTAAACCAACCACACCTGAACAACCCAGGTGCTTCCCTAGCAGTACTGACCCTCGTTGCCCTCAGTCCACCACACCTTCTCCACCTCGTTGTTATCCTGGTTCAAATGATCCTAGATGTCCTAAACCAACCACACCTGAACAACCGAGGTGCTATCCAGGTTCCACAGACACGAGATGTCCACAACCAACAACAACCACAAAACCAGTGTGCTACCCTGGTTCACCGAACCCGAACTGCCCACAACCCTCTCGACCTACAACAATAAATCCCCCTACTTACTTGCCACCATCTACGTCTGGTCCCAAATGCTACCCAGGTTCATTAGACCCTCGTTGTCCTAAGCCAACCACAACTGAACAACCGCGGTGCTTCCCAGGCAGTACTGACCCTCGTTGCCCTCAGCCAACCACACCTTCTCCACCTCGTTGCTATCCTGGTTCAAGTGATCCTAGATGTCCTAAACCAACAACACCTGAACAACCTAGGTGCTTCCCAGGCAGTACTGACCCTCGTTGCCCTCAGCCAACCACACCGTCTCCACCTCGTTGCTATCCTGGTTCAACAGACCCTCGTTGTCCTAAGCCAACCACACCTGAACAGCCGAGGTGCTTCCCAGGCAGTACTGACCCTCGTTGCCCTCAGCCAACCACACCGTCTCCACCTCGTTGCTATCCTGGTTCAAGTGATCCTAGATGTCCTGTACAAACCACACCTGAACAACCGAGGTGCTATCCAGGTTCAACCCATCCAAGATGTCCACAACCAACCACGACCCCAAAACCAGTATGCTATCCCGGTTCACCAAACCCAAACTGCCCACAACCATCGCGCCCGACAACACTAAATCCCCCTACCTACCTACCACCGTCTACGTCCGGTCCCAAATGCTTCCCAGGTTCAACAGACACGCGTTGTCCAAAACCAACAACGCCTGCTCCACCCAAATGTTTCCCTGGCAGCAATGATCCCAGATGTCCTAAGCCAAGTACACCTGAACAGCCAAGATGCTATCCTGGCAGTTCCGATGCACGTTGCCCTAAACCCACTACACCATCTACTCCAAGTTGTTATCCTGGAAGTACAGACCCTCGTTGCCCTCAGCTAACGACACCGTCTCCACCTCGTTGCTATCCTGGTTCAACAGACCCTCGTTGTCCTAAGCCAACCACACTTGAACAGCCGAGGTGCTTCCCAGGCAGTACTGACCCTCGTTGCGATAAGCCAACCACACCTTCTCCACCTCGTTGCTATCCTGGTTCAAGTGATCCTAGATGTCCTAAACCAACCACACCTGAACAGCCGAGGTGCTTTCCAGGCAGTGCTGATCCTCGTTGTCCACAACCAACAACAACCAAAAAACCAGTGTGCTATCCTGGTTCATCGAACCCGAACTGCCCACAACCACCTCGACCTACAACAATAAATCCCCCTACTTACTTGCCACCATCCACGTCTGGTCCCAAATGCTACCCAGGTTCAACAGACCCTCGTTGCCCTAAGCCAAGCACACCTGAACAACCTAGGTGCTTCCCAGGCAGTACTGACTCTCGTTGCCCTCAGCCAACCACACCTTCTCCACCTCGTTGTTATCCTGGTTCAAATGATCCTAGATGTCCTAAACCAACCACACCTGAACAACCTAGGTGCTTCCCAGGCAGTACTGACCCTCGTTGCCCTCAGCCAACTACAGCGTCTCCACCTCGTTGCTATCCTGGTTCAACAGACCCTCGTTGTCCTAAGCCAACCACACCTGAACAGCCGAGGTGCTTCCCAGGCAGTACTGACCCTCGTTGTCCTCAGCCAACCACACCGTCCTCACCTCGTTGCTATCCCGGTTCAAATGATCCTAGATGTCCTAAACCAACCACACCTGAACAACCTAGGTGCTTCCCAGGCAGTACTGACCCTCGTTGCCCTAAGCCAACTACACCTTCTCCACCTCGTTGCTATCCTGGTTCAAGTGATCCTAGATGTCCTAAACCAACCACACCTGAACAACCGAGGTGCTATCCAGGTTCCACCGATCCGAGATGTCCACAACCAACAACAACCACAAAACCAGTGTGCTATCCCGGTTCACCGAACCCGAACTGCCCACAACCCTCTCGACCTACAACAATAAATCCCCCTACTTATTTGCCACCATCCACATCTGGTCCCAAATGCTACCCAGGTTCATTAGACCCCCGTTGTCCTAAGCCAACCACATCTGAACAACCGAAGTGCTTCCCAGGCAGTACTGACCCTCGTTGTCCTCAGCCAACCACACCGTCCTCACCTCGTTGCTATCCCGGTTCAAATGATCCTAGATGTCCTAAACCAACCACACCTGAACAACCTAGGTGCTTCCCAGGCAGTACTGACCCTCGTTGCCCTAAGCCAACTACACCTTCTCCACCTCGTTGCTATCCTGGTTCAAGTGACCCTAGATGTCCTAAACCAACCACACCTGAACAACCTAGGTGCTTCCCAGGCAGTACTGACCCTCGTTGCCCTCAGCCAACCACACCGTCTACACCTCGTTGCTATCCCGGTTCAAATGATCCTAGATGTCCTAAACCAACCACACCTGAACAACCTAGATGCTTCCCAGGCAGTACTGACCCTCGTTGCCCTCAGCCAACCACAACCACAAAACCAGTGTGCTATCCCGGTTCACCAAACCCGAACTGCCCACAACCATCTCGGCCTACAACAATAAATCCCCCTACTTACTTGCCACCATCCACGTCTGGTCCCAAATGCTACCCAGATTCAACAGACCCTCGTTGTCCTAAGCCAAGCACACCTGAACAACTTAGGTGCTTCCCAGGCAGTACTGACTCTCATTGCCCTCAACCAACTACACCTTCTCCACCTCGTTGCTATCCTGGTTCAAGTGATCCTAGATGTCCTAAACCAACCACACCTGAACAACCTAGGTGCTTCCCAGGCAGTACTGACTCTCGTTGCCCTCAACCAACTACACCTTCTCCACCTCGTTGCTATCCTGGTTCAAGTGATCCTAGATGTCCTAAACCAACCACACCTGAACAACCTAGGTGCTTCCCAGGCAGTACTGACCCTCGTTGCCCTCAGCCCACCACACCGTCTGCACCTCGCTGCTATCCTGGTTCAAGTGATCCTAGATGTCCTAAACCAACCACACCTGAACAACCTAGGTGCTTCCCAGGAAGTACTGATCCTCGTTGCCCTCAGCCCACTACACCATCTCCACCTCGTTGCTATCCTGGTTCAAGTGATACTAGATGTCCTAAACCAACCACACCTGAACCTCCGAGGTGCTTCCCAGGCAGTACTGACCCTCGTTGTCCTCAGCCAACCACACCGTCCTCACCTCGTTGCTATCCCGGTTCAAATGATCCTAGATGTCCTAAACCAACCACACCTGAACAACCTAGGTGCTTCCCAGGCAGTACTGACCCTCGTTGCCCTCAGCCAACCACAACCACAAAACCAGTGTGCTATCCCGGTTCACCGAACCCGAACTGCCCACAACCACCTCGACCTACAACAATAAATCCCCCTACTTACTTGCCACCATCCACGTCTAGTCCCAAATGCTACCCAGGTTCAACAGACCCTCGTTGTCCTAAGCTAACCACACCTGAACAACCTAGGTGTTTCCCAGGCAGTACTGACTCTCGTTGCCCTCAACTAACTACACCTTCTCCACCTCGTTGCTATCCTGGTTCAAGTGATCCTAGATGTCCTAAACCAACCACACCTGAACAACCTAGGTGCTTCCCAGGCAGTACTGACCCTCGTTGCCCTCAGCCCACCACACCGTCTCCACCTCGTTGCTATCCTGGTTCAAGTGATCCTAGATGTCCTAAACCAACCACACCTGAACAGCCGAGGTGCTTCCCAGGAAGTACTGATCCTCGCTGCCCTCAGCCCACCACACCATCTCCACCTCGTTGCTATCCTGGTTCAAGTGATCCTAGATGTCCTAAACCAACCACACCTGAACAGCCGAGGTGCTTCCCAGGCAGTACTGACCCTCGTTGTCCTCAGCCAACCACACCGTCCTCACCTCGTTGCTATCCCGGTTCAAATGATCCTAGATGTCCTAAACCAACCACACCTGAACAACCTAGGTGCTTCCCAGGCAGTACTGACCCTCGTTGCCCTCAGCCAACCACAACCACAAAACCAGTGTGCTATCCCGGTTCACCGAACCCGAACTGCCCACAACCATCTCGACCTACAACAATAAATCCCCCTACTTACTTGCCACCATCCACGTCTGGTCCCAAATGCTACCCAGGTTCAACAGACCCTCGTTGTCCTAAGCCTAACACACCTGAACAACCTAGGTGTTTCCCAGGCAGTACTGACTCTCGTTGCCCTCAACCAACTACACCTTCTCCACCTCGTTGCTATCCTGGTTCAAGTGATCCTAGATGTCCTAAACCAACCACACCTGAACAACCTAGGTGCTTCCCAGGCAGTAATGACCCTCGTTGCCCTCAGCCAACCACACCTTCTCCACCTCGTTGCTATCCTGGTTCAAGTGATCCTAGATGTCCTAAACCAACCACACCTGAACAACCTAGGTGCTTCCCTGGCAGTACTGATCCTCGTTGCCCTCAGCCCACCACACCGTCTCCGCCTCGTTGCTATCCTGGTTCAAGTGATCCTAGATGTCCTAAACCAACCACACCTGAACAACCTAGGTGCTTCCCAGGCAGTACTGACCCTCGTTGCCCTCAGCCCACCACACCGTCTCCACCTCGTTGCTATCCTGGTTCAAGTGATCCTAGATGTCCTAAACCTACAACATCGGAACCCAGATGTTACCCAGGCTCAACCGATCCCAGATGTCCCCAGCCAACAAGCACTCCCAGTTCTTGCTATCCAGGATCAAAAGATCCAAAATGTCCACAGCCATTTGCACCAAGCAGTACAAATCCCCCTACAACTTATTTGCCCCCGTTTCCTTCTGAAAATGAAATCAAATCTTCAAGGAAAGGAAGGCTTGCACCCAAAGGCTTGGACTACTATGACGAGTCACAGTCTGACATAGGTAAGTTTGGAGAATAACAGTGTCTAATCGTTTATCTCCAATCGATTATTCCGTAAACACAAGAGACTTGAAAAAATTTTGAACTGATATCGAAGCAACGTTACATGAGTTAAAAAGAGACCATAGGGCCCTGAATATTCAAAATATTGATTTTAGACATTTTTATACATTTACTCATTAAAATCTCTCTTTTTTTCATATTAATGTTTGGACAAATTTACACACGGCTGTTTAGTCCAAACTAAGCCGATGCTTGTACATGGGTACTCGACAACTGATAAACATACTTAAATACTTTTTAAATAAATACCTAAATACATACACCCGGTATCCGAAAACCAACAGTTATGCTCATCACACAAACGTTGGTCCCGGGTGGGAATCGAACCCACGACCTTTGGCGCAGTAGGCAGGGTTACTACCACTACGCCAGACATCTTTGCCTGAGCTCCAGCAGTGAAGACTTGTTATTAGGCTGTTGATTTGTTTAATCAAATACTATATTTATTTTCCAGATAATTTTGAATTCACAAGAACGAAGCCAAGATCGCGACACGTAAGAGATGTGAGCAGTGGTGTGATCGCGCAAGCAAGTACTGGTTCAGCAACTCTTATCGCCGTTGCGTCCGTTGCCTTCTTGGTGCTATCTGCGACACTTGCCATGTATTTATATAAATGTAACAGGAAACTTCGGTCTAGGACTATCGAAATAACGGAAAATGTCCATAGTCCGTGTTGATTTTTTGTACGTAGATAGTTATGTTAATTTAAATGTTTTGGCGTAGCCAAGGATGAACACTTTCATCTTTAATTTTTCTACTTTATTTTTGTTATCGAAGATGAATTTTGATGTTCCTCCATGCAGGTACGCGCAAATGGTAATATTGTGATATTGTATAAATAAATTTTCGCTTTACCATTTTAATTAGTTTGTTATATATATTTTATATATTATTTCCATATACTTTATATTTATATATAGTCGTATTATGACGTTTGTTTGTACGTAGTATGTTCAGCTACATACTTTACTAACAAAGTAATTATCACTGCCTCTTAGCTTTATTAATATTCCAGGCTTATCTTAAGGATGCCTATTTTATTATTTTATAAAATAGTGCCATAATATTATATTCTTTTTGCATCCTCAGAAATTACGACTCTAAATATGTTGTTGTATTTATGGTCCCTAGTCATATAATATTTTATTATTTACATATTTGTTTAAACCGCGAATGCTTAACAAAACATACTTAATTAATGTGAAATATATTTTCAGTTTTATCGAACTTTATATTTTAGAAAGCGATACTCGGTATACTCGTTTGTGATATTTTTTATTGTAAATATTATTTGCCAGTACATTAATGTGGCCATTTGATAGAGTATATTACTGTAAATGACTTGTATACATTCTGTGTTGTATAACATTTGAAGATTAAATTGTGTTGGTACCAGCAATGCAGAATGTATAGTCAACCTTAAACTAAAATGTTAGTAAGATTGCTTTCTAAACAATCTAAATAAACATTCTATGAATGTAAAATGTATTTTATTTCTTAACCAAATAAAATAAAACTCGTATTTTACAGTCTCATCTATAATTTATTTCTTTACATTAAACACAAGTACATGTATACCCACTTACTCTTTAATACAAAAGTTTTTTTTTTTTTAATAAATCTGCGATCGGTCTTTAGACCATGAGCGGATCTTTTGGGGGAACCCCCAAAAAACTCCACATGGACTCCACATTCCACAAGCCAAGTGAACACTTGGCTTGTGGAATGTGGAGTCCACCGACTTCACTCGGTGTAATACAAAAGATGAATACAATTTCGTCATGGAATGGAATAATCAAAGGTCTAACTTTTCCTTACAAATAGATTTTTTTAAGGTTGTAGGTAAAAAAATCTAAATATTTAGTAGGTCCCCAAGTACTTACTATAAGTTAAATACATAATGCAGCAAATATTAGTTTTCAATTCCGTTATTGACGTATCGTATAATTGGTCCGATATTTAGAGATACCGGTATTCATGATCTACGTAGTAGGGATCTGGTAGTTTGCGAAACAAAATTTGGTCATAATTATGCGTATCTGGCAAATTGCGAAACAAAATCTGGTCATAAGCGTATCTGGTTATCTGCGTATCTGGTAATTTGCGAAACGCACATTGTACATACGATCGGGTTCGGAAAGTCATAGTTGACGAAGTAAACCGTTTTTGGCGCTTCGTATCGTGTCGTGTACAGACAACACACACACAATGTCTTGCAAGCCAATGTGCACTCTAAGGTAGGACTGCATTTGCACATTTGCACATTTCCACATTGCACATTTATGTCATATAATCTTCAACTACATACAGGGAGTATTTATGAACAAGGTATACTTACAATGGTAATACAATAATTATAACACAATTTAAGTAAACAAATACTCTAAGGTATTACCGTTCAATAAGTTTTAAACGAATTGGTCCGTTTGGAGTGTACATGGGATGGACATGGTAGTCCAGTGGTTCGTGGTGGTACTCCATCTTGAAGGCTTGCACCATCTGGAATAATAAAAATAAAATATATAGGATTATAATTGAGAATAAAGTGCAAATTTATCCACAACACTAAAGTATCTGAATTGAAAATAGATTCGAATTTTTAAAATTCGAAATCAAATCAACGGCCTATTAATATGTCCCCACAGCTGAGGCTCAGGCCTACCCTCTCAACGAGGGCGTTAGGGCTATAGTCCACCACGCTAGCCCAGTGCGGGTTGGTGGACCTCGCATATATGCGCCTAAGAATTTCTTCTTCGACGTATGCAGGTTTCCTCGCGATGTTTTCCTTCACCGTTTGAGAGCAGACATTAAATGTACTTATGTTTCGAGAAAAACCCATTGGTACATGGCCCAGCCGGGGATCGAACTTCGGACCTTTCGATATGATAGGCCGCGTCTTTAGGGTTAATGTCCTTTATTTTCAATGTTCTTGGAACATAATTATCTATAATTTTTGTATGAATAATAAAAGAAGCAAGACGCTTCATCTGGTATTACATTAGTTAGCAGTGTATTTTTAAATGAAGGCAGTATTTGCATACCTTGCATATTACAGTGTGTATTTCGAGCTCCGCGAATCTTCTACCTAGACACATCCTCTTTCCAAATCCGAAGGGCAGGGAAGCGAAGGGATGGTGGTTCTCCGCGGAACACCTCTGCAGCCAACGATCTGGACGAAACTCGGAGGCGTTCGAGAAATATTCGTCGGTGTTCCCCATCACGTAATGTTGGAATATTACTTGGGTCTGGGAATTTGAAATAGTTTGTTAGTATTAAAGTCAGAGATCCTACAATTTTATTTTTCCTGAAAAACCTAGGTATCGAAAATATTTTTGGCTGAATGTTTTATTATCTATTTCCAGGCAAATGTCATGTAGTACATTCCCAGTGTCATCTCAATTAGGTCCATAATTTTCGCTAATTACATAAGCGCATCTGTTAGAAAGATCGCAAAAAATGGAGTAAAACTTTCGTAGGTCCTATCAGACAAAAGACTGCTGATTTTTATAGCAACGTTGACTTTTCTTAATTTTCATTCCATCAACGCATCAACGCGGTGATCGCATCAACGCCATATTGCTGAATCTGCTAAGAAGTTATAAGGGAAGCCCTATTCGACGTCCACTGCTGGTCATAGGCAGTGTAAAGGCCACCACATCTGGTTCTCCGCCCTCCGCATCCGCAGCAAAAAAATGTATTAATTTATAGACCAGTAATATTAGACGGCTTATTTAGTTTAATTATCGACAGTCAAAGTATATTTCGCACTTACTCCTTTAGGTATATTGTAACCACAAATAACTGTGTCTTTAGTGAGTTGTCGGCCGTTACCAATTACAACTGGATACATTCTGAAAAATATAAGAAAATTAATTATAATTTCCGTCTATTCTGTTTAATTGTTAGACTGTTAGTTCGTCGGAAAAATTCGGAAAAAAATCCGTTCTATCTGTGTGATTACTTCTTTACTCATAATAGCGGTGGCTGAGAAGTGGCGACCAAGACTAAAAATCTCTCATTTCCTAACATTTGTATGAACTTGTAGCACAGAATAGACTGGTTATTTTTAAAAATGGTTCAAAAAAATATGGCTAACCTAACCTAACCCAGTCCACCTAAGGTGTCAGTTTTATTATAAAATAAAACTGCCTGACTAACTGATATATACAGGAGTAACAAAATACTTGTAGTGACATGTTAAAGGTTACAGGGGCACTCTGTATCGAAAAAAGTACTTTGTAATAATCACCTTAAAACTTCTTTAACACACGCCTTCAAATAAGGCATATGATTGACATCGCCAGGTTTCATGGGTCTTCCTTGTAATACATCAGTAATTTCTTTGTGAAGCCGCTTTTGGACTTCAGGCCTTAATGCAAGCTGGTACAAAGTGGAAGCCACGGCATTTGATGTCTGGAACAAAATAAATACGTTATGTAAGTATATAATTATTTTAAAAAATTATTCACAAACTCATTTATTTTAGATATTGATGCTACTATTTCGTAAGGCGCCATGCTCAATAATTTCAAACTTTTTATTAAGTAACGTAACAATTCCTGTTTCTGTTTTAATTCTGGAGAGAAAAGTGAATTAATTTTAATAAAATTACACGGGACTTTGTCCCGTGCCGGTTTTGTAGGCCGATGAATTTTTTGGAATTTTAGTACGGTTTATTATTTATCTTACCAGCGAGCGGTGTTTGATGTTTATTGACGCTTACCGTGTCTATTCCAACGAGGAACATGTCGAGAGCTGCGACGGCGGCCACCCTCGAGCCCGCTGCCGCGACCAGGTCTTGCAGCAGGGACTTGCTGCCGCCGCTCGCTTGGAACTCCTCCAGTGCCCTCTCAACGTGGCTCAGAGTTACACTAGAATTATTATTTACAAAAATTATTATCATGAAGTCAATAATATCACGAATATATTTACAAGTTACAAAGATACAATCTATCCCGAAAGATGAAATGAAAGGTCCTCCTTTGGTAGATAGAGTACACCTACATAATATAGTGTCTTCCTAGGTACTTTAATAATATTAGTAGGTTCTCTATTACGCTCACTTTGTTTTTGAAATAAGCTTAACCACAATCCAAACGCTGAGAATTAGGGTACAGTATTCCGCTGCCTGTATTTACGTCAGTTGTTTACCCTCCAACCTAATTGCTGGTCATACCGATACGAGCATCGTGGCACTCCTCGCCGCCGCTAAGATGGACCGACGGCATAAAGAAGGTGGCCGGAAGCGGCTGGATGCTGTAGGCGGAGGACCGGGTGTGGTGCCTTTCATTGGGGAACGCTTATGTCCAGCAGTGGACTTCGATAGACCGATAATACTACGTAACAGAGCTCTACCACTAGATGACCCTACCGCCTACCTGAGGATAGTGTCAAGAGCAGCGACGTATCTTTTAAACATGGCGGTGGGGTACAGTCTCCACCAGGGCGCCTTAAGCTCCAGTTGACCAACGCACAGGAAGAATGTGTTGACGGCGTCGATTAGCCGCTGGCTGTCAGATCCCTCGCTGGCCTGGAAACAGCCCAGTCGCGTGTCCAGAGCTATCAGGCCCAGAGCTGGAATATCACAGTAAAATGATGTGTTGCATCGGTTGTTACCACCTACTTTTCCGGAATTTTTTAGAGCAGATTAACCACAATCCTTTAATTAATTTGTCTGCGGATCGGATGATGCTTGGATTTATCATAAAAAATTTAGTGTCATATTTAAAAGGGTTAAAAATGTGTTACTGTGTAATGTTAAACTATGTCTTAATAAATAGTGTATTCGCTTAAAAAAATATTCACAATACGATAGTGAAATAGATGAAAGTTTCCATCGTTAAGTATAACAAAGACCAAGTATATAAAGATCACTGATTGTCACTTTAGTTTAGACTTTTAAAATCTAATCAAGAGTTTATACAGAGGGGTAACTTACATTCCAAAGACCACTTGTGAACCTCATTTAAAAAGTCATCTGGCGTCTCCATGTCTCGATTTCTTATTTCACGTACTCTTAAATACATAAAAACAAAGATTAAAGATTATATTACCAATCACATAGGTAGGTACTCTACGGCGTGTTACCTGTCAACAAAAGCATCAGCCACTTCGGCTACCGGTATCGTGTACTGTGCTGCGGCGCCAGCACTCAATGCTACCCTGGAAACTTTGGTTCGAAATGCGGCCCACGACTCACCATGCCTGTAAAACAATTAATAATAAGTAATACTTACGGAGATCCCGTGACTTTTTTAAAAAGTATATCCCCCCTCCCCTTATTTCACCCTTTTAAAGTTGAAATTTCCAAAAATCCTTTCTTAGCGATTGCACGTAAAAAAACTGTATTTCTTCAACTTTCTAGACTTACGTAGTTTTGCCTTGTGTTGACAGTTCAGTCAGTGAGGAATGTGGTCAAGAATTCAGGACAAACGATTTTATAAGTTTATTTACTGTCATTGCAAGATGAAAACTCAACTTATCCAAATGAGTTACGTACACGGCTATAACGCCTGCGCAGTTGTCTTCAGCGCCAAAGAAATCCTTTCTCAACACGTGTTTGTAGTAATTCAAAGATGGCATCGAAGGTCTGAAAAAAACACCACGTCTGTGAATTCTCGTATATGTCATGGGGTTTCACTTGTATTATAATAGTTGCAACTGTGTCATAAATAATAGTATTAAAACATGAGTTGATATCACGCCGCTAGAGTAACTTCTCTTACTTCTTCTGTGCCGCTGGTGTTATAAATATCTAATCATGCAAACAAAATTTTGTCTACGACCATACCGCCAACGCCAATCAATATAATGCAATATCTTTTGTAAAGTAGGTATGGTACGAGTATTTCTTTATACAGCACGCTATGCACTATTTTACGGGAGTAGAAAAACATACTATTTGACTTTTACTGAATTGAGCTTTACTTTTTATCCGAATGAGCTTGAAACTGACAAAATCGTCAGCAACTGTGGCAGTTCAACCGGCCAGTGGAATAGAGATGTGAAGCCGATAGGAAAAACAATCGCTTCATCATGAATACGTATTCCAACACTATCTTCTCCAGGCTTACCTGTGGGGTGCAGCATCCTCTCCTCTGAAGACCCGCTCGACCTCCCCAGCGTCGAAGACGAACAGCATATCAGGCCGGCCCAGGAGACCGGCGATCTTGACGCAGTTGCCGTACTGCTGCCGAAGGGACAAGCACACCTTATCCACATGCTCCACTGAATAATCTCCTGGAAAATAGATACGCCATTCTTATTAATGAGTCATAAATCATACTGAGTCATAAATGACTTTATTTTGCACTATACTGAGAGGGGACTGGGGATCTCTTGGCATACACAGCATCCTCCGCTACCTGTTTCTCAGTTAGGTTTTAATCTTATTTTTTGGTTAATTTTCTTTTTTTTTTTACTAAGCAAACCGAAATTAAACGGTTTTTAGGTTTACTTAAAAAATAAGGTTACCTACTTATCTATGAGCAAAAAGTGTCGGTGACGCGACGAAAAACGTGAACTTTCAAGTTCATTGTAAAAACCCGAACGAATAGAAAATGAAGTGATCGATTGATTTCGATTACGATTAGCCATACACGTAATAACTCCGCTCATTTAACAAGAAGGTCGACAGATCCGGCTAAAGGAAGGAGCCACTGTAACAAAGCCCATTAGCTCTGTACTGTTATGAAATATGCACCTACACATACAAAAATCATTGATGTTATAGAAATAAATCGCGAATTTCAAGTCATAAAAACAAAACTTATCATATCCACATTATTGATGCAATTTCCTCGGTGCAATTTGTATACTGTAAGGAAAAGGGACCTCTTTTTTACGGTCGGTACCTAAATTAATGTTCCCGGGAAATAGCTAACTGCTGCAGTCCTCCGCTGCGTAACTAATTGTGCGTATGGATAGGTCACAAGTCCAAGTATTTTTTTGGCCCCGGGAGGAAAGGCTATCTAGGCGGCGCAGGTCCCAACTCCCAGTATTTTTTTTGCTAGTACGGCCCTGAGCTGCGTAACTAGTTGTGCGTGAAGGTAGGTCCCAGTTCCTAGTATTTTCACTCTCGCCCGACACGAATGATCGCGATGTTCCGCAGCGAGAGTTGCCGTTTACCTGCTGATACCGACCCGACCGAACCTACGATTTCACCACCGCCGCTTTTGCGATAGGGTTGGCGTTTCTACCTACAGGTTCATGCTTATCTAAAACCCGTATAGGTTACTAGTTGGATTAGTATGGTGTGTCAGGATCGCGATACTTGGCGCTCTGTTCTTTCTGCTAACCCCGTCAGGGACATAGCGTGAAGACGTATGAATGTATGGCTAGATTAAATTCTAGATTTAAGGAACAGACACAATACAAGTTGGAGGTCTGGTTATTGTGAATGGTGAGTTGTTCTGCCAATTTCTAATTCCCATACGGAAGCCCTACTAAACAAGGTAGGACCAATGGGAGCAATTTATCACAACATTTTTGTGGGAAATTTGAAACCGGGTTTCACCAAAACAGGATTACCCCTAATTTTTTTCCCAAATTGAATGATTAAACCTCAGACTTGGGTCGATCACTGCTCGTGGTAATAATAATAATGTTTGGACAAATTTACACACGGCTATTTAGTCCCAAACTAAGCTGAAGCTTGTAATGGGTACTCAACAACTGATAAACATACCTAAATACTTTTAAATAAATACTTAAATACATACAAACACGCAGAATCCGAAAACCAACAGTTATGCTCATCACACAAATGTTGGTCCCGGGTGGGAATCGAACCCACGACCTTTGGCGCAGTAGGCAGGGTCGCTTCCACTACGCCAACAGGCCAGTAATTGAAATGACCTAACACAGCTTTTGCTAACCCAGGTTGTAATATTCAGTTCTAAATCTATGACTGCGACAGGTACCGCGACAACAGTAGGATTTTGTATATTTCTACATTATGTAGTCATAAGCTTTGCTATGGCCTAATATTAACATTTCTTTTCCCACACATTAAGAAAAGACCATTACAAAGAAATCGTGCGAGATACATTTAGATCATTGTTCATGATGACGCTTGGTGACTTGATCATCGCTTCAGTGTCGCAATAAAGCTATTATAAGTAGGTATATCTTATGCAGACGTCATCATCATTAGGACTGAAGAGGGCACTACAACATCGAGTGCTTCAAATACCAACCTCAATTACACGCTCCGCATGTATACATAAGTATTTAAAAGTTTTCATAACCTTGAGACCATATGAAATATGAGAATTTAAAATAAAATAAGAGATAAAACTTTGGATTAAACTGTATTTTATTGTTATTATATTATCTGTAAATAAAAATAAGTGAGCTTTAATAGTGTTACTTGGTAGTTTATCATAACCAGCTGTGTGATTCTGTAAAGTATGGATTAAAACTCGACCATCACATCGCAAGTCACTTACTTCACTCCGCATCCGATCATGAAAGACCTTGATGTCGCATTGTGTAAACAAATACAAGCTACCTAATAAACACTTCACTTGCGAAGTAAAGTGAGTATTGAACTGTAAATCATTGAGTTAGAGACCGATCTCACTGCGGATTCAGGATCGAGTTGCACAAATACGCTTACAGAATAGCGGGGCAGTCTATGGTGTAGAATGTATTACCTAACTAATAGATCAAATCAAAGGACTAAGATACGGCACTATCTTAAATTGATTATACGAATACTAGAATCCGTGTAGACTATGCATCATAATAAAGCCACACGATGCTTTTAAGACAATGTAGGCACAAAAAAAACACTGTTGAAATCAAAATTACGTTCGTATAATCATCGTGTTATACGTACGTACAGGATTTTACACCAAAAACAACATTAACGAGCAAATGTAAATGGCATGATGTAACAAGCCGTCATTCCATGCTGTACTGAGCAAAACCAAGATACTTCGTACTCAGCTTGACCATTTTCAGTAAGTTAATATCGTATCTTCTCTTTTTGATTCATCCAATATTATCTCTGTAGTTTTCTTTATTTTCAACTTTCTAGAAATCTAGATAGACAACTCAACTCTTAGGTATAAACAAGATGAATATGTATTGGCACTTAATTTATAAAATGTATCACAACTTTCTAGATAGGTTGTAAACACTAATGACGCAAAGACATAGAAACCTACCATAACTATTATAGGAAAATAGTTGTGTATGTATTTCAAATAAAGCCCTAAATGGAAAAAATCAAAATTCTTCTTTAATTGGAAAAACAAGCTGACATTGATCGTACAGACGCACTATCAATAGAGTTTATAGGCCAAAGTCCACCATGATCGCTGGCCCAGTGCGGTTTGGTAGACTTCTTCAGATTTCCTCACGATGTTTTTTCGTCTAAAATTCTGTGATATGATTATTTGTAAAAAAATGTGTAGGGTTTGAAGCTTTGACCTGGCGAAGCCGATGCGAGTCACTCCAACCTGGCAAACAAACGATTATCTACAAGGTTCCAAACTTAAATAAATGCATTTAAATCCAATCTTGGAAAATGCAGGAAATGACAAAGTAAACTCCTTTCCGAAGTGAACGGCACAGTAGGTATGCATTTGCGCCACAAACATTCATTGTTAGGGTGACCCCTGTTTCACAGAGTAACAGGACACAATTCAATCTTCACCCAGAACTTCGTAACAATAGAATGAAACCAACAGATGCGCGTCTTGAACATGATAATAGAAAGGATGACACATTGTTGAATATACACACTATTCTTTTTATAAATTCATTGTTATTTTGTACAATTTTCGCAATTATTTCCGTCAAGTACAGCAATTACAATGTAATAAAGTGTTCAACGAAAATTGTACGACTTGTCATATAATTAATTATATCTTTGATATCATATCTCTCTACTCACTGGTTGATTTAGGTAGTCATTATCATAAAGAAAATATTGTTACCCTATCAGTTCAATGTCTGATGATAAAGCTATGTCTATATTAACTGAAATTACAGAAACAACGAGGTTTGATTAATTTAAAGTGCTTATAGGTAAAAGTAAATTAGGTACGAAGTAAAATTGTTATTGAATAAATTGATTTGTTTTGAAAATAAATAAAAAATAAAAATGATAAATAAAATGAAATGATAATCATATAAAATGATTTCATAACACCTACATATACGCAGTAGGTACGTAGGTATGTCAGATGTCTTATCCCAGATTTTCTGACTTGTTCGTCATCAACGAAACTCTATAAAAATTTGAGAGAAAAAAAGAGAGAAATTAGAGTTATATAAAAATTAGATTAGTAGGACAATTCACAAATTATAACATCTAGTTGTCCGAGAAAGAAGTCTCTGAAAAACTTTGACTGTATGGTTACGCTGCTTCGGAACCGCTAGATGTTTCTCGATAATATTGTTTAATTTTCAAAATATCCTGTTTATAAAACTTCTTATCTTGACGTCTCATCAATCTCATCATCTGCTGTCGTAGTCTACCATTGGACGTGTATATGTTCCCCAATGCACGCCAACAGATCCAGCAAATAATAGTAGAATTAGTTACGTTCCTATGTGCCTTAGCCTGCCCCATCCTGACTTTTAAGAAATTTTCCTATGATGGTAATTACGAATGGTAAGAACGAGAGTTTATTAGTGTTTATCAAACCGTTCAAGTTATATTAAATTCGCAAAAAGTTACATATTATAGTCACAAGTGCGTAAAATACCTTATAAATATTGCATTTTAATTGCAAGTTATTGCAACTAAAGGGAAATGATATCACACATTGCGTGCACTGCAATGCACTGACCATTACCGAACGCTAGTTTATCTACATACATCCAAGTACGTACATAATTGGTACTGAGTTTGTAACCATTGGGTTTCTAATTAGTACACTTACCCGCACTGAGATGAAGTATTAATAAATAGTACATTTTAGACTTTCGCGCTTTGTATTCATAAATAAATAATTATTTACGGTAAATAAAACTATTTCGTGTGTAAGACCCGTAAATAATTATATAATTATTAGTAAATACTTTGTAAGCAGATATATTTGTATTTTTAATAAAAATATGTGTTTTATTGATCGTTATTTGCGAAAAAGGAAAAACTTTACATAAAATTTTTTTAACAAGTTTAGTTAAATAAATATTAAAAAAAATTATATAATACTTAGTATTTTTTTTTACGAGTATAGTTACAAACAAGAAGGATATTCTCTATTTGCTAAAAATTTGGCTCTCATCCAATCCATCTTTCTGATACGAATGATTTTCAACATTTCAAATAAGTATGATTACCGAATAGGATTACATTTACTTTTATAAATAAGTACTATGTAAAAATTAAATTGTTTTTTTCTCGAAACATAAGCACCTGCATTTACTGACTGCTTTCTAATGGTGAAAGAAAAATATCGTGAGGAAACTTACGCCGAAGAAGCCTAGGACTGGGCTACTACTACTGGGCTAGCGTGATGGACTATAGCCCGAACGCCCTCGTTGAGAGGGTAGATCTGAGCCCCAACAGTGGAGACACGTTAATAGGCTATATTCTGAGACTCGTTTTATTGTTTACTAGTAAATTAATATTCACATCACTCCATCCGTCAGTACACCGTCAAGCCAAAATCGAAAGACTAAACACACGGTGCATTCAAATTTCAACCTTGTCCCAGTTCGTTCAAGCCATTTAAAACATCAATTATAATCAAGTGAGCACATGCACTAAGGAAATATTTTGGTATGCCATCATCATTCACATCAGTGACATTGGACAGTTACAAAATTATGCATTTATTAAATCTAATCGTTTATTAAATCAGACAAAGCCTGACAAAGGTCTGTAACAATGAACTTAAAACAATATACGTCAGACTAACATCTAGGTACCGAGATAATTATCCAGTACCTACGAAATATCTGAGTATCTTACCCCGATTGCAGAAAAATGTAGACATAAGTCAAAATAAGAAAGTTTAAGTCTACATAACGCAGGGTTGAAAATTGACCCTTTGCTACAGTCTTTACCTTCACTGCGAATATCAATAACATGTTATAACCCTTCAACGTCCACAGCTGGACATAGGCCTTCCCCAGTGAACGTCACCACACCCGATCCTCCGCCCTCCGCATCCAGCCGCTTCCGTCCGGCCACCGTCTTTAGGTCCCCAGTCCACCTGGCGGGGGTCCCACGCTGCGCACACCGGTCCGTGGTATCCATCCCAGAATTCGTCTGCCCCAACGGCCGTCGGTTCTGCGACAGATGTGACCTGCCCACTGCCACTTCAGCTTGCGAATAGTAAAGTAAAATTACAGATGTTGAATTTTACTTCAGTATGTAAGTATACTAAAACCATGTAAGTATATCAAATTCAAGGTTTATTTTGATGACACGTTACCTTATTTTTGATTTCTAATGACTTCTTTTATGTCTGCGGCTAAGTGACGAAACTTAACAACTTATGTTGCTAAGGTTGAATCTAACAACCTTCCGGATGACAGCTTAAAACGTCGCTCTTAACAGCCTACGTTTTTTATTCGTAAAACAATGCATGATTTTAGCATGCTTCTTATCTAAATACAAAATCTTTAAAAATCTTAAGGCTGCGATGCAATCTTAATTTTTTAAAGGTTAATTATCTACTGCCGATTTTGCAGCCAATGATATCATTCTAGGTACATGTGGTAGCCCTCATTGAGAGTTGTTGATGGTATATTGATTTTTTTTGTATGTTTTTAAATTAAATTACTTAGCAAAATGTTACAAACCGTCACTTACCGATATAAGGTGCAAATCTCCAAGTGTTTCCCAGCAGAGGGAGAGGCTTGGGTCCCGGGACCTCCTCCCACAACCTGATGGTGGACACGTTCTCGAAGACCGACGTGTCCAGGGCGGCATGTGTGGACCGCGCGCGCTGGCCGTGGACCGGGCATGAGGGTCGAGGAGGCAGCTTACCGCCTGTTCATTTTGAATGAGAAGTTTCACTAACTTTTAAGTAACATACTTTTAAAAGCTATGTAATTGATGCAATACTGATTCATAATTATTCTATACTAATAGTAAAATAACGCTGAAGAGCTTGTTTGTTTATTTGTTATATTTGTCTGTTTGTTTGAAACTGGTCTCTGAAACTATCAGTCGGATTTGAAAAAATCCTTTGAGCATTTCGTAGCCCAATTCTTGATGAAGGTTATAGGCTATATAATATCTAGATCCAACCCTTAGGAGCCGAGCAACTCTGCTATATTAAGTTGGTTCTCAAAAGTTTTAGGTGTTGTTGGTACGGCCAACAAATAAAACCACTCACCAATTTCAAGTCCACTCTCCGTAGCTTGGAAGCGCTGAACCGTGGTTGCCAGGCAACGGGCACGCATGGTCTTCAAAGGCCATCTCGCCACGCAGATTCTGTTTCTCATTGTTTTTGTGAATTTCCTGTTTATAACACAATATGCATAACATTGGAGAATGGCAACACTGACATTGAATGACGTCACTTTTGGCAAAGTCGTCGTTAAAATTCAAAATCTGACCTTTCCTTATGCTCGACGATGTTCTCCGGTCATCATTTTGATATGTAAGTAATTGTGTAGATAGACAAACTTATTCGCGATTTTTTCCCCTACGTGATGTAGGTACCAACCTAATAATATCCACTGCTGATATTTAAATTTATAAGCATGCTATCAGCTTCTTTTATAATAATAATAATATAATAATGTTTGGACAAATTTACACACGGCTGTTTAGTTCCAAACTAGCCGAAGTTTGTAAATGGGTACTCAACAACCGATAAACATACTTAAATACATTTTAAAATAAATACTGCTATAGCCCGAACGCCCTCGTTGAGAGGGTAGGCCTGAGCCCCAGCAGTGGAGACATGTTAATAGGCTGTTAATTTGATTTGAACCTACTTGGTTTTATACTGTACTACAATGGACTTAAATGCCCCAACAGTGACAAACAGCAGCGTTGACTGGGCAGAGTCTAGTACTGCGATGGCTATTATAATGAAAATGAAATGAAAATATTTATTTCGTTTCTCAATAAACTTAAATATATACGACATGGGAGCCTTCTATTAAGTAAATATATTACTTGTAGGAGAAGGCACCGCTCGTCTAGAAAATAAAATTTAGATACTCCGAATTTATAACATGACTACGAAAACTACAGAAAAATTAAATAAAGTAGAGAAAATACAATAGAATCAACACAGAATACATAATATACCTTGCCTGCTCAAGATAGTCTGCTGCTGCTTATTTAAACATATCTATTGAAATATTTCCCTACTGATCTGTAGTATACTGCTGAAATAAAAGTGAACTCACTTTTCTGTTGACTGTACCAATTGCGTGTTAATTATATTTAACAACGCTAATTGCATTAGAAAGTGATTGGTGTCCGGCTGACTGTAAAATTACACGCCAAGTACTCTTGAATTAAACGAATAATCATACGATTATGCGATCTGTATCGTTTGATGCTACAAAATTAGTATTTTCAGTTTACAGTTTTTTTTTGTTGCGGAATTCAAATTCCTTTTGTCCCATTACCCCCCCCCCCCCCCCCCCAAAACCCTTTTGTTGTTAATGTTAAATAATACAATCACCACTTACATCTAGCCATAAAATAAATAGGATTTGCCCTTCGCGTTTTTGAATGGGATTTTTATGTTTTTTTGGTTTTCATGGATAGCGGGTTTCTTTAGGCTAGGCTAGCCATAGTACACAAGAAAGTTGATCAGTGCACTGAAAGTTGTCCAGTATTCAATTTATTTTGCATTTATCGCTTATGATTGTTTTAATATTAATAGCTTAAAGCAACACGGCCGCCGGCCGATTATTATTTTTTATATATAATAGTACAAGATTTAAAAAATTATAAAAAATATATTTAAATAAGTACTTGGATAATTTTAGTTAAAAAAAATTCTATATAAATAAAAAAGGAAAAATAATGGAAATGCTCATATACCTTAGTTCTATGAAAATGATTTCCACTTCAGAAAAGTAACGCACAATACGAGCACTCCCAGAAAACTGTTTGTATTTCACACACACACTGTTAAACCTCAAGTTCAATGCTTTCGTCACGATCTATGGAAATGTCCCCCTTTACTTGGTGTTCCCTTAAAGCATGTCACAGAGCGACTGAACGCCTGCGCCTGCGGTGGAAATACGCAGCGTTTCCGCGCACGCGTCCATTGTCCTATACTGTAACTAACGCGTTATCTATACCAATATTAAAGAGGTAAAAACTGGGGGATAATTTACACGCATATCTTATATATCTTGCGAAGAACCAAAATAATGATAGCGGGGTGTAAAATACACCTAACGCCATCTAATGACAAACTTAAAACTAAGAAACTGGCACGATTAGAACGGGTTAACAAAAATCGAATAACATAATATAAAATATAGTATAATTTATAACGCGGATGAAGTCGCGGGGCATCGGCTAGTCTTTTAATAAGCACCTACGTCAATTCGATTTGAATGAAATCAAATCAACAGCTTATTAATATTTCCACACTACTGTGGCTCACGCCTACCCTCTCAAGAGGGCGTTCGGGCTATAGTCCACCACGCTAGCCCAGTACAGGTAGGTTCTAAAATTCTAGTCTTTGGCGAATGCAGGTGTCCTCACGATGTTTTCATTCACAGAAAAACCTGTGTTATTATAATACCTAATAAATTCATTGTTACGGGCCAAGGTCCGAACCCAGACCTCGTGAACGTGAGGCGAGTGCACAACCAACTAGACTACTGCGGCTCTCACTTACCGTACCTACTCAGTAAAATGTCCATATATTTTATTTAACGTGAAACAATGGAGACTGATTACCGCTAGTAAGAAACACGCAAACCGCATGCTGTTCATTAGACCAACGAGATCGAAAGTACCGCAGGAAAGTACTCTTTGAAACCCGATAACGCGTTGACGAGAGACGTTTTGAAACACGGCCATTAGATATTTTCAATGACAAAGAAAGCTTCGGTGACAAGTTTTTACACAGCACGGACACAAGAAATCAGCAACAAAAGAAGAACCTACATTTGTTGTACAGTCGACCGCACGTCAGTGGAAACACCTTGAGCTGGCCTAGCCTATCAGGGAGTTTCAATACTATGAGAGACCAGTTTAAACTGGCTTGTTTCCACTGACGTGAGGTGCGGTCGACCGTACAACGTACTGTTTGTCAGCGCTGAAGGTTGGAGTGGAGAACTCCTTTACTTTCATATACGAACAAATAAATAAGGTAAGGTAAGGATTGATTCATTAATTTTCTGATGAACTGCCGATGGCTTGATTTCAATTTTGCCTAAAACCTTGCTTTAAAACGAATCTATTCAACAATGAATGAACTCAATTAGAATCCATTCGGTGGTTTTATTTTAGTATATTATCCAAATAAGTATTTTGAATATTTTATATTATATTTGACCAAGAATTCATTGTTTTATTTTCAAAATGTGTTGTTGAAAAGTTGTTTAACATATAATATACCTCCTACTATCAAGGTCGGTTCACTTTTACTACCGGGTTACCTGTTAATGCAATTTTATTGTATTCAGATCAAAGTTTCAGAAAAATATTTTTTTCTTTTATATTTGGTGTACCACAGCACAGACACACGCGATCTGCGGTGGCGGTGGCGGCCTGTTGTCTTCCCTATGCAATGTATGTGAGACTTCAGACACGCGCGGCCTGCGTTTTTATATTGAAGCTGCGGCCTGCGGTAGACCGCCGCCGCAGAATGCATGCGTCTGTGATACGCCTAAAGAGGGTTTGTTCTATTTAGAACACGTCACCATCATTCTTATATACCTATTATATAAAAAAATTGTATAAAACATCCTGGCCTCCTCGGAAATTTTAATTCTTCATTATTCAGAGACTTTTAAGTCTTATAAATTTTTTTGTCACAGGCCACTTGCTACTCCATTAAGATTGCCATAAGCCGCTAAGCTAGCGAGACAGACTATTATCTATCCTCCTGGGACCCCACGGACTATTATAGTCCTCTGTGCCCACGGCCTCGCTTGAGGACATAAACATTAAAAATAAAACATAAAAAAATATTAATCATAAAATAATTGTATTTTTTGACGTTCACTTAGCGTTTACTTCTTTTGAGGACTAAAAATAATAATAATTAAAAGTAAAACATAAAAATAAATAGGTGTTGTATTCGAAGTTTGTTTTCAACACACTTGCTCGTAATGTGGCTGCTATTACCCCGTTTTGTACTTGATGCAGCTTTCAAAACCCGCGTGCTTTTTTTGTGTAAAAGTTTTTACGGCAAAAAAATAGTAAACATTTTTGGGAATAGGTAAATGAAAAATAAATGAAAAATAAATAAATAAATATTCGTTTACTTCTCAAAGGACTCAGGAGGCTCTATATTAGTATTTAATAGTTAATGTATTAGTATTTAATAGTTCCTCACGAGTTCACGATTCACGACTGGCGCGCTGAGGTCAGGTGCCTTAATAAAGGTCAAAATAACGTTTAGTAGTTTATTTTCGCAAAATTTTATACAAGGTACTCACCTGTGCACATATCATAGACTAAAATAATCTGAACAAAATTATTAATACCACATTTAAAATACGCAATTGTCGGTCGTCGGACTATTTCTCCGGCGTACGTGGTACATACTTCCAGCCCTTTCTAAGTGAATTTCTTCAAAGTAAATTCGTTGAAAGACTTAACAATTTGCCTTGATGTTATAAAAGACTCACTTGGTTTGACCATCTATATTCTCCTTCACTTTGGTTGGAGGGGCAAACTCCACTTCTCTTCTTCTGGAGGACCAATGGATATTATGTGGTCAATATCGTTACAACTCCTTTCATCATAGTCAAATAATACAATTTCATGTAAGTAAGTAATAGTTTCTATTCAAAATGTCTTCCAAATAATCAAATGTTGAAGACAAACTGTAACTATACGTCATACTCGTATACCTACTTACCTGTAGACATACGATGTCTACCTGAGAGAAAGAACCTTATAATTGTCAATGTCAACAACAAAGAGAAATTGTCAACAAAGTCTTTAGCAAATTGTTAAATAAAAAGCCAATAAACCGAAAACATGATCGCTTATAAACAAAATTAACCGGCTTTTCGTGTAGATACCTACTAATGAAATAAGAGTTGAAATTTCACACGCGAAATCGAACCTGCGACCTACCGATGATCTAATAGTTTATATCCTCATTAATACACTCACTAGTGGGCATTGCCTTCCCGACCATTGACCTATGTAACTTGAATAGACCGGCCAAACGCTCGATATCTTGAAGCATATAAAGTAAGCGCATGCGCTCACTTCATCTACCTCTCAGTCTCATAAAAGTGTATCCCATACACACGCGGCCTGCGACTTTTTTTGTCCATTTTGTTATACGGTATAACTAATAGTATAACTAGTTGGACAAACCCGCGGTGGCGGCCTACCGCAGGCCGCAGCCTCAATACGCAAAACGCGGCGGCGCGTGTCTAAAGTCTCACATCACATACATTGCATAGGAAAGACAACAGGCCGCAACCGCCACGGCCACCGCAGGCCGCGTGTGTCTGTGATGCACTTTAATGCATTCGCAGTGCAACGCTTATACACACATTTATTTTGTCGTGTACGGGATTTTATAGCCCTACTATCGAAAATTATGCCGGTGCATTTAAGTGTAAGATCTGTACAAGAAATTTAGATCGCGATGTTTTGCTTCATTTTCCTTGCTCGTAAAATAACCGGTCTATTTTTTATATTGGTCGATGTACCCAGTATAGTTCCGTTCAGACGCAAAGTACCAAAAACGCAAGTTACCTGGATAATGCCGTAATATTTATTTTTCGCGTATTCCCATACAAATTATAGGTACGCGAATTACCATAATGATAATTTTATAATTTTGGAGTTTGAATCTTTTTCGCGCGGAAATATTACCTAAAACTTCTACGATAAACCACTTAAGTGAAGCCGCGGGCCAGAGCTAATTGCATTATACTTTTTGCAAACAAATAATTCCATATTCAACACGCTACATGTCGTGTTTTGAAGCGTTTTCTTGTAGGTTTAAAAGTGTCCCTAAACGATCATGCTTGCATGACATGCAACGTTTACGTGAATGTCATGCTGCATGATGGACCATCATGCTTGCTATCAATTATTTATTTATTTTTAATTAATATAATACAGCAACGGCCAGCACGTAGTTTGCATGTCATGCACGTCAATCACTACAGCTAGACGGTCATGCACGAGTGACAGCACGTATTACATGTCATGCCGCATGGTTGTTTAGGGAGCCCATTACAGAATAGCATTAAAAAATTATCCACTTATTTTTAATCAAGGTACTACTTTATATTAAGTAGGTGCTTGCCGGATACCTTTAAAAAAGATCCCGCTTTTCTTTTTTCCGTTTCTAAGAAAATACAAAGACTTGTAGGTAACTGCGTATTACAAAAACACTTTCCTTTTTTTTCTATTGACAAAGTGTGAATAGAGCGAACGTGATAAATGTTACTACTTACAAAGCAGATGAATGAAGTGTGATAAATGAAATACAAATACCAGTAACTGCCTAAAGTGTATTGCAGATGATTTTTATTCAAATATAGAAATCATCGGAATTCACAAGTACTAATGTAATATTAATAATGTTAGTACAAATTTACACACGGCTGTTTAGTCCCAAACTAAGCCGAAACTTGTAAATGGGTACTCAACAACTGATAAACATATTCATACATACAAACACCCATAACCCGAAAACCAACCGATATGCTCATCACATAAAATGTTGGTCCCGGGTGGGAATCGAACCCTCGACCTCTAGAGCAGTAGGCAGGGTCACTACCAACTACGCCAACAGGACAGTCAACAAGTATTATTTGCGTAAAACATCCTTCAATTTAAATGTTGATGGCGTATAATAATCTTTTAATAAGTAACGCTCTGCTATCAAAAATTTTACTTATAAGTTATTACGGCATTTAAACTATCAATAAGTACGATTTATTTTTGAAAACGAATGAGTATAGTAAATGTTTCCTCACACTGTTTTCCTTCAACGTAAAGCCTGTATAAACCGTACTTATGTACCGAGAAACTCATAGTCACAGGCTAGATTCGAACCCACGGCCTCAAGAACGAGCCTTACTATACTGTTTCCCAATTTTAAACACACACGTTCTGTCGAAACCAGCTACATACAAAGTATCCTGCCCACTTATTAGGCTAAATTACTGTGTATATCAGATTCCTAGTAATTTCCTAGCATAGCCATCCATCTATTAAGCGCACGATACAAAAAATTTCAACATATCTTATGGACAACCTTAGTTCATATAACTACGTTGTTACAATTTGATTGCATGCATGTGAAGAACACTTGAAATTGGGCTACGATGTGGGAATTTATCCTTTGTCCCCTACACGCGGTGCATCATTCTGACAGAAAAATCAGAGAGCCGGAAACATGGCTTTCCTACGCCAGCGAAGGCGCGGGAAACAGCTAGTGAAAAAGTGAACTTGGAATATAATTATGACAACTTTTTTCTACTCCCAACACTAATTAGCTTAATACAAAAGATAAAACAGTGTCCATAAGCATACTTTCCAGTTTACTAACTTCTTGGGGCAGGTTTTCTCACTATGGTTTCGTTCACCGAATTACTACAAGCAATTATAACATATACCTATATGTAAATTGTACTGAATTTCCCAAAAACTTATCGGCACGGACTCGGAACTCTTGACATAGCACGTGAAGCGAGAGCACTACCAACTACGCTACCCGATTTGCTATGGTACTAACCACCAGAAAATGCAAAGATAATTTTAAATAATGCGAGGCTAATTAGGTACTCTACTCGTCTGTGCTAGTAAATAGAGCATAAGGAGAGAAACACACTTAAAACGACTGTAAATATTTTAGAAACAAACATTTGCGTAGAGCTTGTAACAATCTTCTTTGTTGCCGTAGTAATAAGTTTTGTTTGCCACAAGTCATAGGAACATAGCGATGCTACGAGCCGTAGTGAAAACCGCGCAAAAACAGGAACTAACTTTTTAGGAGGAAAAAACCGGCCAACAGAAAATTTTATACGAGATTTACTTTATAGATGGTGCCACAAGACTAAAACTGCTGCAGTGTTTAATGGGCAACAAATTAATCTTGAAGGGACAAGTCAAACGGACTTAATGAGTGTTAATGACGTGTCTGCCTGCACTGTAACGTAGACAGGTAAGATCATGCGGCATGACATTTACTGCACGTTTACTGCTGCACGATGGACCCTCATGCTTGCTATAACGGCCAGCGCGTAGTTAGCATGTCATGCACGTAGTTTGCATGTCATGCACGTCAATCACTACAACTAGACGGCCATGCATGAGTGACAGCACTTAATGTATGTTATGCAGCATGATCGTGTATTGACCACATAAGGTCTAACAATAATGCAAGACCGGAGTCTAAGTAGGTTACTTTAAGAGTACAAAGAAAAGCTTCAAAATAGTTAAAATACAACTATTTTCCATGTGAAAATCATTTATCTATATACCTCCTTCACCGAGTCGGGTCCGTAAAATCTGTTTTAATATTAAGTTATTTTGCGTGAATATCTATTATGTTTAGTATAGGTACCGTTATATTCATAATGTATTTTTGTCTTTCTTTCAAATATTTATAGATAAAGGTTGCCACCGCTAGAGCTTACAAATGAAACCAATCACTCCGACTCGCACGAGCCGTGTCGTAATCGGGCGGAACTTGACATTTCCTTACCACGCTCATTTAGGACCTACCTACTTATTTACTAAGTTTCTAAGGTTTTCAACAGTGTGTTTCAACCCAAGTATTGTTTAATGACTAATGACGCTGCTGTCCTAAAATAACAAGTATATGGCCGTTGGCATTAGGTATATAGGTACTCGTACATCAACGTAAAAAATAAAAAAACTATCGCCGACATTTTTTTCCCTCGCAAAGTGTGTTGAAAAAACATCTTATGAAACGCGTGAACTAAACATTGGTTTACACTCTCGACTTCATTACGCGCACTCGCGTTCCGATCGTGTTGTGCTTTTTTAAAATCGTGTGTAATGACTATTTTAAGCTTACTTGTATCCATAATGTCTATCTATTGAGTAAACTTTACAGCTTGACATTTGAATTACAATATAAAAATAATAAACTTTTATGTTCCGCCAATAAGGCCATAAATAAGTACAGCCATAAATAAGTTCAGCATTTCAATTCTTAATAAAAATGGCCAGCATAAAATAATAATTAGTTCATAGAATTTGATAATATTGCTGTAACATTGAAGACTTCCAAATTCACAACAAATCCTAGGTGGGTATCATAAGTGAGGTCAAAATTGCAAGGTCGAATTCGTGTGAAGTAGAGTCGTAGTCAAGGGTCAAGGTTGCATTTGAATTATTTTTATGATCGGTTACTATAAGTACCTGTATGATAGAACCGTTCACTGATGCATCGGTGATAGATGATGTCTACTGTAAATGTTACAATACAATTAACTGCCATCTTTAGACTAATCACAAAACTTTCATGCAGGCAGACTTCAAGTTATTCACCGTTGCAGACTTCGATCGATTAATGCATGAATCAAAAAAATTTGCTGCGCGCGCGCCACCAAAGATATTCGAACCTTCCTGTAAATCTACTCTAAATGCAGTTTGCCACGTGATCCATAAAAACGGCATTTATATCTTCGATCACCATATGATCGAAGATTTATATCGAAAAATAATTTGAGTAGATCCTAGAATATAGCCTCTCTGTCTAATGCGTAGATACATGGATAGCGAAAAATAAGTCTACGGCCTAATGTATTTTGTGATTTAATATTTTTGCAAGCTTTTACTTAACTTGATTTCCTGTTCTACTTGTTTGTCTGTCTGTCCGGGAGGAATCTTGCGATCGATTTATCAACCGTTTCCCGATAACCGAAGCGCAAATTTTGCACCCACCTTTGGTTCTGAAGAAAGACAATAACTACCATTATAGTATCCTGTTCAATTTATGTCGTAAAAGCTTGTTTTAAAATTTTTTTTATTTTTTAATAAAATAAATAAAACAACAATACTTATTTATTATAATAAAGAATAATATTTTATTCACACCCACAATTCATAAATTCACAACTTATACATTACATAAGTCCTAATTAATGTTTATACTTTTTGTACAAGTGATTATTAGTAACTATATACAACATTTAAAAAATTGTTTTACGCTGTAATGATTAAGCTTGATACCTAGGTATATTGTCAATATTATTTAGCACTTTTTAAATACTACGTCACCTTAGATCTCCATACATACATCTCCTCCGTATACTTTTTGTGCGTTTGCGTCGAAAAACCTAAAAATTTTTATATAATAAAATATGATTTTAGCAGTCTGCAACTCAAACTGTTGTTACCTTTTTCGCGTAGGCTAAACCGCTGAACGGATTTGATGAAATTTGGTGCGAAGTGAAATGCAGGCAGCCAACAAGCAATCAATGAGAAGATCATTCTATTACTAAAATGAAAATAATTAATTTGCATGTGTGTATGGCGCCGACTCAAAATTATTTAGGTTTACATTAGTGTAGAACCGTAGATATAGACTAACAAGGTTCCTTGTTCAGTTCCTTTTTCGACGGTTCAATTTTTTTGTTAAAAAGTTTTTTCCAAAACTTATTTCACGCGGGCTACGCCGGGGGAAACGGCTATTTAGGTGATGCCTAATTAAATTATTAAAATTTAATTATTGCAGCCTACATTTAACCTGCAGAAGATTGTAAGACCATAGGGATAGGTCCTATAAACTTGATAAGGCGCTTGCTGAAACTTTTCCTTGTCTCTTTGTGTATTGTTTATAATTTTATCGCTCAATCATTCGAAGACGCAGAGGCCCGTCGGGCGCGTACATGAATGTCACAGCGTAGTCCAGAGGCTCGTGGTGGTATTCCAATCGATATCTTCGCAGCAACTGAAAAAGAAATGAAATTCATTTATTCTAGTCAAATTCTAGTACCTAGGCATACGTACCTAATGATAGGAGCGTATGAATCATTGGTACTATTACAAATCAAATCGCATTTTAGAAATTTAACAAATTGATTAACTAAAAAATAGAAAAGATTCGCTGTACATTTTCCGTATTTTATTTACACGGTATTTAAAGCGATTTAAAGTTCAAGTAACTTTATGATGAAATCCACATAACATAAAAATGGTGAACAACCGATGCTAATCTACATTGTATTTAAACCACAAAAAAATACCTTGGCTAACAGCACTTGTATCTCCAAGTCAGCAAATCTCCGTCCAAGACAGATCCTCGCTCCGAATCCGTAGGGTAGAGACGCGAACGGATGCAGTCGTCCATCGCCCTCCAGCCATCTTTCTGGTTTGAACTCCTCAGGGTCAGAGACAAACTGCTCCATATTGCCTGTCACTATCGTGGGGAATACCATTTGAACCTGAAATACACGAACATTATCGATGAGACCGATAACTAGCTTTAGTTTAGAAGGTAAACTGGTTGGCATTAGAAACACTAGATCGCAACAAGATCACTTCGATCTTAATTGGACTGGATTACAAAATTAGCTCTTTGATATGAGTGTGGGCTTTTGGGAGCAGATAGTTGTATCATAGAATTATGGAAACAGCAAGAACTTACGCCCTTAGGAATGTGATATCCGCAAATGACGTCGTCTTCTTGCAGAGTTCGTCCATTGCCAATAACTGTTGAATACATTCTGAAATCATAAACAAATATTATAAATTATAACACAATTGTAGATGACACGAAAAAGAGGAAGATGCGAAGATTAATTATCAGTTTATTTATTTACGAGAGAATCAACTGTACTGACGAAATCTGAAGATCCGTATTATATCAAACAGCCACAGTAGACTAAACTCACCTAAACACTTCTCTAACGAAAGCTTTCGTATAATGCAACTTGTCTAAATCCGCGTAAGTGAGAGGTTTGCTGGGATCGGGCAGAACCTTCTTGATTTCCTCCGCCATTTTCTCCTGTTGCTTCAGTCTGGTTGCTGTCTGGTACAGGATGGAGCATACTGCCATTGATATCTGGAAACGGACGGAGACTTTTA
Source organism: Metalampra italica (assembly GCA_949699065.1). Taxonomy (NCBI): domain Eukaryota; kingdom Metazoa; phylum Arthropoda; class Insecta; order Lepidoptera; family Oecophoridae; genus Metalampra; species Metalampra italica. Next base: position 4,800,875 of record OX452989.1, read on the forward strand.
CGTAAATAAGTAAGAAGATTGTTGCATACACTTAATATTATCGATTACATTAGAAATATATATTATTTTCTAGCAAGTGAAGTACACCCTGCCAAACTTAGAGCCAGCCAAAGGATTCACATACTGAAAAAGGTTGCAAAGCGGGTAGGTTATGAAGGCAAAGAGCTCCTGCTGTTTATTATTTTGAAGATAGTATTGAAATTAGTTGAACCGCTTGGAAAATATATGAACAATGAAAATCCGACTACTATTAAAGAAATTTTGGCTGTTTGTGAGTTTGACTGTTGTTGCTCAATCACGCTGTAACGGCTGAACAGATTTTGATATAACTTGGTACAGTGATAGCCACAAAGCAGAACTCCGTGGTGATAACTCACACCCTAGAATAATTTAATAGGATAAATTTATAAAGGTAAAACTTTTTGGTAGACTCCGCCGGAGCGCAGTTTTTCCTTCACTAATAAATAGGTCATCTTCGTTCATCTCACCGTATCAATCCCAACAAGTATAAGATCCAAAGCCATAATGGTGGCTATCTTTGGATCTCCTTCGCTCTTCAACACGCGCTCCAGTAAGGAGAGGTCATCTTCCGAGGTCACTTTCTTGGTCTTCAATCGCTCCAGAGCTTCGTTGATGTAGCGACTGCACAACCTGGAGAGAAGACAACAACAAAATGTTACTTACTAAATTTTTGTAAAAGATCTTAGTTAATACTGTTGTATGTCAAAATACTAAAAGGTTAGGCGAGTTCGCTGAATGGATCCTAAAAATCCGAAACTCATACGACTGAGCTTCTTGATCGCTAAGGCGACATGCTTGAGATGTCTAAATCTACACCAGCAGACAACAGAATGAAACTTCATACTTACTCAACAAAGAAATTCATATTGTTCACGTATTTGGTCCACAGTGGGGTTGGAACGTATCGCCAATAGGGGGCTTTTAGTTCCAACACAGCTACGTTCCGAAGCGCAAACTTTGCTGCATCGATGATACGCTGAGGTTCCGAGTTGCTACCGAGGTCCGTTGCTAAACAACCCAACCGGGTGTCGAGTGCTACGCGGCCGATACCTGAGGACAATCGACAGATGGCGCTATAGTAGGTTTCTTAAAGTTATAATAGATGGCTCTGTAAACTTTAGAAAGATTTTTCAATGAACAAAGCAAGATGGCGGCACGTTCGAGAGTATGCAGTTGCAGTAGATCACAAGTTATTAAATTGAACCAAGGCTAACAAGACATTTTAAAAAGCCATGTAAATGGCCTACTCGTTCAGTAAGATGTCAAATCAATTACCTTCTTATTCTTCTTCATTCATGATGATTGTAGTAGGTACCTACAGGTAGGTACAGAACCTTTTTTTAAATCTCGGCTGTGTATCTCTCGCTCCGCTCAGGATTCTTTTCTAGAATCCCGAGGGGTTCCACTGAGTCTCTTGAAGGACATTACCTTTTGTGTCACTTGTTGTGTAATCTACTATTCCAATATCACAACAACAGAAACAAACTAAAATTGGCGGCAGTAAAGCTGCATTCTAGGCAGCCAGCCGGCCGGCAGTGTTCGGCGCCTTTTTTAAAAAACTTTTAAACGAATATTCTATAGCAGTGAAGGAAGTTCATGCAAAAAATGGGATAGACTGTACTCGGTATTGCCACAGGTGTTTTACGTGAGATGTCTTTGTTACCGCTTGCCTCCGCCCTATTTTAATACACTTATTTTTAAGTAGAAAAGTTTCGAGTCAAGGCTAACTTGAACGCATTTTTTTATTTTCAAGATGTATAGCCGAAGTAACAGATGTGTCACATCACCTGGAAATTTTACAGTAGGAATGTCATATTCATACAAAACTATACTTACATTCAAGCGACCACCTGTGTATATCGTTGTCGAACTCGTGCGGAAGGTCGCCGCTCACGTCGCGAGCGTTCTCCATGTACGTGATGAAGTCCTCAGTCACCAGCTCTATGGGAGCCACGTACTTCTTCACGGTCTGCGGCTGCAGGATCGGCCGCTGCACCTTGGAGCGGAACCGGCGCCATTGCTCACCGTGTCTGTGGACATGAAAAATAAACTTCAAAAACTGAGTGTAAGAATTCTTGAAACAATTATTTAATTCCTATGTCGTGATTTATTTTAAGGCGTCTAGTTTTATATAATAAGTTTTTTTATTGTTACATAGAATAAATAGCGTACATTTTGCAATAAACTTTTAAGGCGTCTTAAAAATTTAAAACTCAGAAAGTCGACTTTGGGATGAAAACAATGGAAACTTTTTTTGACAATTGTTTTTTTTTTAGAAAAGAAGCGAAGGTGTTTTGTCCGTCTGTGTCTGTCTGTCCCTTGGATTAGTCGAAAGCTACTGAAATTGTTGTAACCTTCTGCCGCTACCAGTTACGAAACTTAGTTACGTAGGTACGCTGCAGAAAGAAAAAAGTTGACCTATGTAATGTGTATGCAATACATAATATAATAAATTCTAAAGTTCATGTTTGTAAGATAATTGTTTTAAAATCTTAAACCGTTACTAAGCATAGTGCAGTCCAATATAATTCTCCATCTAACCTTCAAAGCGTTTCGTAATATCAACCTCAAGGAGAGTCTACCCACCGACTGATATAATCACAACACTTGCGACAATGGAACGCATATCTATATTATTATACTTAACACACTTTGAAAATTGCAGTGGTTTTCATAACTATTTTCATTATAATGTGTTTACTATCATACGAAGACACTACACTACAAGACTATATTATACAACTAATATTTCTTTTAAGATCGTAAATTTAAAATAAAGATAAAAGAATATAGCCGACAAAAAATCATTTGAACTTGTTTGTGTTTCTAAACATTTTTACTACGACTCAAAGGTCATTTTTATAAAATTATGTTTGATGTGGAAAAGCAGGAATCAGGATCTCCTGCTATACGTATTTATTTACAATGGGAGGTCCCAGCCACGCATGATGTATTTATTCACGAAAACTGAAGAAATAAACATTTTATTTGTTATCCTTGGCTTTACCTATATGAATTCGAAAATAAAATACCAAAAAATATGGAGCTTAGATGGACAAATTTTAACAGAAAAAATAGCATTAATTTATTTTTGGCCGGTTACAATTTTAATATGGATCAAAAATGTATGAAACCTGAACGTCGTATTATTTTATTTAAATTACATTAGCGTATTAGGAGATAGTTACATAGTAATATCTTGATTTCAAATTAGCAACGAAATTCCGATCAAACAAGTGATTCATCAATACTCGCACATAGGTGTTAATATTACACGTTAGGAATGCCCGTTGGTGCATAGGATTAGTTTTAAGTTTTACGACAATATCTTCATTATTTATTGGCCTATTAATTAATATCACTGCTGGACATAGGCTGTAGCAGCCGTTGTTCCCTCTTCGGGAAATAATTCCCATAACCGACATACGATTCTATGTGACGTTATTAGATAAATAGACCTCGTACTATTCAGATGCTGCCTGTCATCCGGTCTTCAGCATTTATGGCGTTTGTAACATAGATAGGTCATTAAGTTCTTCTCAGTGTTGAGCTAAGCTAAGCTTTGGTAGATAAAAAATTACGTGTATAAATATATCCAATACATTTACTTACCTACTCTTAAGCAATAAAATATTTCGACTTTGACAGAAGATTTGTTGTGATTATTGAAGATTCAGAATGATTTTAATGACGAGCCAACAAAATACTTAGTACGGTTGACCGCACGTCAGCGGAAACAAAACCAGTATAAACTGGTCTCTCATAGTATTGACACTCCCTAATAGGCTAGGCCAGCTCAAGGTCAAAGTGTTTCACTGTCGACTGCACTAAGAAGTGTTTGGTGTAACCAACCACAAAAGATGTAAAAAGACATTGTGAGTATGCAATGGCGGAAAATGTTTTATGTCTCTTTCACATCATTGAGACGCAAAACATACGGCAATAAAAGTGACTGTAAAACAAACAGTTTTCATTATCTGGGAGAAGCCGAGAATTTTGCCACAAGTCGCGCAGTTTGTCCATCTGTGGATTTGTTATGGACTTGATAGGCCTCGATGATACCTAACAAAATTATTGTGCTTATTGTTTAAATAAATTGTAAATGAGACTAAATCTGTAAAAAAACTACTAAAATGTTAATAATAATGTCGTGTTTTTGTATAGTAACCGCGGTGTAATCTCATGCGCATAGCGTTCCTCATTGCTGGACCAACGTGTTAGTATTCCGCACATCGTCTCACGACAGCCGACTCTACCAATCACATCGCTTAATGCCCATTTTTATTCTACAGACGATTTCTTCGCTGCAATGCCGGTATAAATATATCTCCGATGACGGACGTACGTAAAGGCGCAAACGCCTTCTGTAGTAAGTGCTTAAAATAACATTTTATTTGGAGAAATCCATCATTTTATTTGAAAAAAATCGTATCGTTGTTTTGATTGAATGCCATGACCCGCATCGAGGACCATAAGATGAAGAACTAAGGTCAGCAGGGTAACAGCCGAAACGATTACCACACTGATGTGACTGTGGATAGGTCACATATATCGCATAACCGACGGACGTTGGGGCAGACCTGGAGTGGAGACCGCGGGTGAGTATTTGCAGCATAGGACAGCCAGGTGGGCCCTAAAGATGGTGGCAGGAATCGGGGAAGGCGTCAAAACAGAGGGCGTCTTCTGCATTTTCTACTTTAGCCTAATGATTTTGGTATGATGAATAATGAATTCAATTTCCACTTGGAATGGAACTCACTTTGTACGAATTGTACGAGTTAGTTCTGCTCTAGATAATGTCTAATTTCTTTATAAAATCCCAAACAGGAAATTCGTTTTCTGAAACGCAACTCTAATTCGATAGTTAACTTATTTGCACAATTTATTACTATGTAGGCTTACTCGTAGTAAATATACTCACGCCTGAGTGGCAAATGTTCAAACAAATGTTACGTAGGGCAAACATTTGTGAGAAGTGATTAGTTGAAGGATGTTTGTTTGTTGCTTGTCGGTTCGTCTATACTATTTCTTCGTATATTATCTTATGTGTTATTTCAAGGCTACAGGGAACTTATATAAAGTCAAAAATTAAATAACAAGTAGGTAAAGTCAAAAATTAAATTATAAGTAGGTAAAGTCAAAAATTAAATTACATACCTAGGTAAAGATTTCTCCTAAAACGTGCGCGTTGAAGTCTTTTGTGTGTGAAATGAGTTTTAGACTTGTAAACAGAGGGACTTTTCTTTTGGAATAGAAAACAAACGTGAGAGAAAGTATTAGGTTCTGTATACTTCATCTAGAAGCAGTGGTAGATAAAAAAATTACGTTGTATAAATGTACCTACTGTACTTACATGCAATAAAATTGTTTTGACTTTGACTTCTGTCTGTAATATTACATTTATTAGTCTGTCTAACTTAGTAACCAGTGGGTCCATGAAATAAGTCAACCAAGTATCATCTACTTTAGTGACGCTAACACTTTTCTAAATTCGAAATAACAGGAACATCCGCCGCCGCTGCCGCGCTACATACACGTCACGTCACACGACTTTCGCTCCGCCCCGCTTCCCAACTAGGCCAAGTATCACTGACCGGCTACCTGCGGCATTAGTCTCAATGTATCTATCGAAGTGTTTTATTTGCACTGATGATTTTGTTAGAGATGTTAGTAAACAAGACTATTATTGTGTGTAATGTATTACGAATTGTTATACGAATTGTTTATGTAATGTCTGATCTTCATACACTAATAATATGATGAATCATTGACCTCTTGACGTGTCAGGTAAATCATACACACAAATAACTGAATTAGCTGTAAGCTGCTGTATTCTGACTCTATCAGTGATGCGATTATCTAAACAGTACTTACAATTTTAAACTTCTCGTATGTATTGTGTACTTTACAATGCACGCCAAAACCAAAATCTCTAAATGTCTATATTAACAAACCCAAAACACCGTCATCTAATGTCTATAGAGATACGAAAGCGATTGAAAATATGAGTGAACGAGGAAGCACCTATTTAAACTATTAGCATTTTGTAAAAATAGATAAGGCCAAAATAGATATTCTAGACAATGTACTTTAGAAAAAGTGTTTAGGTAAGTAACCCCGAAAGGATCTTATTTGATCTGTTGGGAATAACCCTACTTTTCTAATCTAAATCCATAATAAATATAACTGAAATCAAAAACGTAATATGTAAAGTAATTTACAGTGCACATTTAAATAAAATGCTTAATAAATGAATTTTCTCTGTTTATAAAGGTCGTAAAACATACGGTGAGTAGTGAGAGGCCAGGTGGTGTGGGACTAACAAAACCCGACCAAGAACCGGTTGGACGCGAAATCGTTAACTTGGTCAGTTCCGTCCTGCAATAAACCGTCTGCTGATGACTAAAATTAAATGACTGTCTGTGTTTTGACATAAAAATGATAATGCAAATACCTAATACTTTTATTAGGTTTATAGAGAAAATGAAGTAATTTCATATTCAAGATTATATTAACGTCAAAGCAATCCTCTTATATCTGTACTATCCTAGACTCAGTAGGTCAAAAATTTTGTCCCAATTACGAGAATGGTGCAAATTATGTGGCTTGGACGTTTTATAACGCGGTGCTAAATTTAACACCAACATGCGAATATACTTTATGGCCATTGTCAAACAGTTTAGCACCAACTAGGTGCAAATATGTTACGTGACAATAACAAATCAAACGTTGTACTACATTACTTAGTCCTATGAACCATCAGCCAAGGTTTTATGTCAACCTTCATTTTGATGAAGTAGTCCCCCAATTGCCATCGAAATCTGCAATTCGTTCTCATTCCTTATTTATTATTTATTTCCTTTTTTAATTAGTAGGTACTTATTCGTGACGGCGGGTACTATCAATCAGATCAATCAAAGGTAGAAAAAGTTTTTTTTGGGGGGCAAAAAGGCAAACGGCATACGATTTTACGATGGCCCGAACTGCTATGGCATTGCTAAACGATCCTCTTGCAAACAAAACCATATAATATAGCTTTGAGGAAAACCTTTGGGCTGTTTTAAAAATGCGAAAGTGAGTTTGTTTCACACCTCATCTATTCAACGGATCTCCCTGTTTTGCATGGACCGAAGTCTTGCAAAACCTAGGTGTGAGTACCCAAGTAAGGAAGGCGGAAAACTCGGTTTGGTGACGCGTTTAAAAGTCGTTCAAAGAGTCGACGTCAAGCGGACGATGTAAGAGGATTTCAGTTCATACAATAAACGCTACACAATAACAAAACAAATATGACCACAGCTTCATTGTATCTTTTAATATTGACTTTGAATCAAGCAGTAAATTATCACGCACGCATTGCAAGCAACGAGTCGTGAACAAAAGACATTACAGCTGCGCGGATTCTAGGTCTAGGATATTGAACCTTGGGCTCGAATGACAATACCTGATGCTAACCCAGATTATAACTAAATTGAAGATTTAACAAGGTCACCTAAATGGTAAACTGATTTTTCGGTTCCTTGCAATTCTAAAAAACTGTCAACGTTTGCTTGAATTTACGTACATTTCGAATTTACGTTCTTGTCGTGAATCGTTTATTAATCCGTGTACCTACAACATTTCAAATGGACGATATTACAGAAATTTGTTTCTATTTCCGTGTCCTCTCTGTTCTTAATCTCCATGAATCAAAAAATTTAGCCAGGCCGTCATTTTTCTGTGTTAATCTCTATTACTTTAAGTTCCTTGCTCTGGAGCTCTATTTTTGAATCGCTCGCCTCGCTACGAGCGGTGGATTCCACTAATTTTCCTTCGACATCCGATACAAAAATAAGTAGAATCGACCGCTCGAAATGAAGCGAGCGATTCAAAAATAGGGCTGCTGAGGGTCACAGTCACATCAATCATCGGTTATATCTACATATTGCTTTCACTAAAACCACAATGTGGTACCTATCTTGTCTTCTGCGTTAGGGATAGGTATACAAATATGATACATCAGATTGTAGTGTACATTGCAGTGTGTCACGATAAAAACGCATCGTGTGAAAATTTCATGTTATTTCTGCACCTTGAGCCGAACCTAATGTGATCATTAAGATGCCGTTACTTGGTGAGACTCGCTTTCGCAAGGTTTTTAAACCTGTTTCCATTTGGAGGGGACTTTACGGTTTAACGCCACTTTTGATAGTTTTCGAAATCTACAACAAATTACTGTAAAATGTAAGTAGGTACTAAACTTAGGATATACTATGCTAGTATAAGGTAGTAGGTATATAGGTTTGTATGGGTCTCAGGTTAATTTTTAATCGGGTTTTAACTGTAGTATATAAATAAATACATAATAAGTTTAAGTAGGTACAGGTAGGTAGGTATTTAAATAAATATTACAAACATAGATTCCAAATTAGGATTTTCTCTTTATACTGTTGAAACTAAACTAGGGTAGGATAATTCCTAAATATAACATTCAGACTGGGACGAACTTGTACAAATTGTACAGCTCTCTGAGAATCAAATCTACGACCTTATTATTATTATATTATGGCGTTCGAACATATTTTTTTTGCGAGGACCGACGCAACTAAATAAACAGACAAAATAGGTACCTACTATTTTTTATCGCGGAACACTGGGTGAGATTTTACAATACCATTCTGCAATGTATTCTGCTCTTCATAATGCTCTTCCGATGTGAAATCATCATGATGATTTCAGGAACAACCCGGACAAGGCTGTTAGCTGGACGTTTAGCGTGTACTAGTTTCTAAAAGTGAAAGTTAATTTAATTAGATAGGTGACTATACTCCATATATGTATCCTTTAACACGATTATTTGTCTAATGACATCCTGTAGAGAACGTTTTCGATAATAAACGGACATTCGTATATTTTAGAAGTATAGAATAAAACTTTATTCACATCCACGTACCGCAAAAAGATAAATAGAGGTAGATCGTATGTTAATCCAGGTTATCTCCAGAACTACCGAAACAAAATTTAAAATTGTTTGAATACCGATTTGTTAAGACGGAAACGAGTAGGTATATGTTTATTCCCGGAAACATAGGTAGTTAGCCTTCCCACGGGAAAATCGAATTAACGCGAGTAACGCCGTGGGGTAAAGTCTAGACCTAAATATGTAGTAATTTTTTTATACAGCCTTCATATGATAATAAACCAATTCTAAAATTGCTTAAACTTACACTCCAACAACTCCAGGCAGCTCCCCGAAAAAGTCCTTCCGCACCTCCGACTTGTACTTAACAAGGCAGGGCATAGCTGGGCGGAACGGCGTCGGCCCTTCGCGCCTGTACATCCTCTCGATCTCATCAGCGTCGTACACGAACAGCAGATCCGGCCTCCCGATCAGCCCTCCCAACCGGACGATCCTCCCGTACTTCTCCATAAACATTTTTGTCACTTTCGCGAACTCCGAAATGTCGTATTGCCCGATAACTGGGACCATTCGCCACGTATTCCCCAGGATGGGGATGGGTTTCGGTCCAGGAACTTCGGAGTAGGGTTTGGCGCTGGCGAAAATTTCTTCGGTGACCTCGGCTATTGGCGCGATTTGGGAGCGCTGTCTTTTTGAAAATGGACACCCCGTGGTGGCATAGCGGGCGTTTTTCGTGACGAACGGGCGAGTATATGCCGTGAACGAGTGCAGGCGACCCATGGTGGTGTGTCCGCGGTCTCGACTGCCGCGCGATCGCGACTTGCGAGAGCAGAACAACGGATTTACCGTTGCGCGGGAGTCGGTGTAGTGTGGCGCAGCTACGGCTGCCAGTGTTCTGTCATTGTATTCACGGACGAATGTTGCGCCATTCTCTTTTTTTGTTAATAATGAATTACAATTACGTTTAAAAATTAATGATGACATCAACAGGAATAGGTACTTAAAGTTACGCGGGTAGTGGTTACAACATTTAGTTTTAGTAGTTAGGTAGGTATTATAAATGGGTAATTAACGAATGCATCACGTATTGTGAAGGTGAAGTCTTTCTAGTCCAACTGTTATGATAACACAAACGATGGATGGTCCATCATCAGTCAAAGAATATAAATTGCTGTTGAAGTGTTGTTAATTGCCGATGCGGGTGTTATGACTACGCGCGCATAATTTTAAAAGTAGGATCCGACACTTAAGATTCTCACCAGCGCCCCTAGCGGTCGAAAACCGAAACTATTTCAATATTTGTAGGAAGGATCGAATTTATCTACTCCCATCTCAGACTACTTACTAGAAATGCTACTAAGGGGCGCGCGGGCGCCCACCAAAAAGATCCTAGCTTCATGCTATTTGACATTTTATTAGTGTAGAGAATTCAAACTGGGTGGTTGTTCATTCTCGGTAGGTATAGGGTGGGTGGGAATCTAAGGTGGGAATATTTTGGACGCTATTAGACTATGTTATGTAATGCTATGATGAAGATGATAATTATTATAACTAGTAGTTTAGTACTAATCAATAATTGAGAAATAAAAAATATATGTAGTGACTATGAATATCCTGTATAGTCTTAGATACATTTGTTTGAAAAAAAATACACATAACAACTGTCTGTCTTGTCATTTCATATGTCAATGTCATTGTCATCCAGCCATCCATCACCTAACTGAAAACGTTTGTTTATTTTTCGTTTATCATACTTTTTATTAGTGTAAGTAGCAAAAATGATAGAAGAATTTGCGAAAGAAAAAGTGTTTTGGACTAGAAAAATGAACTTAAAGTTGGTAAAGTTCATAGAAACCCGACCAAACATTTGGAACCCGAAACATCCCAAATACACATCGGTATCGTTCAGAGACCAAACATACGCGGAATTTGCCTCGAAATATGGAAATGAGTTCTCTGGGCAAGCTGTTAAGCACCGGTGGACGAATATAAGATCAACATTTGCTAATTACTTAAGGAAATTGAACGCTAGTCGTTCCAAATCAGACAGAGAGGTTAGTTCTTAATTTTCCGTAAACAAATTAAACCCAAATGAAACGAAACTTGTATGTAAATGTATGTCTGTGTCCATATTTCTCACACAATGTGCTCAATGCAGGATTTGATTAAAATATCCTAGTGCTCAATTTTTCCACAAAATCATACATTAGTTTTTTATTCTGTACAATATGGTTGACACTTGACATAACAAAAAGCAAAGGCAGCAATAGTTGCGTTTTAGAGCGAGCTGATGGCGCTATACCAGCATAATAAAACTGAATACTTTAAATGGAAATGATCCACTCCTTTCAATCCTTCTTTTAATTTTTTTAATGAAAATATGACTTTTATTTGATTTCAGGAGTATAAAGTGAACTGGCCATTATGGACCCCATGTCAGTTTTTAATGAAAGTCAATAGAAAGATCAAGGCTGAAGCTCTAATACCAGAGTCATATGATGAAAGGAAAATGAAAATTGATGAGGAAGATGAAAATCATGTAAGACTACAGTACTTACCTACTAATTTTATTTAGTTACGTTTTGCCTGTTTGGAATTTATGAAACTTTTTTTTAGGATGAATTGTTTACTGATGTGGAACAAAATTGTAGTAGTGAAGAGGATCGTTACTCTGAAATGAATGAATCTAATACTGAAAACACAAGGTGTAAAGACATTGCCAACAGTTTAGTTGATGTTTTCAGAGGAGTACAGAATGATGCTTTTGGAATAGACAACACAAAATATGGCCGAATAGGTCGGACTGTATGTGAACAACTGTCACAGATGAATTCTTATGATGCTGCTAGAGTATCAAAGAAAATCATGGAAGTTTTATTACTATATGACGAAAATAATCCAATTAATCCTAATAACTTGAAGTCGGACCTAATTTAATTGTAGCAATATTTAAATTGAAATATTTTATTCATTCATTTTTTCATTCAGTTACAAATTTCAAATTAAGATTTTATTAGAAATTTTTCATGAATGAGCCACACTCATTCATCTCAATCTTTGCATTTATGGTGTGTATAAAACACACCATTCTAACATTTTTATTTTTAGGGCACAGGGCATTGTTGTCAAATATTATTATACTTGTCAGTCAAAGTAAAAGTAATTGACAAGCAAGTAGCATGGTGTTGTTATGACTTATGAAAAAACTTAACTTACGTGCACAAAATTAATTACAACACAACATGTTTAAGTTTATTGAGCCTAACAAACGAATTAACACCAATAGCAAAGACACCCAATTCACAAAACTTCTTCGAACCAAGTGGGAAGAACTTCACCAGGAAACTGATGTATTTCGATATAAAATCGACAAATTGCAGGAAAAAGTGGTTGATGGCTACTTACTACAGGTATGTTGTACTGTACCTTAATTAATTTGGTCATGAGTAAAGATATATTGATAATATTATACAAAATAACCTAATTAGATTAACTATGTAGGTACTAATTATGTTCACATTTTAAAATTTCAGTTGAATCCAGAGCGAAGTACCAAGAGGAGGGCACCAGAGCAAATAAATGATATTTGTCAACCATTTGACCTGAATAAATTTAATTTCATTAAGGTGTCACCTAAAGAAATAATTTTCAACATAGTGAAAGAAGGCAATGGTAATAAATTTTACAACATAGGTACCTACTTTACCCACCTAAAGTACTTTAACCACCCATTGTGTGATATTGGCAGTTATTCGATTGAATTAGGTAATAAAAAAATAATATTATGCTAATAGCATAGTACAGGATTTTTTTTAATCTTCAATTTAATACAGCCAGAGATTAAAGTTCACTCATGTCAACTAAAATTCATCAGGATCTTTAAGTTTCCAATTCCTCTCTTTATCAGACTAGAAATTTATATAAAACACTAGAAGTGATAGTACCTAAAATTCTTTTTCAGATTCTGACGTACATACACTGATAGTAAATGTGAGTCCTATAACAAAATATCACACATTGCTTTGTCCATCAATAAGCAAATGTCTACCGCAAGTTGTAACTTTGGAAAGTTTAGAGTTGACACTTGAAATTATGTTCCTAGCACACGACCGGTGAGTGTAGGCAAGTAGAATGTTATTTCAGTGCATGATTTTTATATCAGTTACTTCTAGCGAATTAATAACGCGAATTGCAAAAATTTAATAAGAAGGGTTTATTAATGGTTTTGGGTTGAAATTGACGGCACATCAAAAATACTAACTCCATATCAAAATTACTGACTTGGCCACAAATTTCCTGATTGGCATCAAATTACTTCATGTCAGCCTTATTTACCTATGTCACCTTTTTTTGACGCCACGTCAGTTTTGTGGCATTTTGATGTACAGTTAGTATATCCTATTTTTTTTGTTAATATTTTGTAAAGCAATAAGTTTAAAGAAAATTAGGATTAGGGGTATTAATCAACACCATGATTTTTTTTCTAGGGACCTGAGAATTGGATTCAATAGTCTGTGCGCGCTGGCATCAGTGAATCACTTGCACTACCATATATTTTTGGAAAACAATACATTGCCAGTGGAATTTACGGTACCTAAATATATTATTGTCTTTACCAACCAAATGTCACCCTGGGTACATAAGGCTCCACTCCAGTCATTATACCTTTCTCGTTCAGTAATTTTCTTTTTTTCTGATACAAATATTCTATCATTTTCCCCGGGGATCTGTCTACGCACACATGCACACTTGTACGCTATCACTACACATAATAACAAATCGAACAGCAGACAAAAAATATACCGCGTATGCGCAGATGGTCTGGTACTTTAACAGAATCCACTGTCACTTCTATGTCTGGTGTCCTTAGTTCTTCATGGCCTTACTCTCAGTGTATTCTTTCTTATAGCTTAAGTAATTACTTTTAATATCTAGGTGAATTACAAGTACATTTTCTTTTACAGAAATGCAAAAACATAAAAGGCAATCTCTACTGCTTAGAGAACTACCCTGTCCCAACGTTTTGTTTTGAAGTAACACCGCATACCAAAACAACACAACCAAAAGAAATTTACAGTCTCCTGGCATACTTCCTAAAGAACTCCATAGCCCATAACATATTTGTAACTAGAGGACGGAGTGTGATACCGGGGGAGGATGAGAAGGAAGTGGTGAGGGTACTGGTGTGGCCTAGAAAGAGCAGTGCAGGTGTTAAGCAGCTGGGTGCTTTCAATGTCGCGTTGTGCGAGCTCAGTGGATGGTTCCCGATTTACAGTAAGTATGTCCTACTAATATTATAAAGGCGAAAGTTTGTAAGGGTGTGAGGATGTTTGTTACTCCTTCACGCAAAAACTACCGAACAGATTTTGATGAAACCTGGTACAGTGATAGCTTATATCCTGGAATAACACATAGGCTTCTTCTTAACGCGGACAAAGTCGCGGGGCATCCGCTAATACCCCCTGAGTAACAAACCGCCTACACAGAAGGTGCTGTTTCACAATGTACACGGGAAAAACTTTTCTACGCGGGCAAAGCCGCGGGAAAAGCTAGTACCCCATATATTCTGCTCGCCTAGTACTTATAAGTCAATCGTGCCTCCAAGAGGCCGTCGGTGGCGTAGTGGCAGCGTGACAGGTCTGCGTACGATTCCGAGTCATGCCATACACTAAGGGGTTTTCGAAACTTAGTACTGACTGCTCTCAAACGGTGAAAGAATACATCGTAAGGAAACCTGCTTACACCGAAGAAGGGATTCTTAGGTTTGCAGCTTAGACTAATCATAAGTAATACGCAGTCAATGTTGGCTATAAACCTGCAGCATTTGTACAACAGTCCAAAGGCCACACGTGTATTTCCATCACCCTGAGGACTAAGAACGGACTGACTCTCCTACCATTCAAACTGGAACACAACGCCGTGGAAGGTTGCCGTTTGGCAGCAGTATAGCTAGGCAGTTGTGACCATCCAGACATGTCCTGCACCAGATTCATCATCATCATATCAGCCGAAAGACATCCACTGCTGGGCAAAGGCCTCCCCCAAGGATCTCCACAACGACCGGATTACTACGTCCGATTCCCACACCAGCAACACCGGTGGATTAGGACTGACCCTCCCTGCACTGGAGTTAATTAAGTCGTTTGTTTTAGATAAAGAAGATTACGACACTATCAAAACGGAGGACCTGGAAAATGAATTGAAGAAATGGATGATTGATGATTTCGAGAAACTGTGTGAGGAGTTAAAATCCATATTTTAATTTGGAGTTTAATGCCATGTAGGTATTATTTATTTACTTTATTAAAGAATGAAGACTGAATCATTAACTGTTGATTATTTATGTTAAATGAGTCAGTAAGTCGTAATTTCAAACTAGGTAACGATATTTGTAGGTACCTATCTGTTTCCTACGTAAATGTCAGTATTATATGTTTGTATATAGATTACATAACAAGTTAATATTAATTTAAATACAATCTAAATTAAAAAGGTTTGCTGTAGTGTGAACACAGCCAAATCATTCCCAAGGGCTCAAGGAGATCTCGAAAGTATGAAAAATCCCTGGCCTCGTAATTTTTTCTCGTCTGCAATCCCTTGAACTGCATTCATTTTTCCCGTGGTAAAAAGTAACATGCCTACACGTATTATAGGTACAACTAGAGATGAATGAAAATCCGTTTAGTTGTTTTAAAGTTATTAAAAACATAGAAGAAGGACAGACAGTCATTGCATTTGACTTAATATGTAGGGAGTCAATTAGAAACAATGTCTTGTGGCAGTTTTAAAATGTAACAAGAGCATAATGTGACTCATAATTATCGCATCAGCTGCCGCCCGATATGTTTGTAAACGAGCCTGTCTCACACATGCGCACTGCTATGTTTACCCTTGCCCCCCGCGTCGGGATAAAGTCCGTGTCTGCTCCATTATTCACTTCAGTCACTCGAGCATCGCTCGCCGCGTCCAGTCGCCGCTATGAAGCTACCACTCCTTGTCGTGTTTACATTCGTTCTCCTGCACACGCACGCCGCTGAAAGCCGGCACACGTGGTTCCCACAGAGCCTCATCGACACCTTCTCAAACAAAACATCGCAAATCACAAACTACGTGAGAGAAAAAGGTCGCAGCCTCAAAAGATTCTACGTCGAAAATGTGAGGAGCAAAATTACGTCGTACTTCGGCGTGAATGACACTAGAATCGATCCTGTGGGAATAGATAACAGGAAGAGCAGAGAAGATAACCAAGCGAGGATAAAAAGGAAGTTCAAAGGGTACATCGATAACGCGCAAACGGCTGACCAAAGCATTTTTGACTCGATCGCTCCGGTTGCAACTGAGTACAAATGCCTGGATGACGACCCAATCGTTCATATGACCACTCCGCAGCTGATCGCTATACACGGATACGCTTCTGAATCGCATACTATAGTAACTGCTGATGGATATATTCTAACAGTTCACCGGATACCTTTTCCTAAAAGTTCATCAAAAAATGTTATCGCTCGTAAGACAGTGTTGCTTCACCACGGCCTTCTTGGAAGCTCAGCCGATTGGGTTATACCCGGACCTGGAAAAGGTTTGGCTTATATTCTATCTGACGCCGGGTACGATGTTTGGATGGCTAACGTTAGAGGAAACACGTACTCCAGAGCCCACGTGTCCAGGCAAGTTGACAGTTTTGCTTTCTGGAATTTTACATTCCATGATGTAAGCCAGAACGACCTGCCCGCGGTTATCGACTACATTATGGAATTGAAAGGCTGGGACGTAAAGATAAACTATGTCGGTCACTCCATGGGAACTTCAGTACTGTTTGCTTTGTTATCAACCAAAACACAGTACAATAAAGTTTTGAGAGCGGGTTTCGCTTTAGCACCAGTGGCATACATGTCGGATATAAAGAGTCCCATCAGACTGTTGGCGAAATTTGCTAATAACATCGAGTATTTAATGAAACTCCTTGGAGCCAATGAGTTTTTGCCGCAGAACGCTGTTTTGAGATGGTTATCGAAGCACGCGTGCGAAATTAATCACTACGAGGAAGCGATATGTGAGAATTCAATGTTTGTACTATGCGGGCACGACGAGAAACAGTTCAATCGGACCCTACTGCCGATAATTCTGGGCCACGTCCCGGCCGGAGCTTCGACTAGAACCCTCGTGCATTACGCCCAAGAAATTCGTGCAAGCGGACGATTCCAGCAGTTCGACTACGGGCCTGAAGGAAACTTCAGGCAATACGGGACCATCACGCCTCCTGAGTACCCTGTCCACAAAATCACCCTGCCAATAGCTCTGTTCAGTGCCGACAACGACTGGTTAGCCAGCGAAGTCGACGTCACCAACTTGTATGTGCAACTTGCAAACCCCATAGAACATTACATAGTGCCATTGAAAGAATTTAATCACATAGATTTTTTATGGGCAGTAGACGCTCCAGCACTAGTTTATAGGAGACTATTGCAATTGTTAGAAGAGGGTGTCCATCATTCAACACCGTCTTTTACTACTGAATCAAATTCTATTGAATTGTTGCTATAAGACAGACAGATGATTTGCTGCTGTAAAAACTACATAAGTATGCTGTTTAAAAATGTGTAAAAATCTTAGTTAAAACCAAAAAGGGAAAGATACTCGTACTTATTTTCTGAAAATGGTACTAATTACCAAGTACTGGTTTTGGTAAGCCCAGTAGGAACGCAATTTTGATTTCAGCTGTGAATGTAAATATGCGTCGTCGTATACCGACACAGAGCCTAGTTTTCGTTTAAGCAGTTTAAGAGACTACCTATCTTATCTTCCTCCTTTGGTTTCATCTATGACTGTGACTTTATTGTGTTTATTTGCTGCCAATGCATTGTTTTGATTGACTGTATGAATGAGCCAGAATGTGATTATTACACTAATGTTTTGTAAACATATTTTATAATTAAACTGCTGAAAGTATAACGTTTTTCTTTAAATTTATCTGTTAATCACAATAGGAAATAGTGGGTAGGTACATAGGTATCCATTAAATGGATATATCCTAACTTTTGCTACTAAATCCTCGTTCAAAAAAGTCTGCACCCAACACCTACACCCCTCGAAAAATTGCCCATTACTCAAAAGTTGCCTGGATAATTCGCTGAAAGCGGTAAGGCTGCCTTGTACACTAGTTTATTATTACCGTAGTGTCAATTTTTATTAGATTTAATATTGGTGCTCAATAAAGTACCTATATTTGATTTGTTGCTTTAACACGCTATAGCGGCTGAACCCCATTCCGTCTACTATGGCTGAACGGATTTTAATGAAACTTTGTATCTACCTACTTACAGTGACAGCCAAAGATTAATTCCTCTGTGGCCAAAGACATTTCACGCCTCCCTTTGACTTAAAATGTCTTTGGTAGCAGCTTATAACCTGGACTAACAGGATACTTCTAACGGCAGACGCAAGACACGGCTGTAGATATACAAATTTTCTATGAATAGGTAATTTATCCGTAGTATGTACCTATTTGATTAATCATTGGGTGCTCTGCCCTTTGACATCACAGATAGACTATCAATCAAGTACCTACGGTAGACAGACTTGATATTGGGATTACTAATATGATGGTAGAGCA
Source organism: Metalampra italica (assembly GCA_949699065.1). Taxonomy (NCBI): domain Eukaryota; kingdom Metazoa; phylum Arthropoda; class Insecta; order Lepidoptera; family Oecophoridae; genus Metalampra; species Metalampra italica. Next base: position 4,819,405 of record OX452989.1, read on the forward strand.
ACAAGACTGCTGCTTTGCTCCTGTGGTTTTGAAATTACCACCGAAAATATCTGGGTCTATGGTCAGTCAGCTTACCGTCTTATAACTTTTTCTTACTCGGAAGTTTCTACATGTTTGCGAAAAGAAGAGAGCCGCCATTGGAGCGCGCGAGTCAGACCAGTCTATGTCTAAGACACATGAGATTTTTTTTGGCAAAGACGATTTTGTACATTGCTTTTTATAAATAATCAAACATTGGTCAGTAAGGGAAAGGTAACAAGAAAGGATAAGACGATGCCTCTACGAATTAAAATTGTATAGGTATACGTAGTAAAAATCGTTGTTCCTGCGACTGAAGATAAACTAACAGGTAGTCGTGTCGTTTTCGGTTGTTATCGCTGGCCGACGGCACGTATTGGTCCTACTTTTACGAGCCTTTTAAAATGTTAATATTATCTAAACAGCCTGTCTGGAAGCGTAAGATAACGTAGCTACATACAACTCTACCTACTATTTTTTTCACCTAAGTGCGAGTGGAATTACCCGGTCCACAGATTCTACTTAAATATTATCGTCGAAAATAAGTGAAAGTTAAAATAATTTAACTTAGGTAGCTAATTCCTACCTATTTTCATGTGAATAGGTACTTTACACACATCGACAGATTTTTTATATAGGTGTTGGACTTATGGTCTGCCTGAGGATCAAAAACTGTCCCTTCGATGAACTTCTAATCCAACTTTACAAAAAACTGTACCTGCTGCGCAATCAACGAGCACTCGAGGTCGTGGGTTCGATTCCCACTGGGCGCGTATTATGCCTACCTACTAGCATCATCACCTCCACTAGTCCACTGCTGGACATAGGCCTCCCTCAAGGCTCGCCACTGAGTCCGATCTGCGGTTCTCCGCATCCAGTCACTGCCAGCCGCCCTACGCAGGTCGTCGCTCCATCTAGCCGGGGGGCGTCCCACACTACGCTTGTCTAGTCGTGGTCTCCACTCGGGAACTCGTCTACCCCAGCGGTTATCGGTTCTCCGACAGATGTGACTAGCCCACTGCCACTTCAACTACCTACTAACAATGGGTTTCAAAATGTTCTGTTCTAGGAGGGTATGTCTAAGCGTTCTGGTTGTAAACAAAGAAAACAATGTGTGGTGTTACATTACAGTTATGAAGTTGATGGTTCCGCGCCTAAATAATTCAAAATAATATATGGCTTAAAGGTCACGTTACCAAGCCAAAACCTACTTAAAAAAACAACAACTGTCATATAAACTGTCAAAAGTTTTTGTTTACTGACAGCCAGCTGTCAATAGACGTTTCTTTTTCTAACTACTTTTGGCGTAATACAAAAAGATTGAAAGGGATCGACTAATGACATTAGTAGAGCATTATCTCTTTTTTCGTTCTAGTAATCGTGAAAATCTAGCACAAATAATCAAAATCATTGTTTTGTTAAGAAAAAAAAAAACAAATCGATAACCTAAAAAAATAATCTCGACGGATTTATTTTCTACGAAATAAATGTTATTAACGTAAAACCTTGTAAATAATGGCATTTCTAAAGGGTTGGCGCTATACCGTCTTTATAAGTGGCTTTGTTGGATTCTTAGGTCTAGCTCTATATCCGATAGCCATAAGTCCGATGATAGATTCTTCTAAATACAGTAAGTTTGCTTTGGGTAACAATTAAAAACAACAGCCAATCAATATGTCCAACTGCTGGAACACAGGCCCTACCCTCTCTACGGTAGCCCAGTGTGGATTGTCATATTATGCGCCTTATATATGCGCCTTAAAAATTATTTGGAGTATGCAGGTTCTCAATGTTTTCCATTCACCAAAAAGCAAAATTAAACCATACTTACGTTCCGAGAAACCTAATGGTAAGGACCCACGGCCTCATGAACGTAAGTTGACCGCACTACCAATTATGATACTATTTTTATGCTTCCAAACGAATTTATTTTATTGTGGTTCAAAGGAGTAACATATAACAAGTTAGGCCATTAACCTACTACCTATATAAACTAGACAAGAGTTATGAACAAAACCTCTAGGAAATATCTAAAATTGTGCATGTGTAAATTTGATGATATTTCACACCTTGAAGGTGCCTCATCCCCGACAAACTCGAGTCTACCTACTATTATATATGAGTTCATTTACATTGCCATGTTTCACTGCTAATTAGATACCTTACTAGTTCATAAAGAATATCATTGGGTTAGGAAATCTATTGCTGCATTGAAGTCATAAGTATATCATCTTTTCTACTTTTACAGAGGAAATTCAAAAGGTGGCACGGAGAAATATCAGACAAGAGGACATACAACCTGGAAGTAAGTAAAAAACTTGAAAAAATTACTATAGTTAAGTACTGGGTACTTTTAAGAGTGATCATTTTTTTCTTGAATTACATATAGTACTTATTCCAATAAAATTTGTTTAGCATTTGTTATTGAGTGCCCCTGTACATATAGATAGATTCCAGGGCTTCTAGTATGTAACTGTTCTTTTAAATCTTTTCAGATATGAAAGTGTGGACAGATCCGTTTGATCGTAAGAAGTCTGAAAGTGATTGATTGAGTTGGTAATGTTGGTGTGTACATAATATTGTTGTATATATCTAAGTAGGTACCTAGTAATAATTTGTTTGTTAAATAAAATGTTTGAAAATATTAAATAAATAAATAAATTCTGTTTAATTAACTAGGTACTTATTTCATACATGTGGAATTGAAACGGACTGAAAAATCATCATCAAAATATATAAAAGAAGAAACTGACCGATCAACACGAGACTTAAAATTTTGCACAAAGGTTCCTTATATCTAGAGTAAAACGAAAATGCTATAAATAATATAAACAGGGAAACAAATATTTACAAAAGAACTTTTTATTGATAAATTTCAAATAACCTATGCGGGTATTCGCCATACCCTACACTTATACAACACAGCAGTCTCCAATGCTGTTGCAATTCCATAAAAAAATAAATCGTCATCTGAAATTCCTTATTTACATTCAAAATATGCTTTTTCGGCCTAGAAAATTATTAAGTATCATAAAGTATTACATAAGACATTGTTGACCAATAAAATGTTCATACAATTTACATTTAGGATTGAACGTCACAAATTTTTAGTCTTATTCGAATCCCAATTTGTTTCATTAAGCATTTCAATAAAAAGCTGTACTGTCGAAGTATAAAAACTATAATAACTATTAAATATTTACATAATTACACATAATAACTTTACATTAAATTTCACATAAACGTTTGTGTATTAATAACCTTTGTTAATACACATACAACTTTACAATAACATGAACGCCTATGTTTCTCTCACTTCAATTAATTATAACTATTCTAACGTAAATTAGGAAAAGTATAGGATGAGATGAACATTATAGAATACACCTGCACAGATAGAGAATAAGTTAAATGAAACTGTGAACTTCTTTCACTTGCACTAGCTAGACACAACCAACTAAAGCAAATAAATGTCTATATACAATTTGTTTTCTTCAATGTTTCTCAACTGTGCAGGGTATAAAAATAAATTTTAATGGATGAAAATAAAGGAAAATCCATTTATTTCCAAATAGATCCCTAAAATGAGCAAATGCAAAAGGTACACTTTAAAATTGAGCTAAACTAATTTAAATAAAAACATGTTGGTCAACTAATGAATCGGAAAGATAAAATTATGGTTAAAAACTGATTCTATATAACATTGATTATTCATAAGACACAAAAGATACATGAGCCGAGATAATTATAAACTATTCATTATATTGATTTATCCATTAACTTTTATTATACACTAGACAATCACAAACATTATAATTATTATAATAAAAATTGCGCGAATCGAGCTGCAATTTGGGTACTAAATTATAAAAAGACCAGTCCCTCATTCATTTGTAGCTGCTTATAATCCGTATTGCACTTATGTAATGAGGAAATGGTCTACTAATCTAAATCACTGTAATCCTTCATAAACTCTGCACATTTTAAACAAATAGCGATTTAGTAAGATCAAATCTTAGATTTAACATGCGTATAAATCGGGCCTGTCCATCTCGTAAGAAAAATAATAAAAACTATCTAAAAATACAATGAAAAAAAACAGTATTTCCATTAAAATAAATACAACCTGTTGCCTTTAAATCCACCATTTCTAATTAAAATGCAATGGTATTATGTCTTTTAAGTTTATGACGACACATGTTATTTGAACATTCTTCTAATGAATTATACATTGTAGAATATGCAATTGCTTTATCTTTTTAAATACTATATAATATGTTTAATATCTAAATGACAAACACATAGTTTTAGGAAATGAGTTCTACATAATGCGCGTATGCGCCCTGACCTATGACTTTCTTTACGTATTGTAAAATATTCGTTAGTCATTGTTGTTAAGTAGTTAGAATATTTATTTGAAGTTAACATGCTTTTACTCTGTTCGTCAAAAACGCAATCAAAAAACAAGGACTCTAGATTTAAAAATATGACTATTCCGACCGTACTTAATAATGCTTGTGACCTCTCAGTAAAACACGCGGGCTTGTTTGGGACAGGTCAAGTTACGGTGGCTTGACATGCGCGAAATGGTAGGTAACATGTGACATCCACGCAAGGGAGCTAGAAATAAAAATTTGATAACAAAAAAAACTTTACAAAACATAAGACTGTAAGTGTAAACTATTGACCGCCTCCTAACATTAATATTGCTGTACAGTATTGCAACATACGCCTAATTAATTACTTCAAAGTAAACTCCTTCAATATTTGATGTATTAACCCTTTTAGCGCTATCTTCATAGCTGTATATATTCATTCCAAATGAAATGGCAAGCGTAAACAAACGCTACGTAAGTCTCGGCAAGGAAAAAACACGTGAATGAAATACACTAGCCGCAAAAAAGTTTGTCACCCAGTTGTCACCACTTTAAGTTTGCAGTCCAATGCGAAACACCATCTATTGTTTATTTTCACCGACTATAATATAACGTTATTTACGCTAAGTTTATTGTTTGACACCCAAAGCAATATAATGAGAAGCGTTGGTTATTAGGGAAAAAAAACTGCTCCAAATGGTTCGTGTAATATAAAACACGGCTGCTGCGTCGCCAGTTTCTTCCCTTTTTCTTTGCTAGAACTTGTCTAGATATTATGGAATTAATCAAATCTAAAAGCAATGGACCTCTATATCCAAAATCAATCATCAATAAATTATAAGAAGAAACTGACTGATAACGCACAGCCCAAACCGCTGAGCCCAGAGACTTGAAATTTTGCGCAAAGGTTCTGTTTATTTATTATTCCTCATATACCTCTGACGACCACTAAGAAATGATTTTTTCCAGTGGGAAAAACTTTTTTACGCGGGCAAAGCCGCGCGTAAAACATGCTTGCTTGTGCAAATCTAGAATATGCGCAAGCAAGATTGTGGTGGACCTACAATTACTATTCACTACTATTTAACGTTAGAAAACTCAATATAAGGCATTAACTTCAAACAGATGTTAATTTTGCAGTATTTATTAATTTTTTATTTAGTAGTTTCGCGACTAAGACTTGCTTTGACAATATTATGCATGTATCCCACAGTGACTACTATAATATAATTACTAATCCCGCTACTTCACATAGGTTTCCTGCGATGTTTTCCTGGTCCGAAAACCCTGATGGTACAAAAATTATTTTACCTATCCTTGCGTCAACGAACCGTCAGCGAATTGCCTTAGAATTCCATAGTTTGCAAGTGGTCCGCAACATTTTACGCAACGCTTAATAATAATTTGTGATATTAACATGGCCGATACCGTGCATCTTTAATAGCACAGCGTCGTATCAGTCTCTATCACTTGGTTACACAGTTTCGTCTGTTAAAGTCAAATTGGATACAAAAACATCACTGAAGAAATTCGTCGTCATCGCCAACCTGAAAAGAAACAATGATATCCAAGTTAATAATCATTGTTGCCGATACTAGCCTCTTTTTATTTAGTATTTTTACGTCCAAATTGAAATTGGTATAAAGGTACTAAATATGTGTTTTTTTTTTGTTTGAACGCGCTAATCTCTGGAACTACCAGTCGGATTTGAAAAATTCTTTTTACATTTGATAGCCCAATTCATGAGGAAATATTTAACATCACGCTACGATCCTTAGGAGCAGAGCAAAAATAAAAAAAGGAAAAACTTCTAAAACGCGGTCGAGGTCGCGGAATACAGCTAGTAAGCTATAAAGTATCGACTAACCTGCAAGAAGTACTCGAAGTCGCTACGATGGCAGTTCCCCTCCGCCGAGAACGTGAACTTGTGGAAAGTGCCGTCTTCGCATATCACTGGAAATTGATAAGATAATGTTAGACTCGAATGGCGACAGTATTTTCTAAAAACATAATGACCCTTAGATACGGCGACTTTTTGCATTAAACGCTGCAGTCCTAATACGCTGATGGCAGGCAACCATCGACCGTAAACATTATTCCAAACATCAATGAGTCGAAGTATTGACCTGTGAGTCGACATAACAATTGAGCCAGCGTGTTCACCAGTGACTTGACGCATTCAACAGTGACTTAACATATTCACCAGTGAGTCGACATATTATTCCCAAGTGAGTCAACGTGTTCACCAGTGAGTCGACGTATTCACAAATGAGTCAACGTGTCCACCATTGACCGACGTGTTCACCAGTGATTTACACGTTTACCAGTGAGTCGACGTATTCACAAGTAAGCTAATTTCCTCCCCTGCACAACGCATAGGCGCAACTGATTTTAAGGTAAAAGACTTAAAAGAAGCAGAATAAGAATTTGGCGAGATAACATGGCGATTTTTTCTAAATGTGATTCTTTTGTATAAATCGCCGGTTTCTTTTTGGCGGTTGAATGAACATAGTGACAGATTGTTAGCACATCGCTTACAGTGTTTACAGTCTATGTGCGCGTGAGCGAGATAGTGTGATACATAGAGGTGTCCAAAAACCTGAAAGTTTGATTCGGTTAATCGAATCAATGAACTATTTCTTGAAATTGAATGAGCGTCTCTAGTGACCCCCCGCACAGCTCCCCGCTGACACCGTATAATAGCCATTGCGCAGATTTTAGCCTACGTCACACAACCGCCGAAAAGAAAACGGGGATCTATATGATTGTAAGATCACCACCACCTGTTCGAACCCTATTCTCTGCAAAAAAATATATTTCATTTCCTTTCTGCCACGCGGCACTCACCCGTGGCGCTGTTGTCGTCGTTGAAGGCGCAGAGCGCGCGCGTGTCGGGCGAGGCGGGCGCCTGCGCCAGGTGCGCGTACGCGCCGCGCGCCGCCCACACGTGCAGCGTGCCCTTGTCCGACACGCAGCACACCAGCGACCCAGACGTGTTGAAGTTTATACTGCAATGAGAGTGGGAGAAGTATAAGAAAGTTAATTTTTATCATGTACGATTACAGATCTCATTACTATGTAGACAATAGCTTTTATTTCATTCCGATACGACACGTATTTACAAAGTTATAAGACTTATCAATTTTTGCTATCACTCTACCTCGCCTTATTTTAGAGAATTCGCTGGAGGTCGGTTATCTAACGTCACTGTATACCTAGAGGTACGGCTTTGTCGCCCCGCGCACCCCCGCGGACATTAGGTTTAACTTTCAGAATAAAAAAAGATATAAAGTGGCATCAAAATGTATGTAAGGATTATGGCTAGTCTATGGGGAAACTATGTGGTCTATGGTGTCTGACCAGTTAGGTCTGTATTGCACTCTGGACCTCCTCTATCCATACTCTGGACAGCAACCATAAGATCTCACGCAAAACGTTCCCTAACGAATATCTAAGGACTCAAAGTGACCTCAAATGTATGAAAAAGACCCCTGGCGCATATAGGTATTGTTTATAGTAGTATATAAACGCATCCAAATAAATGGTACCAATAAACGTCGGCGTAGTCTGAGCCGCGGCGCAGCTCGTGCAGCATGTGCTTGGTGGCGGTGTCCCACAGGCGGATGATAGTCCCGCGCGCCGATGCCGTGGCCAGCTTCGCGCCGTTAGCCGACACGCTCACGCACACCAGCTCGTTCTGGTGGCACCCCACCACCGCCGGGGAGCTCGACTGGGCGCCTTTCACGGCTCGCGACACGTCCTATAAAAATGGTAGGCAGCCAATTAGGTATTTGAATAGAATTACAATAAAACGGTAAATAGTTTCTGTACATTGAGTAAAATTTAAAAAGTTCTTATAGCTGTCAGGGAGCTTGCCCATCAGAAGTGAAGTGAGCTCTCAACTGGTTGCAAATTGCAATTGATATGTGTTGTTCAATCAAGTACGTGTTTCGCGTCAACAGTTAACAAGGTGTGCAACAGAGTGCAAATGTGCAACAGAGTACAAGTGTGCATGAAATGCCCAAAAACAACGTCAGGGTTTCTTTCTCCCGTCCGAGCCGAGGTTGGATAAGGTTGCCCAGTTGGTCTAAGGTAAACCGGCGTAGGCTGTTTGTAAAGCGGCGGCATTCAACAAGCGGCGTGCGGCACACATACCAGCAGCTGCAGCGATCCGCGGCGGTGCGCGGGCGCGGCGAGGATCTGGTGCGCGTTGGGCTCGGTGGCGAGCGCGCACAGCGGCCGCGCGCTGGCCGGCGTGCGCAGCAGCGCCACGCGCTGCAGCGACGGCAGCGACAGCACCTGGATGCTCGACTGCAGGACCACGGCCACCCTGGAAATCAAATCAACAGCCTATTAACATCATGTCCCCACTGTTGGGGCTCAGATCTACCCTCTCAACGAGGGCGTTTGGGCTATAAATATATGAAATTAAATTTGTTCGAATAAATAGTCCACCACGCTAGCCCAGTGCGGGTTGAGGGACTTCACATGCTCCTAACAATTCCTTCTTATGGTTACGGCGTATGGTTTATTAGGTACGACCGGGGATCTATCTCGGACCTCTCGATATGACAGACCGCGTCTTCCCCACTACGCCACCGAACGTATCTTTTCATATCTGACAGTTAATTTGGATCTATTTAGAGGAACATGACTGAGTCATGCTTTCCCCCGACTCCCACTTACTTTACTATGCCTAAGACATCGAACTAGTGTTTTTAATTAATGGCGTCTAATATTATAGCTAACTAGAAAGCAAGCATAGCTTCAATAATGTCAATGAATTTAAATATAACACGTCAAATTATTCCGTCATCGAAATGGTAATAATAAACTACTTATCATATCTCGTCAGGTCATTCGTGTTTTAATGATGCAATTTATTTATTACAAAGTCATCAAAAGTCAACTCAAGGTGTGCCACCGAGCCATCATGGAGCGCAGTATATTGACCGACCGAGTACGAAAGACCACCCTGCGCTGAAGTGGTTTGGGCTGTATACGTGAACTATGGACTAAAATTACCACCGATTGGGTCCCAACAAGCCCATTGAATAAGAAAGGCAAAGTGGACGACCAAGGAACCTATGACGGGATGGGTTCCTTCAATGACATGTGGTCTGAAATGGCACAAAGCCGGGAGGAATGGATTATGGCCTGAGCCCAGCAGTGGGACACAACAGGCTCGTAATTATAAAGTAAATATGCTAAAGTAAATAAACTATTACTAATGCGTAGTAAATATAATTGTTTCCCAGTGCACGCCACCACACCCGCTCCTCCGCATCCAGCCGCTTCCGGCCACCTTTAGGTCGTCGGTTCACCTGGCGTCCCACGCAATATTTATTTAGTATCGAAATACTATACATATTCAAGCCCAGTCGATAGTATGTCCGCCTAGTGATTAAATGACCTTAGGTTTGACACTCCCTCGGACAAGCTCTAGGTTAAAATACAGATATTTGGTTTAATACTTATGGAACTGACTGAATACTGGACAATATACGCGTAAAAAGTGTCTATTGAATATAATAAATAAAAAAAATATTGTAAAAAAAAAAAAAAAAAAATATTTTTGGCAGAAAGTTTACTTAGGTACAAAACGGACACATAACTATAAGTTTTCTAGTATCCAGGAGGTCTAAGTTGGATTACCAAGAAAAAATATTTGAAAAACATTATTATATGGCGCCGATATAATAATGGATTCGATTACTAGGTTAGTCGGTTAAGGTTGTTGTTAAGTTGTTATCTTATCAACAGTAGACATTTTTATTGTGTTCAATTAAGTTTGAATACATGTACGTTTATTAAAGTTAAGGGGCCTTTAAATCTCCTGCATTTATTTTATAATAAGTGATAGCAGATAAGTACTATTACAGATTTTTTTCACGTCCTCCCTTTTCTTGTACAGGAGCCCCTCACAAAATTTTCAAAATGTAAGCACTTACAAATGGCAAAGAAATACCAAACAATCACTTTAAAGAACCATTAAGTTGAACAACCTGTACGATTTCTAGTCCTTATTTATTCTGAGTTCTATATGTTAGTTACATACTTGTCTTTCCTCGCGCGCAACGCTCGAATGGGCGACTTGAACTGCACCTCCGCCCTGAACTGCCGCTGCTGGTCGTCGAGGAGCATGAGGCTGCACGGCCGGCGCGCCTTCACCACCAGCAGCCAGTTGGTGCGGAACACCATCTCGCATAGCGCCACCTCGCCCAGCTCCTCTTTGCCTGAATGAAAAACTTTAATTAATATTCGGAGTCTTGTTTGTCGCTTTTGTGCAGCGAAATTTTTTCATTTTTTCCAATTTTCCATCGACATGGCGATCGATGCTCTTTTATTTCCATTCTATTTAAAAAAAAAGACAAAAAATCTTTTATTTCTCTATTGGTGGTTTTTCTCCCTCCTTACAAATAATTATATCCTTATTTTAAAATTGTGTAGGTAGGAAGAAAAACCACAATGTCCCGTTAATATTTGTACCAAAAGGTGGCTCAGTTCAAGCTGCGAATACTTGGGGAGGAGAGCAACAAGTAAACACAGGTGCGGACACAATAGTGCCTAAAGGGTCGCCAAGGCAGCATTATGCAGCCAAGGGGTAGGAGTCTGTAGCCCTCAGGACACTCATTCGCCTTGCAGCTAGGCAGCTAGTGCATTGCATTCGAACAGCAGGTGTTTCGTCGTCTCGCTCGCTCGCGTGCAAATTCAGAGTACCTAAAGCTCTATTTTTGAATCGCTCTTATAGCTTCAAGCAATCGATTCTACTGATTTTCCTTTGACATCCGATACAAAAACCAGTAGAGTCGACCACTCGAAACGAGGAGAGCGATTCAAAAATAGAGCTCCTAGTCTCTTGTGCAATAGAGTGATCCTTATCAAAGACAACTAGAGTGATGCCTGTCAGTCAGTAGAGCTAGTCTGTAATAAATTCGAGTACTTACGTCACAAGTTCAAATTTACCTACGTTTTTTCTGCAGCGTATAGGTATACGCTTACGGTAATTGCCAAATAATATGTTACATAACGGTATTTTTTCCCCATCTAGGTACTTAGTTGTCACCTAACACAAAATTTGTATCAAACAGACAGACAGAAAAGCGAGTTACTTAATAAAAAATGTTAAATAATAAATAACAAAGTGATTTGTCTTAGCTCTAGTGATAAGAACCAAAACTAATATTTAAAAAAGTATAATGTATGTTTATCAGTTGTTGAGAACCCATTTACAAGCTTCGGCTTAGTTTGGGACTAAACAGCTGTGTAAATTTGTCCAAATTATATCAGAAAGTGTATACCTAGCTAACTCCTTTTTGCTTAAACCAAAAAATATCTTGAACACAAACTATTTACCTATTTGTTACATTGCTCTGCAGATTGGCACAAAAACTTGGGTCATTGGACTTATCAAATCGAAAACTAATAAAAACGCCGTTAATATTTTTTGATCATTAACATCAAACACTTGCAAATAATTTGACTACATTCTACCTATTTTAAACGTTTGTTTCAGTTCAGTGTAAAGTAGCGCATACATTTGCTAACATAACTTACAAACATTAGCATGTTTAGTATTCACCATGCAAATTAGGTATGTGTCAGTTGATTTGAAATGGAAATAATTCTGTCCTGAACATTGAAAACTTTATTACCTACTGAGGTTATTACTTTCACAAACATAGGTGTATCACACAGTACTGCACACTACACTTTGTTTAAATAGTGTTATAAGTAGGTACCTCGATAAATACACTCTTACGCATCTAGCCTATTGCTGATAAACATTGTAACAGTTTTATTTAAAGTTAATCATAATCATAGCACAGAAAGATAAGAGTACTAAACCATGTAACACAAAAACAAACAAAATAAGCAAGTTTTAAGGCTCTATAGAAGGCAAAGGCTATACTTACTATAGTGAGCCTTTTCGACGAGTGGCTCCACATTGTACACGCGCAGGCCAGATGTTAAGCAGCAAGTGAAGCAGCCTGCAAAGTATGCACAGGGTAAAAACATGTGAAATCATGGAGAAACATGTGAAAAAATAACAGTACAGTAGCCGGAAATGTGGAAAACAAGTACTATAGAAGCTAGAGGTTTCTCCACTGTCAGAGTCAGAGAGCATTGTCATTGTTTTTAGCTGCTTGAAACGTTACAATAAACTATAACTTATACAAGTCATTTTGTACTAAGTACCTAGTAGTACCTACTGTAAAAAAAGGACCTAATAGTTATATCTACTTATAATTAGAATGATACATCTATTTAACTAAGACCTACCCTATATCTAATTTACACAAAAAGTAGCCATGCTGAAACGTTATACCTATTCTAGAATAATTTACAAATCCAATCCAATGATGTCATGCGTTAACAGGTGAAGAAATTGCGTTTCTTAATTTGCGACTAACATAATAATATACGCAGAACAAAGGTAAACAAACCAACGCCCTAACAATAGCGACCAAAGAATGAGAACTGCGTGGGAAAGCTAAAAATATAAACAACACGTGGAGTCAACTATCGTAGAAAGCGTGGCGCGTCAAGCCTAGCCACGGCGTTAGATCGCGATGGATGATCCCCTCAGCGAAGGAGTCATTATCTCACCCAAACACACATCTACACCTCGCTCAGCTCATCTAAATCACAAATACAAAACACCTGAGAACAAAGGAAAGGTTGACGAACTAGGAAGTGACACAAACCTTGATCCTGGTTAAAGCACAGGCTCGTAATACCGCTGCTCCGCCGGCGCGCCATTTCTTCTAAACCGTGAATTTATCATAAACATTGAGTTGATTTTTTATCAATTGTCTCACTGGACATTTTCACACCAATAATTTAATACGCACATTTGTTATGTTACATGTTCCCTGCGTGATACACAGCTGATTTGATGACTGATGATGATGAGAGTTTGACAGCAAAACATACGGCGTTGCTAGGTGAAATAAATATACATTGCCATACGTAAATGTGGATTACCCTTGAAATACCCAATACAAAAATGTTAAACTGATTCAATGAATACACATTCGATAAGTTACGGTTAAGCTGAAGAAATAAAATTATTCAACAAACGCTAAATTTTAAAAACGTCATTGGAATGGAAAATATGTTGCGTTCTTCAACAGCAAACTACCTTTAATTCTCCCAATATCCTGGTAACATTGTGAATGTTGTAACACTAATATTAACCAGACTAATAAAAAGTTTGGTAGAGCAGAGTAGGATGAAATGATCTCTATAGTTTTCGCTGCTAAGCTTACCCAAGTTAGACAGAGAGGTAAAACTCATGCAATTTGAACTGTATTCTTATAATGGTAGTTTTTTATCAGTGTTACCAACAAGTGACTGATAAAAAAGACTGTTCAAGGCTCTTTGGTTCAAACTTTAATTTGATTCGAGCAATCTTTTTGGAATCCCATAATAACTCAAGCCTGACAGAAATACCTACAAAAAATGTAAAAAAAAAATACAAAAAAAACGTCAAAAATGATTTTATTTTCCCTGATTGAAGAAATTGTCCTGCAACTAAAATTTTTGGCTTCCAAAGCTGTTCTAAATTATGTAGGGTGTCAATTAGCTAGAATAATAATAATAAATCTAAAAAATATTAACGTGATAAGCTGAGGTGAGTTTTCCTACACTTGACACATTGCGATTAAAAACCAATACTAAACAATGTGAAATCCAAATTAGGATGCAAAGAAGTAACTACTTTAAATACCTATTTATTTTTCAGAAATTAGCTTCAAATATGGATTTTAGCACAACCCAGCACAATGATTACCAGTGGCCATTTCCAAAACCCGTAGTGGGAAAGTATGTTTCATTGTCTAAATAACTTCGTTTTATCAGAACTATCAATAACTTTTAAAATTTTCAGCAATAGCGGTTTTGCTGGTGTTGGACAGGGGGAGGGACATGGTAACTCTAGGAATAATAATTACCACTTTAAAGCTTGATTTTTCGTAACCGATCCCTGTATCGAATAAAAATATATATAATAAAAATATCACCCTCACTCACCACAGAATATAATTGCCCCCACTTTAAATGTAGGCACAGAATACTTAAGTACCTACTTATTGTAGGGAAAGTAAGTATAAAGAACCCTAAACACGTTAGGTAGGTACACCATCCAGGTTTGAACCAAGACAAACGCATTTTGAACTGTAATTCCTTACTTCGTAGACCATGTCAGCCGCCCTCACCGTCCGTGACGCCGCCGGTGCGACTGCCGCCGGTGGCCCCGTACTGCCACTGCGATGCCCACTCGTACTCCCCACGCGTGGAGCAGTACAAGCAACTGCTAGAGAAGGAGCAGAAGCTCTGCGAGGACTATGAACAGTTGAGGAGACAGGTAATGGACACGCCACCTCCCTAGCATATAATTTAAATTAAATTTTTCCAATTTAAAACGGCCAGTGCCAAAATAACCTGAAAGTCTGTATCATATAATGATTCATCATCATCTTCAGCTTGCACTAGTCCACTGCTGGACATAGGCCACACCCAAAGCGCACCACTGAATCCGATCTTAGGTTCTATACGCCTTCCCAATCGTGGTCTCCACTCGAAAAAACGTCTACCCCATAGGTCCAACAGATGTGACCAGCCCATTTCCACTTCAACGTACTTTGCGGGCTATGTCGACGAGTGAAGAGTGTGAGTTCTCTGGCGGATCACCTCGTTTTGGATCCTGTCTCTCACAGAAACACCTAGCTAGCTTTTTCCATAACTTTGAGTTTTCGGACTAGTCCCAGTAAAGTAATTATTGTTTCCTCTGATCTGTGCTAGTCGTGTAAGTTTCCACATTTCGGTGTTGTACCTAGGTCATTACGTGTAAGACGCACTGATTGAACACTTTTGTCTTCATGCATAGTGGGATTGCTATGACAAGATTTGACGTAACTTTATACTTCACGCTTACGTTCATTTGTAACTTCGTCCATGCTTACTTGCTTAGTAAGTATACGTTCTCTCCCCTCTCATAGACCTACCTAACCCCTACCAGTTCATTATCATATCTCGTATGGTTTAGATGGTGGATGTAACTAACGATATCTTGGACCACCCTTGCGATGACCTCGACAGCAAAATGCTTACCATGTACCAAGCCACATACAAGAAGAGATGTAAGTCACATTTAACGTAATCGTCGTCGTTTTCAATATGTTGTCGGTGAAATACTTCAGGTTGGTTAGGGTTATTAGAAAACTAAATCAGAATACGTAGGCATCGAGTTTCTGACGTGGTCTTAATTATTGTAACAAACGTACATTATGCAAAATTAGCCATAACCTACTAGTATTCAGTGCCATAACATATCAGTTTAGGTACAGTGTTTACTTATCTCATTTTATTTTTATATATGCCTGTACGTACTTATCTCTAAGTAAAGTTGCTTAACTTATTTCAAAACTTCCTTTTTCATTCCACGAGATATTCCAGGAAAACTAAAAAGCTTTTTCATTACTCATACTCTGAAAGTAGGTCTGAAGTTGCCTGAGGAGCGGGTTGAAAGTAATACATCTCAGCCCTAGGGAGAATCGCTTTCAACTGACAGCTGTCAAATTATAATAATAAAAAACTCGTACTATTTTGACATTTCTATTGGACCATGTTCCAACTGTCTATACAGCCACTCAATTACAGCGCGATGTAGAATTGAAATAACATAAAGTTATGTAATAATTAGAGAATATATTTTTTAAATGACTTTATTATAATTATTACTGTCAACTATTTCTTTAAAATAACATAGATTTGGGCAAAATATTTAACATTTTTTCAATGATGGAAATGAAAAATAATGGCAGAATAGCTGGTCACAGAAAAAAAAAACAAAGTAGACGTAAATGCGGCAATCCGATCTTCATTTGTTTTTTCGAGTTGTAGAGTTTTGTTTATACTTCCGTATAGCAGAGATTTGTATTAACACTCATTTTATGTATTTGTTTTTACTTTCAGTGTATTCTTAATGAAAAGCACAGTGTTTCCTTCGGGTTCAAGACTTATTTAGAGGTCCCTCGAACTATTGGCGCCCTCGCTACGCGTCGGGCGCCAAACCCCGTCTCGGGACTTAAATAAGTTACTTTCACACCTAGGTTAACAATGTACTGTTATTGTACTACGAACGTTAGATGTTTTCTTTATGCTCAGTTCACCCGGTCTATTACACTTTTCTAGCTTCTTACATTTGTCCATATCCTCAATTCACCCGCTTTACTACACTGTTCTACATTTCGTTGATAATTGACCGAGCGAGCGAAGCGAGCGAAGCGTCTACGTTTCGAGACTGGCCAAAAATGCTCTTGTCCGGCTGTCTGTCTGTCTGTCTGTCTGTCTGTCTGTCTGTCTGTCTGTCTGTCTGTAATTCTCTACAGGTCGCATTTTTCAACCGATTTTGACGAAAATTTGGCATATGTATAAATTAATTAAACCTACAAAATGAGTAGAATAAAATTTTGAAAAAAATTTTTTTTGAGAGTACCTACCATACTCGCAAAGTGGGAGTGAACTTTTTTTTTCTTGTGAATCCCATAGTGTGGGATATCGTTGGATAGGTCTTTCAAAAATATTGCTGGTGTGTGAATACCATTTTTTCGATTTAGGGATCCGTTGGCGAAATATTAAGCTTTAAAGCGGTAATTTTTGTTAGAGTCACGTGTCCCCCCCCCCTGCCAGCTAAACGGTTGCTTCTGGAAATGTGAAAAAATTCATGGCAGTAGCATATATAACGTAGTTACAAGGAAAACTATTACGGCTAAGTAGGTTCTATTAGTTTTTGAGTAATAGTGGATCGACTTAAGAAAGTTGAAAAAATAAATTATGTTCATAGAACTGCATACGTAAAATGGAAAATTATTTTTTTCCGCGTGATATCCATGGTGTGGGGTATCGTTGGATGGGTCTTTCAAAAATATCGCGGGTGTGTGATAAACATTTTTCGATTCAGGGATCCGTTTGCGAAATATTAAGCTTTAAAGTGCTAATTTTTGTCACTTTAGTAGGTACTTTTTCTGTTTCCAAAGTTGACTTTTGTTGGTTTCTTTTAGGTTTGGTTTATAAGGGCTGGCGAGGTCTACTGTTCTCACGGAACTACTAGTTTTATTCCTGTTTTATTTAACGAATAGCTCATTATTGTTCACGCTTCCCAACAGCATTTCCAGTGACGGACTACAGACAGATCGCGGCAGCAGCGCAATCAAACGCCCCAATCCCAATGGAGAGCCATCGTCTTGGCATGCTCCGGTGCTACAAGGACCCCACCAATTTCACGGACCAGCCCCCCACCGTGCGACCCACGATCAACCCACCTGGTCCGGTCCACACCGGGGTCTCCCCGCAGGCCTTGCAAACCTGGTTCACAGACTACCCGGGCCGCACGGAATACATGGATACTTACAGCGCGACGGCTAAAGCGTGCTTCAGGTCAATGCAGAGGTTCAAAGAGCCGATGCCGTCGACCAGGAGGAGGGCTGATGATACGTGTGTATAGTGGTAATCAATGTGTGTGTATAAAAAATGAAAAATGGTTACGATTTCTGTTGCAACGAAATATATGAAGGGAAGATAAATTGGTGTATTTCATTCGAGTCGTGAACCACTCAGGCAATCTTAATATATTGGCTATACCACAGAATATTATAATAGTACAAACAAAGCTATACCTACCTAGTTCTACAATGTGAGAACCAACTGACATTATTACAGTCAACTATACCGTTTTATGATTATGTAAGTATGGCTAGGTATCTTGTATAGGCGATGTTTTCGAACTTGCAGACTTAGACAATCATTGATGAACTGTCAACTAAACTACTGGGAATTTGAAAATAGGCGGCAAGAAAAAACAATACTTAGAAGTAGAAAGTTGAATATAATCATTTGTACAGCTATTTGACTATAAAAATTTAAGTTCACAATATTTACAACTTTGCCACATTTTATCAATAGGCCTTCCTTGTTACATAGGATTTTCTGAGATCGTATTTACAGGTACCTGATAACCTTGGTATATACAGGTGTCACATGTTTGAAGAATCAGTCGGCAGCAATGTGCCAGAACGTCATCGTGTTAGCACCAATATGTAACTAGCGACTGCAAACAATGTCCACCACATATTGTCCACTACGTGTCCACAGTCTCATGTCAGTGATCTGTAATGAAACGAAAGCGAAATTTAAATACACGACAGGAAACACAGAGCGTGATCACAAAGAAAGGTTCTATGTTGAATCCCGTTGTTAGCACAGTACGCTGTTTAATCTCTTTGTTTTATACTCTCCGTACTAATTATTCTTTTAGATTATTTTTGTGCTAATTTCGATGCATTTCGTCAATTTCCTGCACAGCACATCCGATCCTTTGCCTTTCTTAACCAGCCGCTGTGTTTTATCAACCGTTAAAAATATTCGAACGCATAATTTTTATTTTTTTGTGATCTATTTATAAATGTAAAAGCAAAGTTACTATTTATCTACAATGACAATCTACTGTCGTAATAATAAACTTGACCTTGAAGTCAAAAATACACTTACTTGGAAACCACAGCTGCTATACCAGACAGCATTGGCATTATCACTTGAGTATAAGGACCCAAATATAATGACACTAGTGTCACA
Organism: Metalampra italica; assembly: GCA_949699065.1. Classification (NCBI taxonomy): domain Eukaryota; kingdom Metazoa; phylum Arthropoda; class Insecta; order Lepidoptera; family Oecophoridae; genus Metalampra; species Metalampra italica. Next base: position 4,838,436 of record OX452989.1, read on the forward strand.
ACTAACTGAACTAAACTCTGCCATCCTTGCTCTGTCAAGTCCATCTTCGATAGTAAGTCCACAGTTCTCTTTGCTACCTCTGCTATTGCTATTCCAACCTCATAGTTATTTTTAGTGCTAGTTGCTACTATATTATCATTAGGAGATAATGGATCATATTCCAGTACGACTTCTTTAGACATTCCTTCAGTTTCATTTTTCGCAAGATTTGTGAGTTCGAGTTCTCTTTTGATTGTGCCAACCGATGCTCCGTATGCAGCGGCTATGTTTAAAACGAAAAATAGTTTCTGAAATTTGAAAATTGTATTAGGCGTCAGACGTTTGGAAGATGAACAAAATCATTAAATCGAATCTGGCGGAGTGAAAACTGGTACCATTGAATTAAAAGGAAATGACTTGTAGTTTCAAAACAATCGAAAAAAAGCGAATCAGCTGCAATAAGTTTAAAGACGTAGGTATACACAGGCCATTTTACCATTTCGTTAAAGTACCTAATTCCTATCCTAAGGCAAGATTGTCAAAATTCTATTACTTGTAGATAAGTTTGAAACTCACAAGAAGAAATAAAGAATACTTTATATTTACCGGAATATACTGCATCGTTGTTTAATGGATTATCTATGAAAATTCACCTTCTAATAAACTACCTATGTGTTTCGTTCGAAACTAAAATACTATCTAATACCGTAAGGGCTGTTATATATGATTTTATAGTCTTGCAATTGCAAAGGTAATTACAGAAAAGAGTAATTAATAAGTATTTTGCTAAGTACCTGTAATTAACTGACAAATCACAATAATATTGATGGTGAAGGGATTACTCATGTATAATTAATACTTATTTATAAAATTTACCAACAATTATGGGGAAAACTAATCTCCAACAAAATTGATGTAACCTTCACAAATTGTGTACGACGAGACGTACACTTTGTTGTCTTTTTATTTTTTTTTTAAACTCATATTTAAGACAATAAGATGTATTTGAGACACGACAATAATTTATATGTACATTTTATACATTATGTACAGGTTTACCTGTAATATTAAATAACCAACAGAATTTTGTAACCAAATATTTATTTAAGTTATTAATACTTTACATCATAAATTCGTACATTGGTATTACGAGCACCCACATTGACTAAGAATTGTTTCAGTTCAGATTCAGACACATAATCAAATGATTATTATTCCTAGGCATCACATCAGTTTATGAGATTCTATGCTTTGAACAACGCAGGAAGTCATATAAAATATCATTGTGAATTTAATATAGGTAATATCTATGTACCTACTAAAGTTCCCAAGCTATTAAAACAAAGATTATACCGAGTGTGAAAACTAGACTCAGATCTAACAGTGCATAATAACTATTTCGTAGCCTAGTGCAATCGCTCGCGTTAATGGGGACGTGGGTTCGTACCTTGCCCGTACCAAAGAGAACTTAAGTAGGTACGGAAAACATCGTGAGGAATTTTGTATACACCAAGGATTAGAATTTCTATTCTAAGGCGTATGTGAAGTCCACCAAAAACGGATTGGGGCACCGTTAGCGGACAGGGATTTGGCACAAAAGATCCCAAAAGGGTCCAGGTATTTCTGCCCCCCTAATAAGATAAGATTCTGTTCAGCCAATCTCGAGATGCAATTCATATGCCTCGTATTGCAAAATTTGTTATTGTCATCTAAATTCCATAGGACTATCGTAGATCATAATCATAAGTACGTCGTAATCAAATAACTGTATTTTTTGTAGTCTTCCGACTTTGGTGGCGACTTGTATTCCCTCAGCTTGCCAGTTGAGCTGACCCCAAAGGGTAACCAGAAGGATGTGACCTCACTTGCCAAAGCGATTACGCACAAAGCGAATATTATCTGAAAAGGAAATGTCGTTGTTATTGATGTGATGTTTTGCCCAGTCGGTAGATCAGTTTTCCCGAGAGGTTTGGTGCCCGGCTTGGACCACTATTATACCAAATGCTCTAAGATTCCCGGCCGTGATGAAACAAACGGTTCCTGGCTCTTTCGTTAGTCGTTTGGTAGATAACAATCAATGTAAAAAATAATGTCATTTTTTAAAATATGGTCGGCACTATATTAATTTTCATCTTATATTCATATCAGCCCTTTGACGCCCACTGCTGAACATATGCCGTCCCCAAGGAACGCCACCACACCCAGCCGCTTCTGGCCGCCGGCATATTACTAAGTATATAGACTACGTGCTACAGGGTGCGTTAGGTATTGTGGTAGTGATCTATACCACAGAATACATAATGTCTATACTGAAATCATACACTAAATAGGAAACTATTTGGTTTTTTTTGGATTCGCAATTTTTTTAAAATTTATTTAATGAAGTCTCATATCGTATCTTAACTACGAAACGGACTGAAAAGATAATTTCATTTTACCAAGTGTGTGTTTTTACAAAAACATCGTATGAAACATTAGTCATTACATTACCCCCTCGGCGTCATTACGCACTCGCCTTCGGCTCGTGCCTAACATTCCAGCCTACACTTATTTTAGCCTACACTTATTGTACGTATTCATAACACTTCCTAGTGTATATAGTATTATAGTATGCACCTTGCACCATATGACCCACGGGTGAATGGTGGTGACTGCCTATGGCATTAAGCTCACTTTTGCGTATTTTTGTGTGTATGAAATTAAAACATCACAGAGCCTCATAAAATTCCAAGGGTATAAAAACCATTGCCAATGGGAGCAGTGTGTAATTAATTGCAATTGATGAATCACAAGTGGTGCTGATAAGAGCAATTGTTAAATTAATCATCGTCGTATTTAGGAAAACATTTTACAATAATTACGTGGAGAAATGGATACTTTATGATTATTTAATCAACAATTCCTAAACAAATTATTATGGTGGTGGTAATTAATTAAAAATTATCAACTAGATTGGTTTGTTACTTTCTTTAGAGTTTTTTTTGTAAAATAATGGTTATCCATTATATTGAGACTCGGTAAATAAATGTGTAATCTAACAATGATAGTATTTATATTTAAACCGTCAATGACTCACTCACCGTTCTCAAATCCATGTTGATGCACATAAGTGTCATTATCACTCACAGTAACAATGCAAGAGAACAAGGAATTGTTTGTTTTTAATACAAACTAATCTGTATCAACAATAGAATTTGCTTGATACAGTTTTAACCAACGTCTGTCGCGCAGCATCGCGAGCGCAGGAATGAGATAGGACGACGTCCTCAATACCAAATGTTTTGATTATTCTAATATAAATTCTAGAATATCATGCATGTGTTACGAATTTCATAGAATTTCTTAACTATTAAGGATCGAAGATCAGGCATTCCGCTTCTGACTATAGTTAAAGTTAAGTGTCAAACTGTGTCAAAACAATGCGTTGCGTCTTTTCAGCCAACCTGATTTTTATTGATTATGCTTACGCTGTTTAAATCTAGCTTACTATAATATAAATTTGACGTTGTCCGTGGCTTTACTCGTATTGTATCCGGAACGCACGGCATACGAGTTTTCATGGTCCTCAAGGCAAAATAAAACACTTTTCCGTTGCTATGGGAATTGAGAGTGATGTAGGTATGATATAAGTACACTAGAAAATGCAAAAGCTCAGTGGGTTATTCTCGAGTCATAATCATATGCAAACAGATAAGACGGAGATAAGGTTAATACTTAGGTATTGACGGTTAGCGATACCTACAAGACACCGTTGTTCGTATTTAATATACAATGGTCAGCAAAGCATACTTAATATTAATTTTGTCGTCGTACAAAATATATAGAATCCATAAGTTATTTTTTTTTCTGAAATAATATGCGTAAAAAATTCATAACTTTCCTCTCATTGCCGGGCAATTAATGTTACATGTATGTTCCGTGTTTCAATTCAATCGGTAGTTTTCGAGTTATCGAGGGACAGACAGTCAAAAAAAAACTTTGATTTAGGCGTCTTTACGTAGGCGTCTTGGCGTTTTGAGACATTTAGAAAAATGAAGACGTAGAGTCTATGAAGAGCGTGTTTCATTTGACACAAAAATAAGGAGAATCCGAGAATAAACACTGAAAGAACCAACATTTTACTTCATTTTTAGCCCGACCAAGATCCACTGCGCCGATTGGAATGTATTATAATTAGATTTCAAGATTTTGTAAAGTACATTTATTTTACAAACGATTTACAAGGAATTACAATAGATAACATCAAACCTTACGACCTAAGTAGCACAGAATAGTTAATACCATAGTAGTCAGTAGGTTACTCCGACGATATTCCTTCACAAACCGATAGGTGATGGACTGCAGCACCGACTATGTGGCCTAGTACAGCGATCACCATTACTCAAACTCTATTGTGATACTGTTATCAATTGCCCCTGTTTTTTTATCGTTTTTAGTCGTACAATTATAATAAGCGCTATTTAAGTTAAGCGGAGCCTTAAGCAGAGCGTGTTAAGTACGTGAGTTATGTGATATAAGACAATATTGAAAGTAATCACTTTTTACCAAATGTGCATGGGAAAATTCACAAAGTCAGCGTTTCGCAAGAAACCCACGAGTAAGATACAATAATATTATTATACAGCTGATGTTTATTTACTCGTATACGAACGTCCGATTAATGAACGTCCGATTAATTCCCAGTATACCTAGCTCCTTTGATAGTTCCTATAAAGGTACTTCTGGAACTTTTTGTCCCAATCGTTCCTTTTCGAGTTTCTAGAGCATCAGACCAACTTTTTTTTGTTCTACGAATTTGAAACTGTATTTTCTTTCATCAACAGCCTATTAACATGTCCCCACTGCTGGGGCTCAGACCCTCTCAACGAGGGCGTTCGGGCTATAGTCCACCACGCTAGCCCAATGCGGGTTGGTGGACTTCACATGCTCCTATAAGAATTTCTTCTTCGGCGTATGCAGGTTTCCTCATGATGTTTTTCCTCAAGCAGCCAGTAAAATGTACTTAAGTTTCTAGAAAAAAACCCATTGGTACATGGCCCAGCCTGGGATCGAACTTCGGACCTTTCGATATGATAGGCCGCGTCTTATCCCCGACGCCACTGACGCTCTTCATTTTCTTTATTATGCCTCAATCAAACTTTAGTGGTGACTTCATCGATATTTTCTTGGCTTGAAGGCGTACATTATAATAAATTATTTTATTATATTGTACCAATTTATACCTACAATAATTTTAAAAAAACGCAATGTAATAAAGTTATTATAGATAATGTTTTTTCCAATTTTAATATACAATTCGGCCTTATAATAATAATAAAATTCTTTATTTCAGGCAAAAAAAGGCCGATACAAAATAAAATAAAATACACAATGACAAAGAATAAAACGCATTAAAAATTAAAAATACATTATGATGGTAAAAAAAACACAGGATAAAACTACCTATCTATTTCTTGTTCAGACTCCGGTGCACTTTTAACCAGTGCCTTGTGAAACACGTTCTGGTAAATTACAGTACATTGAAATATTATCTAGTTTGTTTGATACATTTAAAATCATGAAACTCAAGGACCGTTCGTCACTTAATATCTGACTCATCAGTGTTTTGTCCCTTTCTTGCACGATGTATGAATGTATGCGTACACGTTGCGTACTCATTGTTTTTGAGACTATGATAATTATGACACTAAGTACCTACTACCTGTTGATTCAATAGTGGAAAACTGCTAAAATGTAAGTGAAAGAATGCGAATGGTTGTCGTTATCTCTGTTTATCATTTAATAAGCATAAATGCTAATCAAATCAGTGCGTTAATCTCATGGACCTAATGGCAGACTCTGCTAATGGTTAGTCTACTTACTAAATCATGTGAATGAATTCTACCTAGCCGTGTTACCTAGGTACCTTTTTTTTTTAAACTGGGCTTTACGGCTCTGGAACCTAGGTAGGTACCTATATTAATAGTGTGACAAAATGTATCTAACTTTAGACATTTGGTTGCTGGCAATAATTCTGAGACAGACAGTTCAATCCTCACCCGTTCATTCAAACATTTATAGTTTGCAAAATAGGTTCTGCGCAGCAAAAAGTGTAATTAAGATTCATTTCTTTTAATTTTGTTTGTGAAATGGTCAAGATTAAATGTCAATTATCAATGTCAAAATTTTTTTGCATTTTGGTACAATAATCCTCAAAATTGTCCAGTGTTTTACCAGTAAAATGAATAAAAACCCGGCAAGAAATCCAAGTTTATTATAACCTCAAAATGTTTCATCGTCTTTTCATGTTGATTCTCTGCGCATTAAACGTGCAGCAAGATCAGAGATGTAGACTCCACACTCGAACTCACTTCGGAGAACCACTGCCAATTATAATCAGGGACGGTAAGCTCCTGGAGCCAACCGATGATTTCGGCAATATTGAACTAGCATATGGCGAAAACCTAACTATCAGCTGCGAAGGATCAGGATCCATATCTCACCCCCAAGCTCAACGACAAGTCACGACAGCCACTATAACTTGCCAAGGGGGGGAAAACTTCAATAGTAATGATTGGTTAAGCTCCGCCGGGCAGTTTAGCTCATTCAGATGCCCGGACTCACCAATGCATATCAGCAAACGCACAAATCGTACTTGTTATGAAGGAAACACTGTCATTGAAGTTGGGTATAGAGTTGAAAACGAATTCTACCCTGCCTTCGAGTCCTGCTTCAATGAACGTACTTTCGACGTCATATACTCTAAGTATACACAGAAACCCTACAATGCACAGTATCAGACTAGAGTAGATCGACCGTACTTTATAGCAAATGATAACTACGGCTCTATACCAGTAGAGACGTTATTTTCTCCAAGGGGGCAGAAGACAGCTGTCGCTGAAATTGTCGGTCCTATGATAGAAACTTACATCACAAAGAATGAGTTTTTGTCTAGAGGTCATTTAGCAGCTAAGACCGACTTTGTTTACGCTTTTGGAGAGCGGGCAACTTTTCACTACGTCAATTGCGCACCACAGTGGGTTGGATTCAACGGTGGTAACTGGAACACTTTAGAAGTGGACTTAAGAAACCACGTACATTCTGCTGGGTACAACACTAAAATTTATACAGGAACATATGGAGTGACACAACTCTTCAATCACTTTGGCCGTAGGGTTGACATCTTTCTGTACACAGATGATAATAACAATGCAGTGATACCAGTTCCTAAGTATTATTATAAAGCTGTGTATGAGCCAGAGACGTCACGTGGTATAGTGTTTGTTGGTGTTAATAATCCATATTACACACAAACTGAACTCCGCGATCTGACGTTCTGTCAAGACATATGTCGTAATGATAGACGGTTCAGCTGGTTGACCTGGCATCCTGATAACCCCACGGAAGGATATACGTTCTGCTGTACCGTTCCAGACTTTCGAGAAACTATAAGACATTTACCACCATTTGAAGTCCATAGTGTATTATATTAGGAAATCGTAAAAATTGTTGATGTGCAGGTTTTTAAAATAATTATTTATCTTAAATCTTTTTTTGTCTTTCGTTCGTATAGCCAGACAACCAGTATTTTGTGTAAATGTTTGTAGTAACTTGTAGGGTGAACGTCCTCAATAGTATAGATACGTAAATAGGTATTATCATCATGAGACTCGGGTCTCAAGGGTTATCGTGTATTTTTATTTTATTGTCTCTAAATTGAAATTAACGTAATAAAGGTGCAATAATGCAAATTTCAATAGTGCTGTAGGTAGGTACTACTGAATTTGTATCAATATCGTTTTTGGTCTGAACAATATCCGTGATGGCCTATTACATAACTGTGACCTAATTTATTGCATTTAACGTCTTAAAAGAATGACTAAATACTCATAGGAAACAATTACCTAATTTTACTCTAATGAGCACTTGTGATTCAATTTCTTAAGATATTATTTGCAAGTGCATCATAACGACTCGATATTTGTATCGATAACATATTTAAACTAGACACAACGAGGATTGTATACATTTCCTAGTTGTTCCTATCCTAATAGATCGTGTGTATTCCCTGAGGGTTTTATTTTTATAGTAAAATGAAGACCCAATCGGTAAGTATCAAAGCTCTTTGTTAACTAACGGCATAAGCAACATTAACTAACTTTTACTGATATATCATTGGTTGATGAAGTGTAAAAGTGAGTCTTTATAATTTTATAATAGTTTTATTTCCCTTTTTAGATTCTTATCTACATAGCCTTAATTGTAATAACAATCGATGCTGAAACAAAACTTAAGCCAGCACCCGTTACAAAGAAAAGCTCACCAGAAGAGAGACGAAAATTATCCTTATTCCCAAAAGGTATCAAGAAATATGTGTTCACTGAGAAACCTGTAGAAAAAGCACAATTATCTAACTCAAGGGGTACAGGTATGACGAAAAGGACTGTGATGCCACGAATTTCCATTAAATATAACAATATTGAAGATTCAACAAGATTTGTGTATAGAGAGCCTATATCTAGACGACCACTAATGAAATTTAAGAAGTTCACCATAGACCTGCCTGTGATGGAACCAGAACCAGAAACATTATTTGATGGAAGTAAAAGTTCAGAGAGTTTTGAAAATGACTATGAAAAGGATGCAATCGCTCATGATTATGTTTCTACTGGGCAATCCTATACTAAGAGTAAAGAAAATGATGCTGGAAATTCAATTAAATATGAAAAATATCATGCTGAGAATACCACTGTAACCGAAAATGCATTTGTTACTGATAGTGCAATTAAATCTGAAAATACAATTGAAACAGAAATTTCAATTGAATCTGAAGAAAATGATACTGAAAATGCAATGAAATCAAACGTTGGTATAAGCAATGAACACATCGAAGAATATGTATTTACAACTGAAAGTGAACTAAGCGAATTAACAGAGACGGAAAACCATAACTTAGATAGCAACAGAATGCAAACAGAGGGCATCACAGTTCGTGATTCTACCAACTTTATATCAGAAAAGAAGGACCAAATACTAGAAGATGATCTCAATGAATTTATTTTTATTGAAAAAATTAGTAGTAAATCCAAAAACAGAAGGTAAAATATATTTTTAAACCATTTCACCAACACATCTATTATTCGTTATACCTAATGGTTAATCCCACAAAATATTTTATGTGAAATTGTGGATACTTGTTGTTTGTTTGTTTTTTATAGTACTCGAACACGCAATGGCGGCTGAACGGATTTTGATGAAACTTGATACAAACATCATAATAATAATATTATCCTGGACTATTATCCTTATTGTATTGCATATCTTTCAAAGAAAATGTACAAACATTTTCTTAATTTGGGAATTAACGTGTAAATGTTATTGCGTGCTTCCAACCACCATGCGTCGCTATATGTATAAAAATACTTCAATGTTAAGTTTCAAAATCAACAACTCAAAAGTTCAACGACCTACTTTCGACGTACTTAAGTAGTTTCAATTCGATTATTATCATAGTCTTTGATATCACACAAACTTTTGATTTTACAAATTGTATCGAAGCATTTTTCATTTCTATAATTGCGATCCTCTAGAATAACTTCAACTTTTAGGACATGGAACTATAAACAAATCAGCCGAAGAATTGATTCAGAATGTAATATGTATATAACTATACTCAAACTTTTTGTTTCAGAAGCGTCAACGTTATTGAAGAGGAGAACCTTGGTACGACTATTTCTGGATTTAAATTCACCGGTCGGGAATTTCGTCTGACTAACGATTTGGCTTACAAAAATATCAACGCGTGAAGAAGTGAATGTTGTTTTAAAACATGTCATTATCCTACCATAATAACTGTGAATATTTTATCCATAATGTCTACAAAGTAGAATACCAACAAGTCAATGATTTTAAAAATAAAAGTAACTTAGTTATCTTTGTTTATGAGGAAGTAAGGCTAAACTGTAATAAAATAAAAGTGGAAAGTTATAATGATATTATTATTTTATTGTGTTCTCTACAAAACTTACAATTACAGGCACCTAAAATGTACATTCTTATCCTACGTACAACGTAATGGCAAAAACAATTCTCCACGTATTTGTTACACAATAAACTAAAGGCTATCCACGAAAGGAGTTTCCCTAGGCAGCTTACTTGGGCCACTTGTATTTAATAAATATACTGTCCTTTCTAAATACATTTACAACAAAAAGGGAACTACTTTCATGGAACATAACTAATTCAATTGATCACACTAACGAGAATGAAATATAAATAAAATGTATCCTAAAGGCAAGACTGAGAAAACAGATATTGGTAACTAACTCTCACACCAATCAAAAGACAATTAGAGAAAGAAAAATCTTCAATTTCAAATGAAACGATTGTACTTGCAATTAAGACTGACATGAGCACTAACTTACTGATTTCTGATGTAAGTTTATCTAGGCTCTTTGAAGATCAAAATTTCAAATTTCCATCAACAGATGAATGGGTAATGAATGATCAATCAGATGAGCTTATATGACAATCAAGAGATAAGAGAGGAAGAATTTGAAATGATTGTACTTGTAGTTGCTAGGTATATAGATTGACTTGACATAGATCAAATAGTTGCACTATATTATACAGTATGCGTTACTTCTTTTTGGACAGTCTGAAAACATCGTTGAGAGGCGTGTACGGCGTCCGCGTCGGTATCGCGTTATATGCGAAGGAAGGCTGGGCATCGGCGCGGAGGATGACAACACCTGGGAAATTTCAAAATGTTAGTAGTTGTAGCTTGAATCATAAGCTATTTTCTTCCCCTTTCTTTTTCCTGAATTATGACGCCGACCAAATACTAGAACAGTAGTAGCCGACTATTAGGCTGTTAAAAAGTAGTTTATGCTGTACCAATAAAGTCATCGATAAAATTAGTATGTAACTACACATAAATAGGTATTTGTAATTTTACTTGAGGGAATATTTTATTTGTTTCTATTTCAATAACACTTGTGATTACTTCATTAACGTTTGTGATTGTTTTTTGTGATTGTTCTAATTCACCAGTTTGTTAGTTATACCACGCTCTTTGTTATAAACATAATAATTAGTGGGACAGTTTGTACCTGAGGGGTTTACTTTCACTTTGATCTTTGTTTGTGGCGACAGCACACCGTAGTCGACATCCTCGTATAGATCCTGGAAAAATACACAATATTTATTAAAATTATATAGGTAGTTTAGGTATCAACTAATCGTACAAATGTACATAATATGTTGCCGTTAGGGCGAAGTTCCTTCCGACGCATACTATAAGTTCAAACCACATGTTCAAATTGCAGAAATCTGCTCCAATCAAAGTAACGATACACCATGTGCATTCAAAGTAAGCTTCTAATAAAAATGGGTCAACGAGGCGGTCAATGAAGATAATGACCGAAAGAGCACACGTGCAACGATTGAGGTTAACAAATGTCATCTGATAATCTGTGGTCACTAGTGCGGTACTACTACACTAGTAGGAAAGGTACCTGTGACTTGTAAGATAGGTACGAAAACTTTTGTTTGAGCTGCATAAATAATCGCAGGTATGTAGATTGTAACTCTTGCTTCGAATGATTCAACTCACCTCAACCCTGTATCCAGCTGGGTTGTTAAGCCCCAGCTCTCTTAAGGTCACAGCCACGTCTGAAGGCGTGCCGTCAGTCCGCCGGTTGACGAACGCCACGGCGTATGAGTAGTACTGTCCCTGGATCGGAAGGATTGGACGTGACCAGATCTCGATACCGCGGTGCTGGAAAGAAAGAAAGATAAATTAACAAAAGATAATTTGTCACTGATGTGTTCAATAACAAAACGAGGTCCTATATCTGCCTTACTCTCTTAATATAAGGTCTTGAGTTGTATCTTAATTTATCAGCTTTTATCTTACAATGTGTCTATCAATCTCGTCTCTTGGATACGATACCTCTGTCCGAGCTGACCATGTAAAACTTCACATTTTCGTGCTTTAAAAAAATCTGGAGATCTTCTCCAATTTCATTCATACCTGACGTCAAGTAAATATCAACGTTCATCAATCATCAAGCAAGGTTACTCTACCTTGTATATTCTTCTGCCCTGGATGCCCAGTGGGTCCTGGTCGACTTCGATGATCTTCCTGTTCTGCAGTATCGCCTTGTACTCCGGCCTGATCGTTCGAAGGTCCACGCTCATCAGCAGAGGGGCGGCCAGGATCGCCCATATCGCGAACTGGGTTTTGCTCTGCTCGTAAGATAAGCCGAAGTTGCCTATGATCAGCTGGAAATAATTAGAGATAAGTTTTATTCACCAAATCAATGATTTGTATACGCTCTAGGTGTTTTTGTGAAAATATTCATAATAATATGGAGAAACTGAAGGGGAATCGCCATACTCAGGCGATCCCTTCTTAAGCTTCTGGTCATGCGGTATCGAAATGTGTAAGAGAGGTTATGAATTATGTTATTTGTTTTATTACTTACGTGTGTATTTTGTATGTAGCGACAGTATGCACATGTCTGAAGAAAATGCTCTCTAGTAAGTACCGAATAGAAATAGTAGTAACTAACTAGCCTATTTAGACAATAACAACGAATAATTATATTACCATGTCCGGGTCATTCCAGTGGCCTGGTCCAGCGTTGGGCACAATGACATCCTGGTGGTTTCCGTAGTAGTCTATGATAGACTCGACGGAGGCCCACGAGTCCTGGATGTCGTCGAAGTTACGCCACAGGTTGCAGTGCTCGATGATCGATGAGAAGTTTGGCTGTAACACGATACATGCTTGTTTCAAACAGATATATAGCTAGAAAACTGACCCATTTTTTTAGGAAAATAACATTTGGGGCAATTAGAATTCAGGCTCCGAACGTTGATTAAGAATAATATAATTTTGATTGATTTGACTACTCACAGACCTCACGTCACAAATATATTTTAAAAAACTAGAACTCATTGACAGATTTCAGACAAGCCCAAACTCGATGGCGAGTTAATCTTAGCCATTGAGGAGTTTGGTTCCTGTAGTAATCTCCCACCTTCATCAATAAATCAACGATACCTCAAAAAAAAAATTCAAAAATGTCATCAAATCGATACAAAACAGATACATGAAAGATTCGATGTGGTTTCAGTCATGAAAGTGTATGTTTTGATAATTTGGGTTGCAAGTTGATGGGAGATTATGATCTTTGAAGTTACTTGCCTGGATTCCAGCGTATATTTGATAGACAGGCCAACTGCAGGAGTAGACCATCTGGCGACCAGTGAGGTTGAGCTGACGACCGAACTCCGGGTAGCCGTGGTCCATGTCTGCTGGAAGGGCGTAGCAGCCGTCCAACTTGACGTAGTCTACGCCCCATGACGCGAACGTAGAGGCATCTGAAAGGATAAGTACTATGATTAAAACAGAGTACTATCGAATGTACTATGAATGTATGTTAGTACTATGAAACGGAGAATGCCAACTGAACGTCAAATGCAAAACTCCGATATTACCATTTTCTTAAAACGCCAATTTCGCAAATGACTTGCACCATTGGACTTAGACCAATTGCGTTTTAGGCATACAGAGAACAAATCAGTTTAATTGACTCATTCATCAAAGGAACGGAAACCCACTACGTGGCAGTTGTCAAATGTACAATCAAGCGTTATAATTGATCGGATATTGTGTCAAGGCACTGTTTGTCAATTCAGGAAGATCACTGAACAATTGCCATGCGTAAACGACTGATCAAGTCATACGTGAACAATTGCCGCATGCATGCGAGCCCTCACGCCGGTCAGTCTTCATCCGCTACAACAATTAACATGCAATTTCGTCATAAAACTGACAATCGATTCATTCGTTGAATGAGAGGAACAGCAATTTAGTATCATGATCAGAGTAGTCAGTATCGATAAGTTTGTTGAAGTTACGTGTACTAAAGTCAAAGTCAAAGTCAAAACTATTTTATTGCATGTATGTACACTGGGTACATTTATACAACGTCAATTTGCTGCTATACTATATGCTGTGATACTAAAATCAATGACCAAACAATCAAACACGCATGCCTGTCGTTTGATTTATTAGACTCTAAAACCTGTAACATTCTAGTTTATTAAATACATCTTAAAATGGTGATTTCAGCCCAAGCCAAGTTAAAGGTAGGTTGAGGTACACCTGGCAAGAATAATTACCCGGTGCATTGTCCACTAGAGGCAATCCACCGCAAAAAGGTTAACTACAAAAGAACAAAAATAGGAACATGGAATGAATGAAAAGTGGAGAATTACAATCCAGGATACACCCCAGTAGGAGGTTTCAAGGATATGACATTGGCAAGCTAAAAAATAGTCAACAAGAAAAATTGTGCAAGTAACAATGACTATATTATAATTTTAATCCAAGATATTTAAAAACGAACTAGAAATAATATGAACGTCTGACTTTATAACTTTACAATCACTGATCTATACTTACTCAAATATTAATAGAACATAATTCATACAACGTCGACCCTGAATTGTCCGGAATCCGGATCAAAAATATACCAATCGATTTTGCCACAAATATTAATCCAAACAAAGCCATAACATTAAAATTTGAGTAGGTGGCTGCTGGCTGATCTATATCTGCGTTCTACAGTTATTTTTAACACAATTTTTATTGCATATACTATAGATAAATTTGGAATGGCTAGTGTCAATACATTCAGATTTTTATATTAACTCATTTTTAAGTTCTTTAACCGGCTTGCTTTTGTGTTTAATCCATCATTGTACAATGTACTTACATTATATTGGAGTAGATATGATGATATGATTCCCTGAACACATTTTTATTTGAATTTTAAATTTCATGACCTTTCTTTAATATAAGATACTATGTTACTTAGAAGGAATTGATTCTGACGATTGACCTTTTCGATTAGTATTATAAAACTACAGAATGCGCTTTTTACACATTTGTCCGGTTCGATTCCCGACTCAGACAAGTGGTTTCTTTCAATGCAGTTTTACTTAATTTTGAAAATAAAGGAATGTTTCCTTTGTGTAAAATTTACTACCTTCAATATTTAGGGCACTTTCCCTCCAGGAACTTTCCACCCTGTTTAATAAATAATTGATTACAATATTACCTCTTGAAAGCCCATCCTAAGGCATGAATGATGAAAAAAATAAAGTATGCAGATTCTCGTCTTTTAGACGATCATCCGTCAGTCACCGCCTGACTGTGGTAAAACCATGGTAAAACTGACAGCAAACCTAGCGTCTACGGGGTGCCTTAGCGTGGCCGCAACATTATTTACTACTACGCACCCGCTAAACACGGACACCGAGGAAATTGCGTGTCTCACAAACACTAGTAGTTAGGCTCATCGGACATGGTCAGGAAGTCGTCAACCGACCCGGCTTTACGACCGGCCATGTCATGCACGCGATTTGCGTAATACACTCCTACGCGCGAATTGTGGCACGACAAAACAACGCTAAGTATTGTTTTGTTAACAGGCCAGTTGAGGTTCCCATTTTAAATAAATGGGAATAATTATAGCTTTCATCAATATTTTGTAACTTAGGGACACAGCATGAAGACTGAAGACAATGATCATCCATCACTCATCCTAGATCATTCATTCCTAACCTGCGATGGCCGTTCCTAACTCAAAACCTGCACCGAATACATTCCTTGTGGTTGTGTAAGGAAATAAAAGCGTATCTATGATCTATGGCAATGGAATGTCTAAAATTGTATTTAAAAATCGATCTGGCCAGCGGGACTAACGATCGCGCAAAAAAAGTCAACGAGAAAAGGTGGAAACATAAGACATAATATAGATCAGAATTTATTTTTACAAAAAAAATGTTTTCAAGTGATAAAGACTTGAGAGGTTTGGCACAGGATTTTATTAATCTATACATATAATAAAATCGTAAAGGCCAAAAAGTCTGTACATTGAATATATTCGAAAAAAAACCAACCAGGGCGACTTAAAATGAGTAACTGAACATGTTAGAACAGTTTTTAAAATTTTTGTCTGTCTGTCTGTTTGTTTGAACGCGCATCACGCCTAAACCGCTGAACGGATTTTGACGAAACTTTGTATAGTGACAGTGTATATCCCGGAATAACATTATAAATCACAAAAATCTCGAAAATTTGCCGAGAAATAACAACCAGCAATAAAAAACTCTCATTTGCTAAAATTTGTATGAACTTACAGGTCAGAGTAGCCTGGAAACTTTTGAAAGTGTTACAAGTGAGCCCAGTTCAAAGTATAGGGCTACTCTGCAAACTACCATAGGTTTTTTATTATAAACCCTGACTGACTGACATACAGGATGTAACAAAATCCTTATATTGACCGGTTACAGGGGCTCTCGGTATCGAATACCTACTGATTTGTTTTCTACAGTGACTGGCCGTTGGCTTAGTTGATGGTGAGTGGTAACCACGAGTGGTGACCCTGCCTACTGAGCTAAAGGTTTTGGATTCATTCCCACCCGGGGCCAACATTTGTGTTCGCGCGTTTGTACGCGCGTTTGCTTGGTTGGTTCGTTGTTCGCGCGTTTTGCGCGTTTGTTGGTTGCGGGTTGTTCGCGCGTTTGGTTGGTTGGTTATTTGGTTGGTTTGTTCGCGCGTTTGTTCGCGCATTTGTTTGCGCGTTTGGTTGGTTTTGGTTATTTGGTTGGTTTGTTCGCGGGTTTCGCGTTTGTTCGCGCGTTTCGCGCGTTAGTGCGCGCGTTTGTGTGCGCCTTTGGTTTGTTGGTTGGTTATTTGGTTGGTTTGTTCGCGGGTTTCGCGTTTGTTCGCGCATTTGTTTGCGCGTTTGGTTGGTTTTGGTTATTTGGTTGGTTTGTTCGCGGGTTTCGCGTTTGTTCGCGCGTTTCGCGCGTTAGTGCGCGCGTTTGTGTGCGCCTTTGGTTTGTTGGTTGGTTATTTGGTTGGTTTGTTCGCGGGTTTCGCGTTTGTTCGCGCGTTTCGCGCGTTTGTTCGCGCGTTTCGCGCGTTTGTGCGCGCGTTTGTATGCGCCTTTGATTTGTTGGTTGGTTATTTGGTTAGTTTGTTCGCGCGTTTGATCGCGCGTTTGTTTGCGCATTTCGCGCGTTTGTTCGTGCGTTATGCGCGTTTAATCGCTTGGTAGGTTAGTTGGTTTGTTCGCGCGTTTCGCGCGTTTGTTCGCGCGTTTGTGTGCGCCTTTGGTTTGTTGGTTGGTTATTTGGTTGGTTTGTGCGCGCGTTTCGTGCGTTTGTTCGCGCGTATCGCGCGTTTGATCGCTTGGTAGGTTAGTTGGTTTGTTCGCGCGTTTCGCGCGTTTGTTTGCGCCTTTGGTTTGTTGGTTGGTTATTTGGTTGGTTTGTTCGCGGGTTTCGCGTTTGTTCGCGCGTTTCGCGCGTTTGTTCGCGCGTTTCGCGCGTTTGTGCGCGCGTTTGTGTGCGCCTTTGGTTTGTTGGTTGGTTATTTGGTTAGTTTGTTCGCGCGTTTCGCGTTTGTTCGCGCGTTTCGCGCGTTTGTTCGCGCGTTTTGCGCGTTTGTTTGCGCATTTCGCGCGTTTGTTCGTGCGTTATGCGCGTTTAATCGCTTGGTAGGTTAGTTGGTTTGTTCGCGCGTTTCGCGCGTTTGTTCGCGCGTTTGTGTGCGCCTTTGGTTTGTTGGTTGGTTATTTGGTTGGTTTGTGCGCGCGTTTCGCGCGTTTGTTCGCGCGTATCGCGCGTTTGATCGCTTGGTAGGTTAGTTGGTTTGTTCGCGCGTTTCGCGCGTTTGTTTGCGCCTTTGGTTTGTTGATTGGTTATTTTGTTGGTTTGTCGCGCGTTTCGCGTTTGTTCGCGCGTTTCGCGCGTTTGTTCGCGCGTTTCGCGCGTTTGTTTACACGTTTCGCGCGTTTGATCGCTTGGTAGGTTAGGTGGTTTGTTCGCGCGTTTCGCGCGTTTGTTGTAACTAGACGCTGTCTGAGTATAGGAGAGACAGCTATACCTACTTCCAAAATCCACGCATACGAAGTTGCGGGCAACAGCTAGTTTAATAATAAAACAAGAAGTAAAAAATATTAATAGAAAATTTATTAGGTCGGTACCTACGTAAAAATTCTAAAGAACGAAAAAAGCCTTTCGTACGACGATTTTGGCAAATTTCGGTCGGAATTAGTCTGAAATTAATACCTATATCTAATCTATGAATGGAGAGACCATGGAGTGACATATTACACTACATAGTAGGTACCATCTTGTGGCATAGAGATACTACATTATATTAGGCCATCTATTAATCTGAAACTGTTTGACAAGGTCCTTATGTGAGTGAGTGAGACCTACTAATAATGTCCAAGTCCATTGTTATGTTAAACTTTCCACGATGACAAACTGAATTTTAAGCGTCCATTTTATGGATTATTGCCTTTTGTTAGCTCATTGGCGACGTTGGTGAAATATTATATAGCTAATTTCGATATGTAGGCCGTGTTAGGACAGCGTCGGCGTATTAGCGAATGTTACGAAATGTTCATTTTACTATAGGTACCTACTTTAAGTAGCCACTTAATGATAGCTGTGTGCCATTTAATTATTTGTCAGTTTTATTACTAATGAAACCTCAGACAGATTTGTTCATGTAATATTAAGCCAAGGAGTACCTACTTATTTAAGAACAATCAATTCTTGTTCTCTTCTTCTTACGAAAAACCGCGAAGAAGTTTTCCTTTAGAAATATAATTCGATTCAATAACTACCTATTATTTGTTCTTAAGTGCGAGAAATTACAAACAACTCTTTCAGTTCATACCAAAATTGACCGTTGTAACTCCATTAAAGTTACTATCACTTTAGTGAGCATATGAACCTTAGTGAAATTCGCCGACAAATTCTAATCGTGCCCTATTTTTGTGAAGGCCGTGTTGTAACCGCCTGCCTGTCTATTATTTGACTATTTTTAAACTACATATTTTGGGCCTAAAAGGACTTTGTTTCTAGGGTCGTAGAACACAATAACGAGTTACCAGGCCTTTTTTTTAATTTCCCGCTTTTTTCCAATATTAACTTTCATGAGCGACTTTAGGTAGGTACAGTCAGCGTCAAAAGTAGCTGATCATAAACTAACTTCCAAAAGTTACTGACTCTTTTAAATTTCACAATAACCTGATATGCTAATTTTTCATAATTACTTCCTGGAATATATCGTAGATAAAAATAATCAGTAACAGTAACTTCAAATGACAATGTCGGAAATAAAATAGACATACCTAGCACAAGTTTAAATGAAAATATACCTCGCTCGACATTCCAAAAAGATTTATATATTCGACGAAATAAATTTTATTATTATTTCAAATACTATCGAAACTATTTGAAATATTCTATAGCACTACAGTATTATAATAAGTAGGTACTTTTGAAAATTTCAAATAAAACTTTACTTTTGAAAGTAAACAAAAAATTTTAATTTTAATATATCATACACCTGCGAAGCTAAATTTCAAACTATTTTGATGTGCGAATATGTGCTTTGTTTGGCAATGCGAATATTTTGGAATATTCAGATATCAAGCTACTTTTGATGTTGACTGTACATAAGTCTTTGCTAGGTTTACAAAATGTGCTCACCGCCAGCAAGATGGCCGACAACACCCGGATATCCGGCACACGTGAAGTTGCCGTAGTCCTCGTAGATACCGAACTTGAGACCTTTGCTGTGAACCTGAAATTAATAAAAAATAAAGAGTTAATAACACACTAGATTTATTTTATTATTTTATTTTAAATGGAAAGGCAGCATATAGCTGATGCTACCATTTCAGCAGTCGTCTTGCTTTCATAATTCATAATTTATTTAATGCGTTTTTTTAGTTTGAGAAAGTTGTACTATTTCAGAGACATTTTCGTTTTTAAGCAGAGTATACAAAAGATCAAAAGAGGTCGCATAAGCACAACTTTTCAAGTTTTTTGGGTTCACTTATTATTAATATAACTACGTGTGCGGTTCATTGTTGCATAGATTAATGACCTTAGAAATAGCAGATGAGAAACAAAATATATGATCAAAGTAACTTTTTGCAAGCTTTAAGAAAATTAGGCAATTCCTGGGAGCGTAAATTGTAACTGACCCATAATTTGTTCATTGTTAGATAATCTATTTTATTGTTAAGAAATAATGTAGTTGGCAAAAAATATGATCATTATCTTCATTATTATAATATAATAGTATAGTTATTGCACCAGTACGGTTACTTTAAATCTGATTAAATTAAGAAGCTCACATCGTCTTAACCTGCAATCCAAGACAATGACATTGTTTGTATTTATTTAAATATAGTTATTTTTGCATCGTTACACATTTAAATACAAAATAAATGGATTATAATAATTTATTTTTAGGATTATTTCAGATCATAATCATCATAATGTAAAAGGTTTTGATTTTCGTACATTTGCCAGAGATC
The DNA here is from genome assembly GCA_949699065.1 of Metalampra italica. Taxonomy (NCBI): domain Eukaryota; kingdom Metazoa; phylum Arthropoda; class Insecta; order Lepidoptera; family Oecophoridae; genus Metalampra; species Metalampra italica. Next base: position 4,858,823 of record OX452989.1, read on the forward strand.
TTTTTTAAGAACGGTACGTTTTGCCTCATACGTCCTTATTTTGTATCTAAGTGTAACGATGCAAATATAACTATAGGTACTTTAAAATATTTACAAGTAATAAAAAGACAATTAGTTACTAAAATGTTCATTGACACAAGACGACCATTCCAGAAGCAGCATTTCCAATTACATCGATACTTGACATTACATCCTCCTATGCCCGATTTATACTGTGCTAGCTAGACCGCGAGTCATTCACTCCTACTGCTTCGCTTTCAAGGTTGCAAATCTCGTAACAATCTGATCGGTGTGCTACAAAATTTATGAATCCATTGTATTACCAAATTTTGATCGCAGCGATAACCGCGGCATGCAGTTTCAATTGATTGAAATTGATATAAATGTTGGGTTCATGGCCATTATTCGCGTGCTTGCATATTGTTATTTTCTTTTATTCACACTTAGGAACATAGAATAGAATAGAATATGTTTATTTGCTTTAAATAGGTAAAATTACATTGCAGATCTTAATTTCATATTATTGGTACCACTATTTAGCTAAATTAGATTAGCATGCAAACATAATTTAGTATTTAAAAATTCATTTACATCATAAAAACAGTATTCGATTAACAAATTCCTTAATTTTCGAATCATTATGTTAGGAGGCAAGCATTTCAGTTGGTCAGGTATATTATTATAGACTTTAACGCACATGTTGTAGCAGTTTTTTTGATAGACAGTAGTGGATGGACAGTGACCTAATACCAATCTCATAGGATGTCTTGTAGCTCTTGGGTTAATATCGGTTGCCAGAGTAAACAGATGCGGGTTTCTTCGGACAAATTTTGATATCTCTAGTATGTACATACAGGGTAGAGTCAACACACGGAGTTTGATAAATAATGGTTTACATAAGTTAGGAGTGAGCTCGCTCACGTTCAAGGTGCCTCCTCCTGAAAACTGTTGTTAATTAAATTTTAATTTCAGTCCTTTACTACGCAATGAGACAAATGACGAAACATTTAGTCGCCGACTGAAAGACCTTTTGTTGGAAAATGAATTCTATTCTGTTGACGAATTTTTAAATCAGAAATTTACCTAGCATAGGTACTTACTTAATGTATCATGACATTATTATTTTATATCTTATTTTGACATTATATAATTTTATTTAATTAGATTTATACAAAATAGTGACGATCCCTTTTACACATAGACTCTATAATAATGTTGTATATAATATTGTATACTGTTCTATGATGTATTAGCGAAATAAAGAAATTTAATCTAATCTACTGTGATGGAGGAAATAGTCTGTGGGTGGGTACCCACAGACAATTTCGACCATGACAGACCAGAATGTCTCGGAAAACGTCTTATCTGAATTTAGTATTTATTAATATTACTTAGATTAGACCCTTCATAATCATACTTAACACGTACCCGTGGCATGTATAATATAAACCCTATAAGGTTTCCGGCACGCATTTAATGTGTCACTCACTGTATTTAATAACAATGTAATGAACAATAAAAAAAACAAATATTTTTAATGTTTTTCCCCCAAGTTTTTCAAATGAATAAGTAACTACCTAGTTTATTTTTATTCGCCTTAAAAATAAAGGCCTAATTACGACTTATTACCTACTACTTGATAATTTTAAATGTTGTCCCGATATTAAGTTATCCAAATGGGGCAAGCTTGTAGTTAACACTTGTAGTTACTACAGCTATTGTGATACCCTGAGAACTCAAACACCTGCAACTGTTGCAAGCAACAAGTTCTAAGCCGTATAAAGATAGCTAATACAAAATAAGGTGTACAGATTTCGTATGTCATAAGGTCGCATTAAAAACTACTCTGCGTTGTAATTGAGCCGCTTTAAAATAGGATGTTGCAGAACATATTAATTACAACACGCATTTTTATTACCATCATACTGTACGTCGCCTGGTGTTGATGAGGCCAGATCATCCACATTTATGATTCGTGAATAAACCTGGACTTGCTTTGCTGGCTTATAGAAAGTATACTATGTCTACTGTACATTAGAGAAGTAAGTACAGCCGCCAGACAAAGAGGCTGATAAATTTTCTGCAAAATCAATATAAGTAAAGCGTTTGGTAGGATACGTGCTATTATTATCATCATATCAGCCGAAAGACGTCCAGTGCTGAACAAAGGCCTCCCCCATGGATTTTCACGACGACCGGTCTAATAAATTATAATAACTTTATATTTTAAATATGGCTTAAAGTTCTAGTAACCGAGCCGAAATCTCCTTAAAAAAGTGTGGTGCGACGGGTCACTTAGCTACATTTTATTTCGTTCACCCGTGTGTACTTAGTAGGCAGTAAGTCGTGTACGGATTGCGGCAGAGCGTGGGAAAAGCGTTGGTGTTGCGATGGTGTTTCGACACCATGTGCCACTGTAATGGAGAGCCGTAATGGCTTCCTTTATCTTCCACTACTTCACCCAGATTGAGATCAAGTACGTACAAATTGAGACTAAAGTGGTCGCCATATGGATCCTTAGTAGCAATGAAGAGGAAGATTAAGTACAACTGAAGAAACCTGGCTGTCTTTAAGAAAGGAAAGAAAGTAACTCTGCTGTCTGTCGGTCTGTTTGTTACCTTTTCGCGCTTGAACGGATTTGACGTGGAGACAGAAGTTTGGTGTGGAGATACATCGAGGGGGCTGGACATAGGCTACTTTTTACCGTGATAAACTACATGTATGTACTCCAGACAAAATCAAATTAACAGCTTAATAACTCATGGAGCACAGGTCCTACCTTTTCAACCAGGGTAAGGGTCATAGCCCACCACGCCAGCATTAAAACCAGGGCCGTAACCCATTAAAAACAGTTAAATATATCGATGGCCGTGCATCAAAGGTTGCGTCGACAACAATGAAACTCATAAATCTTTCTTGTGGAATGACGTGACATTTTGTCTGCCAGTATTGTATGTCGCCTTGACATTCAGCGATCCGAATGACATTCGAACAGGTCAGGTCAAGTTTGGTGACATTTTTCGGTCCCTGTCGAAGACATTACCAACCTAAGATGGAACACAACGATGCTATGTACATACCTACTAGATTCTAGTGTTCGAAACCATCCTATGTTCCAATTAACATTCTCAACGTTAATTGTGCCTACCCAACTATATTATATTCTGTCCTAGAACTCCAGAACAACTTCGATATCTACATTATCGACGATCACCAGTCTTAGGACGTGTGTATTAGACATGACTTTCGTCTTGTCTACGTTCATCCTAAGACCTGGAGCTCTATTTTTGAATCGCTCGCCTCGCTTCAAGCGGTCGATTCTAACTACTAATTTTCCTTCGATATCCGATACAAAAATCAGTAGAATCGGCCGCTCGAAGCGAAGCGAGCGATTCAAAAAAAGAGCTCCTACTCGTCTGAAAGAACAGTAATTATGGCTCTAAGGCACAACACCCGGACTAGAAAAAGCTTGTACTTACAATGTGTTTGGCCCAGTGTCAATCGAACCCTCGACCTAAGTCCTAAGATCCGTTCTGGATTCTCAATAGGGCTCTTCTGCGAAGTGGGCGGAGGTTTTGCAACTAAACTGGTTGAAACTAGATTGGAAGGAAGCCATAAATCACGCTGTCGGTCGTGTTCGATCTAGGATTAACGAGGATTCGATTCAGATGCCTTCACGATCACTCTAACTACTTCTTGGAACATCGGACGCTATCGAAAATTAGATCGCGTAGGTAGAGGAGACTGGGGTTAGGAGTAGGTAACAATTTTTGGAAAAACACTTTTATATTTTAAATAATGTACATCTTTATGATTTTGAATTTATGCGTTTATAGAGTAACTATCTGAACACTAAATTCAATTAACAAATAATGTAAAATTCTATGTCATATCATTCTATACATATCCAGACACTTCTTTGAAAAAGGAGAGTTGTTACATACAAGTAACCCCTGGCACGTTTTAATCAGACATACAATCAAAATACATTATCGTATTATCTTTTGCTATTTATACAATTATAGTGTATTTATAACACTGGCTTGATTAGATTTAAATTACACAACTATATTAACAGAACAACTGGATTTCCATTAGAGCGGAGTTTAACAACTTAATATTTAGTCGTACCCCGAAGCTTTTAGCGCAGGATCATTTCCTGACCTCGTTATCATTTTGTTACAATTCTCGCTAACTCTTCAAAAAGGTCAACAATCGCGTATTATTATCACCTGCATCAGTAACCTCCTTTGTGTTTGCGCCGAGACACGGCGAAGGCGTGAGAACCACGCCCGCTCCTTGCAGCGAAGGTCGACAGATCGGTCCCGAGATAAAACACCGTATCTACGGCGTGTTTCACTTATTGTTATTTTGTATCCGCCATTGTTACCCTGTTCACATAACTGTAGGGCCCATAGACTTACGACATAACTATTGTAATGTAACGAGATTGCCTCAATTTTACAAACGTAAGAAAAATGTTAAATGGACTGTGGAAATATTGAGCCTATATGGTACTGTCTGAGTAAGTGCCTAATTTATGCAGGTGGTACAAAACTAATGTATGAAAAGTAGCTATGCGAAAATGATAAGTATAATTTTTTTCCATATAATCTAGGTAGGTACTCAAAACAAAATAAGGACCACCAGATTGTTACCTACATATGCCTAGGTATTGCTTAGATCATTATCATATCAGCCTGTAGACGTCCACTGCTGGACAAAGGCCTCCCCCAAGGATCTCCACGACAACCTTGCTTTTGCTTAGATAAAGCACCCTAACACTAACAAAAAAATGTACTTAACTTGTAATACAATTGCATTCAAAATACGACCATAATTCGAAGCTTTACGATTTATTTCGAACATCTACATAGTGAACAATGCTTAGAATATATATAAGCACTGTTTTGTTGTGACATTATTTGAGCACAGGTGCGATATCTATAGGCTATCTCATTAATATTATATTACCCTCATTCGGCACCCTAAGTACCTAAGAGTATAGCATTTGCACTGTCAGCAATGCAATGCTGAATGACTGACAATGGTCGCCATTAGGTGGTCTGTTTAAAAAATCTTTCATCATGTAATCATCATCATCATATTAGCCTGTAGACGTCCACTGCTGGACAAAGGCCTCCCCCAAGGATCTCCACGACGACCGGTCCTGCGCTAACCTCATCCAGCTGGGTCCCATCATGTAATATGATCCAAAAATAGCAGAAATACCACTTAAAATACCGCTTGACCTGTCTTATACCTTTTGTTGATGGCAGCGCCTGAGTATGGGGTCTCCCCTCCAGAATTGCTCTTGCTATGGGCAATTGAATTAAAGCACAACGTTATTAATTTCATCTCGGTCTTTCAAATGTCAAATCACTCACGCCAGTTATTTGACAAGAAAATTGCACTGGCCTCTCCCGTGGCGCTTGTATGGCGTCATTAAAACCATTGGCTCGGTTGGAAAAGGTCAAACTTCATTATTGTTATGAAACAATATTTTGTTAGGTACAATTATGGCAATCAATTTCAATTAATTACAAAGGCAGTTAGTGTACATATCACTCGGAGACATATGAGAAGCAGGTTAGATAATGCTGAAAGCGTTCCCATCTTGCAAAGGTACAAGGCCGAAGGTATGGACGTGTTCGAGAGGTTAATGAATGGTTGGTTGATTTATCATTGTGTGCGTTTCGTAGCGGCGTACAAAAGTGCATGTGTGCGTGAATCCTAGCCAAAAATGTCAGGATATTTCGCATAGGCAGTAAATGATTATGGCGTCTGAATCCGGATCGAGCCGGCGGCCCCGTGTTGCTCTAAGGATAACGCCTATTAAAAAAACACATAAGTAATTAAGTATAATAAATATCCTTCAATGGGAAACTTTACCATTAAAACTCAAAAAATTAATAATAAAAAAGCTAGAGTAGAACCGTAATATTATTATTTATAAGCTTACCTATTTGAATACGGACCGAGAATAATCGTTTAAATAAAGGAAACAAGAAACTAAACAGAAATTAGCCTTCACCTCACAAAAAACGTCCGAAGCGTGAAATTATGACTCTCACAATTATCTTCCATACAACACCATGTTATTAATGTCAGAACTCAGCCGCGGCGCGGGAGATGCGCGCGCGCAGGTCTCAGTGTCAAGGCTGCGTTCCGTGTCACCGGTGTCAAGCGCAACGTGACTACAACCCGGAACGTGTCACACTACTGTCACATGTCACGTGTAAATGTATTAATGTTACTGTAAAAGCCCAAACTACAATAAAACTGAGGATTTACGGATAAAACCTAAGATTTACCAATATGATGATGGCTCCGAATTGATCGCTTCGGACTTTTACCGAAAAACCTTGGGGTTTATAACAGAGTCATGATAAACCTAACCTAATACCTAACCTATGTTTGGGTTTGTGGGCTAACTAAACCTAACCGAATATTATAGAAATGATAAATCATAGATTTCTATTTAAATAGTCCTATATTTAGTTAGTATTAGGGTTTACCGTACCTAGTTTGGGGTTTTACATTAACATATACATACACAACACACATACATAATAGTGTGGAGAATGCATCCGTTGTGGTAGGTATATTGTCCATCTGCTTTTAAAGGTAATTCGGTAGCCGCTGCTATGGAGTATGGGGTCAGCATCAACTGCATTGTTTGTTCGTACGGTATTCTATCGATATTGTGACTAGTATTGGGTTCACAATTTAACAATTAACACAAACAACCAAAAAAAAACTTTGTGACAGCAGCTATTGCCAGTACAGTTGCGAGAACAGAAAAAGAGAGGCCTGTTTCACCGTATTGATTTGAGTCTAAAATTCTATTTTCAATGAAAGCGTAAACATTTTTCTGTAGCTGATAAAAAGTATAGTTTCCCTGTTCACGCACCAATATTAATTGGAACGGTTCGCCATGGTCGCTACACTTGACCTAGATACTCGTTAAGTCACTGGGCGTCTACGATTTTTTCACACTTTTACTGCGACCTTCAGACTTCAGAGCTTCAACGGATCATAGAACAAATGGTGTCCGATCGAATTCGCTTCGTTTTTCAATTTTGTTCGGTTTTCCCAACGCTCGATCGTCACATTGACTTGTCGACAATTTTACCCAATTTCCATTTCTACCGATTTCATACTTTCGAACGAATGGGAAATCATTTACCTATACATTTAAAGTAAGTTTAATTATTATGTGCTACTCTTTTATGACATGGACTTTCAATACACTGGAAGATTGACACTTGCGTCAATATTGCTGAAGCATATATATTTATGAAAATCAATATGAAAAGGTCGCAATATTGTCGGCATTGGTCCCATTTAGCACAATTTCCAAATATTCAATCATTCTATTCCATTCAGAAGAAAGACCAATTAACCCTAGAACGATTTGCCCTGTAGTGCAAACAGGCCATTAAAATTCCGAGGTTACAGAAATGCGTCGTCTGACTTGGAACCTATTTAGTCAAAACCTGAAATCAACTGTCACTGCTGCACTCAACTTGTCCTTGCCCTTGACCAAATTTCGACTCGCTACGGAAACGCAATTACGACAAGCGAATGAATCGAAACTAAAGCGAAACGAACTGCACCTTCGTCGGTGTCCGCTTTGATTGAATGAACCCAATGTTTTTCTTTTCTCACGGCAAGCTGCGTCCAGCCAGTGTGACATTGAACCGATTTGGTTAACGAATTTTTATTTGCATAAAATTGCACAGAGAGAAAATAAATATTCATGAGGTAATATGAATGAACGAGACATGCATCTGCGCAACAAAGGTGTATTCGCTTTTCGACTTCTCAAGGTGGTAAACAATTATGTCCCTTGAAGTTGATTAAAGTGGTCAGGATTAATTAATCATGTTGTACAAGTAGAGCAGGGTCGTGAGAAGTGTTTTTTTCGCTAGCGATATGTCGTTATTAAGATGTGTTATCTTTGAAAAAATGCTTTTACTCTTAATACATACATACATACATATCTTCACGCTATGTCCCTGGCGGGGTAGGCAGAAAGAACGGATTACTCTTAATACTCAATTGGTAAATAAATTTAATATTAAACCCATCGAATTTTGTACCTTTGTTCATTACTATATTTACCGGACATACCCTTGTTTCCGTAAATTTTATTTTTTGTCTCTGTAAATTATGATTTATGACCATTACTCTTTTTACTGTAATGCGATATAGATCTGGAAATTTATCGTTAAATATCTAGTAGGATCTTTATGGAAGCATTACGTAAATTGCTATTAGTAGATAGGTACTATTGGTACATAATATTGAGAGGGGATTTTCGCGTTGTTCGCTCGCTTCGTTCGCTTTTTCTCCAAAACCGCTGAATGGATTCGAATAGAATTTTCATTGTTGGATAGTTTGGTGCTTCGGCAAAATTTTAGCCTAGACGAAAAACTTATATAAACCGCGGGGCGCCTCACAATTACTACGAAAACTGCAATAAACTAACTCTGACAAAACAAAACGTCATTCCTGTTTCTCACCAAAATGACCCACTTGAAGGTTATTTCAAAAGAAAGTGCATTTCGCCACAAAATGCATTTTCTCATCCGCGGAGCGTAACACGAGTCATCTCGAAGCCTCCGTAGAACCACTTGGAACGGTTTAGAACGATTTAGAACGATCACGGACGATTTGGCCGCAGGAAAGCGGGTTACTAGGTAATCTGTAGACATCGTTGTTTGAGAGAACTTAAGTATATCTACCTGGGAGTATCTGCCTACGCTAAGGGGTCAGATCTCATGACTCATCATAAGTCATAACATGATAACATGATAGAATCCCAGAAGCTTATTAACTTAAGCGCGAAACTATGATGAACTACAAAGATGTAAGGTTTTCGAAAATACAGTACAAAATACTTTCTGTGCAACAAATTAAAAGCCATTAAAAACCATGAAATAGTAACGTCTTATAAAAAATCATAGTTCTTAAATAATTCTAAAGTAGACATTACAGAGACCGTACCTTGACAGAGGTTTACAAATATGCGTACAGTGGCAGAATAATATTTACTGCCGTGTAATAATTAAATCAACAGATGCTTGGAAATAGTAAATAACTATAAAGAGTATGGAGTCTTTATGTTATTCAACAGTGAACTTTTTTATCTAATACACCCGAGAATTGATTTGTAAATGCGGCAAAATTGAAGTGTCTTGCAACTATAGATATAGGTTTATTTTACCTAAAATATGAATTCCACCAATAAACAACTGTATCTACGGTATCCAAAAAAAAATCACAATATCAGCACGACCGACATGCCATTGTGAAAAATCATAAAACCAAACAAAGCCCGTGATCTTGTTATGATGTCATACTATTTTTTATGAGCAGCTATATTTTATTTAAAAAATGTCAATGTAGACAATAATATTATTGGCATTATTAACATTATCTCTTTTTGTGCAATAAAAACTGGTTAAAAACAAGTTAAAAACATTTTTCAACAATTCCACAAGATAAAATAGCCATTGGCGTCACATAAAAATATGACATTGAATAAATAAACCAAAACACTTAAATTCTGGTGGTTTTTACAAGAAGTGATCACGACTTTTTCAATCTTGTACACAAGGACTAACCGGAAACATTTTAACAAGCACTTAAATTTCAGACCAACCTTGCGTTTACTTGCTTAACTTGAAGCAATCAAAGTTTATACAATAATCAAGTAGGCACATTTCCCGTGTGCGACAGATTTTAAAGTCATTTACAGAAAGCCGTGTTAAGGTTAAGGTCGACGTTAATTGACGTTGAATGTTCCGTCTTTCAACATGACATAACCAACTAAAACGTACCTTTTTGCAATGATAACAAATCAAATCAACAGTCTATTAATATCCCACTTTTAGGGAACAGGCCTACCCTTCCGACGAAGCGCACAGGCTATAGTCCACCATGATAGCCTAGTGCGGGTTGATGGACTTCACCACCACCAAGGGTTTTTTTCGAAATTTAAGTACATTTACTACCTAACTGCTCTCGAGCGCTGAGAAAACATCGTGAGTATTCCTGCATACTCCGAAAAATGAATTCTTAGGTGCATGTGAAGCCCAGCGTGGTGTTCTATAGACCGTACGCCCTCGTTGAGAGGGTAAACCTGTGACCGAACAATGAACACATTTAATAGGCTGTTGATTTGATTTTTGATTTGTGTTAACAAGCGGATTATGAGCTGTAAGTTAACCAAGTTTCATCAGATACAGTTTTTCCGTAATTGGGTGTGGTTTAAATATCCTAACCAACATTTACACTTTCCAATGAATATGATTAGTAGTTCATTAGAATTTCAATGTCGTCAACCTCGGACGAAATCTGCTAAGTGCTAATTTAAATAAAACGGTCCATTATAATGACACTGTAAAGCAAATAATTTGTAGTCGACTAAGTTTCTTCACCTTTACCCGGTTAAGTTTGATGACAAACAGTCAAGTTTACTCAAAGTGTTCCTTGTTACTCGTTTACGTATGTGATTAAAATAAATTATATTAAAAATATTATAGTTTGGTATTTACACTACATAATTTATCGCTGCTTTGAATATTGGTTTGCACCTACTAACTCCTCAAAACCTAATAAGGTAATAAAATTAAATTTATTGTAGTGGAATTCATTTTTTTAGTAGGTACTGAAGTACCTAATAAAATGCTTGTATTTCATCATCATTGTCATTGTCTAATTAATAGTATTTAATTGCTTAGATAGTAGTTTGTAATTAATAGCTGACAGCTACAATTCAAATTGTAATATGTAAAATCTCATTACTGGCTTACTGAATTTTAACCACTGTTATAAATTATAATTTTCGCGCTGTGTGATTTTCAAATAAATAAATATAAAATTAAATTAAAAACCTCATCTTATTCATCTGTTTATTATTAAAATTTTCATTTAAACAGAAAAAATAAGGTTTAAAACAAGTTAATTATAGGGCGATATTGCCCTTCCTCAGCATCCGGTCCTTGTGGTGGACTATGAACTACATAGACACTATAGACAGGGTTCACGCTTGCCCTCTACCTCACCTGATTGAGATTCCTGTTTACTTTTCCTTCCAGTTTGTTTCCAGAAGAAAATAAGTACAAGCAACAATCAGAGATCGCGAACTAAATTGCGAGGCAAACACAAAAGTTCATAGCGATCGGTTTAAAGGTTATGTTAAGGACCTTTAGGCACTTCATGCTCGTTGGACTATTGATATTGCAACATCAGTATTGCTGCACCTATCGGAACCGTGCCCTTTTGACTTCAACTACCAATCGATTGAATACTACTACAACCTAAAGTGTATATTTAGCCAATTTGAGATCTAGAATTTCAGGTCGTTCAAAAGCCGAAAACAAAAAAAAGCCCTTATGGTAAAATTTTGCGTTAATGACACACGTTCGGACAGAGGCACAAAATTTTACCGGATGCTAATTAAGTGCAGGTACTTAGGAAGGTGCTTAGTTTTCTCCATAAAAAACATTGCACATAAATTGTCTTTGAGTTATCTCATACAACATTTACCCAGACTGAAGATTGTAGGTTTTCAATATAACAACGGTTTCAATATACATAATAACATTTGTGACACAGCTAGGTCTGTGTTTGTGACTCATAAGAGAAACAAAAAGTCACTTTATAACGTATTGTTTACATAAATAAAGTACATATCTATTTTCTTTCGATAGTCAAAAACAAAACAAAGAAACCGGGTTGGAATAAATTATTTCTATTTGCTTATTAAGTATAGATACTCAAGCTTAACTGTGATATTTCGCACGTTATTCACATCTTGTACATAAACGCATCTGAGTTCGTGAACCCCACAAAGGTATTTGACACTAAACATAACAAGTACATAACCGAAGCAAGGCATATTCGTGTATCATTGCGATTTATAAAGCCATTGAGAAAACAGATCTGTATCTATAAACAATATTAATCGCCGCTTTAGGTGATATGCTGCAAGAAAATAGACTGAAGACACGAATGGCGATTCCATCGGACGATATATCAATGACTTGGAAGCGTTAAAAATGCGGTAAAGGTGTGATGTAAGAACAGTATGAATAGCCATACCAGTAAAGTGATATTTCATTCATCTGAATACGATTCCACGGAATCTACACTCTTATGTTAAAGACGGCGATCGTCAATACTATTAATAGTATTAATGATCGCAGGTTAAAGAGTAATAAACAGTTAACTTTTATATCGGTTAATTTTAACTATACATATAGGTATTGCACGAAATATTGTAAAAGACTGAAATATTTCGTGCATTGCCGCCACAGCCAATGTGGCACTGTGGTATCACTACCACTAGTTTGTACCACCACCGGTGTGGTACCACGAAATATTTATTTGTTCTAGATGAATGGGCTATTTTTACGCCAGATAAAATGAAAATACTAGAAAATACGGGAAAGCCTTAGCACCGTGAAGATTTTTGAAAGTGGGGCGAAAGCTGTAGTTGGTCCAGAAATTGATATATCAGTTTTAAAAACTTTTCAGTTGTCAAATAATTGGCAATAAAGACAGCATTAGTATTTTTTTGACAGCGAAAACAGGCTTTATTGTTTTATGACGTGCAAATGAATCTCTCTTTTCTCTACCTTAGGGCAGTGTACACCACTTTTTGGCCTACTGTGCCAGATGTAGAGCTTGTCTTTATCATTTGATTATACAACTACTTTTCCTAAGTCTTTACCACCTTTAGCAGGCATTATGAAAGTAAAAGTTCCCAATTGACAAATAAAGTGAAAAGTATAGTTAGAAATGGGCTTAGAGCAGACACAATAACAGAAGTAACATTATCAAAGTGTCGTTAAATTACGTCACAATGACTTACTTTCACTAAACTCTATCAATAGAGTGTTAATAGCGTTAAATTACATCAGGTACAAATGTGGATAACTTTCTGCAAATTCCATAGAAACAACAAGAGACGAAACTTCTAGTTAAAATCATGTTTATTTTTCTCTAGCTTTTTATCTAGTGTTTACAATTTCTTCGGCATTTCACATCTCGTACTTGCCCCTTTATTCTCCTTCGCGTTCCGATTGGAAACAACAATAACAAACAAACGTACGAGCAAGCAACTCACTTTCAGATTAGTGATTCTACTAATTTTATAAAGGCGAAAGTTTGAAAGGAGGATGTTTGTATGTTTGTTGCTTTTTCACGAAAAAACGACGGAACAGGTTTTGATGAAACTTTACAGTAATATAGATTATCAGAATAACACAGGCTTATAATTCACATTAAAGATACATCGGGAAAACGGGCGAAGCCGCGGGAAATAGCTAGTTATGTCACATTTCTTCTAAGACGACAAGATCGCACGCCGACCTGTTGCACTTTCACGCAAGCCCGGCCGCATTAACCGCAGTTAAAACCGTCTAAACCGCGGTTAGGAATCTATTAACGGAGACGTTGCTTTGTTAGCTTTGCGGTGACTACAATCAGTGGAAATGAACGGGTTTATACAATTTAACAGCTTCCTTGTTGCTACATATAAATCAACATTATTTTGCATCTGAAATTGTATTCCGAGACATAAACTACGATTAAGATTCTATTCATTGCCATTACATGATTACTTTATAATATCCGTATTGTTAAGTTAATGTTAGGTAATATTATTTTGGCAATAAATTGTTAAGACAAATGACGTGGACATAGAAATATTAATTATTATTGTAACATGTTCATTAAGTATATACCTACCTATAATATTCAAAGACAAATCCTCACATTTTAACATTGATATATTTAGCAGAACCATTTATATTCGGCCGTTACTTTTATAGTACCATAACCAGACTCACGGCGAGAATCCCCGAGAACACCCGAGAAACTTAAATGTGTATATTATGTAGTTTCTCAGCGTCTCGTTCTCGCTCTCGCCTCATACTAACTCACTCACTCGAGATTTCTCGCGGAGAAGTCTGGATGAGGCTAAGGGATGAGGTATCAAGTTTCAATCTTATTCTTATTATCATCAGTTGAATTTTTAAACTTGTTCGTGTATCAGGAGAGTTCGTGATCTCTTTTTTGACATTAAACCTAGACAGACATTCTTGCGATCACGCCAATCGCAGACTGTCATTATCTGTCAGAAAAACATTGTTAATTCAGAACTATAAGTGCTCGAGCCGTTATCGTGCCGGCGATATAGTTTTTTCAATCGGCAATTAAAATGTTTTCTCAGCGCGGTGTCACCGAGCTGTCGGGGGTGAAACCGATCTTGGGATTCTCGTCGATCGAGTACGATGTGTTTGACACTAACTAGTGAATTGACTAGATTAAGCGGATCCGGAGTTACCGGCTGGTTTGGATTTCAGTCTATTAAGGTGACTGTAGAGGTCTATGCTCGGATTTCTTTGAGGAGATCCGAGGTTGCCACGACGGCTGAAGTTTACAGGCCATATTACAGGCCGGTAGTGAATAAGGACGGTGAAGACCGTATATTAAACAGGCGGGCTTAGGGATGTGTCCAAAAAGCTAAAATGTATCATAATATCTGCCCTTTGACATCCACATGGACTAGGCCTTGCCCAATAAGCGCCACCACATCCGAGTTTTCCTCCGCCCTCCGCATCCATGAAGCTTCCGCCCATCTTCTTAGTGTCAAAAATCCTATCTATCTGTGAAATCCTATTCAGAATTTCTAAACCCAGCCATTTTAAAAGTGCGTTGATTGATAGGTATTTAGGTTTAACCTAAAACTGATTGTAGTCCAAAGCAGCTGTTGCTGTTACCCACAACTCCATAGCGCCGCCGATCGTGCGAGAAACATTTTCAAAAGAAATTATATTAATATATGTTCTGACGCAAGGTAATTTCACCATTACACAATGTTTGAGTGAGATTGAGCTTTGTATGAGAACAATGATGTCGTAGAAATGAAGAAAGGAAACTATTAGAGAGACCAGCAAGGGGCTTAAGAAATCAAACACTCAGGAATAGAGTTAAGTGATAACTTTAGACGTTGAAACAAGTAATGGATTAAAGTATAATAATAATAATAAATTATTTATTTCGGCCAACTAATGGGAGATATTAAAAATACCTTACAGGTATATATTACACCCTGTAACCTGTAATACCTTATAGGTATTAAAGGTTACAGGCTTATAGGTACATAACTATAAAATATGTTGGTACCACAGAACACGGAAAAAGCTCGCTACGATCCCGCTCGCTACGCTTGGTACTACTGTAGAAAGGACGATCTATTTTCGCATTTCAATGAAGAAATATTTTGTAATAGTCTTATTTCAATACGTAAATAGCTACATAGTAAATAGGGTATATTACTTTTGGATTGGACACCGCCAATAGACCGAAGATCAACATAAAAAGGGTGCAATGAATGTGAATATTTAGAAATGCGATGACATGCAGAATCTCTGAAATCATCTACATATTTTCTTTACCTTTGTATGAAACTAACCTGACAACATTCCTCATTTTCGTTTTATTTTCTCGATACATCAGTCATTACTTACATTGCTTCGTAAAGATATTTGACATTGACAATTATATTGACTACACAATCAGTTAAACTTTTCAGTTGGCTTGGCATTGAAAATCAACAGTATAAGGTACCTTTAAATTGCAATCAATTAAGGCTATTTTAAAGACAAATAAATGTACAGCCAATGAATGTGCTAAGTAGAGATAAAATAAATGACTTCAGCAAAAACTAAAAGTCATAATAAATCTAACGTTGTATTAATTTTATAACATCTACAAGGCCCTATGAACATTTATACACAAAACACAAAAGCCTGTCGAATGTCTAATCCAAAACCTAATCGAACATACGATGGCGTAATCAAATCATATTTAAACCATTATGAATGTAAGTAGGAGTACTTAATAATAACTTAAACGACATATAATAACATGTAATGTGTGTTTAAGTAAACATAAGTGGGTGGTAACCAAGGTAGTGAAGCATAAGTAGGCGCCTTAACAAGCAGATATTCTACTTAATAAGTTTAGTTCTCGGACGGAACTATTAATCAACTGCCTACACGAGATGTTACGAAAATTATTGCATGAAAATCCAATAGAAATATCTTTGTTTAATAAGGAGAATGTCGGGACTTTCAGAGAAGCTTCGAGAATGAAAACAATCTTTCATAAGCTCGATCAGTGCCGCAAGGGTACGTCATAGGACCCTTCTCATTCCTTATCGTTGTAAATGACCTATCAACACACACACTTCCAGATTATTGTACCATAGTTTCACCAAACCTCGGCACTGGGACTACCTAGGTACCTTACCTAGGTAGATTATAATATCCAATCTGATCCAAGACAAAGTGTTTTGTTTTCAAAGTTTCACTGGTTATGGAAATTTATTTAGCTAAGTCTATGGGTTAAGTCAGTACTCCAAATATATTATAATCTCGAAAACCTCTATTGCATTGTTGAGAGAATACATAGAATTATTGTAATATTGTATTTAGTTTCTTAGTTAAGAAACTATTTGCAAATTAAGACAGATCAATGTCTTGTAACGGTTCGTTAAGGTCGGTGGTTATAAATTTAATTTACATACCTGTTAGATATTTTTAAATATTATTAAATTTAATGAAATAACGTTTTATGTATACACATAGCGTGATCAATTTAGCGTGTAAATGTTATATTAATAGGCACTTTGATGTTTTGATCCCGTCTCTAATAATAATCAGTTAGAATACTTACAATACAGTAGGTACCTAACCTGATTCGAAAAAAACCTGCTCTGATATAGGTATGATATTAGTATAGGTACTAGACTACATAAATACACGAAAAAAATATGTAATTGTTACAAAATTTTGTCTCAATTAGAACTATGTATACCCAATAAAAATTGTATGATTTAAATATAGGGTAGTATTTAAACGATCGAATATAAATTCAAACTAAGGGTGTCAAATACACTTGACACATAAAACCATAAACGCGAAACGGCAACTCGAGATTTTGTGGTGTGTTGCAAAAACACTGATTATGGGGTACTGAAATACTAGAAGTGGGCGAAACCACAAATATTGCAAACGGCGAAATACCTATATATATAGCTAGAGTTTTGAATACCCAGGGATGATTTTTTATTATTATTTTATTTATTTGGGACAACAACAGACTATATGGGACTTAACATAATAAAATTATCAAAATATAAAAGCCAATAATAGTTCTCCTCGTTTTAAGTGGTGAAAGTGAGGTTCTTAAGAGTAGGTAAATTTTAATCTAATTAATAATAACAACACAAGACTTTAAGGTTGGACGACAAAAGTTGTCTGGAAGAAATCGCTCATAGCGATGAGACCGCATAATTGTGTCTTCTAAATCTACTGTATTATTGTGTACTTTTTTTTGTGTATAAAGAGTATTGAATTAAAGACAATCTATTTATTTTAAATTAATTAAAGACAATTTATTTAACTTAAATTAATAAGTATAATGTCGTCTGTCTATATTCATTAAGCGTGTTAAATTAAACTTCTCTCATAATTGGCGGCTCAGGATTCGTGCCGGCTAACATTACATTGATTTGATACAATGTTCTGTAGTGCATAATAAAACATACATATATCATTCATTGCCATAAAGCGTGTGAAACTTATCTAATTAACGCCAAAATCACCTGTAATTGAGTATTAAATCAAATCACACAATTCAAATCAAATTATCCCGATCATAGCTATAAATATGAATGATAATAACAAAATGAACGAATTCCCGACACGTCAAGCTGTTTGTATGTAACTCATACACGCTTGGATGGGAATCCATTCGACCATTTGTTACAGTTCATGCCACTACGATTGCGACTATCAAATTAAAATAATTTGCTATGACGACCGATAGACTCATAAATTATTAATAGATTGCGATTATTAATAGAATTTGCATTAGCAAAAGGTTGCCAAAAAACGTTCTTAAAATAGGCTTAAAATAATTTGTGTTTCTGGATGTAAATATCTTGTCTACACGCTCGCCCGTTACCTATTTATCATTAGGTGTAATTATATTGTTATAAATTGTTGCTTGCTAAATAAATAAAATAAATTCGCGAGATATCCAAGAAATGTATGATTATTTCGTACAGATCCGAAACCCTGACATGATTATATTTTTCGCTACTATACAAGGCATAGATTTGGGATGTCAGCGTAGCGAAAAATTTTTAAGTGACATATGACACAAGGTATAAAATTAAGATGAGATCCTTTTAGAACTTCTTTGTAAGTAATACCTTTACGTAATACTGATAATGGCAAATCGGTCTTTAACCCTCTCATTGTATTCAAACGGTAAGACTTTTTCATCGTTTCTTCGCAAAGACAGTTTAAAAGCTTTTCGCACGGCTATCAGCGCGAAACACACACTTCGTAGGTTCGTGATCTCGTCATTGAGATCAACTGTCTTGCAAAGCCTTTTTTATAAATTACATAATACAATTCCGTGACGGAAGAGATGGTATGTCAAACAGTTGCTTTGTGACTCTTTCAATTTACGTATTAATTTGAATTATACAGAATACTTCGACGTAAAACTATGCGGGCCATGTAGAAAGGCGATATGTTATTATAGCACACAACTTCAAGGGAAGCTTTCAGACCTGAACTCTCCAAACTCTTAAAAGGGAAGCTTCAAACTTTATAGGAATGTAGTGCTAGTATTCTGAGCACAATCACATATTTTATATACACCTACTTTCATCACAACAACTCAGACGGTAGATGGCGTATCACATTACGAATTGCCTCGTACATTGAAATGGATAATCGGTTGAGTTTGCATATATTAATTTAACAGTCAGGTATATTTACACAATATCGTAAGTATAGTTTGTTTTATGATAATTGTTTCCGCAAACACGTATCGTAGTAAATATGTGGTTGATAGAGTTATTAATTAACAAACTTTATGATATCTTCCATAAATTCCAGTAAATAAGACAGTTTATTGACTTGACCAAAGTGGTTACGGCACTAAGGATAAAATGGTCTTTTATATTTTGCATGTTTATTACAAGCTTTTATTTTATTTATTTAAATACGGTACTACCTATATGCTTTTTAAGCTACAGATTCTAAATTTACATCTTCTATACTTATAATAAAGGAGTAGAAATCGTGTGTCTGTACTTTGAACAAATTTAAAAAAAATGAGTGTGGGCGATAAAAAAAGAGTAACAGAACACAAAAAAGTTTTTTTAAATTTTTGTGTCTTTCTGTCTTTCTGTCTGTCTGTAATCGCTAATCTCCGAAACCACTGAACGGATTTTCTTGCGGTTTTCACAGGTAGATTAAGCACAGCCTGGAGCAACTTATAGGCTTTGTTTCATTGAAATCGGATGACAGCGAAAAAAGTTATCGTCATTTACAGATAAATCATTTAACGTTACAAGACGATGTCATAGACATAGTAGATATCAGTGTTTTTTTTAACTGGGACAGTATAGGCAAGTCCGAAACCATAGGAGATGCAGGAAAAGTGTCTTATGACATAGAAATTTTTTGGTCAAGCGTGTGTTGTCCATAAAAATGAGACAATTTGCACAATTTTTTTTAATTCAGTTCGACTCAGTTTCATGTAGGGATCACTTCATTCATTATATCGGAAGAAAAAAATCTGAGCAGCAGAAGTTAGTCAAATTCAATAAAATGTTTTCTCATAGAACGCCAGTGAAAAATAATTTTTATTATTTTTAAAAAATGCGTATCGACTTAGTTTCATGTTAGAATCATTTTATTGTATCGGAAGAAAAAAATCCAAGCAGCAGAAGTTAGTCAAATTTAATAAAATGTTTTCTTATAAAACAGACTGTGCAAAGTACTTAGGTACTTACTACCTATTCATTCATGCCACCTGAACTCCAGCTGCTCCGATTACTATGTCAAAATTGTTATCACGAAAAAATACCTAAAGGTTCCTAAGACAGTTTCCCTATATCTCCTATGGTTTTGGTTTTGCCCATACTGTATCAGTTAAAAAATACACACGTATAATAAAAATTGATATGAGAAGTCTTATGAGCAATAGAAGTGAAAACAACAATTTTTTAAATTTTTATCTGTCTTCACCAAATTGGATACGGTGTTCATAGTTTGTTCCTGAAGGTATGGTATACCTTAAATTATGGTGAATAATATATACTTAGAATGATCCATTTTACCATTGGAAAATTATAACTAGACGATGTATGTCTATACATAGCAGAGATAGGTACCTACTTCCAAAATCCACGCGGACGAAGTCGCGGGCAACAGCTAGTCTAAGAATATAGGTGATCATTTATAGTTGTGTTAACAGTTAAACAAGAAATAGTGTCCCCACTAATAGACATTCTCTTTACAGGTAGTTCCATTTACTACATTAAACAGTAATCCCATTTCAAAATCTATATACCACTATATCTACTCCACTCCTACTAGTATCTGTTAATCAGTCAAACGCATGAAAAAGACATCATCATCAGGCTACACTACTCCACTGCTAGACATAGGCCTCCCCCAAGGCGCAACTGAACCCCATTTTCGGTTATCCGCGTCCTGTCACTGTCATCCGTCTTAAGTTAGGATTCGGATCTGAGCACGGCACAGCTGCCACGGCCGCGCGGTACAGCCTCTAGCATCGGACGATTCTACATACAAATCCATATAGAGCGGTACGACGCGGCCACGGCCGTCGCAGCTCGGCCGCGACTGCCGGGCAGCGACTGCTCAGATCGGACTGCTATCTTTATAACGTTTACGATCTGCGTACACCGATCATAAAGTCATCTCCACCGTGTCTCTCTAGACACTTGACATTGGCAGAACCAGTCGTCAGCCTAAAGATGATTGAAGCCACAACCAAGAATAATAAAATAAACGACCCGCGTAAGGTGTCTGTCTTTATAAGCTAGTGTTATGTTATAATTATAATAATATCAACTCACATAATCCGAAAGGCTCTTCATTCCGTAAGGGAACCGCTCCCGGTCCGGGACCAGCCTGCCGCGAGGGTCGCGCTCCCTCTCGGGCCAGCAGTCGTCCACGTTGATGTACTCGTAGCCGGCGGCCGCGTACCCCTCCGACACGAGGATGTCGGTCATCGTGCGAAAGAGACGGTCGCTACACAAAAAATTGATTACACAACAAGTGAGAAAAAAGGAAATTTCCTTCGAGGACTTGGATCCCCAAGAACAGCGAAGGATCCTGAGCAGAGCGTGAGTACAAGAGCTGTGATGCTGGTTTCACAAGATATACCTACTCTACTTTTTTATTATTAACTGCGAGAAAAATAAGTAGTAGCATAGTAACCATATCTTCAATGACATATCAAAGAAACTAGAACTAAAAATTGGCGACTTTTTTTTCTTATTTGAATTGCTAAACTTTCGCAAAACGGGAGCCCGCCGTTTTGAGCACGCGGGACCGCCCGAATAATACGTTAAATTAAGAAAAAAATATCGAGTGGCAATGGTGAAAATGTTTTTTGTGGAAGCCGGCTTGTTTAGAAAAACGTAAGCTATTTTTGTCAAAATACAGGATTCAGGGAAAGTCAGCTAACCGAGAACCACGTCTCGGAATTAACAGCCATTAGTAGGTATTAAAGCCCATTAAAGAATAATATGTTTGCGGTGACAAACTCAACAATGTACGAAGGACAAGATTTAAGTAAGTAAGTACTTACTTTTACTCATAAAAACTTGTGGGACGATAATTGAAATCGTGACTGTTGCCTGAGGTGGCTGATATAATTTACAATCGATGGGGCCAAATTGGTCACAAATATTTAATATGATAAACGTGATGTTTATTATGCATTAAAATATTGTATGAACACGTTAGGTAGGTATATACCTAGGGTACCTATGTATAATAATATGAAAAGCATAATAATTATTATTATGTCCTCTACCAAAACCCAAATAAAAACTATATTTAAACTAGGTACGTGTGATTTCATTTATAAAATTTAAGAAAAACTATTTGTAAGTACAAATCAAAATCAATAACGTTTTATAAATTGTACTTCACAGCTGGGCAAAAGCATCCCCTCCTCATATCGAGGATGTTTTGCCTCGTGCTCAAAGCGCTTGAAGAACTTAGTGTCTTCTTTAACTTATACAATGTTTCCGCACGATGCTTTCTTCACCACAAATAGAAGCTCTGTCAAATAACGTGAGCCATGAGATCTCATGAAAATGTTTGTAAACAAAATTAAGCTAATAAGGCAGTACTGAGAGCGTCAGTGGCCTCGGGGGATAAGACGCGACCTATGATATCGAAAGGTCCGAGGTTCGATCCCCGGTTGGGCCATGTACCAATGGGTTTTTTCTCGAAACTTAAGTACATGTACTGACTGCTCTCAAACGGTGAAGGAAAACATCGTGAGGAAACCTGCATACGCCGAAGAAGAAATTCTTAGGCGCATGTGAAGTCCACCAACCCGCACTGGGCTAGCGTGGTGCACTATAGCCCGCACGCCCTCGTTGAGAGGGTAGGCCTGAGCCCCAGCAGTGGGGAGATTAATAGGCTGTTGATGATGAAGGCAGTACTAGAGAAATAATTTCTTGCGTTTAAAGACTCACCTAATACAATTGTCAGGATCATTCTTGCAGTCTGTGTTACACCTGAACCTTTCCCACGCCAGCCAGCCCATCGGAGGGGTTAACGCCAGTCCATTGTCCAAGCCAGATACCCTGCCCAAGAAGCTAAGCACGACACAAACGGTCCACACCACACATGACTTCCAAGACGCCATCACACTTTATCAGTCTTTAAAAGTTAAACACTATCTTTTTAAGGAAACTATCGGCATAGTTTATTGCACTGTTCAATTTTGTCCCAGCACAGAAAACCGATCGGTTTTATTTGTGCGTACGCGCGCGCGTGTGAATAGTCGGACTGTCAGTTAGACAATGACATTGCAGGAGGTTACAGCAAGGAGGGCAATTGATCCAAACAGTTCCACAGCATCAGTTGAGTTATCTGTAACAAGCGGAAGTGTTCGTTATATTATAGTTAAAGATAAGTAGGTAACAAATATGTTGTTTGTTATTATTTTCCGATTAATGAGATGATATTATTATGCTTAGGGTCTTGCAAATACAATTAAAGCTGCGCGTCCACTTGCTCGAACCGCACGCGTCGCACGCAACGAATTTTCGTTTGCTTTGGATGAATTTGTATGGAACTTACGCACCGCACGCACCGGCCACCATTTCATTTCATTTATTTAGCCTTAAATTGTATGTATTTACTTAGAATCTTATTAATGTTTCAATACAATTTTACCCAAGGGTGTAGCTTAGTGGCCATACAGTCTGATGCGTGCGGCGCGTGCTGGTGCGGCCAAGTCGACGCGCGGCTTTTACCGCCTTAAAGTACTAATGAGATGATACTTCATTAAGCGTATCACATACACACGCGGCCTGCGGTGGCGGTGGCGGCCTATTGCATTCCCTATGCAATGTATGTGAGACTTCAGACACGCGCGGCCAGCGTTTGCATATTAAGGCCACGGCCTGCGCTAGGCCACCACCGCAGGCCGCGTCTGTCTGTGATACGCTTTATACCTAACAAAAATAATCCATAGTATATTTCCTTATACTTTTCCTGGTTTCAGATTCAATTTCGACACACACAGTGAAATTAATATTAAAGTAATATGAGATTCAAATGTTCTAACGTTTGTGTTTATACGATGATGTATTTATTAATTGATTATTAATATCGTTATTTACATAGTGTCTTGGCTGTCTGTCTTTATTACTATGTAAATTATATGAATTAATTAATAATGTATTCGAAAACTTTTCGAAGTAAATATATAATAATATAGAAGAAAGACTATCGGCTCGTTAACTCAATACCTACATGTACATAAAATTGTGTTCTTTATAGACCAGATAGATATATTTTGTTTTTAAAGTTTAGATATTTATAAATCACAGCAATCAAATTTCGTTCAACTATAGAATCATTCTAAATTCGTAAATGGAATGCACGATAAATGTATTATTAGGACCATAAAAGACACAAAAAGCAGAATATAAATAGATAGACAGACAGTACTACAGTGTAGAGAACTATTGATATCAAAGATTAAATAACTGTACGATGTATAGACATTTGAATAGATATAAAATTATTCATAGATGCAATATCATGGCATACATAGAGGTCAGATCTCCCATTATGCATTCTACAAGCCACCATTAGCCTACAAACTATAGAACAACGGATGGTAGAACAGCATCCATGGTAATCAATGTGATATCACTGTATCCTCAGCATAGCTAAGTCGGTAATTATGTCATATCCAGCAAGATCTAGGGGCCATTGCAGACCCATTATTATAAGGTATTCATCATATGAATCATAATTATACAAGACGCACCTGATGACGGTCGTCATTCTCGTCATCAAAATTCACGTTTATACTGCCATTAACTCATTATTTATGACAGGCATATCAACATAAAATAAAATATGTGATACTTAAAATGAAACAAAGAACTTGAAATATGGTAGAGAATATTATTGGATAAACGGTCTCCCTTTACCCATTGCCTTTTATAAAAGGTGATTTTTGATTTTTTTGTTGTTTGAAATAATTATGCGGTTGCTAAGAATTATTGCTTGTTTAGTTCAAAATATTATAATGATTAGCTTAAAATAATACTTGGTATATAGGGAAACTGAGACTCAAACTTGCTTATTTTCTGGAATCGAAGTTGTTTCTCTTTTACGGCTTTTGTAAACTACGATATTCACTATGATCGTAGCCAACGTGGGTAAAAGTTAAATTTCTCTAATAGAATTCACAATATAACACACCCATTCCAACTTTCAAGACATTGGAATTAGGTAGACTGACTCTCACCTAACACATAAGTATGATACGTATATGTTAGAAAGTAAATAACTTAGATAACTTCTGTATCAAAATACCTACTTATACAAAATTTCATCTAGAATTCCAGACTATTATGCGGTATAGAGGCATGAAAGAGAAACTAACAAAAAATTCTCTGGAGAGGCAAATGAAAGATAGCACCTGAACAAGGCAGCTTCTGTCGCATAAATAAATACCTGCAAGCTTTGGTCTGCTGTTTCAAACAGTCCAAAGCAACAAGAGTGTTGCCATCATGAGAAGATTGGAAATGTAATTACTGGAGACACTTATTACCCTTAGGTAAGGACGGATCATTGATCTTTGACTGCAGAAATAGTCAAGCCCTGTTCTAAAGTCCAACGCTAAAGAAAAGAATAAATTTCACGTTGTTAGATGAAGTTGTTAAAGACGACATCTTAATGCATTATAGGCCGAGGCAAATATTTTCCTCATAGCAATAAATGTTCCGAGACTAATTAAATGAGAATTAAATACAGTCAGATGCAATTAGAGAAGGTTTCAATGAGACAATTACACGTAATGTAGTTGAAGAACTTTGTGTAAACATTAATTACCGTCCTATATATCTTTTATTGATAGATTTATCATCAATTGTCTTTGATTTTGTCGCGATATTATCTGAGATATGATAAACGGATAACACTAGTATAAGTGAAAAATGAAAATAATTTATTGACCATGCAACGTTACATTTAGTACGTCATTTTTACAAAAGAAAAAAAAAAGAAAAATTAAATTAAAAATTTTGTCAAAAGAAATTAATAATAGTAGGTAACAAAAATTATTAATATTCAGTAGATAATAATGTTAATCAATAGTTAGTCTTGAGACATCGTCATACAAATGAACATTTCCTTGGGTGCATTGATGTATTCATTTATAGTGTAGAATGGATTAACTTCGAGAAACTTTTTTCCTGCACGCTTAAAATCTAGGAAAGGGAGTTCGGTTATTTGCAGGGGTAGTTTGTTGTACAAACATATTTTTATAGAAATCCCCTATTTACTTGTTTTATCGAGTCTCGTTCTAGGCACCACTAATTTATTTTTATTTCTTGTATTGTAATTATGTATGTATCTAATTTAAATTCCTATACCTACATGTGTAACTGTATTAATTGAAAATATTTTATAACCAGTTGTTATTTTTATTTACATTTGCCAGGACAAGTGAAATTTGTCGTCGCATTTAAGAAACTTTTAATACTAATACTACTAGCAATGAAACATCACATGAGATAGACTTAAGTGTTACTAAACACAATAGAATGGCGTTAAACTAAATGCAATACAATGAAACTGCCGGCAATTGCGCTTACGCACCGGCTTTGTCACGAGATCTTTATATTGTGAACGTGTAGTAAGAGTTATCAATTAGTCTTAATTATAACTACTGTCAGACTATTCGCATTCATTATAAGTATTACAACAGACAAACAAAACTACGCGTGTTACAGTAATTGTTACTAAATACAAAAAAAATACAACCTCTATTTTCCAAGCATCAGCAGCCTATTAACATGTCCCCACTGCTGGGGCTCAGGCCTACCCTCTCAACGAGGGCGGTCGGGCTATAGTCCACCACGCTAGTCCAGTGCGGGTTGGTGGACTTCACATGCGCCTAAGAATTTCTTCTTTGGCGTATGCAGGTTTCCTCACGATACATGTACACGGCACATCCATGGCATGGAAATAATTAAAGACTGCGATCCTCATATAAAACCTACCTAAATGAATCAAACAGTCAAAATTCTAAAATAATTACCATTATTTTTTGCACTTTTAAAACACACAAACCAAACAACGACCATCCATACATGGGAAAGTAAGTCTGTCTGTTTGTTACCATTTCACGCCTAAACCGCTAAACGGATTTTGATGAAATTTTGTGAGGAGTACGTCGTACCCTGGGGTCATAGACTACCTATTTACTGCGATAAACTGATCCCACGGGGGGGAAAATCGAAACCGCGGGCAACAGCTAGTGTATCCTTAGTCATAAATGGTCGCATTACGGTTGATTCTCCCCTATTTAGCTAATAATGCAAATTGTATTTAAATTGCTGGATAATTAGTAATTACACACATTGGAGTGCCATAGAATACCTAATAATACTGGCACCGACATGAGTTCGTAATAGCAAATTTAGTAATTTGCTAACAATTCTACGAGTTCATGCTCTATGCGTTGGAACTTGCAATTGAACGTTGAATAATAGAACATAAATGTACTAATGTGATTTAATTTTCTGAAGTTACAAAAATATATAAATTAACTACACAAACTTTGGCAGTTACATAAACGGGCTGTAACAATCCAATGTCATTACTTAAGATTATATCTAGTTTTCGCGAAAAACTATTAAAAAATCTAAATTAAATTAAAAATGCTACATTATTCGAAGTAAATGCAAAATAAATTAAAGAGATGAGGTAATTTACTGTCTAGCATGAACATAATATGTAACATATTTAAAAAGTGTTTTGAAATGATAATGGCAAAAAAAATAAACGTTCGACCCCCCAAGTTTCTCAAAGTTACTGTAGATAATTTTGAAAGACCTCATTTGTATATAAAAATTCCCGGCAATCAGTTGAAAAAATATTTTTTCGTAAATATTTTTTATGAAAACAACAACAAAAATATTTTCCAATAATTTTCAAAAGAAAAATTTTTTTTTGAATTCAATTCAAAGACGATGTAAAACAGAACCAATCTAAGCACCGGATATTACTAACAAAAGCACTCCGTCAATGAACTAAATAACGCCTGTCTACAATTAACCCTTTAGTAGAATTAAACCAGATTTATTACGGTGTTACATTAAAGTCACGTGACTACATAACCAGCGCACGCGTCCGTCGCTCGAGTCCGTTTTACGTAAGTTTTATGTAAGAAACCGGATCAAATGTAACTAACTAAAGGTAGACGTTGTCCACTGCGTTACGTCTAGTTTGTGACGTGCGTGAGGTACAGATGCGACGAAAAGTCATCTGGGCTAAAACAAGCGCATACGATTAGCCAATTTAGGAAACGGTCAGTAGAGCTCAGGTAGAGCTCCATTTTCGGGTGTTGCTACTTTAAAGTTTCTGAGTTATTATGGTTATTCGAGTCAACATTTGAATACCTATAAGGCTCTGTCTTACGTAACATCTACATAATTTTATTGTCTGTTTGAAAAGAGAGAATGTTCGCAAGCAAAATTGAAAGCAACAGAACCAGATTACCTAGAAATAACTAAATTTTAAAAATATAATTGACAGTTTTTTTTGTTTTCTCTAAAAGCTAGCCTTTAATGTAATTCTAAAAGAAATTAAGTAGTATATGACTTTATTATTATAATAACTTTGTAACTTAAACGAAAAAGTAGAAAATAATATTTTAATTAGATACTTGAATTATATATTTATTTCGTTAATTTAAATGAAGCTAGGAATTCCGAGCTAAATCGCCAAGATTTGGATTGAATTTCAACCATTAAAAGATCAAAAGGTTTACAAATGAAAGCTGACACACAGCTCAGCATACAAAATTAGAATATCTACTCATGAATAGTTTTAAATAACAGATTGTGACCAGGATATGCAGAAACAGCAGAAAGTCGCAGTATTCTTTAATCCGTTTTTCTGACGTTTTATGGGAAAAAAAAAGTTCAGTTTCTTTATAGACCATAACTTTTTGTTGATGGAATAAATCATATAGAAATTTACAGCTAAACAAAATCTTAAACAAATTAAACATTGTTAGGGCTTTCGATTTTGATTAAAAAATAAAAATAAATCATATATATATATCACAGCTCTGGCTACTAAAATAGGAAGTCATAGCCAGAATTAATTAACAGACGTTAATTCCACAAAACAAAAGATAAGTGATACTCGACTTTACTTTAATGTTTGCACATCAAAAATATTTGTATTTTATTTAATCGTATGGCATATAGTCAGTAGATTGTAGTCAGTCCGCGACTGTACCCTAATAAAAATAAATAGGCTAACTTAACTACACAGTGTTGCATGTGGCGGACCAACTAATGCAGTGGAGTTAATATTTTGAGCTGGTTTCTCGATATTATTATATGGGTCAACCACAAACTGGTTAGCCAATAATTTCTGCTGCAACTCAGCTTAAATAGAATATTTCTTCATGCACTTTCCTACTTATTCATATTTAGTGCACTTGCACTAATCAATGATGATTACCTAATAGCAGATCACGCGATACTCTGGATACTTTTATTTATAATTTGGAGGTTTAATTTTTATTTATCAGTAGATTGCTAGGCATAGGCCACCTCCAGCCAAGCAGCTGCAGTATGATATTTTTTCAGTAAACATGCTCGGAATTTCCTCTTATCACGTTACTAGCTAATAAAATACGTTAATTGTCGTATGAGACGTCTTTATTCAGTGCTTTATTGTTATTGAGTTCCGTCACGCAACTACAGACCACATATTTCGAATAAGCTAAAGAAAACGAAAACACCATTCGGTTTTCCATTTGGCATTACCTTTAAAATGTTGACTAACATGGAATAACAAACGAATACGTATTTTGCAGAATTAATTATTGTTATAATTTTGCATAATTATAGAGAAGTCGAAGTTACATGGATGTGTGAAGAAAGATTACAAAGTTAATTAAAATGCTATAATGTCAGCTAAGATATGGATCTGTTGCATGATCGCACCTAAGGTGGATCTTGCCTGACGCGTCGCTGCATACGTAAAGAAGTGATTGCAATCTCGTGTAGTAAGATTTACATGTGTTTATACACATGTAAATAATACGTATTTCACAGTATTATATATTCTACTTCTTTGATAATGTGTTGATTACAAGTTATTTATAAAACACTATCGACATCTTTTAAGTTAAATTACTCTTAGGTCATTAAATTAATTAAGTATACTTAAGAATTCCTCTGAATATACATAATGTTAACACTATTTTATACACAATTCGAAAGGTCAGTGACGTTAGACCCCATTATTCTCATTTGACCCCGAAAACTTTAAGCCTTAAAAACAACGTAGGTACAGCCAAGGTAAAGAGTAATTCGCCATTAAGTATTATTTACGATAGTACATTTCGTAGTAAATTGACACATTATTACAAAAATGACAGATGTAGGCTATGTTTATAGTACTTACTATCACATTTTACAAAACAATTACGTACACAAACTGGGGAAACGCATGAGGGAGCACGGTTGTGACCCCCGGGCCGAGTCGTACCTGGTTCAAAGGATATCCATGGCGATTCAACGTGGCAATGCAGCCGGCGTCATAGGTACCTTCGAGCCGGGTACGATTCGCGGGGGCATTTTCGACTAAATTTTTATTTATTTATTCAAATTGTATTCAAATTGTCTTCCTATCTTATTCATATCTTTGTGTTTAGAAATATAATATTAACACAAACTTATTACAAATATAAAATATCAAAAAATATATCTTAAAACAGTGGAAGTCCTAGTAAGACAATAATGCAAAAAAAACAACAATTTATGCCACAGTGACACAAGAAGTAATCGCCAGACAAAAAGTTGTAACACCAATTAAAATTCTTTAGTGTCGCAATTTCGCATGTTCAGCACATGGTCAGCTCTAAACACAGTGTTTATCAAATTCCATCTAATTTCTCAACGAACAATAACACTGCACCAGATAATTTGCGGCACACAAGGCAATCACCTCATGTACATAATTAATCACGATAAACCAGCTTATCATTTATCTGTCTATCAACGGCATTTATTTCCACTAGTGTCCACCGATAGGGCTGTCATCCGCAGATATTTTTCTGGTTTGCTCAGATCCAAAAATAGAACGTTGCTCATGTTTTGAAGGTCCTCGGGATATCAGTGACTGGTCCGCCACCATGTTAAAAACTTCAACACGAGAAGTGGTAGCCTATTTATAAAATCATTTAATACTTTAAAAGAGTTTGGTAAGTACATAAAAATGACAATTTCACACATATTGTTAAAATTCAGAAAATGCTTCGATTTTAAATTCTTACAACAAGTTTACATACCTAGCATACCTTCTTAGATGACATGCCAGGATACTATTACAAACTCCTATTTATATTTTGGAGGTCGAGTGTGTAACAGACCCGAACATTTCAGCGAAAAGATCATGAATCACGGGAAGTTTTCGCACAAATCTGTACTGGATTTATGTAGGTCCACTTTAATTATTGATGGTTTGATGTGGCAGCCCTATAGCGACAATGTCGTGCCGTGCACGATGCGCCGGCGCAGCTGGCAGCGAGTTTAACGAATAAAATCGAAAGTGCGGAGAAAACAAAGAGTTCGTTGTGACGCAACCTACTCTACTCCATTTGTGCGGAGCTATTCTACAACGGAAAGGTCACAGTAAAGGTTCTGTGGGTTAGGTCAGTTGCAGTAAATCAGTAAGGTTGTATTATAGATTGCTGACATTTTGGGGTAACTTGGATAGGTAAGGTGAAAAGGTGAAATGGTCTCCATAGTGATATTTGAGCAACGAGAGAGCAAAGTTGATTTATGCTGCAAGTGATCTGATTTTAAATCCCGAGCAAGCGAAAAGTGATTATATGTAATGCTGAGCGTAGTGAGGGATATAAAGGCACGAGGTGCAAATAACTTTGGTCTCGTGACTCTCGTGTGACACATATACAATTTTTCATCTCACCAAAGATAATAGAGTTAAAAGTACAATTATTAAATTTAATTAATAATAAAATTATAGAATTTAAAGTTTAGGGTAATATGCGTTTCCGAACGATTTTTTGTTTAGTTTTTTTGGTTGGAGGTCTAGTATGGAATTCGAATTTCCAATTGACTTGTAGATAGTTAACCTTTAGATATTGAAAATTAATTGCATTTAAATTATTTAAGAAAGCCACTTAATTAGCTTTGTAACTATGATTAACTTAATTAATATAGAATTGTAGAATAGCACTGTCTCAACAATAGCCAATGTCTGATGCGAAGTCACACGATTCGGCGTCACTTCACGTTCACATGCGCTGTGAGAACACTGACGGACATTGTAACGGTAAATACTTGATACATATACTGTAACAAACAAATCTAAATCAAAGTTTATAAATCTGAAAGTTTACATTTTTCAATGTTTATTGAGTTTAAAAGGAAACTATTTAGTGATTAATTAATTATGTATGCAAGGCGGGCCAAGTTTCAAATGTCCGGTAAATGTTGTTAAATATGCATATGAGAATAATTTGTAAAATTCTAAAAGCACAAGCCACACAAGGAAAAAAAGTAAAACAATAGCACACAGATAAATTCTTTTATTTGTAATACCTATACCTAATGGAAATAGGCATTAACATCCTCTTTGTTTTATTGTTTTTCCGCCACACAGTCGAATCCATACTAATATTATAAATGGTAAAGTAACGCTACGCTGAACGGATATAGATGAAATTTTGTGCGAATATACATCGAAACCTGGGGCAGGACATAGGCTATATTTTACAGCGATAAACTATTCCCACAGGAAATGAAATTTAATTATACCTCGCGGGCGAGTCCGCGAACAACAACTAGTCAGTAATAAAGCAGGATATGTAGGTAGGCACCTCATTGCTTTAAGTGCATTTCTTTGTATTTTCTTAATTTTATTCTTAACCTAAATGACTAATTAACGTTAAGCTACGTTTAGAGTAGTAGGTCACTAAGTCGTAATTATAAGTACCTACGTAAACGTACTTTGTAGATTAGTTACTTAAGTAGCAAATTTAATTGTCTCAACTGTAAACCACTGACTTGTTTTATGGACGCATTAAAAATATTTAAGTATATAAATATTTAACATTCATGCCATTTCATAAATATAGTGATTATCATTGGATACTTAATACGGATTGCTTTTAGAATCATCATCATCATATCAGCCTGTAGACGTCCACTGCTGGACAAAGGCCTCCCCCAAGGATCTCCACGACGACCGGTCCTGCGCTAACCTCATCCAGCCGGGTCCCGCGACCTTCACCAGATCGTCCTTGTGGGACGCCTGCCTACACTGCGTCTTCCGATACGTGGCCGCCACTCGAGAACCTTTCTGCCCCAACGGCCGTCAGTTCTGCGGGCGATGTGCCCAGCCCACTGCCACTTCAGCTTCGCAATTCTTTGACCTATGTCGGTGCTTTTAGAATACCTAGCGAAAATTTATTCGCTTAGTCAAGGATTTAAAGACACAATTTTCAAATAAAATTAGAAAACGAAAAAATATGCGAAATAGATAATATTTTAATTGACACTCAGTGTAAATATTAGACGCAAAATGCCAAAATCGATTAAGTCATTCAGTTAGGACTTATATCTTTATGTGTACTAGACTATTGATTGTCAGTCTATGGTTTAAATAAAAATCGGAATACCTACAACAAATAGGTAAAAATTAAACTCGTAAAAATTATAACTGAAGTTAAAAATCGTTGTCAATTAAAATATCGCAGCAAAAATATTGTAAGAGTTCACAAATGGTAGTAAATATTCGTTTAACACCTTTCTACACAATATCTATACACGATGCACAAAGCCTGGTGCATTTGCCCAACACAGCGTGAATCAACATGCAAATAAGGCAAAAACATAACAAAGGCACACGGACAGACAAAAAGTGTGAATATAAGAATCGTGCTAAGCGATTATTCACGGGGTTACATTACAACACTGTACCCACTTCGCTCTACTACTGGAACTCGAACAAAACTCGACAGAAAATAATTAGTTAGCAAGTCGCGAGGAAATGTCGCCAGCTTCCTCGGGACTCTACCGAGCGGTGGTGGCGATTTAGCCCAAATTATCTCTGATATGTAGGTTAGTGCCGTATTTTATTTTAGTCCAGGACTTGTTTCTTTATCTTTTATAATAATTTCATGCTTTTATTGTTAATAATTAGTTTTATTTACATATTATAGTATTTATCAATTTGTTAGTAAGTAATATTTTTGTTATAGGAGTTTAGAATATGTAGTTCAGGTTAGAGTCTAGCTAAAAACATCTTTCACGTGTATCTAATTACGAGTAAAAATTACAATAGGTAGGTACTTTCAATAATAATTTTTTGCACAAAATAATATTTTCTTGGGTTAATTATAATTTAGAGTTTCTACAGTACAAATAATCTAGGCGACTTACTAATAACTTTAAGCGTCTTCTAGACAACCAACCTTTTAAATAAATAAAAGAGGAACATAATAATATTTATGCTATTCCAACCATCAATTGCCCATCGTTAAACAATTTGAAACATAGTAACTAAACCTGTGTACTTTAAACTAATAACTAAAGTAAGCCTCTTTACGATAAGAATCCTCAAAATCTCAATTGTAATTGTCATCTTTGCCATTTACACGACCCCCGCTGGATATTTTCAATTGTATTTTCCATAATCTATAATCAGAAGATGCATACATTGCAAGTGTACCTTGAATATTAATTCCTCAACTTCTTCACGTCGTATTTTGCATAATTACCTTGTCCAGAGCATTGTCAACTGTATGTAGATACACATATTATAATAAGAGATATTAATAAAACATATGCATTTTTTAGATTTTTGCTTGGAAAAATTATAATAAGATAATTTAAATGTCAAGATCAAACTATATCTCATTTGAACCACGGAATATAGAATTATTAATTGCATTGTAAAAATTTATTGGGGATTTAATTTTTTTGAGAGATAATAAGATCGCTCCCACATCGATTAGTAATTATTGCAAGTTGTAGGTATGGTAGAGATAGTAACGATTGTAAATGATATAACAAAAGAACAACATAATTAAAATGATCTTTGTTCTTGTAACTAACTCTTTCTTCTTGATTGAAAGGGGCGGGGTTTCTCAAAAATAAACAAGTGTACGTAGGTATATGTTACAAAAATTACATGCACCTACTCACTAATCACTGTTTTGACAGCTTGTAATTAACTCTTTGTAATCTAGCGATGTACAATTAACTGCCCAGTTTTGTTTTTATTAGTACGTTCACTAGAAAATAGAGATGATAGCAGGTATGTATATATCGGCAGATATTCTTTACATGAAAATACGCTATAGCTACTGAAATAGGTAAATAAACTAATGTTTGAACTTTAAATTAATATATTAAAAAGATGGTAAACGTATCAAAGCCTGAGTGACTGAGATCGAGTTCAGTCTATGAACCTATGAACGAATGAATTGAATGATAAAAAAATACATCAGTTATAGTTCGTTCAGAACAAGCACTAAAATTGTCACCCGGATAATAAAAATCCGAACGGGCAGATGATGATGATTTGATGGTGGAACAGTCAATGAATCCTTTCGATTTTTGCGTGCAATATTTGGTCCTTACTGACTGTAATTTTTTGTTGTTGTTGTTTTGGTGGCTTTAACCCGAAAGTTATCTAGCCAAAGACAAGTTGAGGAAACGTTTCTTCATAATAAAATTTTGAGTAACCGGATTTTGAAGGTTAATTATCAGTAATCACTCACTGTAATTGTCCTTTGCTAAACACTTGACCAATGTAAATCGGGCTTAGTCTTCGTCATCACAGTAAAACGTGATGAGGTTAAGAAACCTTAAGGTGTACCTAACACATTTAACCGCCTGCGAAGTCGTTGCATGCGATTCACGCTTGCTTACGTGCAATCAAAAAGCTGTTGACACAAACTATAACAGAATATAATATTCAGTTCAACCTTGCTTTGTGTTTAAACCGTGAAGTTAAGAAACACGTATGTAAATTTTTATAAATTAACCATTGCACGGTGAAAATGCAAATTGCATCTGCGAAGATGCGTAGAGAAGTGTCTTGACCAGGAAAGTTCGAATCTCTTTGGTGGCGCGCGCGCTCCCTATGGAGACTGCATGTTGCATATTTAGTATGGGAACCAATGGTGCCACTTACAGGGGGGGTGCGGACAAAGGAAGCGGAGTAGCGGGAGGAGGTTGCTAATACAAATTTATATGGAGTTTGATAATGAGATGTGTGAGTGAGTCACAGTATTGTCATACATTTGACACGATTTTGACACCCATAGAATGCTTCTTTTACGCCTCTTTAAGGGGCCGCGAGCACGCACCAAAGAGATCTTAACTCTATGGTCTTGACAGTCAGTCGCGGTTATTCAGTTTTCAATTTCTTTTCTATGACAAGCCGTGGTTACATTTTTACCTACCTATAAATTAAAACCAATACAAAACTAAATTAAATTACATTGCATTATTATTCAATCTCGTTACTCAGATCGGTTAAATCTGAATTGTTCAAAGTTGTCAAGTGTTTCGTGCACTGCTATGTACAAGCAAAAATAGACTTTAAAATGACGAACTTTCTCATACCGCGACTTACCTACCAGGTAATTATCGATTAACTTGATTTAAAACGAAATCCAAATAATGTTTGCCATAATTATTTATCTATTATTTTTCTATTCACCTCTGGTTCTGTCGCGCCCGCAAGAAATGAGAAGGGATGTATTTTATCAGTAAATGTGATACCAGACACACGCGGCCTGCGGTGGCGGTGGCGGCCTGTTGTCTTCCCTATGCAATGTATGTGAGACTTCAGTCACGCGCGGGCTGCGTTTGCATATTGAAGCTGCGGCCTGCGGTAGGCCGCCACCGCAGGCCGCGTGTGTCTGGGATACGCATAATGATGGCACAGATAGTCATCAGTAGCAGTGGTAAGTAAATATAAATAATATAACATGTTGTTTGATGAATTGATGCGATGATCCCATTAACTTATTGAGTGTCTATAAAATAAACACAATTAACATTTTTATGTCAAATTTAACAATAATATTATGATAAATTAATGTTAATCAAATGTTTTTCATATATTTATTAGTATAAGCTTAAAGTTTAGTTGTAATGTTTATGACCTCTTAATTTTGAATTGTAAGGCGCTTTGGAATCTATCTGTAATGCCTATAATTGTATATGAAATAATAATAATAAATAATAAAAATTATTGCCATGTTTTCCATGAACCATGACGTAAGTAAACATTACCTAGGCACTTAAAGAATATCTATTTAGGTACCCACCTAAATAATTTATGTTTATTGAAACCAAACAAGTGCTACAAGGTTTCTACAGTTTGTTTATAAAAAACTAGCCAACTCTATGAACATTGCATGGTATTGGAGAGACTGGCCGTGAATAAATGAAGCGGCATGTAAATCATTCAAAACTACTGATATTTAAATGTAATGATTGTATATAATATTTCTAACACACCTTAACAGCTATCTATTGTTAATACAGCTCTCTACAACCCCCCCCCCGCCCGCCCGCCCGCCCGCCCGCGCCCTTCCCCCGCTTCCTAACTGCCCACCCGAGCTGTCCACCTGAGTGGGCAGTTAGGAACAACAGTTAATTAGTAATCCTGCCTAAGTATCTTCGCATCAAACATCAAAATCCTTTCAATCAACACATGTTTCAATACTATGCGAGACAAGTTTATACTGGTTTTGTTACCATTGACGGGCGGTCGACCATACACCTAGTGCCTAACCGCACACTATACGATTTTCTCCTATACAAAATTCCAGTTCCAAGACCATCAGATGTGACACAAATGTCAAGTTGGTTTTCTGACATCATCTTGCTTTTAATAAATACTAAAGCGTAGGGACCATAATAAATAAATATACCCTTCCAATTTTGACAGCTTCCTACATACTTTGGACCCACGCAATGGCTCTATACAAGAGATCCTTTTCATCAATTTTAAGATGGTAGACAAGGCCAAAACCGCCGTCAATAAATCTTAATGCATTATTGTTCTTTTGAGGTCTCAAAATAAATAAATATTAAGTTTCAAATGAACCTTCAAAACGTCAAAGGTTAAAAATTATAAAAAAGCGATTTGAACATAACAGATCGCAAAGTTGTGTCAAAAAGTCTAGTAGATACCTAAGTAATTTATCTTTGTAGATAATAATAATGTTTGGCCAAATTTACACACGGCTGTTTGGTTCCAAACTAAGCCCAAGCTTGTAAATAGTTAATCAACAACTGATAAACATACTTTATATACTTTTTAAATAAATACATAATTAAACACAAACACACAGAAACCAACAGATATGCTCATCACACAAATGTTGTGGGAATCGATTCCACGACCTCTGGCGCAGTAGGCAGCCAATATAGAGGTATAATGTTTGAAGCGAAACACGTTTGAAAAAAGTATGTATAATGCACTCTTATATATTCTGTGGTATAATAAAAGATTATACATTTGTATTAGTACTTTATAAGTACCTATATAAGAATTAATTTGGACTTTGCCATCAAATTTTCGTGTTTAACTTGTTGAATGTATTAACTTCTGCGGGCGCAATGCAGTTGCCAATGGCCAAGCATGCACCGTTGAACTGTACAACGAAAGTAGTCAGACCACATTGCTAACTTACTTAAACATACTTATTACATGCGTTATAAATTTAAGTATTATTAATTCTTAAAACAATATCGAATTAAAGAAAGTAAAAAGTAAACTTTTAGAAAGTATTTTTTAAAGTTGCTTTTAAAGCGAGTGTTTTTCCAGTATGAGCCTGATATAATATTTCCAACATATTTCTTATTTTCTTAAATATCTAGGGCCCTTTAACTTACTTAAACAACATATTAACTTAATAATTATCTATGTTATTGTTATTATATCAGGTATTGTTAGTATTATAAATATCTCCCATACGTTTGTATATAATGTGAATTAGTTTTCATATTATTGCAAAAATACTAACAATAGTATAAGCAATGAAGATTACACGTCCCATTTGCGAAACTGTATACTATTTTTGTAATATTTGCAGTTTTAAGTACTTACTTAAGTTGTACTTAAGTATGAGTTACAATAGTAAAATTACTTAAGTAGGTACTAATGTAATAGAATCTTCTATACACATAATAAAATCGTATGGAATTAAGTCTGTACATTAAATATTTTCCAAAAAACAGTTAGTGGTATATGTCGCTACCAATTTTATTGTACGATTAACGCAGTGATAACTGGGGATAATTTATACCTCTCACATTACGTAGTTTATAGGTACATACATACAATTTATTATAAAATATAATTATAATTATCTTATTGACGAACAAGAAAAAAACACCGCCTCCGTTCACTTTTCTTGCAAATTCTGTCTCGCTCGCTTGTGATTGGTTGACGAAGCGAATGTGTTGTATATGAAAGGATCTACTAAATTACTTTATATAATAACGACTATATTGTTATAATTAACCAGTTACTCCATGACAAAGCCTGAAGTCATTTTTTTGTAAATCTTAATTTTTATTTATTGAGGTTTTTTTTTCTTAAACGGTGAAGGAAAACATCGTGAGGAAACCTGCACACGCCGAAGAAGAAATTCTTAGGCGCATGTGAAGTCCACCAACCCGCACTGGGCTAGCGTGGTGGACTGTAGCCCGAATGCCCTCGTTATGAGGGTAGGCCTGAGCGCCAGCAGTGGGGATATGTTAATAGGCTGTTGATGTTGAAGGTTTGGTACTTGACCACTACAATGCCACCCTCGTATATTCTACACACATTATTACTACTGTCTTAGGTTAATGCCTGCAAGCGTTAGTGCATACAACCCCTTGGCTTCCTCCGATATCGGGAAGCCCAGAATTGTGAAGCCTGAAATTATGAAAGGAAAGTAATTATGATTACATTTTGCCCAAACTGTGTGTCCGACATATCGTACGGTCCGCATCGGTGGGTGCGTAGCGCCGTTATAGGCCCGCACGAGTCACTCGCGGCTTCCCTCGTGTAATGTGTTTCCGGCTATCCGCTTCCGCGAAACAAGTTTTTGCACCGAGAAAGTTAAACAGAAGTGACGTAAACACTCATTAACTGTTGCATTGTGTGCATCTCTGCATTATTTAGATGTTTGTGTGTAATTAACAGCGTTAAGTCATCGATGGTCAGCGTACAAAGCGGTAAGATGGTAAGATGCGAGTGAAGTGATTTATTGAGTGGACTATCGCGTGTGAAACAGTTCTGCCGTTCGCACTTTATTTATACCTGAACAATTATCTACTTAGTTATTGACTATCTTATAGAACCGAATGCCTTCACGGTAGCCATTATATATAGTAACTAGATTTTAGTGGCGCGTGCGCTTGCGATGAAGAAACCGTGTGTAAATCAGTTATTTGCCACTAAGACCTTTGATGCTTATGGGCTTGGCTCCTATTCGTCTTAGCTTGATGGCTCATATTATACTGTAAGTTAGCTCACACGGCCCTAATTACCAGCTGAAATTGTATTTTTGGTTTGTTTCTCAAAATTCTTTATGAGTTTGTCTTAATTTAATACATGAACTCTTTAATACAATACTTATATTATCCTACTTAATTTATTATATAAACATTTAGCTGCTATTTAATGCAAACACAGCTTCATATATTTAGGTCACTTAATGAAAGCAATAATTACTATTTTATTATCGTTATCACTATTTGTAACTAGTACTAATACAATGTTTTGGATTTGGTATATTTTAATTGACTTCTTAAATAGACAAGCACCATTTTTACGATGAGAAAAATCCATATTTTTAATGCCTTTCACTCTGAATTATCCTACATATTTCTGACTTCATTTCTATACCGACAGCATGAAAACTATGGTAATTGTATACCTCGTATTGGTTCCCATTAATTAAAGAAATAACAATGAATGATTGAAAGAATCACATTCACAGAAGAGTCTACTCTACGTGTCAATAGTTAGTTTTTTTGCTTATTCAGATTTTCCATCAGTTAATTTGTCATCATGACATTACTTTTCTAAAAGTGTGTCATCACTTCCATCGCATTAATGGAAATGATGATACAGTTTTTATAGATATTGCCCCATGATGGTCAATTACTAGAGCAATTCTATTAAAATATCTTTTTAACCGGTTTTTACTAAGATTTGAAATTTAATATATTTTATCGATATTTCTAAATAGAGATAGGCACCTACTCCATGTGATGTGGCAATGCTTATTTAAAAAAACATCTGGTATGAGAGTAAGCTTACGTTCTCATATCTTGGCAAATTCAGCTAAGTAGTCTTTTTTTTTTTAATTTTCACAAAATCCACAGCACTTAAGAAAGACAATGTTATTGTAGGTTATAGTTGTTACTGCCCCAAAGACGGATTTACAATATGTTTATTAAACTTTCATTCAGTGAACTTATTTGTGAAATTTAAAATCCAATGATCGAGGGTTGGATAGGTAATATTATTTTGCAAATTTTCCTGCTGAGCTTTAAAAAAAATTCGACCGTTTATGTCTTTATCTTAAAAACTCTATTCGATTGTCCAAAAAATTAAAATTATAATAAGTAGAAAACAGAAAATAATAATATATTGTAAAAGTGATTTTGCAACGTAACTTACGCATAATTTTAGCGCACTACAATACAATTGCATGCATTTACATTCCAGCGAAATTAATTTTACGTAACATGTTAAAATTGTATCAAGGATATGAAAATAATGACTGCTTGCCAGTTGGCTGGCAAAACAGGCTATGTGCATAATAATATAACCGTAACCGTCTAATTGAAACATACAGACAGACAGACGCGTTCTAGTTTACACAAGTAGGTATACATAAGCAGGTGTTAGTGTGTATGTGTAACACATAATATTATGTAACATGTTGAACTTAATATTGCGGTGTCGTTGATGTCTTTTCTATGCGCTAGCGTACGACGCGTAACACAGTGTATATTTATTTTATTGGCAAATATTCACGACTTACGATTAATCGGTGTAATTTAAGCTTTCAGGTGCAAAAAATTTTGTTTTTTTGTAATTCTATATTTGTATAGGCGATGAGCACGAATTGTATTTCTCAGAACAATGTTTGAGACGTTTTCCTCGATTTTTGTAGTTTTTGTATTAATAGGTGTGTATTTTTTGTTTTAGGTAGATATCGCTATTTATTGATTTGTAAATAACTTTTCAACCATTTTGGAAATACTACTCTCCTAAGTATATGGGGTTGAAAATACTGTGTGTGGGTGTTTCGGCAATTGTAAAGTTAGAATGGTAAATATTTATTTTTGAGGTTCTGGTTAAAAATAATTATCCCGCGGGAAACTTTTTTACGCGAGCGAAGCCGCAGGAAACAGCTAGTATGTTATGAGTTGATAACGTTTAAGATTTCGAAAGTTAATTTAAAGCAGTCCTACTACTATTTTTGACC
This sequence comes from Metalampra italica, assembly GCA_949699065.1. Lineage (NCBI taxonomy): Eukaryota > Metazoa > Arthropoda > Insecta > Lepidoptera > Oecophoridae > Metalampra > Metalampra italica. Next base: position 4,901,018 of record OX452989.1, read on the forward strand.
GACTTCAAAAGAAAAAGGAGAAGGTTCTATGTTCGGCTGTATATGTATGTTTTCGTTACGTTTCCGATACATAGCATAAGAAACAATCGCGAGAACTCAAAACTCTTAGGGCTTCTTTCACCACTTCCTGATATTGTTACAGATAGTAATCTTAGTGATAAACTAATCTTTCAGATAAATATGTGTGATAGACTATATAAAATATAGGCAATCAGACACCTGTGAAACCAAAAAAACAGGCTATCTGTCAGATAACCAGCAGATAGCGTATCTGGGACTTTATCAGCATGCGGTGTAAGAGGCGCTCACTCTCTCTACTACTACTCTCTTACTCTTACTATCTGTACGTTACTTTATAAATATATCTAATGCATCGTTCGTATCGGCAACAAAATACTTCTTAAAAGTTTCTAGAGTTCTATAAATTTCTTTCTATTTCCAACAAACTTGACAACATTAATAAGCTATGGACCAAGAAACGCCGCGCCCCGTGTCAAATGAAAAGCGAAACTGCTTTTATGTCAACCTAAAGCTCTATAAATGACGCTTTTTACTCTATAGATGAGTGTTTCGCTGATTAATTATGTTTGTTTAATTAATTTATGTTAAAGGATTTATTGTTAGTTAACGTAAATAACTCACTTGTGAATAAAATTATACATACTTTTATTTGCTAATTTTATAATGAATCAATTATATTAAAAATCCCATTTACAATAAACTTTACACTTTTTGTTAAAATTACGAAAGGAAAATTGCTACAGTGATTTTTCCGTCTACACCGTTTCAGTAAAAACTTAACGCTCACTTTACAGGGCAACGACTTGCGGGTTATTATACTTTGCATTGTTTCTGAGAAGATTAGCGATAAGCAAACGCACGAATCTGCTTAACACGTGAACTTAATCGCAACTTATAATTTTAAATTATGTTATTACATCGAATTACTACCAAAGTCTAAGACCACCTCACATTCGAAAGAAATGACATACGAGATCATGTACCTGTAATTACAGTAGCACGCTATATCGTGTTACGACAAAATTACGATACGATTATCGACCGATTACCCTGATATATCACATTTTCACTCACCGTAAGGGAGACGACGAAAATCGGAGAAAAATGTCACTAAATATCCGTTTACTAAGCACCGGTTAACACAAGTCACTTTCTCTATGGTAAAGTCTAACCGATTTCGGTATTTGAAATTCGAATCAAAACGCGATTCGAAATTTAAAAATCAAGATTCCGTTGGCTTGGCGGGGTTCGAGGAACGAGTTGCTCCGTTCCGTGCGAAAAAGCAACTGCGGCTTGGCGGAGTCTTTTGCGTTCGTTCCCCCTCGCGCATCGGTCAACGCAGGTCGAGAAATGCTTGGCTGGTTCTCTCTGGAACTCCACAACTGTTCAACGTACACTGTGTTTTCCCTCCCACTGCTATACTAGTTACTGTCATATCTAGCCAGCAATGTACAACATGCGGCAACGTTTATCTAAAAGGTAGTCAAACCTGTGATTCCAGGTCCACTATGTCAACTGTTGTAAACAGTAGTAGACACTAATAAAAATACGAGTTTCTGGAAAATGAAAATTGGTGTATAATCAAAGCAATTACAACTAGGCAATTATGTCTTATATGATTAAATAATAATCTTACCTAATTACTCAGGTCGTAAAAAATATTGAGTAAGTAATAGTTTGCACGGGTTATATTAGATAAGAAACAAGATTAAAATAAATGCACAAATCGAATTGGCTACCACTACATCAAAATCAGTCAGGCATTTTGACATCTCGAGAATTAGAATGGCTACGGTAGCGGAGTTCAGGTTTCATATTACTTATATTATACTAACAACGTTATTTAGCTTAAAGCTGAGAATAAGTCTGTTGCAATATTTAATAAAGAAAATTTATTTATTACAGTTTGTCTATACGAAATTTAACAATATTGATTCGATTTTGTTTTTACAAAATCGAATCAATATATTCAGTCTTTTGACTGAAATAAAAGTTACTTCTCGCGTTGTCACTCTTCTCCTGCTAAACCATTGAATGCATTTGAGTGTGATTTTTATTCTTGGATAGTTTAGTTATTCGGCAAGGTTTTGAGCTGCGCTTCAACGTGGGCTTTAATATAGTGCCATTGTTTTGATGGCCAGAGCTTAGTGATATATCTTATACATCTCCAGGTAGCGCAGTTGGTTGTGCACTCGCCTTGCGTTCATCAGGTCGTGGAATCGAACCTGGGCGGTACCAATCTGTTTTTTGAAACTTAAGTACAGTTTATTAATACCATAGGTTTGTCAGCGAAGGAAAACATCGTGAGGAAACCCGCGTATGCCAAAGATTATACATAATTACCTACTTTTTCTAAACTCTAAGGCGCATGTGAAGTTCACAATAAAAAACATATTTAGCCACCGTTTGGCGGACAGGGGTTTGGCACAACAGATCCCATAGGGTCGAAGGCGTTCCTGGCCCCAAGAAGATGAGTTAAGATACCTGAAATAAGTACTGTGTTATTGTGTATAAATATCTTCAATCGTGCCCCAAGCAAAACAAGCAGACCACATCTGTTTCTATTTCAACAGACATAAAAGCTAATCTTAAATTCCCGACCTTGCCTGTCTGTAATCATTACACAAGCGCACTTTATACATTAGGTACACGTGTAAAAATACACCCGGAGCGAAATGAATCGTATCAAAGTCCGATTATCGTAGATACGTAGATAAAATCTTTATGGCACACAATTTAAGTAATATTAGATTCAAATAATGTATCCAAGGCGGTCTTATCGCTTGAAGCGAGGTCTTTCAGAAAACCTTATAGGAAAAAGAAATGAGAAATTAACAAGGTTTTTTCCAAGTAGATACCCAAATTAATTACCAGTGGTTTTTTAGGGTTCCGTACCTCAAAAGGGGAAAAATGGAACCCTTAAAGGATCACTCCGTTGTCCGTTTGTTCTTATCTACGTACAATTAAGTAAGTGGGTACCTACCTACATTAGTATAAAGGACAAAAGAAAAAGTTAAACCCTACTTTTTTATATAAAAGATCTTTCGTGAAACTTAAAGAAAAGAAGTAAAGTAAAGAAAAGAAATAAAATTACGAAGAAACTTCTTATTAAACAAACAAAACATTCTAAGATGTACTAAAAAGAACAAATAAATAACAACTAAAATTTAAAAGTAAAATAAAACGGATTAGTAAACTTAGACTACCCAGGCTTGTCGCACCGCTTGTCGCATCTGGCACAAAGGAGCCCAAATAGAAATAAAATTAAAACAAATTACGATAATTATATGAGATTATTTTTGTAAAACTTTCTGAGTGAACCACGTTTATTCACAAATTAATCAGTAAAACGATATACCTACCTACATAAAATATCTGAAGCGATCGCGAGACCTTGGTACAGATTGTATCGTTTCGCGCATGCGCAACATTAACTTTTAATAATAGTCATCGAGTAGAAACCTGCCCACACTAGCATGCAGATCCGCCTTGCCCGCTGATATCATCTGTGGTTTCATATCTATGGTTTTTAAGGACTCTTTTAGCGGGAACCGACGAAGGTCATATTTGTCTCTTCTATTTTTTTCCTATGAATGTATATTGTGGGTTTTATTAATGTATTTATTTGGGAAAAAGGTGTAAAATACTAAACTAGTATAGTAACCGAGCCAAAACCTATAAAAAACCAGTTTTATAAAACGCCGAAATTATTAAATAATTAAAACCAAAGAGTTTGGAAAACCTAGGTAGCCGTCGGCCGGCCGCGCCTACGCATTTTAAACATACACAGAGCCTAAAAGAATAAAAAAATAAAAATAAAAAAGAATATGTGGATATAAAATAAAAACTTCACCGATAATATGTTTTTCGTTTTATTGAAAAATTAATAAAAAATGAAAGTCGTAATAAAGTTTATATATACCGTTTTATCAAGATGTGTCAAATTCATTCCTCAATCCATGAGTGTCTTAAGAAGCAATCTAAAACATGTTTTATTTTACAAATATAGTTGATTTGATATTTTGGTGTAACAAATTAGATTGTCACATGTAACACATGGTTTTCTCACGCATATGCAAAATTGTAATTTCGAAAGGAACGATATTAAATTCAAGGCGGTTTGCTCACAACAACGGATATCATTCGATTTATATTTGCATAAAAGTTGCAAGATTGTGTTCTATTTCGGTTATAGAATGTTTCACTCTGCCTGTTCTGGAAAAGAGCAAAAGGAGGGGATGTAATCAACTACCATTCACTCACCACTATTATTGACAAAACGAAGAACGTTGAATGAAAGTTGTTTATTTTCTCAGATATTTCAGGAAACTACAATCGCCCGCCGTCACAGATTAGATATATTCCTACGTGTCGTAAGCCCAGTTAAACAAAGTAGGAAAGAATTTAGGTTTAATTATTTTCTTGTTCCACAAATTTTTGGACTAGGGACGGCGATCGTCAAATAATGACAGCAGACTCGGTATTAAAGTTTTAAATATGTCAGGTATTAAGTTTTGTTTATAATAAGTTATTTAAAATAAGGCAAAAAGTTCCTTCGAGCCGGATTTGAACCAGCGACCTATGGATGTCAATGTCAGTTTCCTCTACAGTCCACCGCTCTACCAACTGAGCTATCGAAGGTTGTAGTTAATAAGACGAAAGATGACACCACTTTATACCTATTAATAAAATGCACAAAGTATTTGAAAAGTATTGTAAAGCGATAATGGAAAATAAAAATAAAAATTATGTGGACCTTATTGTTTATTTGGCGAAGAAGTCCTATTGAATTGATAGCAATTATTGTAGTTGTTTACAACGCCATCTAGCGGAGAGTAGTATGCAAAATGTAATAAAAATAATGAATGTAAACTGATGTCAACAGACACGATTTTTTTACTGTAAGTTAATGATTTAATTAAAATTGAGTTGAAATTAAAAATAATAGAATAAAAAAGTTTAAAAATATACGCTTTTAAGCAAAATGAATCGCCCCCGGGTGGGCTCGAACCACCAACCTTTCGGTTAACAGCCGAACGCGCTATCCGATTGCGCCACGGAGGCAGATGCGCAACACGTCAAAATTTGTAATTACGTTCATTTACATATAACTACATTAATATAACTGATTGTAAATGCTAGTGGCACAGTAGACGGATATTTCCGTCTACTGTGGTGTCTAACTTTGTTTTCTACAAGGAATGAGGAGCCTTTTCTACTCACCATTTAGAACAAACTTTTAGATTTAACGCAATAAAATAATCAATAATAACTTTTAATATACTTTAAAGTATACTGTGTATGGTACTTTAGGTCTAATTGTAAAAAAAATGTTGTGTTATTACACGAGCATTGGACCAGACAATGGACAGGCATTTAATAGGTACATTTCCCAAAGGCGATTATTGAAGAAATAGTTTAGCAATCCATTGTTCGACAAAATGCTATGCGAGAAAAACAATTCATCAAGGTTGCAACTGCAATGTGTTAGGAAGTGCAATTCATATATTGTTTTAATTGGTAAGTGTATGTCGTCCCTGGGCTACGTGGGAAGTTAGTCTAAAACAATAAAAATGAGCATTTGTAAAAAAAAGTTATGAATTTGGATCATGCCTATCCTGGATCTCCTGCCGACCTGATCGAGCTCACACCTGACGCGGCCGACTGGCTCCAGAACAAATTGAATGCTGACCTATGAGCTAATTTTACCTATTTTATAAGTGATCGCCATACGATTAAATATATTTGGATCAAAATGTATTTTTCCCAAAAAAAGTATCCATTTTGTTTGGGTATTCGCCGAACCACAGAATACATAATATGTCTGAACAAAACTTTGCTAACGTAACAAAAATGATAATTTTTATACTATTTTTGGCACAAAATATTTTGGTCCATATTATTATAGGAAGCTAGAAACGTAAGTACTTAGATCAGTATTCGATCTAGGTACCTATATATATTCTGTGATACTGGGGGCCCGGTCACTACAAGTCTACCAGCGGCGGTTAAGCTAAAAAACGACCTACATAATTGACAACTTTCGATAAAAATATTAAATAGACTAAGTTATATACCTAGGTATTTCCAAAGTTACTTATAACACTCTTATCAGTGATTAGTTACACAGAGGGAAGACATGATAGTTGTTATGTGCTATGTTAGTTGTCTGTTTTAGAAAACATTGCAGATTTTAAAGACGTGAGTGAACACGTCAAAGGAAATGTTCCCACCGAAGCAATAGCAACATTTTGCTACTAAAAAGCAAAATGCTAATTTGATTAACACCACATGGTCGGTTGGACGGAATGTGTGTAGACTTTCATTTCTGTTAATTTTATTCGCATTGCAACAGTAGGATGTTGGACGGATGGATAAACTTAGAGGTATTATAATAATGAAAACTAAGTGATAACAATTTAGACAATTAAGGTACCTACATAATTCAAAATGATGAAGGCACGTTAGTGGAAACAGTTTGACCTTGAGCTGGCCTAGCCTATTAGGGAGTTTCAATACTAAGATAGACCAGTTTATACTGGTTTTGTTTCCACTGACGTGCGTACTTACAGGGCTTATTGTTCACATTTGATTTGATTCCCGGCCAAACCAAAGCCTTCGACGTAGATCAAAAAGTTCGTTCCTTTGAACTGGCAGTGGGCTAGTCACATCTGTCAAAGAAATGATAACTGCTGGGGTAGACAGTTCTCGAGTGGAGACCACGACTGAGCAACCGTAGTGTGGGACGCCCCCCGGCTAGATGGAGCGACGATCATCGTATACCTAGTAACTATTACTTCTTCTGTAGTTTAGTGGTGCGCCTTGAAAAGAATAGAAAATATAATAATTAACAATACAAAGAAAATACAGAACAAATATATAATTATTTGTATATTGTAAGTTAGAAATTTACGATTTTGTAAACGTAGGTATTTTATATACGTTAATGACTTGTGATGAGTTAAAAATCTGTAAAATAATTCATTTCTTTTCACAGAAGTCTCCGATACAACGTAGGTATTTCCTCATTGCCTACAATTATGACTAAGACAAGGCTCAGGCCGAGTCCAAAAGAAACTTCTTTTCAATGTTTACGAAATCTTACAACGCTTTTATGACTACTTATTACAAATTGGGATTAAAGTGTAATAGTGTTATATCGGGTTATTGTTTCTTGTTCCCACGATTCGTCTATGTCACGTGAAACGAAACGTCTACGCCATCGCCATGCTGATGATGACTGATGTCATGACGAAACAGATGGCTCTGTACAGAATACTAATAGGACTAAATATTCACAAATGCCTTGGCAAGAAACCTTATCCATTCCATACAGGTTAAAGCGACCAACCATCATACAGATAAACCCAGTGGTTTAAGTAGGACGGTCTGAACGAAATATTAAAAAAATTAAATATACTTAGATAATAAAATAAATAAAATAAATGTAATAAAATATACTTTGGAGCCTCGAGGGTTTTTTTTATTTATAATTTATTTACTTATAGTTTAGTTTTATATTAAGTTATATATAATACATATACATACATATATAATATACATTATATATTTATATATTCATATATAAATATAATATATTTAATAGATAATAATAATAAAAAAGCAAGATGACATCTAAATCTAAAACACTCAAATAATTTTAACAATCATTATTAGACTTGTCACTTTGACGCTACCTCTATTAATATCGTTCTTTTTATTATTTTTTCCACCTTAAAGTGTTAATTGGTGCAATATTTTATGGAAATTACTTTGACATTCGTAAATTACGACCTTAAAATATGGAAAAAAATAGTTGTAATCAACTTTTGTAATAATCCTTGAGCTTTTTCATTTGCGTACACTTGTCCAAGAACTAGGATTGTCTGACTGTCTGATTTATGTTCTAAAACAACTAGGCTACCTAGTTAGTACCTAGTGCGTTCGCCTCACCTGCACTGGGTCTAGGATTCAAACCCGGCCCATGATTTTCCGAACTAAAGTAAAGTTTATTATCACTACAGGCTTTTCAAACAACAACGTTCAAACTCTCAAAATTTTTTGCATGTTTTATTATATTCGTGACATGTATACCTGTTTTATTATATCGTTATAGTCGCCTTAGAATTTTTGGCGCCTGAATGAATATAGTCACAGATTGTTTGCACATCGCTGACAGTATTTGTAGTCTATGTGTGTATAAGCGAAATAGTGTCTTATATAGAGATATCCAAAAACTTGAAAGTTTGATTCAGTTGATCGATCGAATCAATGAACTATTTCTTGAAATTGAATGAGCATCTCTAGTGTGTAGTCGAAGGGGACTTATGACACCCAAAATTAGTCAATCCGCAGAAATCAGCCAACTTCACAAGACCGTCAAAAAACTCTACGGGGACTATATTAGTAATTTTTTCGGGTATTTACCATATTCATGCGATCGATGATTCATACCTGCAAAAATGTGTGACCTTAAAATTACAAAAATATCCCAAATTGATAAAGTGTTTGATAAGCACACTTACCATTCGTTATTTAGCGGATTTGCTGAGGCAAATAGCTTTTCGATTCGGTATTCCCATTGTAAAAGAAGTGTAACAAAAACTTTAGCAAACAATTTGAGAAGCACCCAAGAGTCACGACCTTAAGTCAACGGACAACCGAAAAACCAATAATGATCACAACAAAAACCACGGATAAAAAATTAACCTCCCAATCCTATTCGGGTCATTGACACTTTTAAATACTGATAAAAAAACTGTTAAATCTTTAAATTAACTTTTAATAAACATAAGACAACTTTATCATACCTATGATAAAGTTGTTTAACATTTTTATTATTGAGCATTAATATTCCAAACTTAGTTAAGTAGTCACATTTAGAAAAATAAAAACTTTATCATAATTTAATTTTACAATATAACGTGAAATAGACAAATAAGTTTTATATGATAGCTCAGTGAGATTCCAGTTTTTGTGTTTTAAATAAATAGACATCGGTTTTTATTGCTGTCGAATTTATGGTTATGCCTAATTCTTGCATCAAATTCCGTTTTTTAGGATTCCGTAGTATACGACAACCCTAAATACAACAATACCTACTATTGTTTACACAGTTTCTCTCTCCTAGTTTCTTTCATGTGGTATGTGGAGATAAAGGAATAAAATCAATAAATTCTATAATTACCTATAATCTTCCGTACAATCATTATTTTAGAGTACAATGACCGTTTCCCAATTTATTATCACTATCCAATTCCCTTTTTTTCGTTTTTTTAGATCACTATAAAATCGGAGGAAAATGCCTAAGTGTTCATACATACAATATATCTATGTTCATACAAAACAGATAAATAAACGGTTGGATGGAGTGTTTATTTCCTTCAACTATACAAAGGCTTTTTCAGAGTATTTTTAATGATGAACGAAATAGGTACTTTTTAATTAGCTTACAATAAATCAAAAAGTAATGTCAAGAGCAAGACCAACGACCCTGCAATGACTCACACATCGTATCTTATTTATTACCTATTATTACTGAGTTGGAGATGTTTTCAATCAATAACTAAGTGTTTAATGTTATTAACTTTGACCATTCGTCGTAATTTTGACCTCATCTATGGTCGTTAGAAGTCATGGTCGAAAGGTCGTTGTCTGGTGATACAACCTACTATAATAGGTACTTTAGTAAGTACTAAATTATATTATCATTTTAATATAGGTGTTGATTTAGTCACCCCTTAAACTAAACCGGTGATTCTGTTTGACCAAATTCACATTAAAAAATTATGTCTTATTTTTGAAGTTTGGTTTTGTTTATTTTATTAAATTTCAACCCTACCTAGTGTTGTACTACGGAAGGGGGTGGACGAACGCTGTCGGCGGGCGGGCGGGGTTCAAGTTTCAACCCTATGGTTGAAACGCATTTTGTTAATTTTAAGAAAAAAATTGCTTAGAAACACCAAGTAACAACTGAATGAGTATAAATATTGGAGGTGACATCTCTGTATCTAGCCAAATAGATTAACATTAATATAACTGCCGAGGTTTGTTCAGTCAGTCGAAGGAGGTCATTTTGCGTAGTCGACATTTCCCAGCATAGACTTTTTGCGATGTAGGCAAATGCCGCCCGACCCGAATTATAACAACAAATAAACAGAATGAATTAAATTTGTATGTTCTTAAAATAATGCTCATTAGTAACACTGACATCTAGTACCTAGTAGCAGTACTGGTTAAACTTAAGTATACTTGTTACTAGACACTGACATCTAGTGTCGAGTAGCAAAACCAACAGAACCTCAAGTATCTTTAAGTAGGTGATGGTACCATATCATGATAACAGAGGGCGCTTTATTTTATAAGTACAAATGGGTTCTACTAGATGGCGCTGCAAATAATTTACGCAATATACATCTGAAATCGCAATTTTGTCAGAACCTACAAAATCATTATTCCCGATAAATAACAACAAAATTTATTTGCAAGCATTGAATTTGTTGTTCTTACTAATTCCGTAGAGCCTTTTATTTCGCTACGATTGGTTGTAGCGGAGTGACGTCATCGCGCCCACGCGTACTCTGTGACGCAGGCGATCGATGTCTAGCTTTGTCCTTGTCGCTCTCACGCCTCGTAGTGCAGTTTTGTGATTCTTTGTCTCTCTCTAGCACGTATGAATGCTTGGAAATTTGAAACCGTAGGCGTCTCGTGCGTAGCCGGCCGCCGCGCCGTAGGTAGACGTGCTAGGTATGGAAATGTTTACGATATTGGTTTTATTACAGTCTTGTTTTGTAAATACATTGGTCTGGACAAAAATACACTAACAAACATTTTATTGCACTTCTATTTGTTATAAGTATTTATTGATACAAAGGTTTATAGAAAGTAACTTGGATTGAAAGTAAGTTGATGCAATACCTAGAGTAGGTACAATTTGGATTTTTTTAAGGTTATTCAAAATTAAGGGTAGGTACTTTACATACCCAGGTTTTTTTATTGGTACATTTATTAATTGGTAAGAATTAAGAATCGCCCAGTTAATGAATTGTAGGCACTTATAGACAAATCTTATAGCGCGAAAATGTAAACTAAAATATAAACCAAAAAAAAAGTTTTGCAAAAAGAATGCACCCTAACTTAACTACCTACCTATTAAATTAGGAAAAAAAATCTTACTGGACTTGTTTTTTTTTTCAAATAAAGTTTTTCCCAGATTTAATTAGGTACTTAATTAGGAGTACGGAACTGCCCTACCCTTCTAAATAAATCTAATTATACATACTAAACCCAATTAGACGTCCATAAAATCTGACCTTGCCTATCATTACCCTGGAAATGTTTTTTTATTGATATAAGATAAATGCGTCCTAGCTGATTCGCGCAACGCTACAGTATGACATAAATTAAAATTAAATTAAATCGAATTTATTTCAGGCCGATATAGCCCATAGAAAAGACACATAAAATTGACAAAAGACAAACATAATACCTACTAACAAAAAAAAGGAAAAATCCTCTCAGTTCAGATTTTCTTGTCATACAAGCCGATAGGGCGACTAAAGGATACATACAGGTTATTTGCAGCAGCATATTAAACCTCCACATACAAAACTTTAAATCTTTCTAAAACGCCTAAACTAAGAAATTTCGCAATATAAGAAACAATTTTAGTTGATTTACCGCCCGCGGCATATACATTTGATCTGTAAATTTTTGTTTCCCATACAAACTTTAATATCCCTTTTCCCCCTATAGGGATGGAATTTAAATAATCCAAGTACACCAGATTTTAATTCAGACCACATGCTTTCAAACAAAAGAAAGCCGGTTCAAATCGGACCAGTAGTTTTAGCGTGATGTGGGTACAAACAAACGAGAAATTTTTGAAAGTGTTTTGGGGTCAGTTATGTTATGCCTAAATAACGTATTCTAATAAAAAAAATTTAAATCCCTTCAATGTACAGAAATATACTCTCGTTCGTTTTATAATAGTATAGATATTATACATCACAATAAGACATGGCATATTTAATTTATTATTTAAATATAATATAATTCATGATTATTATTTTAGTTAAGTATTACTAACAATAGGTTTTAAGTCTTTTACTAAGAATTATAGGCATTTGTTGCGTTCAGACGCATGTCGTGTCCTGAAATAAAATAATTTTATTTATTTATAGATACTTTTCTACGCCGGCGAAGCGGAAACAGCTAGCCCTGTATAGGTATTTTAGGTGCTTTTTGGTCGCGCCGTCTGACCTCGGTCTAGCCGACCGGCGCCGGAGTGTCTCGCCCTACGATCTTTCCTCAATGCGTTGCCTCCCCCTCCCACCCCCACCTCCTCGCCCTACTTCCCCCTCCTCCAGCTCCTCCTCCTCCAAATGAATGTAACTTATTTTTGTGACGTTTGTGACTATTTTTAGTGACATGATTCATCACATCAGACATCCTTTATGTTTTGCTATCACTAACAGAGTCATAGTTTCCCTTTTGGTAACCGGCTACCAAATGGAAAAATATATGTCGTTACATCCAACCGATTATAACAATTAATGATTTTCCTTCTGACAGCCACAACTTGGCTGCAATGAATTATTAGTAGTTTTGGAATTATTTTTCTTACTAGTCTACGGTGACAACGGTTTGTCTGGAGCTCTATTTTTGATCGCTCTACTCGCTTTGAGCGATAGAATCTACTGATTTTCCTTCGACATCCGATACAAAAATCAGTAGAATCGACCGCTCGAAGCGCGGAGAGCGATTCAAAAATAGAGCTTCTGATCAGTTAGGTGTGTATGGCTCTCTGGACCTCCTCCATCTGTACTGCGGACTGCCACCATCAGATCTCACGCAAATCGTTCCCTGACCGAGACAACGGCACAAAATGACCCCGTTTGTATGAAAAGGCCCCGGACCATTCATTGCACCCGATTGTATTTATGTACAATATGTGCGGAATAAAAAGAATTATTATAATCACTTTTGTTTTATTAGTTGCAAACGCCATTGAACCATAGACAAGAAAGATAGTTATTTTTAATATCATAGATAATACTATAGACAAAACTAATGGTGCATTTACATGTCCAACAATGATAATGTTTAAGATATCAAGTCAAATCAATTAAAGTTAAACATTAAAAAGGTAATAAAGAACAAATTATAAGACCATTCAGGTCTATGAACCTCATAGAAAAACACTTTTTACTTATTTTTGGATTCCTTTTTCTGTTTCAGCTCGTTTTGTTTTTGCTTCGAATAGCTCGTACGGAAATAGGCGACTTGATGAAAACAAATAATGAAAATAAACCAATTAATGGCGAGTATCCGGTTTCAGACTCTTTTAATAACAGATTTAAGACGCCAACACACTGGTTCGGTCCCGGTTCTCGGGTTGTACAGCGCTCCACCGCTATCGCCCCAGCGTGCACGGTCTTTTTTATAATTGACAGGTATATATTAAATCAATTTAGGAAACAACCCTATACTACATCTAATTAGTATTTTATTTATTGACTTACTAGGTAATTTGCTTATGATATTCTGTTATTAAACGTCAACCAGCGTATCCCAGACACCAGCCTCAATATACAAATTATGGTCGCGCGTATTTGAAGTCTCATATACATAGGTGGACGGATAATTAGAAACAGGGCAAGATTCTCATACCATCGAGGTCACTTTGAAGCCATGGTTCTCCGTGAAGGATTGATGGGGGCATGATCTGATGACGGTCATCGAGAGAGTAGATGGAGGACTTTTAGATCGCTATCGATATCCAACTGATCAGATAAACCGTTTGGAATCAGCATCGTCACGAAGAAAAAAAAGTGCTAAATGTAGGTACATTGCTTATGGAATACAACAGTCCACCACCGCCACCGCCACCGCAGGCCGCGTGTCTGGGATCCTCATATGCCTATGTGCACGGTTCCTAACGTAGCGTATCTACGCCGTAGCCGGCCGTAGCAACGAGATCGTAGCCGGTCGCTACGAACTAAATATAGACAATTACATCTTCGCCATAAGATGAATATAACAACGACAGACTGAGTATTTATTTACGCAATCTAGTTAATTACAGAGAGGTAATAAATCTTGATCCAGTTAGGCATAATTATCTGTGTAAGTTTGAAAGGAGACCACGACATTACCCGTAGATACGCGTGGGCTTAGATGAACACAAAAATAGGAAGATACGTTATTTGCTGAAAATGGTGCTCAATCCAGCGTCCATATTACATTCGCTCGTTATTACTGTTTTTAGTGAGAAAATACTGGTGTTTGTACGAACGCAACTTTCAGCTATGTGTTATCGTGCATCGAGCCTAATTTTTATTTAAGCTAAGTTTTTAAAATATAAAATTGTTTGATTTAAACCTTGCTTTACATAAATTAAAATTATGCCCAGGGCCTCTTGTTAAGCATAAAAATAATATAGGTGCCTGAGTTGGAGGACTGTCCCACGACTACGACTGTCATACGGAGGGAAATTATTTGTTAGCTAAATGAGATAAAAGTGGTAAAAGATAGAGATAGAGACGCTGAAAGAATACCTTATCTTCCTCCTTTGGCTTGATCAAAGCGCGTGGGTGTATTTTGGTTTGGCGGGTAGTCAGTGCGCGTGCGCGGCGCGCGGCCGTCCGCAGTCCTTCCACCATTCTTCAGTTGCACACAAGCAGTCGCGGAGCGCGGACGTCCCACCCGCGCTCACCCAAACGACCGTTACCAACAAAAACGAACTAAAAACGTTTCCCAAACACAAAAACAAGTGGAAAACCAATAGAAAACATCTACGAAAGGTATTAGTGGCAAACTTACGTGCTTTAATGTGCTCAGGGAAGCGTGAAACGGTAAACAAATAGGCGCTGTGACATAGCGATTTTTGTGAATGAATTTAAGATGGTGGCCGATGCCCGACCGTGCGAGCGGGTCGGGGGCGCCGTCTCGTTTTGGTTTTATGGTCACCTGTGGTTGCCGGTTGGGGTTCCGTGGGTTTAGTGGTGGTGGTGTTATAGGCTAGCGGGGCTGGGAGAGGGGAAGGGAGGGTGCGATCGAAGCGGATGAATGACGATGACGTGGCCAGCCCGCGGCTAACATCACACCGTAGGTTCCATAGCGGCACGGGCGCCTTGTCAACCATTATTTTTAGATCAGACGGACCTGCAGCCGTTACGGCTTTGATACAACTTCGCGTCGTTATTCCATCTGCTTGTTACGTGTATACAAAACACACAATCTTTACTAGTAGCGAGCGTGTAAAGACTAAAAATACAAGTTTATTAACCTGAAACTAACTACCTACCGTTGAATGTATTTGAAGGGTACACGGGAAAAACGTGCGTTATCAGTTTTTTTTTTGTGAATTTATTTGTTTTCAATTTTTTTAAATGGTTTATTAGTTATAGAGAAAACATGCTTATTTTGACTGTTTTACACCTTTCTTTTTACATTATCTAATAGACCATCGTAGGCATGAAAAAGATATTGAGATAAAAAAATTTTTTTTTAAACTGACAAAGCACGTCTTTACCCTTTACGATAAATAAATAAATAATACCCTTCACAAAAATGTATTAGGTATTTCAAAATTAACTACACAAACTTAGAAGAATTTATTTATAGATAGGTGTAACGTAAGTAAGTAAGTACCTACATTATTACGTTAAGTAAAAAAAAATTTTTTCATTATTTTCTATAATGCATTTTGAAAGAAAGCCTAAGGCCTTAGGTATTTCAAAAACACTTTTTACCATGTAAAGTTATTTTATTTTGTTCGTTATTCTTACAGTAATTACCTATGCCGTCTCGTTAATTTATTTGCATTTACGTTGATTAATGTAGAATTTTAATTGCTGTATTGTTTTTCTCTATTTTTAAAATTTTATTATTACTCTGTGTCATTTATATGTAACTGCTAAATTTTGTGTAGTTCATTTTGGAAGACCATGTAGGTAGGTACTACGTAGGTATATAAAATATAAAATCTTAGATCAAACCAAAGAAGTTAGATATGGCACACTCTCATAAAAGTAAATATTAGACAGGTAAAGATAAGAAAATTCTTGCATTTATAATAGTGTCAGATCGAAAACATAAAACAATCCCGTAAAATGTATGACCAAAGATATCTTTGGTTTCAGAAATGACGTTCTATTCTAAATGCTAGTATGTTGACCTGGCGCTAACCGCTGAATGATTTATATAAACATGAAATCTATTGATTTGAAAACGTGTAAGTAAAATGGAAACGGATCTGTTTCCGTAACTATTCGTTCTTTGTACGGGTATGGCCCGAATTAAACTAATTACTAAGTAAGTAACAGCAACCATGGGTAGGTTGTAAGTATTAGGGCCTCTTACACCGCTTGCTGATAAAGTCCCAGATACCCTATATGCAGGTTATCTGACAGATAGGCTGTTTTTTTGGTTTCACAGGTATCTGATTGCATATATCTTATATTTTATATAGTCTATCTCACAGATTTATCTGATAGATTAGTTTATCACTAAGATTACTATCTGTAACAATATCAGGAAGTGGTGAAAGAAGCCCTTAATATTTCAAAAAAGTTTGCTATAAGAGCGAAAGTTGATTACTTGATTGACTGCTAACAGTCCTCGAAAAGTACCTAAGTACTATGTATGCAGTTAGGACAGTATTATTATCCTGCTGACTGGCCTGTTGGCGTAGTGGTAGTGACCCTGCCTACTGTGCCAAAAGGCCGTGGGTTCGATTCCCACCCGAGACCAACATTTTGTGCGATAAGCATAACTTATGGTTTTTCGGATTCTGGGTGTTTGTATGTATTTAAGTATTTATTTAAAAGTATTTATGTATTTTTATCAGTTATTGAGTACCCATTTACAAGCTTCGGCTTAGTTTGGGACTAAACAGCCGTGTGTAAGTTTGTCCAAACATTATTTTTATTATCCTCATTGGAAACCCGGCCAATTTATTTTGGGACCCTTTAAAGCCCAACGACTTCAATAAGCTATAAATGTTGCGTAAATTGGAATGCATTGCCGAACCTAATCTGAGATTTATAGCTTAAAGTAAAACCTTATAAATAACACCCCTTTTCGTCTCGATTCCAGAATTTATGTAAAACTTACAAACTAATGCTTTCTCTTTTCTTTGTAGGTATTAATGCAGAATAAAAAAATCCTATCGTTATAACCAAATAACAAACAATGAAAAGACAATAAATATAGCTAATACGATGTTTTACCACAAACTGTAGTGCATTTTTCCTTGAAAACAGTGCAACAATGATAATTCAAAATTCAAAACATTACGTAACCAGTGCAATGAAATTTAAATCAAACACGTGATTGGTAGAAGCGGATAGACGTTGGCGAATTGACCAATAGCGTGCCGATATTCAAAATGAGTGGGAGACCAAAGCGGCGCTCGCGCAGCCCGCTATGACTACATCAGCACAAACGAGACGACAAACTGCCGACACAGTATGATAAAGGTTCGTAATTACCTTTTATTGACCTATTATTAATAAATATCGTGATAATTTGGTTTTTTATTAATATGACCAAAAGAAAAGTATATGAATATATTTTTTTTGTTCTGACATTACAACACTTTTGGGTTTCTTTCATACATTATAATATATCAACATCAGACAAGGTGGAATAAACGGACGCTACCTGGGGAAAAGTAGCAAATGAAATAGCAAGATATAATTTTACCGCACTCATTTCAACCAGATACATTTTTTTATTTTTTATGCTTAAATATATTTTTAAATTCGGGTTTCTAATTTATAAAGGGTCTTAGAAAAAAATTGACCCAACTCATTTTATGAAGAAAAAAAGTTATTTTTATTGGATTTCTGTCGGTTATATTCCCGACTCAGACTAGCGACTATTTAAAAATATACCTTTATGAAAAATAGAAAATTTTTACAGATTCTTTTGAATAAAATAAAATTTGCTACATTCAATATTTAAGGTAGGTTCTTTCCCTTGTAGGTACTGATTATTTTTCCACCCTCCTTTCATCTTCCATCAAATTCTCCATCATTCGCTCTTATTGTATTTGTAACCAAATCTCCATGCGCCGCGTGACAACTCAACGTAATTAACTCAATGTTCACGTTTCCGATGTGATACGGACGAACAACTTTTATTATGATGACGTATCTGCTGACGTATAGAAATCCTTATGATGTACTTTATTTTACGTTATGGCTGTTTTTACTTTTTAAGGGTTCCGAAGTCCCATAAGGGATCCTTATAAATAGTTTCGAAGTGTCGATTTGTCCGTCTTTCTGTCCCGCGTTTATATCTTACTGGTTATACTTATTAATATGCCTACAAAGTTATTAAATAAATATTAAAAAAAAATTAAGGTACCTACCACTACATGTACAGCGAGGGTGAAACATTTTTTATTCGCCTACCCCTCGTGTAGGGTATCGTTGAACAAGTTTTTTGAAAATATTGAGGGATGTCGTGAATATTTTTTTGATAGAGGGATCAGAAAAATAGACAATCGCACCGCACGATTTATTCGAGTACCTATATACGCAAATTAAATCGATGGTAAAGTTTTAAAAGATATCATTATAATGCTAATTCATTATGTATTTAAAAATAAATAAATAAAAATAAACGAGTAAACAAAAGAACATAAGTAATCAATTCCAAAAACAAACGAATGAAGAACTCTTAAAATGTAGAGGTAATCCATCTTTTCCTTTTTTGTGCTTTTTCTATCCACCGGTACCTGCATTCTTTTTAAATGAAACAATAGGAAATGCCAGACTAAAATATCGTTTATTCAGGAAAACAGTAAGAGAAGATCCTTTATGAGGAATTATGATACCGTCGTCGTAATGTATTATGGCGTTGCCAAGTGATGTAACTGATGGCAGACTTGCAGACGTCTAGTCTGGGAGGAGTGCCAACTCCTCCGGAGGACTTGTGAATAGCGGCCTATCTGGGTGGGATTACGTGTTTGATAAATTGCTATTTCTGCAGACCTAAGTCACCATTAATTTTCTTGGGCGTGTAGGTATTTAACTGAACTTGTAAGTTCACGTCACCCACACTAAATAATACTGATTGGCACACGAAATGCGCACCTTGATGTGCCATCAGTATGTTTGGTGTAATTTAGTATACAGTGTTTTTTTTAACTGGGACACTTAGGCTAAAACCGAAACCATAGGAGATACAGGGAACCTGTCTTAGGAACCATTTGGTCTTTTTTGTGAAAACAATTTTAGCATAAAAAATTTTTTGGTCAAGCATGTGTTGTCAATAATAATTAGACATTTTGATAAAAAAATTTTTTGTTGCGGGTCGACTCTGTTTCATGTAAGGATCATTTCATTGTATGAGAAGAAAAAAATCAGAGCAGCAGAAGTTAGTCAAATTTAATAAAATGTTTTCTTATGAACCGACCTGTGCTGCACTGGGCTGGGTCGATTCATATGAAAACATTTCATTAAATTTGACTTGTTTGCTTGTTTGTTATTTGAGTGAAGAATTTTTTTTGTATTCGTGCAAAAAATCGCGTTTTTGATGAAAATCAATTGTATTATAGTCGATACTAAAAATGCATCATTTTGTGTACTGCGTGTCCGTCGTCTTGCCTAGAGCCACCTGACCGTAAAGTCAATTAATTACAATGTAAAGTTAATTTGCTTCACATATACCCGTTTACCCACAATTCACGCAGCAAATCCAATTTGCTGAATACAAATCCAAGAATAGTTGTGTGGAAATAGCAATAAAGGGCTTATTTTAGGCGACCTTGGCTCGTTGCTCGCGGTATGATACGCGACGTCGCAGGCCCGCCACACCGCGTCTGGCTGTATCCAACTACATTTTACTTCGCCCGGTGACCTTGGAGCGGAAGTTGATTGGCTGCCGCTAAATCATTACATTTATTTCTATTCATGTTTCATTTGAAACACTTTTCTAATAATTCCCTCGTTGGGCGCCACTTCTGCAAATTGGCACCCAACACGGTAATAATATAACGTCCGAGTTAATGCAATCGTCGTGCCATTCAAATCTCAATATCGTTTTGATTCACTCCAAAAAAAAGATTGCGCGCCTGGCTTGTCAAGCAGTCGTTTTATAGCTTTGACGAATTTTTGAAGATTCATTTAATTTGACTTTTGTATTTATTACTCATTTTGTGTTTATTTTATCATTATTATTAATTAGGCATTGTTATTGAATGTAATTGAATTTAAATTAATGACGTGTATCAAAAAATACGAATAAATATATGTCTATG
The DNA here is from genome assembly GCA_949699065.1 of Metalampra italica. Lineage (NCBI taxonomy): Eukaryota > Metazoa > Arthropoda > Insecta > Lepidoptera > Oecophoridae > Metalampra > Metalampra italica. The sequence goes on from OX452989.1 coordinate 4,921,311, forward strand.
TCCAAACAACATTTTTTTGTAATGCTACGTATTGCATTAACTCCGACGACATTATCCATACTTCCATACTAATGTTTTATTGGGAAAGTAACTCTATCTTTTTGTTATTATTGGTTTTTTCACGCCTAAACCGCTGAACGGATTTTGACGAAATTTGGTGTGGAGATACATCGAACCCTGGGACAGGACATAGGCTACTTTTTACCGATAAACTGTTCTCATGGAAAAAACTTATTCCACGCGGGTAAAGTCGGGAGAAACAGCTAGTTAAATATAAACATGTTAGATTTATTCAACACCGTGTGCGTGATTGTAATGTCATCATGTTATGACTTCAGTGTCACTTCTGACGACAGTGTCAATGACGATAGAAATCGAACTCTATCATTGATTATTAATTGGAGTGGGGAAATGGACCCACCATTACGCGCGACTGCTACTTGTTGTGGTCAAATAAGTTGTGACGTACGGTCCCCCGACCTTTCTGTGCTTAGACGCGCCGGGGCGGGCGGAGGGCCGCGGGGGGACCGTGACGTCATCGCTCAATGACAATGAATAGGACCTTCAAACAAACCATTTCTTGGCCGGTAATTATCCTGTGTGACGTTTCCTGGGAAAGTCGTACACGATCAATAGAGAAATGAAACACGTACCTACCTACATGTATAGGTAAGTAAATCAATAAATACATAGATAAGTACCTAAACTACGCGTACCGAATAAGTAAACTTAAACCGAAAAAAACAAAACTAGGGTTAAGTTAACAAAAGTCGCGAAGTGTCAGTTGTACCATTGAGTAGTACCATTAATGGTATAAGTGACACAACTTTGTATCACTAGTACCATGAAAGAATTAACAAAGATATTCCTCTTATCGACGGTACTAGTAGTGACACAACTTTGTATCCTTAGTACCATTAAAGAAAAAGTGGACATTCCTCGCAATTGTTGATGAGATCGGTTATGCAGCTGCAACACTGAAGATGAGCCATATTTAGATTCTGTTTGTATTTCATCGTAATTCAGTGATCGTATATTCCGTGATTAGAAGGGAGATGAACTAGATAATGCTTATGTATGTATTTTACTTGATTTGATTTTGATTATAGTTTAATAATTTAAACAGCTAAAAGGCCTTTTCTATAATAAAAAGGTAGGAAATTAATTAAACAAGTTATAAATAATTTAATAAATATTAATATTTAGTTACGTATATCAGAAAAGAAAATTTCCCGTTACGAAGTTGCATGGGTTTAGGTACGAACTTTTCTATTCCAATATTAAACATTAATTTGGACTTTCCATCGGGGGAAATTGCCATAATCGCCACGCTTGGCAGGTTGACGATCGCAGTAGATAACATAATACACCGGAAGAAGCAGATCGGAGTTTCCCTGCGAGATCGAATCAGAAATGAGGAGATCCGCAGGAGAACCAAGGTCACCGACATAGCTCAAAGAATTGCGAAGCTGAAGTGGTAGTGGGCTGGGCACATCGCTCGGAAAACTGACGGCCGTTGGGGCAGAAAGGTTCTCGAGTGGCGACCACGTATCGGAAGACGCAGTGTAGGCGGGCCTTCCACGAGGTGGACCGACGATCTGGTGAAGGTCGCGGGACCCAGCTGGATGAGGTTAGCGCAGGACCGGTCGCCGCGGAGATCTTTGGGGGAGGTTTTTGACCAGCAGTGGACGTTTACAGGCTGATATGATGATGATTAAACATTAATTAACTTATATCAAAATGTATTTAATTGTCGTTTTGTATTTTATCCTCTGTGGTTTTGTATACTTACCCACTGTCAGTACCAACAAGTCGATAGGATATTCAATCCTTTCAATTTACGCTATGAAATTTTTGTCATTCCTTTCAAATTATAACCTTGGTGATGAGTTGTTGACCTTAGCGATGCCCGCTGTGGCCAACACGTTAGCTCGCCGTGACCATCCATTCATTCAAGTGTGATTCGTTAGGATTGTCAGAACTCGGATACAGACGTCATTGATAGTTTAGTTCCATGGAAATTGTAGGAACATATCACTTCCCCCGCACGTGATACATTTATCGATGCAATTAAATGTGTTACGGAAACAACTTCCAACAATGCTAATTTTGTTAATGCAGTTTATTCTAGTCCATTTGGTAGGGTTTTGCAATCACCGCTTGCCCAATGGCCAGCTGGAGGAGATCGGTTATGATCATTTCGTCTAAAAAGCAATTTGCCTAAAACGCAAAATGCCTAAAATCAATGTCTAAATTGTAGAATGCCTAAGTATTGCCTGAGTTGTAAAACGTCTAAAAATCAATTTGCCTATTTTAGATTTTTTTTGCCGTTTTGCGTGTTTTAAACGGCATGTTGCTGGAGGTGTCTTGCGCTTGTTCTTCTTTATTTCTCCCGAAGCGGTGGTGAATAAAAAATGTCGTTTACTAACGTGGCAAGATAAATACCTATTCATATCGGTAATAATATAAAAATATTCCCTGACTATTTGATCATCTGATTTCCAAGATCAAACTGCTGAATCTTTGACTCATGCATCGTAGAAAGGAATTTAAAAATTCCTCTCATCATCAACAGCCTATTAATGTCCCCACTGCTGGGGCTCAGGCCCACCCTCTCAACGAGCGTGTTCGGGCTATAGTCCACCACGCTAGCCCAGTGCGCGTTGGTGGACTTCACATGCACCTAAGAATTTCTTCTTCGGCGTATGCAGGCTTCCTCACGATGTTTTCCTTCACCGTTTGAGAGCAGTCAGTAAATGTTTCGAGAAAAATCCTATTGGTACATGGCCCAGCCGGGGATCGAACTTCGGACTTTTCGATATGATAGGCCGCGTCTTATCCCCGATGCCACTGACGCTCCGTCGAAAATTCCTCTACCAAAAGCTATTTAAATACTATACGCAACAAATTTTGACTCTGTACACGGTTTGGTTAAATTAACCACGGCCAAAAGAAACCTCACAGCCAAGCTTGGGGAGCAAAGAAAGAAAAATCACTTGCTAGTTTCCAAAACTCGACCTATTTTGTGCACTTGAGAAGCCCTGCTCCGGGCTGCATTGGCCGCCCGCCCAGCGAATGCCCCAATTACACCGCGAGTTACGGCCCGCCACTTAACCAGCTGCGGTGCTGTTCGTAATTTAGTGCCGGCGATACTGTAGTTTGTAGCGAACTTGCGCAAGGAAGTTTCATGCGAGATATTGTGGTTATGGGAGCCGATGAGTTGGTACGGTGGAACGCACGTCAGTGGAATCAAAACTAGTATAAACAGCCAATCGCGCTAATTCTGAACGATATTACCAAATCCGAACCATAACCATAAACGTTATGCTGCATGTACACGTTTAGCAAACCTTTTACAAACGCAAGCCAAAAGCCTGCTCCACACGTTTGCGTTTGTAAAGGTTTCTCGTAGTATTAAAACTCCATAATAGGCTAGGCGAACTGAAGGTTAAACTGTTTCCACTGACGTGTGGTCGACTGTTCAAATTCGTATTTCGTACAATTCTCCAGTTTGTTCAAAGGAGATGAGTTGTCACAAGACTTCTATTCTGCCCCATATGGTATGGGTCTACCGAACACGTCTCTTAGGCCCCCAAGTTGCGTTCTCAAGTTAGTAGCGGCAGGTCCTCGAGTATTTCACGTTTTACAGTTACTATACCTACAGTTTTAATTTTCGATTGGCGCCTAACATGGGCATTTATATTATTAATTAAAATGACAAAAATGGTATCTTAGTTAACCACGGCCAAAAAAACCTCACAGCAAAACTTGGGGAGCAAAGAAAGAAAAATCACTTTCTAGCTTCCAAAACTCGACCTATGCCAAACCCCGTCTCGGGACTAAATAAGTTACTTTCACCCCTGGGGTAACTAATTCAGAGATATTCCTGTAAGTTAACAGTAATGGCCTGGTAAGAAAATTAAGGAAAATTAAAATTCCTGAAATTAGCCAGCCGGTATCGCACATTATTGTCGCGCGTTAACATTTTACAGGCCTACTCATAATGCAACTCTGTATATTACAATTATCCAGAGCACATACTATTACTGTATTCTGTCCAGAGCGTTCTAACAACATCTTGCCACAAAATATGAGCTATGATTTTTAATCTAAGTCACACGTTTCGATATCGGAAGTTCCCAGCCCGGAACGCCAGCCGCATGTGTAATTTGGGAAATATTAGCCACAAACACAATATTCTGTATCGCGCCAGTCTCCACGCTCGCTGTCCTAACTTGCCAAATGCGTTCCAACCCGCGCGCTCAAACTAGTGTCCGAATGCGGCTCGTTTCGCTTTCGGCTTTCTCACTTTCGATAATCGACTATTTTAAATTCGGTCAATATTTTATTTTAAGATATCTTTCGGCCTAATGGAAGCATTTTAAAAGCGGGAATCGTTGTGTTCGTCTTCTCTAATCCTTTGCTGTTCCCAAACTACGATGATGAGTTATGTAATAAAAACTGCTCAATAAAATTGATTCGTTTTTAAATAAATTAAAATCGTAACCTACATCATTGTCATTTAATTATCTCTTTTAAATTTTCTTAAACATTGAAATTAAAATGCGACCGAATGTATCTAAAAGTAGCGGTTTCGGTTTGGTCGAAAGAAATAATATAGGTAGATACTTTGTCGGACCCTACTTGGAACTTTGACAACCGCTGTTCCCAATGTAACAGCAAATGACCTATGAAATAGAACAAATTCTTTAACGTATCAAATAAACATGTCTTGTTAACTTTTACTCAAACGTTAAGTTTAGTTAGTTAATTAACCGCGCAGCTGAGTTTTTAAAAATACACCTAATACTTATTTGTTTCTTTTTCCTCCACATTTTGCGTGATTTTTGGTTGTATGATGTATCATACATACTTTTGGAGGGTTTTATTAAGGCATAAATTTAAAACGACAACCATGACAGCTCTAGACCGGGATATAATAATCTCTCCTAAAGTTGGAATCGTTAAGTAAACATGTAAGGAAAGGTATCTACTTTTTTTTTGTAAATATTTTATCTAATAACTTTGTAGGCGTAATTAATATCAAATCAAAGCTTTGTATTACTGACAGATCAGACAGAAAGACATGGTGAACTATAAGAGTTCCTAGTACCCTAGGCACCTTAAAAATGGTGCCTTCAGAATCATAACCTGTCTATCTACCAAGAAACATAATACCACAACATTGTCTTCGCTCTATAAACAACGCTCTGCAATAATACAGAAAATATAGTTGTAAAAGACTCGTAAACCATGAAGTGGAGGAAGTCACGCATTCCTTTCGCTATGCCTCGCTGTATTTATATCCAATATTTTAATATAAATTTAGTTACAATAAAACTAAAAAAAAGTTGTAACTGCTCATTAAATATTCTTTAAAAAAACAGGTCGATTTTAACTTACAAACGATACCGAGTAGGTATGCAATTATATTTGGCTGTCTATACAAGGTGATTTAGGCGTCACGCAATTGCATTGAATATTTTTCGGAACATGTGAACAAACTTAGGAACATGGAATAGGGCTAAGTTGCAAGTTGAGAAGGTGAGGCTTATCTTGTCAGTTGCTAAATGGATTCAACTCATTTAACTGTCTTGTGTTGTGAGGTGACGTATTATTGCGTTCGAGTATCGTCGGGAGAAAAGTAAAATTAAGTAAGTCCGTCGTCTGTTGAGAATTGAGAAGAGCTCGGAGGTTGGCCTGTGGTTTGGAGGTAAAACCTGGTAAAACTCACCAAGTGATATAAACATATATTATAAACTAGCAACACCAACCTCTATTCGTTTTCGCGGGGCAACCGACGAAGTGTCATTGAGAATGTGAACCTTAGTGAAAATCGCCGACTAGGGTAGCTCTCGCCGTGCCCTGTTTATTATTAGGGACGTGCTGTAATCGCCAGTTATTTGTTATAATGATTAATTTAAAAACAATATACGACCCTAAAAGGACTTTGTTTCCAGGGTCGTAAAACTCATAAAAAAACGTTTTGAGACACCACCATTCTGTAATGTAGTTTTATGTATAAGGCATTCAAGATTAGTGTCTCAAAGGGTAGGGTTGGGTTCCATAACACGTGTGCAAAAAATATCTTGCTTACTTGAAGGTTGGAGGCATATTTGCGCAGTCAGCGTAGCGACCGTCGAATTTTGCCATCGCGTGGGACCACCGATCGATGCGTCATGGCCTTTCCGCCTGCACAGCTTGAGGCGCACATAGATTAGTTTACTATTACTTACATGCGAATACGTGAACGATAAACCATCATGAAAAAACTAATAGACATCAAAATATACTTGCATTTTAATCCGCCACTTTTTTTGATAATGTAAAAGAACCATTAGTTTTTTGTCTATGATATTAAAAATAACACCCTACCTATTTTTATCTATGGTTTAATGGCGATTGCAAAAATTAAAACAGAACTAATTCTACTAAAATTATTTATTCCGCACCTACTTAACAAAGGTTAAGGGGCCCAATCGCCACAACGATAATAAATAAATTTAATAAAACACAAAATCCAGTTGTTCTCCTCTCTCCTATGTTGTTGTACCCAGAACGGTTAAAAAAAATACAAAAAATATCTATATACCTACTAATAAACTGTCCCTCTGTTCGTTTGTGCACATTCTTCTCGGGGTCCCATCTCGGGGTCTCCGTTTTCTAACTTATTTTATTTCCTGCTGTTTTTGTACACATTGACGTTTTAAATAAAAATATAATTAAAATTTAGAACGTATGACCTTAGCAAAACTATATAAAGCATGACATTAAATTACTTTTAGATTGTCAATGGGGCGGGCCGCTAAGTAACGCGTCTATAGACCTCCTTTCTCGTAAGCTAATCCGGTTCTGTATTGTTTAGGAAGGAACTCGCCTAAAACACCAAATATAAAACTGCATAAATGCAACCTAATAAACGTCTTTCACATAAACTACAATAAACGAAAAACAAACTCAAATTGACCCGAATAGCGGTAGGTATTGCTTGCATAAACTTAAGTACAGATTTCTGGACGGCGTCCAAGTAGAGCCCGGGAAGTGATTTACATGACCCGAAAAGCAAGTATTTAATGCCAATGTGCGTTGCATCGAGTCCAAGATGAAAATGTAATAAAAATTGGCAGTGATTTTGCAATCATTACCAAGATTTCACATTTCAGCCTTCTATTTAGGTAGGTATTGCAGCTGTTTTCACGTACCAATCTCATAAATTGCCATATACAGGTGACAATGACATGTTATTGAGACAATAAACGGGACAGTAAGCCGCCGCCGGCCGCCCCGTCTCATATCTCATAGTACCCCAGTATACATTTTGTTAATTTTTTTCGAGCTTATAAATAAACCTTCGTATATTATCCAAGTTAGAAATTAATAATTTATACCATTCATAATTCATTCTGTTCACTTTAGTTATAATAAGTTTAAAAAGTAAGTTTGTCAAATTTTTTTGTTTTCGTAGAACATGACTGAAAGAAAATGGAAATTTTCATTAATTTTTCTATCATTTCCGGGATTATTTTCCTCAGCTTATTAGGTCAGTTAGTTTATAAGTAATCCTGGCTCTATTTTTAGTTCAAGGTTTTTAGTTAAACGAACCCACTGCACATGACACTACGCTGTATTCTGTGGCCACACTCCAATGCCATCTATTTTAATTTTGTTAGCTACACTAATTACTTTTTAAAGACACTCGTACAATAACTTTACTCAGTGTGCACTACACCTTTGTATGCGCCGCCGTCCAATGGGGTCGTCGCATTGCGCGTAGCGGACGCCCCATTGGTCGAACGAATTGCGAGTTCGTTCAACTTTGAATCTGCAAAATGCTGCAGAAGTTTCGAAGGACTTTCATATTTTGTTTTGTTTCCTCTGGTCTGATACTTTGGCACTCGGTACCGAATGGAAACCGCTTTTCTTATTCATCCATCTATATGCACTCATCTCGTCACGTAAATGAAGTGATCCTGATTTCTGAGATATTGTGTTCGCTTTCTTTTCTCACATGACCCTTGAACATGATTGAACTGTAGAATTTTCTGTGCAATTTTGAGAAACTCACAAATATGCTTGCATTTCCATGGATCGCATTTTGTATTGGATTGGAAATTGACAGATTTCCAAAAGTAGTAAAACAAAAATTCTTTAGGTTGTGTAAACGTGTACCTACAGATGCATACTGTATATGCCCAAAAATAACTATTTAAGTATTAGGTGCCTAATATTTTCCAACCTAAATTTTCTAGTCTCAAGTTATTTATCGGGGTCATTATAAAAATTGCTTGGTATTTAGAGTTGGATGTATTTTTACAAATTACTAGGAAATATTGGGTGGGCATTTCCTTTATCGCCATAAAAGTAAGTTTAGACCTATTTTTATACGTTATCAAGGTTTCAATTCAATACACTTTATTGCACGTTCAAAAATTACAGACAAAAAACAAAAACAGATACAGTAATGTACATCTAGGCGGTCTTATGGCTAAGAGCGATTTCTTCCATTTATTTAAATAGTCGAATAAAAAGGGGAAATAGATTTATTTTTTCAGTCGACTGTCTAACTTACAAATATTACACTGCTTTATGCAAAGTAATTGAATTTATTCCCTATACCTACTATTTATATAAGGTATACTTTCTCCAAATCCTGGCTGATAAAAATCTACTAAGGTAGGTACTTACTATACCTTACCGATAAACTTTAAAATATAGAACCTGCAATTTGAGCCCGTCAATCCGCAATTTAGTTACATTAAATTTTAAAATACTCCATTAACATAATTTTTAGTACCTAGTACTCGAACCTAATACAAAAAAAGTTAAACTATTAGCAAAATTACACGTTGCCTACAAAATACCCACATGTTTAATTCTGAATTCGTTAAGGACCAAACTAACCTTTCCTTTTAAAGTAAGAAGATTGTGTCTGGAAGAAATCGCTTTAAGCGATAAGACCGATATGTACTAACGTCATTTATTGTTTTATATATATTTTTGATATTTAATTGTGCAATAAAGAATATTGATTTGATTTGTTTTTCTCTACATGAAATCATCACAGAAAATAAAAGGTACTCAAACTTATAGGTATTATAATAGGTCTGTATCATTAGAGATTAAACTTCAGTAAAACCAAAGGCAAAAAAACCTGTATCAACAATTGCATGAATAGACAAATTACTATTTCTTAAGGCACAACATACTTGCTGTACCGCTTACATTTTTTAGGCACGGAAGCCTATAATAGTGGCGGTGCCACAATATTGCGTCTTCAGCACAGAACAAATGACTTTATATTCAAGAGAAGCAGGCTTTATAACGCGTTGGCAGGCTATTACTGTATCCTTATTACAGCCTACGGCTTACAAGGAAGCGGCAAACTATTAACACTGTACACAGAAGGAAAATGTACGGGATGCACGAAAGTTTTACAATTAGGTAAGCACACTTATGTTGTCACCCTCCTAGGTGTGTCTAATGCGAGATAAATATGATAACGATGGCAATGGAGAGTCCATTGCCAACAGGAGCAACCTTTTTTTTAATGCAGTCGAAAGTGTATGTAGTCCAAATTGCACCGTTTCCGAAATTATTTATGTCCGATTTGAATTTCGTCTAAAGTGAATTTAGTCATAAATTCAAAATTGCTAACAATTCAAATTGGACGTATTTTTCACTTTGGACGGTTTTCAACTTTGACGTGTAATCCACTAATCGATTTATTGGACACGCGTTGAAGTCTTTACTATTAGAAATGTTTACCAATAAATATATCAACGCGCGAATAATACTATCATTTTATCATTACAAGCATAACAATATAGGTATAAGTAGTGCCCGAGCTAAGCTCGCAACCTACTGTCTGGATTTCGATCTAGTTTTTACCTTAGGCCGTTTTGCGAGCAAGGTTGTAATATTTCGCTGACAAGTATATGGTCAAGACAAGGTAACGCCTTCTCCACTATTGCTCATAGAGGACTTGATGGCACCGCGCTGCAGCCCCGAGGTACCTATCTACTGCAAGTAGGTCGCGCGGCCGTCGACCCCGCCCGTTGCGCACAAATGCTCTTTAAATTTCCTATATATTTTTTTTGCCGACTTACTGCAGTTTTGAAAGTTGATGACATTTTTCAGTCAGTTCATTTTTAATAGTCAGGCCAAGAGATTCAAAAATGCAATAGGACAGGTTTTATACACAATTGTTGTCCCATAAGTTTTTTCTATAATAAATATTGTTATGTTATTTGTCTATCTAAAAATAAATTAGAATAGACCTAAACAAATATTTGAAAATTTACGTCCAATAATTGACTTAATCTTCTTTTATTCTTAAATCTTTTCACTCGCATTAAAACAGCCTTTATATTATATAATCCCAAGAGTATATTATGGATATTTTAGGAAAATCGTGTAGGCATGAAAAATACCAAATTTCAAAAGCGTTTGAAAAAAGGAACCACGATCCTGAACCTCAAAACAAAGTTAATATGTCATATGCTATTGACATTAATCCAATATAAATTGTTGCAAAAAAATTTATCACATGAAAAAATAACTTCACTGCTGGAACTCACAGTAGTTAAAGCCATCAATTCGCAACTAAATTGGACTCTACCAACATTCCCACTAATAGATTATTCATCGGACAGTCCGAAACAAAATCAATAAGGGCTTTTTGGCGTGATCCCATTCATATGATTTTGATTGGCGCCAAGAGATGTGTGTATAGATCATATTTTTATAAGTGAAACGGACCACCCAAAATGGTAACTATTAGAAACTCGGTTGGCGTGGTGGACTATAATTATAGGTAGATGCTTTCGTAGTGAAAGAAGTATGGTGTCGAATGAACTGTTGATTAAACGAATAGCTATTTAAGCATCTGTTTCACAAAGAAGGGTATTTCAACACGATTTCACATAGACGTTTCACTATAGCACAAATGATGAAATACCTATTTGTTAAACAGTAAATACAATAATACATACGACTAATATTAAGTAGTTGCAATAAACGACAAAATAAGAAAAAAAACTCATTAAAAATTCAACTTTTCGGTAAGTACTGAACCTAAATCTGTATCGACAAATGAAAAATGACTTTTCATGCCAGCTCAATCGTATGCTTCTTTTCAACATCGTTTAAGATTTCGTAACAAGAAAATTTCAATACAATACCGGATAGTTTTTCAATGCGATAAACCGAATACCTGTAGACGAATAATAAAAAGAATGCCACACCAATATCCTATAGTCTAATCCCAAATGAGGATTCCTATGACTACCATAGACAAATATGATACAAAAACTGGAACAAAACTGTATAAAATTATTTATCATCCAATTGATAATATTGAACTCAACAGATTACTATTACTATAAAATACTATATGCTTATTGACTATCGGACCACCATCAGTTCCGATAAGAAAATCGGACCTCGGAACTGTTCGCTCGTCTCTATGCAAAACTGTTGCAAATTATTTTCCGATGGGCTCGTTATCCGCAGCTGGACAGGCAATGCACTCAACTTCCCGTTCCAATGCATTCATCGCACAAAATATTTTCTCTTTTATGAATAAATGTTACGACAGTTATGATACTATGATACACATCTGGCTACACATCAGCCCAGGATGCGACAAATTTATATTTTAACATATTTAATTGATATACTCGTACAAGTATTTATCTATATAATCTGTGTAGTATTTATCTGCATGGCCCAAAGGTCAGCTGGTAGAGAATGCCATTGGCATTAAGTTCGCCTTTTGTACAATTTAGTGCAATAAAGTTTTAAATAAATAAATAAGTATTATTTATTACAGCCGAACCAAATGAATGCCCCTAATACCCACTGTAAATATTAAAGATAGCAATTCTCGCTTTAATTTAAGATACATGTTACATAATATTAATCGATTAATCATACTTAGCAAATAGCTTAATGCTAAACAAGGCTACATTTCATGCCCCTATTCATTCACAAGTCCCACACACATCACATTCACTTAACATTTTGTTCCTGAGCGACATATTTTAACTTATCTGTCAACTTATGCCTATAGGATTTTAATAATAAATCTAGTATTCCGGTACTTGGAAAACTTTTGGACAACTTTATGTCTACGTTAGGCAATGCAGTCTCTGTTACATGAATAATTGCAGTGGCAGTTTCATTACACCCGCAGGCCTGCAGCGTTGCATGCGCGCAACTTAGTTCCAGTTTAAAAGTAAAGTTTTCACTACTGTGCAATGTTTTCCAACTTAATAAAGAAGCATTTTATAACATTTCCAATATACCTACACTGGAAAAGGGATCGTGTCTGTTTGCTTACCACTCGAACATAACCTCAGCTGGACATAGGGTGCCTTCTCGCAGATTTAAATGTCGGTAATAACGGATTTTAGGGTTTAGAAGACAACATAAGGTAAATCTATTTAAATGCGTCAAGTGTACCAACTTAACAACTTAAAATACAAAATGAACAATATGATTTTTACCTAATAATCACTGTATCGTAACCTAAATATAAAAGTATACGCTGCAATAAATAATGTTATAGAAATTCAATAATGCCTCTATCAATGCATATTATAACATGGCAACCCCGAGAGGGGAGAATTTCCCGGCGACCTGGTTTCGTCCTAGATGCGTTCCCATGGCGACGACGACGCTTCACCTGACCCCCATTCCCCTACTTCTCTTCACCATTCGATTACTTTACTACTATGTTAAAGGGGTCACTTTGTTAATGTCATATTAATCACATAAGAAGCACACATTTGATTTTATACATGGTGTAACAGAATACCTGAAGTGATATTACAGTGGCCATAAGTAACTATACTTAAGTGGAAAACTTTTGTAAATTCTCTATGATTATTATTCTCAAAAATATCAAATGATTTCTTTTTAGATGCATTTTGGCCAAATATCGTAAATTGAAATGGTTAAGCAGCAACTTCTCATAAGCATCGATACTCTGTTATTTAGCCACCATACAACATATTTTCTGATTTTAATTAAATCCTCTACCAAAAGGTCTGGAAGAAATCGCTCTAAGCGATAAGACCGCCTAGATGTACATTATTGTATCTGTTATTACTGTTTTCTTTTTGTCTGTAATTTTTAAATGTTCAATAAAGTGTATTGAATTGAATTGAGTATACTAACATATTTTAGTTTATAAGTTATTTATATTAGTACATAAGAAAGTACATCAAACAAAAGTTACCATTTCATTATCTCGAAACAAAAATTCTGAGTACAAATAAACTGCCACGTAACGTCGCTGCCGCTTTCTGAAAGAAAATTGTAAAACAAAATAAAATATGGGTTCAGTTGAACTCACGAAGAGAAATGTACAGCACAAGACTGCATCGTTTCGTAATAGCAAAATAGCGATTCGAGTAGCGCTCGAAACTATCACAGGAATAGCTCGCTGAAATCTTTTGCCGAGCAAAAAGTAGCAAAAGTTCAATTTAGGGGTACACGGGAGCAGTGTAGTCACGTCTTCTGTGAACTGGCGGGATTTATGGGTTTAAAAGCTGATAGGTGTTCGGGTGGAACGGCGGGACACGCCCGGGAAGGCGGGACAGCGGGACGGGTGGAATGCTCGGGGAAACGGGACACGGTCCCGGCCGGGTCAACGGGTCGCGATCCGCGGGATGCGCTCAGATAAATAGGTTTTGTTTCGTTTGAATTTAGTTTAAAATTAGTTTGTTTTTTGCCCCGTTTGAGTTACATGAAGAGGAGTAGCAACGTAAGTGTAACAAATACAAGCTGTATCAGTAGCCCCGGCACCTGACATGGGAAATAGTTCAACCAACACAAACATTTCTTCTACACTCACGATTATGAGTGTGGCAGATAATTATAGTTGTTGAAGCTAGTAGGTCATGGCTAAGTCTTCAAAAATCGGTGATGATTATATGACTTAGATTAATAGATAATAATTGACCTGTAGTTAATGTTTGATTGATCAGTCCTTCAAGATCTATCATAAAAAATGGTATTGCGCTATCCAACGCTTTTGTAGACTAATGATTATTTTATATATCGCACATGTACACATGACACACTGCGCTCACGCGGGCTCCCAACGTCGGGATCACTGCAGCTGTAGGAGTCCTGTTATGTCTGTTACTTTAAGTTTACTTCATTTAAGTTATTAAGTCATTCTGTTAATTGTTTGTGAGTTTGTGTTATGTCAGTAAATAAATGTCTATTTATAGTCCCAGTAGAGTTTCTTGGTAGCTGAATGAATATAGTCACAGATTGTTTACACATCGCGGACAGAGTTTATAGTCTATGTGTGCGTAAGCGAGATAGTGTGATAGATAGAGATGTCCAAAAACTTGAAAGTTTGATTCGGTTGATCGATCGAATCAATGAACTATTTCTTGAAATTGAATTAAGCGTCTCCAGTGAATCCCTCACAACTCCCCTTTTGACACCTAAAATTAGTCATTGCGCAGAAATCAGCCAACTTCACACGGCCGCCAAGAAACTGTATGGGGACTATCATCAATCATTATCATCAACAGCCTTATTAATCTCCCCACTGCTGTGGCTCAGGCCTACCCTCTCCACGAGGGCGTTCGAACTATAGCCACGCTAGCCCATTGCGGGTTGGTGGACTTCACATGCGCCTAAGAATTTCATCTTCGGCGTATGCAGGTTTCCTCACGATGTTTTCCTTCACCGTTTGAGAGCAGTTAGTATAAGTATTTAAGTTTCGGGAAAAAAACTATATCTACTTACAAATGTTGTGTTGCAGCGCGGTGCAATGGCGGTGCGGTGATGTCGGATGCGTGCGCGGGCGCAGCGGTCGGCGCGGGGGAGGGCGCGGCGGAGTGCGCGGCGCGGGGCGCGGCGCTGGAGCGCGCGTACGTGCACGACGTGTACGAGCAGGCGGGCGACGGCGGGGAGGAGGCGCCGCGCGCGCCCGCGCCCGCCGTCAGGGCCTTCCTCTCGGACCTCGACCCCGGCAGCCTCGTCTGCGACGTCGGTCAGTACCACACACATATACATAATGATTGTACGCGACGTCTCGCTCGACTGCTGCGGACATAAAGTTTAGATCTCTTTGGTGCGTGCTCGCGGCCCTAAAAGAAGCATTCTATGGGTGTCAAAATCGTGTCAAATGTATGACAATACTGTTACTCACTCACACATTCTCGTTTTCAAACTCCATATAAATTTGTATTAGCAACCTCCTCCCGCTACTCCGCTTCCTTTGTCCGCACCCCCCCTGTAAGTGGCACCATTGGTTCCCATACTAAATATGCAAGATGCAGTCTCCATAGGGGAGCGCGCGCGCCACCTATGAGATTCGAACCTTCCTGGCTGCAGAGGTGCACTGTCTAGTATACAGGTCCTGATTAATTCGAACTTTACATGAAAGTGGTGCATCTTTATTTTGCATCTTTATACAGGTCCTAATTCAAACCTATTTCTGTTTTGTACGGTCGACCGCACGTCAGTGGAAACAAAACCAGTATAAACTGGTCTCTGACAGTATTTTAACCCCTAATAGACTAGGCCAGCTCAAGGTCAAAGTGTTTTCACTGACGTGCGGTCGACTGTACGATCTATAATGTATGTCGCTCATTTGCGTTACCGTTTTTTCACTGCAGATTTGAATCTAGTTTCTTATAAATATAAAATCATTGCAGTTATTATTCTGTTTGTCTTTACAGTATTTTTTTTGGTAATACAATTTTAACCTTTATTTTAAGTATAGATTACAACAAGGCAAGGTATAGGTTAAATTAAATTATATCCCAGATGAAATACGTGATTTGAAATACACCCACAAGCTTGTAAAGATTCTCTGTTAACATGTTAGCATAAACATACATAATTCAAAAGGTGAAGGTATTCCTTTATTATCAGAGGTTGTTAGACAACCGTGGTCTGCCCACGCAGACTTATAAATGTTATATAAACAGATAATTAGAGATCCACATGAGATTCCCTGGGGAAATGCCAAGCGTGGGCGTGGTAGCCCCCGCGCCTGGTAAACAAGACAGTTTTAAGAGACGTTTTTTTTGTCGTGGAGAAAGCCAAGATGTTTTTTTGTACCAAAACTTGCCGTTAGGATGATTTAGATTCACTTTACTTACAGTTACTTTTTTACTGCTCATCATGCTAGTGGCACCATCTTTAGGCAAGCTTAGTAAAACCTATAACTGTTTTGAAAAGGCTTGTTATACAGCAATAATTATTATTATTTGCTTGCACGACGTGCAGAATGTGTGCTGGACTTAACAAGCTCTAACATTTTTAAAAAGTAGGTTTTGGCTTGGTTGGACTAGATATTTAAGCCATGTCTCAATTAAAATATCAAGTAATATGGCTTAAAAGTCTTGTAACCAAGCCAAAACCTACTTTTTAAAGCGTGTCTATGCCTTGCTGGATGCCTTGCTAGGTGCCGCGCTAGATGGTGTAAATGCTAACGTCTAACATGACATTAGCATCTTGGGCGTACGCCCGCCAAGGTCATGTTAGAAACATGACCTTGGCGGGCGTACGCCCAAGATGTGTGGTGAAAATGGCGCTTAAGTCGAAACATAATAGAAGGAACGCATTAGGTATACAAAGTGCAGCAAATATTGCTACTTCACGGTTTCCGCGTGCTACGAGCGCTACGGGCGCTACGCCGTAGCAAACGTTCGTAGCTAGTGTCTACATATAAAATATCCAGGCAATTATTGTCAAAGCCGGAATATTATGATATTATTAAAGCGTATCCCAGACCTACCGGAGGCCGCAGCTTTTTAAGCAAAATTAAGATTGTACGGAACCCTTAGGGCGCGAGTCCTACTAGCACTTGTCCGGATTTTATTATTATTATGCATTTGATAGCCCAATTGTTGAGGAAGGGTTTGTCCAACTAGACTATTAGTTATACCGTATAACAAAATGGACAAAAAAAGTCCAAATAGTTATACTGCTCAGTATAACTAAATGGCTTCGATTAATTTGGATTCGTCCATTTAGTTATACTCGCAAATAAACAATGGGTTTATCAGTTTTTAATATTTATGGGGTATTTTTCGGTCTTACACATTTGTATTCAAATTAAAAATATTTACATTCAGGCTATAGCGGCTATTTAACATCAGGCTACGACCGTATCCGAGCAA
Organism: Metalampra italica; assembly: GCA_949699065.1. Taxonomy (NCBI): domain Eukaryota; kingdom Metazoa; phylum Arthropoda; class Insecta; order Lepidoptera; family Oecophoridae; genus Metalampra; species Metalampra italica. The sequence goes on from OX452989.1 coordinate 4,938,467, forward strand.
AAAGATAATGTTAGAAATAACCCAGAAAACGCGGGCGAGGCCGTGGGAAACAGCTAGTCCATAATACCAAGAATCACGCCTCCGAGATGTCATTGAAAAATACCAGGAAACGTTCAATTATTGTTATTGTATGTAAATGTCACGGGGTAAGGGTGGTACACAACTGGTCGTTATCTTGTAACAAATTGTAGTTGTGCGACTCGTGTGGCGCCACTCGATCGACACTTGACTTCGCATGGCACAGGACCGACAATCGATGGCCGACTTTTTGTCGGAGGGAAAAGAACACATGAATTTCTTTGTACCGATGACACACACTACAAAAAGTCGGTAATACGGCTGGTTACTAATAAAAAAAAATTACAATTATAAAATACTGTTGACGGGTTTTAAAATTTACTATTTATTGCTTCTTTGGGCTCCCTAAACGATCATGCGGCATGACATGCATTCGGTGCTGTCACTCATGCATGACCGTCTAGCTGTAGTGATTGACGTGCATGACATGCAAACTACGCGTTGCTTCACTGTACTGATTGATAGCAAGTATGATGGTCCATCATGCGGCATGACATTCACGTAAACGTTGCATGTCATGCAAGCATGATCGTGTAGGGGCACTTTAACAGCTTCACCCGCGTGTTTTGTTTATGTTTCCCGCAGGAACAGTTTTTCCCGTGGTAACCAGCCTATTAGTATGTTCGCCTCCACGGCACAGGACAGGCTGTGTCCGCAAAATTTCATGGAGATCAGTATAGTGGAATGAGAACCGTGAAACCATAACAAACAAACTATAAGTCACTTTCGGGTTTATAATATTAGGATTAAGTTTATATTTTAAGTTAAGTAGGAACATATAAATCACTGGATCCACCTTTCTAGATCGGTATCCATAATTCATAGTTTATGAATCATATAAAAATCCATTATTGTTAGTAGGTAAATCTAATAATAACTCGTGAGAACTCACTCTCGAACTAATCTAAGTAGTATAGATATTAGAGATACTAGGCCTAGATGCCCTTTGCATGTAAAGTATTATTAACAGGTCCTCTTTGTTATTTTTAACCTGTAAATGTCATAAAATGTTATTTTTAAATACTTGTGTGGGCTCCTTGTATAGGCTATCTATTACCACCCAACACCAGCTATTTACTTAATAGTGAAAGCCTTATAAATCTAGTGGCTTTTGCTTGTATCCATTTACAAGTAATTTGGTGTTTGTCGATGACAATTTTAAGCTATGTGGAATTTAAGTTATTTATGTGGAATTACAAATGCACTCTTTTTCGACTTTGACTTTGAGCTTAGTTTGTGATTGGTGCGTGATTCGTGATTGTCTCCAGGTTGCGGTAACGGCAAGTACCTGAGCGTGAACCCGTCCGTGTTCGCGGTGGGCGGCGACCGGTGCGCGCGGCTCGCGGCGCACGCGCGGCATCACGACAATGAGGTCAGTTCTCATACATCTGTGCATGTTATTCGTGTTTTTGAATAGAAGTACTTGCTTCCCATCCAATCCCATCCCATCCCATACCATCCCATCGCATTCCATCCCATTTCATTCCATTCCATTCCACGCCCCTCTATCCCATCCAATTCTATTTTATTTATCTTCATAAAATTCACAGCACTTACCAGTTACCATGTGTTAATGTGTATGTGCAGGTGGTGGTGTGCGACAACCTGTGCCTGCCGTTCCGCGACGAGTCGTTCGACGCGGTGCTGTCGGTGGCGGTGGTGCACCACTTCGCGACGGTGGAGCGGCGCGCGCGGGCGCTGCGCGAGCTGGCGCGCGTCACGCGCATCGGCGGCCGCCTGCTGCTCACCGTGTGGGCCATGGAGCACGAGGGCAGGAACTTCCACTCGCAGGCAAGCAAGCAGGCACACACATATCATTGGCGTTAACCGTCACACACGGTAGACGCGGTCGAAGCCGGAGGGCTAGGAGGAGTCCTACACCTACAACGTTTGTGGTGAGCTGTACAGCGCGACCTGCGACCGGAATTTCAAGACCAAGTTTGGTTTCGCGAGTCAAATCCGGGCAGGCTCCGGAAGATGAACGACCGGGTGTCGCGTCAACATCATCAGGACATCATCATCATTGGCAATATAAGGAACGGCCACACATTTCTCACTCATTCACTAACCGACTTACAAGGGGGAGAAGTGATAAACGGAAAAGTTTAGAAATGTGTGGAATGGAGTGCATCGGGAAAGAGCCTCTTGCCTATGTTTGTTTGTTTATTTGAACGCCCTAATCTCTGGAACTACCAGTCGGATTAGAATAATTATGCATTAAAGCCCAATTTTTGAGGACGGAAGGCTATATTTAAAATCACACTACGACCCTAAGAAGCCGATTAAAGTAGCTTATAAAAACACTGGCGAGGCCGCTGGAAACAGTTGCCTTGTAATCCTAATGAAGCGTTTTTTATTTTCAGGATGTGTTGATTCCCTGGCATCGACCAGTTACGTTATGTCCACCGACGCCGGCTCCAAGATTTCTCTCCGTCGATAACGACCAGTGAGTTTCTTTGTACATTTCCAATTGTAAAAAAAATATGTTAAATATTGGATAAAACTACGATAATCTTATTTTTAATTTTACAGTACCGTCGAACCATGGAAAAGCCGCGACGGTTCCCCGGGCTCATCGTCTTTATCATCGCCTAACGAAACGTGCTACTCGTTCGTGAGACGAGCCCTACAGCGGCTAGCAGGACGCCGCTCGTTTCTACCGTCATGGGGAGTAGCTAGGCCACCTCCAAGACCTTGTACCCGGCCAGAACCACCAGCGGCCGACCTCCCGATAGAACTGAGACGGTTGGACGAAGCGATCCCTCCTAGACTGGTCTCACAACCTTCCGACGCATCAACTATGAAGTCAAGAAGTCTGACTGATATTGCAGACATTGACCGCAAAGCTCTTGCTCGATCTAGATCAAGTTTACCAAGTCTAGGAATTGATGAAAATGAACCACCACCGCCACAAACCCCAGCACCCGATGTCAATGAGCCGAGAAAAAAGCCGAGACTAGTCAAACAAAAGAAGTCAATAAACGAAGATGACGCTGACGAAGATCTCGACAAACCGACAGACATGAAAAGTTTGGTCGAAGAATTGCCTAATTTCAAAATTCACACACACAGACTACAATCTAAAAAGCCTGGTGTATTCAAGCAAACCTCACTCAATGAGGAATTGATGTCTGTAGAACGGTTAAGGGAGAAAGAACACTTGCGGAAAAATATACAGAAGCAAGCATCTCTAAATGAAGAATACTTATACCGGAGACCAGGTGCCTTAGACTCGATTCGCGACTCAATATTTTCGACGTCAGCAACCACTGCTAAAAAGTTTCAATCACTGAAGAACGGCCTCACTAGTAAATTTAAAACGTCTACAACGAATATAGATAAAGTAACCGTGTTCGTGAGAATGCTACAAGGTTGGAAAAGTCACGGACCGGTGCCCGAAGTTCCTACGCCGAGCGACAATAATTCCGGGAGCGAGAAAAGTTACCCTGAACGACGACATTCCAGAGAAGATGGATCTGACTCCTCGAAAGATAGTAGCCTTCAAAGTGACACAAGTGTAGATTCAGAGGATAGTTTTGCATCTGTAATATATGTTCCAAAAGCAGATGGTTCCGGAGATCCCTTATCTCCGACTCCCCTGTCTCCAGGGCCAACTTCACCAAGATTAAAAGTATCTTCAGTGCCGACCTCTCCTAGAATGAAAAGTTCTCCGGGGTTACCATCGCCAAGAATAAAGCAAGCGTTTCCATTAATTCGGCCACCCGCATCGCCCATTACTGTTCAAACACCGGGATCTGTAAATAAAATCCTGGTAGCTCAGTATAGTTTAAAGAATTATTCTACATCAAGCGCTGTCTGTGCCGTACCAATGAAACCCCAATCTAAAAGTCAGCCAAACTCGCCACCTAAATCCGAATCAGAAGAGAATATTATTAAGCATGAACTACAGCCGATAATTAACAATAACGTACCGTTGGAAATATTTGAAGATATAGATCCAATACCACCAATTGAGGAGGAAGAAGAAGAAACATCAGCTGAAATAACTAAGGAACTTATTGCAGAAATCAATAGAGATATAGAAGAAATTCATAAACTCACAGCTGAAACGAATCAACTTAAACCTCGTGTCGTGCTTCAAGATATTAAACCTTACCCGAAAATCACTTTGCAAACAGTTGCGGAAATACCCGAGATACCCCAATTCAAGCCTAAGGAGCCGAGTAAATCACCAACGACTGATACGTTAGACTGTAGATCCGCAGATCGAAAGCGAAAAGAAAGAATTCGTCAAATAAAGGATATGTTGAATAAAGGTATCCCTGGAGCAAACACTGGAAGACGACCACCCTTCCCGATAGTACGTTCGAACAAAGCTGAACCAACAGCAAAGAGTCACCCTAAATTGATGACGTTAGAACTGTTCAATCCAGCTATAGACGATGTGGATAGTGACTCGAGTGGTGTGTCATCCCCTGATTCAGTAGATAGCGTTATAAGCGTTGTACCAGAAGAGCTTCGAAAAACTGCTATGGAGAAAGGTAGTGTAAATACATGTCATTGTACCTGCTAACTTGCTTATCACCCACTATATTAATTTACTTATCTGTATGTTTGTTACAGATCTGCCGTCGGATAAGAAAGAAGAACAACCTTACATCACTCTAGATAAATCACCTTCAGTATTACCAGCTCCACAAAGTCTTATCGAGGCAGTAGCAGAAGTAGCACATTCCTTGGACGAGACTTGTGAAACCGTAATCCAATCTAGCCCGCGATCAAAACGAAAACAACTTGAGAAATTGGAAAGTACGGAAGCAATGGCAATTGTTCAAGGAGCTTCAAGCAGTAGTAGCAGCAGCAACTGGAGTCTTAATAAATTATCTCCTGGAGACTTGAGGCTATTAGAAGACAAATCACGATCTCAATCGCACACGAGCTCAAGTGGAAGTTCGTCAAGTTTAGAGCGCCTTTCACCAGGAAGAAGGTCCAAGGATCGCTCTCCGAAACCAGGTAGCACGAGCAATTCTACTTGGAGTTTGAACAGACTGTCACCAAATAGACCTGAAGGGCGTTCTCTTGATGAAAATTTAAGTAAAAGTCACAGGAGTCCTACGAGACTACCATATGACTCTGTTTCAATATCTAGTACTGAATCAGAAAAGTCTGTTTCAAAGTCGGAAAGCTTCAATAGGATACAGAATGAACCTTTAGTGACGTGTAAGTCTGACATGTTAGCGAAGGAAGACGATTGGGTGGACAAGCAAAATCGTAATCAACATCTAACTGAATTTGCTGAAAAACTAAGTGAAAAATTACTACAAGAAATTGATCAATACTCTAAGCGAATCAACGAAGATGATTTTGACCTGCCAAGTAGTAGCAGTAGTGAAAAGAGCATTTCACTTAGGCTCAAACGCGAAGAAGAGGATAGAAACACACAAAAGATTTTAGACGAGTTGTCGGATAGCTTGCAACATCTAGAAGATCCGTACAGGAGTAAGCTTGGCGCGGAAATGCAAGGTCTGAGTAAGCTGACTACAGAAATCCAAGAAAGGAATAAGTACATAGCCTCATTAAACGAGGCGCATGAGACTGACCTCAACAAACTATTTCCTAAGTGTGGATCTAAGACGAAAAGCAAAAAGAGGTCGAAGGACGTCGATCCAATTATCAACAAATACCGAGAACTTAAAAAGTCCATGAAGGTTACCAGTGACGAGGACATTTACCTAAATAATTGTGCCAATATCCAGTACAATATTAAACCAATCGTAGATGAAAAACTGCCCGATATAGACACCAAGAACCCCGATGAAGACAGCGCCATATCGTCAACTAATGGGAATCCCGAAATCACTATCGATTCAGGCACTTACGACACCAGCCAATCACTGGAAACTGGTTATTCATTAGAGTCAGAAATCAGCGTAGACTCGCTATGTACTAGTACCGACAAGAGGTCTTCACTGAAAGTAGGGCAGTCGACTGACTCCAGCGACCTGGACAAGATGGAAATAAGCCCCGAATCTATTACTTCGCGGTCGAGTACTAGCACAGCGCCTTTGAAATCTGGTTTCTCAATAGAGTCCAGCGACACCTCCGCTGGCAGTGACTGGAGCCGACGTGACAAGACCGGAAGTACCGCGTCTTTGGGCTGTGCTAGCCTGGCTTCTTTACCATCCTGTAGCGAATGTTCAAAGGAAAGGAAACTGCTGGAAACCCGGTCGTCATCTGAAGACACGGCCACAGCGCCGGCGATACCTTGCCGCGCCGTGCCACATGCACCTCTGCTACCATCGTTGAGCGACGGATCTGACAGCTTACCATCAGAAGGAGGTGCAGTGACATACCACAGATACTACCATGTTTTCAAGCGAGGAGAACTGGACCAGTTAATTGAAAAATACGTGGAAAGTCTTCACGTCGTGTCGTCTTATTACGATCAGGCCAGCTGGTGTGTCATAGCTGAAAAAGTTCAAGTATGGACCATTTAATTGTTTTTCACAAATACCTTTCAAGATTTGCCTTTACCGGGTTGATAAAAGTGTATTACCGTATTTATAATTGAAATAGTGACGAATATAACTGACTTTGATCTTAAGACACTACTGTGAGGTGAAGTGACCAAATAACGAACTCCTAGCGAGTGTTATTAAGGACATTTTCACGAAAATAGATCTATGAAGAGCGACATTGCCAAAAGCGAAGCTTTTGTTTATAAAATATTCTAGTCACATGATTGATTTTATAGTTATTATCTATAACACTCTGTTGCCGACTTCAAAGCATAGTCTTACATAATAAGTCTATGTTTTACATATTTAGTATCCCAGAACTCGGAATAAATAGGAACTTGTCGCCATATAGGTGACGTATTTGAGCAAGTGGCAACCGATAAATTTAGCGTATAAATTCTAGTGCCTATTTGTTCTGAGTTGTGTATTGAGATACTCAATTCAATGTGGGTATAGAACTCGCAGGTATGAAAACTAAGAGCTTTAAATAGTAAAAATATAAATTATAAAATGTTAATAACTTCGATGGCTCAATATATAACATAAGCTATTCATAGCTTATTTACTATATCTACCATTATGTACTACCCTACAGAGTTATATTACGACTTATCCATCAACCGATGTGGTTTTATACCATTTTCCAAGACCAAAGAATATTATTAGAGAATCTTAGAAAAAATATTCCTTAATTATAAAATAACAACAGGGAATTGGCCAGTTTGGAATTAGATTTGTTGTCGTATTTAGCTGCGATTTAAAAAATATGATTGAGAACTTAAAAAATAGATTCAATTTTTGAAATTGGTCAATTCTTGTTAGCTCTATGTAATTGTAGTATAAATTATAACTATAAATATTATTCTATGACAATAACGTGAAATTAAAAAGAACATTATATTTTAGTCTATTAAAAAGTTGCATATTCCTGAAGTTTGAAATAACTAACGCGCAAATATTTCGGTTTTGGACTATGGTATAAAACATTTATTCAGAGAGTTTATAAGTTCTTTTTCGAGACATTATTTGAACTTATAAAAAAAAGGGTTATGTATAAATTGTGTATGGGTCCATGGTACAATTGTTTCAAACCTAACTGCTTCATTGTATTTATAAATCATACTAAATTCGGACCACTTAGCAAGGTTAGAGGTTTTTAGACATCATAGTGGCGTAATAAATATTACCCTTGCTACTTATAAAATACTTGAGAGTACAAATACATGCATAAATCAACTTGTTCAATACTCAATGTATGTATGTACCTATTACAAATTATAAGAGTACTTTATAAATGTATCTCAACCAGTTTTCTTCTTATTTCTAATATAAATAATGATTAGTTTAATGTGAATACCAATATTTTGTGGAAGTGAAAATGCATCATCCATCTAAAAAAATGTATTTATGTGTGACTTTTTAAAAGTAAATATTTTATTCACTCTCGTGACGTGAATACAATGAATGGTACATTTTCACTTAGACTAAATCAACATTTAATTATAATTAATTTCTTTTTATTTACCAACATTAATTGCATTTAAAAAGGAATAATTTTTAAGAAAACGACTTTATATTAAGTGCAAATTAACGAATTTGGAAATTATTTATTATCAAACTATAGTTTTTATTAGAAAGTAAATAGGTAAGGTAATTCTATATCATCCATCATTTTATTATCTTTAGCAGAGCCAGAGCCAGTGATGTCACCACAATATTTATCAGAAATTGTACAGGCTGATTCAAAACGACACACCAGGAAATACTCTACTTCTTTAAAGCTTGGGTCGTTATGTATCATTCTGTAGAGCTATGGAGAACAATAAAAACTATCTCAACATTGCTTACGCAATAAAATATATGAATGTTGAGAAAAAGTATTCGGTAATGTAAATATAAGCTATAAGTATATAAAGCTATTAGACATTAATTACGTTATCAAAAAGTGAGATTAATATAATTTAGTATAGTGAATCATTGGCGCTACATTTAGCATTCTTCTAGCATATCTGTAAAAGAATCTCATGAAAAAAAACGGAAGAATGCAAAATGTAGAGTAAAACATGCGTAGATCTCGCATTGTCATTAGGATTGTACGCAATTAGTAAATACTACTAAAACTGTAGGGGATATGACTACATAATATATAAAATGCACAACCGTTACTATAATAATAATTTAAATCTGTATGTAAGTGTTCATTGTAAGTACGAGCGAAGAAACACCAACAATAGTTTGGCCTTTGCAATTTAGTGAACTACAGACAAAATATAACAGGTAAACAATGATCAACAATGATCCTTACATGAAAATTAGTAAATCCGTATAAGAAAATTGTTTGATCAAAATGACTCATTTTTATGGACAATTTACGCTCGAACAAAAAATTTACTGTGTCAAAATTGTTTTCGCAAATAAAGACAAATTAAAAAATAATAAAAAAACAACTAAAAGACACGACAAATTTAAAAAAATCTAATTTGAATTTGAAGACTTAATGGTCTCTAAGACAGTTTGTTTACCTGCATCTCTTATGGCTTCGGACTTGCCTATACTGGCCCAGTAAAAAAAAACATACTGTATAACTGCAGTTCACTAAAATGCAATAATAGCCTAACAACTGCAACATTCCACAAACACCCATTATAGGATTAACATTGAAGTTTAAGGATTTTTTCTATTATGTGTATAAAAACTAAAATATTACTTTCGAATATTTATTATTACTTATTACTCTGCCCGAGAGGCGTTAAAATTAATTTTATTGGAAGTTGTGAAGTTATAAAGCATATCAGGGCTCTATAAGTATAGAATGATATAATTTTGTTATTTTTGTAAACTGCATTAGTATAATTTTTGGTACCATACGTACAAAGTGTCCTGACAAGAGTATGGAAACCCTAGAAGGTGCAGTCGCTTATCTGTTCTAGTGCTTTTGGAAAGAATCTATTTTTAGATAACCCGAATCATTTTAATCCAAAGTTTAAACCAAAATCTCAAAATATCTAGTTCACAAAACTTGTAAAAACAATACCTGCCAAAAAAGTTGGTTTAAGTATTTTTGGGATACTTTGTACAACCTACAGGGTGTCGCCGTCACAGAGAGATATCTACAGAGGATCTTGACAAATCTGCACGTAGAAAAAATAGATATTATTATATACTTTAATCTCCATGTGACCAAACTGACACCGGACCTAAATTATGTGACGTAAAATGATTTATAGGAACATAATTTTGTAAAGGAGCTTAATTAATGTCTGCATGATTAATTATTAAATTTAATTAATATTAAATTGAAACCTAATCACGACTTGGGTTGTTCTGTTAACATTTTTACATTAACTTATTTATACATTGCTATGTATGTACCATTCCACATTGGCTTAATCTGTGATAAGATAATATTACTGTACTTATATAAAGTCACATAAAATGTAGGGACTTTACTAATTGATCGTTTGCAGGGGCATATCAGTAAAAACAAGAAACCTAAAATGACGAGAAATTGATCATTGATCAGAAAATTTTGTTAATTCTATCTGCCTTGAATTTGATGTCAAAGTACTTTTTGTATCTAAAAGGTTTTAAACAATATATAATTGGGCTGTGTGATACCAACTTGATATTTCGTAGTGAAATTTTTTATTGCTATTTTTTTCATTTGCCAAAATAGAAAGTACATAATGTTAAGATAAATAACAAAAGACAGTTGATCTGTACAATACCTACTAACTGTATCCAACATTTTTGCACTTGCGAATAAAAGAAAATTCGAAATGTTTTTATGAAAAATCATGTATTGACAGATTCATGGTTCAGACGGAGTGCGCGAAAACGGCAGCCTACTTCTCAAAACCAAAAGTTTCTTAACCAGTTGCGATAGAGGGATAACTTTCCTTTATCCGAAACCAGTTACTTGACAACAAGCTCTTGCGTTCGCACGCTCTGTCTGAATTACCCTTCGAGAAATTTTACACATAGCTAAGTACATTATTCACCGTGACAGCAACAAATTTTCCGCGTTTTCCCGTTGACCCCCGCTGCTTTCGCCACTACTGGTGGGAAAAAATTGCTGTGATGGCCAACTGGACACAATTCTAACAATATGTTAAATGCATGAAGGATAAAATTTGGTAGTGCGGGCGCCTACAAAAAGTTTTTAGCTTCATGGTGATCGATTGCAACTTATTCCCATGTGACGCCATAAAAAGAACTGAAAACTTTTTTTATCTTAAACTTTTCGTAGCCTTTAAACTAACCATTAACCCTTTGGCTCGGGAGATTCAAAGCGCAATACCTTTGAAACTCGGACGTATGTCGCGTCAGTCCGACACCCTGAAATTGTGTCTCAAAAAACTGTCATTTTTACTAGGTCAAGGACAATGTATGACAATGTCAGGATAGGTAGTAGATTATACTACATGTAGCAGGCTGATAGTCAACCTGTCAAGTCCGAGTTGAACCCCGGTCGTGCCATGTACTTACCAATGGGTTTTTCTCGAAATTTATGTAAGTATTTATGTATGATTGCTCTCAAACGGTGAAGGAAAACATCGTGAGGCAACCTGCATAAGGAGTTCGCGCATGTGAAGTCTATCGAGACGCAATGGGTTAGCATGATGGACTATCGCCCTAACGCCCTCGTTGAGAGAGTAGGCTTGTGCCCCAACAGTGGGGACATATCAATAGGCTGTAGATTTGATTAACATAAAAAGTAAAAACATAAACGGGGCGTTTGAGAACGGGGTCATTAGTATACTTCATTTCCCATTGGCCTACAGGGTGGAGTGGCAAAGGAGTGGGTGGCAACGGGAGTAAACCTAGAGAATCGGGTGACTGCAGTCGCTGTGTGAAAATTTCTTACGTTTCGGCAGTTATCGCCCCTTTAATATTGATCGGAGTACACCGTTTAAATGTTAAATAATGTACGAATCATGCCGATTTCTCCATATCTTACAGTTTATCTATCATCCAATAGCTAAGTCCCAGTTTTTACGAGTCATTGAATGCCTGGATATAACACTATTGTAACGAAATACAGTAATACAATGTAAGCTTGTGTCGAACTGTATCTATACATTATACTAGGTGACAACCTTCACAATAAAATGAAGACTTCAAAATACCAGTTGGTTTTATTTGTCCCACGAACTTCTGTTGATGTAATTCCTTGAACTATAGTACAGTCCCCACGGGATTTCTTGACGGCAGAATGAATATAGTCACAAATTGTTTGCACATCGTTGACAGTGTTTATAGTCTATGTGTGCGTAAACTTCAAAGTTTGATTTGGTTGATCGAATCAATGAACTATGTCTTGAAATTGAATGAGCGTCTGTAGTGACCCCCGCACAGCTCCCCCTTTGACACCTTATTTTAGTCATTGCGCGGATATCAGACAACTTCACACAGCCGCCATTAAACTCCGCGGAGACTATATCAAGAAGCAAGAATAGAACTGTTTTTTGGGCGTTAGACTAGACTTAATTGAGAGCGGGTACGATTACCACCCCACCGTTTGTCGGATTTATATGGCAAAAATCCATGTTTTTTAAAGAATAAATGTTTTGTAGTCAATTTTGTACCAAATTGGACTAGGTTTTACATTTGTTTGGTTTGTCATAGTACAAAGACATCCTTGTTTGAAATAATGAGATTTATAAGACGGACCCTCCTTAATAAATGTTACTTTATTATAAACGCGAATGTTTGTAAGTATGTTTGGATGTTTGTTACTCTTTCACGCAAAACTATTGAACAGATTTTGATGAAACTTTACAGTAGGTAATATAGATTAAACATCAGAATAACACTTAAGCTATAGATACCACGGGAAAAAACTTTTCTACGCGGGCGAAGCGGCGAGAAACAGCTAGTGTTATATAAAAGTTGCCTGCACGAAGTAATGCTACATTTGTTAAAGATATGATGTCGGTGGATAAATTCAAAGTCAGCGTGAGTTAGAATTGATTTTTATTTAACCTTAAAGTACAAATAAATATAAAAATACATTAATATTGTAAATTTTACCTAACGGTACATTTAGTACATAACCTACTGTTTACAAACTACGAATGGTGTGACCTCCCTTTACGCTATATTATTTTCGGACACGCAAAAAGCAATTACATTTTTTATAACATCAATTTCGCAAACATATATTTGAAGTACTTACATAAAAATTTATAGCTTACAAACAAGCTCCCTCGCACTCTTTTATATACACTGTGCTTGCACATCCCTTTTCTAAATAAAATGCCTTAATCTAAGATTCAACACTCTATTAGAAACACAGATAATCAGATCAGTAAATAATCGATTTATAAAGATCCGGAATTTTCATAGCGAAAATTTAAATGCATAGAGGATTGAACGTTGCAAGCTATCGACTTTCGACGGTATCAGTGCATGTTCCCCTTTCAATAGGTTACAATCGTTTTTATTTTTATATACTTCTGAGGAGCATTATAAACTAATTTTTTTCATTTACAAAGTTATTATAACCATACATGAATTATCTGTGTCACTAAAAATCCTATGTGATTTTAAAGAATCTAACTTCAGACGTGAGACATTCTCCGGGGCGGTGCCCCACTGTACAGTCGAAATACAGGTCAGTGGAAATACTTTGACCTTGAGCTCGCCAGGCCTATCAGGGAGTTTCAATACTACGCGAGACCTGTACATTATACTGTTTTGTTTCCACTGACGTACGTGTATGAGCATTTGTCAAAAATTTTGCCCTGAGCACTTTGGTCACTGTCCCACGTTTTTGCATAAAAATATATTTACCTTAATGAATATATTGACTTTACAATTCAACAAATTATTAATGAAAAATGTAAAAGCAGATATTTATATCTTTTACTTACTTCAGTAAATCCATTTCATTATAAAACGAAAACAAAAAACTCACCGCAAAAAAATGAGAATATTGTTTTTCCCCAAATTTTATTTCATAAATAGGGATAGGTTTTGAGTAAACGATATCAATTAGAGTTTTGAGAGTGATTCAGTGTCGATAATACTGAATTTCGTGCCAAAACTATAGGGAAGATTTTACACCACCACTTCGCCACTTCTGTTTTTGTTAATTTAGCGTGGTATCGTTTATTGCACAAGAAACCCTCCGCTTTAGAGGAGTCGGTGCAGGGACTGCCACACCCGTTTAAGAATAAGATTAAGGGGCGTCGTATAATCGGAAAGGCAAGTTAAAATATTTAAAACGTGGTCAATAAATTTGCGAAACGCTCATGCATACCGTGCGGGCGCGATGCGTGACTTGTGCTTAAACGAAGTATGCGGCGAGCTGCGCCATCTTGTCCTTGGGCTGCTTGTTGCGGTGCTTGTTGCCGCGCGCGCGGCCCCCGCGCCCTCGCGACGACGGCGCGCGGGACGCCACCGCGCGGTGCTTCTCCACCTGCAAACAAACCATGTGCACGTCTATTAAGTACAATATTCAAATCAAATAAACAGCTCGACCACGTATCGGAAGATGCAGTGTAGGCAGGCCTCCCACAAGGTGGACCGACGTACTGGTGAAGGTCGCGGGACCCAACTGGATGAGGTTAGCGCAGGACCGGTCGTCGTGGAGATCCTTGGGGGAGGCCTTTGTCCAGCAGTGGACGTCTAAAGGCTGATATGATGATGATGATGATGAAACAGCTTATTAATATGAGCAGAATGTTGGTGGTCAGGCGTGACCCACGCCTGACCTCTCAACGAGGGCGTTAGGGCTATTATAGTCCACCAGTGGTTTTGTTGATGTGATGTTGGGTGATGTTTTATTAAATCATCGTTACATAGTAGTTACTACTCTCAACGAGGGCGTTCGGGCTGTAGTCCACCATGCTAGCCCAGTGCAGGTTGGTGGACTTCACATGCGCCTAAGAAATTCTTCTTCGGCGTATCCAGGTTTCCTCACGATGTTATCCTTCAGCGTTTGAGACCAATCACTAAAGTTTCGAGAAAAAACCCATTGGTACATGGCCCAGGCGGGGATCGAACTTCGGACCTTTCGATATGATAGGCCGTGTCTTATCCCCGACGCCACTGACGGTCTTTAAGCGTAACACACACTGAGCGGCGGCGTTGCGAAAGCGTTACGGTTTTTTTCCGTAATGTTCGAAATAGTATGAAGCCCTTTACATCAAAGCGGCGGCGGCGCGGCGCGTTCTTCATACAAACCTTCGCCGCCGCAACGCTTTCGCAACGCCGCCGCCCATGTGTGTCACGCTTTACTCTTTACGTTTCTAGCGCGCCGGGTATCTAGATGTTAATGCATTAAACTTCATGTAGTTTCCTGGACCATTGGTTGCTACGAACACGTGCGATTGATAAGAGGTTGGTCGATAGCGTACCAGCGCGCTGAAGCTGGGCTCGCAGTAGAGGCAGGCGGTCATCTCGGTGAGCGCGGCGGGCAGGCGCGTGCGCTCCGCGCGGTACTCGGCCGTCACCAGCTGCGCGCCGCACGCGGGGCACGCCTGCTCGCACACGCTCACGCGCGTCGCCTCCTCGAATATGTTGATGATCACGTCACACCTGCAACACAACAAAACAACAACCTATTATAACTAAACGTGCTTTTCGTACCCATGTAAATGTTTTTGGCGGTTGAGTCAAGTCACATATTGTTTGCACATCGCTGACACTGTGTACAGTCTATGTTTGCGTAACTGAGATAACGTGATGCGTAGAGATGTCCATAAACATTAACTCGGACGAATCCAATGAAAAATTAAATGGACATTTTGCTTAGTTGGTTTTCCGTTTTGCTTAATCTCTGGTTTGGACTTTACGTAATAAGGTTGGAGTTGCATCCATGGCGCACTACAATGTCCCCACCCGGCGGTACCCGTGGTGGGTACAACCGCTGCGTTCAACTAGTTGTATAGTGGTGCTCAATACAGGTTAGACTTTGCACCGTCTTTACGTTTTACGCAATAGGAGTTAAAATGGCGCTGCGGTGCATAGGTGGACCTGAGCTCCATACCACTGGGAATTTTTCTCCCGATGGACCAACTATTCATGACCATCATCAGCTTGTACTAGTCCACTGCTGGACATAGGCCTCCCCCAAGGCGCGCCACTGAACCCGGTCTTCGGTTCTCCGCATCCAGTCACCCGCCAGACAGCCGCCCTACGCAGCTACCAACTATTCGGTGTCCACTGACCGGTTGCAGGCGAGCTTCCACTTGGGCGCGGAGGGGTCGAGCACGAGCACGCCCGCCTCGCACTCCACGCAGCCCGACACGCCCGTGGAGTTGACGCCGTACGGGCACGTCGGATGCGTGCACGAGTTGCAGCCGAAGCCTTTCTTCATGTCCCTGCGGCACAAAGAAAACATTAAATATCAAACAACAACTATAGTTTAGACAAGAAATAAATAGTCATTGAATTTATTATGCAATATTAGAAAATGTATGTAATGTCGATTGATATAATAAGAGAGTACTAGCTGTTCCCGCGGCTTCGCCCGCGTTTATAAGTAATTTCTGACTTCCTTTTTTTGCTTTTGATTGAGCATTAAAGAGCATTGAAATTGAAAATAACTGGTTATCAAACTTAGTCATCGACGTGGTACAAACCGTCCGAAGAGAGCGTACCTGAAAGGCGGGTGGTTGAAGCAGTACGGGCAGAGGGGGAAGCTCTTGCCCTTGTTGCCCGAGGACCAGGAGAGCAGCTCGAAGTCGTCCAGCGGGCACTTGAGCTCGCGGTAGATGCGCACCGTTCCGTTCTGCGGCAGGTTGTACGTGTCGTCGCAGTGGGAGCAGTGCAGGCGCGCGGGCTTCGCCTGGAACCGTACACGGTAGGTCCATCATCATCATATCAGCATATAGACGTAGGCCTCCCCCGCGGATCTCCACGACGAGCGGGCCCACGCTAACCTCATCCAGCCGGTTCCCGCGACCTTCACCAGATCGTCAGTCCACCTTGTGGGAAGCCTGCCTATGCTGCATCTTCCGGTAAGCAGTCACCACCACACCCGATCCTCCGCCCTTCGTATCCAGCCGTATTCTTCGGTCCACCTGGCGGAGGGGCTGCCCACGCTGCGAGTATCTGTCCGCGGTCTCCACTCCAGAACTCGTCTGCCCGTCTAGAAAGTTATTCCTACTTCTTTCCTTTATTTCTTTCATCAATTTGTCTCGGGCCCAGGGTAACGTGGAGTCAGTCCCAGGGACGTCACCTACCCTTACCGGTAGGTGTTTTTGTGTTAGTTACCTCTGTTGACGCTCGCAGTAGAGGCGTGGCAGGGGGAGAGGTGTGGCGGCGGGGAATGCCCCAACAGCCGTTGGTTCTACGACATGTGTGGCATCACTTACCTGAATATACCTCATGTATCTCCTGCACTTGCCGCACCTGGACAGCGCCTTCCCGCTCGCTTTGAGCGACGAGAAGCTCACTTCGAACAGCTGGTCCATCGCCTCTATGGACCGCACGAAGAACTGGAATTTCCTCCGGAATATCTCGGTGGTGTGGCCGAGCACTGCGTGGAAGTCGGCCCGCCCCACGGCGATGAGGTTCAGTTGTTCTTCCACGGCGGAGCGCATTGTTGGGAGCACTAGTTCGGGGTCAATCTGGTGAGGTAAGATTTGGTGAATAGAATTTTATATCTTCATATCCTGACGTAGGCATAAAAGAACGGTGGAAGTTGAATATCTACTGACACAATAAAGTACCTGAGCACCAGCGAACTTTTATGCTGAGGACCGACGCCTCGTAAAAAATTCAATCAGTGTCGCTAACAATATCTCAGCAGGTATTTTAGTGAAGTACAGTACTTATATTGAAAACTCTTGTCTTCAAATAAATAGATCCAAACACCTGCACTAGTCCATATGCCTCCCCCAAGGCGCATCACTGAACCCGATCTTCGGTTCCGCGCATCCAGTCACTGCCAGCCGCCTCGCGCAGATCGTCGCTCCATCTAGCCGTGGGGCGTCCCACACTACGCTTGCCTAGTCATAGTTTCCACCTGAGAACTCGTCTACACCAGCGGTTAGTGGATATTGGATAACCCCTTGTCACTTCAACATACAAATTTTTTGAGCTATGTCTAAGGCTTTGGTTGCCACTCGCTTCCCTTCCTCCTTCCCTCGTAATTGTCAAGTTACCTTCTGGTATACCCTGCACGAGCACGATGCCCTGGTTGATGGGCACGAGCCGCCGGCCGCTGACAGTCACTCCAATGTACTAACTTTTTGAGCTATGTCTAAGACTTTGGTTGCCTCCCGCCTCCCTTCCTCCCTCCCTCTCGTCATTGTCAAGTTACCTTCTGGTATCCGTGAACGAGCATGATACCCAGGTTGGTTGCCTCTCGTCTCCATTTCTCCCTCCCCCGTAATTGTCAAGTTACCTTCTGGTATCCGTGCACGAGCACGATGCCCTGGTTGATGGGCACGAGCCGCCGGCCGCTGACAGTCACTCCAATGTACTAACTTTTTGAGCTATGTCTAAGACTTTGGTTGCCTCCCGCCTCCCTTCCTCCCTCCCTCTCGTCATTGTCAAGTTACCTTCTGGTATCCGTGAACGAGCATGATACCCAGGTTGGTTGCCTCTCGTCTCCATTTCTCCCTCCCCCGTAATTGTCAAGTTACCTTCTGGTATCCGTGCACGAGCACGATGCCCAGGTTGGTGGGCACGAGCCGCCGGCCGCTGACTGCCGCTTTAATGTACTAACTTTTTGAGCAACGTCTAGCTTTGGTTGCCTCCCCTCCTCCCTCCCACGTAATTGTCAAGTTACCTTCTGGTATCCGTGCACGAGCACGATGCCCAGGTTGGTGGGCACGAGCCGCCGGCCGCTGCCGACGGTCACGTAGTTCCGCTGGCAGATGTTGTTGATGTGCACCGGGATGGACGCGTCCGTGCCGATGCCGTGCTTCTCCATCAGCGTTATCACCTAAGGGTCAAAGTCCGTTACTCTATTGACGCCATAGCTGGTGCTGTATTTTCTTACCCTCTAGATACCCGCTGGCACGATATCGAGCCAGCAAAGTATACATTTTGTTATTCGACGAGTAATAATAATTTTAAATTTCATGCCTAATGTAGAGATCCTAAAAACTCTTAATTGCGTATTTCATATTTGTCGCTTGCTATGTTTTGTCGGAACAAAAGGTCAACGCGTCAGTGACTATGTCACTAAAAAAAGTTTTTCCGACATAAAGCCTGATTTTTTGGTCAAATGTCAGAAAATTTTCTCAAAATCTGAGGAAGGGTAGAATGTTCATATCTATCAGATTTCGCTTCAATGATAGAGTAAGATTTTAAAGTCTAGAAGCATTTTCGGTTCGCCTTTTGACTTCCTTTTCTTGCCTGGCCTGGAAGGTAACTAATTCAATTGCCTCAGTAGTAAACTTAATCAGTACTCACTTCAGACTCTGTGAGATATTCTGGCGGGGAGGTCTGGCACTCGACCAGTCTGTGGTCGTGCGCCCGCAGCAACTCTTCGTCCTGCAGCACGGGCACGAACTCGTCTTTGCCGAAAGCCTGTCAACAATAACTTCAATAATTCCCAACTAGAATTTAAATATGAAGTAAATAAGTTGGTTCAAAATCAAATTCTTTATTTGCTAAGAATAGGTTACATTTTACTCTTAATATATAAACAACGTGTTTTCGAGTGGCGACCACGTATCGGAAGACGCAGAGTAGGCAGGCACAAGGTGGAGCGACGATCAGGTGAAGGTCGCGGGACCCGGCTGGATGAGGTTAGCGCGGGACCGGACGTCGTGGAGATCCCTCGGGGAGGCCTTTGTCCAGCAGTGGACGTCTACAGGCTGATATGGTGATGATGATTCCGCGCCGTATTATCCGGAGTATGTAGCCGAAACCCGGAGTCACTCGATTTGCGTCGAGGATGCCCACCGTGGGGTTTTAAGGTGCGAGTCCCACATCACCCGGCCTTCCCCCCAAAAGGTCGGGTGTGCATAATGCATCCCCCCCCCCCCCCCCCCAAAGGACTAGTCGTCTTGGAGATCTCTGGGGGAGGTCTTTGACCAGCACTGGACGTCTTTCATCGGATATTATGATGATGAAATATCAGTTTATACTGTTTTTTTTCTACTTACTTGCCTGCTTACTTAAATAATATTCTGCGTAGCTACAGACAAAAAAACGTCATCTTAATGAGCTGACCTGCCAGTGCATGATCTCCGTGTACCCGGCGTCAACGAGCGTGTTGCCCGTGTAGTAGAACGTCTCCGTGCCGATCTGGAAGGTGGTGGTGGTGGACAGGTAGCGGCAGTCGCGCGACAGTGTCGCGATGAAGTGTCGCGTTATGTAATCGTAGATGCGCCACTGGTCGCCCTCCAGCTCCGATTCCGCTGTGGGGCAGATGGTACAATTACAACGGCAGCATGTTTGAACACTTTCGGCCGCGATCGCAACTGTGTTTCACAACCAGTTGTCTGCGAGATTTTTTCAGTATTTCATGGCAACAAGTGGTGATAGAAGAAATTTGACCGTGTGGAATTATTTAGCCCTACTCCACTACTTCAAGGAGTTGGGATGGCGGGACTGACGGCCCGGGGGAATTGCACAAAACTCCCGTTTTCGTGGAGTCGGTGCAGGTACTTCCACCCCCGTCTAAGAATAAGAATAAGTGGAATTATTTTCCCGCGGGAACAGTTTACCGCGGTAAAAAGTAGCCTATATGTTATGCTAGGATATAAGATATGTTCAATACAACACCATCTATATTTTGTAGTGGTACTACAGACTCCATCTATCGTCAGTGCTTAAAATTAAGAACGTGCGACCGTAATCAATGATACATAATCTATGGACTATAATTACTTGATTACCTACATTATATACATCTTGTTGCATCTTGTACATGATATAGTTGCAATTAAAATCAATTTAAAACTTTAATCATCTGCCTAAAAGTCATTCAACCTGGAGACCTGACATTCCCGAAATCAACATTTTGGACCTTCGAGTCGGGATCATCGTGAGATCAACAGGATCAGCGCCGATCAATCAGCGTGCCACGCGGTCAGGCCATCTCCAGATCCAGATCCATATCCTTTACTGTTTAGCATTGTGTTAATACCGTAATATTTGTGCTAATATTGCAGTGATTTATTTTTGCTGTTAAATAACAGCAAGTCTCAGTAGGTACGAGCAGACATCTAACCGTAAGTACTTTCGTTTCTCATAAAACCCAAAAATGGTAAGAGGCGGGGGACAGACAGACGACGAAGATGATCAGTCTCCTCAGGAAAGATTAAAAGATTTAGTCAAAAAAAGGGGAATAATTAAACAAAAATTAACGGTTTTTGTAAAATATGTTTCATCTGTAGGCGATAGTCAACTCAGTAAAATACAAAAAGCCGAGTTTATTTTGCGTTTAAACGCAGCTGAGCCGTTATTACAAGAATTTGAAGATATTCAAAGTGAAATAGAATTCTTCACGAGTGAGGAAGAATTCACGAAGCAATCAGAGCAACGTGAAACCTTCCACAATCAATATTTTAAGGCGATAGCTGCTTCTAAATGCTTAGTAAACGAGGAAGTGAAAGGTGAAAGCTCCAAGTGTAATTCTACTAATACTTCGTTTACGCAAAATTCGGCAAAAGCTTGCAAAGTGAAATTACCTACTATCATCCTACCCTCCTTTGACGGTTCATACGATCAGTGGCTGGAGTTCCGGGACACTTACTTGTCTCTTATTCATAATTCTACTGATATAGGAGATATTCAAAAATTCCATTATTTACGCTCAGCCCTCACGGGTAATGCGCAACAAGTAATTAAGTCCCTGGAATTCTCAGCTGATAATTATGATATTGCCTGGGACTTGCTTCAAAATAGATACAATAATAATCGTATGTTGGTTCACAATCATGTCAAAGCCTTATTTTCACTGCAATCCATCAATAAAGAATGCTCATCTCAAATCCGGAAGTTAATTGATACAGTCTTGAAGAATCTACGTGCACTCAAATCATTAGACGAGCCCACAGACTCGTGGGACACTTTAATTGTCCATATAATTGTGTCTAAACTAGATTCCGTTTCGGAGAGTAGTATGTGTAATGTAGTATGTGTTCAGGTAATCACGCACTTTATGCATGTAGTGAGTTTATTAATTTGTCTGTTCATGATAGGACAAAGTTAATAGAGGAAAAACAATTATGTAAGAATTGTTTGAGATTTGGACATTTTCAAAACAGTTGCTGGCTGGGGCCATGCAAAAGGTGTTCCAAGTCTAAGCACAATAGTCTTATTTGTACCGAAAACGACGGTTGTTTACAAACTGCTGCGAAAATTCCGCAGGCAGCGCCGGGAGGCGAGCGGAACGAGTCCACTAATACGACTGCGTTACATTCCGTGCCTACGGCGTCACATGCAGCCTGCACCAACAACACAATCACAGATAAGAGCGAGCAGCCGGGCTCGACCTTGACATTGAACCCGGTGCTGCTATCCACCGCGGTGGTGGAGATCGCAGACAGCGCGAACAATTTTCATTCGGTGCGTGCCATACTCGATAATGGCAGTCAAAATTGTTTCGTCACTAAGTCACTGTGTCAGAAATTAAATATACAATATTTACAGTCCACTATCAAAGTTACAGGAGTGGGTAATTCAGTCACACAATCCACTCAGTCATGCGATATTCAATTAAAGTCTAAAACCTGCAATTATAATACACAGTTAAAATGCTTGGTTTTACCCCACATCACGTCTAACTTGCCATCGGTAGGTATCGATGTTACCAGTATACACATTCCTGATAACATTACTCTTGCGGATCCTACTTTTTGTTTACCGTCTGAAATTCAATTACTTATCGGTGCGGACAAATTTTGGGATTTATTAAACGATGGGAGAATGCGTTTATCCAGTGGTCCTTATCTACAAAATACAAAGTTAGGATGGATAATATCAGGGCCGTTGCACACTGAGAACTTGCGCATAAATCAGGTTCAGTGCAACTTCACTCAAACTTTAGACACACAGTTAAGAAATTTTTGGGAATTAGAAGAATTTCCTATATCAAATAATACACATACATACACAAAGGAGGAACGCGCAGTCGAGGAGTTATTCGTTAACACTACACAGCGGGACAGTGACGGTCGTTTCTCGGTGCGTATTCCCCTTAAGGAGTCAGCTGACGTGTTAGGTGAGACCTTTACTTTAGCTGAAAATAGATTTTATGCGCTTGAACGTAAACTCGAACGTTTACCAGAATACAAAGAAATGTATTGCAGTTTTATGCGTGAATACTTAGACTTGGGACACATGAGCCGTGTACACACATATTCAGTACCGCATTATTTTTTACCACATCACGGTGTCTATCGCGAACAATCTTCGACAACAAAATTAAGAGTCGTTTTTGACGCGAGCTGTCGTTCTTCGTCGGGAAAGTCATTAAACGATATTCAGTTAACTGGCCCATCATTACAGAACGACATTTTTTCGATTTTGTTGCGATTTAGGCAATATAAATACGTTGCATGTGCCGATGTCGCAAAAATGTATCGGCAATGTAACATTGTTCCAGATCAAAGGAATTTACAACTTATATTGTGGAGAGAAAATCCTGAAGACGCGCTCGGTGTGTACCAGCTTAATACCGTCACGTACGGCACGGCGTCTGCACCGTACTTGAGCATGCGCTGTCTCAAACAACTCGCGGCGGAATGCAACGATGACGTCATCAGGCGGGCTATTGATGAGGATTTTTACGTGGACGATTATATCACGGGAAATGATGATAAACAGCAACTTTTACACATTTGCGATGAAGTTTCCAAAGTTCTCAATTCGGGTTGTTTTCCTCTACGAAAATGGGTTTTTAACTCGGACATAGCCACGTTAGTTGACTCGTCAAAACAACTAACGCTCGGAGATAATTGTCAAAGTAAAACGCTCGGGTTAGGGTGGTTTTACAATAGCGACGAGTTTCATTTCACAACTAAAGTTGATACAACTAATACGACTCGTGTGACCAAGCGATCGATTTTATCCATTATTTCACAAATTTACGACCCGTTAGGTCTACTGTCCCCGGCGGTTATTATCGCAAAAACATTGTTACAAAAGTTATGGTTGTGTAAAATAGGTTGGGACGAACCTGTACCCCGTGACGTCACCCAATCGTGGCACAACTTTCTAAACACAATACATTATTTACAAAATCTGCGTATACCACGCCACATCCAAGGCACACATACACAATACACAGAACTACACATTTTCACGGATGCGTCACAAACGGCATACGGCGCGTGCGCCTACGTCCGGACGTATACTGATATGAATGATTCGTCTACAGTTTCAGTTAAATTATTGTGTGCGAAGAGTAAGGTTGCGCCTGTAAAACCGGTTACCATTCCTAGACTGGAGCTCTGCGGCGCAATGGTAGGGGCGCGACTATACAAAAAGATTGTTGATTCACTTCGACTGAATTTTCATAATGTTTATTTCTGGACGGACTCGACTATCGTTATGGGTTGGCTTCGAATGTCTCCTAGTTTGCTTAAAACATTTGTCCAGAATAGGGTTGTGGAAATCAATGAATTGACCAGCAGTTCATTGTGGATGCACGTAAACAGTAGTGACAACCCTGCTGATTTGTTATCGCGCGGTCTTAGCTTCGATTCTCTTAATACCTCCACGCTGTGGTGGAACGGACCGGCATTTTTAAACGAACCAAACACTAGTTGGTCAAAATCACACACACATGATTCACACGAACATAATTCAGGTTTACCTGAGACAAAAATACAGACAGTCAGTCTGGCATGTGAAGTTAGTCCACATGCATTTCCATTTGAAAGATTTTCATCTTTCAATCGCATGAAGCGTGCTGCGGCTTATATGTTGCGATTTATACATAACACGCGCCACAAAAATAAGGCGGATCGCAGACTGGGCGCGCTTTCAGTCGATGAGTTAAATAACTCACAGAATTTCTTAATCAGACTTTCACAAAAGCAATCATTTCCTAATGAGTACAATTGTTTGGAAAATAATTTGCCACTGAAATCATCACGCAATATTAACGCAGGTTTAAACATATTTTTCAGTGATGACAAATTGATTCGTGTGGGGGGAAGGTTGGACAACTCAGCAGAATTTACGTACAATAAAAAACATCCTGTGTTGTTATGTTCGAAACATACTTTCACCCTACTTTTATTCCAACATGAACACAAACATTTATTTCACGCAGGGCCACAGTTATTGTTATCAACAATTAGAGATAGTTATTGGCCGTTAAAAGGCAGAAACTTGGCCAGACGTGTAGTGAACCGATGCGTGACATGCACACGTATGAAAGGAAATACATTATCACCAATAATGGGTAATCTCCCGGCTGAAAGATTAGAATCTGGGTTTCCTTTCTTACGTTGCGGTGTCGACTATGCAGGTCCCATGTATATTTTGAATCGTAAAGGCAGGGGAGCAAAATTAGAGAAATGTTACATTTGTTTATTTATTTGTTTTGCTACTCGAGCGATACACTTGGAGCCGGTCACTAGCCTCACGTCGGAGGGCTATCTTCTTGCTTTAAAAAGATTTATTTCCAGACGCGGAAAACCTGTAGAAATTATTTCTGACAATGGGAAAAATTTCGTTGGTGCGGCAAAAGAGTTTTCCTCGTTCATTAAAAATAATTCACAAATTATTACTGATCACGCCGCCAATGAGACTATTCGTTTTTCGTTTATGCCTCCTTATGCAAGCCATTTTGGGGGATTGTGGGAAGCGGGAGTGAAATCATGCAAACATCATCTTAGGCGCGTTGTAGGCAATGCACATTTAACCTACGAGGAGTTCGGCACGGTATTGGCACAAATCGAAGCCATCCTGAATTCTCGTCCTATTTCACCTATGTCCGCATATCCTAATGATGTTCTCCCACTCACTCCTGCTCATTTTCTCATTGGCCGACCGCTCACAGCACCTCCCTGCGATGACCTCGGCGACACTCCAGCACATCGACTGCAACGATACGACCGGGTCGAGCAAATGAGGCAGCATTTCTGGGCGAGATGGTCGAAAGAATATGTTTCCGAGCTGCAGACCAGGACCAAGTGGAAGTCAACTAAAGACGACATCAAAACCAACACTATGGTTCTCATCAAAGATGACAACATGCCACCTTTAAAATGGCGTCTCGGAAGGGTGGTTCAAACCTTTCCTGGCAAGGACGGAGTTTCGCGAGTCGCTAATATCCACACAGCGACTGGCACTGTGAAGAGAGCATTCTCGAAGATTTGCCCGTTGCCACTGCCTGTTGCGGGGACAACGGAAGAAGAAATTTCGTCCAGTGGGCCAGCGACCTGACATGTCTCCTAGAAGTACGTTGGAAGCTGCAGCTTCCAAGGCGGCCGGCATGTTCAATACAACACCATCTATATTTTGTAGTGGTACTACAGACTCCATCTATCGTCAGTGCTTAAAATTAAGAACGTGCGACCGTAATCAATGATACATAATCTATGGACTATAATTACTTGATTACCTACATTATATACATCTTGTTGCATCTTGTACATGATATAGTTGCAATTAAAATCAATTTAAAACTTTAATCATCTGCCTAAAAGTCATTCAACCTGGAGACCTGACATTCCCGAAATCAACAGATATCACTGTACCAAGTTTCATCAAAATCCGTTCAGCCATTGCAGCGTGAAAGAATAACAAACATCCAAACATCCTTAAAAACTTTCGCCTTTATAATGTTAGTCAATATCTATCTATACTATTATTATAAAGAGGAAAGATTTGAATTTTTGTGCGTGTATTTTTGTATGTTTGTAATGAATAAACTCAAAAACTACTGTGCCGATTTCAAAAATTCGTTCACCATTGGAAAGCTACATTCATCCTGAGTGACATAGGCTACATATGTCCACCCGTGCGAAGCCGGGACGGGCCGCTAGTGGGATATAAAAAAAAGTTCCCAAGCTCATGGTACATGTGCTAGGACTCACAGGCTGGCCTCATGGGTGTGATGGGCGGGTGGTCGCCGGCGTCGTGGCCCTTCTTCGGCTTGTTGATGCCGTTCGCGATCAGCGCGCGCACCTCCGTGCCCCATTTCGACGAGTTCTGCTGCTGGCGCAGTGTGCCCCTGTACGTACATTTTAATTATTAATCACCGCAGTCGAGCGCTTTCACATATAGGCGTTTTAGTCGCGCGACTGCAGCGCTTCTAAGTCTCGCTGCAGTAGCACGACAGCCGTATTTTGTATTTGTATTTGTGAAATGAGGAGCCACAAAATTTTGTTTTTGTTCACCTTTTAAAATTCTCGAAAGATACTATACTACACTTTCAAAAAATAGAAAATAGGCTAATAATAACTTCTATCCCCAAAATTTACTTTCAAGTAAAATAAACTTATGGTACAGGTTGATAACTATCAAAACTGACAGGTCTTTGAATGAACAGATTACTATCGTAGCGAGCTTTTTCTGTGGTGTTTGAATGTAATATAATTCATAATTATGTATCATGCAAAGAACTACTATACTTACATTAAATCATAGTTCTCCGAATAGCTGGTGGTTTCAGTACGTGGATAGGAAATGTAACCTTGAGTGTACAGACGCTCTGCAATCTGCAATGCACGTATTGTTTTGCATAATTACAAGAAACTATGAAATAGCAAGTTAGCATAGAGTGCCGGAAAAGAAATAAATTACACTAGCAGTTTCCCGCGGTCTCGCGCGCGGTTTATAAGGGAGAGAATGTCTTTGTGATGGGAGTCTTAAATTTGAAGGCATGTCTTAAATGTACTTAAGTTTCGAGAAAAAAAAACATTGGTACATGGTACATGACCCAGCCGGGGATCGAACTTCGAACCTTTCGATATGATAGGCAGCGTCTTATCCCCGACGCCACTGACGCTCTATTATCGAAATTAATTGCATGACACTAATTAAGATACGATAAGAGAACCGTCCAACTTATTGTAGAGTTATCGCCGGTCACTTCAGTGTAAGGGACCTCCTCCATAAGATGGGAGTATCGGAGACCTACAACATATGTAGAGCCTGTGGAGAGGACAGCGAGACGATGAAACATCTGCTGTGTGAATGCGACGCACTACCCGCATGGCGAATGAGTGTCCTAGGTGTGGCTTATCCTGAACCCGAGGACTACAGGCTCCTACCCCTTAGCTGTACAATAGCATTTGTGCAGCGAATACTTGGGGAGGAGAACAACAGGTAAACACAAGGGCTGACACAATAGATCACATAGGGACTCGCCTTTACCAACCTGCATAGCATGATGGGGCCCCATCCCCAGGCCGGCGCTGGCAACTCTCATCAGCTCCACCGTATTCAGCGCCGCTGGACGCGCCTTCACTTTCTCCTTTGCTTGCACGCTTATTACACTATTAGGACAATTACAAGTATGTTTATCAGTTGTTGAGTACCCATTTACAAGCTTCGGCTTAGTTTAGAACTAAACAGTCGTGTGTTTTGTCCAAACATAATTACTATTATTTAATTTTTAATATTAACATGCCTCATAATATACTTCTCCTCAGTCTTAGTAAAAGAAATATCTGTTGCTTTATTGGGATCCGTCAAAACGTCGTATCGTATTTGTCCATCTGTCCCCCAGATAACTTGAAAACTACTGGACCTATTATTTTATGGCACAATATATATGCTATTACGGCATATTAGCGTACCTACTTCTTAATTTTTTATGGCACCATTTCAATATATTAGGGTCAAGACAAACCAATCAGTCAGTTTGTATACATTACAATGAAACTTACACAGCTTCCTTAATCTCCTTGATGTTAGCCAAGAACATGTTAGCAATGTCTTTCTCGAAGCTCCTGACTCTTTTCCACTCCAGAGGCAGCTCCCTCCCCTCCGAAGTCGAGGCAGTCACTCGCAGCACCCAATACGTCTCAGGTTTAAAGGTTTGGATCTCATCATGACGTTGCACACAGAAACCGAGAGTTGGAGTTTGACATGGGCCATAGGATATGAGGGATGCATCCAAATCACCATATCTCCCTGAAATAAAGTAATTAAGTGTAGATGGTACAGTCGACCGCATGTCTTCATTATCTAAAATCTGGTTATGGCTTTTACAGCCGATGGCAGATCTTCTTATATAAAAAAAAAAGTCAGTGGAACCACTTTGACCTTGAGCTGGACTAGCCTATCAGGGAGTTTCAGTACTATGCGGGACCAGTTTATACTGGTTTTGTTTCCACTGACGTGCGGTCGACCGTACATGTGTGTGATGGATGATGATAGTAGACATCCCACCCAATGTAGACAACATTATTATGGCTATATCATCAGCAGAGGTCAGCGGGGGTGCTGTTTTCAGTTTTTGCATAACATGGACATACCTTATCATTCAATGATAAATGCCCCATGTGCAATTATAATAAACTAAAGAAATGATTTTATTTAGGCTGCCTTTCTGCTACGAGCTTTACGTCGCCATCAAAACAAATGAATTTTATTAGAACCTACGGAATATGATTAATGATATTAAACTCAAGGCGAAACTCAATAAAAATTGAAAATATCGAAAAAAATATAGTTAAATATAGTTAATTATTACAATAGCACCGAAAATTAAAAAAAAAATTCACTTTAAGGATCTTATCTCATCTACAAGACACAAAACTACATGACATTAATGACGTAAAAACAGCACACCCCGCCGACCTCTGATCATCAGCTATAGTTTGGTTAGACCATCATAAATAAGCCCAATAGACTCCTAATGATCCTATTTCTACAAACATCTATGTCAAGGCATTGAGTGCGGGAGAAGACTGCACGCTGATTGGTCAATGAACTGAAATGCCTACATTTATTTGCAGAGAATTTGGTGTCGAACAGGTGGGTCAAGGTCGCACTATGTCATGATTGGTCGGAAATAAGTGCTGCTGTCTTAAGACTTCAACACAATCATGAATGCGATGAGCGTATGTATGCACAAGATGAAAGTCCCCCACCAGTAGTTAAATTACACCTATTAGGACTTGTCCTATTAACTATTCTGTGCTATTAGTCAATGGGTTGACCATTGATCCTCTTTATGTATTGTTTTATGTTGAACCCATTATGTACATAGATAGAGATACTCTGTGTATATACAGAGAGTTTTAATAGTTTTGCTGTGTTTCAGCAAGTGTGAATTTGGTGTGAAATTCAAATTTACCTTGAAAATATTTAGTCTGGAAGCGTGTAAAAGCGCAACCAATACGCAAATCCAGCTCCTGGCGGGCGTCTACACTGCGGGACTCATTTTCGTTAGGACGGATGAGGTTCAACATGGCTGCCTTAATATCCTTGTCTGTGATGGCGGAGAAATGTGCTCGGTATGTAACCAGCGGGGAACACACATCGCCATTCATGTATGGTTGAACGCAACTCATAACCTGGAAAATAGAAATCTCTTAAACATGAATTCTTTAAAAAAATTTTGTTTTTACAAGATTTGTTAAGAATATGTGGTTAATTCTTAAAAGTACCTACACGATTTTGGATTATAATTGAATAAAAGAATTATTATATTCTTAACTAGGCTAAGTGCAGAAAGCTAGGAGCGGTAAGTATGATGTCTCTTACCTCAAAACAAATGTTTTCACCCTCCTTATCACAATCGAGCCATAAAATAAGAAAGTCAGCACCCTTTGCCTCCTGGGCTAAGAACGCTGGTATCCTTAACCGAGGCATGGCTTCCTTCTTCTCAGTGGGGCAACTGAACAGCTCTATGGGGTCTACTTTGTCCCAATTATTGTATTTACCAGTGAAATCCAGACCCATGACATGGCCGCATACAGACGTCATTTTATATTGAACCGGCTCATTTTTGAAGGTGCCGGTCCATTCGTGCACAGCACAGGCTGAATTTGATCCTGAAACAATTGTATGATATTCAAAATACTCCTGTAAACTCTACATACATCAGAGTCTAAAAATGGAAGTGATAAACTAACCTTTATTGGTGCTACATTTACCATTGCTGAGAATATTAGCTAGGTTCTGTGCTAGAGAAGGCTTTTCAGCCACCATTAAAGCTATTTTCATGGTACTTATTTACTTCACTTTCGCTGTTTATATCAATTCTATCCCAATATGAAAATTATGGAAGCGAGCGAAAGAAGAAGAGAAAATCAAATCAAAACCTCAGTCAGAAAGAAATTCATTCTGAAACACACATTCCACACACAGATAAAAAAATTAATGATTTTCTTTTAATTTTTAAAAAACCGACATTGACATTTCATAGTCAGTATTGCCATACACGTACATTATAAAACCAATTTTCTTACTGACAACACTCATTTATTGACATTTATAATTTAACGTTCTAAAACCAAAATACTATCCAATTAACACTTAGAACTTTTATTAAAGTAATTAAATATTTAATTAATTTTTATAATTAAATACACTAATCTGAAAGTATATTTACGATTCAATAAATTAAACACTATTGTGAGTTTTGCAATATATTTTTTTTATATATATTTATTGGACACTGGTTTAGAACCATTGGTCCACAAAGTTATTTTATAAAGTATTCACAAATGGTATTTACCTCAGAGATATTTACAAAGGTAACATAACATTAATTACATTTTGGTACACAATGAGTAATGAATTAAGTTAAATACAGGAACACGCAAGAGAAATTATTAACTAAATTAAAAAGTACTACTAAAATTAAATTTTACCAATTGTACAATGTACATAATTACAAATTGATTTATACAAAGAAGGTATTTTAAGTAGATCTATCACAGATTTGGGTAAATCATTTGATTTAAGAGTGTCAACACATTCTGCAACAAATAATAAGTTTTGCAATACTTTCTCATGACGACGATGAAGAATGACAGAGATGTCCCTCTAGATGTTGAACGCAAACGTCATTTATTCGTCTTGCTTGTATTGGGTGCGCAGGGGTGCGCCTGCTTTGCTTTGCTTTGATGAATTGCTCTTGAAAAACCTTGAACGATAGGTGAGCGTTAAATAAAATGTCTTATGAATAATTATACCTGCACGTTTTAGCGTAAAAAGTGCTAATTGAAATCATATCAAGTTGTATCGAATATTACGAACATGGTGTGTATAGTGCAGTGACAAAATGTATAATTGTTTATTTATGTAACTGTTTGCGTAGATTGTGATGTGTGAAAGTGGTTCGGTATTCTTGCAGAACCATCCGCGTCCAGAAACCATTTGTCCGACGGCCCATCTCAGAGTTATTTTGCCAGCATCACTAGACACGACAATGCCTACTCCATTTATTGATAACAGTAAGTGAAAATACAATAAAATTCTTATCATAATTTCACGCCATAAGTTCATTGGGTTGGAGCCGTTCATTGTTCCCTGATATCGACTAACATGTGTAATTATACCTACGTGTGATTGATTTCACATCGACGATTTTGTCTTCAACATGTAAATTTAATTAATTCTATTTTATGTGTGAAAGTTTCCATTCTTAGCTGTGTATTGATAGATCAATCACTCAGGGTGTCCTTTTATACTCACCATCCATAAATTTACTAAAATAGAATGTGGTGTATTAGTGGTAACTTTAGGGTATAGCATTTTAGGTTGGAAGTTTGGGAGACAATTCATTTTTATTGTGCAATTTATATAATACAATTATGATAATTATATTTTTCTCAGATAATACACCGGACTTGCCACCACCCCAGCCGGATTTCTCAGCTCCTCCACCTTATGATGTGGCCGCCAACTCTAAGCTGCCTACATATGAAGAAGTGCAACGTGAGAAGCAGATGGAGGGAGAGCTCCCACAGGTGAGATCATAAACTGCCAAAGAAACAATACCACTGATCATGTTATGTATCAATGTGTACAGGAGGTTATGAAAGTATTGTTCTACATAATGCTGATTATATTATAGATGATTGAATATATTGTATTGCTAATATGGAAGCATCAGCTGTAGCTACAAGCTGCCTTTTCATTTTAAAAAAACTTAGTCATATGTGTGTTTCGTAGCAACAGCATCCAAGTTAACAGGTGTGTGAATCCAGAAAAAGGAGTGAACATCCACTACTTATGAAAGTGAGTTGCATTTCGCGACATTAGTCTTCTCCAAAAATTTGAATGGGTTTCTTCTTTATTTTTTAAACTTATGATGGATATCTTAAACATATCTTATCTGTTATGATATGTTGTATCTGAGTTAGGTTGTTACTTACCTACTTAAGCATTATTTCTTAAACTTAAAATGTACCTGTTCCCAGATGCAAGGACCACCTCCGCATCATCCAACGTTTGCAGCGTTTGTGACAGTGGAGCCGACAGAAGGGAGTGCTGAACAGCTGGACCCAGAGAACAGCCTCCTTGGGACCGACATCATGTTCCTGACTTCATTCTTTGGTGAGATAAGACAACTCAAAGTCAAAATATTTTATTACATATAATGAGTACATTTATACACGTCTACTCTTTATCTAACACCGCTTCTTAGGTGTTAGCGCTGAGAAGAACTAGCGGCGCAACAATCTTCTGCAACACATCTTTAAAAATCCAGTTTGTATGACAATTATTGATTTTAAAATTTCGTGGACGATTCAATAATCGTCCATTTTATAATAAGCTTTCTTACAAAGTTGTTTTATGTGAGTTGACTTATTTATCAGTATTTAACTTCTTTATGAGCGGGGGTTCGCTGTCCGCCGCTGTCTTGCATTTGCATCGATACAAAACCATAGTAATACAGAGCCGATAATCCGCGGCGAAATAGCTTAAAGAATTGCGAAGCATAAGTGGCAGTGGGCAGGGCATATCGCTCATAGAACTGACGGCCGATGGGGCAGAAAGGTTCTTGAGTGGCGACCACGTACCGGAAGTACAGAATATATAATAGTACCCTGAAGACGCGGTGTAGGCAGGCCTCCCACAAGGTGGACCGACGATCTGGTGAAGGTCGCGGGACCCGGCTGGATGAGGTTAGCGCGGGCCCGGTCGTCGTGGAGATCCCTAGGGGAGGCCATGATGATGAATTCGCGGCGTATTGTCCGCTGTATGTTCCAGATCCTAATATACAAGGTGTTATCTACACTCTATTTTTCAAGGTGAATCATTAATAATTATTCAACAAAATGATTGCTAGCTTATCACTGTGAATCATTTTATTCATTAGTATTGTCTTGTCCAACTGATGTATGCATGAAATCCAACATGTGTTATTTATTTAATAGTTTA
The DNA here is from genome assembly GCA_949699065.1 of Metalampra italica. NCBI lineage: Eukaryota > Metazoa > Arthropoda > Insecta > Lepidoptera > Oecophoridae > Metalampra > Metalampra italica. Next base: position 4,972,243 of record OX452989.1, read on the forward strand.
TGTAATTGAAATAGTATTTAAATATATCTATTTACTGTATTTCTTTCGAATTGTGCTATTATGTATTTTGTCGTACAAATTCCATCCAATAGTAGAATAGACAAAAGGGATAGATATTTATAGCTTTATACACCACCATTAAATCTTAGGTCCAACTGATATTATAAATGCCAAAGTTGCTCAATTATAAATAACACCTGAACGCATTTTAATGAAACTTGGTGCAGTAATAGCTTATATCATGGAATAACACGAAATAAATTAATAAATAGATTTATTGTATTTAATCATAAATAGATTAATTTGTATTACTATTGTCTCTGAAAATATGGTAAGCATGCAGATTTACACCCTCAATCCTGTATAGAATGGGTCATTTCAATAGAGGAACAACTCGAAAACTTTTTTACTGTCGAACGGCTATTTTATAGGGGCGAAGGATATAATGTCATACAGGATATAAACCTAACGCTCTAATTTGCAGTGGCATTCCTGTTCAACTGGATCGGGTTCCTGCTGCTGATGTGCTTCTGCCACACGGTGGCGAGCCGCTACGGCGCGCTGGCCGGCTTCGGGCTGTCCCTGGCCAAGTGGACGCTCATCGTGAAGCACTCCACGGAGCTCGCCTCGCATGAGAACACCTGGCTCTGGTGGCTCATCATGGCTTTCGGTAAGCAACATCTGGCTTATTTATCTACGGATAACTTCCGATTAACACATTCGTGTCGATTCGGATGTACAAGTGACGAAGAAAGAGATGGCATGAATTTTAGAACTGTCAAATTCTGAGGTCAAATTAGTTTAGTCCTGTCAGACCTAATTTTAATAGCCATGTTTAATATGGCAATAGAATTATTTACATTTTCTTGTGTCTGACAGGACTAAACTGATTTGACAGTTCTAAAATTCATGCCATCCTTTTTTAATTTTAAAGTGACTAAAGTTTTGTTAAAAGACGTGCACCATCCGAATCGACACGATTGTTGCCATTTTTCCGCATCAGTGAAGGAATTCCACTGCAGGACAAATCCAGCAGTGGCATTTGCATCTCTGCTGTCTTATGAGATATTCGAAGATGTCTGATGATATATTAATTGTGGAATCCTTCAACAACAACCGGGTTAAGTTTTGTCGCAAAACAAGTCTTAGTCTTACTTGTCACAAAAATCTATACTAATTACTAAACCGTGTTAGCCTAGTTGGTTGTGCACTCGCCTCACGTTCATGAGGTCATGGGTTCGATCCTGGCCCGTACCACTGAGTTTTTCGAAACTTAAGTACGGTTTATTATAATACCACAGGTTTTTCGGTGATGGGAAACATCGTGAGGAAACCTGCATACACCAAAGACTGGTATTTAATTTACTATTCTAAGGCTTATGTGAAGTCCACCAAAAAACGGATTGGGGCACCGTTTGGCGGACAGGGGTTTGGCACAACAGGTCCCATAGGGTCGAAGTGTCGCCATGTATTCCTGGCCCCCACAGAAGATAAGATAAGATACTAATTACTAATATATTAAAGCTGAAGAGTTTGTTTCAACGCGCTAATCTCTGGAACTACCAGGCAATTCACCCTCCAAACAAAAAAATATAATACCAGGACCAACTAGCAACAGGTACAACAGTAACTGTATTATATTTTCTGTCCCTAGTAGGAATCGAACCCACGACCCCTGCCTGGATTCTAGATCCAAAGCCAGTGATAACGAGGCAGTCAATAATAATAAAATAATCATCGTGAAAATCGTGTGTGAATTATATAGTCCATAAACATTATTCTAATCCTACTTATAGTTAAGTTCCTCAAATGAAGGCCTAGGCTACCACTAAGGTTACTAATTATAATCACAAACTTTTACCGCGAAATCGCAATTTGCGATTTCATATAGCATATTTGAAAAAAACTTAAAAATCAAGGCGAGAAATAATCTTATCTTCTGAGGGGGCCAGAAATACCTGGCGACACTTCGACCCTATGGGATCTGTTGTGCCAAACCCCTGTCCGCCAAACGGTGCCCCAATCCGTTTTTGGTGGACTTCACATACGCCTTAGAATAGTTAAATACCAGTCTTTGGCGTATGCCAACCTGTGGTATTATAATAAACCGTACTTAAGTTTTCGAAAAACTGATTGGTACGGGCCAGGATCGAACCCACGACCTCATGAACGTGAGGCGAGTGCACAACCAACTAGGCTACCACGGCTCTTAAGGCGAGAAATAATGTTTTTTTTTTTCATTTACCTCATTGCCCTATAATCATTAATGTTATCTAAATGGCGGAAAAAATGTTTGTAATGCAAAATAAATTTTTTCATGTTAATTTTTTTTAGGGTTCCGTACCTCAAAACGAAAAAACGGAACCGTACGGTATAGGAGCACTTTGTTGGCTGTCCAAAGTGTCACGACCCTTTTTCTCAGGAAGGGGGTAGTGGCAATAAGTTGAGGTAATTTATGTCCATATTTGGATACTCGCAAACAAATCTGAACCTATAGTGTACTTCCTATTGACCTAGAATCATGAAAATTGGTAAGAAGCAAAGGTCTCACAGCTCAAGTAAAGGAAAAAACCCGAAGTCGTTAATTTGTAGTATAACTACAATAATAAACACAAAATAAAAAGAACAGGTAAGTACATATTTTTCTCATACATAATTAAGTTTGTACGGAACCCTCAGGGCGCGAGTCCTACTCGCACTTATCCGGTTTTCTGAACAAGCTAAACCAGTTTTGAAACGTAAATACCAAAATAAATACGTATAAACCCATCTCCACGTCCGATGATGTGTTGTCAAGACTGGAATTTTCGTAATACAACATATATTATGACTATTGATTATTGCATAATGCTTGACAATTTTTTTATCGATATCGATCTGGTCAAAGTCGCGGAATCTATCTGGTTCCGGACACACGCGGGACCGGTCATTCTGGAGATCTTAGGGATAGGAGTTATAATGTAACCCAGTTGTATGTAGGACCGGTCATTCTGGAGATATTTGGGTGGGATAACAGTTATAATATAACCCAGTTGTGTGTAGGACCGGTCATTGTGGAGATATTTGGGATAGGAGGTATAATATCACCCAGTTGTATGTAGGATCGGTCATTCTGGAGATCTTTGGGTGGGATAGAAGTTATAATATATCCCAGTTGTATGTAGGACCGGTCATTCTGGAGATCTTTGGGGTAGGACTTATAATATAACCCAGTTGTATGTAGGACCGGTCATTCTGGATATCTTTGAAATAGGAGTTATAATATAACCCAGTTTTATGTGTAGGACCAGTCATTCTGGAGATCTTTGGGATAGGAGTTATAATATAACTCAGTTGTATCTAGGACCGGTCGCTCTGGAGGTCTTTGGGATATTAGTTATAATATAACCCAGTTGTATGTAGGACCGGTCATTCTAGAGATCTTTGAGATAGGAGTTATAATATAACCCATTTGTATATGTGGGACGGCTTGATTTATAGCTATGTATGATTCTGATTCTTGGTCTCTTCCGCAATTAGGCCTCGTGGGCCCGTCGTGCGTGAATAGCTATGTATGAATATTAAGTAACTAAAATAGAAGTAAATAAACAAGGACACGAAAACTGTATGTTAGTTAAGATTAATCTAACAGAGGCGATTTGATCACGTACGTATACATCGATCTTATTATACTTTGTGTTAGTCACTGAGAGTATAATCATATTTTTTTACAAAAAAAAACTAAACCGACTTACTTGTTTTCAATTATGATTAATGTTCGCCGACGGCTAATTAATGATCCCCTATTTTTTTTTTTCAAATTGCAAAAAGGACCACCCTCGAAATATAGCATAAAATCAATAAAAAATGAATCATTCAAATCGGTTCACAATCGGCGAAGATATCGGATAACATACACACAAAAAATATAGTCGAATTGAGAATTTCCTCCTTTTTGAAGTCGGTTTGAAAATGTATAATGAAACTCATTGTTAAGCGCTTAATGTCAAAGTCCCGCTAATATATATTTTCCCGTCTGTCGCGTCTGACGGACGCGGCTTATTCGTATCTGGACAGCACAAATACATTACGCTGTGCAAACTATCGGGCGTAAGTCGCGGCCGTGACCTTGAGCCCTCCCTGAGCGTTCGGACGTCCGAATAGAATCTGGAGCCTCCTCGCTTCGAGCGGTCGATTCTACTAACTTTTGTATCGGATGTCGAAAGAAAATTTGTAGAATCGACCGCTCGAAGCGAGGCGAACGATTAAAAATTAGGGCTCCTGGCAGGTGGACGTCCAAACAACCGTGCACACTACTCAGCCGCGTCCGTCAGCCGCCACTTATGGACGCGTCCGATAATTTGTTTCCGGCATAACCTGTCGCAGCTGGTTGTTTAGTAATAAATATTACTGACGATCAACTGCCTGCTGCTTTTATTCGTCGAGCTAGATAAAATTACCTTATACCGGTTTTTTTGAAGTGGATACTTTAATCGCATCTCGAATGAGGGGCCTATTCGAAACTTGTACGTCACTTCCGGAACAACTTTTTTAACGAAGGATAATTTGACTTCTGATTATTATATAATAACGTTTTTTAACGTCCATTTTTTTGTTATTAGTTATTCTTATGTCTACCCATAATAATAGTTATTAATAATAATTTTGAAATGACCTTGTAAGACAGGCTGAGAGCAAGACCTTGTTGACAGATTCTTTTTAAATTGTTTTTGGTTCCTGGATCAACCAAATTGCAATGCTGGTGCCGCCGGCCGGCCGCGGCACAGTCCACTTAAATAATTTACGATTGTATCTCTGACATTCTATAACTAATGCCCTAGGTCCCGACTTATCTAAACATAAAATTTTCCCGTTCAATGCTAAATCGCTACCACAATCGGTACTACAATAAAATTAAGTATGGAATATCTGCAAAAGTTCAATTTGTGACATTCATCGCTCTAGTTCTCATGGGAAGTCCACCAACCAGCGCTGGACTAATGTGGTGGACTACAGCCCATACGCCCTCGTTCAGAGGGTAGGCTTGTGCCCCAGCAGTGGGATAATATAGGTAGGCTGTTGATGATGATCGCTCTAGCCTTGTACCTAATAACTGCTAGTGTCATAAGTTTTCAATTTTAGACAACTTCCAGCAACTGTTGTTGGGGTGGGTACTTTAAAAGCTAAAACGATTTTTTTTTTCGAGACTATACCAAAATCGAGATTGGATTTTAATGATAATTGGTACTTAATAGCTAGTAGCAATAAATAATATCAATACTCACGAACGAAGTCGCGGGTCTACTAGTCTTTGATGTGGACAGAGCGTAATTCTCTAACCAAACCTGTTTTGATACGTACCTAGGTCATGCCTCCTGCGTACCTTCACCGCCTCATGATATGATAATTAAAACCAAATAAACTATTTTAATTATTTTATAGTGGAACTTACAATTAGTATATTACAGTAATATTAACACGAACGACCGACAGTTACTCGTAGTAAGAGCATTAATAGTATGACGTAATAGTATAGACAGTAGTAGTTGTTACTCGTCGTTGGCTTCACCTGTCCAGATCATGGCGAATTTTTTTTTTTCAGAAATCGTAACGTACAACCAGTGTAACAGATCTCGTATGTGAGTATCAAGAATAGAAAGTTGTTCTATACGTTCATTATGTTTAAAAAAAAGTTTATATAACTTGCATCTCTCCACTCCATGTCCCCGGAATACATTAGCTGAAAATATTATTGAAAATCGAAAACCAATTTTATTTAACCAGTATTTGATAAGAAGTTTAATGTTTTAGCTTTAAAACTGTTTATGTACATAGATGGAGCAAAAATCCAGGTCAGTTGCGCCTTGGGAAAACTATGCCCGTCCAGCACTGAGCTGGCATAAGTGGGTGATAACGATATTAAAAGTAATAAATCTATTTATAGAATCAGCTGTTTTTCACCGTGGCCACCAATGGCGAGTACCAAAAGAGAACAGAAATCAACTCTACTGGATTCCGAAGAATCCAGTACTAATTTAATTGTCTCACACATATACATCGCCACCCTCAAACTCGTATGTGTAAATAAGTGAGTTATAAAGATACATCCGACGGCTGGCAGGCGGCGCGCAATAATCCCACTTTTTATCATTTGGCGTGCTGTTGTCATCGATATAACACCATAAATAAGTCTCATTTTCAGCTTTCGAACATAAACCAGCGCATTCCACCCCGTATGTAGAAGTTTTTGCTCGGATATAGTCTTTAAGTTTTCTGGGACTACACAAATATTTCTCTTTCCAGTAGGATGTGCAAGTGTATCTGTTGTTCTCGTCGAGCTTGCACTCGTCTTTGCACAGATGGTTTTCCACGGTGAACTGGGCCCCTCTGACGATGCTGTTCTCGTCCCTGACAGCCGTGCTGCAGTAGTCCCACTCCTTATTACGGGCACTGACCACGCACCATTCGGATTCCCAACCGAAGCGTCCGCAAGCACTCAAACAATATTTCCTTTTGGTGCGGACTTGAGAAGTGTAATAAAGCGGGGCCCTGACGTGTCCCGGATTGCACGAGCTCATTTTAAACTCAAAATCAACGATACATGTGTTGTTCACGCAGTTGGCCAGACACTGGTCCCCGTCCACAGTTGTTGATACCGTGTCGTAGAGAAAATCCGAGGCTTGAATAGATTGAATAGACACAGTAATAGCTAACAAAATGACACTCGTACATCGTAACGCGTTGGACGGCATTTGGACACGAAAAATAAACTTGTATGTTGTATACGAGATACTCCGACCGCTCCAAGCTAATCACTGAGTGGAAAAGGTATGAAGCTAGTTTTAATGCGCATTAACAATGTCCCGCTAGTTATTTTTCCGGTCGAGTGCGAGTATGGTTCGCATCCCTACTACAGTTTCTGAAACCCCGGGTTATTTTTGATACCGGGTTTTAATAAAATATAGAAATTTTCGCATTGTTTTTACTTGTTTTTCTAAACATACGTACTTAACGTTTTTGTAATCTTGTTATTCGAAATAAAAGAATTTAATTAATTAATTTACTTTTGATGAGCTATTTACTTTGAATGAGTTAATCTAGTTATAATAGTGACAGAAGTTTTGTGATCGTGAAAAAATCGCGTTTTTGATGAAAATTTATTGTAATACAAAAAGAAAGAAAGAAAGAGCACACTTTATTGACACCATTGCATCATCCAAAACGTAAACTCATACAACTATGTAACTTAGTTTGAATGGGGCGAGCAACCAACGGTGTCAACAGGACGCTGCCTCAGCTTGTTGCCGCAGAGTAGTCTGCGGCACTGATTTTCAGGCAGAACCTTATAATGGATGTGTGTGTAACTATCTAAGAATCGATAATGGGTTAAGTATTTAATTAATTGTATAAGGAAGGATATTTACGCTAATGATTTATATCAATGACTTAATTATTACCTTAATTATTTCTACCTATCAAAAAAAAAAAAGACAAACAAAGGTACTACACCAAGAAATAGTCGAAATTTTGAAGCCTCATATCATAATTCTGGGTAACACTACTTGTGGATAGCTCAAAATTTCGATACAGCGAGATGGCATTGTGACTGTTTATCTCATACAAAACAAAAAAAAAAACTCAAAATCAACAGCAACAAAATTAGTCTGGATCATATCTTTTTTTCTTTACAGGTATCCTCATCTGCATCCGCGCCATCATCCAGTACCTGAACATCAAACGGGGATGGCGTTTGCTGTCCGGCACGGCCCAGGAGCGACTGCTGTTTTTCTATTAACTCTACACTAGCTTTGTCTCACTCCACACCATATAAACTACATATTGGGCATGGTTGTGTGAAAAGGATCAATATGTGTCTGTTCTTGTCGATGGTATTTGGTAAGAATAGTGGTTGTTTAATTCTAGACCAATTTTGAAAGCACTCAGTTAAAATTCGATAGCTGTACCTGAAATCTGGCAGAAAATTATCTTTTGGGATAAGTAAATTATTAAATTTCAGTAATTCTTATCAAATTTTAAGTGATTGCTCGCAAAATCGCGTCCATTGTCACGGTTATTTTAAAAATGTTTCTTTAATGTTGATTACACCCACTAAATTTAAGGTGTGATTTAATTGATGTAGACTCAAAACAGATTTGGGTCTGGGTCAAATAATTTTCCTAAAATGTATTTTCAGCTGTTTTAGGAAAATTATTTGAAACGAAAATGTTGATAGATTCTTAATTCTCTAGTCGCACCAGCTGATGACGGGTCGATTTCAGACCTTTGAATATTTTCGCAAACATTAGTATTTGTGTGTTAATCACTAGTTGTGTATCAAAATTTAATTCGTCATTTCGAGAACGAGACGCCTAGGGCGGGACACTTAGCTAAATGGACATTACCGTCCGATTCGATATTCTTAAACATCATTACATTAGCAACACCAAAACAGAAAAACTGTATGGTTTTTATACAACAATGTATTGTTTATTTATTTATTTACCTATTCATTTTATAGAAATGAAATATCGTGACCCAAAATGGGACGATATTCTCGGCTTATGTACATGTTTTATAATATTATCTCAAACTTAAAAATATTTTTTCAATATATGATATTAAGTATCAGTTTTTGAACGATATACTAAGAGTAATACTTTAAAGCAGTAGGCTTAATTTATTTCACTATTTATTTTAAAGCAGCGTTTCCCAAACTGTGATGTGAAACCTCCCTAAAGTAAAACTGAAAAGTGCATTTTCATTCCTTAAGTTCCACTCTAAGACAATTAAAAGAACATATTAAGTCTAGGGGGATTAACGCCAAAACTTGTACCGTAACGGACAACCGATGTCCTAAAGTGAAACATCAATTATGACAAGTTTTGGCGTTTGTTCCCACGGCCAAGTACTGTTTTGATTTGAGATCACTACACCGGTGCAAATTGATGCAACGGAAATTCGACGACTTTTTAAAATTTAACACTACAGTTTGGGAATCTCTGTTTCACATTTTGGGGTGCTTTATTTTTAAGTATAAATTACAGATATTTTTTTAGAGTTGACATTAAACTCGAATTAATGTGTGATTGAGTTTAATCATTCCATGTTTGTAGTATTTTTAAACAAATAACATACAAATACACATTCTAATCGTAGATATACCTAGCCTAGTACGTATATTAAATATATGTTAACGTTTTTGTCGAATCACAATGAGTATAATTATAATGCAACCGGTTAAAAATGCTATGTATTAAGTATAAAATATTGCTGGTGTAGTTGGTTGTATATATGTTTGTAGTATGGTTTAAACATCACATAATATAATAAGCATACCCCGTTATCATATCAAGTTTGGTGGCTACCTAACAATAGTGATGTGCAATACAAACTATCCAAGTCTGTGGCACAGAATTGTAGCTAGATATGTATGGGAGGGAACTCCAAAATTTTTTTTGTGAAAATTGTTCAGTTTCATCGGCTGAGTCACTAATGTTAGGTAGCCACCAAACTGCCCACTTGATAACGGGGTATCAACATGAAAAGACAAAAATACAAGTGGTTCTATAATGATAATCGAAGGGTTATTTTTCCGGATTGCTCCGATCGAACGAACAGTCTAACAAAACGGAACGGGAGGTTTCAAAGGGGTGATATTATACTGAAAACATGAATTGTACCTTTTTCCTTTGTGGAAAATATGGGCCTTTAATTTTTTTTGAGACTAGGTTTTTTAGTTTTATTTGAGGTGCTTTACAAGTTTCTATACCCAGTGGTTTGAGCTGTATGTCCACAAAACATCTTTATAATGAACCACTCTGTATAGTGATCTCGTCATAGTAGAAATACACAGATACGTAGCTGAGGTTTTAAAAAAAGCTTTATGAATAGCTAAACTAAACACCATAATGCTTTTACCAATTCTAGCACCAAATATACGAACATTTGTTTTTAAATTATTATTTTTAATATTTTAAATATTATATTTAGTGCAATACATAATGTCTAGTTCAGAGTTTCTAGTGGAAAAAAATGTTTTATGTATAAAATTATTTACATTTATGTAGTTAGTGTTAGTTAATATAACTATAGATAAAGTTAAATAATAAGAGGCTTTCAACTTGCAACTGTTACCTACTATATATTTGAATTTTACATGTCAATAACTTCTACCACTGTAATTAAATAAATTCTATCTTGAAAATAATTATTAATTAAGACATGGGACATACTTGCATTTTAAGCTCTGAAATTAACTCCTTTTTCAAACCAATCTCCCCATAATGAACAGTAAGATATATTATTTCTTTTATTTATATGCCTAATTCCACTACTATTTAAACACGAACGTTTGGATGTTTGTTGCTCAACCACGATATAACGGCTGAACAGATTTTAATGTAACTCGTTACAGAGGGATTATATTCTGGAACAACAAAGGATGCTTTTTTAAGCGCACGAAGTCTCGGGGGGTCCTTAGTAATACATCATAACCAAGAAGGTTGGAATTTATTTTACCAACCGCCGCTGCGCCCCTCGCGGCGATGTCTGTGGCGCATTCTGTACTCTGTGATCATAACTGAAGAATTGAGTGCACTCTACAGATTTCGAAAAATAAAAAAGTTTCTAATGGAATGAATCATTTCAGATTCTTCTGGTATATTTGGTTGGTTTAGCCGGTATATCTCTGTGTTGCAACAGGTTCCTATTTTGCCATGATTCAGGTCTATTTCATTTTGTACGAAACTAGTTAAGACAATAGTTTTGCAATACCGCTTTGTGTTTTTAATGCTAAGAAGGAAATCACAGTTTGGAAGAAATAAATAATTTGACAAAATGCATTTATATTTTTGTTTTATTTCAGTTAACATTTGTTATGTAATTTATTACGTCTAATAGAAGAACTTGGTGCCAGCCAATACAAAAAAAATATATTTGATGTAACTAGGTACCTACCAAAAAAGTGCTATTGGTAATTTTTATATTGAGGCATTTCTTTGTCAGACATCTGAGCAATATCAAATAATAAAAGACGTTCATTGCTTAGACGCGCAAGCTACTGCGCAAGTGTAAGTGCAAGCATGGACCTAAAAACAGCGCAGGTGGACATAGCAAAATGATTTCTTTTTGTCAGTCCCGGCATGAGAATTGACAATTTGCGACATTAGAAAATCAAATCACTTTGCACCACTGTGTGATTTTGCTCACTGTTTTCTCGCCGCAAAAACTGCCTGTCCGAGCTGGTGAGGTGAAAACAGTATTCGGTGCAGAAATTGATCGATTCACTGCGATGTTTGTATTTAATTTGCTCAGGATGGCACTATGCAAGTAAACATAACAAAAAAATAAACCGTCGAAAAAAAGGAACTGAAAAGCGAAAAATAATAAAAAAAAGAACCTTTTTAGTCCAACTAAGCTCCTACACTAATGTAAATATATATAATTTTGAGTCGGCGCCAAACACATGCAAATTTTTAATTTTTAGCAATTCTCATTGATTGATTGTTGGCTGCCATCATTTCACTTTACGTAATTTAATTTATCAAGTATGTTAGAGAGATTTCATCCTTATGATTGACCCTAACGATCGATGCAATAAAAGTACAGGGTGTAATTTTTAAAGATTTTAGTCGGTTCGATTCCCTGGTGTGGCAAGCGAATTTTCGAAAATATTTGAATGCTGTTTTCTTTCTTTTCAAAAATAAAGGAATGTTTCCTTTGAGTAAAATTTTCTATCTACAGTATTAAGAGTAGGTACTTTCCCTACAGGTGGCATTACAAATTCCACCCTTTATATATGCGGATCGAATTGAGAACGTACTCCTCTTTTGTTTCTTTTCGTATGTTGAAAATATATCTCCATCTGTGCATACAATGTTCAGCCGAAACGCGGCGGTTTGTCCTATTAAGGTCCTATCTCTATTCAGTTGCTCTGATCTCCTGACAGTCTAAAGTCGATTCCTTCTCAAATTTGTTTTAGAGCCCATGGTAATAACAACATTCTCGAAGCTCGAGAGCCGTTCCATCGACGATAGGTAACTGATCTCGAAACGTACCTTTAAGGGGCTATGATATCTCACAGCGGGTCGGATGATCCGTCGCTATTTCAACAATACTGTATCATTCATTTTGTAATAAATATGCAGTAAAGTAGAAGACTTTTACTAGTTATTCACGATTTCGAAAACACAGTTCGTTAAAATTTTCTCAATTAAAAAAAATTCCAAAGTTAACCATTTTAAGAATTTATTTTCGCTACTTTTATGTAATAAAGCTACGTACAATCACCATATTTTGAGTACTAACTGTACTTACTAATATGCAGATCACATAACATTTGAATTTACAAAATACACATAACTTTCGGCAAAAAAAGGAAAAACCTAAATCTAAGCGTTTTTGAGCCAGCCCAACTTGAGCCGCATGGCATCTCCCTACCCCGCGTCAGTCCCGCTCTGCCAGTGGCACGGGGAACACGTGTCGCTCGCCGCCATCCAGCTGTCACTCCCGTCACACGTCATTTATTCAAATTATATTTTGAAATAGGGTAGCATCTTTGTTGCTATCCTAGTGTTTTTTGGAGTACAGTCTCCTTGACTGAAAAATGACTGGATGTTTGTTTGTAATTTGTTTCGATACTTGGTTGTTTGACTTGACAGAACAAAAATAGACGACGACGTGTAGACAGAAGACTACAAAAGAAATTTTCTGAAGAAAATATTTATTTTCCAATATCTTTCTTAATAATTTCCCGACCGTTTAGTATAATAACGAATTTTTTAAAATGGGAAACCAAGGTAACAAAAAAAAGAAAAGACTTGGTTGGCGTAAAAAAAAGGCAAAAACTTGAGTAAAGCACTAAAGTGAGTATAATTTATTTGGTAAAGAAAATTCACATCGGGTTAAATTATTATACGTAATCATAAATGTACTTATCTTTCTCAAATTAGATTACGACGATCAGGGGCATCCGAAAATAACCATGGCTCTGACAAGGAGAATGCTCCGAATAAAACAGATGTTAACATATATAACAACATGGAAAAGTAAGTTCTGAAGCAACATTTCGATTTCGGGATTATCCAATTTATGAGTACTAATAACATAACACGGCTGATAGGTAGACTTCTAGGCGGTGGTAGATAAAAAAAATTGACGTTGTATAAATGTACCCAGTGTACTTACATGCAATAAAATATTTTTGACTTTGACTTTGACTGTGTCGTAAGGCAAGGCAACAACACTCGTCCATATATGATTGTTCTCTCTCAATAAAATTAAATTTGTAATTTAATTCAATATGTACAGTTTATTGCACATTTAAAATTACAGACACAAAAAGAGAAAAACAGATACAGTAATGTACATCTAGACGGTCTTATCGCTAAGAGCGATTTCTTCCAGACAACCGCGAATATACAACCTTGTATATTCGCGGTATGGTCTGGAAGGGACACAGACATAACATTTGAAAAAATCCAACGCGATGACAAGTTCTGGAAACAGATTATGGAAGATAAATTAAAAGATTTTTATTTATCATGCATGTTGCCAGAGTTATGCGATCCTAGACATGTTCGAAATATGCCAATTCGAGAGTTAGGCGTCGAGAGCGTCAGTGGCCCTGGGGATAAGACGCGGCCTATCATATCGAAAGGTCCGGAGTTCGATCCCCGGTTGGGTCATGTACCAATGGGTTTTTTCTCGAAACTTAAGTACATTTACTGACTGCTCTCAAACGGTGAAGGAAAACATCGTGAGGAAACCTGCATACGCCGAAGAAGAAATTCTTAGGCGCATGTGAAGTCTACCAACCCGCACTGGGCTAGCGTGGTGGACTATAGCCCGAACACCCTCGTTGAGAGGGTAGGCCTGAGCCCCAGCAGTGGGGAGATTAATAGGCTGTTGATGATGATGAGAGTTAGGCGAGGTGTGACGACAAGTCCGCCCTCAATCTACTGAATAAAAAAATTAAACCGCCGAAAAAAGAAAGGAACTGAAAAGTAAAAATAAAAAGCCGGCAAGTGCGAGTCGGACTCGCCCACGGAGGTTTCCGTTCCGTCAGCCGCACTAATATAAGCTATCACTGTACCAAGTTTCATTAAAATTAAATATTTTTCCCGCGGGAAAAGTTTACCGCGGTAAATAGTTGCCTATATGTTATCCCAGGATATAAGCTATGACTGTACCAAGTTTCATCAAAATTAAATATTTTTCCAGCGGGAAAAGTTGCGGACCAGGACGCGGGCGCAAACACGCGTGACAGGAAAACCGGCCTAAATGTATTAAATTTTGCTTACCAAATGTAAGACATGTAGAAAATAATATGACTTCAGGTACATATAGACTAGAATTTATTAAAAGTATTGTGTTCCTTGGTATAACTATAGATTCATCTTTTCAATGGGGGCCCCACATAGCTTCACTAGCTGGCATACTAAGTTCGGCCGCCTATGCCGTTAGAAAAATTTGACAATTACTGATATTGCTATCGCAAAATTAGTATATTTCAGCTACTGCCACAGTAACATGGCATAAGGCATCTTACTGTGGGGTCGAGCAGCAGATATAGTGACCATTATTATTTTGCGAAAGAGAGCTAGGTATTAGCTCGATCTATAATCTGCGTTGTAGTCATTAAGAGAAAAGTTTAAAGAAATAAATATACTAACCGTATCCAGTCAATATAGATTTGAGAATATTTTGTTTAAGTAAACCCGCTGTAAAACCACAGCCGCCTGCTGGTGATGTCCGGATGGATGATGAGGGTTTCACTATCGTACAAACTACCAGGAGATATATATATCTATCTTGAATATGAAGCACACAAAGTTTAAAAATCACATTATGTAACAATTTGTTATTATAAAATAGACGATTCTTTGAATGACAAAGACGCCTGATATTAATGTTACTTGGTGATGTGGTACTCCTATGCTATAAAGTATGTTGACATTGACTGTAAATAAATTATTAATACATAGTGTTTTTTTTATTAAGAACCATCTTGGACGGTCAATATTGTGTAGCTTACCCTACATAAATAGTGCGAGTGAGATAGGTGCGCTGACGGCGGCGGTGGGAGAGGCATGCGGGGGGGAAATTTGATTTTGAGCTGACATACCATCGACTCTTAAGATAATTAAACATGACCTTAGCATTATTAAAGTTCATTTCAAGACTGACACATCGAAATGCAAAACTCCGGCATTACCTGCGGACCACACGGAAAGAGTCTTGTAGGTAAGTCACTATTCACACTTGGAGATAAAACGCTTACGGCCGCCATCGCAACTGTTTCACAACCAGTTGTCTACGAGGAATTTTTAGTCTTTTATGGCAACCAGTTGTAACAGAAGAAATTTTATTCTTGTTACGCAACCAGTTGCCAACAAGGAAAATGTCGAGCCTATAGTTGATGTCGAAGAGTTAATTTTCTTTTTCACAACCATAGTAGATATGCCAAAATGAATATGGGTGATCCACCCTTTCAGCTACTCTATTTCACAAATATTGAGAAATTTCCTATCTTCTTTCTTCTATGACAACTGGTTGCCATGAAATACAAAAAACCTCGTAGACAACTGGTTGTGAAACACAGTTGTGATGGCGGCGATTTTTTTCCTTGTTGACAACTGGTTGCGTAACAAGAATAAATATTATTCTATCACAACTGGTTGCCATGAAAGACTTAAAAATCCTCGTAGACGGTTGTGAAACGCAGTTGCGATGGCGGCCGAAAGAGATAAAACAACGTATTTTTGATCTTGCTCAACTCTAGGTATTTTTCCATTTTTACAATCGCTTGTGTGAATAGGTAAGAACCTACCTAATTTATATTTTGGGCTGCTTATTTCGTCAAATGGTCTTATCTTATCATCTTAGGATTATTATATTCTGTGCTTAGGGGGCCATAGGAATACCTGGCGACACTTCGACCCTACAGGATCTGCTGTGCCAAACCCCTGTCCGCCAAACGGTGCCCTAATCCGTTTTTCCGGACTTCACCATACGCCTTAGAATAGTATAGTCTTTTGCCTTATGCAGGTTTCCTCACGATGTTTTCCTTCACCGAAAAACCTGTGTTATTATAACAAGCCGTACTTAAGTTTCAAAAAACTCATTGGCTCGGGCCAGGTCGAACCCACGACCTGCAGTCGTTGTGAGTGCATAATCAACTAGGCTACAGGTACATTGCCTACATAAATAGGTATGTTTATTTATTTACGACATGGGTATTTATTTATTACTTAACTAAAAGTAAGTAGGTGTAACTTGGCTGTTTTTTTTTGTTGAGTCGGGTATATTTGGGTTCGTTACATAAAATTACATAATTTAACTGAATTAATCTTTATGAAGTTTTTAGTTTTACGATGATATTACCGCTTATGCGATTTCATCCAAACAACCCCATTAATAATCGTACGATTTTGGGTCTAAGACCTATATGTTGTTTCCTGCAAGAAAAAACGAATCTCTTTGGTCGCGCGCGCGCTCACTATGGAGAAAGCATCTTGCATATTTAGTACTAGCTGTTGCCCGCGACTTCGTCCGCGTGGATTTTGGAAGTAGGTACCTATCTCTGGTACAGACATACATCGTCTAGTTATAATTTTCCAATGGTAAAATGGATCATTCTAAGTACGTTCACCATAATTTAAGGTATACCATACCTTCAGGAACAAACTATGAACACCGTATCCAATTTGGTGAAGACAGATAAAAATTTAAAAAATTGTTGTTTTCACTTCTATTGCTCATAAGACTTCTCATATCAATTTTTATTATACGTGTGTATTTTTTAACTAATACAGTATGGGCAAAACCAAAACCATAGGAGATACAGGGAAACTGTCTTAGGAACCTTTAGGTATTTTTTCGTGATAATAATTTTGACATAGTAATCGGAGCAGCTGGAGTTCGGGTGGCATGCATGAATAAGTAGTAAGTTCCTTTGTTGTACATTGCACAGTCTGTTTTATAAGAAAACATTTTATTAAATTTGACTAACTTCTGCTGCTTGGATTTTTTTCTTCCGATACAATAAAATGATTCTAACATGAAACTAAGTCGATACGCATTTTTTAAAAATAATAAAAATTATTTTTCACTGGCGTTCTATGAGACAACATTTTATTGAATTTGACTAACTTCTGCTGCTCAGATTTTTTTCTTCCGATATAATGAAGTGATCCCTACATGAAACTGAGTCGAACCGCATTAAAAAAAATATGTGCAAATTGTCTCATTTTTATGGACAACACACGCTTGACCAAAAAATTTCTATGTCATAAGACACTTTCCCTGCATCTCCTATGGTTTCGGACTTGCCTATACTGTCCCAGTTAAAAAAAAACACTGATATCTCCTATGTCTATGACATCGTCTTGTTACGTTAAATGATTTATTTGTAAATGACGATAACTTTTTTCGCTGTCATCCGATTTCAATGAAACAAAGCCTATAAGTTGCGCCAGGCTGTGCTTAATCTACCTGTGAAAACCGCAAGAAAATCCGTTCAGTAGTTTCGGAGATTAGCGATTACAGACAGACAGAAAGACAGACAGACAGAAAGACAAAAAAAATTAAAAATGCTTTTTTGTGTTCTGTTACTCTTTTTTTATCGTCCACACTCATTTTTTTATAAATTTATTCAAAGTACAGACACACGGTTTCTACAGATTTATTATAAGTATAGATGGGAACCAATGGTGCCATTTACAGGGGGGGTGCGGACAAAGGAAGCGGAGTAGCGGGGGGAGGTTTGCTAATACAAATTTATATGGAGTTTGAAAATGAGAATGTGTGAGTGAGCTACAATATTGTAATCAATTTGACACGATTTTGACACCCCTAAAATGCTTTTGTTACTGATCGATATAGGGAGTAGCTATTTTTTTAAATTCATGGTTTCCTGTGACACACACCCCAATATAGCGTATAGGAGCGATGTGGACGTCAGAGAAAAATATTATAAAGCAGCCGTAATAAATTGCAGCACACTGAACGGGTTGATAAAACTCTCAGTGCCAAAAACCACCCAGTGTGGTGCCAAGTGCGGCGCAGGGTTAACGTTCCGCGCCATTTTCACTTTCCGCGCTTTCTCCCGACTCCCCCGCCCATTGGCGGGTTCGTTCAAAAACTCCCCGTGCCATAAGAAGGAAGGATCTATGAGGATTTCCGTAGTGAGTTCAAAGATAACGGCACTTGTTATCGGGATAATAATTTCTACAGGATATTAGGTGAGTCTCATTTGATTTTTTCGTGAATAAGAAAAGGTCCGCTACCGCTAAACACAGATCCCTCTAAAGAACTTTGCATAGAGCCTACGTATACGTACTTCTAGTTGGCAAAATTCCAAACCACCCCTATACCCCCATCGCACTTATGGAATAAGCTTTGTGACGTATGTAGGAAAAGGAACTTATACATCTCGTGCCGAAACAGTTTTGTTGTGCCTGTGAGATACTCGTGGGTAGCATTTCATTGGCATGTAGAAAAAGGTAAGCTTTAAAGTTACACAACCCGCTCAATATAAGTGGTACTTAACTATTTTTTATTTGTTATTCATATTTTCTTAAGAAATAAACTCATCTTATTTATCATTTTCTTTTCTTTGTATTATTTCCGTGTATTTTAGTGTGCGTCAGTGGCGTAGGGGATAAGACGCGGCCTAACATATCGAAAGGTCCGGAGTTCGATCCCCAGCTATGCCATGTACCAATGGTTTTTTTCTCGAAACTTAAGTACATTTACTGACTGCTCTCAAACGGTGAAGGAAAACATCGTGAGGAAACCTGCATACGCCGAAGAAGAAATTCTTAGGCGCATGTGAAGTCCACCAACCCGCACTGGGCTAGCGTGGTGGACTATAGCCCGAACGCCCTCGTTATGAGGGTAGGCCTGAGCCCCAGCAGTGGGGACATTAATAGGCTGTTGATGATGATTTTAGTGTGTACTTCAATTCAAACAAGGAGTACTTAAATCTTGTAAACGTATTAAGAAAATAAACCTATAACAACCTACCTATATTACATAAATTATTTGCACTTACGTTTTCTCCGTATTTACGTTACCGCTACCCTTCTGCCGTACAAGTACCTAGGTACCACACTAGCTTGCATTAAATTCAAAAATCCTGAGTTTTGAAGCTTATTTTTATGTGTAACACTTTTGGTCAGAATCACCCAGTTAATTATTACAATAACAATAATGTTGGATAAATTTACACACGGCTGTTTTAGTCTCAACTAAGCCGAAACTTGTAAATGTGTAGGTACTCAACAACTGATAAACATACATAGTTAGATAAACACCTATACTTTAAAATAAATACCTAGGTACTTAAATCCATACAAACACCCAGAATCCGAAAACCAACAGACCAACTAAATCTACACCTTTGATAAACTAGGATAATTTGATATATTATAAAAGATAATATGATAAAAGTCGAATTTATGTTTAACTTCCATAGAGCGATTGTCGCAATTACGACAAAGCTCTTAAAAAAACGATTTTAAAAATAGCGATTTAATTAAAATATTAGATACCTACTTACCAACTGTTAAGTTACGTTCAGGAAACAAAAGTCACATTGTGATGTACGAGTATCTAAGACCGAAATCAAATTGTATGTGTAAGTCAAAGTGGCAATATACTTACTATAGTAACCACGACAGGCAATCTAGGTTTTCCCAGCATTTTCCTATGAACCCGCCAATCAATGCAAGTCACATTGCAGCTAGGAGGTTAATGTCCTATATGAGGTTTTCTCGGACGCCGCCCGGGGGTGTGGGGTGGCGACGCGACGGCGCGCCTAAGATTTACGGCTAAATTATAACTCGCTTTAGACTTACGAAAATATTTTATAGACGTCTTTATCGGCTTTTAATCATTGCAGACACTTCCTCTGATTCAATGGAAGGATTAACCGTTAAAGTTGCGTTTCACACTCTAAAGTGTGCGTCACTTTTGTTTTGTATTTCCCGGCTGTCTGTTAGTTGGTATTTAGATCGATTGGTGGATTTCACTTATAACGCTCTAAGACGTTTCCCTGGTTTCTCCACTACTCATTCTTCACGGGAAAACTTTTGAAATATCAATCCGTATTCTTTCTTACTTGATTTATAAATTGATTGGTATACGCTACTGACCCGATTTAAAATTTCAGCGTGAGCAGCTGAAAACAAACAACGAAGTTAAAATGTTAAAACTAATTATAGAAAATCTTCATCTAGCCACGCTCTAGCTACCCTTGGGGTTGTGATTACGTCAGGGTAATGACAAAAGGTTACGTAAGGTCTGCGTCAGCGGATACTGTTTTGCATAACTCGACTAGAGTAGGTATCAGATGAGTTGTGTGCCATGCACCTGACTTTCTTCATAACGAATTGCAATCTGCAGAATGCAGCCGCCTCTCAATGGATAGTCTCGTGACCAGTCCCGAACTAATACGGTTCAGATTAGTACAATGAATTTATAATAATAGCAATGTCTGGCAAGTACACTTGGCCGGTGACAATATACTATTTTAACTACTATTTAGATCGGGCCGGCTGGCCCTTGATCTAAATCAAATTAGTCAACTGAAATAAATAATTGTCTGAGAGTCCGTAAGGATTTTAATCTAAAATGATTTTAAAATGCTAGCCTGAAGATCAGTTATCAGTTGGACATAGAAAGAAACTAATGAAGAAGTGCTAAAATGATAGAAGCCTCCCACACATAACGAGTTTATTTAAACAATATTAGAGGAAAAAGTTAGAAAACAAAGAGGAACACCCCAGTTGCAATAAATATAATATAGGTACCCTACTTATACCAATTAGGTACAGGAGTGGTGCATGCTTGTCGTACCAGTATAGTGGAAGGAGAGGGCGGGAGACCACCAAGAGTGGAGGAGGCTGGAGGGAGAGTGGCCAGCCCCTTAGTAAAGAAGAAGGCAAAAGCAATTACCCTTTCTTACATAGATAACACTACTAGAGAATAAAAGGTTCAATCTACGCCCAGGGTTGGCATAAACGCTTGTAAGAAAAGTGGCTGTGTGGTACCGAGGATCAAAATATCAAACACGACTCCCAGTTTTCCTGTACATGTGGGTTTAATCCTGCCATTAATTTTTAATTGCCTGTCCATTAACAAAACGGTTACAGACACGGCCGGAGCCTCCCTATCGCCCTCCACTGAATTGTCTTCCTTACCTAAAGCATAACGCCTACTCGAAATGGAAGTCAATGCTATTTGTTTTATTAGATTAAATCATTTGACAGATAACAACAGTAGCATGTAGGTAATAAATATTTACTCAGATACGTAATCCCATCGGAAATTATGTTTTCAAGTGTTTAAAGCAAATATACTTTCTGAAACAGAACCTTCCTTATTGTCATTATAGACGCAGGTAAAGTGCCTATATTCGAACAATATTTTGTGGAACATAGGTGGTTAGGTCTGTGATAGAAGACTGCGGAGAATTTATTTTACAATGGACCGGATCCGAGCTTTTAAGCTTTCGGCACCGCACTGCGGTACAACACTGTACTGCTCGCCAATCGATACCTATTTTCATTACTCGTACCTATTATTCAGCTGCTTAAAAAGGATGGTAGGGTCTTAACACGAAGGGGAGTCCCCGTACTCGGGACAAGACCACCTGGTCATGCGTGGTAATAGATGTATATGTGTTGTTTCGTAGCGACAACTTACAACCTGTTTATGTGTGCGTGCATGCTCGCGAAAAATAATAGACTAGAATATTTAGCATCGGAAGAAACGCTAGAGTATCATCTGCGACCCTCCGGGTCGAACCGCAGCGTTGCTTCGAGGGTAGACTGATAAAATCCTGGATCTTCGACATCAGGTGTCACAAAGGAGGAATCTGAATCCAGGAACGGAGAACTAACCCCTGAAGAAGGTCCGGTGGTTGAAGAGCGGTTTGACATGATAGAAACTTTTTCATTAGATCTGAATATCCGAGAAAAGTCACATTGACGGCTCACCTGCTACTTTATGTCAATTATTGAGCCGTGGAGTCGCGTCGTAATATTTTCATGTTTACTGAGCCTTTTGCAATAACACCCACCCACACTGTCTACAGGGAATAATGAACAACTTAGATTGCAGCTTTAGTTACATACAAATTGTAAGATGAGAAGGAAAAAGTAGGCACAGTGTTATGCATCGTAAGTAGAATCCTATTCCTTAGATCTATATTGTGTCTGAAATGTCGATTCTGATTGTTCTTCTGTATTATAAGTACCTATTAATTACTCTGTGCGCGGCGTGGGACGCCCCTCCGTCAAGGTGGACCGACGACCTAATGAAGGCAGCCGGAAGCTGCTGGATGCCGAGAGCGGAGGACCGGGTGTGGTGGCGTTCTTGGGGAAGGCCTATGTTCAGCAGTGGACGCTAAATGGCTGAAATGTTGATGATAATGAATTACTCTGTCTTCTTCAGTAACGAAATTGAATGTGTCGATTGACACATTTCCACTCGGCTCTGCTTTGGTGAACATTGAGCCAAGTTGTCTACTTGACGCCTGTAATGCAATGTGATGTTTCAGACCGGTTGACCTGAGAATGAAACGCGATGATTCTATAAAAAGCATCACAAGGTATTCGACGGGGCGCCGCTTGAGCGATCAGCGGCCGCCTCCTCTGTCGATTGGCTGGCGGCAGAATTCGCTTACTATCAGCACTCTCGCTCAACAATCCGCTTACCTCACTGAGAAAGCGCTTCAATCAGAAAGGTAAGTAAACCTACCTACTCCCAAGTATGACTTTATTACCCGTGAGGTAAAGACAAATTTATACGACTGTTTTTGATGCACTGTTCACACCACCCCGGAACCTCGCTCTATCTCATCAAAACCTATGTAAAGACAAGTTTACAAGTCCCATCCCATCGATTTCGGATTTCTAAAACATTCATAAATCTTTTACTTTTTTTTTCGCAGTGAAGACGACTCCGACGCACTTACTCCAGTTTCTTGGTTCAAATTAGTAAGTAAAACTTATTTGTTACAGAATGTCAGTTAGTCAGCGTATTATAATAATTATTACTGATCGGCTTAATGCGATTTCTTCCAACCCTTAGGCAAGAGAAACTAATTTTTTTTATTATATTGTAAGTAAGCATGAAATCAATTTAGGTACCTACGCTCTAATCTCTAGGAACTACCAGTCGGATTTGAAAAATTCCATTTGGATTTGGTAGCCCATCCATGAAAATAGTAGGTCTGACATTGTGTCATCTGACATTATGCTAATCTGGCATTTTGCTAATCTGACATACTGCAAATCTGATATTCCGCTAATCTGACATTGTGCTTTTCTGGTATAAAGCGTACAAACCATAGGAAAAAAGCTGATTGTTACTTTCAATTTAGTTTCACGTGTAATAGATGTGTTATTGATTGCGTGGTGCACAGTTGAGATTCGCGCAGCCATGCGAGCTCGCGCTGCTGGCGCTGGCGCTGGTGCTGGCAACCCTGAACGGGCTGTTCGTGCCCGTCGGGGTCATCATCTACGGCGAGTTCACGGCGCTGCTCATCGATCGCACCGTCATGATTGGCACCTCCGTCCCTACTATAACTATTGCGATGTTCGGTGGAGGCAGGATATTGTGAGTATTAGCACTAATTAATCTGTGGTATTGCATTTCCACTCACCACTCAAATGACCAAGTTCGACTGCCAGCTACCCCTTGTACTCCTCCTTCACGGCGCTGCTCATCCATCACACCGTCATGATTGGCACCTCCATCCCTACTTTAACTATGGGGATGTTCGGTGTGGGCAGGATATTGTGAGTACATTAGTGTATACATTTCGTATATTATACAGTCTGTCCGCGGTGTTAAATGCACCGACGACACTTTCAAGGTAAACACCATAACAATTAGGCCACCGACGCATTGGGCCTTGACCGCTGTGATGCAACAACAACTTTATGCGCCTACGTTTTTAAAGAGCTCACGGATCCGAAATTGCGTTGAACTTTATTCGCATAATTATGTACTTGCTTGAAATAATCTCAGATGTCGGACTTTTTGACACAATTATTTAACGTGCGATTCTTTTGGTAAATTGACATATACTAAGCTACTTTTGATGCTGATTATACTTATAGTAGGTACCCGCCTATTTAATTCATTAATGAAATTATTTCAGAACGAACGCAAGCGCAGAAGAGAACAGGTTAGCGCTGATTGAAGACTCCCAGGCATTCGGAATTGGATGCACCGTGTTCTCAGTCCTGCAGTTCATCGTGGCAGCGATCAGTGTGGACCTCTTCAACTACGCCGCCCTCAAGCAAGTGGGTATATTGAAGCAGGGGCGGCCCACTGTTGGGCACTGTTTATCGAATTTATATTCAAGCGTCCTTTAGTTTTCCCTCTAGTTCCAGCAGTTCGATCCTCTGAGACTAAAGAAGTAGTTCGGTTAGGGATGGTCGGGAGTTATATAGATATTCCTCATCCAGCTGGGTCCCGCGACCTTCACCAGGTCGTCGGTCCACCTTATGGGGGCCTGGCTACGCTGCGTCTTCCGGTACGTGGTCGCCACTCGAGAATATTTCAGCCCCAACGGCCGTCAGTTATACGAGCGATGTGCCCTGCCCACTGCCACTTGAGCTTCGCAACTCTTTGAGCTATGTCGGCATTGGTTCTCCTGCGGATCTCCTCACTTCTGGTTCCATCCCGCAGGGAAACTATTTTATGAAATTAAAAAAAAAAAATTGTTTTGATCGCCAGAATGTTTTCTTTACAGATCGATCGTGCGAAGGAGAAATTTTTGCAATCTGTCCTACGTCAAGACATCTCTTGGTATGATCTCAATACTACAATGAACTTCGCGACCAAAGTCTCGGAGTAAGTTGTGTTTGATACCTCTACCAAATTAACTGTACTTAAATGCGGTGACTTACACCCTTTTGACAGGAAACCCTGTCTTACTACTCCGGTACGGGCGGTACTGAGTGGCGGCGAGAGCGACTGTAAACTGTAGCACCACATTCGCGCTTCCTCCTCGGTCGTGATTAATCCGAGAACGCACCAGTACTCCCCGGGTGTTGCGGGTGTCTATAGGCGGCGGTGACCTCTTAACATCTGGAGGCCCGCCTGCTTGTTGCCCCCGAAGCAATAAATAATAATAAAAAGGCGGTACAATTATTGCGAAAAGAAGCTTGCGCAGTCATAACAATAATGTAGTTATGTAACTAACAATTAAGTATTACTTTTCCCTGTAAAAGGTTCTGGAGTCTTATTTTTGAATCGTTCGCTCGCGTCGCTTCGAGCGGTCGATTCTACAAATTTTCCTTCGACATCCGATACAAAAGTGAGAGCGCGATTCCAAAATAGAGTTCCTTAGATTAGGTAGTATGTTTCGGGAGAGGCACGATCTAAGTCGTGTTTTTTTACCCTTGTTATGTTTCCCCCCGTTTTTCAGCGATGTGGAGAAGTACCGCGAAGGTATCGCGGAGAAGGTGCCAATGCTGGTGTACCTGGTGATGTCGTTCGCGACCGCTGTCGTCATATCCTTCGCGTACGGCTGGGAGCTCACGCTGGTGGTGCTCTCTTGCACGCCCGTCATTGTTGCTACCACCGCAGTCGTTGCTAAGGTATTTAGAACTTATTTTCGTGGGTTTCGTCAAAACGCCAGTCCGTCATTTTATGCTTAAAGACCGTTCCTTTTTCGTAATGAGACGTTTTTCAAGCTTTCTTCCATAAAAATCTGATAGCTGGCGCTGTCCAAAAACTTAGTTAATTTAATTTATTTATTAGAAAATCTCACAGCACAAAAATTACAATTTAAAATAGTAATTAAAATTCTGAAAGCCCGTACAGAGATTTTACATATTACATCAATTGTAGCTGTCGGCTATTAAATACAAACTAAACTAGTAATAAAACAATGATAATGATGATATAAAATACATAAATATAAAGGTATGTATTATATAAAACATCCAAATGTGTGTGTGTGTAAGTTTATTTTTTCTCAGTTTCATCGGATTTGGAATCAACTGCACCTTGGTTTAAGAACTTTTATATTGTTCTTAAGGCTGCATGAGCTATTATTTTTGCCTTTCCAAAGAATTGAAAAAGTTAGGGCTTCTTACACCAGTTGCTGATATTGTTACAGATAGAAAACGGACAGATAACGTAATCTATCGGATAAATGTGTCGGATAATATTTTCCGTTTTCACCACTCAAGTCTCTGTTAAAATAACGGGCAGCTAAACTGTCAGCGATTTACCGGGGAGTCGGAACATTCCGTTCATTCAGTTCATTCTTCAGTTCAGTTCATTTGTTGCGTTTCTATTTATGCATTTTTGGGAATCGAAAAGTATCATATTTATAAATTAATATCTTAAATTTTATTTTAAAAAAGTATTCATAAATACCCATAAATTATGTATTTATGTATAAAATACAGAAAGTACAGTATTGAGTCCGTTTTGTAGTAATTATTCTTGAGAAAAAAATAAAAAATACCTACGTTTATTGCGTATAACGAAGCGAAGCAGACTTCTGTATATCTAGTCTGTGGTTCATGTTTATTGTTTTTGTGGTGTATAGCGAACCTTTTTTATGGATTTTAGTGGTTCTTATATTGATTGTACAAGTATTTGAAGTGTTTTATAAAAATACTGGGGGCATCCGCAGGCAGGATGGCTTATTATGACGGTCATTGGTGTCCATATCGGAAGTCAAGTTTCGGAAATAATCAACGCCAGATGCCTGGTCGTTGGAGCAGTCCTCATATACCTACCCCTCTCTCTTCGTGCTGATTGATGATCTAGTGGTGGATGGTCAGGGACATGTGGCATTCCCATTTAGACAAAGTGATTGGGAGAATAGAAAAAGACGGTGAAAAAATAAATTTCGCATCATGCGATTGTTTCCCTATCAAAAGTAACAAACAATAAGATAATAATTCAGTAGGACGGCGGGTACAAACTGGCATAGGTAGGTATTTAATTTCAGTTTCTACAGAGCTTCAAGCTTGCCAGGGGTTCTGGGTTCTATCGATGGCACCCATGTAATCAATGTTTTTTTGTATTCACAATTCATTTTGAATGCAAATGTAGGTATGACATGTAATTAATAAATTTAGCATGTTTTTGTTTTTGTAGATGTGCAATTTTGATTTAAATATCATGGGCGAGTAGTCAAGTCTGTTAACCAGGTCAACACATGATAGTAAAGTGTGGAGACAACCTGTTGAAAGGTGTCATTGAGATGCTGTATAAAGAGAACCAAAGAAGATCCGAGTCTGGTGTCAGTGAAATTTTCTACATGGGATGGGTACCTACCTAACATTGCTATAAAGAAAAATAACAAAACGCATTTAAAAACATTTTCATTTATATTATAGTATGTACTTATTCTATTTCACATTTTCCCTGTGGAACTACTGCTTGGCACAGCATTTTAATAATCTTCGTCCTCGGAAAACGATGGCTGTAATGAAATAATAGTAATATAGTATTAAAATAGGATTAGGTATTAGAGGACTCGGTGTGGTGATGTTCATTGGCGAAGGTATATGTCCAACAGGTGATGTTAAAGGGCTGGCATGATGAAGTATTGGAGTGGGAAGATTGTGTTAAAGAGAACCAAAGCCTTTGACATAGCTCAAAAAGTTAGTATATTGAAATGGCAATGGGCTGGTCATATTTGTCAGAGAACCGATAACCGCTGGTAGGTGAGTTCTACTACTGGGCAAGTGTAGTGTGGGACGCCCCCCGGTTTGATAGAGCGACGATCTGCATAAGGCGACTGGCAGCAGTGACTGTAACATGTAAATAAAATATTAGTATGGTACGATCGTTTTATCAATTTACCAGTTAATATGGCCGCACTGTTGGTGCACAGGCCCACCATTAGACAAGCGTGTAGGGCTCATAGTCCACCAAGCAGACCCAGAGTGGGTTGGTGGACCATATGCATGTTTCCTCATTAAGTTTTCCTTCACATCAAAGCCAAATACAGATAGGTACTAACTTTAGAGCGTCAGTGGCCCTGGGAATAAGACGCGGCCTATCATATCGAAAGGTCCGAAGTTCGATTCCCGGCTGGCCCATGTACCAATGGGTTTTTTCTCAAAAACTTAAGTATATTTACTGACTGCTCTCAAATGGTGAAGGAAAAACATCGTGAGGAAACCTGCATACGCCGAAGAAGAAATTCTTAGGCGGGTTGGTGGACTTCACCACCAACCCGCACTGGGCTAGCGTGGTGGACTATAGCCCGAACGCCCTCGTTGAGAGGGTAGGTCTGAGCCCCAGCAGTGGGGACATGTTGCGGGGAGGCTGTTGATGACGATGATTGCAGCGTTACTGAAACAATGAAGTAACAATATAACTTTTAAAAAATCGCTAGTGTGGGCCCATTACTTGATCAAAGTATATGTGATTGGTACTTACATATTGGTACAGTATTGGTTGTTGTTTTTATGCTATCTTCTGCGTAAGAAAGCAGATAATGAACTGTTTTTTTTTGTTAGCCTTTATCTGTCCCTAAACGCCCCATCACTATATTTTGTAAAATTATCTTCTCTGTCCCTGACTATGGGACGTGTCCGTGGGCGCGATAAACGGTCATGAAATTCTTCGAATTCGTCTTCTAAATAGTCAAATAAGTCAATTATTATAAGAAACAGTGATAAATCCATAAATAAAATAAAATTAACACAAAACTGAAGTATTACCGCGTTAAATTCGAAAAAAAACAATCCATATCCGACAGATAAAGAAATAACAGCCCCTTGATCTGGCTGTAAGTTTATAAGGCGGTTTACCGGACAGATAAGGCAATCAGATACCTGTGAAAAAGAAAAAAACGGATATCTGGTAGATAACCTTCATATAGGGTATCTGGGACTTTATCAGCAACTGGTGTAAGAAGCCCTTAATCTTCTGATATTTGTTCAATAATTACATTGGCACTTTGAGCTAATCCTAGGTCAGATATTGTATTCTGGAACTATCAAGTGTTCAAATTTCAGCTCGTGGTTTTATGTATTCTATGCTTCAGGTACAATCATCGCTGACAACCCAAGAGTTGAAAGCATACAGTATAGCGGGCGTGGTAGCGGAGGAGGTCCTGGCCTCGATAAGAACAGTCGTCGCCTTCGGCGGTGAAGAGAAGGAGATAAGTAGGTAGGTACGCTGAGATTGACCCCTTTTACCGGGTTCGTGAAATTTTGAATGAACTCGTTTTTGGTTTATATGGCTCGGGAAGAACAGACGTTTAGCCTTTATTTTATAGCTAGATTTTTTAAGTTTCCTTACTTATCTATGTTAAATAAATGTTGTCTCGGTTCTTATTTGGATCAGTGACGCTTAACAGTTGACTAGGTAGATACAATTTATGTAGGTACCTATTACATTCCATGGTATTACTTTATAGGTACAGCGTCCGTCTAGATCCAGCCAAGAAGACCGGTAGTAAAAAGGGCATGTACTCAGGGATGGGCAGCGGCGTGATGTGGCTTATAATCTACGCCACGTACGCGCTGGCCTTCTGGTATGGAGTCGGGCTTATTCTCGACAGCAGGCACGAAGAGTACCCAGTTTATACGCCGGCCGTTTTGATGATCGTGAGTAAACGCCTTTAATATCGTTGTCAGTTATGTTGATGCATTGGGCCACGTCCACCAACCCTCACTGGGCTAGCGTGGTGAACTATAGCCCGAACACTCTAATTGAGAAGGTAGACCCAGAAGGGAGACATGTTAATAGGCTGTTGATTTGATTGGGCCACGTCGCGGCATTTTGTGCACTTTTATTATGTAGTTTGACTGTAACATAATATTATAAGCAAATTGTCACTGTCACCCTGCGAAATACTGCCAACAGGTCAGTGCACCTTTCAAACATGAAAATAATAATTTCGTTGTAATTTGATCAGTTATACACTTTTTCACAACCCTCCAGATTTTCTTCAGTATTCTCCAAGGAGCCCAGAACGTGGGTTTGACGTCGCCACACGTAGAGGCAATGTCATGCGCCCGTGCCTCAGCTGCCTCGATCTTCACCGTCATGGATCGGAAGCCCGACATAGACAGCTTATCAACTGAGGGCAGCAGACCAGAGCTGGGTGGAGATATCGAGCTGAAGAACGTGTCTTTCAAGTATCCAGCGAGGCCTGATGTTCTGGTAAGTTTAGCCGTAACTTAAGAAACTGATGAACATTATGACAAGCTATCTGAACGTTGAGTATTTAATTTCAGAATCACTTCTGTTTTTTTCACCGAATACAGTGGCAAATTGGCAACCCACCTGATGGTAAGCAAACTGGAGTAGAGAAAATTTATTTTTTATTTATATAATTAAAACATTTTTGCACTAAATTGTATAAAAGGCGAACTTAATGCCAATGGCATTCTAACCTTTGGGCCATGCAGATAAATTAGTGGTAGGCGCAAAAAGAGAGATTGTTATAAATAAAACAATTTATGATATCATAAAACAGTAATTATATGATAGGTAAGAAAATTCTTATTCCCTGCGTAGGTCTGTGTTGAAATCAATAAACAAACGTTCCCTTAGTTCCGTTCTGTTTTGAGATTAGCCTTTAGCCCAATTTACGATTCAGATTCCCCTTAGCTCACTTAAGTCCGGGTGTTTCCACTCTATGGGTCCTACCTATAGAGATTCCTACTTGAGATGTTACTTAACGTAATTATAGTCAGGTCATATTATTTGTTCACAGGTCCTAAACTGCTTAAATCTGAAGATACATCGCAACGAGACGGTCGCGCTGGTCGGCCCTAGCGGCTGCGGCAAGTCCACGGTGCTGCAGCTCCTGCAGCGAATGTACGACCCAGAGAAAGGGGCCGTCTACTCGTCAGGACACGATTTGAAGACCCTGAATGTCAGGCATTTGAGGAGTCACATCGCAGTTGTAGGACAAGAGCCTGTGCTGTTCGCTGGTTCCATCAAGGATAATATTAGGTATGTCGTAATCATAATACTTCAAGTGTGTGCGGAGAACCGAATGGAAGATCCATGGCGCCTTGGGCTGATGATGAGGATGATGAGAAGTAGACGAATTACCAGTTGAGTGAGTGGACGATTTAGGAAACTAGACAATTCCGATCAAAAGGGAAGGAAAGACAAAAAGAAGAAAAGAGAAAGGGAGGAAATGGATGATAATTTTGGGAAAAGGATATTTCTAGAAAAGGACATAATATACCTAGACGAATTCAACGAACTGAAACAAACTTTGGAAAATTATGATTCTTCTTCTGTAAAAAACCTTGCCAAGTAAATTCGCTTTAGTTCAAGACTGCTATCGATTAGTGTCGATCTGGATAGTTCCAGGTTAATATCATTGTACTGACTTTAAATATCTACATTTCACCTTTCAGAATGAGCAACCCATCTTGCACAGAGGAAGAGATAATCGTGGCAGCAAGACAAGCGTACTGTCACAGCTTCATCCAAAAGTTACCTGATGTAAGTCTTCAGTACCTACCTAGTATATTATCAGGCAGTCGTAGAAGACGTCAGTCCGTAGCGAATCAGAAACATAGGTATTGTTATGAATATTGTTAGAATCAGAGTTACCAAC
This sequence comes from Metalampra italica, assembly GCA_949699065.1. NCBI lineage: Eukaryota > Metazoa > Arthropoda > Insecta > Lepidoptera > Oecophoridae > Metalampra > Metalampra italica. The sequence goes on from OX452989.1 coordinate 5,003,804, forward strand.
ATTCTAACAATTTAAAAACACTTTGAACGTACGATTCTACCAGCCTATCTGAAGAGGATTGTATCGAAAGGACATCGTACCTTGAAGTATGTAGGTACCTAATTATGTCTTATATTCTCAGGGCTACAACACAATGATAGGCGAGCGAGGCGCTCAACTGTCAGGTGGTCAGAAACAGCGCATAGCCATCGCCAGGGCTCTGGTGCGCAAGCCGAAGCTTCTCATCCTAGACGAGGCCACCTCCGCCCTGGACTCGCAGAGCGAGGCCAAAGTGCAGCGCGCGCTAGACGCGGCGGCCCACGGCCGGACTACCGTCATGGTGAGCCACAGGTACCTACCTACGAGTGTACAATGCCAGTTTTTTTTTAACTTTTTGGCTTGGTTACTGGAGTTTTAAGCCATATCCGTTACCGGCGCTTACAGCACGGCAGTCCACAACAAAAATACGGCACAACTTGAGCCAGGTAGTGATTTGTAAAGTAGGTTTTGGCTTGGTTATTAGACCTTAAAGCCATACCTTAATTGAAATACAGTCAATTTCTGATTTACCGGTGGTTGCAGCACGGCGCATTGTCACAATGAAACTAAGTTATTTACGGCTACTTTAAAACGCTGAAGGAAAATATAGAAAAAGTGGAAGGAGCTTGAATTTATTTAAACTCTTGCAGTTGTGAAAAACCAAACCAGATGTAGTGTCTAAAGTTGCAAGAAGACGTATTTGTTGTTGACCTGTCTTTTTTGTGACCAACAGGCTGGCGACGGTGCTGAACGCGAACCGCATAATATTCATGGACAAGGGCGAGGTGGTGGAGGAGGGCACGCACGAGGAGCTGCTGAACAACAAGGGCCGCTACTACCAGCTGGTGCTGGAGAACGAGCCCAGCATCGCGCCGGGGACCGAGACCAAGGCTGAGGACGCGACGGCCGCCGCGCCAAAACGTAAGGGAACCTTCTAGAATGTTGCATAATATTCATGGACAAGGGCGAGGTGGTGGAGGAGGCCACGCCAAACCCTGGTCCCTTTTTAGAACATTCGATTTAAGAGTTAATTTCGGTCCCTTTCCCCAGGCCTCAGAATACAGCGCCCAAAACTCTCAAAGATGGTGTCACTCGATTCCATGAAGAGCACAGACCGCGACCCAGGGGACGATTCGGCCTCTGAGGACAGCGTGGTGATAGAAGACAAGAATGCGGAGGAATTCAACCCTACCACTTGGCAGATCCTCAAGCTCTGCACAGAGGAGAGGTGGCTGATGCTAGTCGGAGTGCTCGCCGCCGTCTGCGTCGGTTCGTCGTTCCCCATGTTCGCAATACTCTTTGGCGAGACTTATGGTGTAAGCAATACTTTGACTAGATTTAGAAGTCTCTCGAGTGGCGACCACGTACCGGAAGACGCAGCGTAGGCAGGCCTCCCATAAGGTGGACCGACAATCCGGGACCCATCTGGATCTGGATGAGGTTGGCGCGGGACCGGTCGTCGTGGAGATCCCATGGAGAGGCCTTTGTCCAGCAGTGGACGTATTTCGGCTGATATGATGATAAATGCTTTCACGCGATGGGATATGGGTTGCCGGTTGTCGAACCGACATTTCTGGCGTCACCGGGTCCCAAAGTAACCTGACAGATTTCAAACAAATGTTCACAGCTTTGATAATTAGTAGGCGGGTTGTTTGTTTTCCAGTTGCTGGAAAGCACAGACGAGGCGTGGGTGCGGGGGGAGACCAACATGATCGCCGTGCTGTTCCTCACCGTCGGCTTGATCACGGGCCTCGGGATCTTCTTCCAAATATACATTTTTAATCTCACAGGAGTCAGACTCACTGCAAGACTCAGGTAGTTAATTAAAATAGCACTTATTTGTTAGCAAGTTAAGACTAAGTGTGTCATGATCTTAATGATCGAACCCAGGTAGAGTTTTCTAACGGATTTACGGCCCTCGAGCATAGTCCTTTTGGGCCAGTCGTAACTAACAAAGGTAAATAATACAAAAATCTCTAGCTATTCACACCCCAGTTCTTAACTTAATAAATATACTTATAATAAGGAACAATTTTGACAAGTTATAAGCTTTCATCAAATTTTCCCGTATAGTATAGGTAGGTACACTTTTATAAGAACCTTGTTGCGTAATATAACACCATCACAAATAATACCGACACCAAAAACCATACCTAAATAATTTAAAAAAACGAGACAACCATTTCTGAACACGTGATATGAACAGTCGGTGGAAGTGGATGACTGTAGGTTACAAAGCATTTTTTCCTACAGGGTGGCGGCATTCCGTGCGATGCTGAAGCAAGAAATCGGCTGGTTTGACGACCCCCTTAACGGCGTGGGAGCTCTGTGCGCGAGACTTGCCGCAGACGCGGCCGCCGTGCAAGGGGTATGTAGGCTAAGGTTCATACGTCCAGAATATAATCATAGAATGATTGTTGACATAAGAGCTAAAACCTATTTTTAAATAAGTTCTCTTTCTACGCATAATGACCAATACGCATGACAAATACGCATCGCATATGACCTATACGCATCGCATAATGACAAATCCGTATAATGAAAAATACGCATCGCATAATGACAAATACGCATTTGCATAATGACCAATACGCATCGCATAATGACAAATACGCATCGCATAATGACAAATACGCATCGCATAATGACCAATACGCATCGCATAATGACAAATACGCATCGCATAATGACCAATGCGCAAAGGCCATATTAGAAAAATAAACGAAACTTTAACACCTGTCTCCCTTAGGCGACGGGCACCCGAATCGGCGCTCTGATGCAGGCGTCCGCGACGATCGTGATCGGCATCGCGCTGTCGCTGTACTTCACGTGGCAGATGACGCTCGTGTCGCTGGTATCGGTGCCCATGGTCATCGGCGCCGTGGTGCTGGAGGGGCGCGTGCTCTCCGCGGGCCTGGCCGAGGTACGGCTCGCCTCCAACCGAGCCACTACCATCGCCACAGAGGCCATCACCAATATCAGGACTGTGTCCGCTTTTTGTGAGTGCCATAGAACCATGATGCAATACTGTCTGCGGAGCTGACGTAGATACCTTAGTTCTAACCCATAACAGAGCAACCAAGACCTTTATAACTGTATCTGTTTCTTTGTGAGTGTGTACAGTCGACCGCACGTCAGTTGACCTTGAGCTGGCCTAGCCATTAGGGGGATTTAATAGTGTGAGAGACCAGTTTACACTGGTATATTTTCCACTTACGTGCGGTCGACCGTACAATCAGAGGCAAATACATGTAAACACAGTGTTCTATAAGTAAAATTTCCTATCTTCAATATTTTATAATAATTATCATTCATATTTATCAAGATAGCGAGAGCGTCAGTGGCGTCGGGGATAAGACGCGGCCTATCATATCGAAAGGTCCGAAGTTCGATCCCCGGCTGGGCCATGTACCAATGGGTTTTTTCACGAAACTTAAGTACATTTACTGGCTGCTCTCAAACGGTGAAGGAAAACATCGTGAGGAAACCTGCATACGCCGAAGAAGAAATTCTTAGGCGCAGTCCACCAACCCGCACTGGGCTAGCGTGGTGGACTATAGCCCGAACGCCATCGTTGAGAGGGTAGGCCTGAACCCCAGCAGTGGGGACATGTTAAATTTACCAAGAGACAATTTATCTTGATAATTTCAAACCGTGGCAGGCGGTGAGGAAGGCGTGCTGGAGCGGTACCGCGCGGCGGGCGCGGCGGCGCACAGCACGGCGCGCCGGAACCTGCGCTGGCGCGGCTGCGTGTTCGCCTTCGGGCAGACCGCGCCCGTCGCTGGGTACGCGCTCTCGCTCTGGTACGGCGGCGTGCTCGTCGCCAACAAACAGGTGCCATACAAGGACGTTATCAAGTGAGTTTTGTTATGAACAGAATGACTGGTTGAATGAGGGAATCATTCAACGAGGTGAATATGAAGCCGGTACCTATAAAAAAAATGTTTATTTCACTAACAAATAGAGTATTCGTGTATGGGCACTCCCAGTGGGCAAATTAATTCGCCTGTGACAGGAGAGCCCGCTCTTCCTTAGCACTATGTTTTTTTAAAAAATATTACTTTTGGTAGGTAGATAAAGGAATAAAATTAATCTATTATGCCTTTAATTACCTATGCCATCAAAAAGTTCAATTCCGCATTTGTAGTTAACACTATGGTCGCAAAATGATCTGTGCGAGGTCAATGGCCGCCACCGCGCCCTGTCGGTGACCTCCCAACAACCAATCAGACGCTTGCTCCGCCTGGCTCCTCACAGAGTAGACTCACGAACGTAGAAATCGCGTAAAAGTCGCGATTTTTAAATTTTCTTTGACTTTTACGTAAGTAGATTTAGACGGGATCGGATCGGTGACTACACTACCTCCTTAAAGGACTCCCTCGTTCAACCAGTCATGCTGTACTTATAGGTAGATTTAATGTTTTTAAATCAACATTTTGTTGTAAATGTTTTTTAATAATCAGTTAGCCTAAGAGATTTTTCCCGACATCTAACTAGGTAAATCTTAGGATTTACCGCAGTTCTGGCTTTTATAGTAACATTTCAACCAATGAAACCACATCTATTATCGGTCTATGCGACAGGGTGTCGGAGGCTTTAGTGTTCGGCGCGTGGATGATGGGCCAAGCGCTGGCCTTCGCGCCCAACTTCGGCGCGGCCGTGTCCGCCGCCGGCCGGGTCATGACGCTGCTGCAACGGAAGCCGCTGGTGGAGAACACCCACGCGCCGGCTGTCGCTGAGAACTATGCAAGTATCGTGCGTCGAGATGCTTACCGATTTGGTATAGTGACCGTAAATGTTTTGGCGGTGTGAAGTTGGCTGATTACTGCGCAATTACTAGTCTTAGTAGTCAAAGAAGAGCTGAGCGGGGTCCATTGATTCGATCAGCGGAATCAAAATTTCCAAGTTTTTTTTACATCTTATAATGCCATTACGCAGACAGAGACTGTCAGCGATGTGACTATATTCACTCAACCGCCAAAAAGATTACGGGGACTATAGGTATATCGTACTCATTCGGTTATACATTTTCAGTAAGATTTTCTGAAGAATTAATTTAAAAATACGCCGAAGAAGAAATTCTTAGGCGCATGTGAAGTCCACCAACCCGCACTGGGCTAGCGTGGTGGACTATAGCCCGCACGCCCTTGTTGAGAGGGTAGGCCTGAGCCCCAGCAGTGGGGAGATTAATAGGCTGTTGATGATGATGAATTTAAAAATCTGTACCAGCGCATGAAACTAATTTTATACCAATTTTTTGTTGCTCAGATAGCCGAAGGCAAGATCCAGTACAAGAACATCAAGTTCCGCTACCCGACTCGGCGGGAGGTGCAAGTGCTGCGGGGGCTATCGCTCGCCATACCGAGCGGCAAGCGCGTCGCGTTCGTCGGCCCGAGCGGCTGCGGCAAGTCCACCCTCATCCAGCTGCTGCAGCGGCTGTATGACCCCGACGACGGGAACGTGGTGAGTGCAACAAGTCACAAGGCGGTTACAGCAATTGCACGCTCATCCAGCTGCATGACCCCTTTGACGTGGTGAGTTTAATGCGTCACATTATACAGCAAGTAAATCCTCGCTCATATAGCTGCTACAGTAGCTGTATGATCCCTACGACGGGAACGTGGTAAGTGGAGTACGTCACAGGGCAGTTACAGCAATTACACCTTCATCCAGCTGTATGACCCCTATGAGGTGGTGAGTTGAGCGCGTCACAGGGCAGTTACAGCGATTACATGCTCATCCAGCTGTTACAGCGGCTGTATGACCCCGACGACGTGGTGAGTTGAGTGCTTACAGGGCAGTTACAGCAATTACACGCTCATCCAGCTGTTACAGCGGCTGTATGACCCCGACGACGTGGTGAGTTGAGTGCTTACAGGGCAGTTACAGCAATTACACGCTCATCCAGCTGTTACAGCGGCTGTATGACTCCTATAAGAAGTTTTGTCAGCTAATATTTTTGCTAAACGATAATTTTTATCATCCTGTCCCAGAATACATAAAAACAATAGTGGAAGAGAGGTTTTTAACTTACCTAACCAGTTGAACTATGTATGCGCGTAACCATTTATGTGTATGTGACGTGTCCGCAGTATCTGGACGACCACAGCATCATGGCTGACATGCGCCTGAGCACGCTGCGGCGCAACCTGGGCATCGTGTCGCAGGAACCGGTGCTCTTCGACCGCAGTATAAAGGACAACATCGCGTACGGAGACAACACTCGCAACGTACCCATTGAGGAGATCGTGACCGCAGCTAAAGCGGCCAACGTACACTCGTTCATTGCTGCCTTGCCTGAAGTGAGTATCGCATTGGCAAGTTAACACAGAATGTTGAGTAAAATAGGACAAAATAGGCTTTGGTTCTCTTCTATTAGTGATAAACGTTAGAGTAACGTGTAGGTTAGGTAAGTAGGTCCTTGCACTTGTACTAATATCCTACTAATATTATAAAGGCGAAAATTTGTAAGGTTGTTTGAATGTGAGGATGTTTGTTACTCTTTCACGCAAAAACTACCGAAGAGATTTTGATTAAACTTGGTACAGTTATAGCTTAAATCCTGAAATAACATATAGGCTACTTTTTAACGCAGACAAAGTCGCAGGGCATGCGCTAATACCCCTTATGTAACAAAACACCTACATAGAGGGCGCTGTTTCACAATGTACATGGGAAAAGCTTTTCTACGCGGGCGAAGCCGCTGGAAAAAGCTAGTAATTTATATAAGTAGGCACTATAGTCGGTATGGATTATCGCTAGTTTGTATACTCACTAATACAAATCCGAAAGTAAGTATGTTTGTTTATTATGCTTTCAAGGCTCGAATATTCAACCGATCTTCAATACATACAGCTTATGTCGCCGAAATTGTCATAGGCAAAATTTTACCGTGGGAAGAATTCTTCCCGCGAGAAACAAACAATTATACAATGCGTTCGTAGCCGCAGGCAACAGCTAGTATTGTATATATCTGGCAAGTTAACAGAGAAGTGTGTTATATGACAAAATTAACTACTATTTCTAGGGGTACGACACCCGCATCGGCGCGCGCGCATCCCAGCTGTCAGGCGGACAGAAGCAGCGGATAGCCATCGCTCGAGCGCTCGTCAGAAACCCGCGCGTCCTGCTCTTGGACGAAGCTACGTCCGCGCTCGATACACACAGTGAAAAGGTGACAGCATATTTATTTAGTTTTATGAATATAGTTTTATTTTTCTGAATAAATATAGACAAGGAAAATACATTTAAAAAGAGGACTAGAAAAAATAAAACAAGCTAATTTACTACAAGGAAAAATATAAAAGTAATGGAGAATAAGGATATAACAATTTCGGGAAATAGGTCTAACCTGTACAGTGGATTGCACGTCAGTGGAATACTGTGACCTTGAGCTGGCCTAGCCTATTAGGTAGTTTCAATACTATGCTCTCATAGAGTACTATGATCTCACGAGTTTATACTGGCTTACATTTTTCATTTTGACGATTTACTGTAATAATGTCCAACAACTGAAAAACGTCCAACCTGAAAAATGTTCAATCTGAAAAATAAATAAATAGCGGTTTTTAAGGTTCTGTAGTGCAAAATGTTCCAGATTGGACATTTTTCAGGTTGGACATTTTTCAGGTTGGACGTATTTCAGATTGGACGTTTTTCAGATTGGACATTTTTCAACGGTTGGACATTTTTCAGATTGGGCATTATTATCGTAAATCATTTTGACGTATAATTGTTTAGGTGGTGCAAGAGGCGTTAGACCGCGCCAGCGAGAACCGCACGTGCCTCATCATCGCCCACCGCCTGGCGACCATACAGAACGCCGACGTCATCTGCGTCATCAACAACGGCGTGGTCGCCGAGATGGGCGCGCACAGCGAGCTCATCGCGCTCCGAGGGATCTACGCGCGACTCTACGAGCTCCAGTGCGGCTTCATCGAGGAGAGCGAGGAGCCCAACACTGCGCCCTAGATACACGGTTGAGGTGACTTTTAATCACCATCCAAATTTTTCCTAGGCATTAGGTATCATTCAAATATTTTAAAAAAAGTATATAAATTTTTATACAATAAAATAGGTTTTCCGAAAAAACTGTAGATGGTGGTCACTATGAAATACGGCGGCGGGCGCGGGTTTCTTTGGGACAATGTTGTGGTGCCATATCTCAATATTGTAGTAAGAAAAAAAACGGCGGGCAGCAGCGCCACCGGTGCTAGGCCTAGTGCTGCGATGGCCAACACGTCTGCCCAGCGTGGCCATTATGGGCAAAACTCCCCATGAAACACGACCAAATACCACGGCCCCCAGTTCCCGGTAGCCCTACTATTCCTGGCTACGGTAGCGGTCTAGGTAACGGTAGGGCGGGGGGTGCTGCGTGGGACGTCCCTCCGCCAGGTGGACCGACGACCTAAAGAAGGTGGCCGGAAGCGGCTGGATGCGGACGGATAGCGGAGGACCGGCTGTGGTGGCGTTCGTTGGGGAAGGCCTGTGTCCAGCATTGGACGCAAAAAGGCTGTCAGGATGAAGAAAAAAACACGTATTTATTATTTTTATCAAAGATCACAATGTTAAAATTTGGATGGTGTTTAAAAAATCACACTGTATAATCAGGTACAAAGTGCAACATGAATCTTGACGTCTGAGTCCAAACCCGAACCACCTAATAAATAAACGCGACACGCTCATACCCCCGCATTAGGTAGGATTCCCTCCTCCCCGCTTCGCGGGTGGCTGGACACATACAAAAACAATCACAAACATCCATTCAAGGCCCGACAACCTGCGGTGTAATGGGCTCCCTAAACGATCATGCGGCATGACCTGCATTACCTACGTGCTGTCACTCATGCATGCCCGTCTAGCTGTTGTGATTGACGTGCATGACATGCAAACTACGTGCTGGCCATTGCTTCACTGTACTGATTGATAGCAAGCATGATGGTCCATCGTGCCGCATGATAATTCACGTAAACGTTGCATGTCATGCAAGTATGATCGTTTAGGGACCACTTATTAAAAATATAAATCACTACTACAACCCGGCTTGTCCTGTGATTAGATAGGTCCCTAGAATAGGTATAGATATATTTCCTTAAGCTTTATGTGATGAAGTATTAATTGTATCACTTAGGGCTTCTTACACCAGTTGCTGGTATTGTTACAGATAGAAAACGGACAGATAACGTAATCTATCGGATAACACTGTCGGATAATATTTTCCGTTTACACCACTCAAGTCTCTGTTAAAATAACGGGCAGCTAAACTGTCAGCGATTTACCGGGGAGTCGGAACATTCCGTTCATTCAGTTCATTCTTCAGTTCAGTTCATTTGTTGCGTTTCTATTTATGCATTTTTGGGAATCGAAAAGTATCATGTTTATAAATTAATATCTTAAATTTTATTTTAAAAAAGTATTCATAAATACTCATAAATTATGTATTTATGTATAAAATACAGAAAGTACATTATTGAGTCCGTTTTTTTGTAATTATTCTTGAGAATAAAATAAAAAATACCTACGTTTATTGCGTATAACGAAGCGAAGCAGACTTCTGTATATATAGTCTGTGGTTCATGTTTATTGTTTTTGTGGTGTATAGCGAAGCTTTTTTATGGATTTTTGTGGTTCTATAACTAAAGATACGATACGAATTACGTGTACAAGTATTTGAAGTGTTTTATAAAAATACTGGGGACATTCGCAGGCAGGATGGCTTATTATGACGGTCATTGGTGTCCATATCGGAAGTCAAGTTACGGAGCCAGATGCCTGGTCGGTGGAGCAGTCCTCATATACCCACCCCTCTCTCTTCGTGCTGATTGATGATCTAGTGGTGGATGGTCAGGAACATGTGGCATTCCCATTTAGACAAAGTGATTGGGAGAATAGAAAAATACGGTGAAAAAATAAATTTCGCATCATGCGATTGTTTCCCTATCAAAAGTAACAAACAATAAGATAATAATTATGTAGGACGGCGGGTACAAACTGGCATAGGTAGGTATTTAATTTCAGTTTCTACAGAGCTTCAAGCTTGCCAGGGGTTCTGGGTTCTATCGATAGCACCCATGTAATCAATGTTTTTTTGTATTCACAATTCAAATGTAGGTATGACATGTAATTAATAAATTTACCATGTTTTTGTAGATGTGCAAATTTGATTTAAATATCGTGCAATTTTGATTTAAATATTATGTGCGAGTAGTCAAGTCTGTTAACCGGGTCAACACATGATAGTAAAGTGTGGAGACAACCTGTTGAAAGGTGTCATTGAGATGCTGTATAAAGAGAACCAAAGAAGATCCGAGTCTGGTGCCAGTGAAATATTCTACATGGGATGGGTACCTAATATTGAAATAAAGAAAAATAAAAAAACGCATTTAAAAACATTTTCATTTATATTATTGTATGTACTAATTCTATTTCACATTTTCCCTGAGAAACTACTGCTTGGCACAGCATTTTAATAATGTTCGTCCTCTGAAAACGATGGCTGTAATGAAATAATAGTAATATAGTATTAAAATAGGATTAGGTATTAGAGGACTGGGTGTGGTGATGTTCATTGGGGAAGGCCTATGTCCAACAGGCGATGTTAAAGGGCTGGCATGATGAAGTATTGGAGTGGGAAGATTGTGTTAAAGAGAACCAAAGCCTTTGACATAGCTCAAAAAGTTAGTATATTGAAATGGCAACGGGCTGGTCATATTTGTCAGAGAACCGATAACCGCTGGTAGGTGAGTCCTACTACTGGGCAAGTGTAGTGTGGGACGCCCCCCGGTTTGATAGAGCGACGATCTGCATAAGGCGACTGGCAGCAGTGACTGTAACATGTAAATAAAATATTAGTATGGTACGATCATTTTATCAATTTACCAGTTAATATGGCCGCACTGTTGGTGCACAGGCCCACCATTAGACAAGGGTGTAGGGCTCATAGTCCACCAAGCAGACCCAGAGTGGGTTGGTGGACCATATGCATGTTTCCTCATTAAGTTTTCCTTCACATCAAAGCCAAATACAGATAGGTACTAACTTTGGCCCTATCTTTAAGGAATCTGGCGAAAAGTGGTCTCAGATTTTGCTATGCTTCGGACACTTGATATGATTCTAGATTCTGACGCTGTGCCTACACCACTCAGATATCTCTTAGGCGGGTTGGTGGACTTCACCACCAACCCGCACTGGGCTAGCGTGGTGGACTATAGCCCGAACGCCCTCGTTGAGAGGGTAGGCCTGAGCCCCAGCAGTGGGGACATGTTGCGGGGAGGCTGTTGATGATGATGATTGCAGCGTTACTGAAACAATGAAGTCACAATATAACTTTTAAAAAATCGCTAGTGTGGGCCCATTACTTGATCAAAGTATATGTGATTGGTACTTACATATTGGTACAGTATTGGTTGTTGTTTTTATGCTATCTTCTGTGTAAGAAAGCAGATAATGAACTGCTTTTTTTGTTAGCCTATATCTGTCCCTAATCGCCCCATCACTATATTTTGTAAAATTATCTTCTCTGTCCCTGACTGCGGGACGTGTCCGTGGGCGCGATAAACGGTCATGAAATTCTTCGAATTCGTCTTCTAAATAGTCAAATAAGTCCATTTTAAAAAGAAACAGTGATAAATCCATAAAAAATTAACACAAAACTGAAGTATTACCGCGTTAAATTCGAAAAAAAACAATCCATATCCGACAGATAAAGAAATAACAGCCCCTTGATCTGGCTGTAAGTTTATAAGCCGGTTTACCGGACAGATAAGGCAATCAGATACCTGTGAAAACGAAAAAAACGGGTATCTGGTAGATAACCTGCATATAGGGTATCTGGGGCTTTACCAGCAACTGGTGTAAGAAGCCCTTAATTTCGCATAAAACCTAGTCATTAAGAACTGCCAAATAGCGACATTTTATTGTTAGAATATCAACGTGAAATATAAATTAAACTTAAATAGAACAAGAAGTAAAGCGCAGTAGAGTAGTATGAACTACGGTTAGTCTAGGAAACATAAAAATAACCCGTTTTGTATGAACGAAGATGTTGGTGTTGGATTTAATGAGAGTTCTTCCAACAATTTCATTTATTTTTCCTGGACTAGGTCGCGCATATTCAATCTCCATTCCCGAAACGGTACCTACTTAGTTTAGAATGTTTGTTTTTGTAGGTACCTACTCAGAATGACATTCATCTAAGTATTTGCTATCAGTTGAATGCCGAACATGTATTGAATTTTTTGTTATTATTCACCAGCGCGCTATATCTTCGGCATCATCTTCACTTTCCATCATGCAAGTGTGAACCCATCTGATGTAAAAAAATGCTCTCTGAATTTTTTTCACATTTATTTTCTCCTTCGGCTTCGTCATCAGTCATCACTTAACAATAGCATCTAAATTAGCATTTCTAGGTAGGAAAAAACAACGAATTCTCGTCGAATATTCAACAACTATGCTCAATGTAAACTTGTGATGATCAAAATAATATTTTTATATCTTAATAATCGCCTGTTTTGTGAATGTATTTAATTAGACATAGGAAAAGTTGAATAAAGTATTGTTAAATTAATTTCTCGTATTTATTTACCATGCATGACCTAGGTCTTTCGTTTGTACTAAAACTACAGGCATATTTTTTTATCAGAAGCTGTGATTTGAATGCTACGTCAGTATTGAGCTCAACCATGGCCCAGCTAGGCTGTATGACTTAATTACCCTTTCCTATCGCGCTGAGGAAAAATAACTAAGTAAGTGGAAGGCTCGTTGAAGGTTTGCGGAATAAATATTCGAAAAAGTTTGGATGTTTGTTACCGCAAATAGAAAACTGCTGAACGGAACTATAGACTGGTTTTCATAACTTTTTAACTATTACCAGAAAAAAGTATTACTTTAAAAATACTTTGGATCCAGGTATATACGCGATGAAAACGCGGGACGAGATGATAAAAGAATAAAAATAATATCACATATTTTTTAATGAATTCATTATCATCCCTTACAAATAAATGTAAAGTAATATCGGATGTGTACGAATGATTATTATAAATGAACATGACGAATTGATGTGAAAATATGTCAGTACCCATCGCTTTCCAATTATTCCTACAACAGAACATACATAAAATAGAGAAAAATAAGATGATACAAATATAATAAAAAAATACAACACATTGTTTGATACTTTCTTTTAAATAAATAAATAAATACCTACCTATTTTCTCTTCGACTACCTACAAATCTTATAAAATTTAAACAAAATTACCTAAATAAAAATCTCAAATTTCTTTTGTCTACCTAATGTGTTCTTTTCTTTAAGCAAACAACTCAATGTTTCCTAATGTAGGTACTAAAATTTCGCCCAGTATGGGTGCAATTTTGTTTCAGCTGTCATGATTCATGCATTGTGTGACCTTGAGCATGTTCATAAAATAAGCATTAACAGACAATTTGTTCTTAATGTCTATACTTAGGACACATTAGGGGACAGTGCAGTGGCATACTAAATGGTATGGTCTAGTTACGTGCCGCGACCGCGATGTGTTTGAGCGGCGCCTCCGGGTGTATCCCGCGGATCTGGTCGTGCAGGTTCTTGGAGTAGATGTCTCCCGCGAGCTCCTCCACGCCGATCTCGGGGTCCGTCTTCGCCAGTTTCGTCGCCTCGTCCACTTCCTTGCGCACTTCCGCGTCGATCGCCTGCGAATTGTTAAGGGCTCTACTTACACCCCGATCCAGGCCCAATCGGCATGTCAGTTCAGTAGGCAAGTTGACGGTTAAGGGTCGCCCGACTTCCAACTTCATAGATCGGCCCTACAGATTGGCGCGTGAATGCCATAAAAGACTTACAATTTGGCAATCTTTCTTTCTTTCATCAAATCAAACAAGAAAATAGAAATACTTTTGGTTTTGTTTTACAGTCAGTATATGTACATATGTATATGGCAGTACTACATATGTATATTATACTCAGGATGTTCTCTCGTTGCATTTCTGACAAAACAAGCTGCTTTTTTATCCTATTCGCACCTTGAGCTGATCAGCTGTGGCGAGTTGATTGTTGATGATCTTGTCTTTGAGCGAGGCGATGGGGTCCCTGGTCTGGCGCACCTCCTGGACCTCATCGCGCGTGCGGTACGACGTGCCGGGGTCAGACATCGAGTGCCCAGAGTACCGGTACGTCTCCATCTCCATCACCAGTGGACCTGGGGGGTACACCCAATACTTACAAAACGTATAGGTACAGTGGCGGAACAAATAATGTCTACAGCTGTAAGACACTTCACACTGCCGCATTTGCAATGTCAATGGGACAAGCCCACGACAGATTGTCATAATAGTTAGCTGAAACAGATTATTTTATAGACAGAAATGATCGTAGCTTAATGCTTATACCTACCTTCCCTGCCAGGAGAATCCAGCCCAGCGCACACTTACGTACGTTTCTCGATCCTAGCCTGCGTAGAGGATTTCCGGAAGTGCAGAAAGGCCAATAAATTATATTTCTACGAATGGAAATCTTTTATTTTATACAAAAACCCAGCTGTCATGTGAATTTGACTTGATATAACAATGACGCAGCAGCCGGAGCACGCAGGCTTCAAGGAATTCTTCTGACACGGAACTTTCCCCGGAAGTTAAGTAATTTGTAAGCCAACGGCATTACCTTTACCACTGGTGCAGTAGTCGATGCAGAACCGCGTGGCCTCCCTCGTGGCGATCACGTCCATGCCGTCCACCCAGAGGCCGGGCACGTAGTCTCCGCGCGTGTAGTAGTCCGTATTTGCGGACGAGCGCTCCATGCTCGTCCCCATGCCTACACAATTAATCATCATCAGCCTGTGTCGAAAGCTTAGGGTCTCAATTAACCTCTGTATACGAGTATCTATCCGCTCAATTTGGAGCCAGCCGGTAAACCGTTATCTGCCGGAAAATATATTATTTCGCGTCAGTCAGACACCGACTCTTAAACATGCTTAAACACTTATAACCATCAGCTCTTCGACGTCCACTGCAGGACATAGGCCTTTTCCAATGAATGCCACCACACCCGGTCCTCCGCCCGTCGCATACATCCGCTTCCGGCCACCTTCTTCAGGGCGGCGGGGCATCCCAAGCCGCGCGTACCCGCGTACACTTGATCAAGTAAATCGGGCTTACGTCTCAAATCGTTCTCTGGAAATTGTACCTAACTGCTATTAATTGTATTGGTGGAAAGTATACTGTATTGTATGAATGAATACCGTAAACCTGCATAGGTAGGTACTTTGTTGTTCGACGGTGGCACTATTTGATCTTTAATGAGTATGGCCGCAAGCACATTTTAGTTGCTCGACAACGCTATCTCACCGTATTTGTTATTCTCACAGACGAACACGCAGGGCAGGTCCCACAGCTTGGCGATGTTGTACGCCTCGAACAGTTGGCCCTGGTTGGCGGCGCCGTCGCCGTACAGAGCGAACGCCACGCCGCCGTCGCCGAGGTATTTGTGGGCCAACGCTATGCCCGCGCCCAGTGGAACCTGGGAAGGACCGTTAGAAATGTGCGCTCGGCAACGGCCGGCTGGACAATCAAGTAGGCAGTATTCTTTGGAAACCTTTGCCTTTCCTGTTTATAAAAAGGTATAGGATTTTAAGGGGCCTGCACAATGCTGCATGCTAGTCCTAATTGAGACATAAAATAAAGCTTACCAATAAAAAATATTTTACAAAACAACCACCATGCATTCTTTCTTGCATGCATCTTTAACCAACCATTATCATTTGTTTTGGTCCTACACACCTGAGCACCAACAATGCCGTTGCCGCCGTAGAAGTTCCGCCCATACAGGTGCATGGAGCCGCCCTTGCCGCGCGAGACGCCCGAGCGCCGGCCCGTCAGCTCGGCGAGCACGCCCAGCACGCTCGCGCCCATCAGCATCGTCCAGCCGTGGCAGCGGTATGAAGTGATCACACTGTCCACGTTACGCATCGCTGCGTGCATACCCACAGCCACCGCTTCTTGACCTGCCATAAATTGTAGACCCACTGAGTGACCCGAAATGAGTAGCTATGATATGTTATATAGAAAGAGATATACTTACTCTGCTTCTAACTACTCTATGACAATGAAATTAGTAATAACTATCCGATGCCCCGCGACTTCATCCGCGTTATAAAGTATACTATTTATGTTATTCAAAATTTTTTAACCCATTCTAATTATGCCCGTTTTTTAGTATTAAAGTTTGTTAATAGATGGCGTTAGGTGTATTTTACACCCCGCTATCATTTTTGGTTCTTCGCAACTTAAATAAGTGCGTGCAAATTATCCTCCAGTTTTTACCACTTTATTATTAGTATAGATGATAAAATTATTTTTAACAGTACCTACGCCTACCATGAGTTGCCAAGGGCAATGTGAATACTCATTAGTGACTACATGAATACTAATAGTGCTATCTCTTTTCGACGAATTACAAAAGACAGAGAGATATATATAGGTATATCATAGAGTTTACGGAGTCGCTAGCGAGTATTGATTGACGTTGTCAACTCAAGATAGGCGTACAGGTGTTGGATAAGTTCAGTTAAGTATAGATTTAAACATGTGTCAAATGTATATTTTCGAGCAACAAACCTGAATACAGATGGCAGAAGCCTCTAATAACCTTCTCCTTGTACAAGTTCCCTGCAGCTGTCTCTAGCCGCCGCACCATAGCTAGCTTCTGGTAAATTTTGAGTGCATCTTCTGCTGTAAGTGTTGCAGACGTTGCAGGCCCCTTCTCCAACTCGTGGAGTTTAAAGGGCTGGAAATAAAACTGGTTTCCGGCTCAATTCTCTTATTCAAAACAATAATAAAATTTAATACCGAGACTGAGACTTAAGGCTTCTTTCACCACTTGCTGATAAAGTCCCTGCTACCCTATCTGCAGGTTATCTGACAGATCAGCAAGATCAATTGGCTGTTTTTTTTTTCTGTCAGATATTTTATCAGAGATTTGAGGAAACACGAAAATATTATCAGACAGATTTATCAGATAGATTAGGTAATCTATCATCAGATAGCTTGGTAGTTTATCTGTCTGATTACTATCTGTAACAATATCAGCAAGAAGCGGTGAAAGAGGTCCATAATCTCCTAAGGTCGCTATTCTATGCGACATCTAATAAAATGAAGCAGAATTGTTACGACATCTGCCCGTGTAGTTTAAATCACCTGGTCTGGCTAGCTGGCCTCTACCTACCTGAAACTTTAATTTCCTACCTTGATTTCGAAAGTTGCTTCTTTTTTCGAACTGTATTTGGCTTTCGAGGGGACAGCGACTGGGGCGGCCGATTTCTAAAAAAATCACAATAAACATAATAGTGTAGGTACGTCTCATTAGCACTGTCCATTAAGAATTAAGATATAATGTTCAAGAATTAGACGATGGCAAAAACAAGACATATTACCACAATCGTGTTTCCAACGAAAAGTTTAGCAACCAATGGGGTGATAATTTTGCTCATTTTCGTTATAATTTTCTCAACAATGGCCAGATTTAACCAGTGATCCTTGAAAGGACCACTTATTATTGTAAATTATACCTACCAAAATTTTAAAATTCGATTCGTCCCAGATAAGCAAATGATTGTCGTGTCGAAGTATTGAACAAGGATCCCGTAGAACAGCTGCTAAAATAACAATAATAATCAGAGAGGGACACACTTATTACAAAAGTGGTAAGAGTAAGCAAGACAGGTATGAAAATTCAAATTCAAAATTCAAATTCAAATGTATTTTATTGCATGTAAGTACACTGGGTACATTTATACAACGTCAATTTTTTATCTACCACCGCCTCCAAGATGTTATATAGAGCTGGGAAGAAGGAAATCTCTATCTACATATGTGAATTTTTTGTTGGGAGGCAGTTGGTATGTACCAACTGCCCCCCAACAAACCACAACCCGACTAAAATAGATAGTGTTTGTTCAGTTTGACCCATTTATGAAGTCGCCATATAAGAAGCGTCTTCTCAAATTATTGGGGTAAAAGACTATTGTTATTTCATGCTATACGCTGATTACGGTTCTATAGTTCATTCTTTTTCTATGTGTCGAAGACACTATATCATTAATCTGTGGATTGTCGTACACACTATAATATAATCTGTGTAATGCTGACAATGACAAGCGTTTACTCCAGCCAGCTGTCAAAGAGAACAAAAGAGGTCGATCATTGCGATTACATGGAAGAGGATGGATATTCCAGAGTGCAAGTGAAAGGAGAACATGCTTACTCTTTCACACTTCTAAAATAAAACACCTGGAACTCGGACCTGGAACTTTGTTGATTTGATAAGTTGCTGACAAAATATTATTTAATCCAATCAAAAGCGAATACTTACGCAATTGGAAAATGTTAATACAATTTAAATTATGAAAGGTACCTTATTTCAAGCCTATGAAAGTGTGTTAAGAAATCATGTCTGTTTATGAGCACATACAAGCCTTCTTTCGTCCATTTTCGAAAGTTATTTTTTTCCGTTCCCTCCACGACTCAACTGAAGTTAGCAGCCGTGCGCGGCTCGTCATGGCTCACCAAGCCACGACGCGACCAAGTCCACTAGTAACGACTCTAATCAAATCAAATATACTTTAATGAGCACCAAATTATATCAAAAGTTTACATTACGAAATATTACTAAACTGAACAATCAAAAGGCAGCCTTATCGCTTTCAGTGATTTCTTCCAGGTAACCTTAGGGTGATGTTGAAATCACTACAGTGTGGACTACACGATTTAGAGACAATAAAAGAATAAAATTAATATCGCATATTTTTTATTGATTTATCCTTACAAATAAATGTACAATAGGACCCATGGGATGTGCACGTTTCGATTTGATTATGATTATAAATACACGCTGCAATCAGCTGAAAGTGGCAGTATCGCTTTCCATTTATTCCTACAAAATAACTTAAAATACAGAAAAAAAGGCGACATAATATCAAGATCTACAACAGAAAAAGTAACATTTTGTACACATTGTTTACGCTACTTCCTTTAGATAAAATAAATATTTTCTCTTCAAGTACAAATCTAATAAAATTCAACAAAATTACCTAATAAAAATCTCATTTTCATTTGTCCGCCTAATGTGTTCTTTTCTGTTTAGAAAGATTGGAAGCAAAAATGTACTTAACACGTCAAACCCAATTTACTTTGTAAGCAATAAATTAATTTAATTTCGCAGTTGCTTTTCGTTGGTTTTCAATTGTAAGCCAATACGGATGCGCACATTATTTTCAACTTAATTAAATTTTAGTCATTTGAGACAGAGAATTTATGTAGGTACCATCCCCTACGTTCATATATTAGCCAGATACCGCATCAGGGCTCAAATAGTAACAAAACGTGCTTAAATATACTCTAAGCATTGTTTTGTAATCAGTTGTGTTATGTACGTCGCGTGCGGCGGGCGTGTTTCAGTGATCATGAAATAAATCTTAACGCTTTGGATTACGGACGAATCATAAAGTGTCCCTCAACGACATGCAACGTTTACGTGAATGTCATGCTGCGTGATGGACCGTCATGCTTGCTATCAATCAATACAGTGAAACAACGGCCAGCACGTAGTTTGCATGTCATGCACGTCAATCACTACAGCTAGACGATCATGCATGAGTGGCAGCACGTATTGCATGTCATGCCGCATGATCGTTTAGGGAGCCCTATAAAATTAAATAAGGTCCAGACACGTTTAGTTGAATTTGTATTAAGTGCTATAAACTAAAAGTAATGTATGTACGATCAAAGTACCTACGTACATATCATATAATATTACCAAAGTATCAGCTTTGCTGGTAGCAAATTGCAAATTATTGTGACAGCTCAGCTTAGTCATGTTTTCGACAATGCATTGTTAAATGGAGTGTGTCCTTACATGGCGTATCAGACACGTTGCTTATAACGGCCTACCTATAGAACACATTAGGGGACAGTGCAGCGCAGTGGCATAACAAGTAGTAACTAGTTACGTGCGGCGACCTCGATGTGTTTGAGCGGCGCCTCCGGGTGTACCCCGCGGATCTCGTCGTGGAGATTCTTGGAATAGATGTCGCCCGGGAGCTCCTCCACGCCGATCTCGGGGTCCGCCTTCGCCAGCTTCGTCGCCTCGTCCACTTCCTTGCGCACTTCCGCGTCGATCTCCTGCGAATTGTGTTGCTTACGGTTACCCCACTTTTATTTGACTAAAATATAATTTCCTCAAGGCAACTAACAACTGGTAGGAGAATGATAAATAAGTATTGTATGTCGTATTATAATGGGTTGCGTCAATTGTCCTACTCCTTTCATTAAAGTTTCAAACGAACTCACTCGTATCTTCTTTCCAGAATATTCTGTGAAAGAGCGACAGTCTAATATTCTGTTTGGCTGATTATGTTATACTATTTTTACCTTGAGCTGATCAGGTGTGGCGAGTTCGTTGTTGATGAGCTTGTCCTTGAACGAAGTGATGGGGTCCCTGGTCTGGCGCACCTCCTGGATCTCGTCGCGCGTGCGGTACGACGTGCCGGGGTCCGACATCGAGTGCCCAGAGTACCGGTACGTCTCCATCTCCATCACCAGCGGACCTGGGAAGTGTAACCAATAATAAAACTTAACGACAATGTACAAAAGTAAAACGCCAGTTGGCGGTCATAAGCCGATCCTAATTTTAATTGTTTTTTTTTATTGCTACGGGGGCAACAAGCAGGCGGTAATGAAAATGTAATGAAAATTGAATCTATTAGATTGAATATTACCTTCGCATAATTTATTTTGTACTTGATGGATTTAATGACACTCGACAGATTCCGCTTTCGTAAGAAAAATTGCACTAAAACGAAAACGGAATTGCTTTTTGGGTAGATTCCGCTTTCATCGGAAATATACAGTACTTAACTACTTACTAATATGAACTTTCTCTGGAGCTTTAGTAATTTGTAAGCAAACGGCTACTGCATAAGATGGGACTATCGGAGACTTGCATATGTAGAGCCTGTGGAGAGGACAGCGAGACTATGAAACATCTGCTGTGTGAATGTGATGCACTAGCCGCAAGGCGAATGAGTGTCCTGGGTGTGGCTTATCCTGAACCCGAGGACTACAGGCTCCTACCCCTTAGCTGCACAATAGAATTTGTGCAGCGAACACCGGAGGAGGAGAACACCAGGTAAACATAGGGGCTGACACAATAGATCCCATAGGGTCGCAGTGTCGCCGGGTGTGCCCGGCCCCTTTCTATAAGATAAGCAAACGACGACATAGGTACCTTTTCCACTGGCGCAGTAGTCGATGCAGAACCGCGTGGCCTCCCTCGTGGCGATCACGTCCATGCCGTCCACCCAGAGGCCGGGCACGTAGTCCCCGCGCGAGTAGTACTCCGTGCTCGCCGACGAACGGTCCACGCTCGTTCCCATGCCTGCCCACCCAAATAATACAATCATAAATTGCAATAAGGCCAATAATGCATTGTTTGTTTGTTTTTGGACAAATTTACACAAGGCTGTTTAGTCCCAAACTAAGCCGAGGCTTATAAATGGGTACTTAACAACTCATAAACATACATAAATACTTTTAAATAAATACTTAAATACATACAAACACCCAGAATCCGAAAACCAACAGATATGCTCATCACACAAATGTTGGTCCCCGGAGTGTGAAATATCGGGTGTGTGTGTGTTTCCATTGAGTGAAATACTTGCTCTGCCAGTCAACCAACTTTTTACAATTTTGGCAATATGTTTTGGATCACTGTCATGTTGAAATTTATAGATGTACCTTACCAAGTTATCTGTAAAGTGGCAGAATCAGGAACTACGCAGAATGTCATTCGGCCGTCAGCACAAATTGTATAAAATGACGGGCATGGAACGATGGCAGAGCCACCCTTCAGTTCACAGTAACTTGGTAAGTCTATACAATAAATTATTGTTAGGAAAGTTCCCCTGTGTGTATGTGTGAGAGAGTATGTGTTAGTCAGTATGGCCGCAAGCACATTCTCTTTACCAATATAGGATTATGACTCTATGATCAGCAATGGTACGTATATATATTTTTTGTTTAAACTGGGCTTTACGGCTCTGGAAGCAATGTCCTTTTGAGCCTAGAGGGTAGTGTTGCTATCTCACCGTATCCGTTATTCTCGCAGACGAACACGCAGGGCAGGTCCCACAGCTTGGCCATGTTGTACGCCTCGAACAGCTGGCCCTGGTTGGCGGCGCCGTCGCCGTACAGCGTGAACGTCACGCCGCCGTCGCCGTTGTACTTGTGGGCGAACGCTATGCCCGCGCCCAACGGGGCCTGGTGACAACCGTTCACTTATAAATGACCGCTCGGCAAAAACAACTATATAATAGAGTAAGCTGTATTATTTGGAAACTTTTGCCTTTCGCGATTATTATAAAAAAGGTTAACTTAACGTGAGCGCGAGGCGGTGAGGGAGGGTGTACGTCCAGTGGTTTTACCGCTGCATAAAAATTAAATTTTAAATAATGTTTATGCCCCTATTTTTCTACAAATAAATACAATTGAACAAAAAATTTCCCACAACTTTCACCAACCTTTAACATTATTGTAGAGAAGTGTACACACCTGAGCACCAACAATGCCGTTGCCGCCGTAGAAGTTCCGCCCGTACAGGTGCATGGAGCCGCCCTTGCCGCGCGACACGCCCGAGCGGCGGCCCGTCAGCTCGGCGAGCACGCCCAGCACGCTCGCGCCCATCAACATCGTCCAGCCGTGGCAGCGGTACGCTGTGATCACACTGTCCACGTCTCGCATCGCCGCGTGCATACCCACCGCCACCGCTTCTTGACCTGCAATAATTAAATAGGCAGTTCTGACCAATGTACAGTCAAGGTTCATAATTGCAGTAGCAGTTCCGCATCTCAATAGATTGAGAGACCACGACTTTCTTTTACATCTGTACCCACACACGCCCATATCCACTAATATATTTCTGGATATTACGATGAATTGATGACTTATTGTTATAATAATAAGGTTTAAAACACGCTATTGACTTGGGTGGTCAGTTACATCTAATTGGTTTTCATGTTGCCGTGCGCACCGTTGTACAGAAAAATCTTTTAGCGTGCTACTGCACTTATGAACCTTACTGTACATTGCGCATAAATGAATACGGCCTTTGTGCAGCATTGGATGTCTTTACTTGTATTTTTTAAAATGTAGTAACTATAGTTCGTATGTTATTTGCATTTTGTAGCAACCACTTCTTTTTATTATGATAATTATTAAAATGAATAAAAATAGCCTTTATTTTGCTGTACATGCAACTACTTGCTAAAAGTTATTTTTAATTTACTATTACATACTAGCAGCCCACTTCTGGGCAAAGGCCTCCCCCAAAAATTCCCATTCCTATTTGTTTTCAATTTTTCTAGTCCATATGACTCCTGCTTCTTTTTTTCAATAATCATCATGATAATTAATACCTATTTAAATTTAAAACAGGTGTTGGATCAGTTCAATCATATTTTAATTATTTGAGTTTCGCCAGCTAAGTGTTAAAATTTTAAAAAGGTCTAAAACTCATAACATATGGTGTATTACATATGCATATTTTCCAGCAACAAACCTGAATACAGATGGCAGAAGCCTCTAATAACCTTCTCCTTGTACAAGTTCCCTGCAGCTGTCTCTAGCCGCCGCACCATGGCTAGCTTCCGGTAAAGTTTGAGTGCATCTTCTGCTGTAAGTGTTGCAGAAGTTGCAGGCCCCTTCTCCAACTTGTGGAGTTTGAAGGGCTGGAAATAAAATCAGGCATAAATATGAGCTCCTTGAAATATAGCCTAGCTTTCTGGCTCAATTCGTTGCAGTTAAGTCATTCAAGTATACAATTAAATCTCCCAAATGTAAAACAAAGGTGTTAGATCCATCAAATGGATACCCTATTTAGGAATTTATTATGTTAAAAAAATCTAATAGGAAAACTAAATGTAAGTTTTTTAGTGTGCACTGGAATCTATGGATGTCAATGGCATCTCAATCTAGAATTCATATTTATCAGTAAGGAATGTCTCATGAATAATGTCAAAGCCAGAATATTATAATAATAGGTAGGTATACTTTATAGGAAGATTATGATCCAACAGATTAATTTTAATTTGGTTCTGCCACTCGCCAGCCGGGGCTACTATAGCTACCTGGCTATATCCTCGCAACATAAAACTTTACACATTGAAAGATATTCTAAGCTTATTTAAATTCCAGCTGTGACAGTATTCCTTCCTGCAACATTACATTGATAGATGACATATGTAGGGACACACACACACAGATAGAACAACGTCAACACAGCTATGCTTGACATCTTGAAGGTTAGATTATGTAAGTCTTATAAATCTCCGTCTTGTTTTGAATGATCTTCAAATCGGCATACTCTGAGATCTATAAAGATAGATCTGCAAATACTGGGGATAATTAATAAAGTACGAAATAGGTACCTACACCTACCTGAACCGTTTGATTACCTTGATTTCGAACGTTGCTTCATTTTTCGAACTATAGTTGGCTTTCGAGTTGATAGCTACTGGGGCGGCCGATTTCTAAAATAAATCATAATAAACTTAAATAGAGGTAAGTAGATCTAGATACATCAAGAAATAAATGTTCAAGAATTAGACGATGGCAAAAATAAAACAATATAGGTATTACCACAATCGTGTTTCCAGCGAAAAGTTTAGCAACCAATGGGGTGATAATTTTACTCATTTTCGTTATAATTTTCTCAATAATTGCCAGATTTAACCAGTGATCCTCAAAAGGACCACAGATTAGGTTTAGTAGTAGTGTCTACGACATACAGCACAGACTAGAGACAGCCAGAGCCAAGCCCAGACCCAGACAGCTGAGCCAGACAGACAGATAGATAGACAGACACTGACACGGACACTCGGGACACTATACAACACTCAACACTGACTGACTGACTATGCTCCACTCCACTCCACAAATTAAATTAAATTGTCCAGGTCCAACTCTGCTCTGCCTGCAAACTATTTAATACGCTCAACTCTGATGAACAATGAACTCATGAATTGATTGTCGACTGACTGAATGAAATTATGAATGAAATCTTGTAGTCTGTCTGTGGAAATGAAAAGTGAGGTTGGGTCACATAAGTTGGGTGTGAAGTGAAGAGAGCAGAGAGAGAGCTTTCTTGTGTTCCACGCAACTGACAGTGACAGCCCCGATTTCCAACTGACAGGACAACAGCTGTCTTTCTGAGCCTATCAACATTGATCCCATAGAACAGACGCTAAAACAATAATAATCAGAGAGGAACACACTTATTACAAAAGTGGTAAGAGTAAGATAGACAGTTATAATATCTTCTATCTCTATGCGAATTTTTTGATAACAACAACAAGCCTTATCTGTCAACGGCGATCGTGAATACTAGTATTCCCGATCGCCGTCTGTCAACAAACAACAACCCGACTAAAATTGTATGTTCAGTTTGACCCCGCCATACAAGAAGCGTCTTCTCAAATTATTGGGGTAAAAGACTATTGCTAGTCATGCTATACGCTGAGTGCGGTTCTATGGGAAATTAGTTCTATGTTCTGAGCCGAACAATAGGCAGGCTGGCATCTGATGAAATGGTGGCTCTGCCAGCGTTTTGGAATGACTTTATTTTTTTAAAGTGGCACGTTTTGACTTGGATACTAGACCTTTAAGCCATGTATATATAGTGAATTTTCGTGATTTCGTCGGCCCAATTTTATGTTTTAATATTTAGTTGGAAATAAAATGTTTGGTGTTGGTCGCTTCGATTTTATTCACAAAAGTAGTCATTATAAACCAGCGGTTACAGCACGAAATACGGCATAACTAGAGGTATTTTGGCGGCTTGCACTAGTAAGTCATATCGTGTTGTGTATTGTATTGTATTTTCAAATAAAATAAAAAATTTAAATACCAAAAATATCTGAATATGGTCTGTGTGTACGTACCTGCGAGTGTGTAGGTACCCTTGGTGGCGCTATTGGTCGAAAAATTACTCTGGGGCCGTAAAATCCATTATAATTATGAATGATCGAGAAGGAAGAGCGAGAGAGAACATAAAAAAAGTGTCGTTTCATTGTGAATGAATACAACCGAATGACGAATTATTTTGCAATTTTCAGTGTTATATAGCTTTGTGAAATCCCTATTCTCGTAGTAGTTTATTTAACACATTTTGAGAAGGGTGCGTCTTTACTGTTAGTAATTATTTTTGTATGAAAACATGGAGTTTCCTCACATTGGACAGAATTGTTCTTACGGATCCTGCAATAAACTTGGTAAGCCAGTTTTCATTACCTCTATCTCTTGATGAAGAGTTAGGGTCAGTGTGGACAAAAGGGGGCGCAATAAAAAAGTTAATCGACACATCGCTCTTCCTTGTTACCTCCTTCCAGGTACTGTCGCTCGCTTCGCTCGCTCCTAGGGTCCCCAGTAACCTTACGAACCTAACCTTCAGGGTGCTCTGACTGCTAACTGTCACACATTTTCTTCCCTCAGCGCCCCCTTTTCTCAACTCCAACCCTCCTTTTCTCCACTCCAACCACTATTTTTATTGTTTCTATAAATTTAGGTAATATTAGTTGCTGGCTTGCTCTTATCACTGAACAGACACAGCCTCTTCCATCTTTTTTTCAAACGGCCTCGTCCATAGCTAGTCTTAGCTAATGGGCCCTTACACATATTCATAGTATAATTTTGTTGTACTGTCATTAATCTAAATGTGATTTTCTAACAGATTTCCTGCCCATGAAGTGTGACGCTTGTAAAGAAGTTTACTGGTAAGTTTCTTTTTTTTTATCTGACACTAGTGAACTATTCCTAGTCTTAGATGGCACTAATTACCTAATGTGCCTAACATTTTCCGTCATTAAACAGGTTTTCCTTCATGTTTTCCACTTCTATAACTAGACATCATTGATTTCATATTTAAAAATCCAAAGTTACACTCATACTGTACTGTAAACTACTTTATTTACTATGGAAATACTTATTTGGATTTCCATTTTACACCAGAAAGTAACAAAAATAAATTCACTACATACCCAATATTTTTGTTACTTTCATATCCAGGCAGAGGAAGAAATGTTGCAAGAGTCCATAAATCGCTGGAAGTACCACTACTTCTATTCTGAGTACAAGGACGGACTGAAGCAACCATGCTGAGAGCATAAGTAGGTCCTAAAGGAACCATTACTAGTTTTTAAGTAAAGGTTCAACGTACTGACTTGGATTTAAGTAGATTTGAAGGACTCAAAAGCGGTTTTCCAGGTTTTTCATCACCTTTTTATGTATCACAATTTCTAATATCTATTTGACTTTATTTTGGTGATCATAAAGTTTATATTAGAAATTTGTGACGTGTGGTTGAGATAATAAGGCGATGTATTGACCCTCAGAGCCTTATTTAGAACTCCTTTTAAGAAGAAAAGGAGTTCACATTGAAACAGAAAAGTTCACATTGGTCTAAAAATAGTTCATTGCTCAAAAGTAAAAATAATTCCACATGTTCTAGAAACCAACTTATATAAATTTCTATAAAGCAGTGTAGAAACAACTTGTAATATCAATGTTTCAAGTGTATGATGTACTGACTAAGCAATATATAATATCATTTGATTTTTCAATAACTGCAAATGGATGGTTTCCCTGAAACACAAATAGTCATTGGAGAGATATCAGAAAAATAATAAAAATAAATATTTTCATTTTCAGCTCTGATCATTTTGCTTATGTGAAGCATGAGTGCCCGGCGCCCAACAGCCGCGACGTCCAAGTGCCCCAGTGCCCTCTGTGCGGGGCGCCCGTGCCTGGCAAGCGGGGGGCCGCGCCCGACGTGGCGGTCGGGGAGCACATAGACAACCAGTGCATGTCTGACCCGGCTAGGGAAAGGAGAAAGAAGGTATCCTATTGTATATTATTATTTGCAATCATTATCATTACAGACATATACAAAGCGATAATGTTGACGTCAAAGGATTACAATTAAATTAAAACATTAAATATTGAGCATTAAAATTACCAACTAATACCTAAAAATAACAACATTAAGCAATTATATTATTTTTCATAAAAACATGTTCAATTTAATATAATATAATATAATCCTACTAATATTATAAAGGCGAAAGTTTGTAAGGATGTGAGTGAAGATGTTTGTTACTCTTTCACGCAAAAACTACCGAACAGATTTTGATGAAATGAATTGGTACAGTGATAGCTTATATCCTGGAATAACATATAGGCTACTTTTCAACGCGGACAAAGTCGCGGGGCGTCCGCTAATACCCCCGTAACGAAACACCTACATAGAGGGCGCTGTTTCACAATGTACACGGGAAAACTTTTCTACGCGGGCGAAGCCGCGGGAAAAGCTAGTATAATATATAGGTATGTTGGGCATCATAGCATAGTATAACAAAGTTGCTTCCCCGTCTGTCCCTCTGTACGCTTAGATCTTTTAAACTACGCAAAAGATTTTCACTATCTTATTCTTAGACGGGGGTGGCAGTCCCTGCACTGACTCCACGAAGACGGGAGTTTTGTGCAATTTTCACTATCATTCATATATTTTCTTTCAGACGGTTTAGGTACTGATTAAATTGTATTCATGCTATCTGCATAGTGGCGGCAACAAGCATGTTTTTATCTTCATGTTCAGTTCAACATGTAATGTTGCAGGTGTTCACGAACCGGTGCTCGTATAAAGGCTGCAAGACGAAAGAGATGGTGCCTCTGGTGTGCGGCGAGTGCGCCCTCAACTACTGCCTGCGGCACCGGCACACGAGCGACCACGCGTGCGAGGGGAGACTCAGCGCCAAGAGGAGACAGGCCGCGTAAGTGCTATGATGTCCTCTTGATACTCCTAGGGGATCATCTAAATCTAAAATAAGTATACTTTGGATCTTTTTTTAACAATTTTATAGCCTTGCTTCACGGGTTTTTGCAGACTTATATATAAAGTATCCGTTGGTCTAGTTATCACCGCACCAAGTTTCATCACTATAGGTTCAACCGTTAATGGGTGATTGAGCAACAAACAAACATCCACTTTGCCGCATTTATAATACTTGCTTTATTATTTACAAAACCTTGTTTTATCATTACAGAAACGCTGCTTTAGCGCGGATGAAGGCAGCTGAGAACAATCTCAATAGGACTCCGGCCGCGGCAGTTACAGCTCCAGTAGCGACGTTTGCAGACGTACAAGGAAATATGGTAAACAAACCTACTTACTAACAACCAATAAGTATGCCCAATATACTGAGAATGCTCATAATTCTGCGAACAAACGGGTGAAGGGAACTGCACGCTGATTGGCCCGATCAATGTCGCGCCATGCTGTAATTGGTCAGACCTAAGGTGACGCTTGTTTATGTCATATATTTTTAAAATTTAGCTTTACGGCTCTGGAAGCTAGTTAGACCAGTCTGTTTTAGTGATTTGACACAAGTATAAGTTATTTA
Source organism: Metalampra italica (assembly GCA_949699065.1). Classification (NCBI taxonomy): domain Eukaryota; kingdom Metazoa; phylum Arthropoda; class Insecta; order Lepidoptera; family Oecophoridae; genus Metalampra; species Metalampra italica. The sequence goes on from OX452989.1 coordinate 5,033,326, forward strand.
AGTTGACGTTTACATTATTAATCAACTGTGCTTTTTAATAATTTTATATACAAAATATTTATTTTTCATTTTACAGACTGAAGACGAAGCTCTAGCCCACGCGCTAGCGCTGTCGATGCAGGAACAGAACTCGACCCTCCATTCTAGAGACAATACCTTCGCGCGCGCCCTCACGAGGCAAAGGGTTGGAGGCGAGCAGAACTCACGCTGTACCGTCTCATAGCGCGACTTGGACAACGTTTTTTGTGCGTTTTACGGCTCTGGGACCGTGGCCTTTGATCCACTTTGCTGAAATCAAATTGACACTGAACACGAGAGCGCTTGGCAGCACACAACGCAAGGATTTGTATAGAATGTGTATATGGGACCATTTATGTGATTAACACAATAATTATGTATAATATACAGATCCCCATCTCTATAAACTGGTAAGAAGAAAAAACTATTGAGACCAAATAAAGTAAAATATTGCAAAACTTTTCTATTGAATCAAGTATCGTAATTTAATTAATGCCTACAGCAATTTTAATTTAAGTCCTCTCGGAATTATTTTGCTTTTATGTTGTAAAACGCTAATATTCATAAAATCACTTAGAGGTCTAAGTGTTTTTTTTAATTAGCTTTCTTTGCGTTATTTTCGAGATTTTGTATATTTCGTAAAATCTCGTATACCTATAATTGCCTAGTATTTTTGTAATTAACTTTGAAGGAGCCTGTATTTATTGTAATGGAAAATGCTGCCAAATGCTCACGTGTGGTATACAGTTAGTAAACTTTTATTAGTACGAATTACACGAGCGATAAGGGGCATGTCATGCGACTGATTAGTACAGGTTTTCTGTCGTTTCATGCAATCGATTGAAGACCTCTATTGTCGTAATAAAATGTTCTTTTCTGTTAAATAAAGCTAGTTAAAAAACGGTTGTTGACAATAAATCCGCCGAATTCATAGCACAATGTCTAAATAGCATTTAAACGTCCAAACGTAACGTATTAGTCATCGTCGCAAATGTATCACTCGCCAGACAAGCTCCTTATTGTGTGAAAGTTTTTGCTCGCTGCATGCAACATATTGACAAATTTTGCTCATTTTAAAATTAAAAAAAAAGCTATTTTATTTGTAATTTTATCTAACAGACAAATGGCAGACGAAAGCAATTGCGTCTCGGAAGCAAAATAAACAATAGGCAAAATAAACAAATAATACAAACTTTTCTCAAACATACGACCATATCTTGCACAACCTTCTTTGTGATAAGACGTATCACAGACAAGCGACCTGCGGTGGCGGTCTGTTGTATCCCATACTCAATGTATGTGAGACTTCAGACAGTTTCATATTGGAGCTGCGGCCTGCGATAGGCCGCCACCGCAGGCTGCGTGGGATACATCAGTAATGTACTAAACCGATATTTATCAGCTAGCTGCTAGTGTCCCCTTGTATCAGAGCCACAAATGGATTGTTTTCGTAAGCCATTTCATTTGGAATAGAATATACATATATTTTTTAATCTAGTTAATCATTTTGAATGTAACTTTATTATTTGCACCTGGTTTGTTGTTCAATTAAGTGTAGGTAATTGTTGTATGAAGAATGAACATATCTTTAACAAATATAATTTTATTTTACATTGTTGGTTAAGTCTAGGGGGGTTATCGATAACTGGGTCGCTTGATTAGGGTCAAAGTGCACTGACGTCTCCTCGCTCTTTGTCGCAGTCGCAAAGGCGATTATAAATGTTTAAAACCGTTCAGTATCATTAATCAGTCTTCATATAATTATAATATCCAAAATAATAATATTTTGGTATCAATTTGTTTGCAAGAAAACTGATTAATAGATAAACACGTCGCCCTTTCTGTTCCGTGTTAATGATTTGTTATTCAGATTTAAATGGCTCATTTCGGTTTTAAACGGGTTTTAAAATTGACCTTTACATGTAAAATACCTTTAAGAGTCGATGGTATGTTAGCTCAAATTCAAATTTCTCCCCCGCATGCCTCTCCCACCGCCGCCGTCAGCGCACCTATCTCACTCGCACTATTTATGTAGGGTAAGCTACACAATATTGACCGTCCAAGATGGTTCTTAATAAAAAAAACACTATGTATTAATAATTTATTTACAGTCAATGTCAACATACTTTATAGCATAGGAGTATCACATCACCAAGTAACATTAATATCAGGCGTCTTTGTCATTCAAAGAATCGTCTATTTTATAATAACAAATTGTTACATAATGTGATTTTTAAACTTTGTGTGCTTCATATTCAAGATAGATATATATATCTCCTGGTAGTTTGTACGATAGTGAAACCCTCATCATCCATCCGGACATCACCAGCAGGCGGCTGTGGTTTTACAGCGGGTTTACTTAAACAAAATATTCTCAAATCTATATTGACTGGATACGGTTAGTATATTTATTTCTTTAAACTTTTCTCTTAATGACTACAACGCAGATTATAGATCGAGCTAATACCTAGCTCTCTTTCGCAAAATAAAAATGGTCACTATATCTGCTGCTCGACCCCACAGTAAGATGCCTTATGCCATGTTACTGTGGCAGTAGCTGAAATATACTAATTTTGCGATAGCAATATCAGTAATTGTCAAATTTTTCTAACGGCATAGGCGGCCGAACTTAGTATGCCAGCTAGTGAAGCTATGTGGGGCCCCCATTGAAAAGATGAATCTATAGTTATACCAAGGAACACAATACTTTTAATAAATTCTAGTCTATATGTACCTAAAGTCATATTATTTTCTACATGTCTTACATTTGGTAAGCAAAATTTAATACATTTAGGCCGGTTTTCCTGTCACGCGTGTTTGCGCCCGCGTCCTGGTCCGCAACTTTTCCCGCTGGAAAAATATTTAATTTTGATGAAACTTGGTACAGTCATAGCTTATATCCTGGGATAACATATAGGCAACTATTTACCGCGGTAAACTTTTCCCGCGGGAAAAATATTTAATTTTAATGAAACTTGGTACAGTGATAGCTTATATTAGTGTGGCTGACGGAACGGAAACCTCCGTGGGCGAGTCGCACTTGCCGGCTTTTTATTTTTACTTTTCAGTTCCTTTCTTTTTTCGGCGGTTTAATTTTTTTATTCAGTAGATTGAGGGCGGACTTGTCGTCACACCTCGCCTAACTCTCGAATTGGCATATTTCGAACATGTCTAGGATCGCATAACTCTGGCAACATGCATGATAAATAAAAATCTTTTAATTTATCTTCCATAATCTGTTTCCAGAACTTGTCATCGCGTTGGATTTTTTCAAATGTTATGTCTGTGTCCCGTCCAGACCATACCGCGAATATACATTGCCGCCTGCCGGTGATGTGTAATTGTCCCTGGATTTGTATAAACCAAGGATGTTTTTTATTAATATAAAGTTGTTCTTTTTTCTTTTTCCAAAAATAAGTACATTTATGATTACGTATAATAATTTAACCCGATGTGAATTTTCTTTACCAAATAAATTATACTCACTTTAGTGCTTTACTCAAGTTTTTGCCTTTTTTTTTACGCCAACCAAGTCTTTTCTTTTTTTTGTTACCTTGGTTTCCCATTTTAAAAAATTCGTTATTATATTAAACGGTCGGGAAATTATTAAGAAACATATTGGAAAATAAATATTATCTTCAGAAAATTTCTTTTGTAGTCTTCTGTCTACACGTCGTCGTCTATTTTTGTTCTGTCAAGTCAAACAACCAAGTATCGAAACAAATTACAAACAAACATCCAGTCATTTTTCAGTCAAGGAGACTGTACTCCAAAAAACACTAGGATAGCAACAAAGATGCTACCCTATTTCAAAATATAATTTGAATAAATGACGTGTGACGGGAGTGACAGCTGGATGGCGGCGAGCGACACGTGTTCCCCGTGCCACTGGCAGAGCGGGACTGACGCGGGGTAGGGAGATGCCATGCGGCTCAAGTTGGGCTGGCTCAAAAACGCTTAGATTTAGGTTTTTCCTTTTTTTGCCGAAAGTTATGTGTATTTTGTAAATTCAAATGTTATGTGATCTGCATATTAGTAAGTACAGTTAGTACTCAAAATATGGTGATTGTACGTAGCTTTATTACATAAAAGTAGCGAAAATAAATTCTTAAAATGGTTAACTTTGGAATTTTTTTTCATTGAGAAAATTTTAACGAACTGTGTTTTCGAAATCGTGAATAACTAGTAAAAGTCTTCTACTTTACTGCATATTTATTACAAAATGAATGATACAGTATTGTTGAAATAGCGACGGATCATCCGACCCGCTGTGAGATATCATAGCCCCTTAAGGCCACAATGTCCGTACTAAATTCGACAGATGGTACCTCACCGAGACTGCGACTGTATATGCAAAATAACAGCAGAGGTAGAAAGAAAAAATGAAAGTGTATTTTGAACCTAACCAACCTCGGCTAAAAAGCATCAAAGATAATTAAGTGTAACTAATAAATAAGCTTTTCAACCACAATTATTTAATTAAATTAGGTAGGTAATGTTCTTCACTGTACTAAGAAATTTTTGTCATTAATGTATTTCTCATAATTTCAGCATTCCCTATATAAAAGTAAAAATGCAAGTTTTAATAATCAAGTTCTTTAACCTGGGACTTGCACAGAACGCTTTCACATTGCAACAATAATGAATCCGCTATGTTATATCCATGTTCACTTAAATCTTAAGATTATTATGAAATGTTCAATATTTTTGAGATAATATAAAATTTACAATTAACTGGTTGTTTCATTTGCCATCATCATAATAGGCAACGCAAGTTGATCCTTTATTCAACAATGCGTAAAGACCATAGAGACATGATCACTTTAGTAGGTTCTCGCGGTATCTAGACTGACTAGAAAAAATTAGCTACTCCCATAGTAGCTAATTTTTTTGATTCAAGCTAAAGACTGTTCAAAGCTGCTATGCTTGAAGTTTCTCTGAGACAGCATTCCAAAGGAGGTGGTCCGCCAGAGAACTAGTCAGTCTAGTTAAGTACCTAGTCAAAAAGTAAAGATGTTGAGGTGGCAGTGGGGTGGTCACTTCTGTTGGAGAATCGATGAGTTCTCGAGTGGTGATCACAGTGACTGGATGCTGCCAACTTAGTTGTATCTTATCGTACTATTTCAAAATACAAAAAAAAATGCTTTAAAAATATGTATATTATGTATTTTCAACAACATTTGGCATGTTTAGCTTGGGAAGTTACAACAATTGTAATAAAACTTAAATATTAAAATGTTATTGTAAATTTTTTTTAACATTTGGAATGCATAAAGCTTACTTTACAAGTAATATAATCACAGAATGTTAAAATTTATAGTCAACCATTGTAAATGTTAACAGCCTTAAAAAATAAATAACACAAAAATATAGTATATTCCGAATAATATTATCTACCTATAAAGTTCTAAGATGGTCGCTCACGAGTTGAGTAGAACAAAATGGCGCCAATACTAATAAAAAAAATAGTTTTTTAAATTTAAGCCACCCTTGGCTCACCCCTACCCCGTATTTAAAAGCGCCGACGCGACGGTAGCGTCGCGTTTTTGACGCGAACTTTCCACACAGCAGCATAGAATACGCTGACGCATGTCAAGCATGACAATGAGCCGTTTTCTAGGCTAGCTTCCGTAAAAACACACAAATGGTGACTTTTTTGCTTTGTCCTTAGACAGCAGTCTAAGGACAAAGCGTATCCCAGACACACGCGGCCTGCGGTGGCGGCCTACCGCAGGCCGCAGTCTCAATATTCAAACGCAGGCCCCGCGTGTCTAAAGTCTCACATGCATTGCTTATGAAATATAACAGGCCACCACCGCCAGCGAGCGCTGGCGCTAACAGGGTATAATTATAAAGTATAAACGCTTTGGAAAGGTACTAATGGGCTCCCTAAACGATCATGCGGCATGACATGTAATTACGTGCTGTCACTCATGCATGATCGTCTAGTTGTAGTGATTGACGTGCATGCCATGCAAACTACGTAGTATGCACGTGCTGGCCGTTGCTTCACTGTGATACTGATTGATAGCAAGCATGATGGTTCATGATACAGCATGATAATTCACGTAAACGTTGAAAGTCATGCAAGCATGATCGTTTAGGGACCACTTAAGACAATGCAACAGATCAGTACGTATCAGATTTGTACGGCAGCTAGCCTGGAAAACGGCCTAAAAAATTCATTTGAAAGAACCCTACAAATTGCTGAGCAGCGCTTTATTGTGCAGGGTCCTGAACTTGTGGTTGTCGTTCAAGTACGTAGTGATGAACTCAGGCGGGCTCCGCGCCAGGAACAGCTCCGTGCTCATGTACCGCGCGGCAGTGAGCCGCTTGCGCTCGGCGCTCGAGCGGCACAGGTTCTTGTGCGCGTGCGCAGCGAAACTCGCCGCCGCCTTCTCGACCAGGGCGGCTGTGACGCGCTTCGTCGGGTCGTCTTCCAAGGCCGGCTGGAAATATATAATAAAATATAATATTTTTTATTTTAGTCAATAAATAAACCCATATTAGCAGATAATACTTAAAAATTCTCATAAAATAACAAAAATTAGTTGAGCGTCGGGGATAAGACGCGGCCTATCATATCGAAAGGTCCGGAGTTCGATCCCGGCAGGGCCATGTACCAATGGGTTTTTTCTCGAAACTGAAGTACATTTTCTGACTGCTCTCAAACGGTGAAGGAAAACATGGTGAGGAAACCTGCATACGTCGAAGGAGAAATTCTTAGGCGCATGTGAAGTCCACCAACCCGCACTGGACTAGCGTGGTGGACTATAGACCGAACGCCCTCGTTGAGAGGGTAGGGCTGAGCCCCAGCAGTGGGGACATATTAATAGGCTGTTGATAGATAGATAGAACAAAAATTATATACATTTGATATAAGTGCTCACCGCAAACCTGATCCACTGCCATATCTGAGACCTCGAAATCTCCGCCGTGGCTGAGTCCTCAATGTTGCCGCTGTAGAAGAAATGGCCGATTCCAGCTAACCAGTGGTATATGAAGAGTATGGAGATGGCAACATTGTGCTTCAATCCTTGCAGCGTCACTCCACCTCTGGGGATCGTTAGAAGCTCTATGGCAGCTATTTTGACATCGAATTTTCGTGATATCTGGTTGGGGGAGGCTCCGCTTTTCTTCCAGAGCTGAAAATAAATTAGGGACCTTTATTTATTTTTGGGATATAAATGAACTTTTAAAACAATCGATACCACTTTTAAAAACATAGCTCAAGTCTTAAAATTAATGGTTTGCACAAATGTAGCTTAATTTTAAGACTTCTAGATTTTAAATTTGTCTAATTATCTGCCTGAAAAAGAATATTACTGAAATAAGTAAATTCAATGTAATGGTCTGCACAGCTCCGCTTTGACACCTAAAGATAGTCATTCCGCAGAAATCAGCCAACTTCACACAGCCGCCAAAAAACTCAGCGGGGACTATACTTACTTCATTGACGTGAGGCACGACCCTCGAGTCGTACACCATGAAGCCATCGACGCCGCGTTCTATTTCTTTGGACTTCGCTTCCAATATCTTGTTAATTATTGACTTTGATCTGAAAAAAAACCATAGCAGATAACCAAAAAATAAAAAAAATATGAATTAATATTACTGAGTTATTTAGGCGACTGGCCTGTATTAGTTGGTAGTGACCCTGCCTACTGCGCCAGAGGTCGTGGGTTCGATTCCCACCCGGGACCAATATTTGTGTGATGAGCATCCGTTGGTTTTCGGATTCTGGGTGTTTAAATGTATTTATTTAACAATTATATTATGTATGTTTATGAGTTGTAGAGACCCATTTACAAGCTTCGGCTTAGTTTGGGACTAAACAGCCGTGTGTAAATTTGTCCAAACAATTTAATCGTTATTATCTCCCTTTTAATATTCACCCAACGATAACCCGCAAGTATGACATAACTTACTCCTTGTCCGTGCCGTTGGAGCCGGGCATCAGCATGGCCGTGGCCATACCCCCGGTGGCGGGGGCGCCCCGCGCGTGGCACGTGCCCACCACCAGCCGCATGTAGCGGTCCAGGAAGGAGCAGCTCAAGTTCACATACTTGTTGCGGTCCGGCAGAAGGTACTCCTTGCGGTCACCTTGTATCACCAATTTTTTAAAAAATTCAATATTAGCAAAATAATTTGTAGAAAAAATTTTAGTGACACCCACAATAGGCTGTGCCTGGCCCGTAGGGCTCACTTTTAGTGGTACACAAAAAAAAATGCAGATACAAAAATAAACAAAGATCAAAAAATATATAGGTATGGAATTAGTATGAGATGATGATTCAAAGACATGGCCACACCGCACAAAATTCTCTCACATTCAGCATTTTTTAGCGGAAGAAACGAGTGGTATATTTTAATTACATTTTATCGCGTATTTTTAACATGAACCCATGATGATACACAAAAAAAATGATGATAGTTAAATCGCTTCAACCATAGTGGATCTCTTTGGTGGGCGCCCGCGCCCCCTATAATTTTTTTTCCTTCATGGCTTCAACCATTACTGAGTGAATCGCATATACCGACTTGTTTATTTTCTACGGAATGTACGGTTTACCGATTTTTCCAGGACCGGAATTTACAACTTAAATTTTTATTAATTTTTTTTTGTATCAAATTTACAATTTATAAAACTTCACTCCTAGGTACCTACTCTTAAAGAATAGTCAATCGAAAGTAAAAAATGTCCAGTTTTTATATCACCTTGGTAAATAATTGGTTATTGTACTTTTCTTGTACCGACCCAGTTGTCTATTGTACTTGATTGAAGGTTTAAAAAACTAATACACACAATAGTACGCACAATGTTTCTATTTCAGAGTAAAAACTTCTGTATAGAATATTTCTTTTATGTCGTTTAATACACTTCACCTATTGCCTACAAACCTAACATGTGTACAATTTCGAGAAATGATTTACTTTGGTTTTTGTTAACATTTCCATACAACTGAATTTATTTCTTTGTTATGTAATAATAAACCACCATCAACACATCCAATTAGTCTGTCGACTGCTTGTGGATGAAACTATAAAAAATGCCATATACATATGTACCTAAATATGTTTTACCGTTAATTTTTTTTAGGTCGAAAAGTGAGCGAGTGAGAAAGATGTGCGGTATGGCCGTATAGTCCCCTCGGAGTTAAAAGGCGGTTTTGTGAAGTTGGCCGATTTCTGTGCAATGATTAAGGTGTCACGCTATCTCGCTTACGCACACATAGGCTATAAACACTGTCAGCGAAGTGCCAAACAACCTGTGACTATGCTCATTCGGGTTCAAGAAATTCCGTATAGTCTATACCTTTTATTTAAAAAATGTGTACAGGGAAAAAATGTGTGCAGACTAAAAGAAAAAAATTACCGAATTTAGCAATGATAGATGCACAGTAATCCCAAATACCACAATTAAGGCCTAAGGAGTGTTCTCTCAACGCATACAGTATCTCTTCCAATTCAAAAGTTGAAACAATATTCTCTATTAAGACACACGCCTTTATAGTTCCCTGCGGTAGGGCCAGCTCATTCTGTGTCCATACGAAGACTTCGTTCCATAGTGCAGCTTCAGAAGCACCTTCCAGCTTGGAAAGGTAGAAGTAGGGACCGCTGTTCGCTTCGTGAAGTTTCTTTGCGTTGTGGTACATTAATATACCGAAGTCCACTAAGGGTCCAATGGCTTCCTTGCCTTCAATCTGAAAATATGCATATTACAATAATATAAAATTAATTATACTATTTAACATTATTAGAGCGTCAGTGGCGTAGGGGATAAGACGCGGCCTATCATATCGAAAGGTCCGGAGTTCGATCCCTAGCTGGGCTATGTACCAATGGGTTTTTTTTCGAAACTTAAGTACATTTACTGACTGCTCTCAAACGGTGAAGGAAAACATCGTGAGGAAACCTGCATACGCCGATGAAGAAATTCTTAGGCGCATGTGAAGTCCACCAACCCGCACTGGGCTAGCATGGTGGACTATAGCCCGAACGCGCTTGTTGAGAGGGTAGGCCTGAGCCCCAGCAGTGGGGACATATTAATAGGCTGTTGATGTTGATGAACGTTATTAATAAAGAATGAATGAGCTAAACACAATTAACCTGCATCACCATTTAAATGCATTTTACTTTTAGGAATAATAATGTGTGTATTTGTTTGTTTGTTTCCAAATAAGAATAAGAAAAAAAAGATTTCAAGGACTGCTTGTTATCACAACATGAGCTGTTGGAGACAATAGCTGCCTTCAATTATCACACGGTAAATCTTATTATCCGGTGGTAAAAAGTAAAAATATACATCATCTCATGACCAGCTCAAAGTCAGTGTTTCCACTGACGTGCAGTTGATTGTACATGTACAATGCCTAAGGAAAATCAAAATCAATTTTTTTTATTGTATGTAAGTACACTGGGTACATTTGTACAGCGTCAATTTTTTTCTACCACCGCTTCCAAGGAGTTACCGCTGGGAAGAAGTGGCGCAACTAAAATTACGGAAATTTTAGAAAAATAAAAAGGAGACTAAAGAAATACTCAAATTGAATCACGACGCATGCTTTGTTGACATTTTAGTTTTCATTTATGGTATATCTAGAGAAGTGGACTCACCAATCAGACATTTGTTTGTTCCTTACCAAAATATTATGCTCAATCATATTCCAAGCTCTAGGTCGCAACATCAAAACTGGGCTCGTGGTGATGCTGAGCGGCGCGCCCGCGAGCTCGCCGGCCACAGCCAGATTTACATTGTGGAATGCTAGAAGTTGGTTCCGCCACGTGGGGCAGTGGCCATCATCAAAGTCCACCTGGATGCCCTGGACATCTGCATTGAGAGCCGATACAAAGTGAGCTGTGTTCGAGGCTGACACATCACCGAGGTCAAGGTGGCGGTTTCTGCAACAATAAATAAGTATATTTTTACACTATACTAACAATTTTGTAATGTATTCATTCCACATATTTATGTGGAAATAAAAAGGATTATGCAATAGGTAAATATTATATTATTATTATAATTTTTATACTAATTTGGTTTTAGTCTGAATAGAAAAAAAAAGTAAATACAAACTGAAGTCTAGAAGGCAATGGAGCAATATTCCATGACTTATCACTCCGTTCCGGTGAAATTCTAAAGTTCAAAGTGGAAACCGTCTGTATGTCCACAACTCTTTTCAGTCTGTTTTTATAAAATTGTTCAATTCTAGAGTCAAACTTTCTGTGTAAGTTCACTAGAAATTCTAAAGCATCCTTGCAAAAAATTGTTTTCTGCACTTCCTCGAATTTCGGCGGTGGAGATTGTAAAATAATTATGTCAGACATTTCAAATGTTCAATACGACAGAAGAAACCGTAGACTAGGTACACTAATTACAAAAACGAAGAACCTCAAAATATGCACTTTGATCGAAGCACAAATTAGATTAGGGCAGGTTTTATTTAAATAGTTTTACGGCCAGTTGGAAACAAGTCCTTAATGACTAATTTACCGACCTCAAACATGCAAAAACCAATACAATTTCAAATGCTATGGCGGCCACCCACATCCATTTCACCACTTTGCATGGAAAGTAAAGTGTGAATGTGTTTACATTGATGTGTAAATAGCCATATTGGCCATAACTAACCCTATCGTTTGTTAAACGATATTAAACACAAAAGTTATGGTGTTGCTGACATATTTTTTCTTAAATTCGTGCAATTTCTAACATAAATGAATGAAAGAAAGAAATTAAAATGATAGTAATGTCGTTAGATTTAGGAAAAAAACATGCAAAAGCGTATTGATTATTTTTGATTTATTAGCATTTCTTAACATCAGCGTTATACTAATTGAAAAATACTAGTCAATAATCATGTTTTGCGTGAATTGGAAAGCCTAAATAGGATGTTTTAACCCCACTTTCCTTTGCCTCCAAATAAAAAAATCATAATCTTTATTTTTGTGTAAATAGCCTCGGACCTCGGACGGACTCGGCCAAGCTAGCTGGACTTAGCATACTAAATAGTTTGTGGCTGGACTGTTTGTGGTCCTAGACGTTAACTAATTTGTGGTTTGTGTGTGGCACAGACTACTTGACTGAGAAGATAGGTACTAGAATTTGTGGCTAGCTGAAGAACTCGATTCGAAACTCATTTCATTCAATTCAAACTTCAAAGAGAAGAGAAGAAAAAATATCAAAGATGGACGTTGACGATCACCAAAACGTCACTACTGAAACAAAATTCAAGCCCAAGAAACGAATGAACATCCGACAGCGAATTAAGGAAGACGACGAATCCGACGACGAGGAGCACATTCTGGCTAAGTTGGAGGAAGCCAAAGAGATCCAGAAGCTTCGAGCGCGACCTAATGGCATCAGCATTACTGCCCTTGCCACGGGACAAAAGACAACCGTTGACGAAGAAAACACGTGTAAAGACCCTTATAAAGTCAAATCTGGTGGCATGGTAAATATGCAGGCGTTGAAAAGCGGCAAAGTGAAACAGGTTGACGACGCGTACGACACTGGGATCGGCACACAGTTCTCGGCTGAAACTAACAAGCGCGATGAAGACGAAGAAATGATGAAGTACATTGAGGAGCAGCTGGCCAAACGGAAAGGTAATATTTCAAGATTTTCATGTAACAAGTAAGGGAGTAGGTACTTATAACAGGCCCTCCTTTCTTCAGTGTACAACTTTATTTACAGTTATAATCTAAGTTTAGCTTGTCCCTTGAAACGAGGCCGCCTCCAAGGTCTTCCATTCTTTTCTGTTCTGTGCCGTTCTCAGCCAGATAGGACCGGTTGTCTGTCTGTCATCGTACCTTGAAGCGGCATTGGGCAGGTCATATCTGCCTGCAGTGGATTCAAAGGGCTGATATGATGATGAAGAGTTACACAAATATTTTAGTTGTCTAAAACCTAACATAACTTCAAACTGAACAATGCATTCTTTTTTTACAGACTGTAACAATCAAGGCCAGGAGTATGCGGAACTTAATGATGGCTTGAAGTATCTATCACCTGAGGAGGCTGCTCTGCTGTCTCTTCCTGAACACCTACGGGTCTCCTCAACACATCGATCTGAGGAGATGTTATCCAACCAGATGCTCAGTGGTATACCAGAGGTTGACTTGGGCATCGATGCTAAAATTAAAAACATTGAAGCCACGGAAGAAGCTAAAATGAAACTGCTATGGGAAAGGCACAACAAAAAAGATATGCCATCACAGTTCGTACCTACAAATATGGCTGTCAACTTTGTTCAACATAACCGATTTAATATGGAGAGTGACACAAAGAAGCGAAAAATAGAAAAACCTCCTGCTCCAAAGACTGAGATAAATGTTATTGATGAAAGTGTAGAAAAAATAGTAAAAAAGGCTAAAGGGGAGAGAGCAACAGATGATTATCATTATGAGAAGTTTAAGAAACAGTTCAGAAGATATTGAAATAAACTAAAACTATTTGGTTTGTGTTCGGTGACTGAAGATGTGATGTCTTTCAGTGTAAAAAACACTTCTTTGGAATGGAAATTACCAGCATGTCTATCTTTTGGGATAGATGGCAATGGATGGATACAACTGTTCATCAGCTTTTGATATCGATAAATACCATTATTCATGTCATTTTTTGTGCTGTATTTGGTGGTTTTCCAAAAGTGAATTCAAACCCATGGGTGGTATTCATTAAAGGTTTATTCAAATTAATTCCTCTAAAACTATACAAGTTTCTTGTGACCATCCTTAGAACTTTTGTACCCTTTTTATTTCTTCTGTCAATGGCTTTATTTTGTAAGGTTTGTTGTTTTAAAGGTACTTTTTTGCAATCACACTGGTTCATTCATTAATCCAAAAAAACTTGTTTTGTTTTGTTCCGCACTAGAGATGTAATTTTTTTCTATTTTTTTTTCCAAGAAAATGATCACAGATGCAATAAAACACTACAAAAGAATATATAATAATGGTTTTAATAGTAATCATAAAATATGAAAGAAAATGATAAAAAATTAATTGAAATCAAAATCAAAAGTCCGTCATCGTGTCTCCACTTATCTCAATCTCGGATTCTTCTTCCTCTTCGTTGGTTCCCTATCTGTGTTGGTTGTCGCTGAATCGGAATGTACTGTTGCAATAACTTTTTCAAGGTATTCTTGCTGTCTATTCGCTTTCAATTGTACCACGAGGAATTTTTTTTTCCCGTGGACTAACCATTTAATTGTACAAAATAAATTATTAATTATTTGTTCCCCATGGACCAACTCAAAAGTGAGATGGAAGGATATCATTATAGTTGTTGTAAAAATATAATAGGTCGGTTTTGACACCTGTCATTGTGACGTAATTAAGTATGTGATCCAAACAAATCGATAATTGAACTATCCGATTATCAGCTCGTAATCGCAACTTTTTAGGTTTATTAAGTACTAGCTGTTGCCCGCAACTTCGTATGCGTGGATTTTGGAAGTAGGTATAGCTATCTGTCCTATACTCAGACAGCGTTTAGTTACAATAAAATTAGGCGAACAAACGCGCGAACAAACCCGCAACCAACAAACGCGCGAAACGTGCGAACAAACGCGCGACAATCGCGCGAAACGCGCGTACAAACCAACTAACCTACCAAGCAATCAAACGCGCGAACAAACGCGCAAACCAACCAGATAACCAACCAACAAACCAAAGGCGCAAACAAACACGCGAACAATCGCGCGAAACTCGCGTACAAACGCGCGAAACGCGCGAACAAAGCAACCAAATAACCAACCAAACACGCGAATAAACCCACGAACAAACCCGCAACCATTAAACGCATGAAACGCGCGAACAAACGCGCGAACCAACCAACCAACAAAACGCGGAAATAAAAGCGCGAAACGCGCGAACAAACCAACCAAATAACCAACAAACCCGCAACCAACAAACGCGCGAACCAACCAACCAAACGCGCGAACAAACGCACGAACAAACGCGCGAAACGCGCAAACAAACCGCGATAAACGCGCGAACAAACGCGAAACGCGCGAACAAACCAACCAAATAACCAACCAACAAACCAAAGGCGCAAACAATCGCGCGAGCAATCGCGCGAAACTCGCGTATAAACGCGCGAAATGCGCGAACAAACCAACCAAACACGCGAACAAACCCGCAACCAATAAACGCACGAAACGCGCGAACAAACGCGCGAAACGCGCTAACAAACCAACCAACCAACAAAACGCCCGAAAAAACGCGAAACGCGCGAACAAACCAACCAAATAACCAAACGCGCAAACAAACACGCGAACAAACGCGCGAAACTCGCAAACAAACCAACCAAGATCAAACAAACGCGCGAACAAACCAACCAAATAACCAACCAACCAAACGCGCGAACAAACGCACGAACACAAATGTTGGCCCCGGGTGGGAATGAACCCAAAACCTTTAGCTCAGTAGGCAGGATCACCACCCGTGGTCACCACTCACCATGAACTAAGCCAATGGCCAGTCACTGTAGAAAACAAATCAGTAGGTATTCGGTACCGAGAGCACCCGAGAGCCCCTGTAACCGGTCAATATAGGGATTTTGTTACATCCTGTATGTCAGTCAGTCAGGGTTTATAATAAAAACTAGTGTTTCGGTGGGTGCCGCGGCCCGCAAGCGGACCGCGGAGGTCGGCTGTGTTGATCTTTTCTTTTGACAGGAATCCTAAAAAAAATTTTTTTTTAATGAGTTTCGACGTTTTAGTTTTTGGCCGGAAACCAAATCTTCAGTGAGGGCACCTAAAAGCCGCAAAACAATCTTTCATGACTTTCGTGATTGCAGTGTTGTGAGCTGATTTTTGACGGGAACCGGAATCTGATTTGGAGCACCTCAAACCCGTGAATACAAATTTACTATCAGACCCCTGCGACCTCATTCGCGTTAAAAGACTACTATTTGAGCTGTTCTTTATTTCTTTCAATACTTCAGACCAAACAAACAACAATACCGCGAACGAACGCGCGAACAAACGCGCGAAGCGCGCTAATAAACCAACCAAATAACCAACCAACCCGCGAACAAACGCGCGAAACGCGCAAACAAACCAACCAACCCGCGAACAAACGCGCGAAACGCGCGAACAAACCAACCAAATAACCAAACAACCAACCAAATAACCAAACAACCAACCCGCGAACAAACGCGCGAAACGCGCGAACAAACGCGCGAAGCGCGCGAACAAACGAACCAAATAACCAAACAACCAACCCGCGAACAAACGCGCGAAACGCGCGTACAAACGCGCGAAGCGCGCGAACAAACCAACCAAATAACCAACCCGCGAACAAACGCGCGAAACGCGCAAACAAACGCGCGAAGCGCGCGAACAAACCAACCAAATAACCAACCCGCGAATAAACGCGCGAACCGCGAATAAACGCGCGAACAAACCAACCAACCAACCCGCGAACAAACGCGCGAAGCGCGCGAACATACCAACCAAATAACCAACCAACCAACACGCGAACAAACGCGCGAAACGCGCAAACAAACCAACCAACCCGCGAACGAACGCGCGAAACGCGCGAACAAACTAACCAACCAACCCGCGAACAAACGCGCGAAGCGCGCGAACCAACCAACCAAATAACCAACCAACCATCCCGCGAACAAACGCGCGAAACGCGCAAACAAACGCGCGAAACGCGCGAACAAACGCGCAAACAAACCAACTAACCAACCCGCGAACAAACGCGCGAAGCGCGCGAACAAACCAACCAAATAACCAAACAACCAACCCGCGAACAAACGCGCGAAACGCGCGAACAAACGCGCGAAGCGCGCGAACAAACCAACCAAATAACCAACCCGCGAACAAACGCGCGAAACGCGCAAACAAACGCGCGAAGCGCGCGAACAAACCAACCAAATAACCAACCCGCGAATAAACGCGCGAAACGCGCAAACCAACGCACGAAACGCGCGAACAAACCAACCAACCAACCCGCGAACAAACGCGCGAAGCGCGCGAACATACCAACCAAATAACCAACCAACCAACACGCGAACAAACGCGCGAAACGCGCGACAAACCAACCAACCAACCCGCGAACTATCGCGCGAAACGCGCAAAAAAACGCGCGAAATGCGCGAACAAACGCGCTAACAAACCAATTAACCAACCCGCGAACAAACGCGCGAACAAGCGCGCGAAGCGCGCGAACAAACCAACCAAATAACTAACCAACCAACCCGCGAACAAACGCGCGAACAAACCAACCAACCAACCCGTGAACAAACGCGCGAAGCGCGCGCACAAACCAACCCGCGAATAAACGCGCAAACAAACGCGCGAATCGCGCGAATAAACCAACCAACTAACTCGCGAACAAACGCGCGAAGCGCTCGTACAAACCAACCAATCAACCAACCAACCCGCGAACAAACGTGGTATAATTTATTTTGGGCCATAAAAAAAGCCGTAAAATTTAAAAAAGTCGCCATTTTGAAAAAAAAAATGACATCACCAAATTGCCTAAGATTCTGAAAAATATTAGTTGCAGCTCGTTCCAGCTATCTGACACCGTTTCTGCGGGCCGTTGACCCAACAGCTGAAGATGACCATAATCTCCACGTTTCAGAGTTTTAATCTAATCGCCAGTAAAGACTGCGCACATTATAAAAATTTCAGCGCAATCGGAGAGTAAAATTTATTTTTGGCTATTAAAAAAAGCCGTATAATTTTGAAAAAGTCGCCATTTTGAAAAAAAAAATGACATCACCAAATTGCCCAAGATTCTGAAAAATATTAGTTTGAGCACGGCCCAGCTATCTGTCACCGTTTCTGCGGGCCGTTGACCCAAGAGCTGAAGATGACCATAATCTCCAGGTTTCAGAGTTTTAATCTGCTCACCAGAAAAGACTGCAAACATTATAAAAAATTCAGCGTAATCGGAGAGTAAAATTTATTTTCGGCAATAAAAAACCGCAAAATTTTGAAAAAGTCGCCATTTTGAAAAAAGATAGTATGTATGGAGATCGAAAATCAAAAGAAAAAAAAGTTCGCTCGTTTCGCTTTGCTCGCGGTGCTCGCTTCGCTCGTAAATAATTGTATTCAGGAGCACTTAGAACCCCTACATACAAATTTTCAGCTCAATCGGAGAGTAAAATTTATTTTCAGCCATATAAAAAGCCGCATAATTATCAAATTAATCTAAAAAAAAAAACAACAACAAACGTAATTTGAATTTGTATAGAATGATGGCCTGTGCGATGTAAAGCAGCCACACACGTAACTACAATAAATTATAAGTTATTTTGGCTGGTGTATGACAGGTCCGTGTATGTATGCTTTACATATTTTCTTTTCTTTTTGAAGTGGCCAGTGCGTTGTAAAGCAGGCATTCACTACAATATTAACTACTTATAATTTGTGGTAGTGTATTTTGAAAAAGTCGCCTTTTTGAAAAAAAAAAAAAAGACATCATGAATTTACCATGATTCTGAACAATATTAGTTCCAGCTCGGTCCAGCTATCTGACACCGTTTCTGCGGGCCGTTGACCCAACAGCTGAAGATGACCATAATCTCCAAGTTTCATATTTTTACTCTGCTCACCAGAAGAGACTGCGTACATTATAAAATAAATGACGTCACCAAAGGTCCTAGGGTTCTGTACAACTTAAGTTCAAAGTCAGTCCAAATATCGGATTCCGACTCCACGGGCCGTGGGCCTGAAGGGTGAAGATGACCAGAATCTCCAAGTTTCAGACTTTTCCCATATACTACGGGGTATGAGCTACTCTCCGTCCCTAGACCACTTTGGTCCATGACCACTCCTTCCGGGAGATCAATTCGGGTAAAATTTCTCGAAAAAACGGCGCTCCGCCATCTTGAAAACGCCGCCATTTTGAAAAAAAAAAGTGACGTCATCAATGATCCCAGGATTCTGGACAACTTTAGTTCAAGGTCACCCCAGCTATCTGGCACCGTTTTCGCGGGACGTTGACGCGATAGCTGAAGATGGACAGAATCTTCAAGTTTCGGACTTTTTCTCTACTCATCAGAGGAGGCTGCGTATTTGTTTCCTACATCACTTTGGTCCACAATCACTCCTTCTGGGAGAACTACTATGTCAATCAGTCAGTCAGTCAGTCAGTCAGTGGTAGTCGAGCTTTATTATAAAGCTCGACTACCATAAATATACACATAAATATACTATAAAGCCTTTATAGTATATAAAAACCTATGGTAGTTTGCAGAGTAGCCCTGCCCTACCTATCCTTTGAACTGGGCTCACTTGTAACACTTTCAAACATAACCAGGCTACTCTGACCTGTAAGTTCATACAAATTTTAGCAAATGAGAGTTTTTTATTGCTGGTTGACATTTCTCGGCAATTTTTCGAGATTTTTGTGATATATTATGTTATTCCGGGATATACACTGTCACTATACAAAGTTTCGTCAAAATCCGTTCAGTGGTTTAGGCGTGATGCGCGGACAGACAGACAGACAGACAAACATAAATTTTAAAAACTGTTCTAACATGTTCAGTTACTCATTTTAAGTCGCCCTGGTTGGTTTTTTTCCGAATATATTCAATGTACAGACTTTTTGGCCTTTACGATTTTATTATATGTATAGATTTGTATAAAGTTTAACAATAATACAATGGTTATTATTGTTCAGCCAAACAAAACCCCAAGACAGTAGTGGTGATATCGGACGTTGTTTATTTATAGGCACACTAGCTGTTGCCCGCGGATTCGCCCGCGTGTATTTAGATTTTCCATAAATACCGAACTTTCCCGCGGGAACCTATTTTCCCGTAGTTAAACGTATCCTACAGCCTATTTCAGGACGTTATTAATTTGGGTGATGTTATTTAGCTCAATGCGGTCAACCGTTGCAGCGTGAAGGCGTAACAAACAAACTGAGAGATTTAAATGTACAAAGTGGCATCCAAAGAAATCTGACTTTTCAGTACATTTCACACTGAAACCGCATCACATTATGATAACGTTTTATACATAATGCAGTTTGAGGATATTTAGTTGACTGACCCACGGGGAATAATAAATAGTTGTACATTCATTAGTTACACTGGATGAATTTCCGAAATAATATTTTTTAAAATTTAATTAGTTGGTCCAAACACTATGGATGAATTTCAGAAATAAAAAATTATTTAATTTAATAAGTGGTCCATACACTATGGATGAATTTCAGAAATAAAATTTATTTAATTTAATTAGTTGGTCCACGTGAAAAAAAAAATTCCTTGTGGTACAACCAGTTGGACAATGCAGTTGGTCCACGAGGAATTCAATCAATCAATCAATATCAATCAATAATATATTTGGTAAAAACATTTTACAAGTCATGAAAAACACACAATTAAAATACAATTACCCCTACTTATTGGTCTTGAAGGTCAGTGATGATGTAAGAGACGTTGCAACAATGTAATCAAGGGCAAGGGTGGTACTTCAACTACCTCAACTCCTCCCTCCTTAAAAGAAAATGCATCAGTGATCTCTCTTTTTTCTAATTCTATTTGGTTAGTCGTTACAATATCGTAATACATTAAACTATCGTTATAACTGTTCTATTATTTGTCCTTATTTGACTTTTGAACTGTCTCATATCTTGTTTTATTTTTCACTTCACTTTAATTGCTTGGTTGCTACGACGTAGCACTATGATCGTTATGTTCGTTACGAAACGGCGGGCGTAGACGTTATCGTAGTATTGAAGATGTAGAGTCTTTATTGAATTCGTAGAATCCGTAATGATGATTGAATGGTTATACCTCTAGCAACGTCTTAAGACCACTTGTAGGCCTGTAAAAAGTAGCCAATAAGAGGTGCTCAAGCCATAATCCTTCTTTGTGTTTCTATGTTTTCTCTTTTTCTTCTTATATGATTGGGAAAGGAATGGGAATGATAGACGTTTATAACAGTAAAATATAGTTCTAAGAGTTACAATTCTAATTCTGGTTAATTATAATTTTATCCTAACTTGATCTAATCGTATAAAATTACCTGTATGTACCCGACCTATGTTAAAATTAAACTGGTCCACTTTCTCTTTTGAAAACCCTTTGGCTCGATTTGCAGATGTAGCTTGAGGTGTCCTAAAAGACAAGTGGGGATTCCTTTTTATAAAATTTCCTCATCCACTTCCGGCCTGCAATCTTCCTCTCTGCATTAGACTGATGGGGCAGTCCATTCTTTATTGCCAATTGGAACGCCTAAGCATAACGAAGTCAATTTATTGTTCATTTGATTGACAATGTGTCAGTCAAAAACGTACTTACTCATTTTAAGTGGCGATATCGATTAATAAAGAGGTTGATAAATGCTAAGTGATAATTGTTTATGAAAATCAAAAATACTATTTGAAATACCTATACCTAAGTGGTTTGACGTCACCCGCATTTTTGTCCGACCCCTGCTAATAACATTACCCATACCTAAGTACCCTAGCATCTTGCGTAAAAAAATTTGGGTCACATACTACCATAACATTCATCGAATGATTTCCGTTTCTGTCTACAAATGCGGATTCGTTTTGACGAGGATCATCCATTGGTATTAGCGAATGATCCACAATGTCTGCTATCCTAGGTTATGTAAATTGTATTTCATAAACATTCTGGGGATATTATATTTTAATTCAGGTCTAATTAAATATTATTATTAGGGTTTAAGGCAAAGTTGTATTCTTCTTCCTAACTCATCATCAGTAAAGTAACCAAATGTAGAGTTAAATGAGTATATTTATGAAATTTGGGTACGCCTTTACATAATGTTTTCTCGGCATTTTTTGGTAATAAGTGGTTAGAAATGTCCTTTGCTGCATTAGAAATATCTGGTGGTGGTGTGTTTGTTATCAAAGCTTGTATCACTCATTTTTGTAAACGCGAAAGTAAACGCCTAAGTGCAGCATTATGCTGAGTCAGCGCCATTTTGTTGCTGCGACACATTCCTAACAAAATTCAAAATAATTGTTTTAGGACTTTTTTGTATGTTTATATTGTTTGTCATGTATGTGTTGCAGTAAGAAATAAATGTTTTATCTATCTATCTAAACAACAAAGCAAAAAAATTTGCGATGCTAATAACGAACAAAAATGGCGGGATACGGCGAATTAAAATAACCTATAACTTTTTATTATTATTCTGGCGCTGTGGTAGTGAAACGCGTGCGCATGACAATGTTCTTTTTTTTAAACTCAAAAAAATACCATGAATTGAGTAGGTAGTGAAAATGTGGCTGTTTGATTAGTAACCTCTTTGCGTAGAAGGGATCGAAAAAGCGAAGGAGTTGCATTATGAAATTAAGTACAACTTTTTATTTGTACTAACATGTCACAATTCCATTTTGTAAACCATGTAGTTTCTAAATTATAATAGGTAGGTAGGTACAGATTAAAATAATAGAAAGGACAATCGTCGTCCCAGTGCGCCTTGTGTGGGTGTGGATGAGTAGTGAGGCGTGTGTGTGTGCGTGATGCTAGGTGCAAGGAGGGCGGGCGATGTTGTGCCGTGCAGTGCAGCCATAAGGTGCAGACGTGTTTGGACGTAAGCAAAGGTTAACATGGCGTATGTCAGATTAATTAAGTTTTAAATTGTAGCGGCACTGCACGTCGAAACCTGAAAAATAAAAGGAAAAGATTAGTATACACAATAAAAAGAAAATAAAGATAAAATAAAATATACTTACCATATTCACGACATCTCGTGCCGTACCGGCACACTGGAAACGCGCTTTCCTTCGTGTCGCCCATTGTTCTCGCTCGGCGCTGGATCGGCCGGCGCACACTGGTCCCGTTTTGAAAAATGTTGGTCATTCGAGTTAACCGGTTAAAAAAAATACTATTAGATAGTACTAACGCAATAGATTGAGGTTCATAACAAGCTCGGTGAAGATGGTCCATCGTCCTCACGATCACTACGAATAGGTAGTCGATTTTAGTCACCCACATTACTCGGAACCCTGTGGGACGTGCGTTACCTGCAAAAACAAATGAGTCACCCCGCATGCCTGGCTCTGATTGGTCGTCAGATGCCGCGTTGCTCGCGCATGCAGTGACTAATTGGCTACATGATTTCGGGTATAAATAAAGCGCAGTGAATGATTTAACTTCAGTCTGCGCCTGTCGCTCGACCTGCAAGTATCCGAAAATTGACTACCATGTCTTGTGATCGTGAGGACGATGGACCATCTTCACCGAGCTTGTTAAGCGCTATACCTCGTAATAGAACAAGACAGGCAACAATGCGAGCGCTGTGGTCACAAACTACAGACGTCTGTGGTCAAGTGAGAATGAATTGAATGAATAGATCGGGTCAGCCAAGATCGCGCGAGTTACGTTTGTGCGAATTGCAAATAGGTTTTTAAAAAGAAAACCTTTTACATTTTTAAAACTTTTAATTTACAATAGAGACTTATACTAGTCTTAACGTTATGATGGTGGATTGACGAATGCAGCCAGAAGGGCCGGCTCCTATTTATGTAGGTCTACGAGATGCGTAGAAAGTGGTATGTTAATGGAACATTCCCGAATGTAAACATTCCCAAAGTTAATTGAACATCTTTATGCGTATTGCTTAATAAAGGATATGGAGTACATTCTCCTTAAAGTGGTTTAGATCATTATTGAAGAGTGCACTATGCATTTATGATAGGTAATAAGGTACCGCTTATAGTTAATACAATTATGATGGACATATTCTAGAAAATACATCAAAAGTATCTTGAGAAAGGAATGTTTATGGGGCTTGACTCCCCTCGGCTTGAACTGAGAATAATCCTACAGGGAGTGTTCTCAGTGGAACATTTTCATTATTAACATCTGCTGCCATTAATTGGTGACTTCCTTGTTTGTTACATGATTTGGTACATTGATACTTATGTAATATAAAAATAACTTGAGTCAGTAACACTATAAACACTAACACTACATTGACACTAATCGTACTCGTGGACAGGTCCGGTATGTCTTCTAAGTTTCGTAAATGGTGAATCTGCTTTTCCAAATCGCGTTGATTGTCCTCGAATAGCAATGGTAGTCTTGTGGTTAGCATTGAAATTTCTCTGATTTCCGGAACTTGCACATCTTCACTGGTCTCTGAGTGTGCCATTAATATTCTGCCACGAAATTTAACCAAACAGCGGTTGTTTGTAATTAATACGCTTCCTTGTATATTTGTAGTTCTCGTAGGTCCTTTGCAGTTAGTTGTGATTTCAGTTTCTTGTTGTGTGTAGACAAGATAAGTAGTCTCACCAACTTGGTATAAGTATTCTTCAGGACAAGATACTTCAGTGAGGTTACAATGTTTCCCATTAGCATGTAGTATGACCTCTTGTTCACATCGGCTCAACAGATTGGCGCTTCGTGTGCATATATTCTCTTGTATGCAGTCGTTTACTTACATCACTTGGTTTTGTGAGCGTAGCACCTTTCGGGGTTGGGATAAAGGGTAGGTACACACTGACTGGGTTTGTAGGATATCTGGGACTAATAAAATATATTCGTAAATTACAGGCTCAACCAGAGGTATTTTCAAAAGAAATCTGATGTTACCGGGTTTATGAAAGGTTTGTATTTGTATATATTTTTCTAATTGCATTGTATCTTTTGTAATTAATTGATCGTTGCGAATATGCTCTATTACTTCTTTCAGTAAGTTAGGTTTCATAATCGAATAATGAAAAATATTATGATTAGCAAAGGTTAAGGCTGTCGCAAGTCGATCCAATAGTTTATTTAAGACTTGCATCATGCAACATTATCGATAAGAGGTACTTCATGATGTAAGTACCAAGTAATATTTAATTGCTCATAAATCATCTCTTGATTTTTTGTAAGATTTGTAAGTTTATGTCTGAAATCATCAAGTACATCAGCCGATAAAGATATTTTTTCTTTAATGAGATGTCTATTTTGCGCTATTTCGCGTTCGATTCGTACTACATCATCATTGTCAGCGTTGCCGGTGATTGCCTTAAGTATACTACCTAGTCCGTTAATTAAACCTCGTTTATATCTACCTATTACTATATTATCGATATATTGTTGATTATGATTAATTAAGAAATTTATCTTATCTACCGCTATGGTTAAATTATCTAAACGTTTACCTATCCCTTCTGGGGTTACAGTATGGTTATAAAATAATTTTATGTACTTAGCTAAATTTCTTTTGGTCATCCGGTTTTGTTCGATGAGTCCATTTGTATTGAGTGTGTGAATAACATGCCAATAACCATCAATCAATCGAGCGTCGCCCAAGTTGGAAACAATAAAATGTTGGTTATTGTTCAATCTCTTGATGTCGACGGACTGGATATTAGCTCCACTGGTACATCTGATGGTTGTTGACCACCTGAAAGAGGAATATCGTTCACATGTATTCGATGCTTTCGTCTTCCTTTCATATATTCTAATATACCGTGTGGTAAGATATTGATTACTTCAAACGGTCCTATGAATCTATCTTTATCTTTCGTGCGGACGTTTTGTTTGTTGCGCGTATATTTGTTGTCCTACCTGAATGTTAGGTAGATCCTTTCTGTCTCTGTTTAGACGTTCCCTAACACGTTGTTTAACTTGTTCTGTTCGATTTTAATCTTAGCTTCTATTATTAGTTGCTTTAAATGAGAAATCATTTCGCTAAATGTTTTGTTTCCTTTTTGATAATGGATAATTTCATTCAACATGATGGACGTAGTGCGTCCGTCACCGAACACTTCCTTAAAAGGTTGTTTTATTATATTCCAGTTATATAGGTACGTCCATGAATGTATTACAATGTGTAGTCGTCTGTTCTGTCGAGCGAGCGCTGTGGTCACAAACTACAGACGTCTGTGGTCAAGTGAGAATGAATTGAATGAAATGATCGAGCCAGCCAAGATCGCGCGAGTTACGTTTGTGCGTATTGCAAATAGGTTTTTAAAAAGAAAACCTATTACCTATACCTATAGAAAACCTATACATTTAATTAAAACTTTTAATTGACAATAGAGACTTATACTAGTCTTAACGTTATGATGGTGGATTGACGAATGCGGCCAGAAGGGCCGGCTCCTATTTATGTAGGTCTACGAGATGCGTAGAAAGTGGTATGTTAATGGAACATTCCCGAAATGGAAGAGTGCACTATGCATTTAAGATAGGTAATAAGTAATAGATAGGTAATAAACTTCAATCAGTTTTAACTCTACATCTTATTTGGTACATTTTTTTCTCTTAGGTAGGTATTATTTTTTAAAATAATCAACTTTTAGCTTCAACTGGATAATTCGTAAGTAAACTCTTAGGTTAGACTCTTTTAGTTTTTGCAATAATCACACACATAGCAACCAGAGTCGTAGCCTCCACATGCGCTGTGCACCCAACATTCACACATAAAACATTGTACCCATTCCTCTCCCCTTCGATCTTCTGCATATTTTCCGTCACAAAAGAAACATACGCAATCATCTCCCGTTGGTTGTTTCACACTTTCGTAAGTCAGTTCTTCTTCGGACGTGTCAGACGTAAATGTAGCATCACTATCCGAGTCCGTGTTTTCTTCTTGCAATATCTTTCTTTTAGCAGCAGACTGTGTCTTAGCTTTATTTTTATCTTTTTTCTCAACATTCTTTCCACTTCTACGTTTTCCTTCTTGTTCACTACCCACTTTCCCTTTCCCCTTCCCCGTCCCTTTTCCTTTTCTCTTATTGTTCTCTTTATTTTGGCCCTTCTCTTCATTTTTGGCTACTTTTTGAATTTTTTTATTCTTTTTCTTTTCTGCTTCTTCCAATTCGTGTTTATAGGGTGAACTTGAAATTATTTCCGATTTTCCTGTTTTGCGACCTCTATTACTGGTTCGTTTTTTAGCTAAAGGCATAGGCGAAATGCGCAACGGTGTGACTATAGGGCCACTACAACACGGACTTGGCCATGTTTCTTGGTCTCGATTTATTTGAATTTGGGTTTTTTTTGACACAAATTGTTTTTCAATTACTGTTTTTACTTTTTCTTCACCAAAACTTAGTGGCTGAAATATAGATGGAGATGAATTTGGCGTTCCATTTCCGACCTGAGGATAATTTATGTCTTGACGGCGTGGTTCTGTTATTTGTGCAGACTGGCCTGATGGTCCATCGACGTTTGGTTGGGTTTGCTCTAAAAAAGCTATAACTTTACTAATTGAAATGTCAGACACGTTCTGGACACATTAAGGAAGATGACAAGTTTGGTGTATCTAGTTATCTTAGTTTGGCTGGTCTTGTTTAAGTAAAACTGATACTCTGCTAAAAGTCGAAATATCAGAACGAAGTTCAGGATGTATTACGGAAGGTGACAGGTTTAGTGTGTCTAGTCCGACTTGTGTGCTGTCTGAGTTGGGGCTTTGTGGTTCTGACGTCAGCTCAGATCGCTCTGGAGGTTCTGTGATACATGGTCGACCCTGCATCAAGTTCTCTGGAATATGTTCCTCCTCCACATCATGAGTTGCTGCTGCAAAATCTGATTCCGTGAAAATGTACCTGTTAAATGGATAAATTCCACCAACACTGAAGCCTTTAGCTGCAATCTCTCCAGTCTGGCATTTTCGGTAAGCTTTACCAAATAAATCTGCAATATCATAAGCTGTAAGTGGTCTATTATTTTGACGCAACCACATGCGAATTTCCTCGCTATAATAAGTCTTACGAGGGTTCATGAAAGATTTATCCATGGGCTGGATTTTGTGTGTGCAATGTGGTGGCAGTGAAATCAAGGTCACATGATTTTCTCTTGCTTTATCTACTAGTTCGATGTTCTTTGTATGACTAAAATGGCCATCAAATAAGGGAAGAACTGGTGACGCTTCAGATGGCTTCACATAATCAATAAAGTGCTGGAACCACTGAGTGAACAAATGTGTCTGTATCTGTATCCAGCCAGAAGGATGTGCCCGTCCAATGGATCCCACAGGTGCTCCTTTCATTAAATTTTCACTCATATTTTTCCGCGGAAAAATCATCATAGGTGGCACGAAAATTCCAGCTGGGCTCATACAAGTCACAATCGTAATAAGAGATCCTCTTTCAGCGGACGACATTGCTCCAATTTGTTTTTTGCCTCGCCGAGAAATTATTTTAGGATATTTTGATTGGACAATAGAAATTCCTGTTTCATCGACATTGAAAATACGACTTGCCGGGAACTTTTTTTCGTCGTAAACTTTTTCTAGAATGTCATAAAATTCATCCATCCTCTCCTTTGTAAAACCATTTGCTCTCGCAAATGATGTACCAGATGGTTTTCGCATTGACAAAATATGCATGTGCCTTGAGAGAAATCCTTTAAGCCAGTATCTTCCAGCTCTTTCATCTTTAAATGGATTACTCACATTATTCCTAACCGCAAGTTGGTAAGCTATTCTCTTCATATCCATTTGAGTCAAACCATATGAAATGAAATGAAATACATTTATTTGAAATGAAATGAAATACATTTATTTGCAGAGAATAGGGTTCGAACAGATGGTGGTGGTCATAATATTATAGCTCCGCTATTCAGCTAGCTTACATTAGCATGCAAAATTGTTACTTACGACTAACTAGCACTTAAAATTTAAAAATTCGTGGACACTATAAAATGACTTTTGCACCAGCCATTTGTGCAAGGTTTTTACAAAGGGTTTATCTTTTAAACTTTTAAAACTATCTGGTACCTTGTTGTAGATTTTTACACACATGCAGTAACAATTCTTTTGTAACAGTGTTGTTTTTGGGCAGTAATTCAGCTCAAGCCTGTCGGGGTTCCTTGTGTTTCTGGGATAAACTTCTCTAGCCTTATTAAATAAATATGGATGTTGCCTTACAAACTTACACATCTCGAGAATGTACATACATGGGAGGGTTAGGATGCCCAACTTAGTAAAATATGGTTGGCATGAGTCAAGAGGACTTATGCCACACATCGCCCGTATACATTTTTTTTGTGCTCTAAATGCCTTTAAATTATCGACACTATTACCCCATATTGGCAGGCCATATCTGAGCACTGATGCTATATAGCCGTGATAGGCTGATAAAGCTATCTTTTGTGAAGCAATCCTTGTTAGCCTTCGAAGCACATAAATGAAACGATTTGTTTTGGTACAGACGTTTTGAATGTGTGATTTAAAGTTGATATCTCTATCTAGTAATATCCCCAGAAAAGTAGTTAGTTCATATAATTTATCTTCCATAAGAAGAGCGTATGTTACCAGCGTGTCTTCAAAAGCTTTGTTAAAAACTGACTTGCGACCAATTTTTTTTGTTAAAATATCTTCCATTGATAGTTCTGTTTGTTTTGCAAGCCGAAATACGGTAGTTCTAGGTACGTTATAAGTTTTTGCCGCTTTCAAGTACCCCATTCTTTTTTCTCGTACAGCTTGTACCGCAGCAGCCATATCTTCTTGACTCCATTTCTTTCGTTTTTTGTATTTATTAGCAGGAATGGACATATCTAAAACAAATTTAAAAATATTATTAATAAACTGGACAAGTAGTTAAATGAATCCTGTTTCTCAACAAGAAGTAATTTAAAAAAGTGGTTGTTTGCAAAGTCGATCAAATATACTGTGGATGCACGATATGCGCTCGAAAAATAGCACTGCCAAATACGTGCTTAGAATGATGTAAGCGCGTTTGTGGCTTCAGTCACAACAAACCGACTTGTCCCACAGTCCACTATCCCTCTGTCCACTGTCCTACTGTCCACTGTCCCACAGTCCCACGTCCACTGTTCCAATGTCCACTGTCCACTGTCACTGTCCCACTGTCTACTGTCACTGTCACTGTCCCACTGTCAATGTCAACTGTCCCACGTCCACTGTTCCAATGTCAAATCTCTTCCAAGGTGTTGTCCGATTGTCTTTCATTTTTCTGATGTTCTCTCTTCTTTTCTTCACAATGTATTTCCTGTTCTGTGCTACTTTGTTCCAAAATAATCTCTTCCAAGGTGTTGTCCGTTTGTCTTTCATTTTTCTGATGTTCTCTCTTCTGGTCCTCACAATGTTTTTCCTGTTCTATGTTACTTTGTTCCAAAATAATCTCTTCCAAGGTGTTGTCCGATTGTCTTTCATTTTTCTGACGTTCTCTCTTTTTTTCTTCACAATGTATTTCCTGTTCTGTGCTACTTTGTTCCAAAATAATCTCTTCCAAGGTGTTGTCCGATTGTCTTTCATTTTTCTGATGTTCTCTCTGCTTTTTTTCACAATGTATTTCTTGTTCTGTGCTACTTTGTTCCAAAATAATCTGTTCCAAGGTGTTGTCCGTTTGTCTTTTATTTTTCTGATGTTCTCTCTTCTGGTCCTCACAATGTATTTCCTGTTGTGTGTCTCTTTGTTCCAAAATAATCTCTTTCAAGGTGTTGTCCGTTTGTCTTTCATTTTTCTGATGTTCTCTCTTCTTTTTCTCACTATGTCCTTCCTGTTCTGTGTTACATTGTTCCAAAATAATCGGTTCCAGAGAAGAGTCTGTGTTCATTTTTATTTTCCTGCTCACCTTTCTCCTTTGCTTTACAATATTTTTAGTGATATTTGAATGTGTTTCCAAATGCCTTTTTCTCTCTTATTTTTCATTGTTTTTTTGTTGTTTGTCTTTGTCTAAATCAATGATATTTTTTAGCAAACGACGGATCCGGGCTTTTTCTGCAGCCTGCAATAAAAATATGAGAATCAAAAACATTTAAAGGTTGTTTTTGTACAAGGTGTTACGGAAAAAGTACAGATGACAGCTGTCAAACTAAAAATGCTATAACTCGCCACGTAAAATGGCAACGTCGCGTTGAAGACAACAACACGTTACCCCGATGGTATCGGTATTTCTGTCGATTATACCGGTATTCCATAGAGGTATCAATGACAGAAATACCGATACCTATCGAGGTAACGTTACCAGTTCCTGAATTTCAAATCGTGACACACACACGCAGTGCGCGTGTCACGATTTGTTATCTATGAATTTATATGGTACATCGCAGATGAGTTGCGTCGTATTTTCAATAAGCCATAGTTTCAAGAGTCGTCGTTTTAGGAAGCCGTAGTTTCAAGAGTCGTCGTTTTAGAAAGTCGTAGTTTCAAGAGTCGTTTTAAAAAGTCGAAGTTTCAAGAGTCGTCATTTAAAAAAAGTCGTAGTTTCAACAGTCGTCGTTTTAAAAGTCGTCATTGTCCGCCGAAACGCCTTTACATTGTTCAAAAGAAACCGGACAAGTGCCAGTTAGGAATTATGTAACTAGGTACCTATGTAGATAGTTCACCATCCATGTAAGTTTGTAAATGTCGCAGGGAAATGAGGATATCAGGGATTTCAGGAAATCCCTAGGGATATCACGAAATCCCGGTCCCCCGGTAGAGGTTGAATATTCTTGTTTATTACGTCTTCTTACTAAAAATATTTAGTGATATGTCGTTTCACTAAACTAAATTTAGTAAAATGTCAGAAAAACGGTTACCGCCGAATAAAAATCGAGCCATGCATTTCTCTCGCTCGCTCTAGTACCCATACGGGCACTAGTGGGAGCGAAACAAATGCGTCGCTCGAGCTGGCACGGCTGGTGTGATTTTAGTCGTTAAATTATTACGCTGCGGGTAGCAGATTCTGTTTTGTTGATTATTTTGTGTTGATTAGTATACCAATGCCTGAAGACAAAAGTCTTCAACCAGTGCGTCCTACCCGTAATGACCTACGGCGCCGAAACGTGGACACTGACAGTGGGACTAGTCCGGAAACTCAAAGTCGCTCAACGGGCTATGGAAAGAGCTATGCTCGGAGTTTCTCTGAGAGATAGGATCCGAAACGAGGTGATCCGCCAGAGAACCAAAGCCTTTGACATAGCTCAAAGGGTTAGCACGTTGAAGTGGCAGTGGGCTGGTCACATCTGTCGGAGAAACGATAACCGCTGGGGTAGACGAGTTCTCGAGTGGAGACCACGACTAGGCAAGCGTAGTGTGGGACGCCCCCCGGCTAGATGGAGCGACGACCTGCGCAGGGCGGCTGGCAGTGACTGTATGCGGAGAGTCGAAGATCGGACTCAGTGGCGCGCCTTGGGGGTGGCCTATGTCCAGCAGTGGACTAGTGCAGGCTGATGATGATGATGATGATGAGTATACCAAGTCACCTCACAATGACAATGACTTTCAACTTACCAGGATAGTAACCGATCCCCGGCACTTATCATTTCTGACACGAGCACGACTACAATTCCAAATTGTGCTCCCGTTTTTGTAGCAACGCTGTTTATAATATTGGTGGCCAATTAACAACAATACGTCCCCTTTTTTCTTTTAATAAATAATAACTCATCCATTAATTAATATCGAGAATAAACAATATTTCCTTAGTAGCTGACACAAATTGACAACTCTTGACTATTTTGTCACATTATTAAGGCAACTCACAGAAAAGTATTTATATATAAACAGGAGGAAGGAAAAACCTTTTTCTTAAAATATCGTGTTACAGTATGACTAGGAGGACATGCATATCCTCGTAGTCATACTGATATGGCAATATTAGTATGACCACCAGGAAACGGCGGGTAGAATATAGAATAGAAATACATATCTTTATTGTTTCTTGTTACAGTTTTGTCCCTTGTGTGGGTGTGCTTAAGATTAATTAATGTCCAGTGTGGGGCTAGATCTGAATCTTTAATTTATGTTTGCGTATTTTACCGTGAGGCTAGATCGCTGACTAAGACGTGTTTGTATGGTGTGCATAAAGTACTAAGCATACAATCAGACGACTGGATGGCATACATAGAAACTATTATTACTTAGATTTAAATCAGGAATAGTTATTTTCATTACTCATACTCTGAAAGTAGGTCTGAAGTTGCCTGAGGAGCGGGTTGAAAGTAATACATCTCAGCCCTAGGGAGAATCGCTTTCAACTGACAGCTGTCAAATTATATTAAAAAAACTAGTACTATTTTGACATTTCTATTGGACCATGTTCCAACTGTCTATACAGCCACTCAATTACAGCGCGATGTAAAATTGAAATAACATAAAGTTAGGTACTTATTAATTAAAGAATATATTTTTTTAAATGACTTTATTTTATTTATTACTGTCAACTATTTCTTTAAAATAACATACATTTGGGCAAAATATTTACCATTTTTTCAATGATGGAAATGAAAAATAATGGCAGAATAGCTGGCCGGCCATAGGAAAAAAACAAAGTAGACGGGAAAGCGGCAATCTGATCTTCATTTGTTTTTTCGAGTCGTAGAGTTTTGTTTATACTTCCGTATAGCAGAGATTTGTATTAACACTCATTTTATGTATTTGTTTTTACTTTCAGAGTATTCTTAATGAAAAGCATAGTGTTTCCCTCGGGTTCAAGACTTATTTAGAGGTCCCTCGACCACGTCTCGGGACTTAAATAAGTTACTTTCACATCTAGGTTAACAATGTACTATTGTGCAACAAGTGAGCAAAGTGATTCTAACATAGACTACTGAGCACAGTGAGTGATTTAAAGGCACAAGACAATAAAATAATTGGCTCACTTGTTGCACAAATAACTATTCCTGATTTAAATCTAATAGGTAATATTTTCTATGTATGCCATCCAGTCGTCTGATTGTCGTTAACAAAGTTTAATAATTACAATTATTCTAGTTTTGTTGTTATTTATTATTTAATGTGTGGTATCTGAGGTAATCCTTGTCTCTTGCTGACTTGGAGTTTACGTTCTCGTCTGTTTACGTAGTTGATCGTTCCTGCTCTTTGGGCGAATAGGACTGGATTGTATTGCCCGTGTCTTGTATATAGGATCTCTTGGATATTTGTGAATTATTTTCTGTGCTGGTATTCGTTGGGATATTATACAGGGTGTCCGGTGGCAAAATTAGGATTTCAATTTTAAATTATAAAAAAACTACAAAGGATATAAATTTATTTTAATAACTAATGCAAAGAATAGAGGTGCGGGTTTTATTTTTCAAAATTATTTCATCCAAATGTTGACCGTCGAGTCGGACACACTCTCGGAATCTGAGCTCAGTATTCCGCGCCACACGCTGAAGAAGTGACGTCGGGATGTTATTAATTTCTCGAAGGATATTTTCTTTTGCAGTGCTGAGATGGTCGCTGGGTTTGTTTCATAGACTTTACTTTTAAGGTATCCCCATAGAAAAAAGTCTATGGGGGTGAGATCCGGTGACCTGGGTGGCCAAGGGATGTCACCAAAACGGCTCATCAATTTGTTAGGGAAGAAATCACGAAGAAGCGCCATAGTCTCTCTAGCAGTATGAGGAGTGGCGCCATCTTGCTGGAACCATGTGTGTGAACTGGAGGCAACATGGTGTCTCATTACTGGCAGAAAATATCGTTAAGCATGCGCCGATAAGAAACACCGTTCACAGTAATGGCTTGTCCTCGATCATTTTCAAAAAAATACGGTCCGATTATTCCACTGCTTGACAATGCGCACCAAACCGTCACTTTGGGGCTGTGAAGTGGCTGTTGATGTTGTAAACGTGGATTTCGTCCTTTAGGTGACCAATAACGGCAATTCTGCTTATTTACACATCCATTTAAATGAAAATGGGCTTCATCACTCCAAAAGATAGTGTTTGTCGTACGAAATCGCTCTAACATTGTCTGGCAGAAATTTTCACGTAAATTGTAATCATTAGGCCTAAGCGCTTGCACAAATTGAATTTTAAAGGGATGAAATCAATATTTCGTGCACAATAGTTTTTGGCAGCCCTAGGGCAGCCGCTCTCTTGCGCACGGACTGACGCGGATCATCGTGCAAACTGTTCGCGACAAGTTCAATGTTCTCAATAGTTCTGGACGTTCGACTGGGCCCCCGGCCGGGGATTTTTTGCTGCCGAGCTTGTTGCCCGGAACCTCGACATCAATGGGGGCTGCATCAAGTAACTGTACCCTTGCCACATCAGAATCTTGTAATATTCGCTGAAAATAGTAACATAATTATAGAATAAATTATAATTGTCATTAAAATATATTGACAAAACCAATAATTATTGCTTATTTTAAGTAGCATATATATATATATATATTTGCTAATATAATAATTTAATAAATAATATATACATCATCAAACGGATTAACTTTGGCCCCTGATAGACCAGCCCCAAAATCTTCCCCTAAAATCTGCAGAAGTTTTAAATCTAGCTCTGATAATTGCGCTTCGCTGTATGGTCCACCTCCAGTTCTTTGTTGCGAAGCTCGTGCAAGCAGCAACCTTTAATTTTGACTTAAAGTCAAAGTAAATACGCTCGTCAGATAAATCTGAAAACCAATACATCCTTAGTCTAAAATAATATACTAACATAATAGTATTTTTTTTGGTTTTGTCGTGGTAGCCTTAGTATCTCTATTAGATAATAGAAGATAGATAAAAAAAAACTATAAACAGGGTGTTACAAAACTACCCGTAAAGCCGAAAGGAGGTTAAATGGGGCCGTGGACAAACCCCTTATAACGAGTCCATTCACAATATTTAAGAACCGTAGTAACGCTGTATAACATACCCCAAAAAAATTATAAAATATTATTATTTTCACTGATGTGCAAACCCTATTTCAGTAAAATTAAAGAGTAAACTACGCAGAATGTACGTACATATCTACCTAATTTTTTTGTAATACCTACATAATTAACCTATAATATACATAATTAACCTATAATACCTACATATCTACATAATTTTTGTTATTTTGCAAAAAATGTTATGTTCTTTCTGTCTACCCCGCCAGGGACATAGCGTGAAGATATGTATGTATGTGACAAAAAAACTCGAAAGAGTTGTAGTAGGATATCGATTAGAAGATTTGAAATTGACAACATGTTTTTTTTTCCAACTTGACATTTTTTGAAGCCAGTACTTGAGTATAATGACATCCTTGTATTGAGGTAGCAAACATTTCATCATCATATCAGCCTGTAGACGTCCACTGCTGGACAAAGGCCTCCCCCAAGGATCTCCACGACGACCGGTCCTGCGCTAACCTCATCCAGCTGTGTCCCGCGACCTTCACCAGATCGTCGGTCCACCTCGTAGGAGGCCTGCCTACACTGCGTCTTCCGATACGTTCCGATACTTCCAAACATTTATGAATGCTCAATGGCCTCAGTAGAGTCTCTCAACAAGTGGGTCTAAAAATGAACATGGACAAGACGAAAATCATGTCGAACACCCGTGTTGTACCCACTCCTCTGAAGGTTGGAGACTCTACACTCGAAGTTGTAGACGATTATATATACCTGGGACAAACGGTCCAGTTAGGTAGGTCCAACTTCGAGAAAGAGGTCAATCGTCGAATC
This sequence comes from Metalampra italica, assembly GCA_949699065.1. Classification (NCBI taxonomy): domain Eukaryota; kingdom Metazoa; phylum Arthropoda; class Insecta; order Lepidoptera; family Oecophoridae; genus Metalampra; species Metalampra italica. Next base: position 5,069,634 of record OX452989.1, read on the forward strand.
CAACTCGGCTGGGCAGCGTTCAGGAAGCTACGCAACATCTTCTCGTCCCAAATACCGCAGTGTCTCAAGACGAAAGTCTTCGACCAGTGTGTGTTGCCAGTGATGACATATGGTACCGAGACGTGGTCCCTCACTATGGGCCTCATAAGAAGGCTCAAGGTCACTCAGAGGGCAATGGAGAGAGCTATGCTCGGAGTTTCCCTGCGAGATCGAATCAGAAATGAGGAGATCCGCAGGAGAACCAAGGTCACCGACATAGCTCAAAGAATTGCGAAGCTGAAGTGGCAGTGGGCTGGGCACATCGCTCGTAGAACTGACGGCCGTTGTAGTCCGATAGCGCTAGGTTTTGAGGTTTCAAAAATACTAAAGTTGTTGGTTTTTCGCATATAGTTTCCGGACCATTTCCCCGACCTAATACCTTAATTTGTGTCATCCTAGGTATTTGCTTAGGTAGATATTTAGGTATTTGTCTTTTTGAACAAAATCGGACTAAAAGAAAATTAGAGATGAAAATTTTTCTTTCATGTTAATAACCAAGTAGTAGCCGATGTACACAGGCTTTTTGTGTCATCTCTGTCCACGGGAACACTGTTTTTTAACCAGTACCTAACACGTCGCCCAAATAGCTCCAAAAGAATATTACAATCGGTTAAATAGGTGTCACTCGTTTTAGATCACTGGTATCTGTTGTTCAAAACATTTTGTGTCGAATTCATCCACGGTATCTGCAGCTTTTCAATTTTTTTTTTACAACACCATGTAAAAGTCACAAAAGAAAATGCAAGTTATTAGAGTTTACGTCTTTATTATTATTATGGTGTAACGAAACTCTATTCATAATTTGTGTCGTTTTTGTCAATGGAATCTTTTATTTATTAATAAAAACGGGAACGTATTCGAGGGCAAGGCAAGCGCGGGCGCGGGGGGTGGCGCGGGGGGCGGGGCGCACGCACACCAGCCGGCCAGAGACAGGCGCGCGGCGCGCGGCGCGTGACACTCGGTGCAAGCGAGTTGAAACAAGTCCGTATTTTTTCGGTCTCATTGATTTTATGTTAAATTGCATAGTAAAATAAAGGTTGAAAACAATGAATTTTAAAAAATTGCTACTCGCGCGACCAAAGATATTTTATACTTCTTTTTGAAAACAATAAATGTGTATCTGGTTTCGGTTAAGTCCCAACTCGCTCACTTCCCATCTCGGCCCCAAGAAATTATATCTACAAAAAATTCCCAACTCGGCCCCATGCCATAAATCACTACCTACATGGTACAATCACGGACGGAATAGAAGTCAAACAGTTTTTAAAATAATTTGTTTAATATGATTAAAATAAAATAAAACCGAGTAGGACTCGCGCCTTGGCGGTTTCGTACAAATTTAATTAAAGAAAAATTAGAAAATAGTTAATAAAATTTGTAGTTAAGTATGTCACAACTTAAGTGGATGACTTTTTCATACGCAAATAATAATAAAGTTTTTATTTGTTAAGTGATGTAACTACAAATTTACGGTTTTCGGATTTTTTCCTTTACTTGTGCTATAAGACCTTGCCCGTTCAATAAACCATTAAAGTGCATTCTCTAAAGGAAATTAATTATAATAAAAATAATCGGTAACCTTTTTCTTCTCAAAACCCTATCGAACAGCTCAGCAAACCATTCCTAAGAGGTAACTCTATGAAGGGGTTACCCATTCGACTTTCGAGCAAATTTGGTCTTTATTTTAAGCACATAGAGACTTTTCGTTCTGCGATGAGCGGGCGGCAAGCGCCCGGCAAAACTTTGACGTTGCCGACACTGCGAGTACCTTACCTGTCTTAATTACATTGTTCGGAAAGAATATCACGCGTGCAGGGAGGGGCGGGGCGCGTGACGATCTTGTAAATAAACTTTAAAAAAACCTTGATTTGCCTTTATTTATTTAACATTACTCCTTGACATAACAATTTTGCAAAGGAACATTACAGAGAATATCGAATAACGAGTATTCGTTATTAATTAAGTTAATTAGTATTAATTAAGTCCAATCCGACGAGGCACTATCCGACCTCGGTGTGCCTCAAGGCTCGTGCCAGTCGAATACCACATTTGCCCTACTGCTCAACGACCTACCTCCAGCAGTAGCCAAGACGGAGGTATACATGTACGCAGACGACATAGCGGCCCTAGTCACAAAATCAAACGTCGTATTGTTGAAAGAGAAGCTGGTCAAGACAGCCCAACAACTACTGGACTGGTTCTAAGCCAATGGGCTAGCCCTTTATCTACAAAATACCTGCTACATCCATTTCAACTTGGCAAATAAGACGCGAGATCCCATATCGGACGAAGTTCTAGCTTGATAGGTTCACAATAGGATATAACGTTGATGCGATGACTATGCAATCACGTACGTATAAGGTTAAGACAAGAAGCCAACTAAACTAAAGAAAATCCAGAAACTGTCCTCAGTCCTCGCAAGCGCAGTCGCAGGCGCAGGCGGGAGCACGGGGTAGGTACCTAATGTTTGCTGTCTAGTTGAAAATATTAACTATTTAAAGGGTTAGTTCTATTTAGAGTTAGCTGTTTAAAGGCTTAGTTAAAATAAATGAGATAGCAGTTGAATTTGGTGAGAAACGTCAATGGGAATGCAATATTAGAGGTACGGATAGCGCGGGACCGGTCGTCGTGCAGAGCCTTGGGGGATAGGCCGTTGTCCAGCAGTCTTCCGGCTGTTATGATGATGATAACGAATTTTCCATCCACATATATATTTGACAGCAATCCGATACTATTTATATATTCATTCGTGTCTTTTTTTGTCAACAGTAGGTACTCACCTAAACTATACTAGTGGTTCTGTGAGAACAGTAGACTTCGCCAGCCCATATAAACCAAACCTAAAAGAAACCAACAGAAGTCAACTTTGCAGTTGGAGACAGATTATGTACTAAAGTGACAAAAATTAGCACTTTAAGTTTAATATTTCGCAAACGGATCCCTGAATCAAAAAATGTTTTCCACACACCCGCAATATTTTTGGTAGACCTATCCAACCATACCCCACACCATAGAATTCACGAGGAAAAAAACATTCTCATTTTACGTATGCAGTTCTATGAACATAATTTATTTTTTCGATTTTCATAATTGACCGAGCGAGCGAAGCGAGCGAAGCGTCTACGTTTCGAGACTGGCCAAAAATGCTCTTGTCCGGCTGTCTGTCTGTCTGTCTGTCTGTAATTCTCTACAGGTCGCATTTTTCAACCGATTTTGACGAAAATTTGGCATATGTATAAATTAATTAAACCTACAAAATGAGTAGAATAAAATTTTGAAAAACATTTTTTTTAGAGTTCCTACCATACTCGCAAAGTGGGAGTGAACTTTTTTTTTCTTGTGAATCCCATAGTGTGGGATATCGTTGGATAGGTCTTTCAAAAATATTTCTGGTGTGTGAATACCATTTTTTCGATTTAGGGATCCGTTGGCGAAATATTAAGCTTTAAAGCGGTAATTTTTGTTAGAGTCACGTGTCCCCCCCCCCCTGCCAGCTAAACGGTTGCTTCTGGAAATGTGAAAAAATTCATGGCAGTAGCATATATAACGTAGTTACAAGGAAAACTATTACGGCTAAGTAGGTTCTATTAGTTTTTGAGTAATAGTGGATCGACTTAAGAAAGTTGAAAAAATAAATTATGTTCATAGAACTGCATACGTAAAATGGAAAATTATTTTTTTCCGCGTGATATCCATGGTGTGGGGTATCGTTGGATGGGTCTTTCAAAAATATCGCGGGTGTGTGATAAACATTTTTCGATTCAGGGATCCGTTTGCGAAATATTAAGCTTTAAAGTGCTAATTTTTGTCACTTTAGTAGGTACTTTTTCTGTTTCCAAAGTTGACTTTTGTTGGTTTCTTTTAGGTTTGGTTTATAAGGGCTGGCGAGGTCTACTGTTCTCACGGAACTACTAGTAATATGTAGATCGACTAATATTCAAAAACTAATAGAACCTACTTAGCTGTCATAGTTTTCCTTTTAACTACTGTAAGCGATTCCAGCTTAAAAAAACAAACTCATTAAACAACATTGCAAAATTAACACTTAGATGAATATGTGGTCACTTTAGACGTTAAACACTTCAAAACACAAGCGGACAGCACTTCGTATCGCACGAGAGCTCGAAACTAACTGATCGTGTGCAACCGGTACGGCTCGTTTATATAGAGCTGGCATCGATTTACTCGACTACAACATCGATTCACTCGACTACGACATCGATTCATTCTATCCGCTACACTACGTTATATATGCTACTGCCGTGAATTTTTTCACATATCCAGAAGCAACCGTTTAGCTGGCAGGGGGGGGGGGGAATACGTGAATCTAACAAAAATTATTTTTTATTTATTTATTTAAAACTTTATTGCACATAATTGTACAAAAGGCGAACATAATGCCAGTATGGCATTCTCTACCAGTTGACCTTTGGGCCATACAGATAATGCGTGGTAGGTTACAGGTTTAAAGCCTTATATTTCGCAAACGGATCCCTAAATCGAAAAATGGTTTTCACACACCCGCAATATTTTTGAAAAACCTATCCAACGATCCCCACACTGTGGGATTCACAAGAAGAAAAAAATCACTCCTACTTTGTGAGTATGATAAGTACTCTAAAAAAATTTTTTTTAAAGATTTTATTCTACTCATTTTGACGGCGTAATTAATTTACACCCATGCCAACTTACCTACTTATTCTAATTTTTGGATAGTACAGTCAACAAAAGAGATAGGTAAGCAGTCACAGTACAGCGCTACTATAGAGCTCTGTAAATCTGTAATGTGCCTGCTTACCTATCTCTATTGTTGACTGTACTATCCAAAAATTAGAATAAGTAGGTAAGTTGGCATGGGTGTAAATTAATTACGCCGTCAAAATGAGTAGAATAAAATCTTTAAAAAAAATTTTTTTAGAGTACTTATCATACTCACAAAGTAGGAGTGATTTTTTTCTTCTTGTGAATCCCACAGTGTGGGGATCGTTGGATAGGTTTTTCAAAAATATTGCGGGTGTGTGAAAACCATTTTTCGATTTAGGGATCCGTTTGCGAAATATAAGGCTTTAAACCTGTAACCTACCACGCATTATCTGTATGGCCCAAAGGTCAACTGGTACAAACTGGAACAAAAGAGATAGGTAAGCAGTCACAGTACAGCGCTACTATAGAGCTCTGTAAATCTGTAATGTGCCTGCTTACCTATCTCTATTGTTGACTGTACATAGGCACTATACACATAGGTGGATCACCAATTCAGGGATAAATTCTGTACGTTTACCCTTTATTTTAATAATATTAAACAAATTGTTTTAAAAACTATTTGACTTCTATTCTTTCCGTGACTGTACGTACTGTAGTGTTCCGTGACTGTAGTGATTTATGGCATGGGGCCGAGTTGGGAATATTTCGTAGATATAATTTCTTGGGGGCCGAGATGGGAAGGGGGCGAGTTGGGAATAAACCACGTTTACAAAATTTAGATTTCGGTTGTAGATTCTACAAATTCAGGACAAGTAGGTGCCTATTCTGCGTAGTATTAGAATGGATGGACCGTATACCCACCCCCCCGCCGCCGTCCGTCACCGCGTCAACAAAGCGTCGCGCGCCACCCTTTGTGCCGCGCCGCGCGCACTTCAAGCGCAAACATTTTTTTGTTTTTTATTAATTTAAGTACAGTATCCATGCATGAAAATGACACAAATTTAAATTGTCGATCTTTTATGCATTTATGATATTGAATATGTGAATTCTAATAATTGTAATGTTTTTTAAGAGCGTTTGTAGCTTTGAAAAACAAAATAATTAAAAATCTTAAAAGTGCATGCATTAATTTGGCACAAATTTATTTATTGGGCATATTTAGGTGATCTGAGTTAAGTTATATTTATTTTTTCAATTGTAATTTTCTTTTGGCAACATTTGTGCATACTGACCTTATATCAGTTTGCACTGGACTAATATGACACAAACTAGGTCTGCTCACTACTCAGGCTATCTTAGGTACAATACCGATTAGATTTAAAACTTTAAATTAATTTTGGCAGTTTCGATTTGAATTAAACAAATCAGTCACAAATCATTGAATTTCTCAAAATGCAAGTGCAAGAAATGACACAAAACGCAATAATATACTTTTTAGGTACAACTGTATCCACAGGCAAAAAATAGGCAACTTTAGAATTTTTGTAATTTATGACCTCAAAATAGCCTAGCGCTATCGGACTATTGGGGCAGAAAGGTTCTCGAGTGGCGACCACGTATCGGAAGACGCAGTGTAGGCAGGCCTCCCACAAGGTGGACCGACGATCTGGTGAAGGTCGCGGGACCCGGCTGGATGAGGTTAGCGCAGGACCGGTCGTCGTGGAGATCCTTGGGGGAGGCCTTTGTCCAGCAGTGGACGTCTACAGGCTGATATGATGATGATGATGATTTATGAATGAAAAACTATTAAAGTAGACAATTATTAGGTAAAATAGATACGTAGGCCTTTCTGTTAAATAATCTGGTTCCCTGACATGACAGCTTACTAGGGTTGCCAAAATTTTTGGCTTTGATAATTAATTATATTTTTTACGGGGTATTTTGTAACACATTGTATACCTTGCTCCAACGTTTCCAATCTTTTTCAGCTCCTTCACCATGGGAGATTAAATTTAGGGCCACATCTGGCCACATTCTTTTAGAGTATTCCCTCGCCTGGGCAGTTTTATTATACCCAGTAGCTATAATTTATGTTCGTTTAAAAACTCCCAAAGACTTCCTAGCTGGTTAAGCGAAACGCGTCTTCGGCTAAAAGTTGCAAAAAAAAACACTTGAGAAGTGTAGACAAATTTAAGTGGATTATACCATTGTGCATCGATCTATTTGGTCTCTGCGTTTGCAAAAATTGAAATTATGGTACCAATTTGTTTTGCTCCAGTCTTTTCATTTCCATACTTACAGCACTCGATTCTGGTATTTCAGATGGAGCATTAAACCTACCTGAATCCACGACCAAAAAAAGTCCAGATGACATTGCTCTAGCGCAAGCTAGGTACATACAACATCGATCTTTTTACGTTTTTAGAAATATGTACCACAAATTTCTCTAAGGTTGCACCTTGCACGCTTTTATTTAAAATTATTACTTTTCTTATAATATTTTCGCCATTTAAGCCAGACGTCGAAATACGTCCCGCGCAGCAAAAAGTTTTCGTTGCCGAGCCAAGCTCGAGAACGGAAACCTAAAAATGAAAAAAAAAAGATAATTACTACAGTTTTTTTGTAGGCAAAATATTTTTGAAAACAGTTGTTTTTTTTTCGACACTCCCTTTTCCCTAGCTTAGCAAAGCCATTTTCGAGTAGAGAAAGAGGAAAAGACCCATCCCCACCCCTCACCTAACACCCATCAACCACCCACAACCTCCACCGTAGGTTATGCCATTCCCCTCCTTATCAAAACCCCCTCACCTACCACCTCACTTACATGTTTGACTATTTAATCTTTCTTCCTCCTCTATCCTCAAAAGAAGTTTCATCGTACCTATTCTGGTGAGGCGGTCTAAATTAAAAGGCTCCAGCACTGTATCCGATAGCCGTCGAGAGCGGGAGAGGGCAACGTAAGAGCATCCCGCCGCTAGTTCACGAGCTCCGATATCTCCAACCACCCACCCTCTGCAGTGTCAAACCCTGCGATTTGTGGATGGTTACTGCCAATGCAAATTTAAGGGGAAATTGGGTTCTAGAGGAGCAGGTATATCTCGCCAGGTATAGAACGCCCAGCTCTAGTAACGGATTATCTATTCTGTGGTAACAGCCGCTATAGGCACAGAATTTTTAATATTTGGCCCAGTGTAATTGTCAAATTGCACCATAATCATCAAAGGACGATCTTGTAGGTGGAGTGTAATTTGGGGGTTAGGCACTGTTACCAAGTGGGTAACAGTGCCTAACGAACCATTTACTAAACCCTTCTTAACCCACAAATTGGTCTTAAGCATGACCCTGCTCCCGACACATAGGTAAAGGGTCTTTTCCAGTCCCTGGGCCTGCTGATCTGCGCAGGCCTGTGCGGCTTCTTTATTATTGTGTTCAGCCAGCACTTTAGCTGTAGACCGATTCAGACCTTTAACCTATCAAAATTTTAACTGTTTACGCTCTTACTGGATATAACCTCATGCAGTCCTTGAAAAGCCCCAATTCTTGCCCACTCAACTGACTTTTCTCCCGAGACATCAGCATTTTCCAATCACCCTTTGTTGATAATCAGTAATTTTGAGGCATCTGTGAGTGATTTGAACTTTTAGACATTGTGTTCCTCATTATTTTCTAGTATGAAAATGGACATGACTGTTCTGTACTGCACACACATTTCCGCATCACAGTAAAGTTGCAGTGCCGTTCTTCTTGTTTTCCTGAATCGTATATTTGAATTCGTATAATTTTCGAACCACCGTGTTAAAACTTCTTGCTATAATGTATAATTAGGCATCATTTTAGCCCCTTTTCTGTTTCCATGCTGAATTTTAGAGTTCGATGTTGGAAACGCTTCCCGAGGTATAAAATTGAATAAGTCTTCAGAATCCTGAAAATATAAAATGTTATCCTCCTAATTTGTAATTTAGGCAACTCGTACGACACTTACTAGGACGACACTTACCCTAGATTGGAAAGCTTTCCGATTCGAAAAGGTTTTCCTAAATTCAATTCCTAGCACTCTATATTGAAAGTCTGAGATCCGCTTTAGGGTCCATGGCTAAAAGTTGGCCCACCACGTGTGCATTTATAAAAATCTATGTCTGAAGACTCGATTTCATGAACTCTTTTCAAGCGACTCGACTATCATTCCCCGACTCTGATATCGACTCAATTTTAAACCAATTAACACCCAGTGGCCAGTGCAAAGGTGCCCATAACGCTCGCGGCATTGCCGCGCTGTATAGCTACGGACAGTATGCACCAGATACGACCCGGAGCGGGTGTCCGCGCCCCTGTCCCTCAGCCGGCGGCCGATGTCGCGCACTAGGCCCTTGGCTGCTGCGTACCAACCACCAATCGTCTCGACGGCGAATGGGGCAAACAAATTTTCTACGAGTGGGGCGTATTTGATTTAATTACATTTTTATTAATCTCAAATTATACAGTTAATCTATAATCTTTATTACATTGCCTTAAATAAGTAGGTGGTTACATGGCACCCTGTAAGGGTATAGTAATTTATCAGCTATCGGTTTCTTTAATGTTTACTAATATTCTAATGAGTTTTTTTTGCTTTGTAAAGAGAGATGGCATGTCTGTACTATTTCCCCACATGATTATCCCGTAGGTGAACCAGTGGGTGTATGCGTAATAAGTTGTAAGTGCAGATTTTAAGTCTGTTGATTTTTTTATTTCCATGAGAGCGTATGTAAATCTAGCTGTTTTATTCCTAATTTTTTGAACATGTGGTTTCCAATTTATGTTGGTATCTATGTCTAAACCATGTCATGTTATGCCCCGCCAACCAACTTGGGAGCGGCTTTCTGTAGCGCGCTCATGAATGGGGTTAACCCGAGAATGTCTTCGCCTATGTTTTCATTTATAATATAGTTCTATCCTATTATCTCATCAGGATTTATGAGAACATGGTCAGCAGACCAAACAGCCCCAGGAATGGGATTGTTGTCATGGAATCTCTATCTGACTACTAAAGGCGTATCTCTGTCGGAAAGTTCGACAACCGTCTCTCGGAGTGTGGACAAAACGATGTTGATGACGTTGAAGATTCCCGTCTGCATCACGGTGCTTATTTCATGGTGGCATAATAGCTTGATTCATAAAATGCACCGAACGACGCGGCTTGTCTTCGTGTATCCAGCTCCTTGGTATCCAACAATCATCTCTTCGCAAATCGCAATGGCTCCACCCATTTTCGTATCAACGTAGGATGTTTTGGGAAACTGCAACACAGAAGACACAAACACGTCGTTAATTAATCGTGGAACAAAGAAAAAACCTTATAATGAATTTATGATTTACCGACAAGAGGAAGGTGAAAGTGTAGTTCACTTCATAACAAGATTGAAAAATAAAGCGATAAAATGTGAGCTGGGGGATATAGAAAACAGATTGATATGATTGTGGTTGGAATCTCATATATAAAAGGCGAAACTGACTCACTCACTGACTGACTGACTGACTGATCAACGCACAGCCCAAACCGCTGAACCTAGAGACTTGAAATTTGGCACAGAGGTACCTCATATAGCACTGACGTCCACTAAGAAAGGATTTTTCAAAAATCAACCCCTAAGTGGGTGAAATAGGGGTGCAAAGATTGTATGTAAGTCCCTCATTTTTAAAGTTGGAAACCTGAAATTTTGTATTTAGGCTATTCGTTAAAAACCAATGAACACGTGTTTCAGCGATTTTGAAAATTCCACCCCTGAGTATGTAAAATAAGGGATGAAACGCGCACAGCCCAAACCGCTGAAGCTAGAATCGTGAAAATTTATATTTAGGCTTTTAGTTTAAAAACAATAATCACGTGTTTCGCGAATTTTGAAAATTCCACCCCTAACTATGAAAAATAGGGGATGAAACGCACATCCCAAACCGCTGAGCCTAGAGACTTGAAATTTGGCACAAAGGTTCCTCTTATAGCACTGACGTCCACCAAGAAAGGATTTTTCAAAAATCATCCCCTAAGTGGGTGAAATAGGGGTGCAAAGATTGTATGAAAGTCCTTCATTTTTAAAGTTGGAAACCTGAAATTTTGTATTTAGGCTATTCGTTAAAAACCAATGAACACGTGTTTCAGCGATTTTGAAAATTCCACCCCTAAGTATGTAAAATAAGGGATGAAACGCGCACAGCCCAAACCGCTGAAGCTAGAATCGTGAAAATTTATATTTAGGCTTTTAGTTTAAAAACAATAATCACGTGTTTCGCGAATTTTGAAAATTCCACCCCTAAGTATGAAAAATAGGGGATGAAACGCACACCCCAAACCGCTGAGCCTAGGGACTTAAAATTTGGCACAGAGGTTCCTCTTATAGCACTGACGTCCACTAAGAAAGGATTTTTCAAATCACCCCTAAGTGGGTGAAATAGGGGTGCAAAGATTCTCATATATAATTTATAACTCAAGAACGGATCGACGGATTTTGATGAAACTCGGTACATTTATAGCTTATATCCTGGAATAACATGTAGGCTACTTTTTACCGCGGTAAATTGTTCCCGCGGGAAACTCGATAACGGCTGAACGGATTCGGATGAAACTTGGTACAGTGACAGCTTATATCTTGGGATGACATATGGGCAACTTTTTACCGCGGTAAACTTTTCCCGCGGGAAAAATATTTAATTTTGATGAAACTTGACACAGTGATAGCTTATATCCCGGGATAACATATAGGCTACTTATCACCGCAGTACACTTTTCCCGCGGGAAAAATATTTATTTTTGATGAAACTTGGCTAACCTAACCTAACCTAACCAAAACCAACCTAACCTAATAGTGATAGTTTATATCCTGGGATAACATATAGGTAACTTTTTACCGCGGTAAACTATTCCCGCGGGAAAAATATTAAATTTTGATGAAACTTGGCTAACCAAACCTAACCTAACCTTAGCAAACCTAAATAACAGTGATAGTTTTCCCGCGGGAAAAATATTTAATTTTGATGAAACTTGGCACAGTGATAGCATATATCCTGGGGTAACATATAGGCTACTTTTCACCGCAGTACACTTTTCCCGCGGGGAAAATATTTAATTTTGATGAAACTTGGCTAACCTAACCATAACCAACCTAATCTAATAGTGATAGTTTATATCCTGGGATAACATTTATGCAACTTTTTACCGCGGTAAACTTTTCCCGCGGGAAAAATATTTAATTTTGATGAAACTTGGTATAGTGATAGCATATTAGTGTGGCTGACGGAACGGAAACCTCCGTGGGCGACCGGATTTAATATTTAGGCTTTCAGTTAAAAAACAATAATGACGTGTTTCGGCAATTTTGAAAATTCTACCCCTAAGTGTGTAAAATAAAGCGTAACACACACTGGGCGGCGGCGCTGCGAAAGCGTTGCGGCGGCGAAGGTTTGTATGAAGAACGCGCCGCGCCGCCGCCGCTTTGATGTAAAGGGCTTCATACTATTTCGAACATTACAGAAAAAAACCGCAACGCTTTCGCAACGCCGCCGCGCAGTGTGTGTTACGCTTTAGTGATGAAACGCGCACAGCCCAAACCGCTGAGCCTAGGAACGTGAAATTTTTTATTTAATCTTTTAGTTTAAAAACAATAATGATGTGTTTCGCGAATTTTGAAAATTCCACCCCTAAGTATGTAAAATAGGGGAAGAAACGCGCACAGCCTAAACCGCTGAGCCTAGAGACTTGAAATTTTGCAGAAAGGTTCCTCTGTGATGTCTACTACGAAATGTATTTTTACCGCGGGAAAACCTTTTTTACGCGGGCGAAGCCGCGGGCAAAAGCTAGTTAAGGATAAAACCCTATAAAGATTATTTGCTATATGTGCTGCCTTTGATAAATATCATCAATTTGTTTATGGGCGTAGAATAGTTGTGGAAACGGACCACAAGCCTCTAGTGGCTATTATGGGTAAAGACATTAATAAAATTTCAGCTAGATTGTAGCGCATGGTTTTAAAACTTTTAAAGTATGACTTTGAGATTAAATACATTCCGGGTAGTGTCATGTATGTCGCGGATTACCTTTCCAGACATTATATTTCAAATAATGCCAAAGTAGAACCGAGCCTAAAAGAGCTAGTACACAGAAAAGAAACCGATCAAGTGCACGGTTAAGAAACTGATTTACCGATAACTGATAGTAAACTGCGCCAACTAGAGTCAAATGACCCAATTTTAAAACAGGTTTTAAAGTGGTATAATACTGAATGGCCGTAAATGGTATAAAATATACATGATAAGGAACTAGTGGTTCTGTGAGAACAGTAGACCTCGCCAGCCCTTATAAACCAAACCTAAAAGAAACGAGCAGAAGTCAACTTTGCAGTTGGAGACAGATTAATATTTTGTAGGTACTTACTAAAGTGTCAAAAATTTGCAAGCTGAATCGAAAAATGTTTTCCACACAGCCGCGATATTTTTGAAGACCTAACCAACAATACCCCACACTATGGGATTCACATAAAAAAAAATCACTCCCTGCGAGTATAGTGTTAAGTGTATAAGCACCTTCATGCTACAAGTACATCAATAGACAGGATGTAATTGTTTTTTGTGATGTAGCAATACTTTCGTTTCTTACTCCCTCAACTCTACTGTCTCTCTCACACTCTCTGATCCGCCATTAACGTTGTGTCTTGTAGTTTTCATGTATTATTAAATCGAATTAAATCAGATTGATCTATGTATTTCTTGAGGAAATATAAGTAATTAATCCTGCATCAAGTGCTTTAATTATTGTGCGCTGCGGCTGCCCACCAATCCTCACCACATTGCGTACGCCGCATGTCTTCGGGTGCCGCGACACTGCCTCTTCAGTCAGGGCTGCACCAGCTACACTCTGCTCAACAGGTTTTGGTCCCAGAAGAAGACTCGAAACGTGGTGCGTACCAATTTTGACCAATTTGGAATTCATCGTATTTTCCATTGAAGAATTTTTTTTGTGGTTAAACCTGTCACGGCGATGGCGCCGAACGACAATGAAGGCAGGCCGCCGGTTGCTGGTGTTGGCAACGGAAACACTGCCGCACCTAGTACTATGCCGTCGATGCAATTTCAAATGGATAAGTTAGAAGGCTATTCAAATTATAATACATGGAAGTTTACTATGAAAATGCTACTTACCTTGGAAGGCCTATGGGCTTGTGTACAAGGTACAGACGATGACGTGAACCGTAGCCAGCGCGCCCTCGCACGTATTTGTTTGGGCTTGAAATCGTCAATGTTCCAGTATGTTCGTGATGCAAAATCTCCAAAAGAGGCTTGGACTAAGCTCGGCCAAGTGTTTGAAGACAAGGGACTGTACCGTCGAGTGTTGCTGTTACGGCAATTGCACAGGACAGATTTCGGGCAGTAGTCGTCCATGACTGATAACATCGAGTCTGTGATGACACTTGTTCAACAGCTGGCAGATATTGGCAAGACCATAGATGATGGAGAAGTCGCTGAACTATTACTTAGTGGATTACCACAGGACTACGATGCATTAGTCTCAAATTTAGAAACCGCTTGTCTCACAAGTTCATTGTCGAGTGAGCTAGTGCGGGCTAGGCTGTTGCAAGAAGAACATAGAAAGAAATTTGCTGATTCTGCATCTAGTAGTGCGCTCATCAGTAGACAGAAAACAAAAATTACCTGCAGTTACTGCCATCGCAGCGGTCACCTGAAAAATAGATGTTTCAAGCGAAAAAGGGATAATAAGCGGCAAGAGAACAGCAACTTAGTGTCTGCACTTCTGGTACACCAGCCTGGAGACTGGTATGTGGACTCAGGGTGCTCAACACATATGACAAACGACAAAAAAATGCTGTGCGATTTTAAAGACTCTAATGCCAATCCCATTGCAATAGCTAATGGTGATAGACTTACAGTTAATGGTGTTGGTTCTATTCAAATATTAACTGCCGACAATGAGGTAATTAAACTTAATAATGTTCTCTATGTTCCACAACTATCTACTAGTTTACTGTCTATCTGTAAGTTGATCGAATCTGGTCTGACTGTAACATTTGACACAGAGGGGTGTAATATTTATAAGAGCTGTAAAATTTCTGGCAACCCTATTGCTACTTCTATTTGCTTAAATGGTATTTACAAATTTAATAATGTTTGTAATGGGTATTCTAAGCCCCTGTATAATGGTAACCATGGTCAAGGGAACCCGAGTGCTGCAGTCGCTGCTTCTACTGAATCGGTAAATCTCTGGCACAAACGGCTGGGACACTTAAGTCTTAAAGGTATGTGTGCTCTAAAAGGTCATATTCCTGATGTTGTGTTTCATAATAAAGAACAGGCACTACAGGACTGCATTCCCTGCCTTGAGGGGAAGATGACAGCTGCACCGTTCCTCAAAGGAGAGGTGAAGCGAGCTGACAGACCACTGGAGCTCATACATACAGATGTGTGTGGCCCGATGCAGGAGAGCAGCTGGGGTGGTGCGAAGTACCTGGTAACGTTTACCGACGACTATAGCAGGAAGACATTTGGATATATTCTCAAGAACAAGTCTGAGGTAATGTCTATATTTCTTCGCTCTGATGGTGGCGGTGAATATATTAATAAAAAGTTCTCTGAATTCTTACAAAGGGAGGGTATTGTCCACCAGACTACTGTTCCTTACTGTCCGCAGCAAAATGGAGTCTCAGAACGTCTTAACCAAACGCTCATTGACTACTGCTGCTTTGAATGGTAGGATTCCTGAGGAGGTTTGGACTGGTTCTTCAACGGACCTTAGTCAGCTTCGTGTTTTTGGCTGCATAGCTTATTCCTTACTGCCTGAACAGAACCGTCAAAAGATTGACGCGAAAAGTAAGAGTTACATTTTTGTAGGTTATGGTGACACCTCCAAAGGGTACCGATTGGCTGACCCACAGAATCCTAAGAGAGTTTTATTAAGCCGGAACGTTATATTTCTTGAAAATAGATTTTAAATGACATGACTAATTGTAATAGTAATAATTCTAAAAAGTTTTATATTTTTGAAAATTATTTGAATAATGAATTGACATTGAATAATAATGAGAATTTTAATATTTCTGACATTAATAATT
Source organism: Metalampra italica (assembly GCA_949699065.1). Taxonomy (NCBI): domain Eukaryota; kingdom Metazoa; phylum Arthropoda; class Insecta; order Lepidoptera; family Oecophoridae; genus Metalampra; species Metalampra italica. Next base: position 5,085,410 of record OX452989.1, read on the forward strand.
TGAATGATAATGACTTGAATTCTAGTGAGAGTAATATTACAATTATTAATAACTCCATTGATGCTCGTTCACCAAGTTTTTCTTGTGCTACAGATGAGGAGTTCTGCACTGGCAGTGAGATGTCCAGCAGTGCAGATACGTCGGCGAGTGACGAGTCCGAGAGTGCTGCGTCCCGCCTCGACGCGTCTGTTCGAGGGGAAGGAGTGACGAGTGCAGATGCTGAGCCGCCAGCTTTAAAACGCGGTTAGTTGCTAGGGGTTTTACACAAAAGCCAGGTGTAGATTACAATGAAACATTCTCCCCTGTAGTACGTCACTCAACTATGAGAATTTTATTTTCACTGGCAAATGAATATAGTTTAGAAATTAATCATTTAGATGTCGCCACGGCATTTCTAAATTCTGATTTAAATGACACCATATTTATGGAACAACCTACTGGTTTTGAAACTGATGACAAAAATAAAGTCTGTCTGTTACTAAAAAGCATTTATTGCCTTAAACAGGCTAGCCGGATGTGGAATTGTAAAGTACATAATTTACTTAATAATCATGGTTTCTTACAGAGTAAATGTGAACCTTGTATTTATATAAAGAAGTCTGCTGATGATTTAGTCTTAATAGCATTGTACGTCGACGATTTTTATATATTTTATAATAAAGGTAGTGTTACGAAGTTTCTATTCGTAAAGGATTTGCCTGCGGTTCGAGTGAATGACTATTATTATACCTCTAAATTATGAAGTGCTACTGTTAAAACGTGTGAGTGTATGAAAGAAAACTACAGATTACTTCTTAAATGTACGAGACTCATACAAGATTACTGAGGATCAATTCTATGTTAGGCGGGACTTCTTGTCCCGCGGAGAATGGCCTCCAACTCCGCCCCTTACAGCCATCCCTGACCACCGCGACCTTTCGTTCTCTGTCGCCTTTCATTTTAGCAGTTTACACATACGCAACACAATGCAAGCACTCACCTCTGGACTCTCGGATCTCTTACCACAATCTCCTTCAGTTCACCCACTATTCTGGCCACCATGTTCTACTTCTCTTCTCTCACTTCCACGCCGGTACGTCTCCAACTTTTTACATACTGTTGCTCACTACCTTCTTTTCTCTCTCTCCCTCCCCCCTTCGGCCCCGTCACCCCCTCACCCGTTTCGTTTCACTCAAGTTATTCGCTTTCGCGACACTCCCAGCCAGAGCGAGGCAGAGTGACTATTACGCAGGTAAGTACGTAAATTTTTAGTAGCTAGGTAGTTAAACTGATACTAGGTCAAATTCTGAAGTCCCACATTTAAAATTGAACAGCACTATAATGAGTTAATTTTAGTTTAGTATGACTTTACTTTAACAATGGATTGTGCATGTATTGAAAATACTGTTGTCTGGAAGAAAACGCTTTCAGCGATAAGACCGCCTAAATGTAAGCTACTCTATTATTGTATCTTTTATATTTTTGTTTTAATGTGCAATAAAGAATATCGAATTGAATAATAATAAACAATATTTTTATTTTATCTACCGTGTATTAGAGCATAACAGATAAATTTCACAATGTTACATTGAATTATATAATTGGGCGGTCCACTGTTTAATTAAATTTCGTGCCTTATGCGCCGCAAGTCTATTCCTTCTGCCTTCTTTATTTATACTTTCTGTATTGACCTCCTCGTCTCCCTTTGGACCTTCCGTGTCTACTACCTCCTCGTCTCCTTTTGGTTCTTCCGTGTCTACTACCTCCTCGTCTCCTTTTGGTTCTTCCGTGTCTACTACCTCCTCATCTTTATCCCTTTCCGCATCCTCACGCTGCGCTTTCTCCATATTTTTACTGTCTTTTTGTTCCCATATCTCCAATGGATATAAGTGAACTATAGAACGTGTATATTCTTTCTTGCCCACTTCAACCTTCGCAGCCCGCACTTCCATATCATTGCTTCGTACCAACTCTGTTATCTTACCAACCTTCCACTTCACTCTTGGTCCCTCCTCCTTTATCTGGACCACGTCCCCTACTTCAGGTAATTTTATATTCGTGTTCTTCGGTTCCTTGTTGTATCGTTCTCTGAGTGTGGGAAGGTACTGGTTTATGAACATATGCTTGAATTCGTTTAAAACATGCTGTCCCTTTTTCCAGCCTTGTATCAGGTCCTCCTTAGCGACTGTTCCTTGTGGTATGTCCCTTTTTTCACTTGCTTCCTCTAGCATGAGAGGCCCTCCCACGCGCAGGAAGTCGGCAGGAGTCAGTATGTGCTCGACGTTTTGGCCTACTGGAGTCAGTGGCCTGCAATTTAACACAGCTTCTATTTCTTTTGAAATTGTTCGCAGTTGACTTTCATTGAGTATATGTTTATCAATTGTCCTCTTTAAGCAGTGCTTTACCAGGCCTATGAGTCTCTCATATACTCCGCCGAACCAAGGAGCCAACTCTACAATAAATTTCCATTTCATTTTATTTTGTATGCAGAATTGTTCTTCCATGACTTCAGCGGTGAGTTTAAAGCACGTTGCATTGTCTGATAGAATCATTTCAGGTGTACCTCTGGTAGCTATAAATCTGCGCATAGCTAGCAAACATTCCTCTGCTGTTAAGTTAGTAACAATCTCAAGATGAATTGCCCTTACGGCAAGACATGTATATAAACATGCCCAGCGCTTCTCCATCCCGCTTTCTGTCTTAACATATAGAGGGCCTAAATAATCGATACCAGTGTAAGTGAAGGGTTTGGACATGGTGACTCTTTCTTTTGGTAATGGAGCCATTGGAGGCAATTTATAAGAACCTCCACCATACTTCCTGCATTCTTTGCATCGGTGGAGTACTTTCTGCACTTGTGACCTACCATGAGGTATCCAATACTTCTGTCTCACTGCTGCTAGGGTTTGAGAAACTCCCACATGGTACATTCTCCTGTGTGTTTCTTCGATGATTCCATTAGTAAAATCCTTGTTTTTGGGCACCAAGATAGGATATTTTTGATCCGTGGGCAATTCAGCAAATTTGAATCGTCCTTTACACCTCAAAATTCCGTTATCTTGAAAGAGCCCTAAGGTTCTAGATAAATTCGTTGGTTTGCCGATTTTAGGGATCCTGATGAGATCGGCAAACCATGGCTGATAATCATAATAATCATACCGAGGACAACCCTCAAGGGAGTTTCCGTAAAGGAACAAAAGGTAATAGAGGCACCAAAAGACCCCGTGGAAGAGGCCGAGGAGGCCAAAATAACAACCAGACCAGAGAGAAGTTTAACAACAAAAGAATGGAAGATCACCGCCTGAAGACGGGCATGCAGACGCAAATTGATAACCTTAACGACATTAAATCAGAAATTTTTGCTTTCGTCTCAAATGAACAATTACAACGCCTGACTTCAAACGTGAATAAGAAAGCTGTAATGCTACCAGTAACTTCAAGAAATGTAGGACTGTCAACTGTCTCACTTTTACATACCGCAAACCAGTACAGGAACAACCTTGTGTTCCCTGACATCTATCAGATGTATAGAGTGTATCTTGCCGCTTTTGAAGCCAAGATCATTAAAATCAGGAAGGAATCAGGTCTTTTAATTAGACAACCTGAATCCATTTACTCACACGCACCTGCAAGGGCCGGCTTTATAGAAGACATCTCAAGATTTAACGCCTTCCCTCTTGGTGTTAAGATGACAATAGATGCTATAGGAATCGTAACTGATTCAAATGACGTTGCACATCTCCCCGTCATAGCCGAAATGCGTCGTGATGCTGATGGGCATTTACTGCCTAGACCTGAAAACACACTCTTGTCAAATTTACGAGAGACTGTAGTTGAGTTGGCAGATCAAGAAACCCCACTAGAAGCGAGAAGAAGGTTTCGTGAGAATAATACAATCCCAGCACCTCCACCATGTTACGAAGTTTCTATTCGTAAAGGATTTGCCTGCGGTTCGAGTGAATGACTATTATTATACCTCTAAATTATGAAGTGCTACTGTTAAAACGTGTGAGTGTATGAAAGAAAACTACAGATTACTTCTTAAATGTACGAGACTCATACAAGATTACTGAGGATCAATTCTATGTTAGGCGGGACTTCTTGTCCCGCGGAGAATGGCCTCCAACTCCGCCCCTTACAGCCATCCCTGACCACCGCGACCTTTCGTTCTCTGTCGCCTTTCATTTTAGCAGTTTACACATACGCAACACAATGCAAGCACTCACCTCTGGACTCTCGGATCTCTTACCACAATCTCCTTCAGTTCACCCACTATTCTGGCCACCATGTTCTACTTCTCTTCTCTCACTTCCACGCCGGTACGTCTCCAACTTTTTACATACTGTTGCTCACTACCTTCTTTTCTCTCTCTCCCTCCCCCCTTCGGCCCCGTCACCCCCTCACCCGTTTCGTTTCACTCAAGTTATTCGCTTTCGCGACAGGTAGTGAATGTAAGAACCAACTAGTGAAATTATTAGAAAAGGAATTTAATGTTAAAAATTTAGGTACTTTGAAAAGCTGTTTAGGAATAAATGTTAGTAGAGACATAGATAAGAAAGTTTTAAAACTTGACCAAACTGAATACATTAGGAAATTGCTGGTGCGGTTTGGTATGTCTAATTGTAAGGCTGTGTCTACACCCATGCAACAAAATCTTAAATTGTTGAATCCTGAAAAGGACGCTCTTGAAGAGAATGATTATAATTTAAGGCAATTAATGGGGTGCTTGATGTACTTGGCAGTCTGTACTAGGCCTGATATTGCATATGCGTGTAGTCAACTTAGCCAGTTCAATAATTGTTTCAACCAGAGCCATTGGCAAGCAGCTAAGCGTATCCTACGCTACGTAGCAGGTACAATTGATTACTGTTTATGTTTTATAAAAAGTGATAAATTGCTTTTATCTGCATACACAGATGCTGATTGGGCCAATGATGTAACCGATAGGAAGTCATACACTGGTTTTGTTGTCAAACTGGGCAACAATGTAATAAACTGGGAGGCTAGGAAGCAACGCTGTGTTGCTTTATCGAGCACCGAGGCTGAATACCTCGCTATAAGTGATGTTTGTAAAGACATATGCTTCGTTCGTAATTTTCTGTCTGAAATTGTTTCTTCAAAACTTGATATATATTGAGGTATTTAACGATAATCAGAGTGCGCAGAAATTATTAGAAGTCAGAGTATTGCCACAAGCGGACAAAGCATATTGATCTCAGGTACCATTATGTAAAAGATTTAGTGCAGAAAAATGAAATTGTTGTTAAATACTTACAAACTGAAAAAATGATTGCAGACATACTCACTAAGCCGCTCAGCTCATGTAAACATTTTAATTTTGTACGTAGCATGAATCTAAAGCCATGTTAATATATTATGAACCGTGTGTATGTTTTTTTTATATAGCATGTTAATCAGTGTTATGTATTATGTTCCTAGTTTTAGTTTTTGTATATAGAGTTTTTCGAATCGTTGTTCTCTCGAATCTATCTCTATATAAGGGGAAGTGTTAAGTGTGTAAGCACCTTCATGCTACAAGTACATCAATAGACAGGATGTAATTGTTTTTTGTGATGTAGCAATACTTTCGTTTCTTACTCCTTCCTCAACTCTACTGTCTCTCTCACACTCTCTGATCCGCCATTAACGTTGTGTCTTGTAGTTTTCATGTATTATTTTAAATCGATATAAATCAGACTAATCTATGTATTTCTTGAGGAAATATAAGTAATTAATCCTGCATCAAGTGCTTTAATTATTGTGCGCTGCGGCTGCCCACCAATCCTCACCACATTGCGTACGCCGCATGTCTTCGGGTGCCGCGACACTGCCTCTTCAGTCAGGGCTGCACCAGCTACACTCTGCTCAACAGTCAACAGTATATGTCTGTGTGTGTGAGTCAAAATAAACTACATTCGTTTCTCTTCCAAAACTACCTTGTATTGATACCAAAATACCAAGTTGGTCGTGTTAAACAAAGATCTCCATCACAGGTCCTAAACTAGGATCGTACATAAATTTGGTCCTTCGAGCAATAGGTATCGTGTGGGGTTATTTTACCGAATCGGATTAGCTGGCTCTGTTCAAGCGGCGCCACCAGTTAAATTGAGGAGTATCGCACATACTGTGGTGAGTACGCTACACGAAACTACTGCCTGAAACCAGAGCCTACGGCTACTTCAACATCAGCCAAGCTATGGCGACCAGTGACCAGCTCGTACCTGAACAAGTGGAGAACCTTAACAACATCAAGCAAAATTGCGTCAACTACAAGACGGACAGCCGCAATAGAAAGACATTAAACTACTTAGAGAAGCGCATTACAGCCCTCAGAACGCACTGGGAGGAATTTGAATCCAATTATAAACGTCTTCTTCAACTAAAAGACGAAAACATCGAGTACTTCAAGGATGACATCTACGGCAGATTGAAAACGATGTACGACATCACAGAGGAAGTTTCTGGCAGCGCAACTGATACAACGGAAGAGGAACATTACGAGAAATATTACAACGACACATGCGAGAGAACAATGAAAGGAAAATATTTTGTAAAAATGCCTATGAAACCAGATCACGAGATGAATTTAGGCAAAACGAGACGATAGCTCAATTTATACAACTTGAGCGATAAACAGAAAATAAAACCGAATTTGGAGAAGAATACAAGAAATTTTCACAAGCGGCGGCGTCCACGGGCGCGGAGGGGCAGACAGGAGCGGCTAGGGCATCGCCCCGCCCGTATCAGCGGTCTCGCATTGGCCCGAGGGCAACGGTACCGACCGGCGCTCATTAATGGCAGCACCACCTGCCTCGTTTTCGTTATCACTAGATTTATTAATGTTACAATCTGGTGTTTATGTACCTAAGTACTGCTGTTGATGGTTGGGAAAACCAAATACGTTGGGCAGACCTGCTATCTCCCGCGCCGAAGGGGCGCTGCACTGGCCCACAATGGGCGGCGGCGCCCTCAGGCGAGGCCAGGCCACTCCGATGGCGCAACCGGGGCGGCGCACTGAGGCATCACAGGCGGCGGCGTCCACGGACGCGGAGGGGCGGACAGGATCGGCTGGGGCATCACCCCGCCCGAATCAGCGGTCCCGCATTGGCCCGAGGGCAGTGGCACCGACGGGCGCTCATTAATGGCAGCACCTGCCTCAACTATAGGACGAGTTGTCCCAGTTCCTTGAAACACGGTCATTGTGTTACCATCACACCGGGAGATATTATCGTTGGCCTCTAACCACCGACCCACGGCGTGACGAGAAGCGCGGCTGTTTCGTCTTGAAGCCGCGTCAACAGCATCTAACTCAGCTTGAAGCTCGGCCTCGGCTGCGGCGCGCTCTGCGGCGGCCACGCGCTCGAGTTCCACAGCGGCCAGGCGCTCGCGCCCAGCCTCTAGGTCCGCCATGCGTCGAGCGTGTCGAGCTTTAATTGCAAGCTTTTGTGCTATTGCAGTCGCGGTGGACACGTCCCGATCACTTTCTTCTGCCGCTCCTGCGGCCCTCGTTTTAACCATTTTACTTTTGCGTATTACGGCCTGGTCATTGTTTAAATACCGGTAGAAGGACCAAATGTTGAGGGCGACAAGAAGCGGCAATATAATTAAAAATGCAGAAAGTAACAGCAAATCAAAAATACAACCATTTTTTCCCCATGTTTTTCAGGACTGTGGGACACTTTATCAGACCCGTTCAGGTAGAACTGTAAAACCTAGGGATATTCTTGACTTATTTATTATAACTTTTTTTAATACCTATAATTGTGTATTGTCCTAGTTCATTAAGAAATAGTGTTAAGGGAAAATGAGTAAAAGTCTTAGGGGGAAGATGTTGTATTGTGTATTAATACCTTAACTACCTATGGTATGGGCCTACCATTATAGAGGTAATTGTTTATTGTTCTCTTCCTGCTGTATGCTTGATTAACAATGTCGTGTAATTTTCAAACTTATTAATAAAATAATAATTTAAATATGAGAGTTTGAATATAAAACATCTGTATGCCAGCTTTCAAAGCAACCTGGACAAATGGGAGGTTTATCAAAACAACCTTGCACCGAAAACGGGTTTGCTTGGTGATTTTGTTTTTAGTGCATTTGAGGAAAACGTTATTGCGTTTTCGCCAAATTGGTATAGGTTCCGGCCAGTGCCCTACATCTTCATTTACACGCTCCACATGAGAACGCTCTCCAGTATTTTTCTTTCTCCTACTCGAGTTCTTTTTAGGGTTCCGAACCTCAAAGAGGAAAAAAGGAACCCTTATAGGATCACTCGGTTGTCCGTCTGTCCGTCAGTCAAGACCATTTTTCTCAGGAACGCGTGGAGGTATCAAGTTGAAATTAATATCAAATACTCAGGTCTGCAGTCCCTTAGTGACGTGAAAAAATCAGACTTCTAAGTCATCGCAGTTAAAAGATATTGCCGATTTCGCCGCATTTTTGAGTATCTTGGTAACCAAAACCTATGGGGTACTTCCCGTTCACCTAGAATCTTGAAATTTGGCAAGAAGCAAGATATTATAGCACAAGTAAAGGAAAAAATCTGAAAACTGTAAATTTGTATTTACATCACAAAAATTTCTTTGCACAAAAGTACAAACAAACTTAACTTTGCGTATGAGCAAGCTACCGTTATAAATTAGTACAATGACGTAAATAATTGTTGAAAGAATTCGCTAGCGTCTAGAAATTTCATCATTACAGATCTATATTAAATAATTTCGTAAGGTTTTACAAATTATACTAAAGGTTTAACTAAGTCTGGAAATAAAATCACTTAAAAAATGAATAACATTTGACCAATAACGTAAACACGTGATTTAGCATTTGACATGACAGGACTTGTTTGACTTGTTATTGGTCAATTTATTTCTGTTTATTTTTTAAATTCATTTATTGGCGCATTCTTTTTGTCGTGCCAGTTCGAAATTTAAAAAGAAAGGTTTTGAATCTAAATAGGTCGCCACGATGTCTAACCAATACTGCTATAGAATGCATGGCATGTTAGTTACCAATAATAATAGTACTAACACTACAAGAACTGACACAATTATAGATAATGTTTTTTCCAATTTTAATATACAATTCCGTACTATTCATTTTTTTAGTCACCATTTACAAATCTGGGTCAAATTTAATGAATAGGTATACTTAGAGAACTTTGATTTCACCGACAGCTACCACCTATGTACAGAGTGGAAATTTCAGACGCCACATGGAGGGAAAGTTATTCTGATGATTAACCTTTTCGATCGGTATCATAAAGATACATAGCATGTATTTTTTCCACATTATTGTCAGATTACATAAGTACAGTCGACCGCACGTCAGTGGTAACACATTGACATTGAGCTGGCCTAACCTATTAGGGATTTAAAAATAAATTTCATTGTTGTGAGATAGTTTTGACAAAAATATCATGCAACATCATGGAGCCGTTTGTATAAGTTTTGTGGCGATGGTATCGGTATTTGCCACGAAGAAGGGCCGTTCCGCCATTTATTTCGACGAAATCTATTGCACTGTCGTCCATTACAGATTATCAACTACAACTCCATTAAATTTATAGTTCAATTCTTCAGAAATTTCTTTCAGTTGAATGTACAACTGACAATTTGTCAACTGACACGAACGTTTGAAAAAAATATTACGGTTTCACTAAAGAGTCCGAACTGGGCAGTAAGATACTTATTATGTAAATATTGTCGCATCGATACTCAATTGAAACATGCATTTTCTAAGTACCTAACTAAAACAGTTATGATAGATAACTATTTAAAGTTTCATGACGCCTAGAATTTACGTCAACACAGCACTACTACACTTCATACAGTGGTATCGTTTAACTTTAAAATACCCACGGTACCACCAGTGGTGCGGCCAGGGGTACCGTGGGTGTGCAGCGGTAAAATCTGTGCTGGAGAAACCTGCATACCTGACAATGGGGTATTATTATAGTGTATTAATGAGTCTCGATAGTCAACATTATCTTATCTATGTTTTTGTCTTTGTTATACTTTGTCTTGTTATAATCATTTCTCTTTTTGTCTCTTCGTCAGGATTCATTTCATTCACCTGTATTTTGCTTTGTTCCGTGGTGCGGATATAATTTGCAGCTTTTTGTAGTGTCAAATTTTCTATTCTTAATAAGTGCTCTTGAACAGATTTCCGTGAACAATTTTGTCTTGCAATAGTTGATCTTCGATTGTCACTTTATCTATTTTGTAATTACACTTCTGAATTAAACTTTTACAGTCAGTGAAAAAATTTTCAAAACTCTCCCGTCGTCTGTTTTCTCTCATAAAATTTGTACCGTTCAAACACTTCATTTATTCTGGGCCTTACATATTCTTGTATCGCTTCCACAACTTTGGTAAACACTTTAGCATCTTGTTCTGACAATGGAAATATCGATAGAACACGTGCTGACTCTGTGCCCATCATGTTTCGTAATAGCGATAACTTTTACTTATCGGTAGCCTCGTCTTGTTCTATGCCAATTAAATAATCTTGAAAGCATTCATACCATATTTCCCATTCGGTAGCGGCATTTGTGGCACGTATGTCAAAATTTGGAGGCAGCTTAACCAGACCTTCCGTCATGTTCGTTTGTAAAATTCTTATTCTCTCGTAGACTTCACACGAAAACTTCCGAACTATAAACTTTTATGTTTAATACTTGTTTTCTCTGTTTAACTTTCGACTGCGCCATGTTTTATAATCAATATTTTATTATTAATTTAATAAATAAAATTACACAACATTGTTAGGTAGGTAATAGGGCAGGAAGAGCTTTAAAGGTAGGCCCATACCATAGGTAGGTCGTTAAGGTAAAAACACATAATACAACAGTAATGACGATCATTCTGCCAATGCTGTAAAGCCACGAGATCTCATTGACGGTGAACACGAAGTAGGCAACTATTCTGGAGCTGATGATAATATACTTAAATGATCCAAGGAAACGTGTAAAGAAAAAAATATTGTTAAAAAAAACCCAAGGTAAAGACAATCAGTCGGCCAATGCGGCTGTAATAACCGGAGAACACTTTGACGGTGAACACGAAGTAGGCAATGATTGTACAGCTGTTGACAATATGGTTATAGGATCCTCTTCTAACGAGAAACGTAGAGAAAACAACAAAGAAACAAAGAACTCGTAGATAACAAAAAGTAGTTCAAAAAAGCTAAGGTAAAGACAATATTTCTGCCGCCGATGCTGTAAAACCCGGAGAACACATTGACGGTGAACACGAGGTAGGCAACGACTCTGGAGCTGATGATAATGGAAACGATGAGGGAGATAATCATGAAGATACAGCAAATAAATCTGTCAATGATTCAGACGAATATCATAAAGATTTAGATTTATAATAAGTAAGGAAAAATAAGATCTACACATCACATACCCAATGCACACATCACACATACATAGGTGGACGGATAATTAGAAACGGCAAGATTTTCATACAATCATACTAATGTCCTCGTTGGTGCTCTTAGAGAGCATAATGCAAGCAGACCACATATAATTGCTACTAAAGTTCTCGACTATACAAACAACGTCACCATAAAAGATTTAGTTCTCAACTCATTGAAATTTTTTTTTGAAAACGAGAGCTATCATGACAGAGTGGTATTATTTTTGATTGATGGGGCTCCCTATATGTTGAAAGCAGGTCAAACGCTGAAAGCTTATTTGATAACATGATCCACGTGACATGTTTGGCTCATGAGCTAAACCGAGTCGCAGAGACAGTTCGAGGGTTATACGACGTTGTTAATAATGTAATCGCAAGCGTTAAATCAGTGTTTTTAAAATCACCATCAAGAATAAGAGTTTTAAACCAGCTATACCCTAATATACCGCAGCCTCCTCGGCCGATTATAACTAGATGGAACACTTGGCTTTAGGCTTGCAAATACTACGCGACATACTTGGACGAGATCACGAATGTGTTGAATGCTTTAAATGATCAAAATGCCGCTAAAGACGTGCAAAAAAAGCAGTAAGTAGACCTCAGCTAAAAAGCAACTGGTTTTATAAATGAACATTACAGCATTTTGGTGGAGTCCACTTAACGTTTACAAAGCTGTACACTGACATTAAGTGAGTCGTTACAAGTCGTAAAAAGAGTCACAGCAAAATTGTCTAAAATTAGTTTGCATGCAAATATCAAAAGCAAAAAACAGTTTTACTGAAAAATAAGGAACTACGAACAATGCAAAAACTTGCTGACTTAAGTGTCAAAAAAAGAAATTTGTGTCGATAGAAATGGTGGAAACAGAAAAAATTGACTTGTGGCCATTTTTCAAATAGGCCCCAATCACATCAGTGGGGGTCGAAAGGTCCTTTTCGATTATGAAATGGTTTTTTACAAGTACACGTTCTAGAATGACGCCCCAGAATTTAGAACTGATATTAATAATATAGGTTTGCGTTGCCGAGCTCTCTCGGGAACGGCAACTAAAAATGAGTTTCGTTGCAGTGTTGACTTGTTATGGGTTGACTAAACACAAAGAAATAACTAATTTAGTTTTCACGAGACCTTCGAAGTGGCCAGTCTCATCATACTCCAAGTCACTCCTCCATAGTTCGCAGTCCAAAAGTGACCAATTATGCCTGATGATGAATTTTAATATAGGTCAGTATTCATTTAGAAATACCTATAGTCTGTAGTGATTATGCCAGGAAATTGTAAATTTGTCTTATATTTTTTCAGATAAAAAAATGGAAGGCCGTAGATGTACCACAGTACGGCAGCTGGAGCTGATGGTCGAGTTTCTCGAGGGCCATCGAGAGCTCGCTCTGGGACGGGTGAGGTCTGAAGAGGCTCGTGCAGTTGCAGCACGACTATGATGCGAATGCGCCGAAAACCTTAATGCAAGAACGGCAAAAGAGTGGGCTAAGGTCTAGAAGTTAGATATACTCTAGAAGTTCAGTTACTTGCCTAGTCGTAGATACGATATACTATCTTCAGATTATGGAAATTTGATACTTAGGTTACGAAACGTGGTTGCGAATACGGCCGGAAGGGTATCAACACAAATGTTGGCCCCGGGTGGGAATCAAACCCACGACCTCTAGCTTAGTAGGCAGAGTCATTACCAACAAAGCCAACAGGCCAGTCGGTTGTAAACAATAGAAGATGTTTAAAGCGAGATTTTTAGAGACCGGGATTGTTGAGCCGCTTGCCACGTATTTTGGCTGTGTAATGCAAAGAGCGTTGCTATGGTCACATTTCAATAACGAGAAACGGCGGCATTCGTGTAACACAACCAAGTTAAGATGATAAGCTAGTGGCTGTGACGCCATGCCTGTTGTAGGTATATTATCGCCTGCAGTAGGTTAGATACCTAAGAATTTCCAAAAACCCTAATAATAGTAGGTATACCTACCTAACATAACTTTTGTGTAGGCACATAATAGGTAATAGTACAACAAATTGCCCCCAAGACAGAATAGGTACCTAATAGTACCCAAGTCTACCCACCAACCAACCAGTCCTTTAGTTCCTAGTCGTTTAGACTTAATTAATAGGTATAAGCAGTCAGTTTCTCCTTTTATAAAATACAGAATAAGGTTTTTGCCTCAAAACCTGCGTCATTCACAATAACACTTGATTTTTCAGACAGCATACAAAAAGCTAGGGAGAAATGCAAGCAAGCGGAGACTGATTTTGAGCTGGCCAGCGAAGAGGAGCAATGTAAAAGAAAAAAAGGAAGAAACATCAACAAATATCTTCCAGTGAGGAAAACACGACACGAAAGAACCTGCGTCATTCACAATAACACTTTTTTTTTCTTGTGAGAAGGGGAAGAGAAACTGGTAGGTAAACATAACTTTTTCTTATGTATTTTTTTAAAACATTCTTTAAATTTATGGTGGAGGCGTGGGATTCCTACTGTATATTTGGATATGGCAATATTTCGTTAAAAATAAAATGCCGTCGTGGCACTACTTCTGAGTGGTTTATTTCGTTGCTCCGGCTTAATAGTATATAAATCCTACTTATGGATGGAACTTTTTATAGTCGCCCTGTGCCGTTTCAGCAGCTGTACAGTGTCCATGGGGATATGGGCGGCTCATCGTTAGCAGAAACAAATGTGAGACCGCTCGTATGTTCTTATGTCTAGTAAGAATCAGGCATCATATACAACATTGTTTGAGATGATTAAATCTCAAGTACCGGGAATGGAGACCTAAAAAAGTCCACCTGGATTTCGAGATAGCAGTAGCAAATGCGCTGGTAGAAGTTTTCCCGGATGTTGAATTAAAAAAATGCTACCTACGCACATTTTTCTAAGAGTATTTGGACGAAGGCAAAAGATTTAAAAATGGAATCTAAAACATTGTATTTATTTATCACTTTTTATCAGAATGTGTGAGAACAATTTCAGTCAAATGACATCCGTAACTATTATTGTGATTTTCCTTTTTATTACAAGTGGCCAGTATCAGCAAGATAGGCAAGTAGTTATGCAGAGGTTTAAGTACTCGCTTTTACAAATGAAGGGCAAAATGTAACGAGGCGGTTTTATCTTCTTCTAATATCGGAAATCGGAATAAAATCGGAAAGGAACATTGTCAGATTATTAGCTTAATTTCAACATCTTGGGAATCCAACATTTTGAGGTTCAACATTATGAGAATTCAACATTATGTTCCGGAAGGCATTTTTACTTTTATTGTTGTTTTTTCTCTGTGTATAATTTGTCCTACTCCTATAATTTGTAGGACTACGAGGTATAGGGTTTCCTCGTGGTTTCCACTAGTAGGACAAATTAGTAGGACCACAAGGATTTGTTTTTCAAAAGTTCAATTTGTTCAAAAGTAAGTATAAAACTGTTGTGTTTACTTATAATCGTAATGATCCGCTTGGCAATTCATGAAATTCGCATGTAAATAGTATTTCCAAGCATAACTTTTAGCTACAGATTTCAAAGCATCATTTTTTTCTATCGAAAATTCTAATTTTCGTGACGTTTCGTTACTTAAGGGTCTTGTCATAACGTGATTAAAATAGTAATACAGTAATTCAATATTTTATACTAGCAAATTAGTTTCAATAACAAAATCATGGTACCTATATATATTTGATACTTATATTTTTTCGACAGAATATATACTTTGACAAATGCCGGAAGGCAACAGCGAAATCGCGAAAAATTGAAAAGTAACCCAGAGAAATACGAGCCGTTACAGTAGAGTTTAGGAAAATGATCAGTATGAAGAAACAATTATATCGCCCAAAGAAAAAGTTAACAGTTTGTTGTAATGAGTTTCTGAACGATACTGAATTGACGTTTGGATGTTTGACAGCCCGCCTTTCAATACGGCTTGATGGCGCTTATACGATAGATTGTATCTGGTTTAATTATCTTAATAAATACTTAATTACACCAAGTTAAAGCTTTTAATCATTACTACACAGTTCCCCCAACATTACAAGAAGAACAGCTTGAGCCTGAAGAGTTGCAAGAAAATGAGTTCTGGAGTTAAATATTTTAACTGCAGCTCTCTAATCGAAATACAAAAGGTCTAAAAAGTAGAATACGCAGAGCCTAGTCTAAACGAATGGATAAATAAAGCTACAGCAGGAAAGAAAGAGTGTTTGGCGCTTTGGGGCGCCTGTTCTTTCAATCAAACGACTGGATCGTTGGTTAAACTATTGATGTATATTATTGCAAATATGGTAGGTACAATAATTAGAGGCGTTAGGTATAAATTTATATTATGATACAATTTTGCGACCATGCGCGGGCGAGTCTCGAACGGAAGAAGACAGAGTGAGTGAGATAGCTCGCCTGCGCAAGTTAGACAGTATGTCTTTTATTAAACGTAGGCAACAATTATTTAACATACAGCCTAGTTGTTGTGCGGAAAGATTCCGCCACAAGTGTATCACAAAAAATGGTATAAAGATTGTCTTTCTAAAATTGATGGATAACAATTTTTTTTTGGACAATATACACACAATGGAGAAAGTGTTGTAATATTTTGCACAAAAGCAAATTTTAACATTTTCAAGCTGCCCGACTCCATATTGTCAAATTTATTCTATACATGCTTTGGTGGGAACTGAAGGAGGTACTAACAAATTTCTTCCCTTAGTATTTGCAATACTATCGCACAAAACTGAAAGCTGTAATTTCATTTTTCTTAGAAATTTTAAAAAGATACGCGAACAATAAATTTAACATCAATTTGACTCCGGAAAATATATTATCTGATTTCGATGTAGCGGTGATCAATGCCGTCAAACGGCAGTTTCCAAAATGTGCATATAAACTTTGTTTATTCCAACTAGCCCAAAATATTTGGCGTCATATACAGTCTGAAGGTCTTGCAAAGAAATACAGTGCTGATTTTACTTTTGCGATCAAAATGAGGCACTTATTCGCTTTAGCATATATGAGACAACAGAAGCTTTTAAATTTGTCAGAAACAAAATATTGCCATCAGAAGCTGAAAGTGTAGCAAATTGGTTCAGCAAATATTACGTAGATGGACCACTTGAAACACAACTATCGATAGTAAATTATCTATAAAAAGGAAACCCCCTATGTTTCCAACATCTATGTGGTCTGTTTATAATGGAACATATTCTATCCCAAGAACACAAAATGCTTTAGAATCCTGGCACGAACGCTGGAGCACACTCCTTAATCGAAGGAAATGGAACATTTATAAAACTATAATGGAGTTTGCTAAGGAACATAAACATACTGAATGCGATATTCAGCGCATAAATTCTTCTGAACCCATGCAAAAACGCCAACGTTCTGCACAGGTTGAATATAATGCTAGATTGCAGAAACACTTAGCTCAGAAGAGTGGGATGGACCTAAAAACGTTCTTAAATGGATTGGCCCAAATTTTGAACTTAAAAAATAAGAAATAATTATTGCAATGAAATAAATAAGGATTACCTACTAAGAATAATAATTCTATTATAATTAAAATTACGTTAAAATAAAAAGTAGTTATTTTTAATTTGTACTGTTTTGATCACTATTTGTTAAAATACCTTTGCCTAATGCAAGGTCTAGTCGATAAGAAAAGATTATTGTCTATGTTTTTTGTGTACAATCTCTCTCGCTTCAATAAAAGAATGGCGGTCGCCCAAATAAGAAAATAGTTATTTCCATTATTCTCCTATCTATCCTTAATAGGTTATGGGCCCAGATCACGGAATTGAGAAGGGGAAATAAATTGTATATCAGTACAAAAATAAGATACAAAAAAACGGCGTACAATTGTACGATTCAAGAAAGAAAATGGCGTCTCACCAACAAGTAAGTTTTCCACAATTGAAAACTGATAATTTCGACAATTGGTCATTCAGGGTCGAATGCATGTTAGATGACAAACAACTAA
The DNA here is from genome assembly GCA_949699065.1 of Metalampra italica. NCBI lineage: Eukaryota > Metazoa > Arthropoda > Insecta > Lepidoptera > Oecophoridae > Metalampra > Metalampra italica. Next base: position 5,102,769 of record OX452989.1, read on the forward strand.
AAAGAACCCTAAGTATCGAAGCGGATAAACTCAAAGACGAAGAGTTAAAGTCATTTAAGAAAGACGACGCAAAAGCCAAATGCAATAACGTACAATGCTTGTCAGACAGACACCTAAACCTAGTGAAGACCTGCAATACAGCCAAAGAGATGATGAATCTTCTAAAAACAATGTTCCAACGCAAGAGCATTATGTCCAAAATACATCTAAGAAAATTACTAATATTAAAATGCCAAAACAACGAAGTGTCAAAGTTAGTTACACATTAAAAGTTCCTAATGAGCTCGGTTAATGAGCTCAGAACGGTATATTTATAAAAATCTTGTAAAATCGATCGTGTTTAATTTGTGTTTGAAATTTACAGTATTTATTTCGGCGACCTGTTGCATCGGTAAAAGGTGCTGTAGGAGAAGCGACCATCGACCAACGGTGTTTTCGGCGAATTGTTCTATCGGTGAAGGATTTATTCGTGGAACAAACCGTCATCTAAGAGTGATTTCGGCGAAACGACCCATCGGCGAAGGATGATTCGGTACACCGTTCTGAGCTCATAAAATACCCATTAAAAATGATTAGCGTAGCAGGCGAGCGACACCGCAATATAAATAACCCAGCAGAAGGATGGAATCGTCGTATTAATACGCGTATCAGGAGAAATCCCCATCTATTACGAGTTTATACAAATAATAAAGAAAGATGCTAAAATATGTGTCAGAAGAATATTAAGACATTTCGTCTCTAGGCCCTGCTTAAAAGTTGGAGAAGAAATTCCGAGATCGGTTTTGATAAAATGTATAAGCGATGCTTAGTAAGCCAGAAAATTATGATTTAAGACATAATTTGGTTATGTAAAAGTTGGTACATTTTGTGTTTTAAGACAATTAATTTTGCCTATTTTTAATTATGTTATATAGTGAAAACATATTAGGTACCTACATATATTTCTACAGTTGGGCTTTTATTTATTTAAGTTACAGGTTGACATAAAATTTGTCATTTAAACAAAATAAACAGTCGAAGACAAGCAAGAATCGCGGTGCGGCGCCCGCGATTGGCCTTCGAATAGATATAAGTAGGTGTCCGGTGTAACCTCAAATTGCACTGGTTATCTTAATTAAGCACTGACCATAGAAACAACACATTTCGAACCCGCGGCACGATTGTTCTGTTATTTAGCAAAATAACTAGAACGAAAACACAAATGCGAAAAGATCGGAGTTTGTTTTTACAAAATGGGTTGTTCATTCGATTTAGCACTACCAATAGGTATGTAGTAATACCTAGTTCACTATCTACAGTTATGCAAAGTGTAACACAAAACAAATACCAGTAAGTACAAGTTTATTGTAACCATTGAAAATACACGAAAATCACACCATAGGTACTAGTGGGAGCAGGGAGGGCTCTGCCCCTCCCGTGAAACTGCCAAGTCAGGGCACAGAAATAAACAAATTTCTATGTATATTGACATCAATAAAGACCCTCTTTTTTAACGATTGTATTCAATCTGCCAGGTTTTGCCTAAGCAGACAAATTTTTTTTTAAAATATAAAAGTACATTATGACCTCTTACCAGACTGTGCCTCTTGGACTACCATAATAATTCATTAAATGTGAATAACGATGACAAGACTTGACCAGACATACACAACCCTAGTGTAGCTTTTAGTAGAGGTACTAAAAGCCACAACTGCATCCACACTGAGAGTTCCACTGCCAACAGCAGTCGCTAATCCACCACCTACCTATGATGGTAACAAGACTAAATGGAAGAAAAATTAAGAAACCTTTGTACAAAAGTACCCAACAAGTTTACCAATGATGTGCCACAACCAATAAGCGAAATCAACCACATCAACAATGCTTGTATGGGGATCAGCCAATAACTCAAACATAAAAATTCTATAACAATATCAACACAGTATTTTAAACTCAAGTTCATGGATACCTGAAAAATTTTACTGTCAAAGAGGAATTAAGCAACATGACCAGAGCCATTCTTTTTCTTATTCTTAGATGGGGGTGGATGGGGGTGGCAGTCCCTGCACTTTCCCCAGGAAAGGAATTTTGTGCAACTCCCCCTGGGCTGTCAGTCCAGTGCTCCACACTCGCTCTCCTGCAGACAGCCATGATGCACAAGTTGTGCATGTGTTGTTTCAGGTAGCAGTGTTCTGTTAAGATGCCAACCAGAAGTGTAAGGTTGCGATTACACACATGGCACAAGGGCAACCTATAGTGACAAAATAAATTATATTATATACGGTATCATTTTCGAAATGCCTATGGAGTGAACCAATCAATGTCCTGGGCAAACGGAACTTTACGGCACAAATTAGATAGTATACGTTCTACGTAACGAACTGACTTTCTTTCTTCGTTAGAATTTCTAACCGCAAATTAGATTTTTTTGTTGTTGAGTTGTTGTTGTTGTTTAATTCGTCCAATGATGATAGACAGGCAAAAGTCATAGACCATACAGCCAAGTCATATTTTGTTTGTTTTTCTTCAAAAACCGCTCCTCCACAAAAATAGGGCTCAACTCTGATGTCGGCGATTTTCAATAAAACCGCAGCACGGCCTCCACGAAAGCACAACTAGTGCCATTCGGTGATCCAACTGCAGTTCACGTCCGCATTAAACTGATAGTACGTTTTATGAAGATTTAGCTAAGGACATTTTGGAACGATCTGGTAGAGTCGTTTACATGCTTGTATTTAACTATCCCGCACAATACCACTTTAATAGGCACTTGTTGCATATAAAACTGTCACAGATATACACCTAAACCTACAATATACATTTTTTAGGAAAACTGAATAAAAAGACTTTTATACCATTGTCACTCTAAAAAGAGCATTTTGTTCCTCGAAAACAGTGAATAAGACTCTCTTTTAGTCAACAGAGAATAAAAACATTTCGAAATTTGGAGCAACACGAATTGTGTACAAAAAATGAATAAAACGTGCTGAACCATAATAATTCTCTAGCCAGCCAGTATTATTTTCTAATTTCTCCATATAACTAAAATCTCATTGGTGGGCCCGCGAATTCGAACCTTCCTGAATTTCACTATACATTTCTAATGTACCTATATATCAGGGGTTTCTTTCTCCACTTGCTGATAAAATCCCAGATACCCTATCTGCATAGTTATCTGCCTGATAAACTAATAGCAAGATCAAGTGGCTGTTATTTTTTTGTCTGTCAGATAAGGATTGTTTTTTCGAATTTATCGAGGGAATATTTCAGTTCTGTGTGAACTTTCTGTGATTTAAAATATCTGACAGCTAGCTATCAACTAGTTAGCTGCCAGATTATTTTATCAGAGACTTGAGGTGTGATACACAAAAATATTATCAGACAGATATATCTGATAGATTAGATTATCTGTCACCTTACTATCTGTAACAATATCAGCAAGCGGTGAAAGAGGCCCTTTATCATTTGTTCTCTTACAACTTTCCTATCATAATTATAAATGTGATAAATGCACCATACTACTATTTATTTTCTCGCAATCAATGGTATAATGTAGAGTACACCACTCGTGAATAAAAAAATTTAAGCTCGGTCCTTGTAACCCTCGCTCCGCTCAGGATTCTAATCTAGAATCCATCGCTGCTCTTGGGATCCAACTTAGTCCCTCGAATTAAATTCCATTTTTATTTACTTGGCGTATAATCTACTATCTCAAAGCAGATTTTGGCAACAACGAAGGAAATCCCGTCCGTCTTTTTCACGTATTGAATATGAATGGAGTGTAGTGCACAATGCGGTAGGACGTGAACCTCACGTTCCGTGTTTTTCTTGAATGTGAATCGGAAACTTATGTGCACAAACGGCCATACGTCTTTTAACAAAAGTAATTTTTTTTCTAGGTTATTTTTTATAGTTTTACGGCCAGTTGGAAACCAAATCCTCATGGTGGGTTCACATGCGCGCCGTACAGCCCGCCGCGCCGCCGTGCAGCCCGGGTGTTCGTTCCACTATCGTATACTACACATGGTCACTATAGATTTTCGTGTTGTCTGCTGTATTTTCCCCTAAAATCGAGGATTTTTTAATTTAAATAATGAAACAAAGAAATTATATGACAAAAATGCCATCATTATAATTATTTTGGAACAAAACATGAAAAACTATATTAATTAAATTTGATTTCGTAGCGTTTCTTATCCTCTGGGACAAACTACTGGATAAAAACTAATCAGAGGAACACGTTTTGCGTGAATAGGAATGCTCTTGAAGGCTGTATGAACATCACTTTCCTTTGCCTTCAAATTAAAAAAAAATCTTTAGTGAAAATAGCTTCAGTTCAGTCAGTCAGCCAATGTGGCCAACTTAGTGCTTTCGGCACTAGATCTGGTGCATTTTTAGAGATTTTAGCGCTCAAAATTTAATTTTAGTGCCTAGTGCCCTTTTTAGTGCATTTTCAGTCACCACGTTAAATCATAATATATCGTAGTAGTATCGTAAAAAGTACCAAGCGACGAGCGAGCGCGTGTCCGAAATCCGAATTCATTTAAGAAATCTGGACTAATCACTGTTTCTGTAGAAAATTTCATTCATCATTCACATTTCCTATGAAATCGTCGCGCCAATTTCAAATTGACGAGGCAGGCAATACTGTTTTCTTTTCTGGTCGCGCGATGAAAATTATATTTAATAACTGTGCTCGGCGACTTTGATTTTATTTTGTAAGGTAACTAAATTGATGTTTAGTTTCTAAATTCCTTTACTCATATAAATTGTTGCGTTTTTTTTTTAAATCTAGTGCTCATTTCTTGAAAATCCTGTAAATCTGGTGCTTTTTTAGATTCGTTTAGTGCTCAAACATCCAAGGGAGTTGGCCACACTGCAGTCAGCTTCGGCTCGGCCCTTGCTTTAAGTTGCTTTTGCTGTTTCGTTCGTTATTTTTGTTTAATTTCTGTGGTTGTTTGTCTGGTTTATTTTGGGGTTATATCTATTTGAATTTTGATACAGGTAAATTACTCGATTCTCCAACAAATTCACAACATGCAAGTCGGTTTTGGATCGTTTTGTTTCATGGTGGTTTCATGTGAAGTTTCGGTCGGTCTCTGGTTCCTTCTGTTCTAAAAATTAATGTAGGTATGGCGGCGTTTTTCTCGCTAGGTTTGTTCAGGCAGCTCTTTGTCAGTTGAATATATTTTACAGTCAAAAATAAAATGTCATTTTGTGTCTTTTGAGTTGCAAGCCTTCAGCGGCCCTTAAAATGCAGCATGACATGCGGTCCATGAATGAGCATGCTCAGCTTCTTGACGGACCTTCATGCCATGCCGCCAATCTGCTTATTGCATTCGAGCACAGACTCAGAGGGATACTACGTATTCGAGCCTTCACATGAAGTACAGTAAAGATATTCGGTTGGAGTGTATACTATTCTTGGGACGCTATGGGCCATTGATTTACCAGTCTCTATTGTCGTGTGGAATGCTTTTTATTTTTTGACAAGGTCTGCTCTGTTGTGATGTGGAGTGTTTTTTTTCATAAAATCTTATATTAAATTTTCTTGGCCTTACTATTTTGCTGCACAGCATAGAAAGTAAATGAAATTGTTTACATCAAGAGAACTTGATGGTGGTCATACATAGCTGTGGTACTTGTTGAGTGAGACCAGTGAGACCTTCACCTATTAACATTTACAAACAGTTCTTGCGGGTACAGAGCCTGAAAGGGCAATGTCCAGCAACATTGTCCGACATCACATGCTCAATGTCTCCATTATTGCTAGTAATTAATTGATATACATAATATCATCCATGATTTTGTGCTACCTATACAAGTAATGTGGAAGTAATGGGTTATACCCAAGTTCTTGTGGCTGGTGCATAAGCTTTAAAGATAGAATCAGTCACAGCCAATTCACAATTACGTCCTGAATAGGTACCTTTTTACACACTTTGTAAGATTGGTAGTGTCCGAGGTCATTGTTGAAGTTTCTGCAACATGCAAGTCTTGCAAGTAACAGTTGTTATTAACAGGTATTTAAAATAAATAAAATCTCGACCTTAGATGCTTATGGTCTGATGTGTATTTTGGCAAGTTTTCAGGAGAGCCGAAATAAAATTCTCTGATAAATCAGCTCATAATTCTTTATATATACTAAAATAGTAAAATAATATCTAAAATCTATACTAAAGTCATATGCTGGAAATTCGGACGCAGTATTAGATTGCTTTAAATTCTTATAATATGGATGGCAATTCTTATAATATTAATTTCCTGGGTAACCCACTGTAATAGAGCCATGTAAAGAGACGGGTACACAATCATTACATAACTCATGAACCCGCCTCATGTATTCTTGCAGTTCATCCCACTGTGGGGTACCTCGATTCAATTTCACTTTTAGCGTCACTTCAACCTTGCGCCAGCGCTGCTCAGGTACGCTAGCCGCCGCCTCCTCCGCGTTGTAACTCGAAACTCGATGTAGTATTCGCCATCCTGGTCCACTCTTTCTCTTCGCACCCTTCCTCCGGGTACGCGTGTTGCGAGATAAGTTTATAACTGTGTATTCGATTTAGTTTTTTTTTTTTTTTTTTTTTTTTTTTTTTTTTTTTTTTTTTTTTTTAAATAAATAATAACAATAATATTAAATAAAAACAGTTTAATTTAATTCATAATTAATAAATAAATAAATAAATAATTAATGTTAATTTTAAGAAAAATTGCAAATTTGAATGTATTTCAATCCAATTAATAAGTGCATGTAATACCAGAATAAAGGCTATTTTTATTTTTATTTTTATTTATTCGATTTAGTTGCGTTTAACTGAGCCACCTCTGCCTCACAACCAAAAAGCCCGTCTCCGGCTTTCGAGCGACTGTAAAACATAATATTTTAGTGACTGACCATGCAATGCATTGAATATCTTACATTTAATTTAGGTAGGTAAGTATAAGTTTTATCTCAACTTGATGCTAACGCCTGGGAAGGTTTGGGAAGACCGGACTTCTTTTTCGGACTGTAAAATAAATTTATACATAAACATGCAATATTTAAATTTATTTTTATTTATTTATTTTATATCTTTATTCAATTTCACAGCAAATAAACAATTTATTACATTACAATTCCATTAAAAAAAAAACAATATGCCAATTATGAAATTAAAGAAAAAATTAAAAATGATGTATAAAAACTTACAGGGGATACAAAAAACAAACAATAAATTACAAATTAAATTACAATGAATTACAATTGAGATACAAATAAGATTGGATAAAATTCTAATTTAAACATTCATGAATGACGATGAGAGGTGTGTGTGAGTGTGTATGGTGAGAGGTGTGAGTGAGTGATGTGACAAATAAAATAAAAAGTGATTAAAAATGTGAATGAATAAAATAGTGGTTAGTTATCCGGTTAATGCCTTGTTGATTTATATCAATAGTTATGAAATTGGGTACCTATAGAGATAGTATAGAGTATGTCTAAGGCTTATTTAATTTCACCTTTTCGGCGTCGGCAGCTCAGAACCGGTGTCGAAGCTTACGCTGATCTTCTTGGAACTGTAAATTAAAATGTAATGTAACACTGTGCTACTCGTCCCTGCATCCGCAGACACGACCATTAAATGGGTAGGTATATAATATAGGTAGACACCTATAACGTGTAAGTTTACTGTTTACGGGATAAACACGGTGAATATCCCGGAGGAAGCGACGAAGACGAGCGGCGTCGGAAGGAAGCCGTTTCAAAATGTTTCGATACATGAACTCGCCCATATACCATTTTAATCTGTGGTCACTACGGCTGGTGCGCGTGTGGCGTTTCAACTCCAGCCACTGGCGCTCCAGGGACCTGCACCGATACATCAGAGGAACCAGGGATTGGTGTGCCCAGGAATGGGTGTACCAGGATGGAGACTGTAGCTGCCAGGAAAGTTTCACTGTGGTTCACGGAAACGTGACCACGCATCCCTAGGCGTGAATCGACGCCCACGTACGATCGGTGCATGTCAGACATAATAAAAGAGTTGGGCCGGACGTTGGCCTGGATAATGGGGTCTAAAGTTGACGGAGACTTATGAGCGAAAAATTCGACATGCACCTCTTTTATAAGTCGGCTCATGCAACCGAACGACCAAGTTGGCCGTTGTAAAAGTCGACCACGATTGTACTTCCTCGTAAAGAGGTGCGTTTCGTCGACTTCTGCAACGTCATTCTCACCGCCGTTCATCTGGCGGTCGTGGGCTTCTGCCACTTCGCACACCTCTTGCAAGAAACAATAAACTTGAATAGCCGTTTTTCTATCCACATTCACGTCTTTAGCTACCTGGGAAAACTTGTCCCGACAAAATATTGCATCAAATTGACCACCTGTGAAATCTCGCAGATTTGATGTCAAATCACTAATGTCCATTATCCAAGTGATTACGACATATTCTAGCACTTGTTGGTACATAAAACTTATTGTGTATTTATAAAACTTATCTTATTAATTTCGGCACCAATAAAAGCTCTGGTTGTTGATATCCCAAAAACAGACAGCAAGATGATGTGGCTGCAGCACGCTTATTATATTGCTGAATGTATCTTTGGTGCAGTGCAATAGGTGTAGAAGATTGAGCAGGTCATTGGAGAGATAGCGGTGGGACTTCTGATACTGTCTCAATTGTTTCTTCATTATACTTTGTTGCAGCTCTGGTAACCTTCATCATGTCTTTGTATTTGTCTATTAGCTGATCGCCAACATGCAGACAAACTTTTTCCAGTCTTGACACCTAGAATAGATACGTAATGTATAATTTAGCAAAAATCAATCTGTTGTAAACAATATGGTCCCGACTTTAAGCAGATGAACATTTAAGTTAAGAAGTGCTTTGTTACTGAATTGAAACATAAGTGAGTGTAACAACTACTCAGTAGTTCTGTAGTATGGGCCATTAGCATTCAAATAATATTACATAAATATAATATATAATATATATATATATAATAAATATTACATCAATACCATACCTGATGAGCTGGAATCCATCTAAGAATAATATTTCTTTCTGGACATTCCGATAACACACGGTAAGATCGAGCTCTTAATAAAGACTTTCCACAACCAAATCAAACTTGTTGATGCCCAAATCCCGGTGCAGGTATCACCTCAAGTAACAAATAACAATTATGGCACAAGATCCGAACACCCCATCCATTACCTGTAACAAGTAAACAACAAATCTTTGAAAACCTATGAGAATATTGTTAAATATGTAAGTTTTTATTCAAAACTTGTGCTTGGTGTGTCTATCTTTTGAGCTAATTTATTCCTATTTCTTTCATTTTCTTCAATTATTTTTGTGATTATTCATAAATATAGATAAAATTTGGCACAGCTATTATGGGATTGAGGAAGCGGACTCTCATTAAGGAGAGCCTGGTAGGCTATTATGTCATATCCATATTGAGGTCGGCTGCGATTTTAAAAAATTGTCTTGCGGTATGATATGACTGATTATTTTGTTTTGCATGATTAGTAGTTTGTGGTAAATGTTCAAAATGCGGAAAAGGAAGGGGGGCAGGAGGGAGTCTAGATGTTTCGGAGACAGCTATTTCAGAATAAGACGGACCTTTAATACTGGCAATTATTATTAAAGCTTCCTGGTATAAAATAGAATTGTTGGCCATAAGGTCTTTTATGTTTCTTTGTCGGTCATATTCCGGGCATCTCTTGTCCATCGCTTTATGATTACCGTTGCAGGAGAGGCACTTGAAATTCAATGAAGCAGTCATCGATTGAGTGGTTGGATCCGCATTTGGCACATCGGGGGTAGATCGACAATTTGTCTGGGTGTAGTCAAATCTGCAGCACTTAAAGCACTGGATAGTAGGATACTCATATTTTTCAACTGGCAACGAGGCCCACACATTCCAAAATCCACGCATACGAAGTCATGGGCAACAGCTAGTACTCAATATAAACGATATGTCGTTTCCTCCGTCTTTTTATGGTATAGTTATTTGAAGAAACCGATATCTTTAACCGACTTCAAAAAGGAGGAGGTTATATGTTTGTATTTTTTTTTCCGTCAATTGCGTGTAACGGTTTAATCTATCAAGCTATGCCGGTTACATAAAGAGGGATGCATATAAGCGATCTCCCCTGGGGGCTGTGTCTTCCGACGCTGGGCTACCTATTTGCTGGGAACGTAGGTCAGTGAGAACGAATATACACAGCTAAATGTCTTTATTTAAAGTACCAAATGCTATAACAGATTGTACATACGCGCACGGGCGGCGAGTCACGATCACAAGCTTGTAGAATAGGCTTTCACAAACACAGCACAGCGGGGGCGACCTGCACCAAGCAGTCGCCACCCAAGCGCCAGGCACCGAGCAGCCGCTCAGGAGCCTGGGAGCAGGGGCCTCAGGGCGGGTACACCAAGCACAGCACAGCGGGGGCAGGCGGCAACTCCGCGTGGCATCCAACACCAGGCGGGGGAAGCGTCCGGGAGCGGGGCTAGCAACAGCTCAGCGAGCTTAATGGGTTCAAGGGCACCTGGATTCTCTTTGGGGCCTCGTCGCGAGGGCAGGCAAGCAGGGCAGCTGGGGGGGGGAACCACCAAGGTTCAGGGTCTCAGGGCGCGCCAAGTGCATCCGCCTCGTACCGCCGCCGCGTCGCAAGAGAGCGCAGACCAAACGGTTGCGGGGCGCGCGCGCGTGCGGCCGGCCGTGTTTTATTGGTTCATGGTGGCGTCACTATCGTGTTCCCTCACTCGTACCGCCGACTGCAGCCATTTTGCTTCCGCAAACCGCCACGTCATCCGTGTGTGACAGACATTTGTCACGTTCACGTTAAAAGGGGCAACAGCTGTTGAGCCTGTACAGCCTTATACGAACTACTACATGTGGACCGATTTTATTTTTTTTTGTTTGAAAGTGCATACTCTTGACTACGTCCCATTGTCACCAAGTTAGGATCTGATGAGGGGATCTTATGGAAATCGAAGAGTACAGTGTGTTGAACTCTTTAATGTAGTCTTGTTTAATTATTCATCTGTTTGCGTCTGGGAGTAATCATTTCATGCTGCTGATCTGATGATGGAAGCCACACCACTCCTGTACGGTTAGGATTACGAGATAATACTGCTATATGCTGACAGAAACTAATTAATAGTTCTTGGACAGACATGGCGCTTACCGAACTTTAAATTATAATCGTCTTAGTGTTTCCATTTCTCTTAATGCCTTTATTTTATTTATTTACTTTTAGGAAAACTAACAGGACAAAATAGTAACAATAATACTTAAGAACAAAAGAATATGCAAATGCCGATTATAAGTTTTCACAGCAGAAAAAATACAACTTTCAAACATAAGAACACAAATACGGACAATGCAACAAGAAAAGAGAAGAAGACAATTCGAAATATTACATAAACTGGTAAAGCGTAAAATATGTAGGTATATTAATAATAATAAAATAATATGCATCAAAATTTTAGAGATGCAGTTGGGTGCTACTGCTTACTAAAGAAGTCCAGTGTCATGAATGTCATAATTCGTTTGACTTTAGTGGTGCTCGTGTAGAATATGTCGATATCTAAATCGTATTATATGCATCGCAAGTGCGCGGAAGGTATGCATTCCGTCTGTAGTTCACAGCTAGCTCACAGCACAGTTTTCGTCATGTAGTCTACTTAGTTTTTTCTTTGGTTCTAAATCACAAAGTGCAATACGGTCTAGCGTTTTCACTCGCTTAGTGCAACACCCACTTGACCTTTGGCAAAGTTTTTCTTCCCAAGTCTATTACGGCTTTGTTTAAAGTGGTTTCCTGAAACATAGGCACTGACCCGAAATCCGAACTAAGGATTAACGGCAGCATTCTTCCTTCCACATCCCTGTAGCCTTTTGTTGCTTGAAATATTGCTGATACAGGTGCTATTGCAACTAACTGTCACTGTCTTTCAGTTTAGAGCCTTCTCGTCATCGAATTTGATACAAACTGCATCAGGTAACTTCCCTGCTTCTAACTGATCACGACGAAGAGCAAATTTACGTATGATTCCCATAGCACCGTTGAGGAGACCGTCACCGTTACGCTTTAACATAACTCTGGAACCTATCCCCACTTTTAGCATGTGTAACAAACCACCAAAGTTATTTACACAGCTGGCAGGGGTCATTGAACCTTTGGATCCGTACCGTTTTTCCCTATATGATGAATAATAAAACGACTCAAGATGAATTTAAGCGTATTTGGTGTTTCGTAACACATTATTGCTCTCTTACTGTATTGGTATCGGGCAGAAAGATCCATGATTTAACGCTTTTAAGTATGGATTCAAATACCTAGGAATCCCAAAATTACCAGGGGGATATATTAGTTTTCTGTCCTAGTACAATCAGGCTGGCTTTTAAAGAACCGCGGCGGAAATAATCATTCTTATTCATTCTAACATTTAAATCACAAAATTATCAAGAAAGCGCAACGCGATATAAAAAAATTGATTTGGTGGTTTTTATGATTGATTTGTGGTTCCCGAGTTCTCAGGCAGGCGTCCTATAAGGTGGACCAACGATCTGGTGGTCGCCGGACCCAGCCGGTCGCCGTGGAGATCCCTGGGGAAGGCCTTTTCCTGCAGTGGACATCTTTCGGTTGATATGAAGATGATGAAAGACTTCGAAGTACATTTGACTGTGATTGAACTTGTGTTGTGAATTACAACATGGATTCCCGATTTCCTTAGTTATGTGCAGTTTCTAAAACTAATATCTGCGTATAATTTAAAAATGAAACGGAGGTTTATCAAAAGGTTGAATTAAAACATCTGGCTTTTTTTGTATCGCTATCGAAAAGACATCGACATCGTCTGCTGGTTCCACATTGGCTCCGGGTATATTGGAGTAGATTTTTTGTAGCTCAATACCTCCAATATGCAACGAGATTTAATGTTCGGATTTCTTTTCGTTTTTGATAAAATCCGCTTCTATCGATCGCTTTGTTTTAGGTCGAAAGAACAATTTAATGTTCAGTTTTTAACTGCTTTTCTCCTAATTAACCCCTTGACTTTAATGCCCAGTTCGTAACTGCTTATGCCATATAAGATGATGAAAGAAGAAAGAAATCATTTATTCGACCACAGACATTAAAAATAGATAAAATTAATTAAACCTAATATAAATCAGGTAGACGATGCTGTGGATGCGAAGAGGTCACCAATTCAGCATAATGCTGCACCCGAGAGGCGCAGCGCTGGTTTTCTGTTGGGGGCCTTAGCTAGATGATGACCACCTGTACCAATCTAGGTCGGACTATAAAGTCAGTTTAATCTGGATGAAAATTTCAAAATTGGTTTGCTATCAAGTATAGTCTCCCAGTGCCATTACTATGCAGTTGCTTCATTAGTGGCAAAACATTTCTCTGATCACTTCGTCTTATTGATCATTGTGATATTTTTGAATTTTTATGATTGCCAATAGAACTCTGGTAGCAGCCTTTGGCGAAAAAATTCAAGGCTGTGAGTACCTGGAAATTCACAGTACAATAATTATCTGAGATTGGCTATAGTTATTAAAATAGATAATGAGGTATTTTAGTAGGCAGGCAACCAGATTGGGAAGTACTGCTATGTAATCTCTCGGTGCTTCAAGACATTGTAACAGACAGGACAGACAAGAAGTAACATTCAACAAAGTAAACTAAAAGACAAACCTTGATTTCAACTGGCAAATATGATGAACGTCTGCTTGAGCGCATTAAAGGCCTAAGAATTTCTATCAGTTGCCGGGCAAGCTCTTTGGTAAGTCTATATTTTGACTTGAATTCTCGATTCGATGAGGTGAATGCGTTGTTTCGACCTTGCCTTGCACCTTCTTCGTTCTCTTGATAATTATCCTCTTCATCGCTACTGTCTAAATATCCATGGTGCACTAAATATTCTTCTAGATTCATTTTTAAAATGTATCTATTTTATTATTTTCATTATTGTATGACAACTTGTTCGGAGTGTAATGCAGAAGCGGCAATACGGTTCTGTCGATATATGGCTGTAGAGCAGCCCTGAGGTTTCTTGACGTTGGGGTATCAATCCCAGGTTCTGAACATTGGTCAGAGTCATCAGAGTCATTTCTGCAGAAGAGACGACAGTACAAGAAAATACCCGCCCAAGCCTACAAATTGCCTCACCCCCTTGACGTTAGTCGGGGGTAGGGACTTAAGTAAAGCCTCAATCTTATGAGTGCTCGGCTTAACCTGACCTTGACCGATCTATCTGCCTAAATATTCTACTTCGGTAGTCATAAAGGAACACTTTCGAAGGTTGATCGAGAAACCGGCATCTGTGAGTGTTTTGAGTGCCCGCCTCAAAAGGTCTATCCCTTCTTCCACCGCTCCACGGTGCGAGAGCTTGTAAGGTCGATAAGTGACAGGCGTGTTATCAGTTAGGTTGATGTACATTTTCCCGGTGCTAACCGTAGGTGAGAGATAAGAAATTCGGAGTACTTAACTACGACTACTAGACATTAACGTCTCGCGTTCGCTACCTGATAACGACGTATTAATCTTAACCTGCTCACTTACAATGTTGCTAACGTGTTTGGGATCCTCGGTCGTTCGCGTCAAGTATTGCCTGTTCTTTGTCCTCACATAAGTAACGCCATCCCGATTCAAAATGTCAGTTCCATTTATGATCGGGCTGTTCATGTATAATGCAGGTACGATGACAAAGTCCGCCTCAATCGAGATTTTGCTAAATTCGACCGTGAGTGTCACACAATGATCTGCCTCAATAGCCTGACTACCTATTCCTTTTATGGTGCATTTGAGGGGTTTTTGGTGGAAAGAGAAGTGATTAAGAATGTCTGATGATATCAGTGAAATGTTAAGGGCACCACTGTCGATTAACACATCAATGGATATCATCATTTTCACACCTTGGATAACGGCTGTAGTCAGATCATTGTGTTCCCTCTGGTTGCGAGGGCATTCAGAACACTGGTTGACTTTTCGATTATCACTTTGTTCCGACCTAATTTTCGCGAAACAAGTTTGTTAATTGTGGCCAGGCTTATTGCAAAACGCGCAGTTAGAATTTACTACCCC
Organism: Metalampra italica; assembly: GCA_949699065.1. Lineage (NCBI taxonomy): Eukaryota > Metazoa > Arthropoda > Insecta > Lepidoptera > Oecophoridae > Metalampra > Metalampra italica. Next base: position 5,117,830 of record OX452989.1, read on the forward strand.
TCTCAGATCCCACCGGGGTAGGCTTTGGATCGGGTTTTGTGTGTACCTTCGGTTTTTTCAAACAATTGGCTTTCTTATGTCCAGTCTGGCCGCAAAGATAACATTTTATGCCCGATTGGTTATTACGAGACGGCAACGGTCTCTTTTTCACAAAAGGTGTAAGCGAATCTTGCCTGTTGCGGTCAGGCTTGACGTAAATAGACAAGAATGAAACCAAGTCATTGCTTGTTAGACTAGCGTTAGTGGCAGCCGCCCTAATCTGCGGGTCGGGAATACCGCAGATAGCAATTAAAACCATTAACTCGTCACTAGGGGCCTCTTACACCGCTTGCTGATAAAGTCCCAGATACCCTATATGAAGGTTATCTACTAGATATCCTTTTTTTTCTGTTTCACAGGTATCTGATTGCCTTATCTGTTAGATATACTGCTACATAAACTAACAGCCAGATCAAGAGCCTGTTATTTCTTTATCTGTCGGATATGGATTGTTTTTTTTCGAATTTAACGCGGTAATACTTCAGTTTTGTGTTAACTTTTTACGATATATGGATTTATCAATGTTTTATTTATAAAATGGACTTATTTGACTTTATAGAAGACGAATTCGAAGAATTTCATGACCGTTTATCGCGCCCACGGACACGTCCCGTAGTCAGGGACAGTGAAAATAATTTTACAAAATATAGTGATGGGGCGTTTAGGGATAGATATAAGCTAACAAAAGAAGCAGATAATAAAATAACGACTCACATTTCCTAAATCAAAAACGTGCGTTCTTCATCGGTAAATATGGCGCGATTGGCCCCCAGTATTTTTATATAACACTTCAAATACTTGTACACGTAATTTATAGATAGAGAACCACTTAAATCCGTAAAACAGCTTCGTACACCACACTAGTTTGTATGTAAATAAAACAATAAGCGATGAACCACAGACGATGAGAACAGAAGTCTGCTTCGCTTCGTTTTACGCAATTAATGTAGTTATTTTTTTATTTTATTTTAAAGGAAAAATTACAAAAAACGGACTCAATAATGTACTTTCTGTATTCTATACATAAATACATAATTTATGGGTATTTATGAATACTTTTTTTTAAAACGATAATTTATTGTAGGGTTTCAAAAATCTCTTCTCTATTTTAGGTATTTTATACTTACATTTATCTATTAATCGAACTGGAATGATCTTGTTAAACATTTAGAAATGTGATACTCCTCGATGCCCAAAAATGCATAAATAGAAACGCAACAATGAAGTACACACAGATACGCGACGTTGCCGTTCCGACTCCCCGGTAAATCGCTAACAGTTAGCTGCCAAATATTTTATCAGAGACTTCAGTGGTGAAACACGAAAATATTATCCGACAGATTTATCTGATAGATTAGTTATCTGGCCGTTTTATATCTGCAACAATATCATAATCGCGATAAGATTGTAGTAAGGGTAGTAGATAAAAGATAGGAATCTTGACTCGGGGGGGTCCGTGCCCAATCGCGGGACCTACGACTACTACCATCGCACACTGGTCCCGTTTTGAAAAATGTTGGATATTCGAGATAACCGGTTAAAAAAATATTATTAGATAGTACTAACACAATAGAACATTACTTGTTATGTACCGTTTTTCATAAAAATGTGTCCTTCATATACAAAAAAAATATTGAATTAAAAAATGTATGGAATACAAATTTGTTTATTTTTTTTCTTGAGACTGTTAAGAGCTGTAGAGGTTTAACCTGCAAGGTCATCTATAACTAATTATTCGTAACACGTATCCATAAAAAAAATTGCGGTCAGGCGCGGCTTTGCCTTTGAGAGGGTTCCAAAGTTACAATATTTTAATTTATTTTTTTCCCGTGTTATCGCTAGAATACACATGTGATTTGTTGCGTATCGGTCATTTGAAAGTGGTTTTCTATGCTCCTGAGGTGGGGCGCCTTCAACTGCCGCTTGAAGGCGTCCGCCTGCGGTGGAAGTAGCCACAGTCTTGAAGACTCGTTGCGGCGTGGTAGGTAGTTTCCGTAGTTGGGGTTATTCAGTCCGCAGTTGACTAGTAAAGAAAAGGTAGATATTCAAGAATAGGGTTTATTTAAGTTTGTCCTACTGTCAGTAAGTCGGTCCTCTAGATACTTAAGGTTAGGTAGGTTATAGTCTCTAGGGTGTGGGTACGTTCACTGCAGCTGGTTGTTTCACCGCGTCACATAGGTATCGGTATAGATTAAGCGCACTGTCCTGGCGGTCCGGGTAAGCCGACAGCGGCTTCTGCAGCGCAGCCAGTCTCAGGCTGTAGATTGGTCTGTAGTGCGGGTCCTCTCCGAGGCTGCCCCGCAGACCGGCGTCGACCCGCAGGTGACGTGCGAGGTGGGTGCAAGCAGCTCAGGCAGTGCGGTAGGTGCAAGCAGCTCAGGCAGTGCGGTAGGTTGCCGAGCGAAGAGGCAGCACGGGCAGGCAGTAGGTAGTATAGAAGAAAAAACCCTGGAACGCCTAACCTAATTGCGTGGAACGGATGTTCCACGCAATTAGGTTAGGCACTTGATAGCTTCTGCGATGCTGAGAGCCTATGCTGGTATAGTTACCCGGAGCCAGGCAGGGTTTAAGTGCGCGAAAAGCCAGCAGCAGCTACACGCACATCGCAGAAGCTTACATTTAGATAAGCAAGTGGGTGCATAGAAATTTTCACATTTTGTTTAGAAATTTAGCAATGTAAGGTTATATATTTAAAGAAATGGTAAATGCAATGATGCTTAGGCATATTGGGGTGTAATCAGTAGGAAATTAAGTAACTAATAAGGTAAAAGTACCATGCGGTAGCGTGTTACGTCATCACCTGTAGATTCACATTTCACCAACACAAATTTTACCAACTATTCAAGGCCTGGTTTCCCTTAAAAATACCTGAAACCCTAGCCAACATATCAGTAAGCCGCCTGTTCGGCCACATCTTGGTAGCGACTTCGGCGACTCGAACTTGACTGTCAGTGCCAGGGAAAACTCTGGTTACTCTGCCTCGGGGCCATGTGCCTCTTGGGAGGTTTCCATCTGCCACTAACACCAAATCGCCTACAGCCAGTTGCCCACTTCCTCCCGTAGGTCTAGGGGTCAGACAAGGCAGGTATTCCCGCACCCATCGATTCCAAAATAAATCCGCTAGGCGCAGCGCTTTTCTCCAATCCGCTCGCCCCACTAGGTCACTGTCGGACAATCGGCTCTCAACCGCACTACCGGAGGAGCAACCCAGTAGAAAATGGAAAGGCGTAAGAGCTTCTGAATCTTCTGGCTCGCATGGCACGTATGTAAGCGGGCGAGAGTTAATGACTGCTTCCGCTTCGGCTAACAACGTCGCTAACACCTCCTCCTTGGGTTTTCTTTCTGCCAGAGTGACCCGTAATGCAGTTTTAACTGATTTTACCAGGCGTTCCCATGCCCCACCCATCGAGGGAGCTGCCGTTGGAATGAAATTCCAACGAATCCCCTCATTGGCCGAAAAATCTGTTACTGGTGAACCGTACAATTAAGATAAGATAAGATAAGAGGTACCACACCCAGCCAGGTCAACACCTGATCCGGTCCAGCCGGATGCAACCTGGCTCAACCTCGGACACATGTTGGCGCTTATATTTTTAGGTATAAGAACGAAGATATGTTCCAGGTTGAGGACAGGTTTACCAGGGGATACAAGTTGTTTAGGAAAGACACGCTCCGGGATGGGAAAGGAAGCCCACTAGCCGCAACCGGTGGACCACAATCAGCCGACTATTCAGCCTATAGCCAATATAGGAGATGGGGTGTAGACGGGTATCGATGCTTAGGATGAGCGTTGATGTGATGGGCTGGTGATGGTGATTCCCTTAGTTTCCATTACGTTCTGTGTGGGGTGATCATCTTGGTCTTCAGTAGTTCTATTGGTTTTCTTTCCTTTCATTCATCTTGCGTATTTTCTTCCGGTCCTTTGTGATTGACTGGTAGCTGTTGGGGGTATGTGGTGGTCTTCTTGCAATTTATTGTACTTTTAGTTGCGGTTTATGTACATGGTTGCGGTTGTGTTCTGGGTCGTATCTGATAGTCGCCCGACGGAGTCCCATGTAAGCAGTTGGTCTGTTTTGATGTGTTGTTTGGTTACTTTGTAGTTTTGCATGAAGTTGTTTTGGTATTTCGTATGTGTAAGTTCATTTTGTAGACATTAGAAGATTTCCTTTATTCTTATTAGTGTATTGGAATCTGTTGGTATTCCTGTTAGATTGTTTGATCCGTTGTTCATTTATTTCGGCCTAGTTCCATGTTCCTTTGCAGCTGGGGCGCCCTGTAAGTTGTTTGGTCTGAAGCATTCTTTTCTTCTGATGTCTAGTAGTAGCAGTATTTGACCGTTTTTAATACTTGTCGGATGATATTGAGTAGATGGTGACTACAGGGACTTCCTCCTTCGTGACGTTTTTGACTCATAAGCGTTGCCTCACCTTCACACATAGCTACCACACTATTAACTGCACATCACTATTCTTTATTGACTCACTAATATTTGTACTTACACTTTTTAATAACATTACACTACACACCTACGTATTTACACCTCTCCTGTAATCTGTTCGTGATTTACTGCGTCCGTACGTCATTTGGTGGGTTTACTGAAATTCTGCGCTGCTGACTTGTCCTATTAAATATTCTACTAAAGCTGAGCTGGGGACTATTTTGACATCACACTGCAACCCGAAGCGTGGATACGGACGCCGGGGGGTAGGTGCCGGCCAGTCTCACCGTATATTTCCTCCGTGGTCTCGCCCTATGTGGTACTGTACAGGTATCACTTCACTTGGCGACCTCATCTAGTATTACATAATATTAATGTATCTTGTGTTATGTTTTATTCCTCTGTACCTTTCTTGGTTGTTTTTATTTTAATTTGTTAAATTCTCTCTCTGTGTGTTGTCATTGTGTACGTTACATAGATTCTATCTATTCAATTGACATTGCATTTGGGGTGTGTATGTTCATGATTATAATGAACCACGGTGACTTGTCATCTGGTCTACGGTTTACGGTACTAGCCTCGTTGGTCGACGGTCGACGGTCGGTTTTTTGCGCTGCGTCCCTATCATAAACTTTCTTTGGACAGAGCTAGGTAGGTAGTTGATTCTTAGAAATTGTCAGACACGTGTTTGGAGTGTTTGAAAGTCCAAGCCGAAGCTTTGAGACAAAGGCTGTTTGCTAGCCTGGGGGATCCGCGCAAGTGTTTCGATTTACTGTCTTTGTGCTTTGCAATATGACTTATTTTGTTTATGATGGGTTGGGTTCTCTATTTTTCTACTTGTGTTGGAATTAGGAAGTGCCTGTACTGTCAGTGCAAGAAATGGCTTACCAAAACCAGGCTTGCCCCTCGAGTTGCGTATATACCCAGTGCTGGATTTATTATCACAGTCGTGGATCACTACTTATCATCCGCTGAGAATCGTGATTACGCTGGCGTTAAATGCTAGATCACCGAATTTCTCTAATCACTCATCTTGCATGGACAGAGCTGTCACACGACAATCGTCTCTGGGGCGGATGCCTTCTTTTCGGGTCGATAGTACTTACGCTAAACGGAGTAGGTACACAAGACATAATATTAAAATAGGTGCATATAAAAGCCTGGGTTTTGTCGTCCTCGTGTCAGTAACCCTGACTCTTAGCGTACACATAAGCTAGCTTATGTACCTATACTCTAAGCCCTGACTGATAATTTCGCTTAATATTAAGAATATAATATATATAAGTAAATATAATTGTTACTATTGTCTATTTATAAAAGGAGGGGTATCACCGGATTCGGTCGATGGGGTTGTAATTGCCCGGCTTGTCTGGGCTCTGGATGCTCTGGACACTACTAACACTTTTCACTTTCACGTAGTTTGTATGCTTATATATTTATTTACGCACTTTTATCGGCGGCTTATTGCATATTCGTTTATGCTCAAACGGTTAATTTTTATTTCCCGACATCTTACGTTCCGAGAGGGTTTGTTCACTACGCGGCACTTAACGCGAACCGTTCAAAGGACCGGGGACAAAAAAGGCGACCGACGAACCCAAATAAGCGACCGTTCGCTATGGCGGTCAACTGAGCTCTCCTGTTACTGGTGAACCGTACAATTGAGACAAAATTCTGTTGGCTCCAACGAACGCTGTGCCATTGTCACTTATGATTTCTCTGGGCGTTCCTCTTCGGGCTATAAAACGCCGAAGACTCATAACTGCTGCATCAGCAGACAGACTGTTCACCAAGTCTAAATGCAGGGCGCGCGTGGTCATGCATGTGTAAAGCGCCACATATCTTTTTTCGTTTCTACGGCCAATGGTAACTAGGACGGGGCCAAAATAGTCCAGCCCCACAGATGTGAAAGGACGCGTGTGATGTCTAAAACGCAGTTCGGGGAGGTCGCCAACTGGTGGTACTTGCGGCATTGCCTTTCTAATTTTGCAAAATTGGCAGGAGTGTGCTACGGCTCGTACGGTACTTCTCAAATTCAAAATCCAAAAACGTTGACGCAATTCGTTAACAATCGTTTCGTTGTTGGCATGTAAAAACCGTTTGTGGTAGTGGTGGACTAAAAGTCGAACGGTTTGGTGTTTTCCATCCAAAAGTATTGGGGTCTTCATGGGCGAATCCACATTGGGGGCGGCGTTAATTCGGCCGGACAGATGAATAAGTCCATCTTCTCCGAGTAGAACCTTCATCTTGGCGAGCTTGCTGTCCGTGGGAATGTGGGCAGCGGACCGGAGCGACGACAATTCCTCGTCGAATGTGTCCGCCTGGCACTGACCAAGTACGTGGAGCTGTGCGACTTGTAGATCTTCCGCCCTTGTCGATTGAAAGCTGGTGTGATGTGCAGAACCCACAACATTAATTTCTGGTTCGGTGAATAAACATAAAGACCCCTCAACCCAAGTGACTTTGCTAACATCTACTCCTCGCTTTCTAAGAGCAAGTATTCTAAGGGTTCTAATATACATATGAGCTCTAGCAGTGGCGCGTAATAATCTAAGCCAACTACTAAAAAAATGTTAACGATACAATGGACTAGCTTTAATTACAACAGAAACTCGAAAAGCAAAGCGAATTAAAATATATTTTTATAAAGACAACCATACGATAGCAAATTCACTGACAATCCATAAACAAAAAACCAAAAGAACAAAGCCTCACTTCAAAATATAAAATTATTATATGGCTTCACCAGCCAGTCGCCGGTTTAGGACCGATCAAATACGGTCCTAAATAACACATTCTTGCTACGGACATAAACGCATTCAGATATCTCGTTCTGAATTTGGCCCATGAAGGTGACCCCCGGCATTAATATCCTATCCCCCTCATGACGGCGCATCGATACAGTATCTATTAGTGAGAAGTTTCGGAGATATAAATCCGGGCGCCGTAATGAGCTCTCATCAATATCGACGATCTGGATCTTAAGCTTTGGTCAGCTTAGAGTAAAGCGTGGATTATGCTGTTCATGTGCAGTGGATAAAGCGGGCGTCCCGCGCCCGGAGCGCCTATCGGGGCGATTATATCGTCAAACAAGCCAACATTTGTGTATGGTATTCCTCGTTGAGGGAAGGAAGATAAATGGGCGAGTGAACGGTTCGCTATAACATAACCGAACAGAGCCTCGTTAACGAAACCAAAGTCAGTAGAATTTGCCATAATTACTTCAAAACATCGCATCATCATAGTGTAAACTTGATCGTTTTCGTAGAAAACAGAGTAGTTTTGAACTAAGGATAACATACTGGAGTCCAGCAGGGTCTTCGTTAGTACTGAGAGCGGTCCTTGCCCTGGAGAGATGAGAACCTCACGTTCTGTCCTAGTGTACAATTCATTAGGCATGTTGAAGCGCTCTACAATTTCGTCTAAAATGCTTAATTTGACGGCCCGCTCTAGACAATCCCGCGCTAGCGCAATTTCACACTTGAGCTGAGACGTGAAGGGAACCGATCGAACCATTTGCGTTTTCTCGGACAAGCTTTTCAGCAAATATATAATTGTCTTCCCCTTAATCGGGACTATTATAGGCTCTTCAGTTTCGTCAGCATAGAGATTATGCATGTCTCTTTCGCTTAAACGCAGACCGGTGTACCAGTTTATCCGATTGTAGTCATTCGCTATGATGAAGAAGGAGAATAATCTCGGAATCAAGATACGCATCACGGTCCACAGACCTCCACAATTGGATTTGTCATTACCATATCTAGCGGCGGCGCAAAGCAAGGAGAGTACACTCTGAGCTGTACCCCACTCGTTGTATTGTAGATGCTGGTCCCCTACGTCAAGAAGGCTCTTGTCGTCCAGATCAGTCACGTAATTAGGACGTAACTGACACGCCTGATAGGAAGTCTCGTTGTTCGGGATCAGACGCTGGAGATTTCCCTCGCGCCAACCATTGCCATTTGGCCTAGTGCTTTAAAGCAGTCATTAACTCTCGCCCGCTTACATACGTGCCATGCGAGCCAGAAGATTCAGAAGCTCTTACGCCTTTCCATTTTCTACTGGGTTGCTCCTCCGGTAGTGCGGTTGAGAGCCGATTGTCCGACAGTGACCTAGTGGGGCGAGCGGATTGGAGAAAAGCGCTGCGCCTAGCGGATTTATTTTGGAATCGATGGGTGCGGGAATACCTGCCTTGTCTGACCCCTAGACCTACGGGAGGAAGTGGGCAACTGGCTGTAGGCGATTTGGTGTTAGTGGCAGATGGAAACCTCCCAAGAGGCACATGGCCCCGAGGCAGAGTAACCAGAGTTTTCCCTGGCACTGACAGTCAAGTTCGAGTCGCCGAAGTCGCTACTGTTACACAGTGTCTGGCGCTAGGCTCACCTGCGGCTTCTTCGGGGCGGCATTATGGGCTGTCGCCGCCGGTGTTTTGGCGGGCGCTGGTGGGGGGGCCTGGGACTGCGGCGCGGGGGGGGGCAGTGCTGGGCTTCTTACCCTTCCTCTTCCGCTGTCTGGGCTTTTTGCCTCGTGCCTTGGGCTTGTTCGCTGCAGCCATCAGGTGTGACGCTGCGTCTGATTCTCCCGTGGGCTGGGCGGCAGTTGGTGCAGCTGGGGCAGCTGCAGCTGTAATAGCGACCGTACCTGCCTTCCTGTTCCGTACCTCCTTACGGAACACAGGGCACTCAACGCTGTTGGTGGGGTGAGCCGCCTGACAGTTCGCGCAGGTCGGGGGATCTTCTCGAGGTCGTGGACAGTCGCGGGCGGCATGCTCCTCCCCACAGCGCACACAGGCTTGCCGCCTGTGGCAGTTGTGGGAGCTATGCCGGAACAGCTGGCATTGCGCGGGGTCCTTCTTGCCGCGCCATGCCTCGATTTTAATGCCCGGCATACATAACATCATATTGACGTCATATTCATATATGGCCGGCAGGAGGCCGGCGGTGCGTTGCAGCTGCGCGAAGAAAATGCAGCCGGGGCGTACTCGTCGCGCGCGGATGCGGCGCACGAACTCGGGTGTGTACCCAAGCTCACGCAGCTCGTCCTCAATCTCACGCGGGTCGGTGTCAGCGGGGAGGCCTCGGATGGCTACCTTGGCACTCCTCTCTGCAGGCAAGGAGTACGAGAACCAAGCGATTCCCTTCTCCTTCTCGAGCGTCGTTAGGTACCGCTGGATAATGCGGTACTCCATGTCGGATGCTGGTAGGAACCGCGCCCCTTTGCCAACAAAATCAACGAACTCTATTATATACTCGTTAACAGTAGCCCAATTAGTGACTGTGCGAGTAACGCATGCAGCTGGCGACCAATCAGAGCCAGGCATGCGGGATGACTCATTTGTTTTTGCAGGTAACGCACGTCCCACAGGGTTCCGAGTAATGTGGATGACTCATTCGAGTGTGAAATGACTTTATTATTTTCCCACATTGCTTTGAATAGACATTACGACTGAACTGACTGAAACTAAGGAAAAAGTTGTAGCCCTGAAAAGGACTGTTTTGTATGCCGAGAAATCAATCTGACTCATCATAGCTTGGCAAGCTGATGTCTTCGATATTCTTTTGATGGCTCATTTTTCCTATTAAACTTAAAATGTTCGAATAGGTGGTCGTTTGTGTTTCTGGTGGTACACGGTCCAACTCGTATGCCACAAGCCGCGCAAACGCCTTGTTCCGAGGATCCTGAGGTTCTTCGTCAAATGTTACAATGGGCAATTGGGATATATTGCCGGAAACTTCGCTATAATCCCATTGAGTACAGTAATGAATCTAGTAGATCATCGCTAGTGACTTGAGTTCCGATGGTTCTTGAGGTCGCTGGTTGTTCACAATGGGCTTCGTCTTTTTCTTCTTGTGATGTCTTGTTCTTTTACGAGGTATAGCGCTTAACAAGCTCGGTGAAGATGGTCCATCGTCCTCACAATCACAAGACATGGTAGTCGATTTTCGGATACTTGCAGGTCGAGCGACAGACGCAGACTGAAATTAAATCATTCACTGCGCTTTATTTATACCCGATATCAGGTAGCCAATTAGCCACTGCATGCGCGAGCAACGCGGCATCTGATGACCAATCAGAGCCAGGCATGCGGGTGACTCATTTGTTTTTGCAGGTAACGCACGTCCCACGGGGTTCCGAGTAATGTGGGTGACTCATTCGAGTGTGAAATGACTTTATTGTTTTCCCACATTGCTTTGACTCTGTATAGAATAGACATTACGACCGAACTAACACCGACGCAAACGCCTATATTATCCTAGAATGACAAAGGATCTTGAATGTTATCTGATTGTAATGCGACTTCAACAATGACTGCATTTGTCACTAACTTGGACTTGTACTTATTCTAGGATAATATAGTCGTCTTAGAGTATTTAAAATACTAAAAAAAGTCAATTTCAGGACTATCCAGGTCTTCCGTAAAACTTACCTCCGGGTTATATTAAGCCCTTTTCAGGGCTACACTACATCATTTTGTTTCAAATGACCGATACGCAACAAATCACATGTGTATTCTAGCGATAACACGGGAAAAAAATAAATTAAAATATTGTAACTTTGGAACCCTCTCAAAGGCAAAGCCGCGCCTGACCGCAAATTTTTTTTATGGATACGTGTTACGAATAATTAGTTATAGGATGACCTTGCAGGTTAAACCTCTACAGCTCTTAACAGTCTCGAGAAAAAAATAAACAAATTTGTAATCCATACATTTTTTAATTCAATATTTTTTTTGTATATGAAGGACACATTTTTATCAAAAACAGTACATTACAAGTAATGTTCTATTGTGTTAGTACTATCTAATAGTATCAACGTAATAGTATAAACGGGACCAGTGTGCATCGTGTCGACGGGCTCTTCGTCGGTGATCGTGATCGCGATCGCGATCAGACATGCTCGGATAACATAACACTATTTCAAAAGAAAGATTTCGACCGTTATCATAAAATATATGGTGTTTATTTTTTTCACATTTGGCGGGTTAGATTCCCGGTTGAGACAAGCGATTTTTTAGAAATCTGAATGCAGTTCTACTTATTACTAAATATAAAACGATGTCTTTTTTCAGTAAAATATCCTATAATCAATATTTAATGTACTTTCCCTCCGTGTGGCATCGCCGTGGGGACACCCTGTATAGTAGACAGGGCCGGTAGGGGTGAAGGTGCGGGGGGTTCTCCTAACAAAATTATAATATAGTGACGTATCTAAGTGCACTCTACATGCCTAAAGATAAGATGATTAAAAAAAATTAAGGGTTTGAATTTTGTGAAGTCCTTTCCATCGAACGGTGAGATATCAATGCTCGGAAGCTTAGAGTTAGCAATATTACTATTTTCTGACACTTCACTTTTTTAACACTCTTATTGACTCATTTAGTTTTGATAACACTGAAAAATATTTGGCTTCCAACGAGGAGATATCCTTGTTGTCGGTTTCATCCAGGGATAGTATGTCAAGATTAACTTCTTCATACTCCTTAAGGGTACTCACAAGCTTGTCCAGGCTAGCCTGAAGCATATCTGCCCCTACCGAAGCGAAGGCGATGACACTGACGAAATTTTCATTACGTGTCACTCGTACCTTTTAGCTGGCCGCGCTTTATACGCAGGCGTTTCAGGTCAGCCTGCATGGCTGACATGAAGTCACACATTGTGTCAACGGCGGTAAAAAGCAAATGGAGATCCTCCCACCCAACGTCGTCGCCGGCCGGCGCACTGTTCCAGTACCTATATATGGGATGAGCGGCCAATATTATTTTATGTATAAAACTTAATTTCTTAGGTAGCTGCCTATTAAATTATTAATTCAGTGCGTTAATTATTTAATTAAATATAATAATAAAACATGAAACAATTACATACAACAAGTATTACATACAAATACATACAACAATTTATTTAGTTTCAGAGATTGACTACTGTTAACATCCTCGTCACCTACTGTGCTATTTTTATAATTTGGTATTTTAGGTAAACTCAATAAATCAATTACTTCCGACGGTATATTTTTAATATTGTGTTTTTTGGGTTCAAGTAAACTGGAAATATAGGGATCGGAGGATACCAAAAGCCTGTTAAATAGTGGCTATTCTGGAAGATTTACGAGAGAAAAGTTCTAAGTTTTTATTCATGTTATTGGCCGCTCATCCCATACATAGGTACTGGAATAGTGTGCGGCGTGCTAGGTCCCACGCCCAAACTTGACCCAGTTTCTTTTGTAGGTGTTATTAGGGAATTAAGACTCCAAAGGACCACTTGACATGTTAATAAAACATGTCGAACTTGAGAATATAACTGTGTAATTTTATTGAAATCACAGTAAAATGAAAAATCTAACGAAAAAGCGTTTGCCGTGGCCAGCGTAGCAGAAAAAAGAGAAAGAAAAAAAAGGGCTGGGATGCCAGCTACAAAAAATTGTTTTTAAATAATTTTATGGCTTTGGAAGCTTCATATTTTTGGTCAATGTATTATTGAACAACTTCCATGATTTTAGACCGCACTATTTATTTTCATACCATTTGTGTCATGTATCCAATTTTTACTATCAATAAGTTGTTTGATGTTTACAAAATAAGATTGCTTCATTTCTTTGACTATATATTTTTCTCCCGTAACTCTTTATTCATTATCAATGAATACATTTGATCTGGTGTGTAAATGACTTTGTTTTTAAGCTTGTGTTCTATGCATGCGCGCATAGAGTCCCCTTCATTCTGACTGTGTCCTGTTTCAAAAAACCTGTGTGTGATGATCATGCCAAATTTAATTGACAGGTATAAGTACAGAGCAAACATGAATCGATTTTTGTTTTGACCTCTGCATCCGTCAGAATAAAATGAAACATCTTCTATCCCCTCTCATGACCGTTCTCTTTTAACAAACAACTCCCTATTTCTATAGCGACTCTTTTAGCTATTTGCCGATGCCACATATAACAATACCCTATCTTACGACTAGCTAATCATTAGAATGTGGCTGTCAGATTTTGGTTTTTGAAAAACGAACTCTATCTAGACTTCACATAAGTCTAGTATTTGATCTTGTTTTTTGGGTCGCAAAACCCGTTTTAACACTGAGGGATAATAGAAGACCCCTACTTCTGACTTTGGAGTATAAAACCTTTTCTAAATCAAATATGGCTATTGTTTTGAATTTTTTTTTATTGCTACGGGGGCAACAAGCAGGCGGGCCTCCTGATGTTCAGAGGTCACGGCCGCCTATAGACCTCCATTTTCTTTTTCATTATTTTTTATTTCACGCACTTTCTCGTTATTTTTAATGTGTTTTCTGTACTTGTCTTCTAACAAGTTTTTTTCATCTAAATCAGCTTGATCGTAACGTGTACATAACTGACACAAGTCTTTTGGGTTTAAGGAAAGAAATGTTGAACTTTGTGTTAAAAATTGTCCTATAATTGTCGAGCACTATATAGCCATTAATTCAGCGGCACAATTTTGATTCATGAACCACTTTTTGTACAATTTTTTTTGTACTCCGTGGTGATCGATTATACCTCCTATTATTTGACCCCTCGGTGTTGGTACCATTATTGGTATGCCGTGACCAGGGTTCATGGGTTACTATGGTTAGATTTCGCGCCATGAATTATAATTCTCGCTTAGATGTTTTCTTTTGATCTGGGTTTTAGTGTCAATAATTTATTATTGACACAATTTGTTGCCTTTATAACGGATATTCGAAATGAGTTTAGTTTTTCACAGAATGTCGATGGTCTTGATGCATTTCATGTAGGATGTAGGGATGGCTTCTATCTTCTGGGGTTATTTATTACGATATTATTTCTTCCAATAAACTTATAATGCACAAGGTGGACCGACGATCTGGTGAAGGTCGCGGGACCCTGCTGGATGAGGTTAGCGCGGGACCGGTCGTCGTGGAGATCCTTGGGGGAGGCCTTTGTCCAGCAGTGGACGTCTACAGGCTGATATGATGATGATCCCTACTGGTAGGGAAACCTTGTTAGGGATAGGTGTACCAGCCGACACGACTATCGAGCATATTGGAAATGAATCTATGGAATTCGAAAAAATATTGTCGCTAAACGACGAGAAAGAATGGGTTTGCCCAACTAGTTATACTATTAGTTATACCGTATAAGACAAGGAAAAGGTTACAAAATAAAACTACAACGTTGAATGATAATTATTTTATTCTTAGATTAACTCGACATAACGCCTGTGAACAAACTGCAAAATTTCCATATATAGCATATCGAAGTTTGAATAATTATCGCCGCAGCGCATAAGTATACATATTTCATTTTTCTATTAATAAGCAGGATACATTTATCACATTTTATTATATGAGAGAGGTGAATACCATTTTATTTTTATTTAAATACTAAGCTACTATAAAACTTATAATATTAATAATATATTCCTAACAATGATAAAATTTAGTCTAAAATGCCCCCGCGAATAGTACCTGGCTCAAAGGTACCCATGACGTCGGCTGCATTGCCACGTTGAATCGCCATGGATATCCTTTGAACCAGGTACGACTCGGCCCGGGGGTCACAACCGTGCTCCCTCATGCGTTTCCCCACCTCTCGCACGAACGACTTCGCCTCCAATCCCCACGCTCCCGACGTCTCAACCGCGAAGGGCACGAAAATGTAAGTTAGCGCCAGATCCGCATACTTCGCGTGCTTCTGGCGCGCTGCCCACTCCGCCGCTGAACCCGCCTCCTCGGTAGTCCGCGCGAGGTGTGAGGGTGCGTAGGTGCTCACGCAAGTCGCATCCCACAGTAAGCAGAGACCTTTCTCCCAGGGCACAAGTGTGAGTCCATCGGGTCTCTTTCCGTCTTAGGATACATTAATGTTCAAAGTACAAGAAAATTACTACACGACAAATCCGTAGTCAACTCGCTCGAGAAGTGGTAGCCAGCCACATCGCCGTCATCGTCACTCGAGTCTTGATCGGGAATATGAGAATTTTCTTGACAGCAGTTTGACGCGACGAGCCCTCGTCAGTTAACTCTTGCGGCACGTTCGAATAGCTCAGTGCAGTTCAGAATAGGAGTTACCTCCAGCTCCGTGTCCAACGAAAACCCTGAACGCGTAAGTTTGAAGCCCGAGATAGCAATTACAGCCAAGCCATGAGTGTACATATTTCGGCAAGGTTCTTGAGCCGAATTCACGCATGGATTCTTCCGCTTTCCCTTAGAAAACTTCAACGCATCTTTCTTGAACTCCACAAGTTGAATGGGAATTGTACTCGGCATTGTTTGAGTATTCAGCACCTTGATATTCCACACACAAGGATACATGACGTCTTTATTGTTCGGCTTTGTGATAGAGAGTAATGGAGAGCTTTGACACAACCAGCTTGGTATTAATAAAAGGGAGTTTAGGAAATAACGAGTAACGAGTAATTCAGTTGACCCACACACACAAGGAAAGCTGACAAGTTACTGATAACTTATGCTTTTTCTACAAACTATAGTGTTGCCATGTCATGTATGATGTCCATTAACACCACCTTTCAATATAATATTTAAACGAACAACTTTTGTCTCAATGTGATAAATGAGGTTCCACTTAATGGCTTAGTAAAAATATCGGCTACCTGATCTGATCATTTGTGCTCACGTTTTATATTCCAATTTTATTATATTTTTCAATATTTTTTCTTTTACAAAACTTTGTTTTATCCCTAGATGTTTGACGCGGGAACTAGTGGCCATGTTATGCCATTTTATGTTGACTGATTGTCTTCAAACAGTGATAGGCCCCAAATTTACATCGAAATCAAATAATAGGGCGTTAGCCAGCAGGCTTCGCTTGTCGCATGGCTTAAGGCCACATATTCTGCCTCAGTCGACGACAAGGCAACAGACTGCTGTTTTCGAGTGAACCAAATAACACAACATCCAAACAGTTTGAAACAACAGCCTGTTGTGGACTTACGGTCATCACTGCCTCCCCAGTCACTATCTACATAGCACTAAATAGTTTTTTTTACTGTTGTATAAAGATTTCTTTATTCAATCAATTTCTTTATTCAAATCAGTGTTACCACCCTTTTGATTATATATCAGGCAGATAGCTAGATATACATGTGCCCACACAATTAAGGAAGTAATGGGATCCAAAAAGTGAGAGTGGGTTATTCATGGGTTATGGTGAAAACACAAAAGGTAATCGGGTCTATAAGACAAGAAAATAGTATCTATAAAGAGAAATGTAATTTTTACACAAAAAGTAACCGAGGAAGTTAGAAAGAACATGGAAAAAAAATATATATATATTATTTCGAGAAGCAATGGTTGAAAATAAATTACATGAATTGGTCAAGTGTAGCTAATGATGTTCACCGAACGACGAGTGCGTTAGAAGGGTGGCATCGGAGAATTCAAGCTAGATTTGGTTCCAAACCTAATATATGTAGATTTAAGGCATTGTTAAGAAAAGAAGCCACCCATTTTGACATCAAAATTCATCAGAGCAAATACAAAATTTATCAACAAACAAACATTTGATGCAAAAATAAAATCAGTTCTTCGCAAATTGCGTAAACAGCGGATATCTGCTACTGAAGCTTTAACAAAATTCACGAAGCTGTCTTTTTATTTTAAGAAAAGTTGTTATTTTAAGTTTTTTAATAACTTTTTCTTTTATGTTGCTATGTTTAAGTAAGTTACTTGAATAAATGAAAACAATCTAATTATAAGTTTTTTTTTATTGCTGTACAGTAAAGTTACGGTTGTAAAGTACAGTCAGCTTGACTCTGTACTTTATTTATTTTTCACAAGGGTACTTTGCTCACTGTTTTTAATTAGGTACTATAAATATACTGTGGTGGCACCGTGGCGTATGGAAAGTTCCTAGCAGAACTGCGGAGTTAACAAAATGCATGCCACGCGGGGCCACGCCAGTCGTTCCTGTACGCCGTCCGCCGCGCTCGCGTAGATATTAAGTAACCGAATATGTGTCGCGTTCCGTAAATAAAAATGACTTTAATTAATTAGTGTATTATTGAAGATTTCCCGACTGATAGATAGACACAGCACAGACACTAAAGTGGTGACCCCGAACGAAAAATGAACGGATCAGCAAACTACGCAGCCGGCGGCGGCAACGCATTGTCACCCCCAGCTGCAGTGACAGGCACGGATATCGCTGTGAGTGCAACAGAAATGGAGATGGCAGCGGTTTTTCCAGATAGAAGCGATCACAGAAGGCACCACAGAAGCTCAACGATCAGGCGAGATACGACCTAGTGGTAAGCAAACTAAATAAGGAAGACATAGGTCAGATTACAAGCATACTCATTGCACCGCCAGCGAAAGGGAAATATGAAGCGCTCAAGACTAAGCTCTTAAACATTTACGAAGTGTCAGCTACTAGACAATTACAGAAATTGTTAAGTGAAATGGAGATTTAAGGTTAACCCCTCAAGTGCCACGCGCCGCGCGACGCGTACCTCCTTACACGTCAGGGGGTAGCGGGGCCCCGCAGCACGCCTACGTCGCCCTCAGTTCTTTGCCTAATATCTCGTAAACTATAAGATTGTAAGAACAGCGGCATACCTTTTTAGAATCTACATGAACTAACCATTCTAATGGTACTATTGTATAGCAATATCGATTCAGTAGGATCGGTGAATTCTTGAAATGTATTCTGATTTCTGTAAATTTTTGTACTTTTTGTAAATAAAAATGTTGTAGGATTGAAATAAAAGGATGGAAAACTTCAATATTTTGTTTTATTACAGTATATTAGTCTATTTAGCTATTTACATAAAAACATTAGGTAGTCCTATGGAAAATACCATTCACGAATACATTTGAACTCATAACCTCAAAAACAACATTGTCAAAAATTCTTCAAAAATAGGGTATGTTGTGACCTTTATTCAGGCCCCCCTGTGTGACTGCAGTACCTTGTTTATATTAAATAACGTAGTTTAGGTCTTTAACTAGCTGGAACATAAATCCTAAACTTATAGGATTTGACATAAGTGAGTATGAAACAAAATAAAAAAACCATTTCAGTCACCTAATACAACGATGGCCTTGACAGATTTGTCTATTACTTAAGAGTCGATGGTATGTCAGCTCAAATTCAAATTTCCCCCCCGCATGCCTCTCCCACCGCCGCCGTCAGCGCACCTATCTCACTCGCACTATTTATGTAGGGTAAGCTACACAATATTGACCGTCCAAGATGGTTCTTAATAAAAAAAACACTATGTATTAATAATTTATTTACAGTCAATGTCAACATACTTTATAGCATAGGAGTACCACATCACCAAGTAACATTAATATCAGGCGTCTTTGTCATTCAAAGAATCGTCTATTTTATAATAACAAATTGTTACATAATGTGATTTTTAAACTTTGTGTGCTTCATATTCAAGATAGATATATATATCTCCTGGTAGTTTGTACGATAGTGAAACCCTCATCATCCATCCGGACATCACCAGCAGGCGGCTGTGGTTTTACAGCGGGTTTACTTAAACAAAATATTCTCAAATCTATATTGACTGGATACGGTTAGTATATTTATTTCTTTAAACTTTTCTCTTAATGACTACAACGCAGATTATAGATCGAGCTAATACCTAGCTCTCTTTCGCAAAATAAAAATGGTCACTATATCTGCTGCTCGACCCCACAGTAAGATGCCTTATGCCATGTTACTGTGGCAGTAGCTGAAATATACTAATTTTGCGATAGCAATATCAGTAATTGTCAAATTTTTCTAACGGCATAGGCGGCCGAACTTAGTATGCCAGCTAGTGAAGCTATGTGGGGCCCCCATTGAAAAGATGAATCTATAGTTATACCAAGGAACACAATACTTTTAATAAATTCTAGTCTATATGTACCTAAAGTCATATTATTTTCTACATGTCTTACATTTGGTAAGCAAAATTTAATACATTTAGGCCGGTTTTCCTGTCACGCGTGTTTGCGCCCGCGTCCTGGTCCGCAACTTTTCCCGCTGGAAAAATATTTAATTTTGATGAAACTTGGTACAGTCATAGCTTATATCCTGGGATAACATATAGGCAACTATTTACCGCGGTAAACTTTTCCCGCGGGAAAAATATTTAATTTTAATGAAACTTGGTACAGTGATAGCTTATATTAGTGTGGCTGACGGAACGGAAACCTCCGTGGGCGAGTCCGACTCGCACTTGCCGGCTTTTTATTTTTACTTTTCAGTTCCTTTCTTTTTTCGGCGGTTTAATTTTTTTATTCAGTAGATTGAGGGCGGCCGTCTAGATGTACATTACTGTATCTGTTTTTCTCTTTTTGTGTCTGTAATTTTAAATGTGCAATAAACTGTACATATTGAATTAAATTATAAATTTAATTTTATTGAGAGAGAACAATCATATATGGACGAGTGTTGTTGCCTTGCCTTACGACACAGTCAAAGTCAAAGTCAAAAATATTTTATTGCATGTAAGTACACTGGGTACATTTATACAACGTCAATTTTTTTTATCTACCACCGCCTAGAAGTCTACCTATCAGCCGTGTTATGTTATTAGTACTCATAAATTGGATAATCCCGAAATCGAAATGTTGCTTCAGAACTTACTTTTCCATGTTGTTATATATGTTAACATCTGTTTTATTCGGAGCATTCTCCTTGTCAGAGCCATGGTTATTTTCGGATGCCCCTGATCGTCGTAATCTAATTTGAGAAAGATAAGCACATTTATGATTACGTATAATAATTTAACCCGATGTGAATTTTCTTTACCAAATAAATTATACTCACTTTAGTGCTTTACTCAAGTTTTTGCCTTTTTTTTTACGCCAACCAAGTCTTTTCTTTTTTTTGTTACCTTGGTTTCCCATTTTAAAAAATTCGTTATTATACTAAACGGTCGGAAAATTATTAAGAAAGATATTGGAAAATAAATATTATCTTCAGAAAATTTCTTTTGTAGTCTTCTGTCTACACGTCGTCGTCTATTTTTGTTCTGTCAAGTCAAACAACCAAGTATCGAAACAAATTACAAACAAACATCCAGTCATTTTTCAGTCAAGGAGACTGTACTCCAAAAAACACTAGGATAGCAACAAAGATGCTACCCTATTTCAAAATATAATTTGAATAAATTACGTGTGACGGGAGTGACAGCTGGATGGCGGCGAGCGACACGTGTTCCCCGTGCCACTGGCAGAGCGGGACTGACGCGGGGTAGGGAGATGCCATGCGGCTCAAGTTGGGCTGGCTCAAAAACGCTTAGATTTAGGTTTTTCCTTTTTTTGCCGAAAGTTATGTGTATTTTGTAAATTCAAATGTTATGTGATCTGCATATTAGTAAGTACAGTTAGTACTCAAAATATGGTGATTGTACGTAGCTTTATTACATAAAAGTAGCGAAAATAAATTCTTAAAATGGTTAACTTTGGAATTTTTTTTAATTGAGAAAATTTTAACGAACTGTGTTTTCGAAATCGTGAATAACTAGTAAAAGTCTTCTACTTTACTGCATATTTATTACAAAATGAATGATACAGTATTGTTGAAATAGCGACGGATCATCCGACCCGCTGTGAGATATCATAGCCCCTTAAAAACTATTTAATTGTAAGAAGAAATATTAAGGGCTTCTTACACCAGTTGCTGATAAAGTCCCAGATACCCTATTTGAAGGTTATCTACCAGATATCCGTTTTTTTCGTTTTCACAGGTATCTGATTGCCTTATCTGTCCGATAAACCGCCTTATAAACTTACAGCCAGATCAAGGGGCTGTTATTTCTTTATCTGTCGGAAATGGATTGTTTTTTTTTCGAATTTAACGCGGTAATACTTCAGTTTTGTGTTATTTTTTTATGATTTATGGATTTATCACTGTTTCATTTAAAAAATGGACTTATTTGACTATTTAGAAGAAGAATTCGAAAAATTTCATGACCGTTTATCGCGCCCACGGACACGTCCCGCAGTCAGGGACAGAGAAGATAATTTTACAAAATATAGTGATGGGGCGTTTAGGGATAGATATAGGCTAACAAAAAAAGCAGTTAATTATCTGCTTTCTTACACAGAAGATGGCACAAAAACAACAACCAATACTGTACCAATATGTAAGTACCAATCACATATACTTTGATCAAGTAATGGGCCCACACTAGCGATTTTTAAAAAGTTATATTGTTACTTCATTGTTTCAGTAACGCTGCAATATCTCCAATGAATAGATTACTGTTACCAAACATTGCGCTATTATGCGACTAGATCGTTTCTGACTTCAGCCGGAGATCTGAGTGGTGTAGGCACAGCGACAGAATCTAGAATCATATCCAGTGTCCGAAGCATAGCAAAACCTGAAACCACTTTTCGCCAGATTCCCTAAAGATAAGGCCAAAGTTAGTACCTATCTATATTTGGCTTCGATGTGAAGGAAAACTTAATGAGGAAACATGCATATGGTCCACCAACCCACTCTGGGTCTGCTTGGTGGACTATGAGCCCTACACCCTTGTCTAATGGTGGCCCTGTGCACCAACAGTGCGGCCATATTAACTGGTAAATTAATAAAATGATCGTACCATACTAATATTTTATTTACATGTTACAGTCACTGCTGCCAGTCGCCTTATGCAGATCGTCGCTCTATCAAACCGGGGACGTCCCACACTACACTTGCCCAGTAGTAGGACTCACCTTCCAGCGGTTATCGGTTCTCTGACAAATATGACCAGCCATTTCTCAACATACTTACTTTTTGAGCTATGTCAGACTTTGGTTCTCTTTAATACAATCTTCCCACTCCAATACTTCATCATGCCAGCCCTTTAACATCGACTGTTGGACATAGCCCTTCCCCAATGAACACCACCACACCCAGTCCTCTAATAGGTACCTAATTATATTACCTACTATTTTATTTTATTTATTTTTAATTTATTTTATTTATTTTCTATACACTATTACTATACACTATTATTTCATTACAGCCATCGTTTTCCGAGGACGAAATGATTATAATGCTGTGCCAAGCAGTAGTTCCACAGGGAAAATGTGAAATAGAATAAGTAAATATACAATAATATAAATGAAAATGTTTTTAAATGTGTTTTGTTATTTTTCTTTATTGCAATGATACCCATCCCATGTAGAATATTTCACTGGCACCAGACTCGGATCTTCTTTGGTTCTCTTTATACAGCATCTCAATGACACCTTTCAACAGGTTGTCTCCACACTTTACTATCATGTGTTGACCTGGACACTTGACTACTCGCCCATGATATTTAAATCAAAATTGCACATCTACAAAAACATGGTAAATTTAATAATTACATTTCATACATTTGCATTCAAAATGAATTGTGAATACAAAAAACATGATTACATGGGTGCCATCGACAGAACCTAGTACTCCTGGCAAGCTTGAAACTGTAGTCTGTAGAAACTGAAATTAAATACCTATGACAGTTTCTACCCGCCGTCCTACTGAATTATCTTATTGTTACTTTTGAGAGGGAAACAATCGCATGATGCGAAATTTATTTTCTCACTGTCTTTTTCTATTCTTCCAATCACTTTGTCTAAATACAAATGCCACATGCCCCTGACCTTCCACCACTAGACCATCAGCACGAAAAGGGGAGGGTATATGAGGACTTTCCTCCACCAACCAGGCAAACAGATGCCTTGAATTCCGAAACTTGACTGACTTCGGTTAGGACACCAATGACCGTCATAATAAGCCATCCTGCCTGCGAATGCCCCCAGTATTTTTATGAAACACTTCAAATCCTTGTACACGTAATTTATAGATAGAGAACCACTAAAATCCGTAAAAAAGCTTCGTTACTCCTCACTGTAATTTTTTATGTAAATAAAACAATAATCGAAGAACCACAGACGATATGAAAAGAAGTCTGCTTCGCTTCGTTATACGCAATAAACGTAGGTATTTTTTTATTTTATTCTCAAGAATAATTACAAAAAAACGGACTCAATAATGTACTTTCTGTATTTTATACATAAATACATAAGTTATGGGTATTTATGAATACATTTTTTAACTAAAATTTAAGATATTAATTTATAAATATGATACTCGTCGATGCCCAAAAATGCATAAATAGAAACGCAACAAATGAACTGAACTGAAGAATGAACTGAATGAACGGAATGTTCCGACTCCCCGGTAAATCGCTGACAGTTTAGCTGCCCGATATTTTAACAGAGACTTGAGTGGTGTAAACGGAAAATATTATCCGACAGTGTTATCCGATAGATTACGTTATCTGTCCGTTTTCTATCTGTAACAATATCAGCAACTGGTGTAAGAAGCCCTAAATATCCAAAAACTACATGAAATTACCTATCTAATTCAATTAACACTTACTTTTAATTATGATTATATCAAAAGTTATTAACAAATGAAAACAGTGAATTTCTTCATACAAGCAAATTACAAGGAGTAGGAATGTGTCAGACACGGCATTTTTGAATTTCGATTTCTATACTTTGGCAAGTATTGTAAGGTTATTTACATAAAAAAAGACACTAATGTTATTTGATATGGACATAAAAATATATTAATTTTTTTTTAAATTATTTTATAAAAAAAATTTTTTTAATAACTTTTTTTTTAACGTGATGTTTTTTACATTCATATTACTGAGTTGTCATGAAAATAATTAAAATTACTAATGAAATTTTTAATTTAAAAAAAAATTGACCTTTAATGTCAGTTCTCTCATGAAAACAATTAAAATGTAGTAAAAATAATGCACAACTGTGAGCAATGGTTTAAAAATGTTCAAAATAAAAACAATGTTAAAGATACACACCTATTACAATAGATACATTTTTTTTCTTAAATTAGATTAATACACTTTGGTATAGGCTTATGTCCAGCAGTGGACGCCAAAAGGCTGAAATGATACTTTGGTAACTAAGGTAAGAAGGTAAGTTAGACATTCTCTCATGAAAACAATTAAAATGTAGTAAAAATAATGCACAACTGTGAGCAATGGTTTAAAAATGTTCAAAATAAAAACAATGTTAAAGATACACACCTATTACAATAGATACATTTTTTTTCTTAAATTAGATTAGTATACCTTGGTAAACTAAGGTACGAGAAATGTAATGTAAGGCACAAGAAATACAAAAATATGCACAAGAAATACAAATCAATGCACAACTAATTGAGCAATGACTTAATTTTTGTACATCGTACAAATCAACAAAATACAAAAATACAAGTAAAAAACACAGAAAACCACAGAGACAAATAAGTACGTTCAGGACACACAGCAGATGCACACAAAAACACAGCAAAAGAAAAAAACACAGCAAAAGAAAAAAACACAGCGAAACACAAGTGCTCCCCCGCAAGGAACTCCACGAGGACGGATACACACAAAAAGCCATACAAACAAAAATCCACTGTTGGACAAACATACCTCCTAACGCAGATGACACAGTAACCACTGTTGGACAAAACCTTCTTCGACGACAAAAATCTACACCAGAAGTTCATTCACTCCACCGGGCCCGTCCCACCGTCCAAGGCTCAACGAGATAAAACAACAAACATAAATACATACTCTTGATCATCCCTACACTGTCTGGACGCCATTGCCAATTAAAAGATGTTACAAGAAGGGAAGAAGTTCTTCAGATGGCTACACAACTAGAGAAGTTCAAAAATGTATTACGGAAACATCCGAGAATGATAAGGACCGTAGCAGGTGAATAAGCACAGTGTCACTTTACACCCCGAACATAAAGTCGAGGTTTTCTTGTGGCATTCTGCGCACCTGCGGCGCATCCTCTCTTTCTTGCCCTCAATACAGTCGTACTCTGCAGGCAGATGCTGCTGCAGGTGACAAAGTGTTGAACCGGGACTCTGATGCACCGGCATTGGTCTCGATTGTCGGTTGCAGTGGCGATCGAACAGGGTATTCAGGAGGGATTTCCTGAAATCCCTGTGGGCCACCACCTTTGTCGTGTTGGTCGGAATGGAATCCCGTCTGTGCAGCACCAGAGCATTCAGCACGCTCACGTTAAGTAGCCGTCTGAAGAACTTCTTGTACCAAACACTGGTACGTTTCCGCTCCAGCGGATACGTCGACAGCATTTGGTCCTTCTTGTCGACTCCGCCCATGCATACATTGTAATCATGCACGACGATGGGCTTCGTCTTGCCGTCCCGGGTGTGGATGCCATTTCCGTGGTATGTCGAGATCATTGCCACGCGGTTCTGATCTCTCCATACTAGGATGTCAACATCCCCACTGGTGGCACCAGAAATCTGGTTGACCACCATCTGCTTCTTAATGACGAATAAAAAGATGATAATAATAATAATGTTTGGTCAAATTTACACACGGCTGTTTAGTCCCAAACTAAGTCGAAGCTTGTACATGAGTACTCAACAACTGATAAACTACTTAAATACTTTTTAAATAAATACATATATACATACAATAATGTGTTTCTTAACTTTGCCTTATTGTAATGTTAGTATTTAAAGGGCGTGCCAGGATAAGCCAAGTGATTCTGCTCCCATTGAGTTTGGGCTTGTAATTTTTATGGATGGTGTTGGCTCTACGTTAGTTGATAATGTGCAAAATTTGAGCACCCTAAACTTTATAGTTTTTTTTTTCTTCGATAACTTTTTTTCTAGCGAACCGATTTTTACGTACTTTACATATAAGTTGTACCTTTAAAAAAGATGATTAAATGACCATAATTATATTTTTACTATGTTATAGAGAGAGAAAAAGGCTGATTAAACTTTTAAGTTTTTTTTTTAATTTACACTTACATTAGAGACCGCTCCAATTTTATCACCAGTAATAAACCTACTAACGTCCATTAATATGCATTTTTTTCAAAAATTTTTCTGGGGGAGAACATGGAAATATCTTGACATGAAATGCATTACATGCATATCGCAGAACCGCTATTATATAAAACGGAATGATTGCAACCTCTAGTGAAACGTGCATGTTGCATATTAAATACTGTCTTCATAAGGTTTAAAAAAACAACAACATTTTTCAGCAAAAAAAACTTGCATCCGATTGTCGTACAGTCAAGGACAAAAATATATATACAAGTAACGTGAAACAATAAAAGTAATCATACAAAGTTCAAAAGATATGTACTCATCCAAACACAATAAATATGTAAACTTCAATGGCCGCATAAATATGTATAAGGCAAGTTCAAAAACTTGTATACAATCAAAATTAACATAATTAGTATCCTGCAAGTGATGCAAAATATTGTAGTCATGTTTATGTCATTAAATAAAGATTCAGTAGGTAACTGCTACGAAAATATTTATACAAAATATAAATCCGCGAAAATCTTAGACACTCGATTTAAACACTTGAAACACTTAAACACTTGATTTAACTCGAAAACTATTAATCCTAGACCATTAGTTTCTAAAGAAAAATGATATAACTCGTCGAGATCTTCATTTCGGATGACAGCTGTCAAATTTAAAACCGCGTAATTCGGAAACAATTGATGCTAGACTACTAGTTTGTAAAGAGAAAAGATAGATCTCAATGATTTCTTCATTCCAGATGACAGCTGTCAAAATTAAAACTGGCATCCGAAATAAAGACAGTTTCCCTGTATCTCCTATAGTTTCGGTTTTAGCCTAAGTGTCCCAGTTAAAAAAAACACTGTATAACTATGAAAGAAAGAAAAATCATTTATTCAACATCAAAGTTAATAATGTATATATATTTTTGAACTTTGTGGTGTTTCTAAGATTATGGTTTAATAAATGAGGACATATTATTGCAACTGTTGTATACATAGTTATCTCTAAAACTATGTATACTTATTTATGGCCTTTTATATTTTGCTAAATTTATGACCATTTAGATGACTACGCTTTTTGAAACTCTGTGGTGTATGCATATCTTTGACCTTGACTGTACGTCTCGAAAATAAAACCAGTATGTTTATTAACAAAAAGGACTGCAGATAAAATTTTTTTTTTAAATAAAAAAATATATATAGGTACTTAAAAAAAAATTATATATAAAAAAAATGTGTGCCTGCGCATGCGCGCGTGGGATGAGAGTATCTGGTGCGCGGGCGCGGTGGCGGGGCGCGGCGCGCGGGCGATATTTTTAATTTTAATTTTTTTTATATTAATTTTATTTATTTTATTTCATTTTATTAAAAAAAAAAGATTAGGGTGCTCCAATTTTGCACAATAACTACTAACGTAGAGCCACACCCATCCATAAAAATTACAAGCCCAAACTCAACGGGGGCAGAATCACATAGCTTATCCTGGCACGCCCTTTATTAGTATTAGTGTTTATACGGTTCCCTTTTGGGTATAAGCCTCCAGTAGTGTAAGACTTAAACTTACCTACTTACTATACTCTTGATTATTTCATAATCATAATCAATTATTAGATGATAGTAATTTGAGAGAATATCTTTCTTTAAAGTAAAAGTCTTTAGTTATATAACTTCTACTGCATGAATAGGAGTTAAGTTAAAAATAATTCTCAAAGCTTTGTTCTGAATGTTAACTAATTTTCTAAAACTGTACCAGGTATAAGCCAGACATAACATGAACTAAAATACCAGGAACCACATTATCAAAAGCTCCCTGTACATCTAAAAATGCACAAGCAATATTTGACTAGTTATTTTTTTAATTTTTCAGGTCAGAGATGAGTGAGATGAAGCTGTCTGCGCAACTTTTACCTGGCGACTGGCTGGTGCAGCCATATAATAATTTTATATAATTTGAAGTGATGCATTGTTCTTTTGTTTTTATTGTTGATTGTCAGTGAATTCCTATTGTATGGTTGCTTTAAAGAAAATATAATATAATAAATTTCCCTTGCAATTCGAGTTGACAGTATTTGGGTGCCACACTGGACGACAGCACCTGTGTCCAATGCAAATGCAAACAGGAGTGCATTAACAGATGCAGTTGTAAAAAACAAGGGCTGAACTGTGTATGTGCAGTGCAGCGGCAGACATAGCGAATACAGATAAATAAATGCATCTGTGTGTTTCATCAGTACTGAACTTAAGTAATTCTTACTACTGTATTGAGTATTACCGAAACACGCGGGCTTGAACGACGTCGTCCGTCGGGCCTTTGCCACCGCCGGCGCGCCAGCTGTTCTAGAATCCAACGGCCTGGCCCGCGACGATGGTAAGAGGCCGGACGGCATGACTCTCGTTCCCTGGAGGGTGGGACGGTCCCTAGTTTGGGATGCTACTTGCGTAGATACCGTTGCACCGTCCCATCTTCCGGCTTCCGCGGTCAAGGCCGGTTCCGCGGCCGGTACTGCTGAGGACCTCAAACGGCGCAAATATGCCGTGCTGAGCAGTGACATATTATTTGAGCCGTTTGGGGTCGAGACGCTCGGACCATGGGGATCGGGAGCTCACCGTCCCTTTCGAGAGATTTCCAAGCGCCTGGTCGAGGCTGCCAACGACCAAAGGGCTGGGCACTACCTCGCTCAGAGGATCAGCCTTACCATTCGGCGAGGTAATGCCGCCAGCCCTCTGGGCACGCTTGCAGCAGTGGGGAGCCTCGAGTGGGTTTTCTATTTATAATTCATTTGTAGTTTAGTTTTAGATTTATAATAAGTTATTTTTATTTTTAAAAATGAGTGTTTAGTATTTAAAACTAATATTTTTATGGGAAATACTGTTTAAATAATGTACAACTTCAATGTAACAATAACCATATATACTAATAATAAAGCTTTATTTTCCAAATTTTACAGTATTTTTTTTTATAATAACCTTAATAGGATAGAATTTTAAACCTTTCAGTGTATCGCGCCTCTTGATTTCCGCGCCGCGTAACGGATCGGACTTTTCTCTGGCATCATTTATGTAATATGTATTATATAAAAACTAGAATAGTTATATTTTAAATAAGTACTTTTAATTTTCATGATAACTTACAAATTTTAAAGTTACACTTATTGAAACAGAAAAATAATACTTCCGACTTTCACATTTTCTACAAAAAACATTTTTTTATAATAAAAGGTATTATGAAAACTTCAAATATAAATTCCACGTCCGTAATGTTCACGAAAATGATACAAAACCACACAAAACACGGTCTCGAGCGAAATCGGGAGGCGTTAGAATTTTTTGTTTGCCGAGCGGACTCCGCAACCCCCGTTTGACCTCTACGCCGCGCAGCGTTTCGGATTTTTTTCTGGCATCATTTATGTGATAAGTATATACAAACTATATATTTTTAAAACCTAGAATAGTTATATTATAAATTACTATTTTTTGTTTTTATGATAACTTAAAAATTTTAAAGTTACACTTAATCAAACAGAAAAATAATACCTCAAATTTTTACATTTCCTTCAAAAAAATCATTTTTTTGTATGTAAAGGTATAATGAAAATTTCAAATATGAATTCCTCATCCTTTCATTTATACGAAAATGATACCAAACACGGTCTCGTGTGAAATCAGGAAGCGTTAGAATTTTTTGTTTGCAGAGCGGCGTGAGCGTCCTTCAACAAACCCCCCCCCCCCCCCCCCCGTGGCCGGAACTGGTGGGGCCCGGGCTTCATCTGCCTAACTTGACCCAGGCTGCACCTGTACCAAGTTTCATGCTTTAGTCACAATCTGCAGGGTCTCCATACAATAGCTGACAAGAGGACCCGGACTACATCGGGCGAAGGAAAACAAGAGATAGTCGTACTACAAACATTTTGTAGTACAACAACTCCGCAAGAGTCAACATCTTCATATAGCTAGTCTCAAATGGAACACACCCAATGGTCAAGGGCGAGTTTGTCATTGCGTGATAAGTTCTCAGCACAGTTCTCAGAAACAAAATGCAAATTATTTTCCATAACATTCAAATTTTGGAAATATTGACTGAGAGACTTAGTAACACCTATCCACGAACAATCACCGATGAATCACTAACGATTTACAGAAAACCGTACTTATCTAAATCGGTCAACCCGTTTTGGAGATATGTAGCAACATTCGTTTGATGTACATAAACAAACAACCTCTCACCCTAAACGCATATACCTTCTCCTGACCGTCGTTGGGTAAAAAAGGTGGTCTAAATAATTAACCTACCTAATTATCTGTAAAATTCGTAAACGAAAAGGTATCTTGTTCTACGGATTCCTAAAAATTGAATATGAGAACACCTCCCATATCACGAATTTTCAACCAATAGGGGCAGGTGGGCGTGGCTTGCATAAGTGTCAAATGTCTTGAAAAACGGGCCGAGCATACTTCGTCCGAGCCTGTTATTCGACCCAGCTGTCGTTAGAGGGATTTGGATTACGATCCGGACATAACGGGCTGAGCAATCTCGGCCGTGCATACCATGTTCGACCATATAATGCGCGGACCCGTTTTGCTCGACCTGTAATCGACGCACCATGTGTGTCTTCAAAAACGGGCTGGTCATTTCGGGTTGAGCAAAACAGGCCGTGCATTTCTGGCCGGCTAATAGAGGCAGCCACAGGAAACGGATAGAGACGTAACAAGGTTCATGTGGCTGAAAGATACCTCGAAACCAGTCACGGAAAATAACCTTCTGACACTACGTTTTACGAGAGTCCCTTTGGGATCATATCCAATGCATTCCTACTAAACGCGACGATTAAACATCACTTGCAAAATTCCAAGGAGGACATCATGAGAAACTTGGTTAAGGATATCTACGTGGATAACCTGGTAACTGGAGCCAAGTCCGTGGAAGAAGCATCAGAGATGTATCACAAGGCAAAGGAAGATTTCCAACAGACATCGATGAACCTCAGAGAGTGGACGTCCAACTCGAAGGAGTTCATGGACCAAGTTCCAGATACCTGTCAAGATAAGATTGTGAAAGTTTTAGGACTTGAATGGCATGTAGAAAGTGATACCCTACATTTGAAAAATAAAACAGTATATACCGCAAATACCAAAAGAGGAAATCCTAAAGAATATTGCTACTATTTACGATCCGTGTGGTTACACTACACCATCTATGCTACCAGCTAAATTATTGTTACAAGATTTATGGAATATGAAAGTAAAATAGGATACCAATTTATCAGATGAATTGACCAACCGCTGGAAAGCGATACGGAAGGAACTAGATGACTTAGAGGAAATTAGTCTACAGAGATGCTACAACAACGAGAAGAAACAAGACGACCAATGTCAACTTCACTGCTTCACAGACGCTTCGACGAAAGCATATGCAACTGTGCATAGTGAACGGTAACAAACAACATCAACTTTGTCATTTGAAAATCACGTCTATTACCAGTAAAGGATCAAGATGATCTGAAGATCCCAAGTTCAGAACTGCTCGGAGTATTGATAGGAAGCCGTCTCATACAGTATTATCTCAGGTTTATCCAAATGAAAGTAACCTAATAGACTCTGTGGACAGACAGCCAGATCGTAATCGTGCTTCTTGTTTTCGATTCTCAACGAACCTCTCACTCCATCCTATCTCAAAAACAATTTCC
The DNA here is from genome assembly GCA_949699065.1 of Metalampra italica. NCBI lineage: Eukaryota > Metazoa > Arthropoda > Insecta > Lepidoptera > Oecophoridae > Metalampra > Metalampra italica. The sequence goes on from OX452989.1 coordinate 5,149,797, forward strand.
ACTATCTGTGTTCGGCCCACGACGACAGAGTTCTTCGCTTCTCCCATAATCTTCGACTTATACCAAGCCACCACACCGATTTCTTCTCTTACTCTTTCAACACGCGACGCGCTTGTGGAATGAACTCCCGGAACAAATCCGAAAAGCTAAAAGTCGTTTCCAGTTTAAAAAACTGGTGCGTGAGCATCTGTTGGGGTCCTCATAGCGTCTTTGACGGACATAAATGTAGTCATATTTCACATTTAATTGGTTGCAAATTGTTATCGTATTTGTAGTCTTTATTTATGATTTATTTATAATATTTTAATAATATCTATGTATTTAATATATTTATGTAGGTATATAATATTTATGTAATAAAAGTATTTATTTTTTTAATAATTTGTACCTATTTATCTATTTGTAGTGTATGCAGTTACCTATCATATAATTACTGTTTTATATTATCATATTGTTTTAAATAAACAAAACTATCTTTTTGCGCCTACCACTAATTTATCTGCATGGCCCAAAGGTCAGCTGGTAGAGAATGCCATTGGCATTAAGTTCGCCTTTTGTACAAATTAGTGCAATAAAGTTTTAAATAAATAAATTTATTAATTAAATAACGCAGAATGGTGTTTCGACAAAAAATACCCTGTACTCATACCAACAGACTGCGACTTCATAGATAAATTAATTAAAGATATCCATGAGAAAACTATCACGTAGGAAGCAATCACACACTAAGTATAATTAGGCAAAAACATTGGATTCCAAAGGGAAAAGCTAAAGTACAAAGAATCATAAGAAATTGCACAAGCTGTATTAAACATGGCGGAGGACCATTTAAGACACCACCAACGCCTGCGCTACCGACTGAAAGGGTAAAATTTAGTATGCCATTTACGTTACTGGTATCGATTACCTAGGACCGGTTTTAGTCAAAACTGAAAATAGAATCAGCAAACGTTGGATATGCCTGTTCACATGTCTAGCCGTAAGAGCCATACACTTAGAAACGGAAGGATTGCTGGCTGTAAGGAGGATGATGTCAACCAGAGGAACACCCACGATGATAACATCCGATAACGCCGCTCATTTTAAGTTGTTGTCAGACATTTTAACCAAACCTTATTGCATAGAGAAAAGCATACGCTGGAGGTTCATCCCGGAACTAGCGCCATGGTTCGGCGGTTTCTATGAAAGACTAGTTGCGTTAGTAAAACACTGCATGGTCTGGACACTTCACAAACATCTATTGACGGATAGCCAATTAACTACAGTCGTTAAAGAAATTGAAGCTATCTTGAACACGAGACCACTTACATGTATAGACTCCGAGGTAGACCACATACTCACACCATCAGACTTCCTGACTGCAGGAAGGTGCCTCACCTCAGAAACAAACGCAGAGGGACCAGTTATTCAGGGCACTGTTACAAAAACGGACTTAATTAAAGGTTGGAAACGAGCACGTGTAATATTAGAAGAATTTAAAGAAATGTTTAATAACCGATATTTGTTAAGTCTCAGGGAAAGATACTGGATACTCAAAGGGAATCCACGCGTAACTTCGAAGGAGGTCCCAACTGAAGGACAACTTGTCCAAATCAAAGGAGACAAGAATCGGGAAAACTGGAAGGTAGGAAGAATCGTCTCTCTTATCAAGAGTGCTGATGGTCTGACCCTTGTAGCCAAAGTCAAAGTGTGGGAGACCATATTCACCCGATCAGTCACTAAGCAGGTATGGCTTACAAAGTAATCCTCAATCATGTAGTTCCCATAAAGTATCGTCTCGCCTACCTACTCAGCGGCCCGTCCCGGTCCTCAAACCCTGAGGGCTGGGCCGACTAAGATGTTATTACAATATCATATAACGAGACACCTAGGCGCAAGAGGGAACTAATGTACATAATCTATAGAGATAGGAGGCGACACGACAGCCATGTCCACTCCAGCTTCCACGACACATCTCATTAGGGTGACCAGCACGTGTTGCGCGCTTGCGATCGTGTCTTTTTGCCAATCTATCTATTGCTGCGCTCGGGCTATCCCATCAACAATTTAAATCATCTTTGCCTGCCACGCGCCGCTCGAGAATCCGCCCTGTGAATGTTCCGGCGTCTGCTTCACACATGAGCATGAACATTATTGAAAAATTAAATGGCGCCATCAACTTTCACACCTAGAAGTTTTCGATGAAAAACTTACTAATTTCGGAAAACTTATGGAACGTTGTTGAAGGCGTTGACGACGACACTTTGCGTCAACAATGTCCACTAACCAATGCGTGGTAGTGCACATTGCCGTTCAATTCAGTCGAATCTATTTCAATACGTGCGGAATGCAAAGACTGCTGCCGATCAAGGCCTGGAAAAGCCTTCCGGACACTTTTGAAGACAAAGGGCTGTATCGCCGCGTCTTATTACTGAGACAGCTTCATCGTATCCAGTTCGTAACCGCCGGGCGTAAGAGATTCTGCTCAGTGATTTGCCCTCAGAGTATGATCCTCTAGTATACAACCTATCGACAGCATCGGTTACAAGTAATATCTCATCAGGTTATGGGCCCAGCACGCTTCCACTACGCATTTTGTTCTCATTGGCTAATGATATGGACTTGGAAATAGACCACATTGATGTTGCGACTGCATTTTTAAATGGAAATTTAAATGAGACTATACACACTGTTCGTCTGCGAGTATGGCATGACACGGATGGGCTGGCCACGGATTCAATGAAACTGTTGTCAATGAACTTCGACAAGTCTTCTGGATATTTACAATACGGCCTACGGTGCGCAGCGTTGCTAGAGCATGTCAAGTTTGTCGTCTAAAGAACGCTACCACTACTTCACCGCTATTGGGAGATCTTCCTCCGGAGACACTTTCTCATTATCAACGTGCGTTTATCGGGGCTGGATTATTTTGGACCCATCAATATCACAGTGGAAAAAAGGACGGAGAAACGGTACGTGGGCAACGCACCGGAGGTTCCACTAAAAATGATATTCTGCCGTTGCACCAAGGATTCTGGTAGTGGCAATTATGGATGCCGTAAACCAATGCTGAACTGTTCTACGGCGTGCTTACCTCCACTGCCAAGGGAAATGCCTCAACGGCGTGCTATGCCTGTTGAGGAGGACGATGATGAAGTAGAGGCCCTTCAGCAAGAAACACCCACCACTGAGGATAGGGATGCCATGGACGAAGAACCCTTGCCATGACCCTCACGGCCAAAGATGATGAAAACAGAAAAAGTTTAAGAGTTATTGAGTGTGAGAATGAGATTGAAATCAAATAAAATTATTTAGGTAGGTAACTATGGAACTTTAATTTATCATCTTTTAAATAATTACAATTTCATAATTATATAATTATTTACGGGTCTTACACACGAAATAGTTTCTAAATAAAACTATTTCGTGTGTAAGACCCGTAAATAATTATTTATTTATGAATACAAAGCGCGAAAGTCTAAAATGTACAATTACAATTTCATTTTTTCAAGTAAAATGATTTTCTTCTATTGCATTTTGTTAAATGCAATTAGCTTTCATGTGTGTCAACAAAATTTTGATTAAAACCGGTTCCTTTTTCTGAAAATGACAAAATTTTCCAAACATCTTAAAATCAGTGCAACTGTTAACCCGTTGGAGATAAATTTATATATGTTTATATATTCTTATAGGGAATTTAACTCTCTAAAACTACATATTTGGATTTTTTCTCTGATGAATAGTTTAGACGATATGAAGAAAAGTTTGTTGGGAAATGTGAGGTAAAAATATTTTTTTCCAAATTTTTCACTTTTCTAGAGCGTGTAATTCAAAAACTGTTGTGAATTCGAAAAATGTGTAGGTATAGAATTAAAGTGGTGTAGAATTTTATGGGTTTTTTTTAGTGGAAGACAATTTATCTCTACGGCGGCGCACCGTTTTCGAGATCTTATCGAAATACCTAAAAGTGGGCCCTTCTTTGTCCCCCTATCCCCCGGCTCACCCCCTGGAAGAAATTGCTTAGGTCCCTGCTCACGCACTCTACACCCCCTTTTTTAGCCTTCGTTAATTGGACTATATAGCGAGAAAATTTATAAAGCTTTGGATCAGACATGTATTTTGGTGACTTTATTGAATGTTACAAGTTGACTGATGAAATGAGAAATCAGTTGTTTAACAATTATTGAAAACAGACTTGGGAAGGAAAAAAGTAGGGATTAGTAAAAATTGTACAAAAAAAAATTGTCACAAGAAAATGCAGCGGAAACCATCGTAGAGGTAATACATTCAAATACACATTTAATGTAAAAGACACTAATATAAAAGTATGTAAAAAGATGTACTTAGAACACGCTGAATATTAAAGAAAAAACACAAAATCCGTACCTAGCTGGAAACTTTCAAGATTTTATTAAAAAAGTGGAGAAACCAAGTCAAAAACATCGACAAGGTCAATGTTCAAACTCTAATGAAAAGAACAAAAGCTAAAGTACGCAAATTTTGGCATGGCTAAAGTAGAATTGATATTAATGTACCTACCTACATAATTTTATTAAATTCAAATTTATTTATTTCGTATAAAATAAATATTTACAAAATTACCTTTACTTTTACTCAAATACTACTAAAATGACTTGCTACATTTTATCCGGACCACCTCATATGTTCTAGACCAGATATTTCATACGCATGCAGTCAAATAAGTCAGTTTAACTACAGCAGTAAGACTTATTAAAATAAATCTCATTGGATTGCAGCCAAAATAATTCTTTGCTATTTAGCTGGTACAAATAAACACGGTTTATATTTTATAAAAAGTGCTAACTGGTTTTTGAAAGTGTATGCCGATGCTGGTGGACTGGGCCTATGATGTAAGTGACCGTAAATCGTATACCTACTGCTTTTGTCATAAAGCTGGGAAATAATACAATAAACTGGAAGTCTCGTAAGCAACGATGCATAGCTTTGTCTAGTACAGAGGCAGAATATTGAGCAATAGGAGACGTTTGTAAAGACATTTGCTTTACCAAGAATTTACTTTCAGAGATAATCAGTGAATATTTCATAGAACTTTTTGACGTACTTACACAATTTCAACACACTTACAGCGAGAGAATTAACAAAATCTGAATATAAACAAACAACAATTACACAGAGATCATGTATTCTTTATAATGACAAGCAAGTGCACAGAAACTTTTGGAATGTAAAGAATTTTGTCTTAAAAGAACTAAACACATATTAGATTTTGTGAAGGACATGATTATGATTGTATCATAATTAAATATATCTGTACTGTTATGATGATAGCAGATGTATTGACCAAGCTATTGTGCAGGCTGAAACATTGCAATTTCATTGACAGTATGTATCCTAGACAGACCTAGACAGACCAACTGAAGATGAAAACCACCCTTAGCTCTTGAACGGTTTCATAGCAAGTTTCATAAATAACATTTTTACATGACCCGAGGGGGCTCATTTCGAACAATTTATCAGTTAAATAATGTTAATAGTGTAACAAATTTATAGTAAAATAAAGTTAATGTTAGATTTAATGATCATTTTTATTTTTGAGACCAAATGTTTGTTAGAGAAATTTTATCCTAAATATTATAATGTGAGATTTAACGATCATTTTTATTTTTAAGACCAAATGTTTGTTAGAGAAATTTTATCCAGATTTTTTTATTATTATACTATCGATTGATATAATAAAATAGGGAGTGTTTGTTTTTTTTAATTTTAGTTGGTTCGAGTCCCTGGCTAGGCAAGGGAGTTTTAGAAAATCTTTGAATGCAGTTTTCTTTTTAAAAATAAATCAATGTCTCCTTTATGTAAAATGAGCCAGCTTAAGGATTTATGGTAGTTTCCCTCCAGGGCCCAACTTAACTTTCCACATATATTCAAACAGGTTACCTACCACACATACCAATTATTTGGTTACTGGCTTGCAATTGCTCTCGCCTTGTGTCAAGTGTCCTTTTGTAGAGTATTTAGTGCTGAGCGGAAAGCATACTAGTACTAACGGTATAAGCCGAGAATCGCTAACTGCAGACACCACCTCTTTTAATAATGATTTTAGTTGCACACCAGATGTAGCGCCTTTACAAAAATAAAAGGCCAAAGGCTGCTGCCACTTGTATAGTGCTCCTCTGACCATATAGACCAGTGCATGGTCCGCATTTTTTTTTTCGCGATTCACCTCCACCTTGCCGTAGTATCTTCTTAGTAGTCTGTGCATCCTTGTGCTTCTCTTAGTGGAGTCCTGCCTCCATCCAATGCCACGAAAGAGCTATTTTCACCATGGAACTAGTATACTACGTCTTATTATGAATGATGATCTATTGGGTTTGTTTTGTTGGCTGCATTGAATGTCATTTTGGTTTGTTGGCTGCATTGAGTGGCATTTTGGTTTGCTAAATGCATTGAATGTCATAAAAGTGTTTTTAGGTAAAGGTATCTAAGACCATACAGCCAAATCCGGTCTGTTCCGCTAGATCTTCCCCGTTCCCCGGTTCTTTCCTCGTTCTTGACGCCGGTTACGCAGTCAGTTTTGTATTAGTCCGATACATCAGTCTGGTAAGATTGACGCGAAACTGACCATCTAACCCACGGATTGATAGATTGGACTGATGAATTTATGAATATTTTGATATTTTTCGTCAGTTTTAATGAGATTGACATCAGATTGATGATGTGACTGCGTTCATCAGTCACGCGTCATTAGTGATGTAAACCGATTAAAGGTTTTTCGAATTATAATTAATCGACGCGTATCCGAACATGCTTGACTAGAGAGAGGTAGAACTTGAAATCAGCTTTCCATGACTTTAAAAGATATGGCTTAAAAGCGTTCCTTCCACGTCTAGGCATTGCGTGAGCCTTGGAAAAAAAAGACGACGTTGGTGTACTTTGTCTATGAATTATTAATCATAGTCATGGAACTAGTATACACACTAGTTCCATGATCATATAGTATACCAGCGTCTGTTTTTTTAAATTATTTTTTGCACTATGTTGAAAACTAATAGTTTTAAAACCAATATTGTAAAATATTAATGGAAGACTTTGTCCGCGTTTAAAAGTAGATAGTACTTTACTATAATAAACGTCATGGTAGAGGAAAGATAAGTACCTATATTTCAGTTTTATGCAGATCGTGCTTGATGACAAGACAAAGGCCGTTGTGCACTATACGTTTCCGAATCACATTCAATACGTGTTAAAGAAAGACGGACACGTGTTGGTTGTTGGATCCGTTTTTTCCCGGATGAAGTTTTTTAAATAGTTATACGGCTTTGGAAATGAGTCCTTTCTAGCCAATCTTTCACTTCACTTTTTAATGGTTTTATTAAATTAAGCGTCAGTGGCGTCGGGGACATGACACGGCCTATCATATCGAAAGGTCCAGAGTTCGATCCCCGGCTGGGCCATGTACCAATGGGTTTTTCTCGAAACTTAAGTACATTTACTGACTGCTCCCAAACGGTGAATCTATACATCGTGAGGAAACCTGCATACGCCGAAGAAGAAATTCTTAGGCGCATGTGAAGTCCACCAACCCGCACTGGGCTAGCGTGGTGGACTATAGCCGGACACCCTCGTTGAGAGGGTAGGCCTGAGCCCCAGCAGTGGGGCCATGTCATGTGGGGACATGTTAATAGGCTGTTGTTGATGATGATGTTTAATTACGTATTGTATCTGATATGTGGGTAAATGATAATAAATCAGTCCTGGCCTGTTTTGGTTTAACCTTGGTTTCATTGACAACATTAAGGGTCAGGGCAGACCAAGCGGAAATTTGCCCGCGCATGCTCGAGCCTCCTCTGTCGCGACGCGCGCGGCGTCGAGAGATTGCTCGAGGATGCGCGCGGCTACCGACGGATGCGCGCGGAAATCGCGGCGCGCGAGCGCCGCGCGCGGTGTCGAGAGATTGCTCGAGCCCGCGCGAGGATGCGCGCGGCTACCGACGGATGCGCGCGGAAATCGCGGCGCGCGAGCGGCGTTGTTTTGTTGCCAGTCGTCCGCAGAGCTTCATCGAAAATGATTGACTGGGATATGATTGTTATAGCTCTTTTGGCAGAAAAGGACATGTGAATACATTAAAAACAACCCGAAGGGTATTATATTTCGAAGCATTTGATCAGAAAAAATATGGCAAGAAAGGTGAATATCATACGTTGTGTGTAAAATTGAAAACAAGTGGAGCTCTTTTTTATGATTATTATAAAATGGATGTCGAAAAATTTGAAACGCTGCCATTAGAATGTGGCTGTCAGATTTTGGTTTTTGAAAAACGATCTCTATCTAGACTTCACATAAGCCTAGTATTTGATCTTGTTTTTTGGGTCGAAAACCCGTTTTAACACTCAGGGCAGTTTTTAATTACGTAGGTAATCAATTTCAAATTTCAATTCAACATAAGTTCAAAACACAAGGTTCACAACATATGTTTTAACAAATATAGAATTGACAAATCGATTCTTCAGGCATGACACATAATATAATATAAATAACACAAAATAAATCCTCGGGGAGGCGCGGGCGGCGGGCGCGAACTCCGCGAACATTCCGCCGGCTCCGGACGGCTGCCGCGGCGTCTGGCGGCATGCTCGCGTAGGCGCGGGCGGCGGGCGCGATTTCCGCGAGCATTCCGCCGGCTACCGACCGGAAATTGCTCGCGCACTTCTCCGCGCCCGCCACCCCCGCCTACGCGAGGATGCCGCCAGACGCCGCGGCAGCCGTCGGTAGCCGGCGGAATGCTCGCGGAAATCGCGCCCGCCGCCCGCGCCTTCGCGAGCATGCCGCCAGACGCCGCGGCAGCCGTCCGGAGCCGGCGGAATGCTTGCGGAAATCGCGCCCGCCGCCCGCGCCTTCGCGAGGATTAATTTTGTGTTATTTATATTATATCATGTGTCATGTCTGAAGAATCGATTTGTCAATTATATTTGTTAAAACATATGTTGTGAACCTTGTGTTTTGAACTTATGTTGAACTGAAATTTGAAATTGATTACCTACGTAATTAAAAACTGCCCTGAGTGTTAAAACGGGTTTTCGACCCAAAAAACAAGATCAAATACTAGGCTTATGTGAAGTCTAGATAGAGTTCGTTTTTCAAAAACCAAAATCTGACAGCCACATTCTAATGGCAGCGTTTCAAATTTTTCGACATCCATTTTATAATAATCATAAAAAAGGGCTCCACTTGTTTTCAATTTTACACACAACGTATGATATTCACCGTACATCCACCTTTCTTGCCATATTTTTTCTGACCAAATGCTTCGAAATATAATACCCTTCGGGTTGTTTTTAATGTATTCACATGTCCTCTTCTGCCAAAAGAGCTATAACAATCATATCCCAGTCAATCATTTTCGATGAAGCTCTGCGGACGACTGGCAACAAAACAACGCCGCTCGCGCGCCGCGATTTCCGCGCGCATCATCGCGCGGGCTCGAGCAATCTCTCGATGCCGCGCGCGGCGTTCGCGCGCCGCGATTTCCGCGCGCATCCGTCGGTAGCCGCGCGCATCCTCGAGCAATCTCTCGACGCCGCGCGCGTCGCGACTGAGGAGGCTCGAGCATGCGCGGGCAAATTTCCGCTCGGTCTGCCCTGACCCTTAGGGTCCGGCGCGGCATCGAGAGATTGCTCGAGCCCGCGCGAGGATGCGCGCGGCTACCGACGGATGCGCGCGGAAATCGCGGCGCGAGAAATCCGCGGCTGCCGCGGCGTCTGGCGGCATGCTCGCGAAGGCGCGGGCGGCGGGCGCGATTTCCGCGAGCATTCCGCCGGCTACCGACGGCTGCCGCGGCGTCTGGCGGCATCCTCGCGTAGGCGGGGGTGGCGGGCGCGGAGAAGTGCGCGAGCAATTTCCGCTCGGTCTGCCCTGACCCTTAGTCACAGCAAAAATATTTTTAAATATACAAATTCTTTGAAAATAGTGTTTTTTTTTGTTTTATTTTCTACTCCCATGGACACACTACAATGTATGCGGCATGTCTATAGCTTTCTCAAAGCAGATTAAGGCAACATTCTCTTTTCCCAGTGGTCACACCGAAGGAAATCCCGTCCGTCTTTTTCACGAATGGAGTGTAGTGCGTGTACAAGCGGTCTTTTTCACTTAATGAATGTGAATCGGAAACGTATAGTGCACAAACGGCCTTAGGTAACCTATTTTCTTCTTTATTGAAATTGATCGTAAATTAGGAGATTGCGAAAGAAGAACCCCTTTTAAAATCAGCAAAGGTATTCAAACCATACAGCGTATCCACCAGCAGCTAGATGAATATCAAGTGCGGTCCGTGGGGGTGGAAGTTATCTGTGCGGGTCTAACTAAAAAAGAAGGAAACGTGAAAACCTGGGTCCGCTTACGCTGGTATCCTTCGCGCTCAAATGAAACAAAATAAGACAACATTAAATTAGAAAAACATCTTTATTTATATTTCAGCAGAGCCTGTAGTAAAAAAACAGGGTACTACTAAAATCAGTCGGACGGACATCTGCGCATTGTGAATAAAATCAGTTACCTAACTCGGCCGTTTTGTAGGTAGGATTAAATGTTCATAGCAGTCGTCAGTCGACTCCGATTCGAGGCGGAATACGCCCTTTTCAGACCAAGCGGGAAAATGCCCTCGCACTTTTTGACGTCATTGTCAAATGAACCATATCACTATAGTCTAAAGAACAAAATCGTATGCGCGAGGCGACACTGACGTCTGTTGGTATTCATACGAATTTGTTCTTTAAGCTTAAATAGTGATATGGTTCATTTGACAATGACGTCAAAAAGTGTGCGGGCATTTTTCCGCTTGGTCTGCGCATTCCCCAACGATTCACAACCATACTGTTGTACGGTCGACCGCACGTTAGTATAGTATAAACTGGTTTCTCTTATTGTTTTTTTAATTCCTTCTTAGGCCGCTACGTACGCTAGAACTCGCGCGCGAAAAATATATGAAAATCAATCGCCTGGCGAGCGCTGTTCATACATTTTTCGCCCGCGCGAGTTTTAGCGTACGACCTGCCTCAGGCCGCCTGAGTGCCGAACTTTTGCGAAACTAATAATGCTTTCCTATCGAGTAAGACATTAATGAACATTCAGATTTGGTCCGTCCAGCCATAAGTTTATTTTATCAGAGTCACTCATAAAATTTAAGGCCTGCTCACAATACCCAAGACGATTTCATTTGTGCAAAAGATATTTAACATCAAGTATTTCTTTTACACTGCACTTGAATTAACAGTGTAGTGTATAATGTTCCTCGTTCTGCCGACGTAACACTCGACTAAACTCAAATGCGAATAACAATCAATGTCACTTAATGCCTGGAGAGAAGAAAATATCATTTCCTTTACAATCGGATCTCTCACATTCTTTGTGATTTTGACAGTTATTCACATTTAAAAAAAACAGACTTTAACAATTAACTTGAGGACTTAGCACAGACAGTGACCAACTTGAGTTTTTATGACTTTCAAAAACCTAGTTCCAAGTGAATCTATAGTCCACACGGAATTTCTTGACGGCTGCAGGAATATAGTCACAAATTGTTTGCACATCGCTGACAGTGTTTATATAGTCTATGTGTGCGTAAGCGAGAAACTTGAGAGCTACAAACTTGACAGTTTGATTCGGTTGATCGAATCAATGAAAAATTTCTTGAAATTGAATGAGCGTCTCTAGTGAACCCCCGCACAGCTCCCCCTTTGACACCTAACATTAGTCATTGCGCACAAATTAGCCAACTTCACACAGCCGCCATTAACCTCCGAGGGGACTATAAGAGAGACAGATATCCATTGTAGGAAGTGCCATTTCGTTCTTTCTAAACATTGGTTGAAATTGATAGTTCGCCTTTAAGTAAAAATCAAGACTCTAACAGCGAGTAACTGTAGTGGCAGCTTTACCTCCCCTCCCATTAAGACAAACAATTAAAGATCAAACAATCCTTTGCAAACCATAATTACACATAAAAAAATATACCTTAGGTCCCAACCAACAAAAATAACAATAATAAACAATCTGATATTTACCCAATTCATAATTACACAACTACTTAGTATAATAAGTTTCAAGTAGTTTCAAAAAGCTAATCTTAAGACCAGAGTTTGGACGGAAAGATAAAACATAATACCCTAAAATACATTTTAAGTTAACATAAATAAATTATGTCTAATGAATGTGCAATTATTGTATAATGATGAATGAACTTCATAATTCGACATAGTCGGTTTTTTATTTAAATGCAAAAAACTGTCAATATTACACAATGTGTTAAAAAGCAAAGGAATTTATATTCATTTACAATCGAATGTCAATCTCGCTCTCTCATCCATTGTTTTTTAGTTTTTCGCATTTGAATAAAAAATAGATTGCAGAAGACATTGTTCCACACTTACAATTAGTACCTAGGTACAAAATCAACATTTTAGTATAAAATGTTACTTGAGATTTCAAATAATTATGTTAAATTTTCAAAATATTTGAAATCTAAAGTACCATTTGATACTAATATGTGTTATTTAGTGTCAGGTTTGTATAGTGTCGAATTATTAAACTATACCTACTCTACTCGTTTTTTTTATATTTAAATGCGAATAAGTAATAGTTATTCGATTGATGGCAATGAAAATGCCATTTCTCGTTTCCAGCCAATTGTGTTTGGCAGTTATTCGTATTTAAATAAAAGAATACTTTCTAAGAGATTAAGGCCAAATTTAAGGCACAATTGCAATTATTTTGTAAAGGCACATTTATGTTACATTGTGATTTCTGATTAGAAACAATGCAATATTTAATTATTAGAAATAGTAAAAATTCATATATTCAACTATAAAATAACGTGATGGTCTTGTATCAAGCCTGGTGGGTTCTCTCTAAATACAAATAGTGTATTTACAATACATTAACTTAAATTTTATATAAGTTCAAAACCTTATCACTATGATATTGCAACTAAAATTAATTTTACATCTAAACTTGTGAATAGATATGTAATATTTCATAATTGCATGAAAATATACAACAATCCGTATAATGATAACAAAAAAAATAATTATACAACACTTTGTGCTGGTTATATTTGGGTAATATTATGTACACACACATGTGTAGACTAAGTAAACCAAGAACTTTGTTCAAGCGAAATATACATAATATAGATGTGATTCATACTTAAAAGAACATTGTAAATATAGGCTACTAACTTAGTAAGTATGCTACATTTTCCTAATTACATAAATCGAATTCATTGACCATAAAAATGAATATTTCGAAACACGTGAGATATGTCGACGCTAGAAAATGAGTGGTATCGCCAGCGCCCTATGGAGGCAGTAGGCCCGATTCTGAAAACACACATTTGACAGCACTAAATTTAGTGTCGTCCATAGAAACATTTTAGTCCTGTCAAATTTTAAATTTGCCTTCAGAATCTGGCCTGATTAGGCCAGAGATTGGACATTGTTCAGTTTGGACATTTTTCAGTTCGAGCATGGTCGTTGGACATTTTTCAAATTGGACATTATTACAGTAAATCTTTTGTATGGATGTCTATTCCTGAAATTTTCATGAATTATTGAGTTGATGTTATTCTCATTGCCATGGAAATTACACGATATTTTAATGTCATTTCATAGAGTGATGAGTGGGTCCCACAAGGCCCGGCACCTAGCAACCGTATTCATGCTTTCTCCATAGGGGCGGTGGCACCTTTTAACCTTTTTAACTTCATGCATATAAGCAATAGCTACATTAAACTAGTGTAGTGTTTTCATTAAGATCATTCATTATGTTTGTACTGCGATCATTTAGTATTAATGATCGCAGTGTTTGTATTAGTAGATATAGGAGATGCACTTAGTGTAGTGTAGCGCCACACCTGCGGAAGGTTCAGAACACGCTCGCAGTGTTTTTCAAGTTACCCATGACACATCAAACGAAATTACATCGCGGTCAAACTACGACCAATAGTTCCGCGCGGAACCATTAGCAGGCGTGACGCTACATTGAGAGTCAACGATGAAATCGTGGCGACAAACACGTGACCCAGCTTAAAGCTGAATTCACAATGAGTGCTAAAATCTTACAAGACTCTTTTTAATCAAGACTTTTTTTAGAATCTTTTTTTTATTGTTTACCAACAAACTGACGTGTGTGTTACGTGAGATTCTACGCCTCGTTCAATATGACAAGCTAGCGCTTTATTTATACGAAGTATCCAGGTACTACTTATATAATTATATACGGGTCTTATACATGAACAACTTTTATTTACCCGACGTTTCGACCAGGTTACACTGGCCGTGGTCACGAGCTGACTTGTTGTTGACTTGAACTTGTTCTGCGTGTGTAAGACCCGTAAATAATTATATAACTATACTGTACTATTTGTAATTAAAATTAATTTACACCTCAGTTGAATAAAAACTATTCACAAAGAAATCCATCACTAATCAAATCAGAGATTCCAAAACCTTGATTCGGTAAAGACTTAGATGAAACCAAAAATATGAAGATACATTACTCACCTATTGTGGTCTCACAACACCAAATACCGTGGTATTTATGAATGCTGGGATGTACGAACGCAACTTTGATTCAGCTGTGTCAGTTTGTATGCATGTGGTCGTGCACCGAGGCCTTGTTCATGCAATGTAAGTGAGTACCGTATCTTTCTCCTCTGGTTTCATTTGGCAATGTCATAATTACATTAATTTAACAACTATTCTCAATAAAATCAAACCTCTGTGCTGTGAGTTTGTATTCGCACTTTTTTCTGGCTTCCGTTCCTGTTTAGCGTAGGCGAGTGGCCTGAATACCCAGGGTTGTGGATTCCCCGGCTACCTGGCTCCCCGGCTCTCGGCCTGGGCTTCTTCAGCGAGGATCTGAGAGGCGACCTGGTGATGGTGCTGACGTCTGAGAGACCGGTCAGCGACGTGGCCGTGGTGTTCACCGTGTCGACGCTCCCGTGCCCGTTGGTGCTGTACGGTTTGCCTGACGCGTCGGTCATTGAGATTCCTGAAAAAATACATGTCAATTATATTCGGGGGAATTCGATTAACGGACAAATATTTGTTGTAAAAAAAATTTCGCTGATTTCCGACCCATAGTACATAATCAGCCTAAGTTTCGCGAGTGTACAACAAAATATTTTAAAAATCTGGTAGCATCAGAATAGCCGAAAGGTCGGCGACGGTCCTCAAAATAAATAATACATGAAATATATATTTCCATCGAATCAACCCTACAACTTCGTCGCCTTTCCTCGGCGTAGTCTGATGCTACACTGGAAACGGAATATGAAGAAGTAACAAAGAAAACAAATTAATGAAATTCTCACTCAATAAAATACAGTTATTGTGGCCAAACTGCGTGATCGGCGGTACTTAATTTAGCTGGTTCGAGGCTCTGGTGGTTTAGTTACATATACTTGTACAGGCACGATGCTCTCGTTTTCCTAGTTATTACCACATAACAGGAAATAAAATGAAATTGCTAATTAGATTGTTGTTGAGTTACCTCAATATAGAAAAGAAAACATAACGTACAAATTGGACAGTTGGTCGCAAAAATAACATTAGCATTACTAGAAATATGCTGTGGAAAATAACATTAGTAGAAATATGCTGTATGAAACGAAGAAATAGAAAACGTATTAGTAGAAACGTATTATTATTATTAAAAACTCAAACAGTGAAAACTCAGTCAGTGAAGCACGCTGTCTAATAACTCACTGGTCGGCCTCAGCGAGCGGGTTGGTCGGGTCGCCCCCGACTCGACTCGAGTACTCGTATACAGCGAGATTAAGAACAGCAATGAGTTTATCAATAAACATACTATGTATGAACTCACCACTGCCATCCTTGTAGCCGGGGCCGCCGATGGTGTCGGGCTCACCGAGTGGGTCGGTCGGGTCGCCGCCGACTCGCCTCGAGTATACAGCGACATTATGAACGGCAGTGAGTCAATCACTAAGCATACTATGTATGAACTCACCTCTGCCATCCTTGTAGCCGAGGCCGCCGATGGTGTCGAGCTCTCCGAGTGGGTCGGTCGGGTCGCTGCCGACTCGCCTCGAGTATACAGCGACATTATGAACGGCAGTGAGTCAATCAATAAACATACTATGTATGAACTCGCCTCTGCCATCCTTGTAGCCGGGGCCGCCGATGGTGTCGGGCTGACCGAGTGGGTCGGTCGGGTCGTCGCCGACTCGCCTCGAGTGTACAGCGACATTATGAACGGCAGTGAGTTTATCAAAAAACATACTATGTATGAACTCACCTCTGCCATTCATGTAGTCAGGGCCGCCGATGGTGTCGGGCTCACCGAGCTGGATGGTAGGGTCGCCGCCGACTCGCCTCGAGTATACAGCGACATTATGAACTGCAGTGAGTTTATCACTAAACATACTATGTATGAACTCACCTCTGCCATCCTTGTAGCCGGGGGCGCCGATGGTGTTGGGCTCACCGAGTGGGTCGGTCGGGTCGCCGCCGACTCGCCTCGAGTATAATAATAATAATAAAATAATAATAATAATAAATCTTTATTTCAGGAAATTTTACAATCCCATATTATGATAAATACATACATACAAACAATACAATTAAAATTCAAAAGTACATAAAACAAATAAAATAAAAGTAAGTACCAATAAAAATGATGCAATAGCAATAATTATATTAATAAAATTGAGATTAAAATTGTAAAATTAAAATAAATAAATAAATAAATTGTACATAATAAAATATATAATATACCTAATATACAGCGACAACTGCAGTGAGTTTATCACTAAACATTCTATGTATGAATGAACTCACCTCTGCGATCCTTGTAGCCGGGGCCGCCGATGGTGTTGGCCCCACCGAGCGGGTTGGTCGGGTCGCCGCCGACTCGCCTCGAGTACAGCGTGTCGTACAACGACATGATGAACAGCAGTGAGTTTAACACGATGCACACTATCTGAAATGTTGTTAAAAGAATAGTAAGTTTTTGTGTGTTTATTTATTTGATACAATAAAATATATGAAAAGTCCAATTGTAAGGTTAAGAACTATCAGCCCCCACGTGATCTACCTGGTACAATAAGTTACAATAATAAGCTTCTAAGGGTGTTTTGTATAATAATAACCATAAATATTTAATTCGGACCAGAGTGCATACAGACTGATCATTTGATTGTAGAATAGTTTCGTTCTATATATCATTTTTTAAATGTAGCTATAGGTAACGCCAAAGATAAACCAAGTGAAAATAAACGAGCTTAAAAAACTTAAACCAACGTTAAGCAAACTGTGCCGACATCACACTGGACGGATATTATGACATCACGGACTCTGAGGGGTGTTTTAATTAGTTTTAAATCACTTGCTCCACAGATTTAAATATTTTAAAAAAACGGAATGAACTTCGGAAATAAATAGTAGTGCCAAACACCCCACTAACATTATGTATAAGTTATTATAGAATGTTATTACCTGAACATAGAAAGCCTCCCCTCTCGTCAGATAGAATCCTCTGTCATCGCCCTGGACTGCAAACAGGCCAGCTGCGGCCACTGACAGCAATGCTGGAATTCATAAGTTACTTATATGAATGTAGGTATGTTATATTTAATAATTACTAGCTTTTCCCGCGGCTTTGCCTGCGTAGATAAGTTTTACCCGTGTACATTGTGAAACAGCGCCCCATATGCAGGTGTTTTGTTACTTAGGAGGTATTAGCGGGCGCCCCGCGACTTTGTCCGCTTTAAGTACCCTATTTCATCAAAATCTGTTCATTAATTTTTGCGTGAAAGAGTAACAAACATTCATCCTCACATCTTCACATCCTTACAAACTTTCACCTTTATAATATTAGTAGGATAAATAATAATAATGTTTACAAATTTACACACGGCTGTTTAGTCCCAAACTAAGCCGAAGCTTGTACGGTCGACCGCACGTCAGTGGAAACAAAACCAGTATAAACTGGTCGCTTAGTATTGAAACTTCAAACTAGGCTAGGCCAGCTCATGGTCTAAGTGTTTCCAGTGACGTGCGGTCAACTGTACATGGGTACTCAACAACTGATAAACATTCATAAATACTCTAAATAAATACAAACACCCAGAATCCGAAAACTAACAGATATAAGCTCATCACACAAATTTTGGTTCCGGGTGGGAATCGAACCCACAACCTCTGGCACAGTAGACAGGGTCACTACCAACTACCTACTAAGTTTCTCGGAGTGTAAGCTCGGTATAATAATACCACAGATTTTTCGTTGAAGAAAAACTTTTAAACGTAACCTGCTCTAACGCCATAGGAAAAATTCTCTATGCGTGCCTACCAGCCCCCGTTCTCCACTCCAGAACTCGTCTGCGACAGATGTCAGCAAAGAAGAACGCTACGCCACGTTGATTTTAATAAGCCGTGTTGTTATGAATATACGCCTCTGCCCAACAGTGGGACAGCATCGCTGTTGACATGACTGGCCAAATGCTCAAAAAATTGATTTGTTTAACTGTACACTGGCGGGGTTCACAAACACAGTTCTAGATTATTTATGTAAGTTTATCATCATCATCATATCAGCCTGTAGACGTCCACTGCTGGACAAAGGCCTCCCCCAAGGATCTCCACGACGACCGGTCCTGCGCTAACCTCATCCAGCTGAGTCACGCGACCTTCACCAGATCGTCGGTCCACCTTGTGGGAGGCCTGCCTACACTGCGTCTTCCGATACGTGGTCGCCACTCGAGAACCTTTCTGCCCCAACGGCCGTCAGTTCTACGAGCGATGTGCCCAGCCCACTGCCACTTCAGCTTCGCAATTCTTTGAGCTATGTCGGTGACCTTTGTTTTCCTGCGGATCTCCTCATTTCTGATTCGATCTCTCAGGGAAACTCCGAGCATAGCTCTCTCCATTGCCCTCTGGGTGACCTTGAGCCTTCTTATGAGGCCCATAGTGAGGGACCACGTCTCGGTACCGTATGTCATCACTGGCAACACACGCTGGTCGACTTTCGTCTTGAGAAACTGCGGTATTTGGGATAATAATGTCTTGACTATTTTAATTAATAAAGTTTAAAGTTTAATGACCTGCCAGCAGCGCCAGGGCAAGCTTCACCATGACGACGTGCGTGTACTTGAAGCCGACGCGCTCCTTGGAGGACATCATGGCCAGTTGCAGCACCGACAGCACGCAAAACACGCCCAGGGTGGAAACACCTATCGCGGCGACCACGCCAGCGATGTGCACCGCCGCTGTGGAAGGGAGACCGTGAGATGAGTACAAAAGAAGATGGAAAGGAAAATATACGTATACTGGATAGAAGGCAGTGTCACGCTTATGGAGTACTAGCTGTTTCCCGCTTTTCGCCCGCGTAGAAAGGGTTTTCTCGCTGGAACAGTTTTTCCCGAGGTACCTATCTATAGCCTATATTATTATGATATTACTGTAAAGTTTCATAAAAATCGGTTCCGTAGTTTTTGCGTGAAAGGGTAACAAACATCCTCACAAATTCACAAACATCCTTACAAACTTTCGCTTTTATAATATTAGTAGGAAGTCTAAGGGCCTCTTACACCGCTTACTGATAAAGTCACAGATACCCTATCTGCAGTTTATCTGACAGATAGCCTATTTTTTTGGTTTCACAGGTATCTGATTGCCTATATTTTATATAGTCTATCACACAGATTTATCTGATAGATTAGTTTATCACTAAGATAACTATCTATAACAATATCAGGAAGTGGTGAAAGAAGCCCTAAATGTAGGTACTATTTGATAAAACTTGAAAAATAATAATAAAATGAATAACTAACTTGAATAATTATTTTCCGAGACATATCATAGAGTGTCAGTGGCGTCGGGGATAAGACGCGGCCTATCATATCGAAAGGTCCGAAGTTCGATCCCCGGCTGGGTCATGTACCAATGGGGTTTTCTCGAAACTTAAGTACATTTACTGTCTGCTCTCAAACGGTGAAGGAAAACATCATGAGGAAACCTGCATATGCCAAAGAAGAAATTCTTAGGCGCATGTGAAGTCTACCAACCCGCACTGGGCTAGCGTGGGGGACTATAGCCCGAACGCCCTCGTGTGAGGGTAGGCCTGGGCCCCAGCAGTGGGGACATGTTAATAGGCTGTTGATGAGACATATCAAGAAAACTAAAAAGGCCAAGAAAATTAAAAACGACGGACCCTATACTTCGTATACTACGACGTACGCTTTCATTTTTTGTGTCTCGTGTAGCCGAAGTTACAAAAAGCTCTTGCAAACAACAAAGTTTTAACTAACCTGCAAACGTCTCAATTTCTTTTCTTTAAAATTGGCATTCCACTCACTAAGCAAAATTATGTGTTCACAATTTTCACTTTCGCATTCATTATACTCTGAAAAGGACTGCTCCTCTGACAAAACTAGACATATGACTGACAACATAAAGGCTAGACCTACCTGCCTCACGCGAACTCCAAACTTTACTTTCCTCACTCATTTTATTTCACAACACGTGTGATTACGCAAACTATGAAGCTCAGCATTTGTGAATGGGAATAGAAGGTAACATGAACTAACAGAATCGGGAAGAGAAAAAAGGATGGACAGTTGTTACACTTCAAAAAGGTGTAAATCTATACAAAAAAGTGTACAAAATCCTATGTTTGATATTAAATCGTCAGAATACAAATTACGAAAGTTGTACGGTTTTTTTAATTTAGACGTTACAACCACAAAACCATAACAACGATTGTTCGTAAAAGAACAAAATAAATCAAATGGTTTTGTTTGTGTTTGTTTTATGTATTTCTTGTAATTTACAGCCGCTTATAATACTTTGTAGCCGCCACGTCATCTGACTGAAATAACCAAAATTACATTCTTTATCGGTAATTTAGGGCCGTTTTCCTGTCACGCGTATTTGCGCCCGCGTCCTGGCGCGGCGCGCATGCGTGCGCCCGCAATCCAGTCCTTTCATACAAGCCTTTCCTGTCATGCGCGCCGCCCGCGCGCCACTTGTATGAAATTGGCGGCACGCATGCGCGCCGGGCCAGGACGCGGGCGCAAACACGCGTGACAGGAAAAGGACCCTTAAGGTTTGATATCGCACAAATTCAATGACACCTAGGTCGTTAGCGGTCAACAGTTTAAACAAAAAATTGAGGTACGTGACTCAAGTTGCCAACAAGGAGGGAGGGAAGGAATAGTTCCCTCCCGATAATTCAACAGAGCCTTTACTCCTTATCTTTAGTTGACCACGTTATTAAAATAAAAATAAGATACATTGGCCTAAGTTCAACTACTTAGTGTTTAAGTAATTAGTAGGATAATGTGGTTATGTATTTTACACATTTGGGTCGGATTTCAAGGCTGTAGTGTTACATGATTCAGGTCATCTTTTTAACCTAATGGCCGGTCAGTTAACTAATGTTTAGTAATTTAGCGCCGTACTGTGTTCAGCTAGTTTCATGTTACAATGATACGTGACAAGTCTGTGTTGATTAATATTTTAAATTTTAATTAAACGAAGTGACTTCGCGTGAAAGCTTTTAATACATTCCATTTGTGGTATGCTAATAAATAAGATAAGCATTATGCATAATCAGTTTTTTTTTAGTTATATGTATTGCAATTTACAAAATCGGTAAATAGACGTAGTTTATAATCACTATAAAAATATACAATGTTCTTTATCCATGCCGTTTCATAAATGTAGGTATATTTATCTTATTTCCGTCTTTTCATCTCAAAAATAGGTAGAACTAGCTGACCCGACAGACTTCGTTCTGTCAAAAGCAAGTAACTACAATTCCAATTTTTCACCCCCGTTTTCTCCCCCCCCCCTCTCCCTTTTCTTAAAAATGTGAAAATATAAAACCCGTCACTATTTATATAAGATCCAGACTCTAAGCTATCACTGTACATACCAAGTTTCATCAAAATCCGTTCAGCCGTTCTTGAGTTATAAGTGTTCACCCCGTCCCACCCTCCCCCTCACCCTTAAAATGTAAAATCCAAAAACCCGTCATTATTAAAATTTTCACCCCCCCCCCATCTCCACTCCCCCCCCCCCCTCCCTCCCGCCCCCAATACAAAATCCCGTCATTATATGTTTATATCCGGGAATAAGTATGGGTTATTTTTTTATACAATTTTTTTTTATCACTATAGAAAGTTTCATCAAAATTAAGTTTTTTCCCAGCGGGAATATCCAAAAATCTATCATCATTTTTTTATGATATCGTGAGAATGAGTGGACGTCGTAGGGCGACAAAGGGGAATCAAGGTTACTTACGGATTGTTGGGATTTTCTCGATTTACGGGCCCGTTGATTTCTTCTATAGGTGGCCTAACCAGTGTAACCCGTGGCTAGGACGAATTCACATAATGGTTTTTCACAGCACAAAATCGTGTCGTGTTCGCTCGCGGTTCGGAGTGCACTGCGGCGTCGAGGCCGCGCTCGCCGGAGTACGGGAAAAGTGGGTAGTTGGAGATTAGCATGGAATTGTAGGTAGTGGGCAACCACTCATCGTCACAATACAATTCCAATTTTCAAGTTACTTAAAAGAAAGCCTTTAAAGAAACCGATACTCCCGTGAAAATTTTCACCCCATCCATTCCCCAAAGGACAGGTACAGTTTGACTTGTCTACAACTTGGGTCGAGTAGTTGACGCCACGGTGAAAGAGATGGCGCCACTTTGTACTTGAATTGAAGCTATGACAAATAAACTGAGTTTCCCATGTTATCGAATAGTTGACGCCACGGCGAAAGAGATGGCGCCACTTTGTACTTGAAATGAATTGAGTTTTCCGTGGGAACAGTTTACCGCGGTAAAAAGTAGCCTATATGTTATTCCGGGCTATAAGCTATCCCTGTACCAAGTTTCATCAAAATTCGTGCAGCCGTTCTCGAGTTATAAGTGTTGTAACAAACACGACTTTCTTTTATATATTAAGATTTACACTTACATAATATGTATTAGGTATAGTTGGGTTGGGAGTCTTCGAGTATAATTTTGACAATATTATTGTTTCTCCACAAATTATTTTTATTTTTGAAAACTGAGCAATGTTCATGGAATGCAAGGCCGTCTCTTTTTAATCTACGTTCTGAATAAGCAGTGTTATTAATTAAGATGTTAACACTTGTCCAAACATAAGATTGTTAAGTTGTTACTCACATCAGCTTTACTTGATTTTCGTGAGCTAATCTCTATGATATCATACACTTCGTAGCATTTATTATAAAATGTCAGAACTTGTAAACTAGTAACAATAGGTACCTACTAACATTTTTCAAAGCCCAGGTTATTGTACAATCTGCTCGTTGCTTTTTAAAATATTCAAAGACAAACAAGAAAATAATAGGAGGTGGTTCATAATTTTTTGTACGCATCGCTAAGGATGTACTATGTAATCATAATCATAATTTTATTAATAACTTCCGTTATAACTTATAAGTCAATTCTTAATAGTTTTAACCGATTTGCATTCACATTATAAATGAAATAAAGGGTTAATGAACATTGTTTTTCAATTACATTGTAATGTTTAATTTATTTATTTAATAATTTATTGTTCACAGAAACACAAAAAAAAAACCATATAAAGCAACAGAAAATTATACAAATCTGTTCATCAGAGGCCCATAATCTGTATAAATACAAGGTCACTACACTGTGACTACAATGTACCATCCGTGGTACCGTGGTACCAGCGTGTTCTACAGAGCGTGTTACGTCATCGTATCGCACGGTAACCGCAGAGCATGGGGTCACTATCGGAGAACATTCAGTTTTCCCGTTACACGAGCTCGCTGGCAAATGCAGTTACCGTCCTACGCATCCGTACAGCAGACAATAAAAGTCATATTTTATCCGTTTTAACGAAGTCTGTCCGTCTAAAGAATATTGCAGGCCTTGAAAGTAGGTATGCAGTAGATAAACAGTGTTTTTATCTATATTATTAAGTTACGTTAGTTGAGCTTTCGACGCTCGGACTCCATAGAAACTAGGCGGCTCATCCGATCTCCGATCCGATCGATGTTTATGTTTTCTCTGTAAAATTCAATTCAATTATTTCAATTTTAATTCAATTATTATTAAGTAATAAACTATAACCCCTAGGTTCCCTAAACAAATTATGGTTCTTAAGTCAAAAAATTTTATTTTTCTTCTTTTTTTATGTGATCTGAGGGTATCATCAGTTCATCACCCTCTTACCTAAATTCTGCCGCCAAATACTTAGCAATGAGTATTACTTTTCGCGTTGTTAAGTACTCCTCTCCTACAAAACCACTGGATAATTCGAATGTGGTGTTCATTGTGAAAGCAAAGCTTAAAAGCTTCGCGGGATACATAACGCGGGTGGTAGAGCTAGTTTAAAACAAATGAATCTAATGTAAACCACAGACATAGATTTATGTCTGTCTAATAAAATGTATTATTCTTGGCAGGTTTTCCTAAGTACTTCACGCTTCAATAGATCTACTAATCAGTCGTACGTTGCAACTAGACATACCCTACCCTATATTAAATAAAGACTGGTTTGTATCCTAGGAAATACTCGCGGGAAAATCTAACGACCGCAGATGTAGTCGCGGAAAGGAAGTTGTTATACGCTGCAATGGCAATAATAAATGCAGTTAGCTACCTATATCGATTGATTTGATTGCATTCCAATTGTTGTAGAAGTGACTCATTCATTTCAGCTTCAAATTCTAACAATGGGTCAAGTCCTGATTTATACGTACGATTGACGACTTATTTGGATCGTAGTTATTTTCTTTGGGAGTTAGAAAGGAGCATTAAATGTTATCAATAAATGAAATGAAACAAAACATCCGATTCTTCCCAGCTCTATATAACACCTTGCAAGCGGTGGTAGATAAAAAATTGACGTTGTATAAATATACCCAGTGTACTTACATGCAATAAAATAGTTTTGACATTGATTACATTTAAATGGAAAAATAAAGAACATACATAGGAGATAATAGCTAGGTACACATGTAGAAGAGGAAAGCTATATTTATATTACCTATAGCTGTAGGTAAACAACATCATACTTCACAATTTTACTTTTTTCCAACTGTAAAAGCCGAAAATGTTTTTTGTCACAGGTTGTTTTTATTGTTTATCATACTCAATAGTCAATACCATACAACCATTTATACGCGGGATGCCCTCCTTTTGCCTTCGCCGTAATCAGGTAATTATTCAAAGTAGGATACACATCTACTTGGGACAGATCTTGGATAGCCTGTAAAATAATCGGTAATCTACCACCGCTTCAGCAGAGGGTGGCGGGGTGGAAAGACGGCAATCCTAAGTATGATCCTTCAGGTTGTGTTGGATGTGCCATATCTGTCAACCATCTTGAGATGGTCTGGAAACAATTGCAATAAAAACAACGCAGTCATCGCGAGACAATGGCGTGACATTGAAAACTCCGCTTGTAAAATGATTGTTCTGTTTAAATTGCAAGTTGCAATGTCACTCATAGGACGATGGTTATGTTATTATATTATGTTGATAGAATTTACTTTGTACGTTTTTTATTTTTCTTATGAATAAACATAACGTTGAAGTGACAGTGGGCTGGTCACATCTGTCGGAGAACCGAAATCCGCAGCGGTAGACGAGTTCTCGAGTGGAGACCACGACTGGGCAAGCACAGTGTGGTACGCCCACTAAGAAAAATAAATGGGAATTTGATAGGGTGGATCATCTAGTTATTCTAGTAGTGACAGATAATTATTTTGTGGGTTGTAGAATGTGAAGGAAGAATACATAGTTATTAAATACATAATATGTTTAAATATACACAAATGTTTTTAGTAGGGCGCACATATTATCTGTCCATAACATCACATAGAGAATCTATTGACTACTTTTAGAGTTATGTAACGCAGGTGATGTCATCATACAGACAATGTAAACACAAACATGGCTATAATTTCTGTGGAACTACATATATAGGCAAAGGTTGCATAATACAGTAGCTACTGTCAGTTGAGGCTTTAAACTTCGTACGTGATAAACGAACTAAGTGTGTACTAGATACAAATCTACAATAATATAATAAGGAGGTAATGTTTGCGGGTTTGCTCTGCAGGTAACTACTATTAAAAATTCTTATACAGTTGGAATGCTATGAAGAAAATATATCGTCGGCTAAACATGTAAAACTTTCATGCCCACTTTATAGTATGAACCTTATGGGATGAAAGAAAAATAAAAGAATTTTTGAGTTCCTAGCAGTTAAATAGTTAGCCGACTAACCGTGTGCGGATACAAAGTGGCGACAAAGAATAATATTCCCTACAATGCGAATCAATGCGTTAAGGCTTTCTTCGTCCAGCTATTTCTCGCTACTTTTTATCCGCACTGCGCGAGGTAAGGAGAGTAAAGTTTTTCAGATCGTGGATACACTGGCAGGGGGGCGGCCCACGCTGGGTTCACAAAATGAAACCGTGCAACCCGTCTGTTGCTTATTTCAATCTAAACGGTGCAAAATTTCTTAGAAACTGTAAAAACATGGATAAAAACTATCGAGTAATCGGCCCACAAAAGTGCATGGACTTTTATATAGACACGTTTATAGACGGGCGGCATTTTTGCACGTCTGGCGATTCGGCCTAACAGCGACGTGAGTCACGACTTTTATTCTTCACATTATAAACTAAATTGTAATAACTTTGTCTAACAATTTGCAATTTATTAGTGACGTTATCAGTCATATTTAAAAGAAAAAATGTTTAACCCTGAAATCAATTTTTTTTAGTTTTATAATTTTGAAAAAAAAAACTCTTTTGATACAAACATGTTACTTGAAGGCACAAATACTTTCGATACATAGAAGACAACATAATTATGCTGACCTAGATTAAATATTAAAGGGAGACAAGAAACTACTTATACCTTCTTAACCTTCCCAAACGTTTGTTTTTGAGTTGGCAAAGAGGAAATCCCAGAATACCATTTACTGTACATAAATTCTTCGTGGTCGTATCTACTAGGCAATAATAAAGAAAAAATTACCGAAGCACAAAGTTAGGTATGTTTCAATTGCAAATAAGAGTATTTTCCTCCTCTAGATTTTCCTTAACAGTTATCCGGTATGATTCAGACACCTTCCCACGTGGACGGAAAAACATTAAAAAGCAAACAGTTAACACAATAGCCTAGCCTACCACAGCCCAATAAGGCTAACGTCGTCCAAAAGGAATCTTAATCAAACACCTGTGCTAACCTTCGTTGTTAACTAAATTTGGTATGCGAGGTGCGTAGGCTGCAGTCTCCATATGTGTATTTGATGGCACGCGAAAGATAAACGTGCTAGTAATTGTAACTGTCAATTGGGAGGTAATTACGGAGGTTAATAGGTTTTTTATTGCTACCAGAATGTGCAGTAGGGCTGCAGTGACAATGACCTGTTGATTGCATTTTACTTTAGCTTCTTTTTCCGTTTTCTTACAAGAACTTAAATCCCTTCTTAGGGGATGTCTGTCTAAACCTACAGCCCAAATTGAATTTCTCTCGTATCAACGTGTATAAGGGAGCACAATAAGATTAACTGATTCAAATGCCAACCTTACTTGTTGGTATTTCTTAGTGCAACCGGTTAGTTATTATGATAGATCTGACAGCCTATAACATTCAAATTACCCTAGCTGCTAAGGGCTAGGCTATAAATGCTAGGCGATAAGCGTTGCACAGTTGCATAGCCTAGTAGTGTTGATGACCAACAATGTCTACTGAATAATGCCGTGAATGGCAGGCTGAAGTTTAATTTTCCCTAAACGAAGCCATATTGTGAGTGATATTATGGCATGGCCAAAGGAACTTTACAATATTATTGAATGTGCCAACTGCAACTTTTCCACGGTCTGCGCGCCAAACAGTAAACTGAAGGATGCTTTGAAAACAATGAAAGCATTACACAAGTAGTACATCAACTGCACAATGACATTGTTTTAGCATTAGTGCTCAGCAAGGTACTTTGTATCAGGTTCATTTTGTTTGTTAGAGTCGTCTACACGAGTACGTAAATATAAGCATACCCTGACTGACTAACATATCAATGCACAATTTATAGTCCCTGTAGACTTTTTGGCGGCTGAATGAATATAGTCACAGATTGTTTGCACATCGCTGACAGTATTTATAGTGTATGTGTGCGTAAGCGAGATAGTGTGATACATAGAGATGTCCAAAAACTTAAAAATTAAAGAATTAGTCAAAAAGTCAAAAAAAGTTGTCATTGCGCAGAAATCAAAACAGCAGCCAAAAAACTTTACGGCGACTATAAAACCGCAGATGAGACCACAGCTATAAGAGTGCATGTCACGACAAAACGTTTTAGTCATTACTGATTTTATTTTTACTGAAATCGCTTAGTTTATATGGTATGACTTAGTGCTTAGAGGAGGCACTTAGTTCCACAATATCATTGTTCACAATTGTTCGAAATATCGTCGAGTGAGTCTTGTTCAATTCAAGAGATGAGATCTGTGGGGGCGATGATAATGTAATAATTTATCATAAATATTTCGGCTCTCCGCTATGTGATACACGTTCTATGTGAATTAGTTACTTCGAGTATTTTGTACTTAACACTTTATGCATACTAATATAATTTGTAAAAAGTCTGCTAGTCAACTATCGACTCTATCTTATTTAAAACTCATTTCGCTATTACGGTTGCGTCATCGACCCTGCACCAAAGCGTGTATGCGTTACGTGGGCATCCCGTCGCGTGGCAGCTCCGGCTCCGTTGCAATGTATGGAACAGTATGAGAGACGTCGCACCGGCTAGCGGCTGCGTGGCGCGTGCGGCGCGTGGCAACAGACACCGATGCGACCTCTCCCATACAGTTTCATGCATTACAACAGCGTGCTGGCACGCGAAGCACGCCTGCGTTCCGACGGTAATTCCATGATGTTATTGGTGTCATCTGTCGCAGACGAGTTCTGGAGTAGAGATGCAGCATTCAGTCAGATGGACTCACGACTTTAAGAAGGTAGCCGGCATTGAGTAAAATCTATGCCAAGCCGCACCAACACTTAAGTACATTTACTGACTGCTCTCAAACGGTGAAGGAAAACATCGCGAGGAAACCTGCACACGCCGAAGAAGAAAATTTTAGGCGCATGTGAAATCCACCAACCCGCACTGGGCTAGCGTGGTGGACTATATCCCGAACACCCTCGTTGAGAGGGTAGGGCCTGAGCCCCAGCAGTGGGGACATCTTAATAGATTTATTTATTTATTTATTTCATATACAATATATAAGGCATTACAGACAGATTCCAAAGCGCCTTACAATTCAAAACTAACAGGACATAGATGATGATGATATGCCAAGCCGTGGACCGCGCGCGGTAGACTGATGATGCTGGGGTCATCTATGTCTGTACAATTAATTATACGCATTCTTAAAACCCGTAATAACATTAGTTTATTATAGGTAACGGAGGGGCGTGTGATAGCATAATTCAATTAACGGCAACTATTGTGAGTAAGTGGTACGTGCGATAAGTCACGTACAAATGTTCACGGCTCTTCACATTGTCCGCAACTTTCAAAATCACACGCTTGCGTCTCAAAAATTAATGAAGCTGTCATCGTTCTAAACATCTTAATTTTTAGTTTTTGTCTCAAAATCCGCCTTCAAGCCGGTGTAATTAAAGTGGTAGAGATAAACTACACATTTCAAACTTCTAACTGAAACTAACTTCGCTAAATAGTAGCTTAATTAATAGTTACTTAGCTCAGGCAAAAAATTAAGTTAAGTTCTATTAAACTTGAGTACATTAAAAAAATATATGTTAAAAGGATACCTAAAACCGTTGGTTCTAGAAGTGCCGCTAATGCCAATGATAGGATGATATGTTCACCCAAACTACTTACTGGATATATAATAATAGATACGAGACGAATAGACTAGGAAACTGAAGTTATTTCCTGAAACATGGGATATACAATAAGAAATAAATAATTTCTGACTTTAATTGCATTGATAACATTCCGAAGTTTTTTGTGAAATACCATTAAGTAGCAAAAGCAATTATAGTTAAGTACTGAACGCGTTTGGCTACTAAGTTATCAAGAAGTCTCAAAAATGTTGTCAACTGGCAACACTTCTCAACTAATTACAATCAGTCCTGGGAGTTAAGGTAAAGTTATCATTTTATAACAGCATCTAAGAGACCTTTGCTTTCATGGCATGTTTTCCATACATTTAGATGCCTTGATATTTTTAAAATAATGTTTTTGGACAAATTCACACACGGCTGTTTAGTCCCAAATTAGGCCGAAGCTTGTGGATGGATCCTCAACAACTGATAAACATACTTAAATAATTATAAATATATACTTAGATACATACAAACACTCAGAATCCGTAAACCAACAGATATGCTCATCACGCAAATGTTGGCTCCAAGTGGGAATCGAACCCACAACCTCTGGCGCAGTAGGCCAGGGTTACTACCAACTGAGTCAACAGGCCAGTCAAATCCGACTAGTCTATGGTAACAACGGCTTGCCTGATCAGTTAGGTATGGCTCTCTGAACCTCTTTCATCATTACTCCGGAACTAACAGCCACCATCAGATCTCACGCACGTCGTTCCCTGACGGAGATCTAAAGGATAAAAGTGACCTTATTTGTATGAAAAATGAACCGAATTCATTGCAGCCGAGTTTATTTGGAAGGTAAGTTTTAGTAGAGTGACATAGTCTTATATTTTTTACAACTCTCGCGAGATAAACTATAAACTGTAAGATCATTTCTAATGCACGTTCGTGCGGAGTCGTAAATAAACGGCTCAGCTAAAACCAGTTTCGTGAATGCTAATCGCCATTGGCGCCCTGGGTTCAGAGTAACGATTAAGATTCTTGGCTCTTGCATGTCTGACGTCATTTTATTCAAATCAAACCGATACAACAGGAGACGTGAGGATTTGCCGAAGCCGCCACTTAAATAATTGGTGTTCGAACTCAAAAAAATAAAAAACTTTTTAACAAAAAAATTAATCCGCCGATTTTTTTTTAAAAGGTCTATTAAGCTCCTACACTAATGTAAATCTAAAAATTTTTGAATCGGCGCCAAACAAACAAGCAAATTAATTATTTTATTTTTAGTAATTTAATAGACTGGCGACGAAATCTCAAATTCCTTCTGCTGAAATCTAACGGCATTTTGTGAAACTATAGGGCACCGGGTTTTTTTAGACTAATTCGACCTCGCTGACCACGATTCTGCCCGGTGCCAACCCCTCCCCCCACCCTTCCCCCCCTTCGCCTCAAAACGTGTATTTTTAGTTTTCTACAAAAAATATTAGAGATAAAAGAAAACTATCAATTACTGAAAGATTCTTCATTAAATTCTCTACCAGACGTGCCATTATATATTTTTAATGGGACTGATAAGTGTCTGATGTATCAGAAATAGTTACGCACGTAATAACAGCTATTTTATTTATAATAACATATGTAGTTTATGACATAAAATACTAATATAATTTATTAAAGTACATTTTAAGAATCATAATTATTGTATAATTTTGTGCTTTATTATTTTTATAATTATGTTATTTTCAGATTGAGCAATTAAATAAGTAGGAATGAAACCATTATTGTTAGGTACTGACTCTCTTCTTGATTTACGAACAATAAAGCTGAACCACAGACTGAATTGAACTAAATTCAAAAACTGATCTCTTGACCTTGGATTATTTACTTAGCCAGAATAAAATAATGAATGGGACATTGGTTTGTGCTTTACGGCGAGGCGACGAGTGCGATGCTATCAAAAAAATGTAAGGGTCATACCGCACTGCTGACCAGTCGTCGGTCACACAATCGCCGACGACCGGTAAACCTGAAGCATATTTATTAATGTGCTAACCATAGCGGGTAACCGTGATCCGTTGGGAAAATATTCAATTCAAAAAACAGTTGCAAGGGATCATATGATCGGTTGGGACAAAATAATCACAATTTCTTAGTTGCATCTGTGATCCGATGGGAACTTTTTGTGTGATCAGATGCAACCCCGAACGGATCATATGATTCGTTGGGAATAACCACTACATCCACACACATACGCACGTGTGCACTCACGTGATCTTCAAGACAGCCGAGTCGCTTTCGATTCGCTCGTCCAATATGGTATTTTATCTTTGGGGTCAATCTTTCGCCTTGGTCTCGCAGAGTAATTGCTAATGTTTTGGCCGCCGCGAGTCGACGGTCAAGTCGACAGTGCATCACGTCACGAATGACCCTATAAGTACGTTTGTTAGATGGGAGCATTGAGCGCATTTTGAATTATTACCTTTTTTTTGTCATTTTTCAACTCACCGTGTTTTAGTCGCCGACAAGTCGACCGATAGTGCGTACTAGCCTTAATAGTAATAAAATTTGATGGTCAATTTTTACGAGCTTTCCCTTAACACGTCCTAATCCTAATAAAACAGACCAAATTAGAGTATGACGTGACATGCGAAGTGTTGGCGCACGTAAGTGTCAAATAACGCAATATACGTGCTAATGAAAAAAGTGAAGAGCCTCGCTTTCGTCCGAATTATATTTGCCCAACCTGTTGATTTAACATGTAAACGGCCGCGCGTTTTATAAATGAATGTGTTTTTTAAATTAATGACTCATGAACTTGGTATTATTAATAATACACGAACGAGTTCTAGACAACACAGATACACTGATCTTATCTTCTGAGGGGGCCAGGAATACCTGGCGACACTTCGACCCTATGGGATCTGTTGTGCCAAACCGCTGTCCGCCAAACGGTGCCCCAATTCGTTTTTTTGGTGGACTTCACAGAATAGTAAATACCAGTCTTTGGTGTATGCAGGTTTCCTCACGATGTTTTCCTTCAACGAAAAACCTGTGGTATTTTAATAAACCGATAGACTGATGACGACATGCAAGAAGTAGAAGCAAAATGGACGAAAAAGAGGACCGCGTGTGATGGACAACTCGCATCAGGGAAGGCCTATATCGTCTGATAACGACAAAGTATTAACACCGACCTACTAACTAGTATATCAACATTTTATTGTCAAAGTTATTGAACACAACTTTGCTATCTCATCCCACTACTATAAATACATACGTAATAAAAACGAAAGTTTGCATGTTTGTGAGTTTGAACGTTTGTTGCTCAATCACGCTGTAACGGCTGAACGGATTTTGATGAAACTTGATACAGCGATAGTCTATATCCTAGTACAACATACAGGATACATCTTAACGCGGAAGAAATCCGGTCCCCTAGTATTATATATTTAATTTCACATTTGGCCTAGCCATTTTCTTGTTTAATTTAATTAATTGCACGGAACTGTCACTTGTATGCAATTAATTATTTATACAAACTAAATAAGTTGGCTGTTTCTTCGCCCTAGTCAAAAGTATCCATTAGAAAATTGATTAGAAATCGAAAACGGTGAATAAATTACCGCGCACGGGAAAGCTACGTAGAAATAATCTTCATATTTTAAAGTGTATTTTAAATGTGCCAGTATATACCAGGCACATATAAAATGTACTTTGGCGTTTTCCAAATTATCAAGACAATTAACTGTCTACTAAAGAATGTTCGAGTAAGAGTGTCCTACTTAGTTCGAGAGGCAATTTACTCAATTGGTCACCAAACAGGTAAACTTTGGCATTTAGCTAGTAATCGGTAATAGCTAGTAAGTAATAGGATCGGACTAATCTGGGGCACTATTTATGTAGCTAGGTTTTATGTGGACATTGGACCTACCTATATAACTAATCTGTAATCATAATTATCGGCAAAGTCCACTACTGGATATAGGTTTTGTCTAAGGAAATACCATACGAGTAAACCTATGCCAGACGGTCATTGTAGTACTCACATGTGATCTGTAATCTTTAGGTCTGTCAGTTCAATCGCTGGGTCTAGAGACCAATGAGAACATAAGGAAACGGGATATATTTAACGCGTAGTCGTGGGACGTGAGTCAGTTATTTCTGTATATAAAACGATTGACAGACAGACTGACTAATCTATCAATGCACAGGTCAAACCACTGGGTTCGCCCGAAACTTGAAATTTTTAGATGGAGGTTCCAAAGACACATAAGTATTTAGCATGGAGACAAATTAGCGGGCAATAATGTGGCAAAAAATCGATAAAGAACAAAGGCGATATGGTAATGCATTTTGCTCCCCGGCTTCCTTCCTTTCCTTGTCCCTCGATACCTTGTTGGCAACCGACCGGCGCCCCATTTAGGAAAACGAACGGCACGATATTTCCCCTTCTTAAGTTAAGGGTAGTTTATACGGAAATATCAACAAAACCATAGCTTAAAAAAGGAAACATACAGAAAATTCGACGCACAAAACGAATCATCCATATTCGACACATTTTTATCAGGAAACATACAAAAAAGATAGTAAGACCTAAATAAACAAAATTAATGAGAATGTGCAAAACAACGTTTGGAAAAAAATACGAACGGAAAAATAGCTTATAAGAGAAAAAGCTTCCGTGAAAATATACTAACAAATCTTAAATGGAATGCCTAGCTGTGTCCGCCAGTGTAGGAACCAAGATAGGTCTAGTTAACCAAGTCCGTTAGGAACTATTAGATAATCTGTGACCAAGCCGCCTCCTTAAAAAAACTTTCACTGATAAAGATAGATAAACCGAAGAGACTATTTAGAATAAGATGTTCGGTGCTTTATTTAAATAGGCACAGGTGAATGCACTGTTCAAACATAATTTATCGGCGTGGCACCTTAACAACACACGAAACCAGGGGTGTCTCCCCTAAAATAGGTCAGTGGTAACATTTAGTCAGCAGTTGGGAAATTAATGTTTCTGTAACATGTTATACGGAACTCTATGGAGCACTAGCTGTTGCCCGCGACATCGTCCGATTAGAATCCAACCCATTGAGCGAAACTTTCTTAAACCCTTTTCTAGGGTGTTTACACTGCCATATATTGACTGCGGCGTGAAGCCTGCGCCTGCGATCTCTGCTAAACTATCTGATCCATCACAGTCGGATTAAAAAAAAACTTTTTGCAATTTTGATAGCTCAATTCTTGAGGAAGGTTAACATCACGCCCTTAAGAGCCGAGAAAAAATAAAAAGTCAAAAACTTATTACTTAACAAGCGGGCGAGGCCGCGGAAAACAGCTAGTATTAGATGAGTAGATGGGTAAACGACGTGTCAGAACATTGTGTAAAACGCGTATCGATATAATATCATGAATCCACGCTACAAAGCAGACGTCTTTGATGTTAAATACGATCTGGCTCAAGGGCGATTTTTAAATATTTACAATAATAGAATATTCTGGTACAGCTGCAGACTAAAGCATTCTATAATCGCTATGGAGTCGTTTATATGAGGAAATCTGTTCGTACGAAATTTTTGTTGTTTGTTAAATTCTAGGGTTTTTAAAATTTTAAACTATCAACTATAACATAACATGCCTTTCTCACATGAATGAATGTGGGATACAATACCTTTTACTGCATATGAGCAGTATATTTATATGTGCGTTAAACAATAATCGGGAATTCGGCAAAAAATTTAGTAAAAAATAAATTTTAAAAGCCACCAAAATGGACAGTACGGTCACCGTCTCGTAAATCATTTGTGCACAATCTAAAATTGACCTTAACGTGTTTAATCAAAGATTTTGTTTTGACAGATAGTACGTCATGTGTCAAAAGAGCGTCAGTGGCCTCGGGGATAAGACGTGACCTATCATATCGAAAGGTCCGAGGTTCGATCCCCGGCTGGGCCATGTACCAATGGGTTTTTTCTCGAAACTTAAGTACATGTACTGACTGCTCTTAAACGGTGAAGGAAAACATCGTGAGGAAACCTGCATACGCCAAAGAAGAAATTCTTAGGCGCATGTGAAGTCCGCCAACTCGCACTGGGCTAGCGTGGTGGACTATAGCCCGCACGCCCTCGTTGAGAGGGTAGGCCTCAGCCCCTGCAGTGGGGAGATTAATAGGCTGTTGATGATGACGTCGTGTGTCGCAAACTGTACAATGTGCAGATCCTATTAAAGTTTTTTTTTAGTTTTCTTTAATATCTCGGTAAGGTACATACTCATATAATATTCATACTCCCGATTTGAGGATCAATTTTTATATAGCTACGTTCCACAGCTCAATCGGTAGGTAACTAAGTAGGAGCTTTTTCGAGTTAAAATAAAAAGCTGAGACTGAGCGAAGCTAAAGAGGTGTGTCAGGATCGCGATACTTGGCGCTCCGTTCTTTCTGCCTACCCCGCCAGGGACATAACCTGAAGATATGTATGTATGTGTATAAAAAAAATTAACTTATCTAACTTAGCTAACTTACTTGACGGCCGAAACTTGGAGACGTCGGAGCCACATTTCTCCCTGTTGTACAGCAGCCTCTTGCACACCCTCCATGGCCCGAAGTAACCCTGGTCGTAGTTCGGATTCTCCACTGAGGACAAGAGGAAACATCACGTCATTCTAGCTACAAGTTTGGAGTCGCGAGGTTAAAGTCCTAAGAGTTACTGCAAGATCGTGACCGCGAGTCAATGTACCCGAATATTGTACAGTCGAAGTCATGCTCAAGACAGGACATTAAATTAAATGCAAATATGTCAGAGGCCAAATTGTAAATATTGTTGGGTTGTATTTAAAATCGTAATTTGAAACATAACTATTTGCTTACATCTTATCTTATCGACTCGGTCAGTAAGAAAAAAGCTTTATCTCAATGGAATAAAGGTTCAACGTCGTCGTACGGCTCGGGTAGGCTTTCGACGACGATTCCCTTATTTCGAAGAAATAAAGTTGTTTCTCCTCTGTTACGATTGGCTTCGATGAGTGTAGGAGGACCCTTAATTTTAAGTGTATCATGCAAACTAAACTATACATTTTAAAATACAAAAAAGGTAAAGAATGTATCCTATATTACACTCTTATACTTACTACATTTATTTACAAATAAATAAATAAACACATAAATATTTAAACTCTAAAGCTAAGCATTTTTGAAGTTCTTGTCTTCATTGTTCGTAAAAGAATCACGTATAATTACCGGACCATTATTTAATTCCATTTTCATTATTTTTGACAAAGGTTCTAGAAAGAATTCATTTTAAAAACGCTGTCAGAATTAATAGTTTACGCGGGCAAAGCCGCACACAAAAGCTAGTCTAAAGTAAAAGAGAAAACGATGTCAACTGAGTACCTCTACACATGCGCTAAATACTAAAAGAAGTTTTACAAGAGTTTCGTAACAACTAATATTTATTTTGTTGTCCATTGATGCGGAATCGACTACGACCTTCTAACGCCTACTAACTAACATATATCTTACACTTTCGACATCACAATTCGTCTTCACAAACTTGTTTGTGAATTGTTATAAGTGGTTCTTGGTAGAGTATTGTCAACAGGGTAATGGGGTGTGGGATAGATTCAGAACCGGATTTTGCATTTGTACTCAATCAAACTCTTAAACTATTTAATGATCCGTATTACATCGTAAATTGGTTACAAAATTATTGCAATAAACATATTATTAAAATATTTTATACCTATATACTGTTGGTTTGTTATAATGTTAAATTGTTTAAAGTCACAAAATGTTGTTTGTTTAAATGTTTAACATATTTGTAACTACCTAGCTATACCGTGCGTCACTGTATGTGAATTATGAGTTATTCATTTAATAAGAGTAATATTTGTTTAATCTTCCTTACCTACTTTACTTTTTCTTATATTTTGATTTTACTTTTCCTCTTGTGAATTATGAGCTTTTGTGAGTTCACTGATGTGCAGGTTTTAAGAGAGGTGCAGTCCAGCACTGGTCAGATTGTATCGTAAATTCGTAATGTACTTGTGTGCGGCCTCTTCGATACTGTTTATTTGCCTCTAATGAGTGCTAAATGGATTCACATCTCCTTGAAATTTCTTCATCACGCTGCGACGTCTTGCACGAGTGCGCTGATTCAAGAAGCAAACTAACAATAACAAACAACAAAAAGAAAAAATGCCGCATTGAATTTTTGTAGTTGCCATTTTTAAAGGCAAAATCCTGTAAATTACTTAATAGTACACTATCAAGAAATGATGGCTTTATCCTCTAACCTCGGAAAAACTAATTGCTTCCAGCCCGGCATAGACCGAAACAGTGTCTTTTGGTATTTCAACATGTGCTACAAATAACAATTGTGTCGGTTGACTGATTTAACAAGCAAGATTGGTTCAAGTCTACATGCAACTAACACAGTTACCAACAAGATATGCCAACCCCCTCCACCAATAACAATTAAGTAACACCAAACAAGAATACCACCAAATACATAATAGAATGTAATTAAATATACTTTATGGCATTCTAGTATGACCTCTAGGAAGCTTTCACATATTGGGAGATTGGCGGCATGCAAGACTGTGTATTTAATACGCAGGAATCATATTTTCTGTCAAACCAGGCGTCAAAAGTTAATCAAATTCACAGACTGTAACAAGAAACTTAATGATAGATAACATATTTTTCCTAAAGTATTTCAGCATGTCCATGGTTTAGGCAAACGAGTATGGCCATCTGATCATGATGTTGAAAGAAGAAAGCGACTGCTGTAGTGATAATTTTCAGTTGCGGTCCTGCGTGATTTTGGCTTACCGTCAATTGATTTTGCCGATTATTTTCGCAAGTTTGTATTACTGCGGAGGCTGGCAACACGCTAAAAAGGCAACACCGAGAGCTTCGTCACGACTTCCTGCGTGTATTCTAATTGAATTCATACAGTGTTGCGAATTGGATGCTCGCTAATTGTGTAACGAGGCTTAGCTCTCGCCGCGATCTTTTATCAGGCGTAAATTTCTGCCTCGCGAATTCAAATAACGTGAATTCTCAACATGTGTGGGCTTGGCATTGTCTTTCTTTACAAAACACTACGCTAGAGGAGGCCAAGTGCAAGACCACGAAACATCCAGTATTGTATTATATGGGAAAGTAACTATGTTTATTTTTTCACGCCTAAACCGCTGAACGGCTTTGGATGAAACTTGGTGTGGAGATTCATCGAGCCCTGGTAGGACATCCGCTACTTTTTACCGCGATAAACTGTTCTCAAAGTTGCAAAAACGGCCATATTTTTTTACTGCGTTGGCTTAGAAGTTTGATTTTTTCACAGCTCTAAGGTATTACAGACCTGAGTATTTGATTTTAATTTCAACTTGAAACCTCCACGCGTTACTGAGAAAAAGGGTATTTACAGACAGACGGACAACAAAGTGATAATATAAGGTTTCATTTTTTCCTTTTGAGGCACGGAACCCTAAAAATACGATTTCGAAATGGAAATCCTGTTGTTTCCAAATGGAGGCAACAAAGTTCAAATTCTCCATGGATCTTGCTGTTTCAATGGAGCGTAAATTACCACTAGTAATTATACGGTGCAACAACTACAACGGTAGCCAGATCTCATTAAGGAAATTAAACGAACGCCGCGTCTTGCACAACAGCTCACATTTGCACCTCATTAATGACGATGTGACTCACAAGTCACG
This sequence comes from Metalampra italica, assembly GCA_949699065.1. NCBI lineage: Eukaryota > Metazoa > Arthropoda > Insecta > Lepidoptera > Oecophoridae > Metalampra > Metalampra italica. Next base: position 5,189,362 of record OX452989.1, read on the forward strand.
TTGTCAATTGACTTCGCGATGACCGACATTCGAAGAGTGAACTTCAAGTAATCTCTTAGGAGATTTTACTATCTTTAAACAACAAAGAATGGCAGTCAGGAAAGTTAAAAATATATTACGACTCACATTTCATATTAAATGTATTCAAGCAATTGCAAATTATTTTCCCTGTGGTATATCCGTAACAAATATGGCGTAAGGAACAATAACTATTAGTTAAATCCAGAGAGATTTAAAATTAAACCGTAAGTAATTTAACCGTAATTAAACCGTAAAAATGCAGATGAAGGGCGTCGTGCGTTATAATATATACTTATATATACTTCATTATATTACGACCTTGCCACATCTCGTTGATCGTCTCGATCGATTAGCCTCTATTATTTTTGGAAGGGACAGCTGCGGTGCGCTTTTGTTCGACGATTTGCCAAGCCATAAGAAAGAATTTACATAAAAGAAAGTAGATAATACAAAGGTAAATTGTGAGAGCTGCCGACTATGGTCAAGTAAGATTGAAACGCATAATAGTTAAGCAACAATGTGCATAACTAATGAAAGAACACGCGTAAATATTGCTGGTAATCAAAACGAAATTGAAACTGTTATTATGTAACAATACAAACAGAACACAGACAGTTGAGTTACAGCGATGAATATTGTAAAAGCCATTCGTGACTGAGCAGCGGTTGCAATTTCCAGTATAACTGTTAAATCATTAGAGAATTGCACAGAACAATAAGTCATAAACTGGGCAGCGATAAACTTTACGATCCCAAGCCGTCCCGGTAAACCGATAGCCTAGATATGAAAAGCATTCGTTCTCACACCTTAGCACAGTCCAACACAAACCAAAGAACCCATTCATCTATGAAATGTTCAATTAAAAATAAATTTTCCCCTTTGTTACAATTCCCCCTAAGAATGGCGCTACTATGGTACTTAGTTTTTCCCATCCATGTATTTGCCTGTGCTTCTTGAATAATCACCGTGCGTATGAGAAAACAGACCGGAGAGAAATTATAATTTCTGTTTCTATTGCTGCATCCTCTGTAGAAAGCACTTTAACCACATGAATAGCATTTTCCTACGAAAACTTAAATACCTATATAAAATAATGTCATACAGTCATTTATATGAGCCTGTGGCTTAAGATATCAGTATTATCCAAGAGTTAAAGAATATGTTTTGAGCATCAGAGATTGCATCTATTCAGTGGGATGTCTGGTCGAGCGATTTAGTTCGTTCAAAAGATACGAAAGCTTTCAAAGATAGTTTTCTTTCAAAAACGTTTAAGACTACATCAAAGGTAACTGAAGTTTCAAATGCAATGAATCCAATGATAAACATGTAGGTAATTGAACATCATCGTTACAAAAACGCAATGTATATAATTAGCGTTAGTTAGATAAATGTTAAAAACCGTCAGACTCGACACTTCATTTAGCATCAATGTCATGGACAATGAATGAAGACACTGGAAAGACTAATCGCCAAACAAAAACACGGAAGAAAAAAGTACTGTAGACCTTCGTGTTCCGAGATCAACCGAGGTCATTGCCTGTCAGTCAAAAAAATGGCATTGTCATGCAGACTATTGATTGAACCCGATACGAGCAGACCTCAACTACAGTTATTCAATTGTAACTCCACAACACTGGTTTTGTAAGAATTTTCTGAGCACCTGGCGAGATATGCGATTAAGATGAGAGATATGCTCTCCGGTCTCATCCCATGAAACTATTGCAGTGGTTAAATAAGAAAAAAATTAAGTAAGCCTGTTGTGACGATTGGCGAGCACAAAAAAGTTAGACGTATTGAATCGCTATAAAATCTGGCGTCGGCCGATTTCTTTCTATTCGGAAGATCCCGTTGTCAGAAAGAGTAGGTGTGAATTAACAGTTTGGTTCGTTTTAAATATAGTTATAATGCCTATTTTAAGGGGTCTTGTTAAAATAAAATTGTAAGCCTCAATTGCTTCAGTCATCCATTCATCAGACTTTTACAAACTGTCATAAAGTGTATAAAAGTTGTTCAGTTTACGTTTTGTTAATTATAAATGTAATCCTGAGGCACATTAGTTTTACAATATTTGGAAAAATTGCAGAATTTAGCGAATTTTTATTACAGCGTGTTGAATAGGCATTGATTGGAAATTCAAATTAGATTCCACGCAGGGACGTGACAAAGCAATGGAAATATTAAAATTCATCGAAGCTATTTTAGACACTATACCTCATTTGGATATTTAGAGGTATTTTATAAGGTCAATGCTCGATGTCTACGTAAATAAAAAAAAACAAGCCCATAACAACGGCCGCCGTGGCACATCTCCCACAACTTTTGTCACAAAGGTCTTAGGTTCAATGACCCGATTGGCGGGCGTGCCACCATTTTAAATGCACCGTGGGTCCCTGACTGGCGAACATCTTATACCCTGACAATTTACGTACCTATGGTATGGAAGTTGCATGCAAATACGAAGTTTTTTGCTGTCATGGTCATTCATTACACACAATGAGTTGGCCTAATCAATGGAGTTAATGACTGCTTAAGAACTGTATTAAAATAATAATTTTGCTATGTAGTAAGGACAATCCGAAAATTAAGTCACAAGGTAATTAACTTATGCCTGCATCTGCCAATGCGTATTTTTCTCGGACTAAAAGTAGGTAGGTACGACGAATAGCTCTTAAAGCAGATATGGCATCAACCGTTTTATGCTGTAGAGGTGGTAGAAAAAGGATTGTATTTTTTGTCCATATTACGTTACGTTGAAATAGTGCGCTCGGCAAAATCTCATCAAATCTCAGCTTAAATTTTTAAAAACCCTCACGCAATTAATGGATGCCTCTTGTCATTATTTTTCGACGATGGTAGTAAATAAATCCCACACCTACAGGCAGTAAAAAACGAATATCATCTCGTAAATAGGATGAATACTTCATTACAAAAGGTTAATAATACGAGTATCTATTTAAAGATAGGATTAATTAAACTACACATCACTAATCTCGTCATTTTCATCTTAAAGGTGAGTAGAGGACTTAGAAAGGCAAATGTAACAGTATACGTGTGTACCATAGCGCGGTGTGCCCTACTTTGTGATCACGAGCAGCGAGCGCTGCACGCCTGCGCCCGCGCCGGTCTGCGGGGCACGATCCAGAACTCACATTTTAGGGGGTCAAATATTTGTATGGTCAAAGCATTATTTTTTAATGCATATGAGTACAATGAGTACATTTATACACGTCAATTTTAATCCACCACCGCTTTCTAAATATTAGCGCTGTGGCTTAGTGGCTTTGGTGCTATGATTTGAGCGGCCAGAAGTCGTGGGTTCGACCTTCGATTCAAACTGGGGACTGATAAGTTTGTAAAAGTTGGTCAATGGGTGTTATATTTTGTTAATTTTCCAATTGTCATAAATTATGGACCATAAACAAATAGAAATGTTATGACTGTAGAAAATATTTGTTCCAAAGTATTAAAATTAAGTAGCCATTTTTACATTTGTCACTTAGCTAAAAATGTAGTGCGGTACATTTATTTTGTCTTGGTGTTTTAGGGGGTCATGACCCCTTTAATCCCTTCCTGGGAGGGCCCTTGATGAGAGAGCAACTGTGCAACTTCCGTCGTTGGGTCCGGTTTTTACGCTGTAAAAAGTGTTTTACTTAAATAAAGATGAGCACAGCCTGGCTCAGTCGAAGTTAATCTTTATATGATGTTAGTTATTAAGTATTTCCTTTTCCGTTTCTTTTTATGTCAACACAACATTACTATTGATTGAAAGATTGCAATATTAATTCATATCAAGTGAAAATGTATTTCAATAATTAAATTATTTTAATACCTAGTACAGTCAACCGCATGTCAGTGGAAACACTTTGACCTTGAGCTGACCTAGCCTATCAGGGAGTTTCAAAATTATGAGAGATCAGTTTATTTAAATACTGGTTTTGCTACCACTGACGTGCGGTCGACTGTACTATACGCAGCGGAGGTACCTACCTACAATACAAAGCATTCGGTATAATATTGGGGCTTCCAGGTTTCTGCAGCGCTTCTTCGGATTAAGGGGTTAATTAATAAAAAATAAAAAAATTCGCGATTATGCCTAAAACAACCGCGTCCCTGATCCGCCGCGTGAGACACTGCTGTGCATTGTTAATAAAAAGGTTGATAACGCTATTTATTTATTTTTATTATTTATTTATTTAAGCTATCATTATTTATATTATATTTACGTTACTGATCTTAAAAACTTTGTAACATCCATGTAACGCAATCAACAATAAAGATTATGATATGATATGACATTATTATGACACGTGTCTTCTTCCGGTGTCTCATAAAAATAATTATTTATAATGTTCTTGCAATAAATTATATTCTACGTCTGAAATAATGTTTTGAATTTGAAAGCATACTGTAATTTATATCTAAAGGGTACATTAACAACCGCCACCAAACTTTCTATCACTAGTGTATAAAAGGGGGAGACGTTAAGTATTTAATTAAATGCTATTGCAAACAAATTTTTATATTTGTCTATGTGTCAATAAATATCAAACCCCTGTTAGAGATATGTCCTGATAAGCGAAAAGGAGATTTAAGAACCATATTCAAAGCAGCATTAAGTATTTTTAATTGAGGGCTGCGGTGAACATAGTATGTATGGCGTTTGATATAAATATCAGCATATTACATGACACAAAGGTCGCAGGCGGCAATTTAAATTATATGACTAATTAAAAATCTGTTCTATTCTAAAAAACTAGAATACATGTACTAAAATGAAGTTAGTGTAATTACTTACTACTCTACTGTATATTAGTCATTCCCAAACCTGGAAAACAAAGTAATACTTACAATAGTATGACTGCAGGGAGAACTGTATGTCAGAATCATCTGAAAGAATTAGTATTGCTATGGTAAATCTAATGGTGCACAAGCAAACTCAATTGTGGGGTGTACAATACTACATTGGAGAACTAAAAACAAAATGTACACAACATAACTCATGTTTATTGCCATAGTGATCTGCCCAGCAATTTTATTTTGACCAGTAAAGTACATGTCGGAAACTATTCATGTTAGAAGTTTGGAGATCAGATTAGGTCTAGACAAATATCTAGTTCACACATGCTTACATGAATTATGTTAACCTTGTAGAAAACCAAGTTAGGTAACCAGTATTCTAGGAGATAAATAATTCCTGCTGGATAACTGGTTAATTATCTAGCAGGAATTATTTTTCTCATAGAAAACTGGTTATATTTACTTTAGTTTTCTACAAGGAATAAGGGAATATTTTAACAGTAAGTGATTAATTTTGCAAAACATCTCTGATAACAAAACTGATGTACACAACACACATACCTACACAATTACATGGCAAAGATCCATTTTTTTTAAATACATTTAAAGGATCCAAACTAGTTAGTATTTCAAAACAATCCGTACAAAAAACAAATTGCATTGTAGTACAATAACGAAATATTTGAAGCAAAAACTGTTGGTAGTTAAGTCTTGGTATTAATATTAAAAATTAAATACAAATTTGATACTTACAACTATAGAAGTATCCCCAAGTAGGCAGCCCTACGGCGATGGCACCGACAACAAAACAGATGAAGCCGAGCACTACAACGGCTAGGGAATACAGAGCCTTGCCATTGGCCATGGCTGCATGACCGAGACAACCTCCAGTGTTCTATTCATCAGGAACAAGTCAGTGTCCGGTGAGGTTTCAGTGGAGTCGTGAACATCTGTGGAATTAATATTGGAGTATAACTTAACATAGCTTAATATAAGAAGAGGCAAGACATTTGGAAATGGAAAAGACACATGATGGGATGAACTTTAGCAATGATGGGAAAATTAGCACTAAATAATAAGCATAGCATTACAGGTACCGGACTAGCCACACAGTACCTAAATTAACTAAATAAATCAGGGCTCCTCTTAGAATGAAAATACATTTTTTTCATCTTTTGTGGTTGTGGACAGGAAGGAAAGAATCAGATGTTGAATTTGTTATATAATTTATAGATTCTAAAATCAGTAAACCACTCAATAGGTAAGTATGTGGTCCATTTATTAATTTTATGTGGATAATACCTATCCTATGTTAGAAAAATTAACAAGTTTGTCAAACTTGTTAATTTGTGCTACAAGCTGACCCTAAAAAATTAAGAAACAAGATAGGAAGGTATTTATTTATATGAATATAAAGTTGATTAGTTACAGTAATTATTAATTTGGCTGTGGGGCTTGAAATTAGTTAGTTTTTCAACACTTATCCATCAGAATGTTTAGAATCATTTGGGACTAAACAGCCGTGTGTGAATTTGTTCAAACATTACTATTATTTAGGGTGGTCTGAGATTAAAATATTATTGTAGTTATTTTGTGAATGTCCCTAATAATATTAAATTATAAAGTTATTGACCACTCTCATGGGAGAGAGATATGCATGTGTTTGTTACATAAATAAGACATTCTGCAGCACCTATAGATTTTCCTTTTGAAAATCAAGTTAAATACCTATGCTTGTACAATAATGCTGTTTACAACTGACATTTTAACAAATTCACTCTCCTACCAATACCATAACGTTATAAAAATAAAGAAGTGTTCATAATGTAAAAAATTCAAACCGGTTTTTGGGCAAAGCATGCAAGCAGTGCCAAAACATAACGCACGAGTCCAATGTTCTCAAAATATTCTTATTGGAAACCAATATGTAAGCAACCACAAATAAAGTTCTAACTCATTGGAAACCATTTAACTGGAATTTAATGTAGTAAATAATTCAAGCTTTATCGAAGGCTAGAACTACAGTTATTCGGATGTTACTTTTACTTACATTTGCCAAGTCGTTTCTCGAGAATTCGTCACACCAAAATCACTCAAGTATGCAAGTTATCACAATGGTTTGAACATCTCTTTTTCACTTTGTAAGACAACACCTGTTTTCACCCGAATGCACAAAAGTTCACTCACAATCTATTCAAATTCCAAAAATGCGACACACCTATCATCAAGGCATTGTTTTATTACAACAAAATCGACAATTTTGTTCATTTCATTACAACGATAATTAAATCCAAACTAACTGTAGGTACCGTAGTTACAGATTTAAATCTGCGTGAGAAAATACGGACAATGAATTCTAGCAAAGAACGCCGCGCAAACACCGATTCCGCGCGTACGAAGGACCTGAATGTGATCGGTAAATAAACTGGTTTTTTGATTCTTTCTTTCTGTCATTTTTGAGTTGAGCGCGGTACGTTGCCACATTGATATTAACTGATTTGTCATGAGGATGAACGAACAACCAAATTTGAAGTATCTCGCTTACATGTGAGATTATGAATGAAGAGTAAAAGAAACAGCTTACATCTGTCAGCTTGGCCATTATCTCTCCCACCAGACGGACCAGTGAGAGACTAAGATAATTTTGCGGGCGGCTACCTAGAGAACTACTAGAAATTAACAATAGTTGACATTACATTAAACACTTTTCTTCACTACTAGCGCCACTTGAAAATTCTTGAATAATTTTGTCATTATGTCAGGCAAGGCAGGGCGCGCTCCGATTGGTTTTCATAACGGCATATAAAAAACCGGAACTGTAAGGCCCCATTCGCACTGGCGTAATTCAAGAGCGCGATTTTTTTACTTCTATCTAGATAGAACATGTGGGCTTCTACTGAGCCGTTCACATGGACGTGATTTGTTTGATTTGTTTTTCGTATGTAGGCGTAAAAAAATCGCGTTCAACGCGCGTTAGATTTACGTCCGTGCGAATGGGGCTTAGGTAAAGGTTACCGACCGAACCATACTTTCTTTGGTACACTAAGGTAAAGGTACTCAATGCAAACAGGCTATTTGAAAGTTTTAACAATTTTAAATCCACAATAAACAACTAAAATCTAAAATAGAATGTTTATTAGAGAATCATATTGTAAGTATCTATATTTTTATTAAGTCTTTTCGTAGGATATAGTTTATTTCTACATAAATGTGTATGTCTATTACTACTCCGTGTTTCACTAAAATTAGGTAATAAACATATCTCCAGACAATGTTTGGCTAGAAGAATTCCTTTTTTACAAATAGCACACAACACACTAATATGGATAAATTACAACACAGCAGTATATAATACTTTTTAGAAGAAAGTTCAGCAGTTAAAATATAAAGTCAAATATTATGTAGGTAGGTACAGTCGAACAGACCAGTTTAGACCAGTTGGTTTTGTTACCATTGACGTGCAGTCGACCGTACAAAAGTTAATTATGCGATATGCAAAAATAAATTATGTTTTTGAATACCTAGTAAAATTTAAAAATAATTATAAAAATCATGGATTACGTATGACATACAATATACATGTAAGTGTTTAGTTTAAATACCTTAATAATACTGCGTCCTCGGGACCACTACGAACTCTGCAGAGCTGGAGGAGATCTTTTATCAGTTACTTGTATATCATGAAATATCTTATTGGTGAGTATTGTCTTTTTAATCCCAATGAAAAGTTTATGTTAAGTATGTTTTAAATTAAGTTATTCATCATACTTACAACAATAAGATTTGTTATAAACTTACGAGACAGGATTTATAGTTTAGCTGAAACTTCTGAACTGGCATACGTTGTCATTACGATACGAGGTCAATCTATTTTAGATTTCGCCAGAAGTGTCGTAAATCAACGTCTGTGGGAAGGTGGTGGAAAGCATAATTTTTATTAACATTTATTCTTCTGACTATAAGTTTGTAGAATTTTAATGTAGTTAAACATATTTTTAATCAGAACATAAATATTATCTATATAAACGTTTGTGGTTGTGACCGAATAATCTGTGTAAATCTATTTTTAAATCAGTGAACTAGGTACTATAATGCTTGCACAGTGATTTTGATATAAAATAATTACGGGATCCGTTGACAACAAATGATCTAAATATGTTATTAGTGTTCTTGTATTTATGTTCAACAGCCTGTAAGTATAAGTACCTAAGTAATGAATCCATTTCTTTAGATAAATTAATATCAAAGCGAGTGATTCTTGAGCCAATTTTTAAATATTTAAATATTGCACTGCCATTTAGTGATTAGTTATTACAAAAAGCTATCCTATTTGGCTAAATTTAATCTATTTTCCACAGTGTCAGTAACACTTACTACAGGAGAAAATGTAAGACAACCATTGAATTATTTTATTCGCTTTTGGTATAGTCACGTTTATTTTATTTTGACTGTTTTTCTTTTATTTTCAGTTGGGTGCTATCGTATGCGCTGAAGATGGCGATTGTTTGTCAGATAGAGAATGTAAAGAAAAATGTGATTGTAATAGGTCCGTTTAAAGTTCATACTAAATTAGGTATCCTTAGGTTTTTAATATTATGTAATCCTACAATTTTACATTTTGTACTAATTAATTAGTAAGTACCTACTTACGTAAATAATATAGTAGCAATAACTGCCAGATAAGAATTTATGATTTAATTAATTAGATGCTCAATTATGATTTGGCTCTAGCACTTCATTATTTTTCACGGTGCGCAGTAGTTCCGCACGCATTGCATTATATACATACACGCGGTGCTCTGAACTTAATATTAATATTTTTTCAGACTTTACTATTACAATGAGACTTTAGAAGAGTGTGTCTTGAACCTAGAGTATTTAAAAAAAGGATTGGTGGAAAAATATAATGCACAAGGTAAGTTTACATTTAAATTGAACTTTAAGTTTAAGTAGTCAGGGACACAACATAAATAGACAGGTTCTGCATTATCCTAGCGGATAATGTCTATCTTCTATACTTATCTAATCATCATCAACAGCCTATTAATCTCCCCACTGCTGGGGCTCAGGCCTACCCTCTCAATCTCTCTCTCTCTCTCTCTCATACTTATCTAATAAAACTGTAGAAAAGTTGTTTCTGTACATTCAATATTTTTGGGAAAAACTTGGTCGGGGGTACCTTGCGAACGATAGGTACCTACCGAGACCAAAAATGCAACTTTTGGAATTTTACTCCCGTTCAAAATTTCACCCCCAGTTTCAAAATCAGTTCAGCCGTTCTTGAGCTATATATGGTGTAAATAACACGACTATGTTTTATATATTTAGACCCCCTTAAATTTTCCCGCGGGAACAGTTTACTGCGGTAAAATGTAGCCCATATAAATTATTCCAGTATATATGCTATCGGCTATCACTGTACCAAGTTTCATCAAAATTAAGTTTATTTCCCGAACAGTTTACGGTGGTAAAAAGTAGCCTATGTGTTATTTCAGGATACAAGCTATGACCGTACAACGTTTCTTCAAAATTCTATCAGCCGTTCTTGAGTTATAAATGGTGTAACTAACACGACATTGTTTTTATATTCTTATTTTATTTATATATTATTTATAAGACTAAGTTACTTACTTCACTAATTTAAACAATCAAACTTAGCTCCCTATTCAATGTAGTGCCCAAGTTAGAATGAAGTTGGTCATTTATTAAAAGGCACAGACTTTAAAACATAAATTCTTACAGATTATAGTGATGTTCAAAACGGGGATGCTTTCGCAAGTATGTTTCTGTATTTAAAGTGTCCTTCAATTGCACTTTTGTGTTTTTGTCATATTCCTTCTTGTTGTAATGCTATACACAGACACCCATTTCATGTCGATTCTTTATTTCCCATTAAATAAGCATGTGTACCTACATGTTAGTCATATTCTACCCGGCACAGTGTAGCCATTTTTAACTACACATAACTACCTATTAAATATACAGAGTGTTTAAATGTTAATTTCAATAAAATGTTTTCTCAAAACACACTGTATATACCTACATACATAGTACCCACCTATTGTGAATATTTATTAATTAGTGATTCTATTTTTAAGTAATTAATATTCTAAATTAACTAATACCTAATATAATCAATTTGTTGACGAATATTTATTTATGATTTGCTAAACAGATAATTTGGACAAAGAAGCTGCGAAAACCTTTCAAGGAATTCTAATATCAGCAATGTTATTTGGGGTATGCACCATTATATGCACTTTGTCGGCATGTATTTATTGCTGCCGTATAAATTACACGTAAGTATATTTGTGGCTATTTACCAATATTTATCTAAGTAGGTAGGTAGCTACCTATGAGCTTCTCGCCCTGTGAAGTGAGTTGCTCGCTAGTGATCTCCCGAACAAAAAAGTCCGTGTTCCAGTAGAGAAAGCTTTATGTAGTAGAAAGCTTATAAGTGATAATCTAAGAGTAGGTAGGTACTTAAACTTAGTCTCGAAGTTTCAAGATTGAAATATCGAAACCAACCTCACCTCTTTAATAGTTAGTTAGGTACTTACCTATAATTAGTGTGGATAACTTTGTAATAATCATGGGTATAATTATTATTTTCAGAGACGGAAAGCTTAAAAAAGATGTAGAAGCTCTAGCTCAGAAGTTAAATAGAGACGGAAAATCAATAAAACCTAGAAAAGCATCCCTGAAGCCTGTTGCCGAGAGTTGTAATATTATTGTGGAAGATGCTGGTGTTTTCGTTGTTTGATGGCCGATTTTGGTTACAGAGATTATTTCGAATATCCTATGTATTTTTTTATGTAGGTTCGAAATTCATGATAATTAGGTAGGTATGTATCTCGTCGGTATCTACTTAGAATTAGAATAGCAAATAAACAGACGGACAACGAAGTGATCCTTTTTTCCTTTTGAGGTACGGAACCCCTAAAAATGGAATGAATGAGTGGAAGAAGAATGGTAGATGAAATAATTAAGTGTTTAATTTCGGGTACCGTAGATATTTTATCATTCTGTCTATGCGATGGATAGCTCAAAAACTACTGAATCGATTGAGCTGAAACTTGAAACATACCTACATGTAAAATTGTCTGGAATTGATGAATAAAATAGAAAAGTTTTAGAAAAAGAATATTTTCAGATATCATTAAAACAGTCAGAAGACGTAACTCTGCATAATGTACAAACGCCCCCCCCCCCCCCCCCCCCCCAAAGATCTCCCTAATGACCGGTCCGCACACTTTGTACGACTAAGTTGAAACTGAACTCACTTGCCTCAAAAACTCATATTTTAAAAAGCTTACTTTGCGTGCTGTGCATATCGCGCAATCGCGCGACAAAATCGTCGCAATAATATGTTGCATTGTGAATGCAGCTTTATTCAATCACTACCTACTTCTATAGCGGTGTTACCCTGTAGATTATGATGATTATGGTGATCTTAGATTTTAATGGAACACACCATAAAAGATCACGTCCACACCAATACCAGTATACATTGTTTTCATTCATTCCAATCATCAAAAAGAATCACACGGAAGACATGGCTGTATGGGCAGAGACCCTTTGCCTTTGGAGGCCGTGCTGTAACCGCCGGTTTAAATAAAGAAATAATACTTAAAATAAGACAGGGCTGTATGGACGAAGCTTCCCTTGCCCGTCCTCAATAGAGGACAAATCAACAAAAAAAAAACATTATGAATGAATGGTGGGACGTATACTATACCTACTATTTATTTTGTTTGTGTGTGAATGGTGGAGGGAATGGTCCACCATGCATGAATGCATTGTTTGTTTTGTGTGTGTCGTAAAATATAAAAACAAGTGATTGAATCTATTTGTATTTTCTACGGAATAATACTGGTATTCTCCGGAGTGATATTAGTGAGTACCTATAATAAAACATTGTCTTAAGACTTACCTATACACAATTGCGTGATACCTGTTTTCAGCTGCAAATAATTTATTTTGTACGTTTTAGTTTTATTTACTTTTACCAAAATAAAAGCCTAGCGTACCTAATGATCTAAGTAGCCAAGAATGTTTCAGGTGGTAACTCTAGCGCGACGTATTTGACCACTGGGTGTCGCGCTGCCCTGGGCAATGGAAATGACTTCGATGGATATGGTGTTAGCGACTTTATTAGCTTTTACGAGTTTGGGAGTGTTCAGCTGCTTATTCTGTTTATGCATGAAGTACAAGTGAGTAAACCAAACTTCCAATTATTTATTTTCTATCTTTCGTGCGAGTGGCAGAGCAAGGTGAAAGTGTAAATCATAATATTTAATATGTTTACGATATAAATAGTGCGCTCACCATTTTATTTTCTTCGCCACTCTCAATCCTCGCGTTTCCATCTAGCTGTTTTCAACACTCGCGTTATCGTCGTGTCCATGACGGCTGGCTGATTTCTCATGTGCTAGCGAGTAAATAGACCCATAACACAGTGCTTGCTTAATCTACATAAATAATTCTATGTTCCTTCCATTCCATCATTTCACCAAATGTATGCATATCGAACCAGTATTGTGTAGTCCTGTTCTAATAACATGAATTTTTATGCTCTCAATGTAACATCTGCCACAGAATACATTATATCTACTAAAAGTATTGAAACTAATGCTATAGTTTGAGTGTGAAGAAGGTTGTAGACAAGGCATATTTGTATGATGCCCAGCCTTTAACAGATTTTAAAGTTTAAACATTAAAATGAGTCATCATTGCGAGCCTGCACTGGTTAGTGCAGTGCAGGACATAGGTCTCCCCCAAAGCGCGCTGCTAAATCCAATTTTCGGTTCTCCACATCCAATCCCTGCCAGCCGCTATACTCATGTCGTTGCTCCATCTAGTCGGGGAGCGTCGCACCCACACTACGCTTGCTCAGCCAAGGCCTCCACTAGAGAACTCATCCCAAGCGGTTATTGGTTCTCCAACAGATGTGCCCAGCCCACTGCTGCGATCTACTAACTTTTTAAGCTATGTCAAAGGCTTTTGTTCTCAAATTTTTTAAAATTTGTTTTATTATAATGAGTGCTTGATGTAAATTCCAGTGACTGGAAATTGAAGAGCTACATATTGGAGACAGCGAAACAGAGAGGTATCAAGGTGGACCTTGAGCAGTTGAATGCAAGTCAAACCTGCCCATCTCCTCTCGCGAATCAAAACTGCACTATCATGATACCGGACGTTGGAATCATCCTTTAGCTTTGCAAGGTTACAATCATTCCTTTGTACGGTTGCGGAAATTAATAATTGACCATTCTAAGGTTCATTGTTAGTATGCCATTTGGAAATGAAATGTGTGATTTTCCTTTGCCAAAATGTTTTAATATGCATATGTATAAAAAGAGTCAAATTAATTTTTTTAACGCTACCACTCTGTTACAAACAGAAATCCTGCAACATTGGGGACAAACACTAGAAAATCGTTTATTACAAGACGGGGTTGATTACATGGGACGGGACTGTACAAAACTCCCATGTATGTGAAATAGGTGGAGAGTCGTCAAAGAAAAAGTCTATCATGTGACTGCTCAAAATACCACTGTTTTTGATAATCAGTCAATATTTGGATGTATAGATTGAATTATGACAACAACAAAAGTTACTATCTGTAACTCACAGAATGTAACTGGGGTAACAGACCAAAATGTAAAAAGGGGATATGCAATTGCAGTTAAGATTTCGAATAAAGATTGTTTAGATTTGAGGTGTGTAGGTGGACTGTTCTTCGCCGGGAGTTAGGTACTCCTGCTTGCGCCTGCGAAGATGTATTTCAAACTGCTTAAAATTTAAATTCACTATAGAAAAATGATCTAGCAGTGATCTTGTAGCTTATGATCTTGTATGATCTAATGATCTTGTAGCATATGCGTGTGTGATTTTATTGAAATCTAGTCAATTGTATTCTTTATTTAAGGGACAACAATTCACATAGGTACTTAGCCTATATGGTTCTCATGTAATGATCTCATTTTTAATAATTATTAATCATAGCTTCAAAATTTTGAATCTCATGGCTTAGAGTAAGCTTTGTAAACTAGGTACCTAATGAGATTTAAGCAGAAATCTTGTAAGACCTTTAATAAAACATGAATTTAATTGTGTCTTAAATGTTTTAAAAAAACATTGGTCCTTTTAGTAACTTTATTCAAATTGAATGTAATGAGACGAGAGAAATATTCTTATGATTTTATAATTGTATGGGCAATTGTTGTGGTAAGTAAGGCTTGTGTTGCAAGGACTATATGGTCAGATTGCATTTTGTGTATTGCCCATATAAAAAGAAGAGTGCAATGACTTACTACTTGTATCAGAAAATGGTATTTTCACGCCCTTCTCGCCAAATTGTCGAAATGTTTGTTAACCGTTTTCATTGGCTATGGTATAGACCTGTGATTTGAAATTCTACTGCACCAGTATTGGATCAATAGCTCAATCTGGGAGCGTAGCGAGCGGAAGCTTAGCGAGCTTTTTCCGTGTTCTGTGGCTCAATGAGTCAATGCTGGCCTATATTTAGACTTATCATAGTTTACTCTTAAGTCCAGCCCTCGGGCTTCGTAAGCTATGCTCAATCAAAATCTACTATAATACTAATTGGTTAAGGGGCTATGATATCTCACAGCGGGTCGGATGATCCGTCGCTATTTCAACAATACTGTATCATTCATTTTGTAATAAATATGCAGTAAAGTAGAAGACTTTTACTAGTTATTCACGATTTCGAAAACACAGTTCGTTAAAATTTTCTCAATTAAAAAAAATTCCAAAGTTAACCATTTTAAGAATTTATTTTCGCTACTTTTATGTAATAAAGCTACGTACAATCACCATATTTTGAGTACTAACTGTACTTACTAATATGCAGATCACATAACATTTGAATTTACAAAATACACATAACTTTCGGCAAAAAAAGGAAAAACCTAAATCTAAGCGTTTTTGAGCCAGCCCAACTTGAGCCGCATGGCATCTCCCTACCCCGCGTCAGTCCCGCTCTGCCAGTGGCACGGGGAACACGTGTCGCTCGCCGCCATCCAGCTGTCACTCCCGTCACACGTCATTTATTCAAATTATATTTTGAAATAGGGTAGCATCTTTGTTGCTATCCTAGTGTTTTTTGGAGTACAGTCTCCTTGACTGAAAAATGACTGGATGTTTGTTTGTAATTTGTTTCGATACTTGGTTGTTTGACTTGACAGAACAAAAATAGACGACGACGTGTCGACAGAAGACTACAAAAGAAATTTTCTGAAGATAATATTTATTTTCCAATATCTTTCTTAATAATTTCCCGACCGTTTAGTATAATAACGAATTTTTTAAAATGGGAAACCAAGGTAACAAAAAAAAGAAAAGACTTGGTTGGCGTAAAAAAAAAGGCAAAAACTTGAGTAAAGCACTAAAGTGAGTATAATTTATTTGGTAAAGAAAATTCACATCGGGTTAAATTATTATACGTAATCATAAATGTACTTATCTTTCTCAAATTAGATTACGACGATCAGGGGCATCCGAAAATAACCATGGCTCTGACAAGGAGAATGCTCCGAATAAAACAGATGTTAACATATATAACAACATGGAAAAGTAAGTTCTGAAGCAACATTTCGATTTCGGGATTATCCAATTTATGAGTACTAATAACATAATACGGCTGATAGGTAGACTTCTAGGCGGTGGTAGATAAAAAAAATTGACGTATAAATGTACCCAGTGTACTTACATGCAATAAAATATTTTTGACTTTGACTTTGACTGTGTCGTAAGGCAAGGCAACAACACTCGTCCATATATGATTGTTGTCCATATAAAGTTGCGGACCAGGACGCGGGCGCAAACACGCGTGACAGGAAAACCGGCCTAAATGTATTAAATTTTGCTTACCAAATGTAAGACATGTAGAAAATAATATGACTTTAGGTACATATAGACTAGAATTTATTAAAAGTATTGTGTTCCTTGGTATAACTATAGATTCATCTTTTCAATGGGGGCCCCACATAGCTTCACTAGCTGGTATACTAAGTTCGGCCGCCTATGCCGTTAGAAAAATTTGACAATTACTGATATTGCTATCGCAAAATTAGTATATTTCAGCTACTGCCACAGTAACATGGCATAAGGCATCTTACTGTGGGGTCGAGCAGCAGATATAGTGACCATTTTTATTTTGCGAAAGAGAGCTAGGTATTAGCTCGATCTATAATCTGCGTTGTAGTCATTAAGAGAAAAGTTTAAAGAAATAAATATACTAACCGTATCCAGTCAATATAGATTTGAGAATATTTTGTTTAAGTAAACCCGCTGTAAAACCACAGCCGCCTGCTGGTGATGTCCGGATGGATGATGAGGGTTTCACTATCGTACAAACTACCAGGAGATATATATATCTATCTTGAATATGAAGCACACAAAGTTTAAAAATCACATTATGTAACAATTTGTTATTATAAAATAGACGATTCTTTGAATGACAAAGACGCCTGATATTAATGTTACTTGGTGATGTGGTACTCCTATGCTATAAAGAATGTTGACATTGACTGTAAATAAATTATTAATACATAGTGTTTTTTTTATTAAGAACCATCTTGGACGGTCAATATTGTGTAGCTTACCCTACATAAATAGTGCGAGTGAGATAGGTGCGCTGACGGCGGCGGTGGGAGAGGCATGCGGGGGGGAAATTTGAATTTGAGCTGACATACCATCGACTCTTAATAATTGTTTAAAGTTCCTAAAACATAAATATTTTCAAGAATTTTATTATGAATATATAATTTGAGAATGGCGGAAATTACTTGTAGTTTTGTAGAATATATAAACTCTTTAGAGGTAGACTGAATAGAAAGTTATTGTATCTAAACTAATAATGTATATTTTGTCATCACTATTATACCAAATACTCATTAATATATATTTCAATAGATTTTTATGATGTTTGGAAGCGTTACTTGTATCTGACTTTAAAATAAGTTGTGTTTTTGAGTTTAAAATGTATATTAGGTAAGGTGACATGCTATTAGCATGGGCGTTATAGCATGTAGTCTTCGTATAAGTTTTCTATGGTCTGAAGTGGCAAGCACTGCGCATTGGATAATGCTGTCTCTTCCAGGGAGGATGTTGTAAATTCTTTCAGATCAATTGTAGACAGATTACTGTATAAAATAATAGAATATATTATAAATATTAAGTTAAATCTTTCTAGAAATAAAAAAAATCCATTTCGGAATATTCGATAAATGTTTATAGGTGTCCAATAGAAGTAAATAGTTGAATTTTGCGATTCCATACTCCAGACTAGTTCTATGCGAATGTGTGTATAGAATTTAAATACACTGACATCTTTTAATGTAGTTACGTGTGATTTGGTATTTGAAAACGTTTTTGAATTTATATCTATTACTAGTTAAAAACGACGCTAGTAATTTATAGAACAGTAAGAAATATTTATACAGGTGTAGAAAGATGGATCCTAAACTCTTAAACCACTGGACACTGCTTGTAGATTATGTGAAAATATAGCCCTCTTGCCATAGGTAGCTGCTGTATTTATGTCGTTTATGTCGTTTGTTAAAAAAGAAGACGACTCAATATAAAAATATTAAACAAGAAGTAGGTATTTTGACTTATTGAATAAGTTTGTATAATTCGTTTGTTAAAAAGATGAGAGAGAAGTTATCTTATTGAGAAATTGTCTTTTCATTATATTTAATCTCCCGATTACTTGGTGATTCTAAGGTTTTTAAAACCAAATCAAAGCAAAAAGGTGACCTCGGCGGTTTGAGTGAAAATACATTTGGTTGGGATCCGTATTTTTGCAACCTGTAATAGCTTGTGAAGGACTTAGGGTCGGAGCAGACCAAGCGGAAAAATGCCCGCGCACTTTCTGACGTCATTGTCAAATGAACAGCCTAAACTGCGGTCATTAATACTATTAATAGTATTGACGATCGCCGCGCGCGAGGCATGCGCCTGTCACGTCCGCACCGACCGCGCGGTACGGCGTTTGCCGCGCGCGGCGGCTCGCTTTTTCTGGACGCGCCTATTGTCAAATGAACTATATCACTGTAGCCTAAAGAACAAAATCGTATGATGACTTCTGTACGTCGGCGTCGCCTCGCGCTCACGTAATTCGTACGATTTTGTCCTTTAGGCCGTTCATTTGACAATGACGTCAAAAAGTGCGTGGGCAAATTTCCGCTTGGTTTGCGCAGTCCCTTAGTGCGAAAGAATAGGAATATGATTAGCGTGATATAGATGGCCTTAGCCAAGTGATGCCAAGTGCTAGCTTGCGGCATTGTCTAGAGAGAATTACTTCGAATACATTCCGTGTTTATAGTGAAGTGGAATTTTGTGGAATCTACAAAACTGCATGTACTGCATTGTTTTCAAAAAATTTATGTTGTATAAAATGTTGTGTTCATTTTAACTTTAAAGTGCTTTAAACGTGCATACTTACTTCGGTACCTACCTATTTACAATATTTTCTTTTTAGAGATATTTTTTAACTTTTAAAAAAGATTTGAGGTCACAATTTTATTCGTAAAAATGTATTTTAAAAATTTGTAAGTAGTTAATGGAGAAACTTTGTAACTTTATCAATACCTATACATAACAAAGAATATAATCTTTGGTAATACATATAAGTACTTATACCGTCTAGTTAGTAGCGCACAGAACTAATATTAAAGGTCCTCTACACACGAGCGATTATTCTTATGACACTACTTTTCATTATAAAATCATTCACTTCAAATTCAATATCAGAACCTTTTGGTTCGTTCATTATTTATTTATTATTTATAGCCGATGCCCCGCGACTTCATTCGCGTTATACAGTATACTATTTAAACGTTATTCAAAAATTTTTTTCCCGTTAATCATGCCAGTTTCTTAGTTTTAAAGTTTGTCAATAGATGGCGTTAGGTGTATTTTACACCCCGCTATCTTCTTGTTCTTCGCAACATATTTAAGTTAAGGGTGCAAATTATCCACCAGTTTTTACCTATTTATATAATATTAACCTTTACATTAACCTCTTTATTAAACTAACATTTATTTTATATTAACCTCTTTATTATTTAGATTTAACAGTTTTTTCTACCCGACGCAAAGCTACGTACGATTCCAATTTCAAATTCACTTATTATGATATGACGAAAGTTTCAGTCGGATTTTCAAATAATTGATGATGATAGATGAATGTTACATTTTATTAATTCCTCTGTGGTTATGGCTCGACTGGTGACGCTGTTTTTTGTCGCGTTTGTGATGCGATTAGTCGCACGTGTGTAGAATAATATTAGTTGGGTAGGTACCTACCTAGTGGTGCTCCCATAAATTGTGTGACTGAATGATATTTTTAATTCGTCTATTTCTAAAAGAACCTGTAATTTTAGTGTACCTGCCTGCCTAGTCAAAATAAACGTATATTGAAAACTTGAATGTTCTAATAATTTATAAACTTTTTAAAATACCTAGTAAAGTTATGCTTACGTTAAAATTTTATGCATGACAGTTTTAAACTAGTAGTTCCGTGAGAACAGTAGACCTCGCCAGCCCATATAAACCAAACCTAAAAGAAACGAACAGAAGTCAACTTTGCAGTTGGAGACAGATTATGTAGTAAATAATAATTTGAAAAAATAATTCTACGACTTATTTTAGAGATGGAGACTGATATAAATGCAAAAGTAAAGAATAAATGAGCAACTGGAGGCGTAACTGTTATCCTACCATCACAAACTGCAATTCAAGTCCAAATTGTCGTCATTTTTGTCGCAAAAAGCCAGATTGACAAAATCTAGTTTTTAGTACGCCGTTTAAAAGTTACAGGGGTTTGTTGGTGCCAGGCTGACGTCATTCTGGCATGGCCACCTGGATATATATATCTCGGGAACCACAGCACATAGCAAGCTGCTGATTCTGTGGCAGTTGTGTAGATAGGTATAAATGATAATAGTGATAAATCTATCCTGAGGCGTGATACGAATATCGCCCGCAGAGATTTGAGACGAACGTGATGACAATGTATAACTGTTTAGATTCAGTAGGTACTACTTACCTACTTGATATAGTCTTAGACTTGGGCAAATTGCGATCCTTATTAATGTTTATTAATAGGTAGGTTTATTAATGTTTATGGACAAATTCACACACGGTCGTTTAGTCCCAAATTAGCCGCAGCTTGTTCTATGGGTACTATACAACTGATAAACATAGGTAGGGACCTACTTACTTAAATATATTTTAAAATAAATAGACATTAATTGACTAGCTGATCCGTAGGTAATATCTTCTCTCTGCCGACATACGTCGTTCTGTCAAAAGCTAGATATTGATTGCGGCAGTTTGTCTACGCACAAAGGAAGTACCTACCTACCTAAGTCAGACGATTTAACAGACCTACCTACAGAAATGTGGTCTATCTAGACAAAATAATAAATTATAATTAACAGAATAAAATAAATCATAAATCATGCAATCAATCAATAAAATAAATTAATAAATATTAATTAATAATAATAATGTATGGACAATTTTACACACGGCTGTTGAGTCCCAACTAAGCCGAAGCTTGTAAATGGGTACTCAACAACTGATAAACATACTTAAATACTTTAAATAAATACATAAATACATACAAACACCCAGAATCCGAAAACCAACAGTTATGCTCATCACAAAAATGTTGGTTCCGGGTGGGAATCGAACCCACGACCTTTGGCGCAGTAGGCAGTGTTACTACCACTACGCCAACAGGTCAGTCAAAATTAATTAATTAATTATTATGCATGGGGGGCTCCCCCTTCCCCTTAAAATGTGAAATCCAAAAACCCGTCATTACCCGACATATTTATAACACATACATTTACAACTTTGAAGTTACTGCCTTTAATGAAACCGATACTCCCGTGCAATTTTTCACCCAAGCTACATAAATGTATAGCAATGGTCTATAAACGCGCTTTACCTAATTTCTGAAAATCTCTAGTATAATATACCTACATTCAGGAACAAAAAAATTATAATGTTGACGAAAATATTATGTTACTACCTAGATATACGAGTACGTCAGGCTACAACCTACCTTTAAGCTAACTCTATTGAGCGGCAGGTAAGTACACCACACTTTTTTTTGTCAATGGAGAGTAGGTACCTATTCTCCATGGACAAAAAAAAGTGTGGGTAATATTTACCTATATTTTCCCCATAATATATCGGGTAAGTTTTGTGTTCCCGGAAGGATCGAGTTTTGAGTCGGGGGAAGCTAACTCTTACAACAAATATAATATCTTTCCCATTATTCATGATATGTTTTATTTATAAGAACTTGAAAAGTTCCGTGTCTTTACGTAAAGTACTGACAGGGTAGACAAGTAAGTAGGTACTTAGGTACCTAAATAGTGTACCTAACTACGCTGTTGGTACATACGAATACACGTTATTGAATCGGACAACACATTTATAGCCTCTTGTAAAAAATAACACTGGCCTGCCCTCTCGACGAGGGCATAATATACGGGCTAGCCACCACGCTAACCCAGTGCGGGTTGGCGTCTTCACATGCGTCTACCTTCTTCGGCGTTTGCAGGTATCCTCACGATGTCTTCCTTCACCGTTAGAGAGCAGTCAGTAACTAACTTATCATCAGCCTGTACTAGTCCACTGCTGGACATGGGCCTCCCCCAAGGCGCGCACTGAACCCGATCCTCGGTTCTGCGCATCCAGTCACTGCCAGCCGCCCTACACTACGCTTGCCAAGTTGTGGTCTTCACTCGAGAACTCTACCCCAGCGGTTATGGGATCTCCGGCTGATATGATCAGCACACTTCAACGTACTAACCCTTTGAGCTATAACTTAAATTTAGAGAAAAGCCCATTGATACATGGCACGACCGGGGATCGAACCCGGATTTCTGTACGTGATAGGCCGCGTCACCGACGCTCTCTACCTCCATATATTGTTTCGATACCTACATATCTCGTGATATAGATATAACATAAACCTCATGTTTGTAATGGCCTGGTCCAACCGTGGACCTTTTTATAGGCTGTAGGTTGTAAACTTCATGAAAGATGAAATTAATTTAATTAGGTAGGCTTATTATAATAATTTGCCGTTAAATTCTAATTCATCAAAATTTCCTTAGATACACTAATTCAAATTCTAACAATGCAATCTTCAGACTACCTACTTGTCAATATAGAAAGAAACTTATTTATTGTAGAATGCGAAGTAGGTACAAAGTTTCACGTTTATTTTATCTACACGTGTTGCGTTGGAGAAGATTTCTCATGTGGGTTGCCATGTTGTGTCCAATTTGGTACTAAATGAGCTGCACGACGCAACATTTGAATATTACTTACAATCTTAGTTCATGCACTTGCTTGGTAGACATCTACCTACAGCGATATACCTACTGTGTTGATAAAACTAACTATCACTGGAGGGAAAGTTTAAACGTATACTTGCCTTAGTTACTAGTTTTTTTTAAATAGGTGTCTACTTATAAAAAAAAATTTGAATCCACCAACGGTGGCCCAATCCGTTTTTAGTGAATTTCACAACTGCCTTAGAATAGAATACATTTGGTGTATGCAGGTTTTTCACGATGTTAAAGCCTGTGGTATTATAATCATCATATCAGCCCTTTAAGGTTCACTGCTGGACATAGGCCTACCGTAATGAACCGTCGCTTCTGCGACAGATGTCAAATCAAATCAAAAATATTTTATTGCATGAAAGTACAGTGGGTACATTTATACAACGTCAACTTTTTATCTACCACCGCTTCTAGGTGTTAGCGCTGAGAAGAACAAGACCTGCGCACTGCCACTTCATCTTGCTAAACCTTTTTATTAAGTCGGCCTTAAATCTCCGTCGAATATCCTCATTACGGATCATATCCTTCAAAGAAACTCCGAGTACTTAATCCGTGAAATCATTAAATTTCAGGTTTCGGACTATCATGGAAATAAATACTAATACTAAGCTACTTTGATGTTGGCTACCTACCTACCTACTGTAGATACAAACTTGAAACCGGGCCTAAGTGAATTTAGGTTGTAGCGAACCAAGCGTGGACTCTATTTGTCTCTAATGGGATTTAGTAGCCAGTAAACAAGCTCGGACATGTCCACGAGTTCCGTGCATTATCTATCCAATGGATTTTACGTTTCAATCGGTTTTAGTGCACTCAATGCGATTAGGTTACATTATGAAAATACGTTATGTAGATTAAAAAACCATTAATATAGTTCATCACTCATCCATATAAATTTATAATTGCAATTTATTTTATGTGAAGTACCGTATAGATTTTGATTTATTTGCCATCCTGTATATACCTTTTGAGCGTTTACCTCATGATCGTCAGTGGCGTCGGGGATAAGACACGGCCTATCATATCGAAAGGTCCGGAATGTAAGTACATTTACTGACTGCTCTCATACGATGAAGGAAAACATAATGAAAAAACCTGCATACGCGGAAGAAGAAATTCTTAGGCGCATGTGAAATCCACCAACTGGGCTAGAGTTCACTCGTTGAGAGGGTAGGCCTGAGCCCCAGCAGTGGGGACATGCTAATAGGCTGTTGATGATATACCTTTTATTTGACATGACATTCAGCCGCTGGACAAATCTCAAGTGAAACACGTACCTACTGTTTTATACGCGGCGCATCGGCGCGTTCCAGTATCAGAATTGTTGTTTCGTTCGTATTCTCCATTAGTTTCTCCGTGGAATTCGTATTGCTGCGAGGAATACATTCCTTCATTACGTTGCCCTGCTCTAGTAGGTACCTATATCAAAGAGCGAAATGAAAGTTTTAAACCCATTTTCCTTCTTTCAATCCTTTATTTATTTTTCTTTTTTCTTCAAAAGGTGGTCAGGGGTTCATTGAGGAGGGCGGTGTACCTGTTGTAGTTTAATTACGATTCAGACCACACAGCAAGACGTACCTGTACTATGTTGTGTTGCACTTGTGTACGTCAAATAAATATTTCATTTCAATTTCAATTTATTTATAAATAATAATAAAATTAGTAATTTATTTTAAAACTTTGTAAGTAGTGTATTTAGCTACTTAAATAATATTATTATTAAAAAAAAAAAACTCCAGCTCGCCACATCGAGCGAGGCAGGGCTCCCAAGACACTGGCAGCATTTCCCCTTTGAATAGCGAGGCTAAATTCTCTGAGCGAAAAAACTGCCATCTCTGTGGTCACCTGAAGCCTCGATGAGGCGCGCTGAAAGATCCTTTTAAAGTACTTATGTAAAATTATTGTAACATTACGGATTAAATGTCCAAAGCGATTCAATAATATCATTTCATTCATTCATTTCATTTATCGGGGCTTATGAAGCTGCCTGATGGCGGCGAGACTGTGGTATAAAGTCACGACCTAGAACGAAGAGAGGGATAGAAGGAGAGAAGTTTAAAAATCTAAGGATAGCATTCGGGAAAGAGCCCCTGCCGAGTATCTACCAGAACTAGAGAGAATATTCCCTGGGTAGTTCCGGTTCCTCGTTCCTGTTATTTCCACTGAGTGACCGTTAAACCTGCGAAGCCTCCGACCCTCATTAGGTCACAGGAGGCTTTGATTAACGAGACGTGGGTCGCGGCAATTAAAAATCGTCGCCGCCCCGCCCGGGACGTAACGTGTCATAAACTACCACCTGTCGTGTGGAGATTATTTTCGCCTGCCGTGGGTCACAGGGTTTATGCTGGGCAGTTGTGATTAACAGGGACAATCGAGGGTTGGTATTTAATAAATGTGTGCCTTATTTTGGATTGTTGCCTATTTACAAAAGATGTACCTACTTACCGGTACCAAAATGTACTTGTACAGTCGACCGCACGTCCGTGGAAACACTTTGACCTTGAGCTGACCTAGCGTATTAGGGAGTTTCAATACTATGAGAGACCAGTTTATACTGGTTTTGTTTCCGCTGACGTGCGATCGACTGTACCTACCACGAATAAGGCCAAAATACAAATAAATTTATTATTTTTCATTACTCATACTCTGAAAGTAGGTCTGAAGTTGCCTGAGGAGCGGGTTGAAAGTAATACATCTCAGCCCTAGGGAGAATCGCTTTCAACTGACAGCTGTCAAATTATATTTAAAAAAACTAGTACTATTTTGACATTTCTATTGGACCATGTTCCAACTGTCTATACAGCCACTCAATTACAGCGCGATGTAAAATGGAAATAACATAAAGGTAATAATTAAAGAATATATTTTTTTAAATGACTTTATTATAATTATTACTGTCAACTATTTCTTTAAAATAACATAGATTTGGGCAAAATATTTACCATTTTTTCAATGATGGAAATGTAAAATAATGGCAGAATAGCTGGCCGGCCACAGAAGAAAAAAACAAAGTAGACGTAAAAGCGGCAATCCGATCTTCATTTGTTTTTTCGAATTGTAGAGTTTTGTTTATACTTCCGTATAGCAGAGATTTGTATTAACACTCATTTTATGTATTTGTTTTTACTTTCAGTGTATTCTTAATGAAAAGCACAGTGTTTCCCTCGGGTTCAAGACTTATTTAGAGGTCCCTCGAACTATTGGCGCCCTCGCTACGCGTCGGGCGCCAAACCCCGTCTCGGGACTTAAATAAGTTACTTTCACACCTAGGTTAACAATGTAAGTACTATTACTCGTAATAGTTGTATGAACAATAAAGGTATACCTACCTACTTACCTAAGTTAAATAAACGCATGCATACAGGTGTAGATACAGTCACCCTCAATAATTAACTGGGCTATTATGACAAGTGTTACAATGCATATCAATAAAATACTTAATTATTAAGCTTATTTTATTAAATTCCAACCCTACTAGCTAGGCTTGCAAAGCTCAACACTGAACTATAGTAAAGGCGGCGATCACAATAGATCAGCAATGGTCGCAGTGATACAAGGCTAGATAAGACTTGAAAGAGCCCCACCTCAAATAATAATAATACTAGCTAGGGTTGGAATTTAATTGTTGTACGGCGCTAGGTGTCCGGACTGACGGAGGGAACGGGCCGAGACGGCGGGTGGCGTGAGTTTTGTTAATGTAAAGTAGAAAAAAATGCAGGTGCATTAAATCTACACCTGTATAGGCAGTATCTACTCTCACTCACTGGTTTGCTGCATCCATATGTTTAGCAAACCTTTACAAACGCAAGCCAAACCCCTGCTCCACACGTTTGCGTTTGCCGAGGTTTACCAAACGTGTGGATGCAGCATAACTTTTTGTATGGTTTGGATTTGGTAATATCGTTCGGATTAGCGGGATCGGCCCCTTGAGACATGGCTTGATAATAAATGATATGACAATAAATGACATCGTAGAACTCAGTACGCGCTCAGGGTATGAAAAACAAAACACCGACGGACGACGCGCAGTAACAAAAGATAGATGCGATTTGTTACCCTTTTCATTTAAAGCTATTTATAAAGTACACAAGGTTCTCTACGTGGCTGTCACTTTCCCTAATGAAAGTGCTGAAAAGACGTGCCTGTGACGTCATCGGGAGTTTACAAAAGAGCGTGTGAGCACGCTTGCGGGGGCGACGGAGCAGGTGACAGGTTTTCATAACGTCGTCTTGGACCAAAATAGGTTGAGAAAGGTAGGTATTGTAGTGCAGGCTCTGAAAACGTGTTTATAAATATCATCTGACATGGGTGTCGTGTGTGTGGGCTGGTTTGAAAGATACTTTCCAAGGTTATTGACAAAAGATGGGTATAAAAATCAAATAGCTACGCAAAATCGCGTGTTTTTAGCTTATCATTTTTCAAGACTTCTCAATGGTTCGTTATTAAGTATCTACTTACATATAAACTTATATAGTCACTAAAGCAAAGTAAATCAAATAACTAAAAATATGTTATAGAAATTTAGGTAATTTTATTAGACTTTGTAAGTCAAATGGTTAGACCTATTTGTTTAACAGTTACAAAACGAAGAAAAAAATTTATCACTGATAAAACAAGTGTAATTTTTGTTCTTCATATAATTAGTCCAAACTCTTGTAACCATGAAGGAAAAAATTTAGCGCCCCGTTACATTTTTTTTTCTTCATGCTTTTAGGTAACTGATAAAGTGATAAAAAAATCGTAATTTTTTTCATAACAGATAGGCGGAAGAAACCTTATTGGTGAAACGTAACCATTAAAATTCCAAGTCTTT
The DNA here is from genome assembly GCA_949699065.1 of Metalampra italica. Classification (NCBI taxonomy): domain Eukaryota; kingdom Metazoa; phylum Arthropoda; class Insecta; order Lepidoptera; family Oecophoridae; genus Metalampra; species Metalampra italica. The sequence continues at coordinate 5,217,397 of OX452989.1, forward strand.
TTGCATTATATTACATCGTTTTAAGGCAAGAGACTCGGAATAAATTATTTATAGCCATCATATTTTGCACTTATTACACTTTATTTCATGGGCGGAGGGCATTTCATATAATAGTGCTTTTATTGCACGCAATTTGAGCATTATGAAAGCCATTTGGTATATAGCCGTTCGGGGACGATATCTTTTTTGTTGAAGACAAAGTTGAGATAAACGTTTCATTTAAGGTTTTGGAACGACACTGGAATTCAAAGCGGTGATTTGAAGTTTTATCACTGGTGATTATCAACACTTAAAACTCAGTTTTGAATGTCTGACATCAAATTAATAGGTACCTGTTTTGGTAAATATTCATCTGAACATATGTAAGTAAGTACCTACCTATCTTAAGTAAATGAATCTATTTGAAAATTATAATGCTAGGGATGTGAACCCATGTATTTAATAGGTACCTACGACAGAGTTCAGAATTCTTGCTGAAAAACGTGCTGAACACGACTCTTTTTTTTTCAACGTTCACGTTTGTCATCGTCAAAGGATGTAAAAGGAAATTGAATTTTCCGTTTAGTTTTCAATCAACTGCCAATCGAATAGGAAACCTTAGATGTCCGCGCAAAATTGGAATAGCTCTATTCGTCGTAGGTATTGCGGTAACCACCTTTACGACTAGTTATAGTTAGTCGTAAGTAACAATTTTGCATGCTAATGTAAGCTAGCTGAATGGCGGAGCTATAATATTATGATCACCACCACCTGTTCGAACCCTATTCTCTGCAAATAAATGTATTTCATTTCATTAAGATTACTTTTTCTTATTTCTAATAGTTAAATACAATAGGAAGGCATGTAAAGATTGGATTCAAATACCACTAACAATTATTACAGGCTTACACAGAGAGAGAGAGCCCGTCATACCTTCCTAGGCTACAACCTGCCGCGTCCCATAAATTACAATGGGTAAGTTGTGGGGGGCATGAATATTCATTGCTTTGAAACTTATTACAATTCGATAAAGCACTCTGCATAAAAATTTCTCGTTATCCAGTACTCTGCATCCAAATCAAGCAGGAATTACAAAATTTTATTAATATTTTTAGGGTTCCGTACCTCAAAAGAGGAAAAAAGGAACCCTTATAGGATCACTCCGTTGTCCGTCTGTCTGTCTGTCTGTCCGTCTGTCAAGAGGTATCAAGTTGAAATATTAATATTTTGTATTTGTGTAGGTACCTTATAGTTAAACTAGCTTTTTCCCGCAGCTTCACCCGCGTATAAAAGTTACCCCTGTAAACTGTGAAACAGCGCCCTCTATGTAGGCGTTTTGTTACTTAGGGGGTATTAGCGGACGCCCCGCGACTTTGTCCGCGTTAAAAAGTACCCTATATGTTATTACAGGATATAAGCTATCACTGTGCCAAGTTTCATCAAAATCTGTTCGGTAGTTTTTGCGTGAAAGTGTAACAAACATCCTCACAAACTTTCGAGTTTATAATATTAGTAAGATAATATTTCAGGCAGCGCAAAAAAAGAAAGTGGAGTTTTACCTCCAGCCATTGTGGTATTAACTTCCCCCCTTGAACTAAGTTAAAGCTTCCCCCTCCCAAACATATTCAAGACGGATCTCTCTCGAGACGAATTTACGTCAAAACTGTCCGCTCGTGTCCGACTATATTTTAGTCTTACATTTTATTATTACACATACCAGAAGTTCCATACTTTTAGTTCCACGTTCCACTATTAAATATTGGGACAGATATCACAAGCTTTAAAGTCAGTAGTTCCCTTGAACTACACTAGTCTAATGAGAGCGTCAGTGGCGTAGAGGATAAGACGCGGCCTATCATATCGAAAGGTCCGGAGTTCGATCCCCAGCTGGGCCATGTACCAATGGGTTTTTTCTCGAAACTTAAGTACATTTACTGACTGCTCTCAAACGGTGAAGGAAAACTGCATACGCCGAAGAAGAAATTCTTAGGCGTATGTGAAGTCCACCAACCCGCACTGGGCTAGCGTGGTGGACTATAGCCCGAACGCCCTCGTTAAGAGGGTAGGCCTGAGCCCCAGCAGTGGGGACATTAATAGGCTGTTGATGATTGATGATGACACTAGTCTAATCGCCTGGCCTTTTCTTAACGACAAAACATTTTGTATAATTATTTTTATATATATAAGTAACTAGTATGAAATAAATGAAAATTAAAAGTTTCTCTGGAAGAAATCGCTCTTAGCGATAAGACCGGCAAGATGTACATTATTGTATCAGTTTTTGTTTTACTTTTGGTCTGTAATTTTTAAATGTGCAATAAAGTCATCATCATCTCAGCCTTTCAGCGTCCACTGCTGGACATAGGCCTTCCCTAACGAACGCCACCACACACGGTCCTCCGCTCTCCGCATCCAGCCGCTTCCGGCCACCTTCTTTAGGTCGTCGGTCCACCTGGCAATAAAGTGATTGAATTGAATTGAAAGGAGATAGTAATATTGTCTCAGAAGTTCCACATGTAACTGCTGGGATATGTACTATTAGATAAAGCAACTGAATAAGAAGCTAGTACCATAATAATATCCATATGTACATATCCGTATGTAAAGTACGGAATTTTTGGGATACACAGGTCTACATACCTACCTATAACTAATAGAAGTAGGTACCTTTTTAATGATAGAGACAGTCACCCATGAAGCAATATTTCCTCTCAAAGCAATCGTATATTCGCAGCTCGTATATCACCAGTGATGTGAAGGTATTAGTCGGGTCTCTGCAAATAATTGCCATTTTTAATCACCCCAACAACCGTATTGGATCGTTTATCGTCACATAACTCAAGCTTAGCAACAACGTTGTAGGCGCGCGGTTGGTTTGGGCGCTTTAAATATCCCTCGAAATCTCCAGTGTAGTACAAAAACGCTGAGTTTCATTATTAATGACTTATAACCCAATCAGAATTCTGCCCGGCATTCAGTTTCCTCACCTGTCCATCACCAGGCGTCTTGTTCCCTAAATTGGGTCACCGCGCACAGGCTGTCCTCTGACAAACATAATTTCCTGCTATAACCTTTTGATACCTGAAAAGGATCACAGGAAGAGCTTCATTAAGTCAACTTACTTGACAGGATGTTCTTATAAAACCAAGTTACTAAAAAATACAACTTAAAGAACCGTTTTCGGCATTCCGTTCGTAAACGAAAATAACCGCTTTGCCGACTGCCTTCCGGGTCGAGCCGGCGGTCGTGCTGCTCTAAATTTCCAACCAATAACCAAGTCAACCAGCCAACAAACAAGATTTGCAGAATATACTGTACACCACAGAAATGAAACTTTTCCTTTCTGTTAATTGTACGGCCGGAATTAATGAAAAGGTCTCATCGTGCGTTACGATTTTTTAACAGCTCTGAACTCACGCTTTTCGTTCTGCTAAAGGTAAGACCAGGGGGCCAATCAATCGCGCTAATTCTGAACGATATCACTAAATGAGGTCCAAATCCACGAATGGGACCAGCTGGATGAGGTTAGCGCAGGGCTGGTCGTCGTGGAGATCCTTGGGGGAGGCCAGTGGACGTCTACAGGCTGATATGATGGTAATGAGGTCCAAATCACACGAGAGGGCATCGGTACTCGCCAGAGGCTCTTTCCCTGTGCGCTCCAAACATTTATTGATTTTTCTACTATCACTTCTTTCCCTTCTGGAATGTGAACTTTACACTACAGTCTCGGCGTCGGGCAGCTCCATGCGTCCCCGTATTTGGTGCTACGGTTATGATTAATAAGATATCTCTCGGCACTGTTCAGCCAGCGGTATACGACTGTCATTCTTAAGGTAAAGCAACGAACCACTTCTCGGTCGACTGTACAAACTGATGAAGTACACTATACTACCAGTCCGCCAGTTGATTGGAGAGCAACGAAACGAACGGCAGCGGCGGAAATTGAAAATCTCTTGCATCTGCCGAACTGCACTGATAGAAGTTCTAGGCTTTTACCTTCGATCACATATTATCTACATACTGCATCAGTGTGGAAATAGTGACACGGCAAAGCAGTGCTTAAATATACTGTAAGCTTTTTTTCAGTTGCGCGCGCTGCGGTCGCGTGCGTGTTTTAGCAATACCTAGTTCAAATCTACACTATGTAGATTTTTAAAATAAAAATGAAGATAATTTTAACTGAATATGAGACTTTGGCTCGCTGAGGTATCAAAAGTAACCAGTCTAGTCTCTGTCGAGTGAACAATTTGATTTTGAATTCAAATATAAACGTTTTTAAAGGTGGCCGATAGCTTGATAAAGCAATGTTAGATTTAGGATTTGGTCATTTGAATGAAGTGAATTTATCTCGATCATTATATTTATGATCGAAGGCTTTCCCATTCACTTTGCGTGACGAATTCAATAGTCCCATGTAGTAGGTAAGTTGAAGGCAAAATATAGATAGAAATTTTAGTGCACAAGTTAGTGTAACGTATAACTAGTTACCTTTAACCTCTATCTAGTTGGTGGTACCATACCATAACTTACTATGCTTATGTATTATCTGTTTATTTATTATTTTTCAGTATAAACGCCATGATAAGTTTCGCAGAGATAATTAGCGTAATATAAAAAAAAATTACACGTTTCAATTTGCGTATAGGATTTTTTTTCATGGTAAATACCTACTATTAACGATGCTTGGTCATCACAATTTGATTGTGAACGTTACCGTTTAGCCTCAGCTCCAAAAGGGTATACCGATATTGATCGGGTAATGACATACACGTACGGCATTGTAAAGCGATTTTTGATGTTCTTTACGTCTCGTAGTGAATGAGTACTTACTTAGATAAACTTATTTGTGTATCTATTGTATGTAATTTAATAGGTAGGTTTACAATATATGAAGCATTCTAAATCAAAAGGGGCCTTGTAACGGAAATGAGTATAAATTGTTTTAGTGACCCAATCATGTCGATCGTGTCGTCATTTAACTGCTGGAAAATGAATTCTATTCTGTTGACGAATTTTTAAATCTGAAATTTACCTAGCATAGGTACCTACTTACATAATATATCGTGACATTATTATTTTATATCTTCTTTTGACATTATATAATTTTATTTAATTAGATTTATACAAAATAGTGAGATCCATTTTACACATAAGACTCTATAATAATGTTGTATATAATATTGTATACTGTTTTGTGATGTATTAGCGAAATAAAGAAATCTAATCTAAATCTTTAATTCGTTTAAAAAAACGTTAATTCTCTCGGAATTAAGGTCCCTTTTGATTCGGAACGGCTTACAAGTATCCATAACAATAAAATTTAGCTACATAAATTGCCAGTTTTGCATTTGTAATTAAAGGTACGTTAAGCATAAGACTACTTATTACTATGACATTAAAACGCGCTATGTTATATCTTGTAACAGCTAGACTTGGTGGATTAATGATATTATAAAGTTTCCACGTGCAACTGTACCCGGACGGTATAGCACCGACCGAACAAACGGATGAATTAGGTTAATTGCCATTGTAACCCGGTACTGTTGTCGTACTGTTAGTTTAGTTTAGAACGCGGCAAAGTTAAACATGTACCGACAGGACTTTGTTTAAAATTTCGCTACCAAGAAATACTTAATGAGAAAATACCAGTGGTAGCTCGTGCACCTATAATGATTATTAATTATACTGATTCATTTTTTTTTTGATTTTGGGCATTATCTTCGATCGTACACTGTCGTGGTCTACCCAGATTGGCGAGGTCAGCAGGAAGCTGTTTGTTGCAATGCACTCCTTGAAACGCCTTCATAATTTCCTTCCTATGCCTACTAAAGTTGCGCTTGCACAGTCTCTTTTATTGCCAATCTTGGACTACGGTGACGTCTGCTATCTCGATCCCACTGAGGAGTTACTAAATAAGCTCGAACGGTTACAGAATATGTGTATTCGCTTTGTTTTCGGGTTACGTAAATTCGACCACGTCTCTGAGTTCCGAGCCAAATTAAAGTGGCTTCCTGTCCGTCTCAGACGCAATACACATATTCTCTCCACCCTGTACAACGTGCTCCTATATATAATTATTTACGGGTCTTACACACGAATAGTTTTATTTACCTTGCCCGACGTTTCGACCAGGTTACACTGGCCGTGGTCACGAGCTGACTGGAGAGGCGAGCTGTCATTGTTAATCGCTGTGAGTAGTTTCTGAAACTACCCTCTGCTGATCTTGTATTATTCGAAAGTCCCGGCATACAACACTCACGGTATCCGCGGGTGTATTCGACGATAAGTCACGAGATTTAAGTTTATCGATCACTGGATTCCACGACGGTGACAATTTAAAACCATCTTCCCTATTAAAATTTTTGAATTTCTTGATTTCAATAGCTTCTCGCACTATCCGCGGATAGTAGTGGGGATCAGTGGACAGGATTTTAGGTTGGTGGAGCTCAATCCATAATTATATGTTATGAATACAAATAATTATGAATACAAAGCGCGACAGTCTAAAATGTGCTCCACAACCCCTGCACCCCGCAATACCTCAAGGAGAGGTTTAGCCTGCGTGTGGCTGTGCACGGTCGCCAGCTCCGCTTCTGCACCGAGATGCTGTTATGTTGTCCCTCACATCACTCACAATATTATAGCGACTCTTTTACAGGCCAGGCCGTACGTCTATGGAACGCATTGCCGGCTCCCATCAGACAAGCGAAATCACTCGCAATATTTAAAAACCTACTGCGTGCTCACTTTGAATCACAATGTGGCTATTAATCTCCATATATATTACTTGACTTGTGTTTTATGTATAATATGTATCTATCAGTACATATGTATTTATATTGTAAGCGATTCCAGCTTAAAAAACAAACTCATGAAACAACATTACACAATTAACACTTAGAGATGAATATGAGATCACTATAGACGTTAAACACTTCAAAACGTAAACGGACAGCACTTCGTTAACGCACGAGAGCTCGAAACTAACTGATCGTGTGCGACCGGTACGGCTCGTTTATATAGCGGCTGGCATCGATTCACTCTACTACAACATCGATTCATTCGAGTACGACATCGATTCATTCTACCCGCTACAATATATATAATATATATATATATATATACCTATATATATTATATATTTATTTATTATTTATATTGTATTCATATGTCATGTACTTATATTATATACATATAAATGTCTGCACCCAACACCTGAAGTCCGTGAAGTTTTCAACATCACCCTAAGGTTGCCTGGAAGAAATCGCTGAAAGCGATAAGGCCGCCTTTTGATTGTACACAGTTTAGTAAATTATTATAATGTACACTTTTGATATAATTTGGTGCTCAATAAAGTATATTTGATTTGATTTGATTCATTTAAGACGCTGGTAGATTCGAGTAGGTAGGTACATACCCACAAAAACTCTATAGATGTTTAAGTATTCTCTGTAATTCCAATTAATAAATTATTATTTTCTTAATTGATGCGAAAATTGTATTTGATATTTCAATATAGAATTTAATTCGACTATGTACAGATATGAATAAATGAAAAAGAACCAATTTATTATAATTAATAGGTCTCCTAACAAAGTTAAGTCAACATAATGAAATTTCAATTTTTACATACGGTAAAGAAGCAACCATAAAAAGTTGTTTTAATTAAGTCTGTCATGAAAAAGTTTTTATACCTATCATTTTTTATGCAGAAGAATCTGTGAAAACCGTAACGTTGAAATTAAAAACCGGACAAGTGCGAGTACGACTCGCGCCCTGAGGGCTCCGTACAAACTTAATTACATATGTAGTATCTATAGATAGTTCATCACATCGTCATCTACTTAGGTCCGTAATCGACAAAAAATATGTTTCCTATGTACCTATGTCAAAAAACTGAAAATTGTACATTTTCATTTTTTCCTTTTCTTGTGCTGTGATACCTCGCCAAATTTCATGATTCTAGGTCAACGGGAAATACCCTATAGGCATACTTATCTTTCCTTACATAGTAGGTATAAAACAAAGTCTGTCCCTCTGTACGCTTAGATCTTTTAAACTACGCAACGGATGTGATGCGGTTTGCAGTATCATTCAGATAGTTTCTTTCGGATGGTTTATAGGTAGGCATAAATATATTTTAACGCGGACGAAGTCGCGGCGCGTCAGCTAGTATAATTTAAAAGATGCTGAGCAGCAAAAAGGTCGTTTGGAAGGAAGAAGGCTCGAGAGGCCCATTGTTTCAAGCGCCTACGTCTCGTCGTGATGAGTTTTGTCATTGACCGAGCGAGCGAAGCGAGCGAAGCGTCTACGTTTCGAGACTGGCCAAAAATGCTCTTGTCCGGCTGTCTGTCTGTCTGTCTGTCTGTCTGTCTGTAATTCTCTACAGGTCGTATTTTTCAACCGATTTTGACGAAAATTTGGCATATGTATAAATTAATTAAACCTACAAAATGAGTAGAATAAAATTATGAAAAACATTTTTTTTACAGTACCTAACATACTCGCAAAGTGGGAGTGAACTTTTTTTTTCTTGTGAATCCCATAGTGTGGGATATCGTTGGATAGGTCTTTCAAAAATATTGCTGGTGTGTGAATACCATTTTTTCGATTTAGGGATCCGTTGGCGAAATATTAAGCTTTAAAGCGGTAATTTTTGTTAGAGTCACGTGTCCCCCCCCCCCTGCCAGCTAAACGGTTGCTTCTAGAAATGTGAAAAAATTCATGGCAGTAGCATATATAACATAGTTACAAGGAAAACTATTACGGCTAAGTAGGTTCTATTAGTTTTTGAGTAATAGTGGATCGACTTAAGAAAGTTGAAAAAATAAATTATGTTCATAGAACTGCATACGTAAAATGGAAAATTATTTTTTTCCGCGTGATATCCATGGTGTGGGGTATCGTTGGATGGGTCTTTCAAAAATATCGCGGGTGTGTGATAAACATTTTTCGATTCAGGGATCCGTTTGCGAAATATTAAGCTTTAAAGTGCTAATTTTTGTCACTTTAGTAGGTACTTTTTCTGTTTCCAAAGTTGACTTTTGTTGGTTTCTTTTAGGTTTGGTTTATAAGGGCTGGCGAGGTCTACTGTTCTCACGGAACTACTAGTGTAATTAGTTTTGACATACATCCATGGAAGTAATAAGTAGGTACTACGCACAAGTACTTTATTACATACCTCATACATAACATCACATCGCTCCTAGAGAATAAATTCAATGAGTATAGTCTCGTTGAAAATCAATGACAAAATTTAAAATCCTTAACAACTTTTTTTTTGACTTTGTGGCTTGGTAGCGCCAGGCCTGTACTGCATCGGTCTATGTTACCTACGTAGGTAGGTATTACGGAAAATCCACCTATGAGTATGACAGTGCTTAGTTCGGATTTGAGCTCGGACGTGGTAGGGACGTCACATAACCGGATCATCCGGATGTTGTCGGTGTATTTCGAGACGGATTTCCTCTCACTGTTATTTATTTACTTGAAATTCGGAATCTAGTTCGTAAATTTCAGATGATGGAAAAGTTTCCGGCTTTTGACGTAAACGAATTTTAAGCAAGAATTAACTGTGAACTAACTGTTCAGAACTTAATATTCTGACTACTCTGAGCTTTGTATGATGTTTGCATTGTTTGTTTGGCTATATAACCCATGCGAAATATGAAATATTATTATAATTGATTCATGAATGGCTAAGTCGAATAAAGCACATGTATGACACGTGCAAGGACCCTCCAGTACACATTTGTATGGAACCTTATCCGCGCCTCACGCCACCGCTCCAGTGTGAGGTAGTTTTAAAAACCTTATTCTGGCAAAACTCCCTCTCTCTGGCATGTGGGCACGGCAACCTCTAAATAAAGTTAATTAATTAAAAAGAAGCCTATTCAAACTCAATGTCATTACCTGAACACCTTTTGAATTCATAATGTCAAAAGAAAGCTGTAATTTTCTGTTCCTGTCTGACTATTTTAAAACATCCAGTAAGCGGCCTTTAGGGTTGGCATCAGAAAAAAGAATATTTTAGGACTTAATTTTAAAATTTTCATATTATAATTATTACTTCGGAGATTAATGTAACAAACAATACTAGTATTAACCAGGTTTACATCCAGAGAAAGTGTTCATCATCATATTATAGCCGGAAGACGTCAACTATTGGACAAAGGCCGCCCCCAAGATCTCCACAATGACCGGTCCTGCTCTGTCCGCATCCAGGTAGTTACCGCGACTTTGACCAGATCGTCGGTCCATCTTGTGAGAGGCTGCCCATAGTACGTCTTCCGGTGCATGGTCGCCACTCGAGAACCTTTCTACGCCAACGGCTGTCTGTTCTGCGATACGTAAAATTGGCAATTCTTCGAGCTATGTCGGCTACTTTGGTTCCCCTGTGGATATCCTAAAAGGGTGGTACTATGATTAAAGTAAGGAAGGAAAGTCAAGGAAGTCACAACCCTATAGCGCTAGGCTGAGCCTACTGAAGTAAATATTACTTTGAGATGAAATTAAGTCCCCGTGGGCTGTCAAAGGCCTCTCGCTTGATTTTGTTGTGTTAACGAATAACTAAAATTGAATAAAGCTATTCACCGCTATTTCTTTGAATCAAGTTCAGGGGAAAAAGATTTTCATTAAATTAGTTGTTTTATATTAATCTGTTCTCAGCACGGAACAATCAGATACTTAGTAGTAGTGGGATTGTATGCACAGAGGACCCTATATTGACACGGGTAAGGCGTGGTTTGCGGCCTTCCATACAATTTTGTATGGAACCGGAGACCGGCGGCCATCGTACTAGTGGGTTGTATATTTTTATTTACTTCCACTAATTTCCATCGTGCTTCCGAGAAAATGGCTGGAAGCATACTCCTGACCTTGTCAACCTCATTTTCATTTTGCGTGTAAAAATATTTGCTAAGCCATTTCCACCTAATTGTATTCGCACACTTTCCGACGCCGAGTGACACTTTGTTTTTATAACGACATTGATTTTAATGAAAAGGCCGACATTTGAGAAAATTAAATTTACATTAACGTTGAGTGTTAAGTAGTAAACTTTTATCATTATAATTGACACTTGGTAATTGTTAATTCGGTTCATTACCTACCTTTCAATCAGTGTCATTTATTTACATTAATAATGGGATGGCAATCATTATAGGCGCGTTTATGTTTGAAAAAAATTTCGATAAGTTTTTCAAGGACCTATGGAATCATCATCATCATATCAGCCTGTAAACGTCCACTGTTAGACAAAGGATTCCCCCAAGGATCTCCACGACGACCGGTCCCGCGCTAACCTCATCCAGCTGGGTCCTTCACCAGATAATTTATGGACTTGCATTCAAAAAAATAAAGGAAATGCAACCTGAATATATAATTAACTAGCAGTTTCCCGCGACTTCGCCCGCGTAGAAAAGATTTTCCCGTTAATTTTTTCCAGCGGGAAAACCCATTTCTTAGTGGACGTCAGAGCTACATAGGTGGACAGATAATTAGAAACAAGGCAAGATTTTCATACAATCAGGTCACTTTGAAGCCATGGTTCTCCGTGAAGGATTGATCCGGGCATGATCTGATGACGGTCATCGAGAGAGTACATGGAGGACTTTTAGATCGCTATAGATATCTAACTGTTCAGATGTTTTCAAGTCGGTAGGTTCAGCGGTTTGATCTGTTCGTTGATCAGTCAGTCAGTTTCTTCTTTTATATTGATTGATGGATTATTAAGGGTGGTATTATAGACAGCGGGTACCACCATAAGTATTCAGTATGTGTTTGTATCATAGATTTAGGAAGCGAAAAAATTTTAGGTCTTTGGTTTGTATAGTATATAACTACAAACAAGTAAAGTTACTCGAACACTAGGTACTCGAACATTGTGGTATGAGGACCCCATAATACGGACTCGGCTAAGCTCAAGCAATAAACCTTCTCTTACAATCCAGCCTATTTACGTGACGTCTTACCCCGTAAACTGACCTCAAATATTGTTGTCTCTGGCGTTTCCAAATGTTACCCAAGCACGCGAAGGATCTCCACAAACGTAGAACCATTTCTTGTGGCTTCCTATAGCCGTACGTGATGATTGTGCATAATCTAACAATCCACGTATAAAAATATACCCTCCACAAAATCCCTATTGTGTGGATTTTGTTTCAGACTCGACAACTCATATTCCTGGAAATGTCAGATTGTGTGGCCTACTAATTATTTCACAAAGAAACATAATAGCCAACAAATATTTACCATATCTCATGGCGACCCAGGGAGTGCTGGCGTTCCAATTTTTTGAAGCAAAGCCTGTTTGGAGCTTTCCTGATATCTTCTGGGAGTTCAGACCACAAGCGCATTCAACATTTTTAAACGATTTCAAGTTACAGATCGTCAAAAGATATTTAATGTAAATTTTCAACCTTCTGATCGGGGTCAATCACACTGTAAAATACTGTAACGATTAGAAAACTACATAAATAAGAACTATGAAAAATTTTGAAAAAAATATATTTGACTATAAGTGAAAAGCTGTATTTTACATAAAACACAAGTTATACAAAATGTTACGAAAATACCATAAGGTAGGACACAGGCAAAAACCATACCGATTTTCTTCTTCGCGATCAGAAGATCGCGCGTTGCGTCTTTCTGGGGTCGTCTTCGTGCGTCCGATAACGAAATTCTCCGTACGCTGTCCGGGTGCTTGGACAATCCCATCCTCAAACATTGGGTTTCCGTGCATCGCGACTGTAAACGGAAGTAACTTGTTTTCAGGTTACTTCCATACCGATTAAGGATGTTGTATACATTAATTAATTATAATTTTATTTTATTTTAGTTTAAACCATTTTTGCTGACTATTTGTAATATTTGTATTTTTATGTTTTCAAATGTTTAATGGGTTTATAGCTGTCAATAAAGAAATTATATTATATTATATTATATTATATTATATTATATTATATTATATTATATTATATTATATTATATTATATTATATTATATTATATTATATTATATTATATTATATTATATTATATTATATTATATTATATTATATGATATGATATGATATAATTTTTACTTTCTCGACCCTAGTACGTGGGTAACGTACTAGGGTCCAGAAAGTAAAAATACACGCTAGTAAGTTATTTGAGACTGGATCATGCTTTACCAACAGAGTTATCGCGACAAGGAGTGGTGCTACTTACTTAACATAATAGCCGTAGACGTTTCTAGAACTTTCCAGTGAAGAGGCGTGTTTACTCAAACTCTCTGAAATTCACAGAAACTCGTTTATTGTCTCTGACGGTTTCGTAAGTTTTGATTTTAAGATCCTTTTAATTAAATTCTGAGAACGGCTCTCGACATAGAAATTAATTAGTTGAGTAAATAAATGACACTTGAATTTGAAGTAAGCACAGCTTTCTAGAATTGGATCCATTAATAAGAGAGGTTAAAGAAATACAAACATAGAATGAAAATAGCATTTATTTCTCTAATTGTCAATGGATTTTCGATCTTCGACCACAGATTATATAGGTAATAGTTCCTCTTCGATCTCCTTCTTCGACTTTCGACCTTCAACATTTTAAGAAGTAGACATCTTGAATAGTATGTGTGTCAATTCTGGCGAATGTGGAAATAAGTATCAAGAACCGAATTTTCGGCATATTTTATGTCAAAAATTGAATCTTTTACTATTTCCGACGAAAATGAATTCTGGAGGTTTCTGGGGTCTCAGGGTTTTGTTCTTTAAGCCGGTTTTTATTATTTTTGATTGTTCTTTTAGTCGGCGAAGCACGAAATGGCAAAAAAGTCCTAAATAGTCGGCATAAATCGAACTAAGTAAATATGTATCGATTAATCTACTGCCAGTATGTCCACCAGTCCATCATCGCTGATAAAATGTTATCTCTTTTTCACCTCAAGGACATTCTGGGGTAGGTATACATAGAAAAAGTCGGCAAGTGAGTACCGAATACATCCCCAAAGCGATATCCATTCTTGATCCGTGAACTCGGTATAGGGGTCAGGTTTATTTCCGTCCAACGCCATTCGTTGTTTTATTACCGGCATATTACACCCTTTTTATTTGACTACGACCTCAACCAGACGTTCTAAAGCAGCCTTAGAACAGTAAATGTTATTTACTTTAGGAACTCCAAACACTATTAGTCAGAAATAAGTAATTGTTTCATAATGTCATATTCGTAAAAAAATCGTATAAAAAAAAGAATAAAATGTAGTTTCTGCACATTGATTGTAATGAACATTTTCTGCTATTTATTGTGATTGTGTCAGCTTATGGTTTATTTTCAAAACATGAGATAATTAAACCACAGCTTCATGAGCTTTTCAAGCAAACATAAACTTAGTTAACGATACAGGGTTCTTGCGTGAGTATCTAATGATACTCGTCAATGCCCTGTAAAAGAAAGAAGTAAAGTGTATGTCGGACACAACATGCAAGATTCCGTTTACGACTTTTTTTAAACAAAATTATTGTTGCTAAGGACGTGAGTGGACGAATGCGTCCGGAAGGAAAAATCATGTACAGTCGACTGCACGTTAGTGGAAACACTTTAATATTGAGCTGGTCTAGCCTAGACTTTTACTATTATTTCTTCTGTGCTATTAGGGCGTTTCAATACTATGAGAGACTAATGGTTTTGTATTCACTGATGACGTGCGGTCGACCGTAGTATTTCAAAATACTTGTTGATAGGACTCAGGCTTGAATTCTTGTCACTACTCACTTTGGCGGGAAGCTACTTTGGTTAGGAAGCTTTTGATGAATAATCAGTACAGTAATTTTTGGTTTGGTTAGCAGAACTTCTGTAAAAAGGTTTCCGTTAAGACGGACCCCTAACAACCTTTGAAACGCTCCATAAACTTAATTACGGCAGAGCGAGAAAGAGGTCAGAAAGTTCTCGTTTCGTTCGCGGCTGAACTACTTGATTTGATTCGAGGACCTCGTTTGGTACAAGTTTGTTCGCTTTCTTAACGTGACTCTGTTACAAACCGCCAAATATTGTTAGCGATATTGGTTGCTTACTTTCTTTCAGGGTAGTGTTTAACACTATACGGAGGCAATATCACGCTTTATTATTTTTTTACGCTGAATTTTTAATGGTTCTGGACTAAAAGGACGTGGAAAGATTCCTCATCTGAGACTGACAATTTCCATAATATATATTATATACAACACACACAAACATACACACACAAAAGGCTTTATTAGGCTTCATATTCCTGTTATTATATTGTAATCGGTCAATTTGTAAATTATCTGTTGTAGCTATATAAATGGGGAAGACACTGACTCCTGAAATACAGCTTGACTAGTTTGGAAGTCAGGGCTTCGATATATAATGTATCCATCTTAATAAGCACATCAACAAAATACTGATAGTACAATACAAATGCAATCAACTGAAAACACGACCAAACAAATTTTTTTTTATTAAGATTTCAGTTGATGTTATTCTCGTTGCTGTATGGAAATACACGATACTTATGTCATTCCATGGGTGCTGAGTGGGCCCCACAGGACCCGGTCCAGCACCTGGCAGCCGTAATAATGCTTTCTCCATGGCGGGGGCGTCCATGTTTGCTCGCTTACATCTAGCGTATTATCATGCTAGCGTACATGTTGTTAACTTTATGTACCTACTTATTTATTAAAAGTTCACGTTTATTCTAGGTTACACCCCTATGTAGTTAATCAATCACTCATTCGCTATACCACTCATTCATTATGTGGCAATGGAATATGCCACACGTCTGCTACACAAGTGCTACGAGTCGTAGCAACCGTAGCATATCTAATCTAAGTCATAAGTCACCAAATAGAGTTGTCTACTCAAGTGGATACTGTTCGACTTTCGACAGACTGACATAAAAACTTTGCGATATTATGACTATCCGCAGTTTTGACGGAATCCTAAAACACGACAGACGAAAGCAGTATCGTAGAGGTAAGTCACAGATATCTGTAGCAATGTGGTCCACGATTGAGACAAAATCGTTATTTCCAAAGACGTGATTCGTTTCAGAATGAGTGGGGCAGAAAAAGTCCAATCAAACTTTACTGCCTTAAATGCTATTGTTTCGTTTCAGGTCTCTATACCTGTTCTCTTTTTATCTGACAGATATAATTTTAACTTTATGTAGAGTTTAAAAAAAATACTATTTTTAAGGTACAATTATTAGTTAACAACGTTAACTTTCTTGGCTTAAGAAATAAAAAATCAGACTGCTCTGTAAAAAATTAAGCGTGGTCATACATAAAATTAAAAAAAAAAATTATACGGATCGACTTTGAGAACCTCCTCTTGTTTTTTCGTCTGTTGAAAAAAGTTTGAATATAGGGGGAATACAGTATTTGAGTGTATATGATTAAGAAACAAGTAAAGTCACGGGTAAAGCTACACCTTTACAACCTCGTTAGCAAGCGAGACTAGAAGCTTCGGGCGTCCTCAGGTGTTTGTAAGTGGAAACAAAGAGATTCTTGCGGCAACGTCCGCTGTAGATATCTATACATATAATAAAATCGTAAAGGCCAAAAAGTCTGTACATTGAATATATTCGAAAAAAAACCAACCAGGGCGACTTAAAATGAGTAACTGAACATGTTAGAACAGTTTTTAAAATTTTTGTCTGTCTGTCTGTTTGTTTGAACGCGCATCACGCCTAAACCGCTGAACGGATTTTGACGAAACTTTGTATAGTGACAGTGTATATCCCGGAATAACATTATAAATCACAAAAATCTCGAAAATTTGCCGAGAAATAACAACCAGCAATAAAAAACTCTCATTTGCTAAAATTTGTATGAACTTACAGGTCAGAGTAGCCTGGTTATTATAGAAAGTGTTACAAGTGAGCCCAGTTCAAAGTATAGGGCTACTCTGCAAACTACCATAGGTTTTTTATTATAAACCCTGACTGACTGACATACAGGATGTAACAAAATCCTTATATTGACCGGTTACAGGGGCTCTCGGTATCGAATACCTACTGATTTGTTTTCTACAGTGACTGGCCGTTGGCTTAGTTGATGGTGAGTGGTAACCACGAGTGGTGACCCTGCCTACTGAGCTAAAGGTTTTGGGTTCATTCCCACCCGGGGCCAACATTTGTGTTCGCGCGTTTGGTTGGTTGGTTCGTTGTTCGCGCGTTTTGCGCGTTTGTTGGTTGCGGGTTGTTCGCGCGTTTGGTTGGTTGGTTATTTGGTTGGTTTGTTCGCGCGTTTCGCGCGTTTGTTCGCGCATTTGTTTGCGCGTTTGGTTGGTTTTGGTTATTTGGTTGGTTTGTTCGCGGGTTTCGCGTTTGTTCGCGCGTTTCGCGCGTTAGTGCGCGCGTTTGTGTGCGCCTTTGGTTTGTTGGTTGGTTATTTGGTTGGTTTGTTCGCGGGTTTCGCGTTTGTTCGCGCGTTTGTTCGCGCGTTTCGCGCGTTTTTTTCGCGCGTTTCGCGCGTTTGTTCGCGCGTTTCGCGCGTTTGTGCGCGCGTTTGTGTGCGCCTTTGGTTTGTTGGTTGGTTATTTGGTTAGTTTGTTCGCGCGTTTCGCGTTTGTTCGCGCGTTTCGCGCGTTTGTTCGCGCGTTTTGCGCGTTTGATCGCGCGTTTCTTTGCGCATTTCGCGCGTTTATTCGTGCGTTATGCGCGTTTAATCGCTTGGTAGGTTAGTTGGTTTGTTCGCGCGTTTGTTCGCGCGTTTGTGTGCGCCTTTGGTTTGTTGGTTGGTTATTTGGTTGGTTTGTGCGCGCGTTTCGTGCGTTTGTTCGCGCGTATCGCGCGTTTGATCGCTTGGTAGGTTAGTTGGTTTGTTCGCGCGTTTCGCGCGTTTGTTTGCGCCTTTGGTTTGTTGGTTGGTTATTTGGTTGGTTTGTTCGCGGGTTTCGTGTTTATTCGCGCGTTTGTTCGCGCGTTTCGCGCGTTTGTTCGCGCGTTTCGCGCGTTTCGCGCGTTTCGCGCGTTTCGCGCGTTTCGCGCGTTTCGCGCGTTTGTTCGCGCGTTTCGCGCGTTTCGCGCGTTTGTGCGCGCGTTTGTGTGCGCCTTTGGTTTGTTATTTGGTTAGTTTGTTCGCGCGTTTCGCGTTTGTTCGCGCGTTTCGCGCGTTTGTTCGCGCGTATCGCGCGTTTGATCGCTTGGTAGGTTAGTTGGTTTGTTCGCGCGTTTCGCGCGTTTGTTTGCGCCTTTGGTTTGTTGGTTGGTTATTTGGTTGGTTTGTTCGCGGGTTTCGTGTTTATTCGCGCGTTTGTTCGCGCGTTTCGCGCGTTTGTTCGCGCGTTTCGCGCGTTTCGCGCGTTTGTGCGCGCGTTTGTGTGCGCCTTTGGTTTGTTATTTGGTTAGTTTGTTCGCGCGTTTCGCGTTTGTTCGCGCGTTTCGCGCGTTTGTTCGCGCGTTTGTGCGCGCGTTTGTGTGCGCCTTTGGTTTGTTGGTTGGTTATTTGGTTAGTTTGTTCGCGCGTTTCGCGTTTGTTCGCGCGTTTGTTTACACGTTTCGCGCGTTTGATCGCTTGGTAGGTTAGGTGGTTTGTTCGCGCGTTTCGCGCGTTTGTTGTAACTAGACGCTGTCTGAGTATAGGAGAGATAGCTATACCTACTTCCAAAATCCACGCATACGAAGTTGCGGGCAACAGCTAGTAATAATATAAAGTAATACTGTACTGTTTCTTTTTGTCGCTTCTGTAGATGTTCTCAGTTTTTGTACAGTACAGTTTGTTATATTTGTACAATATCCACAACACTTATGAAAACAATACAAAACTACACTACCTAGAACCTAAACTAACCTAAAAAGTAACATAACTTTGTTTGTAACATAACTTTAACATTTTCGCCTTTTCCCTTGTGAACTACTAAACTGATGGTGATTCTATTCTTTTCCTTCCTCAAACCCGATTGAAATAATTACTACAGGGAATACTCGTATACCAATAAGAAAAATAAGTAGGTAGGTATGTGCCTATTAAATAATCGAAATTAGAAAGTCGCAATTATGTCGATTATTTAAGAAAGGGCCCTAATTTACAAATTACTAGCTGTTTACCGCGGCCTCGCCTCTGTTTAATGTGTTTTTTTGCTCGGCTCCTAGCGTGATGCGACATATCCTATACTAGAACATATCCTGTACTAGAATAGACATATCTCAAGAGTTGGGCTATTAAATGCATTTTCTTTAAATCCGACGGGTAGTTCCAAAGATTAGCGCGTTCAAAAAGAAAATAAACAAAAACAAAACCTTTCAGCTTTATTATATTGGTAGGTATAATAGACATATTATTATCACATCATATTCATATCAGTCTATGCCAGTCCACTGGCCTAGGAAGCCTCAGGAGAGAGGTTTTCCGCACTCTACATTGCCAATCCTCGGTCTCCTTAACTTACTAGGCTTACGCGTGTTGAGGTCTATACCTCGTCACATTGCAATTAGGGATGCAACGATTACAAAGCCATCGGTGCCAAGCGGTGGCCATCCAGGCGAGTCCACGGAGACAACTGAGTCACCAAGCAATTAATTGAAGTGATTGCTTGGAATTTCATCAATCCGAAGAGATTTCAATTGAAAACAGTATGAATAGCGACCGAGTAAGGTCGTTTACACACCAATCAAATTTAAGACGCGTCAGAATTCGTAATGGCATTGTTTTCTGGAAAAAATGGAAGCCAGCTCCTACTATCAAGAATACTAAAACGGGGAAAATCTGAAAGTGGAAAGGAAAAAAAGAGGAAATGAATTAAAGGAAAAAAAGACTGTTATACCCTCTCCCAGTTTCCTCATACTTTTGCCATTTCAGTAGTATTCCTATTGCTGGAACAGCTATATAAAAAATAAAAAACACACAAATTGACTAGACATTCTAAGGTGTGTCCATAATGTGGTGTAAGCGGACCTGTATCTGAATAGCAAACTATGGTCAACACACCCTCAGTGCGACGTTTTATAGGCTGTTGATTTGATGACTTATCAGGAGAGGGATGAGTGATTTGAGCCCCCCTTTCCCAGTACACCACTCATCATCATCATCATCAACAGCCTATTAAGATGTCCCCACTGCTGGGGCTCAGGCCTACCCTCTCAACGAGGGTGTTCGGGCTATAGTCCACCACGCTA
This sequence comes from Metalampra italica, assembly GCA_949699065.1. Taxonomy (NCBI): domain Eukaryota; kingdom Metazoa; phylum Arthropoda; class Insecta; order Lepidoptera; family Oecophoridae; genus Metalampra; species Metalampra italica. The sequence goes on from OX452989.1 coordinate 5,237,500, forward strand.
GCCCAGTGCGGCTTGGTGGACTTCACATGCGCCTAAGAATTTCTTCTTCGGCGTATGCATGTTTCCTCACGATGTTTTCCTTCGCCGTTTAAGAGCAGTCAGTAAATGTACTTGAGTTTCGAGAAAAAACCCATTGGTACATGGCCCAGCTGGGGATTGAACTCCGGACCTTTCGATATGATAGGTCTTATTCTCGACACCACTGACGCTCTAGTACACCACTGCCTAGTGTAAACTTCCCTTATGTTGATCCGCTGGAATGCAATGTTTTCCCTCGGCGCGGTAAAGCTCTGTCGGACGAACAATGTCTACTGATTTGTGTTTTCCGAGTTAATTAATTTTCTATTTAGGTCCTTCCGTGTTAATTATTAATTTTAATTAACGACCAAGCAATTCATCCTTAGCCTGGCAAGTGAGATCTTTATGTTTAATTAAGAGATACCACTAATCTTAATATTTTACACGTAACTTATTTTAACCTTTATTAGGATCAATAAAAATATTCAGGTCTCTGGGTTTCATGATTTTTATGCAATGTCTTAATTATTACGTCCATGGTACTGAGACGAAAATGTTTACTTTGAAAGTTGATTTTTAGTTCACCGGTGACAAAATTGAACGAAGAAACACGGAGACCAGAGCGAACAGTTTGTTTTCTACAACTTAAATACTTAACCAACATGCTGGAAAACAGGGCAATTTACCGCCTGGAAAACTTGCGCGACAAATTGAAGATTGTTTGTCTACTTCTAGAAGCGGGGCTCTCAGTATCTTATTGAATATATAGATTATTTATATACGGTTATCTTTGAGGTATTTATAGATGTATTAACTGACTCCTTAGGGGCCGTCCATTAATCACGGGATCTTTTTTTAAGCATTTTTTAACCCCCCTCCCCTCCCCCTTGGTGATACATGGTGAGGTTTAAGACTACTCCCCCACCCCCCACCCAACATCACGTGTATTTTTAATATCTACAAAAAATCTTAAATTTTTTAGAATATTATCTTAAATACAGGTATAAAGTATAATCTTATTTTATTCTGAAATTAAGGACCATGATAAAAATGTCTCGACAGAAAGGTTGCAGGTTGTTTTTGATCGGCATAAAAAATAATAATAAACGAATGGTGTAATCATGCGAAAAACTTGTACTTAGCAATGGCGAGTCAAGGTCACACTACACGCCGCTTTTCGATTAGCGATGTCCCATGGGGCAGACGATTTTTATAGTAGAGTCCCTAAGTCTAGAAGGCCCTTTTGTATGTGTACTTATAGCAAGTGTTGCTTTACATATATGTCCATGTCAATGACAAAAGAAACTCCTTACTGCGTAAGGAGGACTGGGCATATGTACAAAAAAGGCGTGTATACTTTTACATTGGGAAATCATAAAATGGCCGACAATTGGCCTGGCACTACACTGTTTAATTGAACACTTTGATATGTTTCTTAATGATCCATATCGCAACTATAGCAATCAAAGTCCAGAAAATCTCACAATTCCCACTAAATTACACGAAAACACCTGTAATTCACTGTAAACAGCATCAAATACAATATGGCGGCACGCTCAACAAATTAAAATATGTATATGTATATATGTTGAATAGGGCATCTCCTTTAGTTTCATTATTGGTCCGTCTCTATGTAAATGACAGATGCCTAGATGACAGATACATCTGAAACTATGACCGTAGATACAAGTTCGTTGCAGACACAAACTTATATTAGACTTGTATTTTCCACCCTTTTTCACCAAAACAAATTATGGATTCCGCTCGCGCTTCCCAGTTACCGGGACGTCGTTAGAAAGTCAATAAAACTCCCGGGAGCGGTTCTAAAATAAATAGATTTCATTTTCGGCTCCTAAAATGGCGGAAATATAATTATCATCCGCAAATGGAGGCCTGAAAAAACCTGACAGAGGAAAGTATGGTTAAGCAGCCTCTGTCGCCCATTCGACCGCGAATTGTTGCATTTTATACTCCAGACTATAAGGTCGTTGTAACCATGAGGTGTCGATTGGTATGAATTACTTGCTGTGATTACCTGATCCTCATGTCATAATCTTACCCTTCAAATCCGAACACATAAGCATTCATTCCTGATTGACGACTGAAATATTTAAGAGGTACATAATACTAATAAAAGGCCTATGGTGAGGCCTATGTATTTTAGTGTGTTGTGAGTCGTGTGTGGAGTCCCATCACTATCATTGATGTTAGATGAATGAACAAACTCATTGGTGCGTGATTATTCTCGTAGACTCGTTGTCCCGTACGTAATTGTACGAAACAGTAATTTTTATGGAAAATATAATAAATTGGATAAGTTTCAAAGGCCCGCTGCCTATTTTTAGACTTTAATTGACTGTATAAGATGCCAGTTTGACCTTTGAAAATAATACCTATACAAAACAAACGAATAAGGAGTATTTAGAACCAACCATTAAGATTAGGTTTATTTAAAGTGCCGGGTGTGTAAAGTTGACGGATGAGGAAAGTAGACCGTTTGGACAAGTAGACCGATGGGGAAAGTGGATAGTAAACACAAAGTTAACTGTAAAGGCTTAGTTTTCTTATTTTATGAAGGAAGAAGACGTTAAAAACGTATATGATGAATTGATGACTTAGGATTTTTCCTTTGTTGTTATATTACTCGCGCATAATGATATCATCAATTTGTTCAATCAATCAATAATTATTTTGAAGTAGATTTGGTATAGTGTCGATTGATTATCCTACCACTAGAGTATCTCTTACTATGCCATAGTGAATGTGTGGGAGTGTTTAAAGTCAAACTTTTCGTATTTATAAAAAGTAATTTCACTCATTATGTAACATTATTTCAATAACAGTTGAAAGTTTTTTGATATTTATTTACAGAATTAACTGGCAATACTTAATGATAACAATTACAAAGTGAAGTTTGAACAAATTGCTGAATATGATCTCCGTCAAACAAAATGTCTACTCCAATAATCTGAAAGTTCAAGTAAGAAAGTTCAGTGATTTCGAAATGTAATACTGTTGATCGGTTCAACAAGCTGAATACAATTTGCTTGTATTACGAATTCAAATATTTGATCTGAAGTCTGAACGAACGATACAATGTTAAGTTGACGATAATATGATATTTTTTCAATACAGTGATTTGAACAAACGTTGTAGCCAATTTCACGGTAAGTAAGTATAAATTTATAGGATCGGAAATATAATAATGGTTGAATAAAGATGCATGACGGTCAGTCGTTTCCAATAAGTCGTTTTAGTGAGTCCTCTATCCCACTACATGGTGTCAGGTGTGGGGTAGCACTAGGATGGACTATAGCCCGAATGCCCACGCTGAGAGGGTAGACCTGAGCCCCAGCAGTGGGGATATGTAGGCTGTTGATTTGAGGTCATTTATATGAAAATTTGTAGTAAAGTGACTGAGAGGCATTTCTGTTGCTTGAGTCTTTTATTAATAAAACATTGTTCATGAGCAAAGTTTTATTAATAAAAGACTATATACCTATTAAGTAATGGAAATTTCTATTACTTAATTATACCGCTGCTGTATAGTTTGGGACGCAACCATCCACTTTCCTCAAATGTCAGATAGTGTTGCCTTTGTACTTAATCTTTCGTAAAGGACGAAAAGCAATTATACCTATTAGTTATCAAGTTCAAAGTTTAAGAACGCGACGTTTTTAACACGGACCATCCGCTATTACAAAATGACTTAACTTTATTTCATAACTTACATATTTTTATTTTGTTATTGATTTACAAAGTTGTCAAAACAATTCGAATTCCTAAAATGTATTAAAAACATCACGAGCACGACAAATTGAAAAGAATATTAAGTAATTAAAAATTCTCCTTCATTCCCAGATATTTCATAAACCAAATCTAGTTTAAATATTTTGCGGAATTAATAAAAGAGTGTTCGCCAAATCCCAGGAGCGCTGCCGCCTTAATTAACGGCCAAATGTTTCAGCTTGAATTTTGCGTGAAACCGACCACATTAAAATGCGTCCATGTACAGTCGGACGCACATTTACATAAATTGTTACGTATTTATTCCACCCTATTTAGTATTTAGTAGAGGCAATAAATATGTATCCGGTTCTGGAACATGGAGTAGCGGCTATAAACCATTGTGGTTCTTTTTAGGGGTTTGTATGCAAATGGACAAACATGGCTGTCCGGCTCCGATTTGATGAATTCTAACATATTAAGTTGTAGAGTACTGAAAAGTAATTGACACGTTTTTTGTACCTATATTCATTCTAGTATGAGCAACCGACTTTCAAAGTCTTAAAAAGGAACTTGTCGTGACAGATTTGTTGAAGCAAGATGCCAGTAATTTCTGGTAATTTGTGGTTGAATTTTGCAAATGTTTAAGTAAATAAATAATTTACTTACTAACATACTCACTGACTTACTTCTTATACTTACTTGGAAATATGTACTGTATGATGAAATGAATGAAAGCGACTAAGCAGCAAAAACAGGTTTTGTATTGCATTGTAAACATTGCGGTCCACTTCGGAGCACTATCTATTGTTTATTTTGTTTTCGAGACGCAAATGCGTTTGTAATGTACGTCAATTGGTTTGAAATGAAGTTTCAATGAAAACAGCGATGGGGTCCAAGCGAGCGATTTTCCGCATTACACAAATTCTACGTTTTACCTAATCTTAATTTCCTAATTATATTTGCGACCGACTGTAGTTCCAAAGTTACGACGTTTGTCTTGAGTGGGGTAATTTGCATTATTGTTTGTGTTTCTGCCTCATCGCTCGCTAATTTAACTCCCGATCTCCTCCGGGCGATTGTCAAATACCTACAACTGTGGTAAAATTCCGCTCAAACTGTTTCGTTCAATTATAGGCACATTGTTTTTGATGACGTCGTTTGTGAATAAATTAGTACACAATTAGTAATGCTGGTGTTCCAGAACATTACTGAAACACGAACATTACTCGTACCAGACCTGGAAAAATAAAAGAAAGAAGTAAAAAAAATTTGAAAGCAAAATAATTGATTCTCATTCAATATACATTTTTACTTTTTGACTATTCGCCGAATAATTCAAAAATTACAGCCGAATGAAAATGTAAGCCTACGTATTTAATGTAACTTTCATTAGAAGTATGTAAATAAGCGTAAAATTATTCTAATATTAAATTCTGACTATTACCTGCCACGAAGAAAAAAAATTGCACTCCCACAGCGCCACCACACAGTTTATAGCTTCATAGCCCCAAACGGCCTATTGGTCTGTAAAAAAGGATGTGCGATAAAGTTTATTTCATTCGTTCATTCCACGTGGGACAAATCGAAAGTTTATTCATCAATTTATTCATTTTAATAGGTGTAGCCATGTTGGTCATCCGGTTCGAAGGACCAACATATTAATGATATTATTAATAATATGTATAATAAATAACGAATCTATTATTGCCTGAATTTCTTAAGCCGGCCGCATTATTATTTATTTGTAGACGCTCGTCGCTGACAAGTATGAAACGGCAAAGACAAAAAATAAGTGTTTCTACGTGCGTGGGACCACGGACTGGTGATGTAGCTACGGCATGTTGGTAGAGACAGTGAAACAGATATACCCTTCAACCAATTCCACGTCTAAAGGACTCGAGGAAAATAAAGGAACGAAAGAGAAAAACCACGAAGCGTGACGCGTGGCTGCACATAAATAAAATTACGACGGGAAAGCAAAGAAAATGTCCACTTATGGTGACCCTATTTCATTCAGCGGACTTATTTTTCCAGTGGATCCATTTCTTGGACTGACAATGTTATTAAAACGGAGTGGGTATAAACGTCCGAACCTCGGACTTTTAAACAAATATTACAGTCTTGTACTTATTAAATGTTTTAAAAAGGTTTTCGATTTTCTCTTGGTTACCAATTATGAGCGAAAAATATTGATTATCGGACTATTAAGATATGTTTAACATTACAAATAATTGCAATTCTTTAGGAAAATTTAAATACCTACTAAGCTTCTATTGATGCTGACTGTACTGTCCTTGTCTAATTTCTATTGTACAGGGTAAAATCCTAGTTAGAATTTGGACATGTGCCGTCATATAAATTATTCAGCGCTAATACCTAGAAAGTGGAAGTGGTGGTAGATAAAATAAAAAAATGACGTGCTTATATGTACCCAGTGTACTCATATAAGCCATAAATTATTTTCACTTTGACTTTAATTGACTTAGTCATTAAACACGAACACAATCATATATACAAACAGACACCTCGGTTCGAACTATTAACTCTTCAAACTGCAAATAACCATTGTTCAACAATAATGCTAATAAATCTCCGTATGCCGTGGAATCCTACCAGGATCACGATTTGTCTCTGTCCACTTAGAGCGACGTAAAATATGGCTGATTAGGTCGGCGGGGGCTTCCACGCAAAAACATTTAATAACTGCCGGCGAGAGAAATTGAAATAAAAAATGGTTAGGGTGTAAATAACATATAATCAGCGAAGAAACAATCCACCGCGCGAAGGTTTGTTTCAGGTTACCTACTCCAGATTTGAGACTCAATTGCCAGATAGTTAACATGTTCATTCTTACATCTAGTTTGAAACCACAAATTGTGGGTACCACCTGTATTATGAAGATACGCTATACTGCTTTAGTGACGGCCGGTAATACAGTCGCATACAATCAACATACAATGGTGTTCTTTTTTTTAGTAGGTTTTGGCTTGGTAACGAGACTTTTAAGCCATATCTTATTTTAAATTTAAAGTCTTATTTCTTAAATCTATAGGTTACAGCACGGCATCCACACGACTACAGTCAGTAGGCGATTTTCGCTAAGGTTCATATCCTCACTAAATCGATAGTAACTTTAATATAGATTTGGAATGCACAATTTTGGTACGAGCTGAAAGAGTTGTTACATGCATTTATTTTAATTTCCCGCACAATATGCACAACCACAAGAACTTAATGTATAATATACTATCGCAATTACACATTAAAACCCACAAAAACTTAATATAAGAAAATGAAATAGAAGAGACGACCATGACACTTCGCTCCCGCCAAGAGTCCCACGATGTGTGTCCATATTACTGAACCACAGAATATCTAATACACTGAACGGAGAATTTAATTAAGTATCGAGTTTTTACCGACTTCCAAAAAGGAGGAGGTACTATGTTCGGCTGTATGTATGTTGTGTATTATTAGATGTACATATTTATATATTGTCATATTTAGGTTTCGTGCTGTCGAAATTGATTTCGGAGTTCAATATTCTGACGGAAGACCCAATTAAAAGTCAAGCGAGACGCCCGCATCATGCGACTTTTGTTGATTTCTTTTTTAATCAGAGTTTGTTCGTATTACGCATAACAAAGCCTTTATCTATCTCATCTTCCGGTCACGTCACACTCCCGACTTCTACTTTCAACCTTTATGTCGCAAAACAAAGGTGGTTGGTTGACGAAATTGGAATATGAAAAGTGTGAGACGGGAATAAATTAACATCCTGTATTTCTGAGAACTTTGATGGCATACAAGGCGAAGTAGAGCTTGGATACATTTATGATTAGTTTTTGATATCATACTCGTACAAAATAATTTGTGTTTATTTCTTTACTATTAGGTTTAAGTGTATCACAGACACATGCGGCCTGCGGTGGCGGTGGCGGCCTGTTGTATTCCAAGCAATGTATGTGTGACTTCAGACACGCGCGACCTGCGTTTGCATATTGAGGCTGCAGCCTGCGGTAGGCTGCCACCGCAGGCCGCGTGTGTCTGGGATCCCCTTTACAGTGATTTGATTACGTAATGTCTGTTCTGTAGACGTATCACAGACCTCGACATAATAGATGATAGATATGTTACCCTCGGATTCGTCTGCGCCGAATAAGGTTTATTTATTTTCTTTTTATTACATGAAAACAACAACATACCTGCTTTTGAAGATTTTTTCTGGTAAAATTCATGGCACAGGTATTCATTTCTTGCATGGTTAAGTAAACAGAAAAAACAGAGCGCTAGGTATCGCCCGATCATTAATTTCACGAGATTGTACCTGGCTCGCTATGCTTCCCACGTCTCTGAGAGCGCAAGTATACCAACGGTTTTCAAAGATCAATCTTGGCCACGTCGTCTCTTAGATTTTATAATTTAGCTTGTTTTAAAGCTTCTGAGGGAGCAGTTCAAGTTAAAATGGTTCTTTATGCTTCTCTTCATATCTCGCCTCAAACATTTCCCTAGTATAGTTGGTATGCAGGTGTTATTATCTTTTACCCAGAGCACTTAATAGTTTCAGGATCGATCAGTGTACTTGTAGAAGCGGCAACTGGGAATATAGAAGAAGCGATAAATGCGACTTCTTAAATATATATGTGAAACTGCTTTTTCTGTCCGTTTTTCCATTGGAAGGTATGTAGGCTTTTAACCTGGGCGTTTGAGCTAAACTCATTCAGAAGTATTTCGTCATGGAGGTATAAGGTACCTCGTAAGCATTCCTCATCCCGAGAATTAAATTAAACCCGAGAGTTTTACAGTAAATATTCGATCTGTCACTCAAAGTGTTTTGCTTCATCATTCATTATGCGGACTGCTGTGTAAGAATGCGGGCTTCTCTTTCTCTCTTCATCCTCGCGTATTCCAGTTTCTGAATTCAGAACGAAGACGCGTTTAAAAGCTAGTCTGATCATAAAACTGTAACGCTATCTTTGTCAAAACGTAGCTAAATATATTGGCCTTTCCATTTGAAGCCAGCCAGATATATGTATGTGCCATTTAGATCGCTCGGATAGAAAGTCATTTTCGCCTGATCTCGGTATTTTTACAGAATGGTCTGACTTTTATTTTTGTCGTTTTAAACAGAATGAATGATCTTTCTTACATTAGAGATAGTATCAAATGCAACGTCGATTTGTGCTCTGTTTCAGGCAATTTGGAAGAATGTTTTGGATTTGTTGGAAGATAAATGTTTTGACAGTTTTATTTATGACGATTGGTTTTGGTTTTCCAGATGTTTTACCGCGAACGTTGGAAAGAGTGGCATTATATGATAAGATTTAAATCATGTCAAATGTTGATATTTTGAGTTGATTTCTCCCGACTAATATTGTACCTATTAAACCTATATTAATATTTTGCATATTCGTTAAAAAATCGACTATGCTTAATAGAAGAAAGAAAGAAATGCAAGAGAAGAAATAATAACGCCTTTACAACTTAATTAAGGAGTCAGAATATTTAATTTAATAACACTTACAATCTAACAAAAACATTTTTAATCTCAACCCTTTCAAAGACAAGCTTCCCAAGAGAAAAGCGAAGCAAGAAATTTCTCAACTAACATAAACAAGAGGCGATAATAAAAGACCGATGTAGTTCGAGCTCCATCCAGCACTGAAACCGGGACAAATTGTCCCGCTACCGAAGTTTTATGTCCCGCCATGTCCCGGTAAGTCCCGAAAAATGTAGCCGAGCCATAGATTTTCCACATTAGCCGATCCGACATCGGATTCGACACCAATTTGATATTAATCGGCCTTGTCGGATCCCGTCAATGTCGTCCGATATTGTTGACGGTAGAAAAGGAACGGTAGAGGTGCCCGCAGGCCACGCCTTACCTGCGTTCATAATAATTAGTCGCATTATGTCCATGCGGCTCGATCCGCAGGCTTACAATCCTGTCTTATCCTACTTCCTATCCTATCCTACTAATATTAGTGAGGATGTTTGTTACTCTTTCACGGAAAAACTACCGAACAGATTTTGATGAAACTTGGTACAGTGATAGCTTATATCCTGGAATAACATAAAGGCTACTTTTTAACGCGGACAAAGTCGAAGGGCGTCCGCTAATACCCCCTAAGTAACAAAACGCCTACATAGAGGGCGCTGTTTCACAATGTACACGGGAAAACTTTTCTACGCTGGCGAAGCCGCGGGAAAAAGCTAGTCTCATATAATTTCAACTGGTTGCCTCACCATTGCACCGCGACCGTCAATGCACCGCGTCTGTATCGGGATTACTTTGTCGTTATTGGATTACATCTGTCGAGACTCTGCGCCTGAAATCCGATCGGAAAATGTGAAAATGCTCTTGCACAGAAGTTATGCCGGTGTAACCGAAAGTACTTCAATAAACTGCCTATAAAATTGACGATGCTCATCAATATAAAAACTTTTCATATCGCACTCTGTACTAGGTACGTAAGTAACTTAACAGATGAATTTGAGGAGTCGAAGTAATCACACTTCCGGGACAAAACTTCAAACATTTCATTTGTATTTGTTTCAAAGTAGGTAAACAATTCTGTGCAATTGCTTTAAAACACTTTCATCTGAGTTGGTCGAACATTCAAGCGTACCTATATCAAAAGGATTTTAAGATAAAACAAAAATAAACCACTAAGAAAGCTGTTTAAAAACAGACATTTAATTGTGATGCATACGCAACGAGGCAAACAAACTATGTGCACAGAATACATACATGCAATGGTTTTTATTTTCTTTATTTTAAGGAGGGTTTCGACATGCAATGGTTAGTGCAAGTAACCGCGAGGAACTACAACAAAAAGCTTTTGGGAACCAAAAACTGTTCTCAAGCAAGTTCGGCTTACTTCTACAACAGTTCTATTTCAAACCATGAAGGTTAAATTGCTCAAAAGAACCAACTTCTAACTGTTAGAGCATTACTTGGTTCCGGAGAGCAAAGTTTTTCCGTCAAAAGAGATGTAGTCGAAAAAAAGTTAAAGCATAGCAGTGAAGGAAAGTCTACATTATTTAGACTCTAAACCTCATACAGTTCTGATGTTTGTCGACCTATGCCAACCTATCCCAAAGCACCCAAAGGTGCCATATTTTATGATAATTTTCACCCGTCGACTCACAGACACGCGAAGTCATTGTTTGCAAATGTTAATGTATCTATGTGTTTAGACTTCACTGGATCTAACAAACCGTATGTCTGGCAGAGGTCTAAAAGTTTAAACGTTACATCACAGATAAGCCTCTGGGATTAAGCTTGAATCGGGGGCTGGATCTAACTCAAATATTTGAAGAACAGAGGGTATCTGTATACTTATATCAGGGTGCAGGATCGGTTTCAGAAAAGGTAAACAAATCTGGATATTTGTAGCCTAAATGTTTACTAGGAGATCATAGTAAAGCGGAAGTCAAGATTTGCTTGGATAACGTTTTATTCGCCTACAAAAATGGCAGGAGTAAAATTGTGTAATTTTATTAGTTTTTCCGTTATTCTGTCAATTGTTTACAATCAAAGTTGAAATGATACTCGCATGAAATGTGAGTTAAAACTGTTGATTTAGACTACCATTTTACGCATGTAGATAAGTAATTAAGTAGTAGTAGTTAAGTAGTAGTTTAGTAAATAGGCGGATATAGTTACAACAGAAGCTGCCTTCGAGTTTCTCTAAGAAATTAAGTACAAACAAAACCGTTTATTACTTATAATAAAACCTCCCTAAAATAAATCCAATACAATAACTTTGAAATACTAAAAACAATATTACAAACTCATTCGTTCTAAAATTTCAAACAGCCCTGACAAAATCTGGTCGCCTAATGAATCTGTCTCAATTTTCAGGAGACAGGAGAACATCACAGATTTTCCTCCGAGGCGAGAGTCGGGACTTAATGGAACACCTTTGAAGATTCCCACCCCCTGTATAAATAGTGCTCGTCGAACCGCACATAAAAGTGTGTGATGAACGTTCGCGAGAGTTTAGAGGCGTATACAATAACGAAGGAGATACAACTGGGATTTTTTCACCTAACTTATAGGAGGGCGCTCTATACCGCCGTTTCCTGGTGGTCATACTTATTTGTCACTAGCGGCCCGTCCCGGCTTCGCACGGGTGAACTTTTTTTGCAATAAATATAGCCTATGTCACTCAGGGTGAATGTAGCTTTCCAATGGTGAAATAATTTTTGAAATCGGCACAGTAGTTTTTGAGTTTATTCATTCAAACATACAAAAATACAAATGTTTCCTCTTTATAATATTGGTATGATGATGATAATATTGGTATGATATCAGCATGACTACGAGGATATACATGTCCTACCTACACAATTTTGATAAAGACTGCTTTTTAGGATGTTTCCTCATGGTTATAAAAATAGTAAATTGACCATGTACCTATATGAACTTTACCTCACAATAGGCAGTCTAGATTCCGACGCAGGTTCACATTACAATTTCGCTTTCGCGCGTTTCTCGTACCTACTATGTAAGTTCCTAATACGAACAGCTGTGGTAGAAGAGTTCTCTAGTGGTGACCACGACGACGGGACAAGCATTGTGTGAGACGCCTCCCGGCTAGACGGAGCGATGATCTGCGTAAGGCCGCTGGCAGTAACTGAATACAGAAAACCGAAGATCGGATTCAGTGGCGCGCCTTGGGGAAGGCCTATGTCCAGCAGTGGACTAGTGCAGTCTGATGATGATTACGATGATGATTAAGTACTAATAAATATTACGTTTAAAGTATGATTACTATAAAAATTAGGAAACAAGATCCAACAAGGACACAATGTGTGTTGGGTTTACCTTTCTTATATGTAGTTATAATGTTAAGACAAAACGTAGACCCACATTAAAAGTTTTAATGTAATAAATGTATCTACATTGATATGTGACAAAATTGTCTCCAGTGAACTATTATTTTAAACGTAGGGGGTCCTCATCAATGGGATTTTTCCTTTAAGGTAAAAAGACATGATGCGTTTTTCCTGGTCGAAGAAAAAAGCTACAAAAGTAAATTACGCCAACGGAGCACCTCCCAGGATTTATACTCCACTAATTCTTGTTTGGGAATGCGATCGTATAGGTTAAGTGCTGTACTGAACCCTCCGATCCACTGGCGCGACTCACATTTAGATACACGTGATCGTTGCCTTTCTAGGGTCCCGTTGAAACGGATACCCTTATTAGCGAAGCCTCTGTCTGACAGTTCGCGGGATTACACAAAAGTATTCCTGATCGCAGCTCAAAAACTACTAATTTCGATAGCACAGGAAAAACTCCAGGGATAGACATGCGTTTATGTATTCTATTTATTTAAAAATTACATAAAAAAGTTTGAATTCTATTATTCTGTCATTTATTTTATAATAATGTACCTATGGACTGTAAACTGCCGTAATCCGGTCGCTGGCTGAAAGCCAAATTCGAACATTACCTAATAGATTAAAAGATAAAAGCATCAGCCATAACTGTCTGGTTCACAATTTTGCAATATTATTATATTATATTGAGCAACAAAGAGAGAGCGTCAGTGGCCTCGGGGATAAGACGCGACCTATGATATCGAAAGGTCCGAGGTTCGATCCCCGGTTGGGGCATGTACCAATGGGTTTTTTCTCGAAACTTAAGTACATATACTGACTGCTCTCAAACGGTGAAGGAAAACATCGTGAGGAAACCTGCATACGTCGAAGAACAAATTCTTAGGCGCATGTGAAGTCCACCAACCCGCACTGGGCTAGCGTGGTGGACTATAGCCCGCACGCCCTCGTTGAGAGGGTAGGCCAGAGCCTCAGCAGTGGGGAGATTAATAGGCTGTTGATGATGATGATATTGAGCAACATGTCTAATATAAAGGATGCGATCGTAAATTTACAAGAGGAATGGGCTCAGGCTGGGTGCAGTGCAAGGTATGTAGCACTTCTAGTAGTTAGATATTTCTAGAGTGCATGTGCATACATAAATTCTTTTTAACTTCTTACTAAGTACGAGTATATAAGGTGAAGAATTGTTCGTTTATTGCTTGACTTTTCAACCCATGAATATTGATAAGTAGTTTAGGGTGCTGGGAAACACAAATGGTTTAGGTAATGTTACGAAATCTTAACTGTGGGTTTAACAAGAATAGTATTTTCTGAATTAATTAAAAAACATTTAGTTTAAAATAAACTTCAATCGTTACGAGAAATAACCGAAAAGGCTTCTGTAGCGGAAACCTTACAGTCTTAATTGGGACACTCGCAAATTTCCTTTTCTAAATGAATTCCTACAATACCTGCCGCAGTTCTAATTCGAATTCCGCTTCTGAACTTCAAACAAATTAGGATTTTGTATGGCACAAGGAAAACGGTCAGGGTTCCATTGATTCTCACCAACTGCTCGCCAATAACTAAATTTTTAGACACTATTTGTCGTCCATGAAGCATAACATTTTTGGTTATGGATTTGGTAATAACGTTAAAAATTATTGATTGATCCCCAGTTCGTCATAATTAAATGTTTGTTCTCTTCTATCGATGCAAAAGTGTATTTCAATCAGACGTATATTTTCGATTCGACAGTAGGTTGGCTTTGAAAATGAACAAGAGAATCTTTCGTCATAGATGAAATATATTAATAGGACAAAGAAGATGGAAAACAAGCGGAAGTATGCTTTAATAAGAAGTCTAAAGTGCAGTCGGACGCTTGCTAAAGAGCTGAGCACTTCCGTTGCTCCATTAAGACAAATTAATCATTAGCTGCTTGCTACTTACTACGCTACTTGGGAACTAACTCGCCAACTTCGCAGTGGTGAACCAAACTTAAAATTGTTAGAACTTTGGAGGCTGTTACGGTCTTAATTACTGCAACAAACTGTTGTAATTTATTGTCAACATGTTAAGCGAAAGATGGCCCGCATTATATCACTTTACTATCATCTCAACATTCACTGAATAGTTTAAACCGCGATATAAATTTTACGTTAAAAGTAAAACACTATTTCATCTCAATCCATTTAGCTGTTAGGTGTGTTTGAAAGATTCAAGCAAACATACATATTACAATAACAATATTATGATTTTTAGGATAATTTCCGGTTATGAACTGCATAGGTAGCCCTAGATGAAAATGAAGTCAAAAATTTCAGTTTCTGTTTCGAATGCAACTTTGATTTCAGCTGTGTGTGGGCATGCTGTCGTATGCTGAGCATAGTTTTCGTCCATGTAAGAGAGCACCGGATCTTCCTTCGTTGGTTTCATCTAAGCTTAGGGCAGGCGTGTGGGCGACGTCAGCTGGGCGCGCGGGCGTGCCGCGTTGCAATGTTTATTTTCGGAACAAAAGCCTATGGTACGCAATATTCTATAATTGTAGCGTTCCAAATCAAACCTTGTGGTGGAAATGAGTTATTTACAGGGCTGATAACTATATAAATAGGGCGTAGGGGATAAGACGCGGCCTTTCATATCGAAAGGTCCGGAGTTCGATCCCCAGCTGAGCCATGTACCAATGGGTTTTTTCTCGAAACTTAAGTACATTTACTGACTGCTCTCAAACGGTGAAGGAAAACATCGTGAGGAAACCTGCATACGCCGAAGAAGAAAATTCTTAGGCGCATGTGAAGTCCACCAACCCGCACTGGGCTAGCGTGGTGGACTATAGCCCGAACGCCCTCGTTAAGAGGGTAGTCCTGAGCCCCAGCAGTGGGGACATTAATAGGTTGATGATGAACTATATAAATATACCTAACCACAGATCCTAGAATCAACCTCCTAGTCATTAAGCTGCCATAAGGTCCCTTTTGATTTGCAATGCCACAAATAATCTATACAGTGCCTATTATTTTTTGTGAAAACTGAGCCTTCGTCAATGATAGACCTTTATCTTCATCGTTTGTTGTCCTGACCGTCGTCGCTTTTTAACCTAGCTTTACTACCTTTATAACCTATCGTACGAAACTTTGTTGTTCTGTCTTCCTTACATAGTATAAAACAAAATCCCCGCCAGTCGGTCCGTACCCTAAGATCTTTTAAAATTAAATTGTATATATTTCAGGCCGGTACAACCCATAGAAAATACACATACATACATAGACAATTTAGGACACATATATTAAACTATGCAACGGATTTTGATGCGGTTTTCACTATCATTTCGATAATTTCTTCCGGATTGTTTATAGGTACTTATCCCATGAGGGCGAAGCCCCGGGCAACAGCTAGTATAGTAAAGCTTCTGTCGGAGTCCGTCACTGCAGGGATTTAGTATTTTAAAAACAAATCGAATAGCACGAAAGCCTGAGAAACATCATACAATGACATTGGCGCTTTCAAATGGAAACATACGGGAGATGTTTTAAAAATTTAAAATTTAAAATGGCTGCGAAAGGAGAGGGGAACAAAGGCGCGCTTGGCGTGCATCCGAAGCAAAGGTCGTGCGAAACACTCACAATAGGGTTACCTACTTCGCTTAAGAACATTTAATACGTCAGAAAAAAACACTTTGCTGTCAACAAACAAAAAACAATTTGCATGCTAACAGCGAAATACCTAATCATAGATCGTCCATATAATTATCATACAAGCTCATAAGACATCGTGAGAATACTTAGGTATATATATACGCTCAAGATGAAATTCTGAGACGTAGGTAGATACGTATAAAGTTCACCAACCCGAGCAACAGAACAATCTAATAATACTGTATGAAATTACTTTTACTTTACACATAAAATATTTTCTAATAATATTTTTATTTTCGTTTATTCAGAAAACCAACAGCTTACGAGTATGCTTACATATCATAATTTGTAAAAGCAACAAAACAAACAAAACAGATTTGATGAATAAAAAGAGAGAGAAATATGAATATATAAAGTAAACAATACATACGAGTACCGGTGATCCTGTGAATATACCTAGAAATTCTTGCTCGTGAATTTTAAAAAATGAAAACTTTATAAATGATAACTGATAAAGTAAACTAATCAAGTAATTTTAAACGTTTTAATTTTGACGTTTATGATAATCTGGAAGAATTTATTCTAGAAAACAACACTCTACTTTGTATGTCAGATACTATGTTATGTGTATACCCCATTATCAAGCGGGCAGTTTGGTGGCTACGTAACATTAGTGACTCAGCCAATGAAACTGAACAATTTTCACAAATTAAATTTTGGAGTTCCCAAAGGTACGCGACTTTTCTGAAAATTCCAGCTCGCTACGTATCACCGTTGCGGATATACAGCCCTTTGAACATCGGACAGACAGACAGACAGACAGACGGCGTAGCGAAAGCAATTATAGGCAAAAACCTAAAAATAAGTAATTCCTAAGACCAATTCACATAATATTTCCTGTACTTTCAATCATCATTTCAGCCTTTTAGCTTCTACTGCTGTATAGGTCTTCCCCAACGAACGCCACCACACCCGGTCCTCCACTCTCCGCATCCAGCCGCTTCCGGCCACCTTCTTTAGGTCGTCGGTCCACCTGGCGGAGGGGCGTCCCATACCTGGAGATTCTTAGCACAAAGTAAGTAGGTACAATAATTTTATTGGGGCAACCCTAAATTTTTCAATTTTATCAGCAGCACGGCGCGGCGGGCGTAGCGCCGAGGTGCAACAATGAGCTATTATGGAGTGCAGAACTTCGACGTTTACCCTTGCATGAAAAATGTCGCAGCGAGTGTAAAAGCCCCTTTGTGACTGTACCTGCCTTACGCTGTGTCAGTTAACCCACAGTCATTTCAAAGCAGTAACTTAACTAACAAGTTTACATCTTGAATGTTGAGTTTTGGCGGTTTATGTATGTCTGATGTACGTCAAGTTAGCTTAGCATCATTCCCATGAGTGTTTCGCGTTTTAGCAACTATAAAGATTATGCATTTATAGTTTTAGAATTACGTCATTGATTTAGCTACAGTTGCAAATAATAGGTAGGTACCTATCTGGTACATATATTTCGCTTCACACACGTACTACCTATCTCATATACAGGGTGACTTCAAATTGTTAATACAAAATCAACGTTTTACACACATCTTCCCTAAACTAAGCCCCTACACTAAGTCTCATGCTTTTAAAATGACCAAAAGTATTTTTTTAAAGTTTTAAATTATCCCATTTTTATGCTGAAGATGGTGTCTCTTTTATTGATATCAATAATTATCAACTGACATTGATAGCATCGAGTGACAGTATGACAGATATTGAATGAGGGGTAACCACACTTCGGGAATTTAATTATTTGTTTTAGTAGAAAATTAACGGTAATTAAATTAAAATTAATTTAAAATGTATTATCTATTTGTCATTAACTGAGCCACAATCAAGTGTTTTGTACAATATGAAGTCACCCAGTATATCACTATCAAGTATCTCGATTAAGAAGTCTAATGAAGCAGAATTATTTCTCATCGCAATATAAATTTTAGGCTTTTCACAAAAACGCCAATATAATTTAACTTTCAACTACGATTATTGTAAGCAATCATCTGCCCTAAAATTAGCATCTAATAAAGTTAGAAGCAATTTGATCAAAGTTTCGTACTTAATTGGTGAACCCAATCAAATATGGTCGCCTGTTAAGCCATCAGAGGCCCAATGGTGGGATTTGTAGGGAATCCCGGCAAACTAGGTCGAGGATTTTAAGTTAAGATGTTTCAAATCGTAATTTGTAATCCTGTTTCGAATTTCAGCCAACAATTTGGGAAAATAGAAGCTGGAAATTGCATTCGGTTTCGTTAACAAATTACTGTTTAATAGTGTACTTAATTTGAAAATTGGACATTTCTATTGGCAGGAGTAAATCCACTCAGCGCCTTCATCGGCCGCTTTCAGAACTACACAGTGACAGATAAATGCGCTGAAATGTCAAACTAAAAGGTATCAAAAAGGATAAAGGTAAAGGAATCAAAAATAAGATTATCAGCGCGTTGTATAAGTGTCTCTCTCAGTGCGGTAGTAAATAATAGTACATTTAAAATTGTCAAAATCACTGAAAAGTGAGTGTTTTTAAAACTCCGGGGGAACAATGTCGCCATTTTTTTTCTTACCTCCAACATGTGTAATAGTTACTCGATGCTCCAACACACCTAGTGATAGATACCTTGTTTTAGTTTATGTAAATCGCCTCCTTCTCAGCTACTTACTAAACAACAGCTTTTGAAAAAAAGCTCAAAAAGTACCTATGGTTTCTTGTTGAAATTGTAGGTACTCTGTGTATTAATGCATATCTTTTCACTATGTCCCTGACGGGGTAGGCAGAGAGAACGGAGCGGTACCTAAGTATCTCGATCCTGACACACCTTTTTCGCTTCGCTGTGACATAATTCCGTTCACGTAGATAATATCAACAATTATCAAGAAGCATTGATCTCCGTACTAGATGTTTCTCGACTAAGTATAAGTATAAGCTAAGTATCGAACTTAAAGTTCGCCAAAACTTTTAGCTTCCCCTCTACGAGGAACAAAACAGGGAAAACGAACTTATAAATCCGTAGCAAGAATATAAATAACGATTTATCTATAGTACTGAACTCGACCGATGACAACAAACGGACAGCGACATTATAACTTTTGCATTACGATTTCACGATTGTGGTTTTGATATATTATCTGAAACAATGTTATTTTATTATACACTAGCCGATGCCCCGCGACTTCATCCGCGTTATAAAGTATACTATTTGTATGTTATTTTAAAAATTTAACCCGTTCTAATCAAACCAGTTTCGTAGTTTTAAAATTTGTCAGTAGATGGAGTTAGGTGTATTTTACACTCCGCTATCAAATAAGATAAGCGTGCAAATTATTCACCAGTTTTTACCTCTTTATCATTAGTATAGGTAAATATACCTACCTTTATTTTACTGATGATAATAATATAAAAATGATTTAAATAATAAATAATAATGTAGGTATTTAAGTGGACCCAGACAGACCTACTTAAAAATACATTTGAGCGAGACCAGGACTTACTGTCGCTAGTGAGAATCGAACCCGACCTTACGACCAACTACAAGTCGCAAATTACGCTGTTTTACTGATTGTAAAACTCGTAAATGTATTCGCGACTAGTGAGTAATGGTTGTATTTAAATACATTTTAAAATTAATGGTTTGCCTTTAAAATAATGGATCCCACTTTAAAATTGTAATACACCGTTAATAAAATTACCACCAAAATTCAAGTGATTTTCTGGGTCTTGACGCGCACTTCGCTCGCTCCATCGTCACTAGTATCTACTTAAATAATTTTTTATTATTAATTTTAACCCTAAACGCACATTAATAAGCTAAGTTTTTAGAAGTGGGATCCGTTATTTTTAAAGTTCATTTATCCCAGTAAAGCGTAACACACACTGAGCGGCGGCGTTGCGAAAGCGTTGCGGTTTTTTTCTGTAATATTCGAAATAGTATGAAGCCCTTTAAATCAAAGCGGTTTTCTCGCGGTATTCCTGTCTGAAGGGCTCCGGTTTTTATTGGCTTTCCGCAGATTCGCCGCCGCAACGCTTTCGCAACGCCGCCGCGCTGTGTATTTGTTACGCTTTAGCAATAAGTAGAACAAACAAACTACATAACCTAGTAGACTGCGTGACTTTAGCGTTTAGCAGTTGGTTTCGTAGGTACACGAGAAAAACGTACAAAGTTCTCACCAGAAAGCAACCTGGATGTTCGTAACAAATGAGTTTTTAAAATATAAGTTATATTTATTACAGCTATTTCGCTTGCTTTATAGATGAGTAGTCTGAAATGGCTTAAGTTTTCTTATTTTCCCGTTGCAACAATACTGTAGAACTACTTATTTTCATCCAGCAGAGAACAAAGGAAAATTACGCCATCTGCCTCGGTTCGAGAAAAAAACATAATTATATCGCAACAACTTGCAATTTTCTAGAAAAGTCAGAAGTGTAAAAAGAAAGAAAGGTAATAATAATATGGTCGCTATAATAAACTCTGTATTGCATAGAAAATAATAAAAACAGAACAATATTAACCTGTCTTACAGTTCATATGCGATACTGTTGAATTCTTTATGAACATGTTGTAGTCAGATAAAAGTTTCTATCGTACAAGTCTGGATATTTTTCACATGCAGCTTCAATAACCGCGGGTACAATGCGCCGAGGCAAAAGTATGTAGTCTGTGGCAAAATGTTGTATTTTATAAGTTAATGGTGTATCTCACTTAGTAGGTAACAATTCGAATTAGAAATTTTTATTATTAAATTCATTATTAAAATTCAATTCTTAGAAGTTTTTAATTTTTTGTCATTGTATAATCGTTACAGTATCATTCACCCCAAAACAGCTGTTAGGTTGTCTTGAATTGTGTTCTGCACCTAGATAATGCTTACTTCCGTTATACGTTTTTTATTATTATTCTTTATATTTAACATTGATCTTATAGGTGTAAATTTTTTATAATATTTTTATAACTACAAAAACAATTAATTTTTTAAAACAATTTTCCTTTTATTATTATTAACCAATACATTCAATTTACATAATATTTTGTTCAGACCGACCTACTTAAACCACTGGGTTTATCTTATCTGTAGGATGTTTTTTGTAATATACCTTTTCATTACTCATACTCTGAAAGTAGGTCTGAAGTTGCCTGAGGAGCGGGTTGAAAGTAATACATCTCAGCCCTAGGGAGAATCGCTTTCAACTGACAGCTGTCAAATTATATTAAAAAAAACTAGTACTATGTTGACATTTCTATTGGACCATGTTCCAACTGTCTATACAGCCACTCAATTACAGCGCGATGTAAAATTGAAATAACATAAAGTTATGTAATAATTAAAGAATATATTTCTATAAATGACTTTATTATAATTATTACAGTCAACTATTTCTTTAAAATAACATACATTTGGGCATAATATTTACCATTTTTTCAATGATGGAAATGAAAAATAATGGCAGAATAGCTGGCCGGTCACAGAAAAAAATACAAAATAGACGGGAAAGCGGCAATCCGATCTTCATTTGTTTTTTCGAGTCGTAGAGTTTTGTTTATACTTCCGTATAGCAGAGATTTGTATTAACACTCATTTTATGTTTTTACTTTCAGTGTATTCTTAATGAAAAGCACAGTGTTTCCCTCGGGTTCAAGACTTATTTAGAGGTCCCTCGAACTATTCTGTCTCCGTAACTGTCTCGGGACTTAAATAAGTTACTTTCACCCCTGGGGTAACAATGTACTATTCTTCCAGCCCTTATAATAATAATAATGTTTGGACAATTTTACACACGGCTGTTACTTAACAGTAATATTTTAAACGAATGCAGACATACTCGACGCGTTTCGTCTCCAACAGTGTTTCTTCATCCTTAATTTAATTCCTTTACAATTCGAATAGGAGATTGTTTGTGATGGCCCTTAAGCCCTTGACACTCAAACGGGCGCACACAACAATGTTCTGGCATCCGCCTGTGAGGCTCTACATACCCACGAACACTCCCTTCGATAAATATTTATTGTTTTCCTTTAGAATACAGCCTTCATACTAAAAAGCTGGTGGCTTTAAGCAAGGTTATTGGAAATTGTTGCCTTCTGGAAGTAACCTATTGAAAATGTCAATGGAAAAACAGGTTTTAGGCCACGTTTTCGTCTGTCAAAGTCTATGTATGAGTTCCAGACTCTCCAGCTACTTCAGACTGTTCAAGTCTTTAGAAAAATTTGGCATGTTTGTTCTACAGAATTTTATATGCTTGGCACGTTGTATGTTATCATTGTAACTTTAATTTTTTTTATGTTTTGGATAAATTGACACACGGCTGTTTGATCCCAAACTAAGCCGAAGCTTGTAAATGGGTACTCAATAACTGATAAACATACATATATTATTATTATAGCCTCCTACAGACATCTATCAATATTAAATACAATGTTTTCCTTAATTAATTATTAGAATTATATTAAATAACTAGGTAGATAATCTCTTAACATTCATAAAAACATAATAATCAAAGATCCAAACCAATAGTAATTAATTGAAAATAAAATAGTCAAATTAAATTAATATGTCACCTTATAAATATAAATGTCAATTAAGTACCTACATTAAATAATACCTACATTGGATTGAAAAAATAAAGAAAAATAAAGTGTCAATGTAAATTAAAATAAGTACCTACCTGTCAATTTATAAGTGTCAGTGTAAATATAACAATCAAAATATAAAATCAAGAAAATTAAAGATAAATTAAAATATGTCACCTTATTCAATTGCTACATTAGGTCACTTATTCTATTTAAAATATTTAACAATATAATTAAAAATATAAATCACTCTTATCACTATCACACATTGTCTATAGGTCATCCCATTGTTGGGCAAAGGCCTCCCCCTTCCTCTTCCAGATCGGTTTTTCTGTAGCGACTCTTGTCCAGAGCGCGCCCAGTCCCTCGTAGTGCTCGAGCTCGTCGCGCCAGAGGCGCGCGCGGCCGCCCGCGGCCTCGCGGCGCGTAGCGCGGACACCACACCGTGCTCTCTCTCGTCCAGCGCCCGTCTCTCCCTCTCATTATGTGTCCGGCCCACTTCCACTTTAGCCGTTTCGCGTGTCGGATAGCATCGGTACAGTTGGTCATATTTCGGAGTTTTTTGTTTGTGGTTCTGTCTATTAGTCTTATTTTCATTATGCTTCTCTCTATTTTCCTCTGTGTAGTCTTAATCCTTTTTGTTTCATCTTTTGTTAGCGCCCATGTCTGAGCACCGTATGTCAATATAGGAAGCAAGCAGATATTGAATACTCTGGCTTTTAGTTTGATCGATACCTTGTTATTTTTAAAGATATGTTTTAGTTGCCAGTATCTTTTCAAGGTGTTTTAGATTCGCCTGTCCAGTTCTTCTGTTTGATTATTTCGGAATGATAGACTTTTACCCAGATATGTAAAACAGTATGATAAACATACATATATACTTTTAATTAAATACTTAAATATATACAAACACCCAGAATCTGAAAACCAACAGTTATGCTCATCACACAAATGTTGGTCCCGGGTAGGAATGGAACCCACGACCTTTGGCGCAGTAAGCAAGGTCACTACCACTACGCCAACAGGCCAGTCAACTTGTTTTAAAAAGTTCACTTCGCTTTTCTTCACTTTAGGTGGGTACCACAGAACACGGAAAAAGCTCGCTAAATGATCTGTGGTTCGTACGTCAGTCACATTATTTATTAGATAATTTGAAGTTGCTTACAGTTCCTGTCATCAACCTTATCTCTTGAAAAGCACATTCTTCAATGTAAGAGAATGTTCATAAATTTACTTCGACATGACGCCACTTGTGATAAAGCTAATCCTCCATCCCGGCTATAGAAGGTGTCAGACAACATAAAACGTTAAGAAAAATGATCAGAATAAAATCACTCTTGTCATATTCGGAAAACTCGATTGAGAATTTTCCTTTCATTTCTAGCAGACTACAAATAGGGAGAAGTTTGGTGAAAAAAAAACCCAGTTCATAACGGAAGATTTGTTTTTCATTTTTGGGTCGAGATGATCCAACGTTTGAAGAAATTATTAAGTTATGTTTTTGTTGAAATTATATTTGCAATGAATAACCAAATAACGGACGCAGTTTCAGGTAACTACAATGACTAACGGATCAATGCAAGCTTAGGTCATCGGATCTAAAAAATTGAGGGGTCAAATGATGTAGGCAGACCAATAAGGAAGGATTTTCTAAAATTCCACCCCAAAGACGTTGAAATGCGAGGGAAATCGCGGGCAGTGTTAATAAGGCACTTGATATAGACCTTTAGCCTGCAACATACCTAGGTATTTCTAACTACATACATGATATACAGACAGACTTATTGTTGTAGTCTTGTAGTTGACACATAAATAGAACTCACTGCGGTTATGAAATAAATGTATAGTAGGTATCTTAGCGAGCTAACGATTTTAATGGTGCCAAGTCTGTATAATTTGTCTTCCGAGCTGTTGTTTTGAGCGTGAATTAATCATTTAGATACGTAAGTAATTATATAAAATTACATTTGGAAATGTACCTGTTTCAAATACAGCGTTAAATCTCATTAAAACCGTAGATATATTTTATTTACGACATACACTTTGCTTTTTTTTTCATGAAAAGTTTTCTCTTTAGCACTTACAAGTATTTTTTTCGATCTGAAATTCTGCCGTCATAAAGAAGAGTTGCAGTAAGTAATAATTTTGAAAAAATTCAGTTATTGTATATGGTATATTCGAAATCGCAGCAACTTGCTCTACATGGTAATTTAATATTGTATAGCACCAAGGGAAATGGTAAAACTGGTAACGATAAATGCAGTAAAACAAGTAAAAGTACTACATTTAGACAGTTTTCTCTCTTTCATTTTTTGTAAGCCGTGAGTAGGAGGGTACTCTATACGCGTCACTGCGAGTAACTCGTAGGTAAGTGGACGCGAATACACTCAGAACCTCTCCTAAGTTGAGAGCGGCTCTGACTTCAGTAATAACTGACATATTAATAAATAGCGAAAGACATAAGAAGTATTAGAATTGTGAAAAAAATAATATTTTTGCAAAACTCTTGACTGTCTTTCTAGTCTTTTTCCAGTTAGATTGCTGGTTAACAATGTCTAGTTTTCTATAAATTAGGATGTACTTACACAATAAGTTCTTTTGCACAAATTTGAAGACCAATTTGCACAATTTTTTTCTCTCCAGTGAGATTTGAACCCATGCCACGTCCTCAGACGTTCGGCACAGCCGCCCAATTACCAAGCCAGTGAGACGGTCATCCCCCAAAATATGATTTCTCCATATCTCTTTGAGTCTAAATAACAGAGCTTTTTATTCACGTATTATACCTACTCATATTTGTTCACGTGAATAAACCTAGATCTGTCTAATGTTTACACCGACCGCCTGTAAGAACAGGCTTATGGAAAACGCATTACCCGCAACGAAAACCGACGTAGTATTTTATGCGTGGATTTATGACAAAAACCAAGGGTGGGTGCCAATGAGGTTCACTAAGCTTTTAGTGAAAGGCTATATAACTTTTTGTTACTTATTTTATCAATCATTTCATGCAATATAGGTAGGTAGGTGTCTATTAATTTATGAAAACCACATCCTAAGGTTTTCTACACTTTAACAATAATTATAAATTTTTACGGAAATATTTTTTTATTCAGATTATAATAGGTTACTATAAATTCTTATAAAGTTACTAAAGAGATAATTATACAGTACAACTGAGGACGGACTGTGCGAATAATTTTACATCTTACAATTACTTTAATGGAGGCTGCCTTTCTCTCTCTTTATGCAAAGATAACGTTTAAATTCCCTATTCAAAAGGTATGAGAAAACCCTACCCTGAATAGGAAATTCAATAGTAATTTCTCCGTCAAATTCGATATTTGTTACACACATTGATTAAAAGTGGATTTAAACCAGACAAAGATTCTTAAATATAGTGTCAAAGTGTCATGATTTCTGTTGACATTTAGACCGAATTCCAATTATGCGTGTGATGCGTTTCATTGACATCACGCACGCACGACATAAATGTATAGACCTACCAATACCAAGTTATTTGTGAAGTGGCAGAATCAGGAACTATGCAGAATGTCATTCGGCCGCCAGCACAAAATAAGAATGACTGGCATAGAACGATGGCAGAGCCACCCTTCAGTTCACAGATAACTTTGTAAGTCTATCTATACCTAATTGTTATTTCGTGACTTGTCAAAAACATTCAATTTCTATAAAAAAATATTTTTTTACAAGTTGGTAGGTATTTTTACTGACTTCCAAAAAAGGAGGAGGTACTAATTTCGGCTGTATGTATGTTTTTTTTTTTTTTTAATCTAGACTAGTCTAGATACTTCATAAATTAAATACTTTTAGTAGAATTTACATAAAAAATAACTCCAACAAATATTTTTCTTACAAATAATTAGGTGAAATTATGCTCAAACGTACGAAAAACAAAATGTAAAATTCATGAATGAATTGAGGTGAAAACAACAAGACCTTTTCCATACATAATTGATTGAGTGAGGGATTTAAAGGGCAAAAATTGTATTATGAATAACGCGAGGAGAAGCCACGGTATTCTAATATTATGTAGTCTAATAAATAGGAGAATTTGTTTACATGCGTGAACATGCCTTTAAAAAATATATTAATAATACTATAGCTATATAGCTGTTTCCCACCGGACAAATCCTTAAAATTACTAAGCCTAATTTTATTAGGCACTCAGG
The DNA here is from genome assembly GCA_949699065.1 of Metalampra italica. Taxonomy (NCBI): domain Eukaryota; kingdom Metazoa; phylum Arthropoda; class Insecta; order Lepidoptera; family Oecophoridae; genus Metalampra; species Metalampra italica. The sequence continues at coordinate 5,264,503 of OX452989.1, forward strand.
GCGCACACAACTTTTAACTTTGGCGTCAATATCCATCAATTTATAATAGAAAGTTTAGTTACCTCCCTATTTTCCTACAAATTTTATATTGATTGATTAAAGTTGTATTTTATCCACTTTCGAAAAAAAAACAGTGTCGGTAATAGAAAAGATTGTAACATTTAGATGTCAATATTTCATTTTAAATGCAGGATTGTATAGTGCGAGGAGGTTGAAAATGTCACCGACCCGACCGATACCCGTGCATGCGCATTCTGTGCTCTGTGGTATAACGTATTTGGCAGGAAAAGGCCTGTTGAAAACCAAACGTGTAACATTTAGATGTCAATATTTCATTTTAAATGCAGTATTGTATAATGCTAGGAGGTTGAAAATGTCACCGACCCGACCGATATCCGTGCATGCGCATTCTGTGCTCTGTGGTATAACGTATTTGGCAGGAAAAGGCCTGTTGAAAACCAAACGTCATGTGAGTAGTGGAAACTCCAAACGGTGTAACGTTTTTCATCAAAATTGTTGCTTGTTTGAAACGTGTTGTATTTACCTTCGTCCGAATATCATTTTAAGGCCCTACGAGATAATTGTAGTAAGAATTATGAAGTTTGATTCCGCCCCTGGAAAGTTTAACTCAGGGCAATTCTCAGAGCAACAGAGTACCTGTTTCTGTGATCTGAGAGGCACTATCTTATCTTATCTTCTTAGGGGGCAGGAATCCTGGCGACACTTCGACCCTAGGGATCCGTTGTGCCAAACCCCTGTCCGCCAAACGGTGCCCCAATCCTTGGTGGACTTCAAATACGCCTTAGAATAATAAATACCAGTCTTTGGCGTATGCAGGTTTCCTCACGATGTTTTCATTCTACGAAAAACCTGTGGTATTACAATAAACCGTATTTAAGTTTTCGGAAAACTCATTGGTACGGGCCAGGATCGAACCCACGACCTCATGAACGTGAGGCGAGTGCACAACCAACTAGGCTACCACAGCTCTAGAGGCACTAACACTGTTTGGAATTTCCACTCTTGCGTCACGAAATAGCAATAATAATAACTCATTTTCATTTTCTGATTTGAGAAAGATTAGAGTTATCTCTACCGTTTATACGGATACGCTAGTCTGCGAAAATAGCATACTATGCCTAATGAATAACTACCTCTCTGCGAAATGAATACACTCTATGACACGGTTTAATTTATTTCACATAGTACTTTAGCTTTACTACCAAGCCTCGTAAGATAACAATAAAAAGAACTTTGATTGATTAACTGCAGTAAATTTAGTAGGTGGCACGATTTACAGAATAAACTATTAATATTTTTTATATATTTGGAACAGTTAATCTGCGGCGTATTGCTGTCAATTTCATTGAACTGAACGATGTTTCCACGTCGACAGTTGTAATTGGTGCATATTAGAAACCTGCTAGAGTACATTCTGTTTTTCAAGTCAATACCTATTCTTTGACTAATGTCAAACGTTCCCGCTCCGAGAACCCCGATGTATGATAATAACCTAAGAGGTATACTAGTTATGTCTATAGTCCTCAACCCGCGGTCCGCCGCGCTGTACCCACACCACTTTTTACGCCTTAGAGGCACGTAAATTTCGCCGTAAGAAGTACTTACAAAGCGATATTTACTTTTTACGTCTTTGCTAAAAAGGGGCAACAGTAGGCTTTTAGTTTTATGACCCGGAAAATGTATGGCGCATGTAAACACCCCGCTACATACGTTTATGTATTTAGCGTATATAATTTCGATTTTACGAGCACGACATGCGTGACGCAGTCGCTGATTCTGAACACCGATTAGTTGAACCAAGGAAGATGCGGAAATTATGTGATCCTGAGTTCAGATTAGAGAGTCATCATCAGAGTGTCAGTGGCGTCGGGGATTAAACGCGGCCTCATGATATCGAAAGGTCCGAAGTTCAAGCCCCGGCTGGGCCATGTACCAATGGGTTTTTTCTCGAAACCTAAGTACATTTACTGACTGCTCTCAAACGGTGAAGGAAAACATCGTGAGGAAACTTGCATACGCCGAAGAAAAGGCGCATGTGAAGTCCACCAACCCGCACTAGGCTAGAGTGGTGGACTATAGCCCTAACGCCCTCGTTGAATCGAACGGGTAGGCCTGAGCCCCAGCAGTGGGGAATGTAAATAGGCTGTTGATGAGTCATCTTCACTTAGAAAGTAATAAAACATAATCTGTAGGTAATTATATATGATCATTATTGATCAAACCAAAACTTTTCCAATAGGTATAGTTAGGTACGAGTAAATATGTCAAAAATTGTATCAATGTATGTGGAAATCCCCGTACAGTGTTTCCACTAAAACAGTATTAATGAGCGAATGTTAATGTTAAGCAACCAAGCCCTCTTTCCAGAATGGTACTCGATTTTGCAGGACTATTTTAAATAAATAAGTAATGTATATCTTCCCCTTTTTGATTTCATCTAAGCCAACAAGTGTATGTCATATATTGAAATAAAATTTCGATGTGTAAAAACTGTAAAAGGCCAAGAAATCTTACTCACAAAAAAACTTACAAATAGGCAAAAACATATTGTCTGTCGTATCGGATCTCCTTGAAATACACTGATAAGTAGGTATAACCTAAGGCTGTTCCAAGATAACAGGGTTGAGATTGACGTGAGAGAGTACATTATGATAATAAGGGTTTTGCCGGCGACACTCGAGCAGACTGTAGGCAGCACGCTGCGCGCGTGGCTAGAATCTTAATGACGTATTTACCGACGGAACCAAAAACGTTGTTGGTGGCCCCCGCCCCTATGGAGAAAGCATGAACACGGTTGCCAGGTGCCGGGCCGGGCCCTATCAATGGCTTGACATAAGTACCTATCGTGTTATTTCAATAGCAACGAAACTGTACCAACGAATACTAAATGAAATTTTCCTCAAAAATTTAAAGTTATCCATACAAAATAATAGCCATCCAAAAACATTTTTAAAATTTCAGCTCAATCGGTTTAGTAGTTTTCGAGTTGTCCCCCGGACAAACAGACGGACAGACTTAAGAAGTAAGGTATCCGTCAAAGTCAAAATATTTTCTTGCATGAGCATGTCGCACTAACGTACATCGCACTCTCGTGATCGCACTTCTGTAATAATCCCGCACACTGGGTACCTACCTACTTATTACATTAAGGGCCTCTTACACAGCTTGCTGATAAAGTCCCAGATACCCTATCTGCAGGTTATCTGACAGATAGCCTATTTTTTTGGTTTCACAGGTATCTGATTGCCTATATCTTATATATTTTATATAGTCTATCACACAGATTTATCTGATAGATTAGTTTATCACTAAGATTACTATCTGTAACAATATCAGGAAGTGGTGAAAGAAGCCCTTATACACGTCAATTTTTATCTACCACCGCTTCCTATGTTATTTGACTGGCCTGTTGGCGTAGTTGGTAGTGACCTACTGCGCCAGAGGTCGTGGATTCGATTCCCACCCAGGTTCAACATTTGTGTGACCAGTATATCTGCTGGTTTTAGGATTCTGGGTGTTTGTCTATATTTATGTATTTATTTTAAAAAAAGTATATGGGTATGTTTATTAGTTGTTGAGTACCCAATTACAGGCTTCGGCTTAGTTTGGGACTAAACAGCCGTGTGTGAATTTGCCCACGCATTTTTTTATGTGAGAAAAAAAATGGCGCAACAAACTTCCGCAACCAATCCTAGCAAACTGTTTTGACGGACCTCTAAAAAGGGAATAATTTTGACATAATCGACACACAGTTCAGGCTAAATCATTGCAGATTCAATAAAGATCAAGTACCCGCATGTATGTACTTTACGTACTACAGAAAGCAATATTGAGCCTGTATTGAACCCGCAATAAACTGCGAATTCCAGTCGAGCATTCCAAACTCAATTTTCGAATTTCGAACATTCTTATTCCAATTTCAAACGGTTTTCGGAACGCGCCGGCTTGAGTGGGCTCGTTTGAGTTTACTCAAGTAAAATCCCGCGGGATGTTCGCTAAAAATGTCCCCGGGTTTGGATTGCTCTTGTAAGTCTTGTCCGGGGTCCGGTTTAAAATGATGTTTAGGGTTGGAACACATGCAGCGATTCGAGTCGCAACCTGTCAAATGTACAAAATCTCAGCAAAGACAAAATCTCGATGCGATGTGAGTTCCTTCAATTCTTTTATTTAAAATACACCTGTATATAAAATCATCATCATCAGTATCTGTAAGGCCGAGTTTTAAGGAGAAAGAGAAACTATAAGAGATATAATAGGTAATTGGTTCTACCAAAAATGCAATCGATCAGAGAAACTCAACGCGACCTGGGAATAGAACCCGGTCATTTACGAGAATTGCCAGAGTAAAAGCAATTATGGAATAAATGTTGATGAAATGATGATGAATGATGAAATGATATGATGCATTTAATTTTTTTTAGTAAAAAAAAACGTATAAAAGCAAGTAAACATTAAAGCGCAACACAGACAGAGCGCGGTTTTGATGTGAAGAGGTTCATACTACTTCGAAAATTACAAAAAAACACGCAGCCGCCACGCTTTCGCACCGCTTTGACTGTTTTGCGCTTAAATGACGAAAAGTGAACCTCGAAGGTAAAGGAAGGTTGCACGGCGGCGAATTAGCCGCTAGTGCATACAAGGCCTAAGTTGCGTATTCCGGTTTAAAAATCGGTTTACTGGGCTGGGATGTTGTTAGCTCGCGTTAGTGCCGGCTGTAACGAGCGGATATCTAACGAGCAAACAGCGGTCCGAGCAGAACGCAGCGTCTGTGTTTGTGTTGCTCTCATAGACAGAATGACGCGTGGGTATTCCTAAATTCCTGAAAATTCTTGCGAATTAAAAAATGGCTTTTTCTCTTACAAATTGGCGCAATACGGGAAATATCGATGCCTTTATTATGTACCAAAATTGTTCTATTAATTTTGTTTTTAAAACATTTTTGATCCTTAATTAATATTATTAAATGAAAGAAGAAACACGCCAGTCATACATAACGCAATATATTAGACGCTACTCTTTTAGAGGCAACTTTTACACTATAAGAACATTATTAGAAAAAAAAAACCAAGATTCTCCATTTTTTTTAAAATTAAAAATATCTTGCTTTACCGATTTTTCTGAGAACAATGATGAATTCGTAACTTTGTCACGTATAGACTAAAGTTCTTCTCTTAAAAACACTTCATTTTCGTAAAAATGGTAGATGCGCTTTAATTTTTTAATAAACTATGTTATATGGGTAATATTTTTATCAATAAATACGTCCTCGCTGTGGTAGTACCATAAATTAATGGCATGGGGTACTGTTACATCTGCAGCCTGATTTATGGTCCTCTGGGAGTCAGCTCTAGTTGCCGTAGTGTGGCCAAGTCATAAGTCTATTGCACTATACGTTTTTCAGGAACTTCCTTATTCTGAATTTAGGGTTGTTCTTATAGGTATATTTGTCTTAGAATTTGTGCGATATCAAACCATAATAGACTACTACATTTAGAATATAATTTTGGTCACTTCAATCAGATGATTTGGGGATTAAAAGGTGAGTTAAGTTTCCTAAGTTCATCATCAACAGCCTATTAATGTACCCACTGCTGGGGCTTAGGCCTACCCTCTTAACGAGGGCGTTCGGGCTATAGTCCACCACGCTTTCCTAAGTTATTTCATTCAAAATCCTGAATAGGATTCCTGAAAAACGTACCTACGATTAATCGACGTTTTAAGAACTTATTAAGACGTTGATAAGACGTTGATTTTACAGATTTTTTGGGTTTCAAGTACAATATATACCCGTTTATTGTGTGCGCTAATGTTGGGTAATATTTGTTAAGGAAATTCAAGTCAACTGCAAATATCTGGACGCTTACTTAATTCTTCGCTAACGCTCTTCACTTGAAACTAAGACTTATTTTTAGCGAATAACTCCAGTAAGGGGTTTAAAAATACTCGCGTTGAGCTATTTCAGCAAGTCATCCTAGTTTATTACAGTGAACTGACAATTTTAACGTTAACACTGATAAAACTCACCATCACAAGTATATCGGTATTTCTACGTCCACAGCTGAACAGACGCCTAGGGTGTAAAACACATACGCGTCGTATTATAAAGATACTGAACTTGAATGGTTTATTTACTAAAAGATAAAGTGAGAAGCATCTTGAAATCTGTGTTCTGAAATCGCAGTTTTCTAGGGGACGGTTTAAGGCACCACGTATAGTAGCTAATGGGACTTCGACATTCGAAAAAAAAGACACAAAATTTAAAAATAATTACACGAGCAGGTGGCAGCAAATACGTCGTAATTATTTCATTAAACAAAATAATATTTCTGCAATAAAAACACTTTCTATAAATCAACCTCATTATGTCATTTTTTCTGTCAACATCCGCTTGGGGGCGCTGTACATATAAGACGTAAACACAACAGCTCCGCTGATTATTTTTAATTTCAAACGCATTTGTAATTATTAGTTGTAAAAAACCAGTGCCATCGTTAGATATTCGTGTAATAAGTGTATTGTGTTGTATTTAGATGCATACTAATAAGTTATATTAGTAAATAGTGAATAAAAAGTGACGGCCATACCGGCTCGTAGGGTACTTGAGAAATTATTTGGAGATTATGTTCTATTCATTCATTCCAATTTAAGGCGAGTAAAACATTTTTATTAATTTAGACCAAGATTTAAATAATTCTTAAGTCAAATTTCAATTTCCAAATTAGTAATAATTGTACGTAGTATAAGTTGTACAAATAATAATATATTGTAACATTACAGATTAATTATCCAAAGCGATACAATCATTGATACAATAATAATTTTAAACTAGGGACTAAATAAGCATTCCTCTTTCTAGATACCAATCTTAAATATTGCTTTTATTGTAATTATTACATGTTGTTAGGCTAATCGCATACTCGTATTGTTGTGTGGTACAAGATTCATAAGCGGTAGCGTTTTTGCCAAATTGTAAGGAGCTGGTACAAGCTCAGTTATTCTGGCGGGTAATAAACTCGAAATTTTGACCGCTCATTCAAATTCAAAAGTCGCTTATTCAAATCGTTTCTGTTTTTTTTTTTTTATTATTATTTGTATTTTCGTTTTTATTAATTAAAAAGCAAAATGCTGACCCGCAGAGCTGCACACCACAAGGAGTTGGAAAGTCAGCTGAAAGTAGTTTTGATAGAACTTAAATCAGCTAAGGAGTTGAATGGGCGGTTGTTAATGGAAAGAGAAGATAGTGAAAAGGAAATTGTAACAGTCATAAATAAAAATAAAGCATTAAAGGATGAGATAGCGGAGATGGACATTCAATTACAGGATGTTGTTGCGCAAAGAGATCAACTTCTATGCGTAATTGACAGCTCGGACCGCGACAGAGGACAGTTTGAGGAGACCCTGGGCCATGTGAAGAACTTGGAAAGAGGCCTACGCGAGGCTCGCGACGAAATTTCACATCTCACAGCCACGAATGAAGACCTGAAGATGCAGCAAACTCAGTCGCTATTTCAAGAGCTTGTCAGCACGTCCTACCCCGCTAGCTCATCCTCTGAGCAATACAATATTAATACCATAATATTACAGAATAATACTATAAATAATACTGTGACTATTGACCTCACAGCTGAGGATTCCCGAAGTAGTTGTGAATGCGACACACGGTGTTTGCGGTTGGAAATAGAGGAGTTAAAACAGTCGTTAGAAACAGTCACCACCAAATATAACCTTGCACTACAAGAAAACAGTGAACTCATGCTGACGATGGATAACTTGTTGGAGCTAAGTAAATATAATGAAGAAAGGTTTGCATCTCTGACGAATAATCACATGTGTAACTGTATGATATCTCCGACAACTGATCCGCCGCCGTCCCCGTCTGTGAGTATCACTTTACATTCCGCGCACTCCTCTACGTCTGACGCACTGTGTAGCGTGGCGTGTGACGCGCCGTGTGGCGCGGCAGGTGATATGCCGTGCGACGCGGCGTGCCGCGCACCGTGTGGTGCGGCGTGCGGCGCGCCGTGTTGCGTGCCGTGTAATAATAGCACTAATTAATGATAAATCTACAAACCAAAAATGACAGAAAATTTAAGACTCACATTAAACAACAACTTTGTAAGAAAGCTTATTATAAAACAGTCGATTATCTAAATGACAAAGATGCCTGGTGTTAATGTTACTTCAGCCTCGCACAATCTTTACAAAATAATGTTATGTACAAACTTGATTTTAAAAGATGTGTTGCGGAAGTTTGTTGCGCCGCTTCTTCTTCCCAGCTCTATATAACACCTTGGAGGCGGTGGTAGATAAAAAATTGACGTTGTATAAATGTACCTAGTGTACTTACATGCAATAAAATACTTTTGAATTTTGAATTTTGAATTGAATCTACTGTCACATTATAGTTCTGCAGCATACGTTCTCTTTCAGTCTGCTTTCATTATGTTAAAAATTCCGTGTAATTCGTATAGACTCCCTAATCTACATCATAAAAATAACGATTGTAACGGCCTGTAGATGTAATCGCCAAGGCTTGTGTTGATTAATCTTGAGTAGACTGTGGAGGCTGTTTGTTTTGATTAAAGGACCAGTTAATCAGTAGTAGATACTTTGACACTACACAGAACCCACATCAGGTAGCCGGCTACACCAAGCTAATCGACGTAGAGAATAATAAGGGTCGAAAAGGGCCTCCCGCCGATTCTATAACCTCAGATTATAATCTTAATTAGAAGGCCGACCACGCAAGTGTGAAATAGGCCCAAATAGAGTATTATTTGGACCCCGATCAAGTTAATCCATGGTGTTTTTATAAAGGCTGGTTGTAGTAGTGTCATAATATTTTCATGTCAATAATAACTAGTAGGTCCCCTGTGCAGATCGCATCTTGCAGTATTTAGTATCGGAATCTATGATGCCATTTACCGGGAGCGTGCGGACGAAGGAAGCGGAGTAGCGGGAGGAGGTTGCTAATACTTTATATAGAGTTTGAAAATGAGAATGTGTGAGTGAGTCATAATTTTGTGATTAGTTTGACACGATTTTGACACCCGTGCTTTTCTGGCATAAAGCGTACAAACCCCATAGAATGCTTTTATTATTCATCCTCAAGGGAGTGGCTAAATTTTTTGATTCATGATCGATATAGAAATCAGAATATGTGCTTCTAACAACAAAGTTTTCTTCTAGAGACTTCTTTACAACAGCCTTGTCGTGAGCGTAAGTTTAAAAATGCACAAGGGTTATTCCCTCAAGGCAGTTGTCACGACTCATAAGGTACCCTAGAATTTATATTTCCTTTATACAGTCACTGGAAAGGTTACGTTAGGCCTTCTCACTTAGTCGTACCTCTTAGGACTTTTTTTGAAGTTTGTGGTTTTCATGACCTTTTAAGAAAAGGTTTGGGTGTACTTTATTTTAATAAAATAGAAGGTTTTCTAAGTGGCAAACAACAGGCTACAAGCTCCTGGTGGATGGTGTAGCTGGTATGCCAAACTTACGACACACAGATCTTTCTTTATAACATGAAGAATACAAGAAGTTTCAAATCTCTTTGGTTGTGCGCGCGCTCCCTGTGGAGATCGTATCTTGCATATTTATTATCGGAACCTATGGTGCCATTTACCGGGGGGGGGGGGGGGACAAATGAAGCGGAGGTTGCTACAAATTTATATGGAGTTTGAAAATGAGAATGTGTGAGTGAGTCATAATTTTGTGATTACTTTGACACGATTTTGACACCCATACAATGCTTTTATTACTCATCCATATGGGAGTGGCAAAACTTTTTGATTCATGGACGAATAGAATAGAATTATGATATAATATGAAGCGGCAGCATACGTACAGACAGATAAATACACAGATAACGTTGTGATTTACGACGTAGAAAAAATAGAAGAAGGAGATGAAAACAGGGTAAGTTATAACTTATAACAGTTATTTTTATTTACTGTAATATTTTGTAACTTATCGCCGTAATAAATATTCCAAACACGCTTGGAGCGATCTGACAATCTTGGATGGTGATAGTCAAGAGATGAAGATGAAAGGTTACAAGAATATCGCCGAGGGCTGAACTTAATTGAGTAACTGGAAGTTGGTTTCATCCTGACGAAATCAGCGAGAAATAAATCTATTAAATACACTGTTTTATGTAGATTACCTACACAACTTTGTCAGAATGTATCAAGGCACAAATAGACTTTACTAGGCTCTTTTGAAAATAGAAGAGAAGAGGCCTTTGTCCAGCAGTGGACGTCTACAGGCTGATATGATGAGAACAGAATTTTGAAATTAAATAGATATTATAAAAATGCCAATCCGGAAAAGTCGATTAATGGAAGCTGGATGCGAAGGGGGAAGGACCGGGTGTGGTGGCGTTCATTGGGGAAAGCCTATACCCAGCAGTGGACGGTGATGGGTTGATATGATGTATTCTACGACGACGATTCCTAGACCAAAGTGCGGTCTATTGTCAGTAGTTCAATTGATTGTTCTACTGAAACTATTGTGTCTCTTATGTTCAATTACATATTATTTTGATTGAACTATTGAATTGATACTAAAAAGTCCCAGTATTCAATTGCTGGATTTATCATTCCTGACCTAATTTAATTTCATCATCATCAGCCTCTACTAGTCCACTGCTGGACTGCCTCCCCCAAGGCGCACCACTGAACCAGATCCTCGGTTCTCCGCATCCAATCACTGCTAGCCGCCTTACGCAGGTCGTCGCTCCATCTAGCCGGGGGGCGACCCACACTACGCTTGCCAAGTCGTGGTCTCCACTCGAGAACTCGACTACCCCAGCGGTTATCGGTTCTCCGGCAGATGTGACCAGCCCACCGCCACTTCAACGTGCTAACCCTTTGAACTATGTCGAAAGCGGATCACCAATTTAATTTATAAATTTATTTTTATTTAATTATTGCACCCTACGCTACAAACTTTCCTGTACTTTTATTTTTATTGCAGCATTGCTTAGAAATAGGTATCGTTCGTAGCGCAAGTATTTACGTGTCTCTGTAAGCGATGGCTGAAGATTAATGAGAATGTTACAAGAGAGAGGCGTGTTTTAGCGCTAGGGATTCAATCTATCGCACCCACTAGGTTCCTACAATCACACATAATTATAGTGTACCTAACTAACTACCTATAACACTCCCTTCCCTACACATATTTACTATACCTATACTCGTACGATCTTCGTAAGGACATCTTCCAATGACGTAAGTATCTTTCTTGTGAGATCTGGCAAAATTGCCAGCGATGGTTGTCTGGAAGAAATCTCTGAAAGCAATAAGACCCGAATTGTACTGGTTATCTGCAAATTGTACCCAATAGTTTTCTTTTATTTGTGTAATAAAGTTTATTGTATATTGTAGGTATGAATATCAGAACATTGAGGATATAGTCCTTTCCCAATGTATGTACGTCAAAACTAATTTCGAAATATTGCTTTCTGTTTAGGTAGGTTTCTTCCTATGCATTGTTTTCTCTGAATATACCATATACATAAATAGATAGAGTAATGAAATAGGTACTGTGCACTGGTAAATAAAAACCAAAAAATCTCTATTCAAGGTACAATACATACGAAATTAAATACTATGCGATACGAATATTGGAAAATTTTAAACGAACTCAATAATAATGTAGGTATCTATACAAACTTTGCATAGGTACACCCAGAGGGTTTTAATTACTGTTAAAACAACTGTGACATTCGAGTTTTCCGCCGAGCGGTCGTTTTGATGTCGACAGTCTATCTGATAATAATCCTCTTAGAAAAGTTAGTTTAAAACCACTAGTGCCGGCGTCGGCGACGACGGTTCAGACGAATCAATTTCACGGGCGGGGAGGCACATTTGAAAGCAGGCGTGACAAACACAACCTTCTAATGGACTGCTCAAATATGGGCCGCAACCATCGATGATAATAGACAGTTGAGAGAATTGGTCTTGTTTTTGAAAAATATAAACATGTGCTGCGTGACGTTGCCCGCAAGTAGCAAAGTTTCTCGTCAGACCTGATTTTCCCGTAATACAATCGGTTTACTAGGTACCTCAAACTATAAAGAAAAGTACACAGTCATGCTTATTTGTACGGATTTGGCGGTGCCAATTATGGGTGACCACGCATTACGAATATCTACCTATGTATTCAGTTTAGTTAAGTTAATATTCTAGTTTTATGTCAAAAACAGGATCCGTAGCACCACTCCAGTCTACCTGTGTGAGGAGGTATTGCGATCTCCAACCTGTGCCTATCAATGTGCCTTGGGCATAAATCTCCCATTGTTTTGGGAGAGACCTCGGACTGTATACTATAGGACTGTACTGTTGTTGTTGATTGTTGATATGGCGATTCGTTATCAACTCCAGGGCAAAGTTGCTGGTTTACTGCTATATGTCGAATGTCATATGGCCGAAAGGCCTTCTAGGCTTCGGGGAAATCCCCGAAGTTATTAGCTCGAATCGCCGTTTCGCCGAAAACCTATGTACCACAATTTCGACTAGGTAGAAACAATACGATCCGCTTTTCACCCTTAATTTTAGTCTTCGGCCCTCAATTTTGACATACCTGCTTTAGTATCGCGTAGCGCCCACTCAACAGATCTCAACACGTATCCTTCAATTTGAGAAGCTCGTCTGTTTCCATCAATCTGGGTGACAGTCCACGGTCTTTGTCTATCGAGCGCGAAATAAACGTCACAGCTTTGGTGTTTATTACTGTCATGTCAGGAACGACGAAGCGACACTGAGCTGAGGGGTTATTTTCTGAACCTAGTGAAATCAAGTGAATAATTACTGATCGTTGAACTTTAAAGATAAGCTGTGTTTTAACTGTTTTTGTTCTGAAATATCTAAAGTAGAAGATACTTTGGAATACACAGTCACTCTTGCATCAAACATTCGTGGTATACTTCGCAGGTATAGTACTGACTTCGATTTCCGGTTGGGTATACATGGATTTAAATTTTATTTTTATGATTTTAAATTTAAAAAAAAAGGCACAGAACTTACCTGTTTGGGATCTTAGTGTGGTGTGTTACTTACGACATTCCTAATTTGTTTCTTTTATACTTTCCATAACTAATTTAAATTATTTCAGTATATGAGGTGGTTATAAAGAAAAGGTAAAGGGAAAGTGCAGACGTTTTGACCTTTCAACTTCATAAACTTCCGTAGGTATATGAAACAGCAACCGCGTCTTTTTGATATGCAAAGTAATATTATTCTGTATGATTCCCCTAGGGTAGTAATAGATTACAGTAAAAAACCTATATTCCGAGCCACCCTTTTTGGGAACTACGTACGCAAATACCGGAAGGTCACTTCGCCTTGGGTGAGAAAAACTAACCTTTCGTGAAACCTTCGAGTGTAAGACTCCGTTTGATCCCTTTGCTGCTCGTTGACCTCTGTAAAGTGTCCCTAGATGTGATAGGGTAATGATAAATAAATAATCGTAAACCCCCGTACGTCAGTGGTAACCTTTTGTTTAAGAGCATTGCACGCGTTCCGCTTTACTTTTTATGTTCGATACTTTACGGACACTGGTAAAAAACAACATGATAATAAAATTTAACATATTAATTATGTGGTAATATCAAACACATAACGTGACGTAATTACGATCTTCTTTCTTCATGACCATAAAACTACGGTCTACTACGACTGTTAATACAAATCATTATTTTAGTCTGTACCATTTTCTACGAAAATATGCGTGTAATAAGTATTTTTGTTTTAGTTCTCTAGAAGAAATAATAACTTGCTAATCTCCAAAAGTCATATTAAATGAAAACTAAGTAGTGTAAGAGCGTCGGTGGCGTCGGGAATAAGACGCGGCCTATCATATCGAAAGGTCCGGAGTTCGATCCCCGCCTGGGCCATGTACCAATAGATTTTTTCTCAAAACTTAAGTACATTTACTGACTGTTCTCAAACGGTGAAGGAAAACATCGTGAGGAAACCTACATACGGCGAAGAAGAAATTCTAAGGCGCATGTGAAGTCCACCACCCCGCACTGGGCTAGGGTGGACTATAGCCCGAACGCCCTCGTTGAGAGGGTAGACTTGAGCCCCATTAGTGGGGACATATTTATAGGCTGTTGATGAAGTAGTGTAGCTCTAAATTATTCTTTATTAAACTTTGGGACCATCGATTTATTTTTTCAACGACGTTTGACTTATAACTTCACATTTGCATTGAATACTGACTTATGTATACTTTGTCCAGTCTCAAGTATTCTTTGCTAAAACTTTATAGGTTATTTGTTTGTTGGGACAATAATTAATATTTTCATTTTCAGCACAATACGAGTATGTACATTTCCGCTGGATCAAAAGTCCCACGTGTTAATTCGTAACATGAATTACTTTGGGCAAAATTAAATTACTTTGCGCGTAACGCCTTGATTAAGGAACAAATAAACAAACAAACCGACGGACCTACGAACTTTGGGGTGCATTAATGACGTTACCTGAGATATATTTCACAGTTTTAACCAAGGAGGTTGGAAATTTGGCGCCGCAGGTAGGGTCGCGCGGCGATGCCCGTGCATGCGCATTCTGTGCTCTGTGGTTTAAACGCATTTCTTTCCTTAACTGAACAATAAAATATGAAGTATTTTGGTATTGTAGAAGTATTTGTCAGAGTCATAATTACTTTACCGGTGGGTGTATTTTTAAATAATGTAAATATGTAGGTTTTTTCATGATGTTTTCCTTTATCAAAAAGCTTATGGTGTGTTTAATTTGACTTTTTTTAGAACTGAAAAATTCATTATAAGTCCCCGGGTTTGAAACTACTCGTGTAATGTTATCTTCGACTTCAATACAGGCGCATATAAATTACTAACTTTTTCCCGCGGCTTCACCCGCGTATAAAAGTTTTTTCCGTGTACATTGGGAAACAGCGTCCTCTTCCAACGCCTACAGCGTTTTGTTACTTAAGGGGCATTAGCGGACGCCCCGCGACTTTGTCCGCGTTAAGCAGTAGCCTATGTGTTATTCCAGGATATAAGCTATCACCGTACCAAGTTTCATCAAAATCTGTTTGGTAGTTTTTGCGTGAAAGAATAACAAACATACATCCTCACACCCTTACAAACTTTCGCCTTTATAATATTACTAGTAGGATAGGATACTTAATGCGAGTATGGATGGGCGTAAAAACCAAGCAATTATTATTTTGCAAATTCTCGCCAGGTCTGTTGCTAAAGGGATACAGTAAAGGCAGGAGGTCAACACAATTAAACTCTGCCATTTGCAGCGGGGCCGCTTAACCGCCGACTGTATTTACGAGCCTCTTAAATACATATCGGCTGTTACAAAAATAAGGCAAAAACCTCACGGTTGAATGAACCCCAACAATATTTATTCGAAGTAGATTAATGATAACATTGACTGTGAATTTTAATATTTTCATTTTTATATAAGTACCTTTATTTCCGAAGCTTGTGTTGATTTCTTGGGTCACATCCTTTTAAAAAAACGTTTACGTGCCGGAAGGGCGAAGGGGATGCTTTTCAGTCAGTCCTGAAGAAGGTTTGGAACGAAAATGTACGTCGAATGTACATAAATTGTCAATAGAAATTGTCCAAATTTAAGCTCAAACCATCTTTATATATTTTAATCTTACAATTATTTACAAAAATAAACACTCTTACGAACTAAAATAAACTTACAAAGAAAGTTACAAAATAAATAACTTCACTAAATTAACTTACCTACAAAATAATTAACCTTTTAGAGTCTTCTTAACCCAAAATCCAGTTTATACCCACAAGGGTCCTTAATGATCTGTTATTTATTAAACCTTAACACCTATTTTTATTTACATTGTGGAATGCAATTTGATTTGAATGAGTATCCCAAGTTGGCGACTCCTCATATAGCCTATGAATACTCGAGCTTTATTATTTGAACAACCTATGTAGCTAGCCCAGTTCTCTTTTAGCCACTGACGTCAGCAACAGCCTTAATATAGGCAAACCTGCATAAGTTCCAGTATTTGTGTCCGCGCGTTATTATTAGAGCCGCTATTTGCGGGGACGGCGACAGTTCCGCCCACCCGCTGTCTGAACGGATATTTATGAACTTTGTGTGTTGCTACGAGGAAGCCGTGGAAGTCAGAGTGAACGAGAGTGTGTCAACTTCATAAAAAAGCTTTCTGAAACGCACGCACAAGCACAGTGTTCACCTATATTAGCACACAGAAAAAAGCGCGCGAAAGTAGTACTCGATAACGCGAGTAGTAGGTACTTGACGATGCGACTTTTACTGTGTGTTAATATAGGTGAACACTGCGTGTGTGTGCGTGCGTTTCAGAACGCTTGTATGAAGTTGCCACGCTTCACTCTGACTAAACCGCCACGACTTCCTCGTAGCAACACACATAGTTCATAAATATCCGTTCAGACAGTGGGTGGGCGAAACTGTCGCCATCCCCGCAAATAGCATCTCTATAATAACGCAACAAGCAATACCTTATAGGTATACAAAAAATGACCTTTGGCTCCGTCGGTATACTCTGCTAATACGTAGAGATGTTAATTTATCGCCAATCTGATTTAAAATTGAACAAATGTTACGCACGTGCTCCAGGTAGAGTTTTGGAGATTAATGAAATTTATCACGATTGAGTCAGTAACACAGGGTTGCCACATATCTTTCAAATGCCGGTAACAGAACAAATTCAAAGATGAATTGAAAATGAAAATTCGTTTATTCAAAATTTTAATACAATATTCTCTTTTTGACGTCAATTCTGTCTAAAACTACTCTGTAATTAACGCTTGTTGTCAGATGGTTTTGGTATTAGATTTCATATAGGTACTCGTACGCTCAATTTTTCTTGCAGCTTTGGTAGGTTAGCTCACTATACTTTTTTACCGGAATGTCTGTGGCAATTTCCAAAAATATGATTAATACGTGAAGGGGTTTCAATGCTCGGTCTTACGAATGCAAGGTGTGCGCACTTCCAGCTGTACTGCGATAAAATGTAAAGTCTACGAGACTACGGGTTGATTAAAATAAATTCGTATATTGACAACCCTGTCTGGTCGCGTATTGAGGAAATAAATTTATTGCGACGCTTCGGTTTGTGGGACTTTATTTTTTGCTAGAACAAGTAAATAAAATACTTTAAAAAAACTTCATTTCATATAGATGCTATAAACGGTGTTTTAAATACCGTATGCAAGTAGAAACAAGGTTTATTTTTATGTATGTATTTTTCCGTATTTCAATTCAATTCAAAATATTTTCTGTATTATGTGTTCAAGGATTGTATGTATTTAAGTATTTATTTAAAAGTATTTAAGTACGTTTATCAGTTGTCGAGTACCTATGTACAAGCTTCGGCTTAGTTGGGACTAAACAGCCGTGTGTAAATCTGTCCAATCAATAATTATACATTATTGAAACAACTAGGTATGTATCTAAAAATGTACTTTGAAAAGCCTACCTTACTTAAATTACATTAATCTTTCCTTCTTGGGGGCATAAATACATTATTAGATGTTAGGAAAAATATTGCTCTTTCCGGGTGTCTTTACGACAGATGTGGCTTGTTCATCACCTTTTCACAGCTTACTCTTTAATGTGTCCAAGTGGCCGGCTCCATATTGTTTCATTCTAATATAATGTTATAGAGTTCTGTAAAATAATTCGCGTAGTGTCAGTTGTACCATTGAGTCACTTTACCATTAATGGTAAAGTGACACAACTTTGTATCACTAATACCATGAAAGATTTAGTAAAGATATTCCTCTTATCGATGGTACTAGTGACACAACTGTGTATCCTTAGTTGAAGAAAAAGTGGACATTCCTCGCAATTGTTGATGAGATCGGTTATGATTGCCATGCATTTGTTTGTAGCTGCCCGTATTCAACCTAGTATGAGGAATCTACCTTCAAAGTCTTAAAAAGTGACCCTCTCACTTGTTTTGAGATTTGTTTTTCAACCGACGAAAAAACAAAAGGAGGTTCTCAAGTCGACCCGTATATTTTTATTTTTTATGTATGACCACGCATAACTTTTTACAGAGCAGTCCGAATTTGATTTTGAGAAATAACCAGTGAAACTATTAGGGACTGCACAAACAAAGCGGAAAAATGCCCGCGCACTTTTTTTTAGAGACGTCATTCATTCGATTTTGTTCTTTAGGCTATTCTATAGGTGCTATGGTTTATTTGACAATGACGTCAAAAATTGGGCGGGCATTTTTCCGCTTGGTTTGCGCACTCCTTTAGGCAATAAAATAATCAAAACAGTCTAGTATCCTTTGTTTGAACAAGTTCGCTTTTATGATGGGAAAAACGGAATCCGCTAACTGTAGCAGATGTGGTGACATGGTAGAGGATGTTTACCATATCCTAATGGAATGTGCCCGGGTCGAATCCAAGAGAGCTAGTTTGGGAATTAAGACTCATAATGTAGGCTTAGTAAATAGCATTCTGATGGCCCCCTCTTTCGGTAAGGGCTAGAATGCTATTTAGTTCAGTGAAATCTGCTCTAGATCTAAGGTAAATTATGTAAATTAGATTAATTACGAGGGTGACTTATTTGTTTTAAAACCCTCTTTAATAAATAAAGATTTAAAAAAAAATCCTTTGTCCATTCACTAGGGAAGACAATGGCTTTACTGTCCCTGTCTTGGTATAACAATTGGTACATAAACGAGTAGGTAACGTATTGAAGTGAAGTGATTGTCACGCTATCACGTGCCCATGTTCATGCCACTCAGAGCAACCACAGCACAACGCTGGATGAGATTGGGCGGACCGAAAATAATTAGTGGAACTAAATTATATTTTATACTCACTTGACTTTGCTATTAATGGTGGCGTAATGAAATTGTTTTAACATTGAAAATGTTTATGGGATCGATTTCACGAAATAAACAAAATCTGCTATAACTTCTAGAAATTTAGGGCTACGGGGTCAGACGAGGGCTCAAAAGGGGCGCAGAATTTATCGAGACACATAATAGCGTTGAAAGTTTGACAATCGGTTAGCAATTTTTTTTGAAAATCGAAAAGTTTAGAAAAGTCTGGGGATTTTTTGGGACGAAATTTAATTTTAATTTGAAATTTTTTTACAGAATCTATTTGGAATATCGAAAAAATGAGAAAAAAGCACATCTGCGCTTAGATGGACTATCAAAATATATCTTTTTTGAAATGTTATCTTTCATAGGTTCAGAGATACGTGACCCCAAAGTTGAGACATTTTGTCAATAACGCTGTGCTGACGTTAGTTCGCCGAAATCTGAGCAAGCGAAGGGTTCTAGGATCTGTGCTTTGAACCACGAGCGAAGCGAGTGGTTCAAATATAGAATCCTGAGCGTAGCGAGAGTTTCAAGGTACGAGACGCAAAATAACGTACAGTCGCTCATAACCGTCTAGCTACTATGGTGGTACATTTTCAATGTACTAAGATTCTTGCGTACTGCGTAAAGTCTGTGGATTTTTTTGTAACAAACTGGTAAGTACATTGAAGCCCAGAGCCCACGTCAAGCTATAGATAATTTTCAGTGACAATGTCAACTTGTTCGCCATTTTATTATGATGTTACTACTAGCACCGTTACCAAGGGGATTACAAGTCATTCAACTAATACGTAACTTTGTTTGTAACATAATATGAACCTCCTAATCTACAACAAAATAAATTTGGAGCCGTTAATATATTTATTGTTTACCCTTCAACCCAGACAGGCAGTAGGCGTTTTCTCTCCAGACAGGTGGATTCACCTGCCTCGTTTGTTTGTTTTTGTGAAACGTTCGAACGAAATGTAGCATGAATAATAAACAACTCCCGGCTGGAGGCAACATGCCGTATCTATTTACATATGCCAATCAATTTTATATTCTGACATTGATTTTCTTTCGATAGGTAATCAATTTGATATTCTGACAATGATTTTCCTTCGATGGGTACTCATAATGATTTCATTGACTACACATACAGGTAAACTTTTTAACACAATTATTTTAACCACTAATAATGTTATATGTATAATAAAACTACTAATGTTATATGTTTATTTTTGTGAGTAAAACGAAGATTTGACATCCGATTCGTCCATCACTTGAGAAAGCCCCCGAAATGAGAAATTGGATAACTAGGTACACATATTACGTTACCATTAGATAACCGTTCTTTTTGATAAAGAACATAAAAAAATATTGTTCGTGTTATTTTAAATTAAGTGAACCTGCAGTGATTCATCGTAGACTATGGCCCGTACACCGTAGGTCTCCTAGGCCCAACAGTGGGACGTGATTGTGGGACACCTACAATGCTTAAATAAGATTTTTCAGGTTTCCATCGTGTTTTCCTTTTGAAAAATCTTTGAATAATGTAATCGATACAATGCTTCATTAGTAATGATTCGCCCTCGAACTTACTTCCAATCACATCAGTACACTTTTTGCAATTTTGTCTAGATGCGCTTTTCTTCCGGCTCTCTTTTCTCCGTAAGTACTCAACTCAATATTCAATCCTAACTTAGTTTCTTATCTCTCTCCTTCATATTTCAATAATGTCATTTGATAGCATTTTCTTTCGTTCTATTTCACTTCCTTTATTGATTTCGTTGTGGAATTTCAACCTCTTTCAAATCCTTTCTTATAGTGGTTGCATTTATAGGAAACTAAGAAAAATTTCAAGGTTTAGAGGCGCAGCGGTTGAGCTGTGGCGTTGCTACGATAGATCAGAAAGTCAGGGTGCCTTGCCTCAAGTCAAAAGTCAAAACTATTTTATTGCATGTACACTGGGTACATTTATACAACGTCAATTTTTTATCTACCACCGCTTCCAAGGTGTTTACCGATGAATCAATCTATCCATCAATTATAACCCCATTCGAACACCTTCAACTGTTATGTAGGAGAAGTAATGGTAAAGCGTCAGTGGCCTCGGGGATAAGACGCGACCTATCATATCGAAAGGTCCGAGGTTCGATCCCCGGTTGGGCCATGTACCAATGGGTTTTTTCTCAAAAAGTATATGTGCTGACTGCTCTCAAACGGTGAAGGAAAACATCGTGAGGAAACCTGCATACGCTGAAGAAGAAATTCTTAGGCGCATGTGAAGTCCACCAACCCGCACTGGGCTAGCGTGGTGGACTATAGCCCGATCACCCTCGTTGAGAGGGTAGGCCTGAGCCCCAGCAGTGGGGAGATTAATAGGCTGTTGATGATGATGATGATGAGAAGTAACGGAAAAGGAACTAACGGAAGGAAAGGAACTAGGTATACTTAGTGAGTAATATAGACTGTTATTCTGATTACGTTTTAGTTAAAGTGAATCAAAACGTATCGTTACACTAAGAAAATGTTTATCTCCATCCCTTACAAAACATTTAGACTCGCCCATCGGCCATAATGTGATTTACATCACGCCTTAGGGAATGGATTGTGGCGATAAAGTTTGTTCGCCATAGTTAGGTTTCTAGTTATTTATTGACTAGAAATAGACTATTGGCATTGGGTGTAACTCTCCTTGTAACTTACTACTCTATTCGTAATTACGCCTACGGTTTTCTCCCTGCTAAGACTTTTGGAATTTCGTAAATGTCTTCCAATAATTTACGTTGAGTTTTTGGAGGCGCAAAGTTATATGCAGTAAAAAACTTTCGATTCAGGCCTGGAACATCCAATTGCTCAATGAAATCTATTTCTCGTCTGTCCTAATCCCCGAATATCCAGTTATTTAGTTAGTTTGTTTGTTTAGTTATAGTTATTTTACAGACATCGTCGAAAACGATGGCCTATGACATGCAAGAGAAAATAAAAGAGGAAAAAAAGTATTTTTCATCATTATTTCTACATACTGAATCCTTTTCGTCTGCAAAAATTCGCCATGTATATTTCCATGTGACCATAGCACGGTGGACCAGAGATAAACACCGCAGAATTATAAACAATGTCTCCAACCAATGTCAGATGATATCAATGTTCTTATCTGGATACTCTCACGATACTCTAAAACTGCTGGACCGATTGAACTGTTAGAAAAATTCTCCAGCTAAATATCATTGGAAAATTATTGGATATGAACAATTTTTTGAAATAATCAAATAGAACTGCTGTTGTGTGTGTTTTTATTTTAGTTTTTCTTCTGCAGTAGAATGAAATATTTAGGACTCAATAAGGAAATAGGAGCAAGACATACTATGTCTGATTACCTGCTATATTGTCCCACTAGTCCCGAACAACAATTCTTTTGTTCTGACCTAATCCCACCTGGAAAAGGAAACCTGTGGTTAACCTTTTCTTATGTAGGCAACTAGGTACTGTCTTTGGTAGGTACTGTTTTTTGACAATGAGCAAGTTACCTAAAAGATTAACATGGACTTCCTTTAATTTAATATATGACTCTATCAATCAATAAAAGTACAAGTTAGTCAAGATAAAGGAACGTTTCCTTTGAGCGAGATAAGAGAGATCTTCAATATTTAAGGTACTTTCCCTTCACCATGTTTATTTAGATACTTCACGAAGTATTTGTAATTCTAACTTAAGTCACTTTAAGGATAAGCACCGCTGACGGATGAATAGTGTTTTGATGGCGTAGCAAATAAAGCTAGCTATATAAAGCTACGCGTGCTACGGTGGCGTAGCCCTTCAGTTCGCCAAAGTACTCTGGCAGCAATAAAAAGATTATTGCTACTTACAATCGTGACAGAACAAGCTTTATTAATGTACCTATATATTATGTAGTATACACCTCGCTCACCACAGCTGCGCTGAGCGAAGCTAGGAAAATGAAGTGATACTATTTTGGAGAAGAATTTTTTCCTCGCGCACCACTCAGCTTTCTCGCACATCTCTATTGGAAAAGCAGCCTAATTCTGCAGTACTATTATAAATAATATTGACTTCGTCTCATTCATAATTATATTATTATTTACGGGTCGTACACACGTACAAGTTTTATTTACCTTGATCGATAAACTTAAATGTCGCGATTTATCGTCGAATACAACCACGGATATCGTGAGTGTTGTGTGCCGGGCTTTCCAATAACACAAGACCAGCTAGTTTCAGAAACTACTCACAGCGGTAAACACTGACAGCTCGCCTCTCCAGTCAGCTCGTGACCACAGCCAGGGTAACCTGGTCGAAACGTCGGGCAAAGGTAAATAAAACTTGTTCGTGTGTAAGACCCGTAAATAATTATATTATATTTATGAATACAAAGCGCGAAAGTCTAAAATGTACTTTCGTCTCATTCAGTCTCAGAACGTATTCGAAGTGCAACGCGTGCTTCACATTTGTTGTGTACGAGATTTGATAATACTATCACGAATTATGCTTTCCTGCGGTTAGTAAGTGTAAAAACTCGACAAGAAGAGACTGAGGAACGCATTCGGTGAGGGCAGCTCCTTAAATCGGATTATCTTCCAGTTCTCTGGTTGCAGCGTGAAGCGAGAAGCAACTCGTAAGTAATCTCGGAGCATGCATGCGCACAGAAGATTAATGGATCGAGGAGAGCAAGCGAAAGAAGAGTAGCTTTCTTTTAGATTTTTATATAAATTCTTCTGGAATGTTGAAATGCAGATAATAATATTGTTGTGAAGATTATCAAACACAATGTTTTAAAATAGGTATTGAAAGTAATAACATTAGTAGGTAATTATTTTGAGATATTTGAAGCTGTCGTAGCCTAGTTAGTAATCCGATCGCCTCACGGTCGAAGGTTCGAACCCCGGTGCGTACCAAAGAGTTTTTCGAATACGGTTTTATTATCATATCACAACAGGCTTTGCAATGAAGAAAGACATCGTTAGGTTATTAGGCACGTAAGGTAGCCTTTAAAGATAATATTTGAGAAAAAAACGACAACATCCTAAAAAGAACAATCGTTTATTTATAACAACCTCAAATTTGTTACCGACCAAAAAAGGTATTGAAAGTTCAATAAATTAATTGTTCGAGTTAAAAAAGAGGATTAAACTTGAAGGGTTACGTACGAATGATTGATGAACCGTAAAAAGTTCTCCGAAGTTATCTAATAACAAAGTTAGTGATGGTAATGACGACCCTTTTATTTGCTCGGAGAATCTTTTTGTTGAACATCATCTTATCTTAAGTAGGTATAATATATGGCTGGCTTGTTGGCGTAGTTGGTAGTGACCCTGCCTACTGCGCCAGAGGTCGTGGGTTCGATCCCCACCCGGGACCAACATTTGTGTGAAGAGCATATCTGTTGGTTTTCGGATTCTGGGTGTTGTATGTATTTATTTAAAAAATATATATGTATGTATAGCAGTTGTTGAGTATCCATTTAAAAGCTTTGGCTTAGTTTGGGAGGTGGGATTAAACGGACTAAACAGCCGTGTGTAAATTTGTCCAAATATTATTAATTATATATCTATGTACATGTACCGTAAGTAAGTAGAGACCAGACCATATCCAGGATCGAAAACTAAAGAACTTTTCCCTACGATTTATATAAATTTCAAAAAATATAATAGTTTGGCTCTCGACACTAAAGATGTTGAGTTTTTAATTGTATGAGACGTTAGATATTTTTGCGAATTTCCCAAATTATTATCATTTTTTTTCTTCTTTATCATAGCTGAACTTATGTATTCTGTGGTTTCTGTATATTTAAATTCGAATACTTTACTGTTAAGGGGGGTATTGATTTTATTCTCAATTTTTATGGCGCCTACTGAAAATTAACTTGCAACAGTTGCTAGGTAGGTACTTATTATAAACGATCACGAAATAGTGATAGACAAATTAAGATAGCATAGACCATTTTAACACAGGACACCCGTTCAGTTTCCGTGAAAGGCAGTATCATGTCATTCAAAGATGTAAATGGGTACATTACCAAGTTTGTGCAATTGTGGTCTCCACTGGAGGACTCGTCTGTTTAGAACTTCACTAGGTATTTAGAAGCTTGGTAGTGACAAACTTACAAGCATACATACATTATTAAGTTGCACTCTTCGATCACCATTAGTATATGGTGATCGAAGGTTGCACTTCACAAAAAGAAAACAGTTGCCATTGGGTGATTCATACTGTCTTCGCCCGCTATTGTCCCACCAAAGTAGACACCAGGAATCTCTGATATACTAGGGTAGGTAGCTAAATTGAAAATGATAACCCACACTTCTTCCATAAACATTTATTAATATAATTTATCTTCCATATTCAATATTAGTACAATTATTCCACAATCAGGAACATACAATATAAGAAGCTACGTACAGAAGAATCTACTAGGCTGCAATACCATATACCCCCTGTCCGAGAGTCGCATAGAGTACATTAAAGATTCGTTTTATAATCATATGATTTATGTGTAAGTACTTTTAAATCTAGGTTGCCAATCGCAAATACATGTAGCGATGTCGCAAGAAAAGGCTTATTTTAGCTCTTTCACCAAGTTTCCTTTATCGTTAGTCTCTTATATGACTAGAACATTTACTTTTATAGTTACGTTTATATTTTTTTCTATGTTGTAGTCTACTTCCTATTGACATAAGTTTACCATCAATATTAGCAGCTACTGCATTATTTTTCTACTTTTACCTTACTTAACTCTACATACATACATTGCGATAGAAATAAGGAACTGCCGTCGGAGCGAGGGTCCGTTGGTGGAAATTAAAATGTGAAACTAAACGCGGCATGCCAAAGAACGCATCGCCAGAGGCAGTGGTCGGGATCCGATCGGCCGGGCTCAGCGTCAAGCACACGGATTGGGCAATAAGGCTGGGAAATTGCCCAACCACGCGAGCGGACACCCGACGCGATCAGACAAAGAAAAACTACTCCAAACTAAACATCAAATAAACGAAGAGCTACTTTTCCAAAACCAATACCATTTCTAAAATTTGTATATAAAAGGTCCAAAAATATTTCCGAACTAAAATCTAGGTCCCTGTTTTCAATTCGAATCTCTCTAAAGTTAAGAAGTTTGAAGCAGAAATTAAGAGTGGAGAAAGGAAACGTAAGAACGCAACGGGTCCGTTAGTAAAACGCAATGGTTGTCGCGTCCGATGGAGCGGCGGTCAAGTCGGCTGGTGGGAGTTGGTCGCCGCTTCAGGGGAGCGTGGGGGCCGGCGGGGGCTCACCCCCACTTCTGGAAGAGGCCCATGCGCTGGCAGCGGCAGTTGGACCCCCACAGGTTGCACCGGCAGGACGACGAGTGGCAGCAGTCCCCGGGCCGGTGGTCGCAGTTGCCGCCCCGCCGGATGCAGGCGCGCCTGAAAACGTAGATCAGCGACGAACGTCTGAAACCACATCATCGAATACTAGCCTAAGTCTGTGCCCGGGATTTGGACATGTGCGATGGATGCATGCTGTATTAAGGGCCCAGTCATAATCTTGAACTGAATAGATTCGATTGGCGAAATCAAATAAAATGTTCCCTAGATATCTCCCTGGTCAAATAATGTTCAACTAAAATATTGAGTTTATCATGGATACAAAAAAGGGAAGTGGGTGCATTCATGATCAAAGGGGTATTGCGAAGTCAGTGATCCGCTTTTCGTGTTACTTCGGATTCAATGGGAAGGGTGGAAGCATCGAAGTTCTTACTCACTTGCCAACGTCCTGCAACACCTGTAAGTCAGCTGGATCTTCTCCGTAGTCCGGTAAATTGACCTCAATATCTTCGTCTCCTGTGAACATTAAATTAATAACATTATTAGGTTTAATAGTTTAATTCTATGGGCCAAATGCTCATATACTTATTAACCGTATAAATTGCTTACAATATGCAAGTATAATAAGTCAGACAAATGTATCCTTTTGTCCTGTTATACCCACTGTAGTACGCAATTCAAATCTGTAGGTAT
The DNA here is from genome assembly GCA_949699065.1 of Metalampra italica. Lineage (NCBI taxonomy): Eukaryota > Metazoa > Arthropoda > Insecta > Lepidoptera > Oecophoridae > Metalampra > Metalampra italica. Next base: position 5,291,364 of record OX452989.1, read on the forward strand.
TTAAAATCGCATTCTAATAGGAAGGTTTATGATACTTTTTACTGTGTAGCTATAAAAACATCATGATAGTCAAATCACTTGGTTACACTTTGTTTCTAAGTCGACACGCTTTAATTGGCTATTAGGTCGCACCAGAGCAGTACCTTTATCTTTATTTATGGAAGGATGCACAGATGCGTGGTGACCGCGGCAGTCGCCCTGTATGCGAACTGGAAAAAAGTTCATGTAGTCCGATTGATCGAACTATCAGGAGTCTCAAGAACACATGGTTCGAATGATCGAACCAACTGGAAAAAAGTTCACGTAGTCCTATTGATCAAACCATGCGGTCGAAGCACGTGGCCACAGCCGATGTCTGTGGTTTTAGCAACGGTCACCCACCGGGTTGTTTTGTGCACTCTCGTGGACCCTTTTGGCAGGAGCCGAAATGTCATTGAGGATGTGAACATTAGTGCAAATCGCCAACTATAGCTCTAGTTATGCCGTATTTTTGTGGAGTGTAACCACCGGTTTAACAAATAAGAAATATGACTAAGTATATTTTAAATAAGAGATGGCTTAAAGGTCTTGTAACCAAGCCAAAACCTCCTTTAAAAAATCACCTACCAGGATCGATGAACGACGCGTGCGCCCACCCGGCGGCGAGCAGGACAGCCGCTAGCGCCAGCAGTAGTGCGCCGGCGCGCGGCATGCTGCCCACGCGCCAACCGCTGCTTGCCTGCAACAACATCAATCATCAATTGTGGCGTTCCAAATCAAAAGGCACTAACGTGACTTTTAGTATCCGAGATAAAAGTTTACGAATCGAACCCACAACCTCTGGCGTTCAAACAAAACGCCATAGCCAAAAGGCCAACGAGTAAGTACCTACCAATAATTTTGTGATTATAAGCAAATCCTACTCAAAATATGGAATCAAAATATAAACTAACAGCAACAAATAATATGAAAAGATCTCTAAAACCATCAGTAAGCTACAATGAAACCTGAATAAAACATCCTTAGAAATATTGCTAAAATTTGTATTTAATTTAACGCTGTTTCACAACACTGATTTATTTCCCAAAGAGCACAATACAATTAAGATACAATTAGATCCAAGGACGAAACACTAAAACTCAACACTCACAAAGTTGGCAATTGTTCTATAAAGGAGACTCTCCCTACAATGAAACAAGTATTTATTACTTAGTCGCTTATATTAATATCCGCTCAAGTTCCACCACTCGAAGAAAATGATAACACTAAATAAGTAAGTACCTAATAATTAGCTATCGTTGTGATAATGGAAGCACAGATAAATATACAGGGTCTTCGAGGACTAAGTATCAATGAAAGAGAACTGCCAAACAAGATGTTCTAGCCTAAAACACTAAATTACTAATCTGTTATAGGAAATGAATATAAAATCAAGACGAAATGACAACAACCTTTAGCACGTAGTTGGTAGTTGGGAATTTGATACGAACCTCTATAAAGATAATAAGGGTATGAGAACTGAAGACGGGCTTTGTATAGGCAATGCAATGCCATAAAACGCGATAGGATTGGTCAATAGATGGTCCTGACAAAGCCTTTGTTATCGCGCTATGAATACTTGTCAATAATATTAACCTCTCAGAAATGATCCTAGTAGTTTGTTTGGAAGGAAGTACCTGTATGACAGCAGACACTTTTATAGTATCTATGAGTAATGTCTATAGGAATTCAACATTTGTCTAGTCGTATTATCATCTATACGAAAATGTATTAACGGCCACCGGCAGACCAGTTTATCTTTTCTCAAAACAAAGGCCTCTTTAAGCCTAATAATATTGAAAAGCAGTTAAATTCTGACACTGGCCTAATACGCACAGGTACTTACTTATTACGTACTTAAACTAAAGACAGATTTTTACACTCGAGTTACTTCCAAGTACCTACCTACTTGTATTATATAAACATGCTTAAAATTATACACTTTCTTAGTTGTTTGTCTAACAGAGATATTAAATTAATACCTGCCTATTTAATATGAAGTTTTAAGACAAACTTAGATTCAATAACCAACCATTTTGATTGATCCGAATTTTCCGTCAGTTTCTCACTTAGCAACGTCAAAGTAATCTAAGTTGTCCAAACTAGTTCCCTTTGAGACACATCACATCTTACTCGGCTGCTGACGTTTATGTGTTAGTTAATCAACTTCAAATAAGTTATATAGACTCGGTTAGGCTCTTTGATGTCTTTGTAACTTAGACCTTGTATTTACAATGACTTGTGTAACAAACAGCTTTTGAACATAGTACATATGTGCCAAATTGTTAAATGCATCGACAACCATGCATACTGATAACGTTTAACAGTGGACGTTGACAGGCCAATGAAAAGAATATGTTTGTTAATTGGATTGTTTCTAGTCCTATGTAAGTACTTACTATTTTATCAAAATTTACCTACTCTCTGACTGATTATGTGATGATGCTATAAATGTTTAAGCTGGGTCCTATAATTATATGAAATTAATGAAACCTTAAGTTAATCAAATTTCACTAATGTTAGCCCTCTGTGACACTGATGAAACTTTAAATTCACCAAAATTCACTAATGCTAGCCCTCTGTGACATTGATGAAACTCTAAATTCACCAAAATTCACTAATGCTAGCCCTCTGCGACACCAATGAAGATCTAAATTCATGTTAAATTGGGGTGGGCTGGATTATCTCATAGATTTATTAACAAGCCGCTACCGACCGCAAGGGCCACAACCGTAAGTATCCCTTACTAGGTCACGAATTTTCACACTTTATTGTCCTTTTGAGTTTAAATAGTTTCGTCTATTACTTACCTAGATACTATACTTTTGTTTGACAACGAAGAACAGGAAAGTAAAAGGTAACGAATATAACCAACCAAAATGATAAGACATAGATGAGATGATTAATTATCTATTATACGACTTTATTTTCTAATATGGTAAGATTAAGAAGATAAATTACTACTGTATTATATTGTCTGAAACACTAACACTACTCGTAGATGATTTTCTGTGAAAAGATATTGGAACGAGAAACAAATATAAAATAACAAATGGTAGGGGTAATATTTATCAGAAATAAATGGTAAATTTATGCAGAACTGGATACCATTGGTTATTTTATTAGAATTACAGAATAAATTAATAATTGTGTAAGATTAATAATCATTGAATATATTGCCTAGTCTTCATAGATTTATTGAGGAAAAAATATATACTATGACTCTTCTTTCTCGACTTTACAGTTTTGAGAGAGAGAGAGAGAGTGAAAGAGTGGGTAAACTATTATCGAAAACAGAACAAAGTGGTAATAAAATCCATAAGTATAGTTAGTAATTAACAAAACAATTATTTTGGATGTAATCACATACCTAGGTACAATTGGAATCTCGAGTATGGGTTTTTTACTGATGTATCGGGCTATGAAAAATGTATGATTTTATAAAATGCGAAAACATCAAACAATTTGTATATAACTTATGATAATTTGCCTGGAATTTCTCTTGTTTTGGTAAAAGAAAATCAATACCGTATTAATTCTCGACTAAGTGTTTTCGATTCGATAAAGCATTTCATCTTTTATTGTACCTATGTAAAATTCCCACCTCCATTTTCATGTACTCCCGGAAAATAAGGGAAACTGTTCAAATATTTCCCCTTGGGGTAACTTTGGAGAAAAGTTCGGTGTACCTTGCTACTTTGTATAAAACAAGTGGGTATCTAGATTTTACTTTTCAACGTATTGGGTATTATATATTTTTAACCTGTTGCTTCCAGTGAATATCTACTTGTTATTTTCCGAGACTTTGGGGTTATTTCTACACTTTTTAACTGAAAATTGAGTCAAGTGATCTATCGAAAGTTGATTAAAATTGATCACAATAAACAAAAATCTGTGGAATATTTTAAATTTTCAAAAAAAAATTAAGAACGTTAATACCGATTCTTGTGTATGTAACATATTTGGCAATATATTAATATATAAAAAAAACAAATTCCCCTTTGTTACCCTTTTCTAAACGGAATTTTGAAAAATCCTCTAGTTTTCATGCCTTAGTCCAGCGAACTTTAAATTAAAGTTCGCTGCCTTAGTCTCAAAAATTTTAATACCACATTGTTTCATACAACTTGCTGCTAAATCCAATTGAAGTCCAGAGCATTAAAGTTGCTACCGAAATTCTAGTATATGTTCCGACATTATTGGTTCTTAAATCTTCGGACTTCATCAAAGTTCCCTGTTGACGCGAACTATCTGTGGTGTGATCACTACTGCTCTGACCCCGATCGACGCGAATAATGAGTTCACAACAACGTTACTATCTATCGATTAGTATCGATAATACGGTCTTTAAAACCATCGACACAAAAATAAACTTTAAAGGTTGTCTGGAAGAAGTCGCTTTTAACAATAAGACCGCCTAGATGTATATTTTTGTATCTGTTTTTTTTCTTTTTGTCAATGTGCAATAAAGTGAATTGAATTGAAACTTTATGATACTTTTGTAGTTTATAAAATAAAATAAAATTGCTCGCAAGGCACCTTACAAGTTACCTTTCTGACTTGTCCACTTTTCGCGAACAGACGGGGTCCGGCCAAGGTCTATGAAAGAAAGAAGAGCCATCGATCAACGTAAGACTTCAGAAATCTTCTGAATTAACCAAACAAATTTGTATACAAAGTACTTTGTAAACTTCTGCTGACTTTGGGTAGCCGGCTAATGTCAGCTGTCAATCTTACGTCAAATCCATTCTTCGGCCATTCATTTCATTAAATTATCTAAAGCAATCGCAGGAAGCCGGATAAACATGCGTTGCTCTAAGCTTTTCGGATTTCGACATCCGACTTAGAAATACGTCAAATGCGTAATCATTCTCAGCCTGTCAAGCTAAAGGTTCTCTCTTTGCCACGCTGAATAGACGAGAACTTATAGCAAGATTATAAAATATACAACAATTTAAATGACAAAGATTTGCTTCAGCCTCGCACAGAAATATTTAGACTTTGACCTGATCTTACGAGTAAAAATATAATTAAAACTAGTAGGTACTATTACATGAACCGCTATTTATATAGTTCCAAATAAATTGGAAGTGTATGCATCAAAAGCTATTTAATGAAACGCTGAAATCTGCTTTTGAATGCATGGGCCGTAACGATACGATTTATCATACGTATTTTGAACTGTCCGATTAAAATTTAATTACCGTTATTGAACAATTTTTACTTTCGGACAGTCCTGCCACTGTTCGGAACCTTAAAAAATATTAATTTAACATAAAAATAACATTTTCATTAATATGTGATTTTAGGAGTTTAGATCCGAAAGTAATTCCTTGTTTAAAACCAGTATCCAGATATCATTTATTTCACCTTCATAATCAGGAAATATCAGTTTCGATAGCGCCGAATGGATTTGATGAACCCGAATACAAAATAAGTTTGCCCACCCAGCGGTTTGCGCACATGCCTTGATAGATCAGGGTATCCTTCATATATGCAGATAAGATGTTTATTTTGCGGGTCGCAGTTTAGGAGGGGCCCGGGCCGCGTTTTGCCAGCCCTACGCCGAATAGATGAGTTTGTCGGCAGACCCAACTCATTTACGGAACAAAAAGCTCCTCTATAATTATTTCTGTTTACCCGCAGATTTAAAAGCCTTTATCTACTTACCACAGCCGCGGTGCCGTAATGGGCGGCCGGTTTTTTCAAGCCTCATTTTATAAACATTCTTGGGGGTTCCTAATTCTTTACTTTGTAGAAATTTATACACTTTTTCTGCAATTTTCACGTGGACGTGTCTTATCCTGCCCTTTTAATTTTTAACTTCTATCTTCTCAGAACGCACTGGAATATTTGACACGGGATTGGGAGAACTATTTCTGAATAATGGAATAGGTTTTAAAAGTGTCGTTTGCTTTAAACTTGTAATGTGTGTAAATCCAGTATGAAAAATGGCTTTCTAAAGGTGGAGGTACATGAAGAAGCTGTATATTAGTACAGTAGAGCCTTACGCTTAACCCTTCTTCCTTTCAACCTCAAGTAGCAAGAAGGTTTAAATCTATTTGGTGGAACGCGCGCTCCCTGGGTGTGGCAAAATTTTTTGATTCATGCATGTCAAGTAGCAATACATATTTCGTTAGGTAGGTACTAACATTTCTATTGCTATGGCAGATATAAATTAACATTATCAGCAATTGTTCATACCATGAGAGGTTTAAACGCAGCATCGCTATCATCTTTTTATTCGTTTTCTCCATTATCAATCAATCTTCATCATCATCGATAGCATATTAATATGTCCCCACTGTTGGGGTTTAGGCCTACTCCCTCAATGGGATACAGTCCACTACCCTAGCCCCGTGCGGGTTGAAAGACTTCACATGCGCTTAAGAATTCCTCATGTTTTCCTTCACCGTTTGAGAGCAATCAGTAAATGTACTTAGGTTTTGATAAAAACCCTTTGGTCAATAAATGGCACGGCCGGGGATCAAACTCAGACTTCTCGTCGTGACAGGTAGTTAGCCCAAAATTGAACTTTCCCCACAAATTCCCGACGAGTGTCCAAGAAATTCAATTAGGTACAGCGAACATATATTACAGTAATGAAGTTATTGTCACTCACGGCCGATGTTTCGGCCCTCCCCCCTTGTTGCCTCTGGCACGTAGTTAACAACTGAATGGAGACTTAATTAACTATATTCTGTGGCCTTTAGTATTTGTGGTCTAGTCACAGACTAAAGGCTATGATTGAGAAAATACCCCAAGGCCATGTCGGTTTATTTGTGACAGGGTCGTAATATATTAAGTATGTCCTACTCGTTTCTAGAAGGTACTATAGGATGGAATTTTACTCGGAGTAATGATCTTAGTATGATAAATAAGAGAACGTCAGCGTCAGCTTTACAAGGTTAGGCTGGCGTAGAGCAGCCTGTTGATCGAAAACCGCAAACGCGGAAACACATTAAGTATGAAGCACTCAATGGTCTCAAGTCCAAGCCTGCTCTCGTAAGAGTAAATTTTGTTCTTGTTTCTTAGTTGCCAACTTCTTATGTTATGGCACAGTTTTCCGTCTCAATTTGCACATCATATAAGGGGAAAACTTGAAACAATGGCTTGATGGCGACTTAGGATCTACTTAAAGTTATTCCATCTTTATGGCTTCCGAAACAGATAGCAGTTTCTGAAACTTTTATTGTATTATTACAATATTTTGGTGTATTACCTATCATTACTGTCATAGTGGGTGCTTTATATTTATGATTTCGAAGGGTGTGGTGGTGCACATCGGTGAAGGTCTATGTCCATCAGTGGACGTCTTGTATAAGCGGATGATAATTATAACTTTTGAGAACAAGAGGAAATTCCCGCAATAAATCCCGTCTACCTACAAATTACGTAAAACAAATAAAACCACAATTGTTCATCAGAGCCTAAAATAAGGGCAAGACTGCGAGCAATGTTAAAAGTCCATTACATTTAAGGGCCGCGATCGGTAATAAAAGGTGAGATGCCTTGGGGCTTTTAGGGACGTAAGGTACGCAGAAATTGTGTCATTAAGGAAATACTATAAATACGTTATTATGAACAACGATTTTGTGCGAAATGAAATGGCAATTTTGGAAGCGGCCCCTGTCGCATAGCATAGGTACCTACTGCTAAATGCTACAGTCCAGTAATGCTTAGATGAAAAGAAGAGAGAATATGTTACTTAGTTACTGAAAATGGTCCTTAAGTCAGTCCAGCATGGAATGGACGGCTTTATTGCATACTGTACAATAGTAACTTTATAGTACCGAGCCTAGTAAGTTATTATTTATTTATTTATTATTAATTTTGACCTTTTACTTAAGCTAAACTATGTACTAGTATTTGTAATGTGTAAAAAAAATGTAGTTTTTATTGGTTTAAATAATATACTTTAAACCCGCCTATAAGAGCAATGTAAACATCAGTTTCATTGGAGTCAGAAATATGTAACTGTTCCGTACTGAAACAGATGTTTTAAAACACTTAGGTATAGGTACATAATTAGTTGTAGATGATTTACAATTAACGTCGAAAGGCAACATAATTTGAAGTTGAGAGATTTAAAATATTATTATTAAGTGTCTTGTGTGACCTGGGAATTTGTCTGATTCGCACCTGAAAGCTGTCAAGCAAGTCCTGTAGGGCAATCTACGCGAGGAGCGACATCAGCGCCATCTCTGTATGCTGCAAGTCAGTTCTCCGCCGCCATTCGGACCGACCACCACGAAAAGCGCGTGCTCCGCACCATTATTTTTGTTAATGTGAAATCAACGAATTTAAGAACAATACAAAGTCAGGACACACACCCCGAGGTGATCGTTTACCAGTGCACCAAGGAACCACAATACACGCGAGGATTGACTGTGGGAGCCCTCCACGTGCCGGCCGGAGACGACGCCAAGCCCTGGATCAGGAGGCGCGAGGCAGTTGAAGGTGTGGTCAGGTTAGTTCCCAGTGTCCGTCGCAACAGTAACTTATCTGTGCTATTGCCTGAAAAAAAATACAATAACTTTCGAAATCTTTGCATGTAATTCTCCAAAATGCATAAAGTATACGACTTGTCGTTTAGTTATATAATCTACATATTTTAGACAACTATTATTATAAAATTGTATAGTTACTACACAAAATACGTGTTAACTAATACCCTTAAGAGCAAAGTAATTTTACGCATGGGAGAATGTGAATAGCCCAGCTGCCGTATGATTGCAGAACTACATTACAGTTTGATTAATACCTATCTGGGATTGGGGTAGTATGTGGCTACGGTGTGTTTTGGTCAATGTTTTGGTTCACTAAATGGTGGCATGTTATTTGACATGGTGACATCTCGTAGAGAGTCCTTGTATCTTATGTACCTAAGTGAGAAACTTTGATTTAACTTTTTGAACTTTTATAAAATCGAAATAATGCCAACTACAACTGTCACCAAATAAGGATTTAAAAAAATTGAGAAAATGTATATCCTTTCTTCACATCACCTGTAAAGTGTAAGCCTTCTGTCGTCTGGGGACAATTTAGGTGAGGTTGGCATTTGAAACTGTTGATGTTGTCGTGATAAGTTAAACATCTTGCACGATTTTGTTATATCTACTTGAAAAATATACGATAACTTTATGTTACTTCAGCCTCGCACAATCTTCACAATCAAATTGTTTTTTAAAAGATGTGTGCGGATGTTTGTTATGCCGCTTCTTCTTCACAGTGCTGACACCTTAGGAAGCGGTGGTAGATAAAGATTGAAGTGTATAAATGTACGAAGTGTATTCATATGCTATCAATTTTTTGGACTTGGTTCCTACTATTCGTTCTCATATAATTGGCTTGAGGCCAAACATAACTTGCCTAATTAACAATATTATCCAGTTCATATAAGCCCATCTTAGTATTCAGTAAAACCGTTGTCAAATATTTTCCCTGTTTAATATTCTATTGAAATTAAAACACTCGGGATTTCCCGGAACTTTTAATAAAGGAGTCTCAAAAACTGCGACAACCGGCCGGCTTTGTCGAAGATCATTAATAATTCATTCCTCTTTCTAATCATTTCCGTCATAAAACTTCCGTGGCAGTTGCTTATATTCAAATGAATGCGAAATAAGTATTATTATGTACATCAGCTACGGAACAGCTTTAAACGTGAAATAAAATTATGTCAATTTACTTAGAGGAGGTTTCATAATCTAGAAGACAAATTTTATAACGCCATTCAAATTACGAAAACTTGGTAAGTAATAGTACTTTATTAAACTGGCACTTATCAGATGTTATTAAAACATGAGTAACCTAGTTATGTGTAGTTTTATACACTACTTTATTTAAACTCATTAAATAAAATATTATAAAGGAAAAATGTTGAGTGAAGTAAAAAAAATATACAAACAAAGATAAAGTGAAGGACGGAGTAAAGTAGTCCCATTTAACTAAAACTATTAGAGTAATTCACAGTTATAGCACCATAGGACATGAGGGTGCGAAAATATGCGAAGTATGTTTGCATCAGCACTAGGCACTAATATCGGAGACTAAAATTTTTCTAGTGCATTTGTAGCAGTGCTAGTCTATTTGAAAGAGCTTGGATAGATCTATTTAGGATTGACTGTCTGCTGATTCATTCGGGAAAAACAGTTGATTATCTAGTCGCATAACGACCTAAAATTGATGGGAGTTTATGTTCTGTTGACTTAGTTACCGGACGCAGTTTGTCACAGTTAGGTCAACTTCGGAGTTCTGTCCACTAGTTGTGATCGATTGCCATCGGTTTATGCCAACATGGTAGTTTAATATTTACCGACTATCAATTCTTCATCATCAGCCTTTCAACGTCCACTGCTGGACATAGGCGTTCCCTAGTGAACGCCATCACACCCGGTCCTCCGTCCTCCGCGTCCAACCGCTTCCGGCCACCTTCTTTAGGTCGTCGGTCCATCTGGTAGGGGCATCTTAGGCTGCGCGTACGGGTCGGCGGTCCCCACTTCAGAACTAATCTACCCCTTTTCCTTAAATATGATTAGGACTGTTTGCGCCTTGGTGCACATCACAATGTCTTATTTCTGCTGACACCACTATTTGGATCTGTGCCAACACATTGTGTCATCAAAGATCGTATAATCCACTTAAGCATTATTTGTATAACAAACCCACCATATCGAATGTGACAGAGCGTTCTTTAGAGTCCATTGGCAGTGAGATCAATGCAACGCCGTCTTTTGCCAACTTCATCAACTAAAATTTATACTAGAAATTCGCTCATTAAACAGGTTTTTTTTTCTCAATCGGATCACAGCAAAGTTCGCAGTAAGATGAAAGTACTCCGTGCCGTACTCAACAATTTATAACTTCCGGGTTTATTTTTTTGTGCAAATCAAAACAACGCCTGTCTGGCAATTCACAAGGTACCAACTTTATTGTACGGTAGTGAAGCCTGGGTTTTTGCCAGAACTTGACTGAAAGTAAGATAATAATAATAGATAATAAAAAATTTGTCGGTTCAGGGACTGTCACCCCCCTCTAAGAATAAGAATAATAAATAAAAAGATAATTGACTGAGCGAGCGAAGCGTCTAAGTTTCGATATTGGCCAAAAATGCTATTGTCCGTCTGTCCTTCTGTCTTACTGTCTGTAATTCTCTACAGGTCGCATTTTTCAACCGATTTTGACGAAAATTTGGCATTGGTATAAATTAATCACGCCGACAAAATGAGTAGAATAAAATCTTAAAAAACATTTTTTTTAGAGTACGTACCATACTCGCAAAGTGGGAGTGAACTTTTTTTTCTTGAAAATCCCATAGTGTGGAGTGTCGTTTGATAGGTCTTTCAAAAATATTGCTGGTTTATAAGGGCTGGCGAGGTCTACTGTTCTCATAGAACCACTAGTAATAATGTTAGGACAAGTTCACACACGGCTGTTTAGTCCCAAACTAAGCCGAAGTTAGTAAATTGGTACTCAACAACTGATAAACATACTTAGATACTTTTAAATAAATACTTAAATACATTCAAACACCCAGGATCCGAAAACCAACAGATATGCTCATCACACAAATATTTGCCGCGGGTGGAAATCGAACCCACGACCTCTGGCGCAGTAGGCAGGGTCACTACCAACTACGCCAACAGGCAATGCAGATGAATGCAATCTCTACGTAAGCTGTGCGGCGTTACCTTGGCCGACCGGATACGCAACGAAGAGATACACCGTATGGCTGGACTGAATTAAAGAAAGCATGCCCCTTTAATTCGGACATGTTGAGCGAATGAATGGTGAATGAATGACGACACAAATATATCGAGCAAATGTGAGTGGTAGTAAGAGCCTGACTGACTGACCTACTGACTGACTGGATGACCTAGACTGATATACCAGCCCTGCTATTCTGTAAGCGTATTTGTGCAACTCGATCCTGAATCCGGTCTCTAACTCAATGATTCACAGTTCAATACTCACTTTACTTCGCAAGTGAAGTGTTTATTGTGTAGCTTGTATTTGTTCACACAATGCGACATTCAAGGTCTTTCATGATCGGATGCGAAGTGAAGTAGGTAAGTGACTTGGTGTGCGATGTGATGGTCGAGTTTTAATCCGTAATTTATAGAATCACATAGCTGGATGACCTAGACTGACATACCAGGAGCACATAGAGCGGGTGCTCATAGACATGCGAAGAGACTTAAGTGTATCACAGACACACGCGGCCTGCGGTGGCGGTGGCGGCCTGTTGTATTCCCTATGCAATATACGTGAGACTTGAGACACGCGCGGCCGCGTTTTGCGTATTGAGGCTGCGGCCTCTGGGATACAGTTTATAAGACTGAGCGAAGCGAAAGAGGTGTGTCATGCTCGCAATACTTTGCCTACCCCGTCAGGGACATAGCGTAAAGATTTGTTTGCATGTAACATAACAGTTATAAATAAAAGCCATTGTTTGACAGGACACCAAATTTGCAACATTAGGACGACCGTGGCCGAGTTTCCGAACTACCTTATCCAATTACTAGGGTCATTAATGCTTAAAATAAACATACTTTGACGAACGACCAAAGTTTCGGACAACATCTGTTTGGAACGCGTGTTAATTATATAAAAAGTAATTTGATTACTTTGGGTTTATTTTCTTAACCTCTGTTAATGCTTTAACTTCGTTTTGGGTTGCCTTCTAAATTTATTACGGTATGTGTACATTTATCTTAATGTTTTAGTAACTATGTGTGTGTTATTACTATACTTGCAAATGAGAGTTGTTTTATTCTGCCCCCCCCCCTCCCCCCAAACTACTAAATGGTTTCGAATGGGGTTTGCATTTTTAGTTAACTTAGTTCTTAGGCAAACTTATTCAACCGGGCGAAGCAGCTGACAACAGCTAGTTCAAAATAGTTAAAGAAAATACTTAAAACAATGTTCCAATTTGGACTATATTTTATTTAAGTAGGTACATACTTATATTTAATTAATTACCTAAGTACTGTAAAACAATTGTTGTTCTCAAACTTTTTTCATCAAAATAGGAAAAGGTCATCATTTTACCTACAAAATTAATAATGAAACGCCGAAGTTTGTATGAAAAGTTATAATTGTTTTTCGTGAATGCCGGAAAATAAGAAGAACATAGTTAAGTCAGAGAAAAACTTTTCTATTTGATGCCCCAGGAGAACCATGTTCAGAAGAAGAGAGCTGTTCAGAGAAGCTTATTCATAGAATAATAGGTATTACATATTATATTCCTAATAGGTACCTATACTTGAAAAAACCGGACTAGTGCGAGTAGAACCCGCGCCCTGAGGGTTTCCATTCAAACTAATTAAATAAACAATTAGAAAATCGTTAATAAAATTTGTAGTTATATCGCGGATGGTACCTACAAGCGTTCCTGTGAAAAAGTGTCTTGACAGACGGATGGACGAACGGACAACGAAGTGATCCTATAATGGTTCAATTTTTTCCTTTTGAGATACGGAACCCTAAAAATGAATGATACAAAGGCAGCGCCCTGTTCTGTTGGGTTTGTTGCTGTTTCTTCCCCTCGGCTATACAGGTGTAAGGAAACAGTACGCTGGGCCATGTACCAATGGGTTTTATCTATTACTGACTGATCTCAAACAGTGAAGGAAAACATCGTGAGGAAATCTGCATACGCCGAAGAAGAAATTCTTAGGCGCATGTAAAGTCCACCAACCCGCACTGGGCTAGCGTGGTGCACTATAGGCCGATCGCCCTCGTGAGAGGGTAGGCCTGAGCCCCAGCAGTGGGGACATATCAATAGGCTGTTGATTTGAATGATAAATATTTTTTAACATAATGAAGGAGGCAGTCAGCAAATGAGTACGTCTGTCATCCCATACTAATTAAAATATATTGCGGTCACTAGCGCCAGGATTGTTGAGAAACTAAATCCCTTTCCAGCGCAGCGATTCGAAACACAAACTACAGTTTGCAACAAACAGTCCCAACATGTTGTTTAAGGACTCCCTCGGCGCTGGATTTTATCACCTCTGAAGATTACGGCCACGAAACCAGCGGCACCAACAGGTGGCATGAGAATACCGGCGAAAAATAGCTAGGGGATAGAAAACCGTTCTTTACTATATTTTTCATCTTGTTTTAGATGGGTAATTAATCAATATTACCTAATGGACAGTGAAAATGAGGCTGAAGATGAATCCGCTTACCCAAAAGGTGCATATTTCCTTACTACTTGCATATAAAATGTCATGTCGATACAATGAGTGGAAGAAACGGTCCTGGAGAGGTTCAAGTTTGATCCCCGCTCGTACAATAATGTACCAATGGGTTTTCTCGAAATTTAAGTACACTTACTGAATGATTTGATTACAAACGGTGAAGTAAAACAACGCGAGGAAAGTATATATATGTATATATATATTATACCTGCATACACCAAATAGGAATTCTAAGGCACATGTGAAACCCACCAACCTGCACTGAGCTAGCGTGGTGGACGATACCGTACCGGTCCATACGCATTCGTTATGAGGATAAGCCTATGCCTCAACAGTTGGTGACATAATTAACAGGCTGTTGATTTGAATTGAACATTTAAAAAATTAACATCTATTAAATAAGTTTTTACTGCCGCGTCAGCTAGTTTTGTGGCCCACCATGGAGACAGTGCCCTCAGACGGGCGCTGGAAAGGGGTTTATAATCTCAGTTTAACGACACGTTTTGCTCTGAACGACACTGTTATAGGTTAAAAATAACGCTCCTAGATCCGAACAAAGTTACCCGGGAGATTCTGTATCTCGCAAACTACTGAAAGAATTTCGTTTTTGTTTTCACCATTGGTTATATGCTTATTTTACATCCACGTCTAAACCGCTGAACGGATTTTGATGAAACGAGGTGTAGAGACACATCGAACCTTGGGGCAGGACATAGGCTACTTTTTACACGCGGGCAACAGCTACGAGTAGTTGTTATATACGTATTATGAACGGGTCCTACTTGCGAATACTTTGGTTTACCTTTTGAATATTTAAAATTTCTTCAATATCTTCATGGAGGTATTTTGTTTCTTAATATTAATAACGACTTATTGAGTGTTTTTACGAGAACTTTCTGAAATCCGAGCCATATTTCTAATTAATTTACCTTTAATCCTTCGTCGGTTCACTTGAGCTCCATGTCTATTGCTTATTATTATTTCTAATTTCCTTTCCACAAATCAAAGTTAGATTAGTTTCCCGTATCATAATCAAGTTAAGCCTCGAATGTACAATGAATTAATTATTTCAGAGCAAAATGTAGAACTCTACAGATTGCTACATTATTCATTTGGAAATTATTTCATGAATTTTGTTGAATCACATAATAAAATTTACGAGTGAGATGAAAGCGGTTAGTACAGTAGAGAAATTTCCACTAATAAATTCTCATAAATGACGTATTACATACTCGAGGATGCGGTAAGTAATATTAATTAGCGTGGAAGCAAAGACATTGCCTTTTAGCTAGCGTAGCCTCGGCGTAGCACTGGCGTAGCTGGTGCTACGGCGTGTCCGTAGCGCTGAGCTCCGAGCGTAGACGAGAGACAAGCATTTTAATTGTATATGTCACCGTAAAATTCTAAACCGTTAGTTTATAATAAATCTAGCGAGATTGTAAACTGACATACGATTGTGAACGAACAATAAATATTACAATTTATCGTATTAATATTCGATATTATAATCTATCTGTGCCTAGCGACAGTACCCCAAAAGTGGTTAGGGGCATTTTCCTGAAAATGGGACCGTGAGGTAATGGGATTCTACCACAAAAAAACACAACAGTGGGCAATGACAGGTTTATGATGAAGCTATAAGGGCCACGACCCTTAAGAAACAAAATTTTGACATACCTATAGAGTTTTTGTGTCCTAAGACCCAAGTACCTATTTCTAGGACCAAATCTGCTATTAAAGATAGGTCCTTTAAAAATGCACTTCAGTCGTTGGACACAAAAGCTAAAAATAGAGCAGAGCTTACGAGGCTATATATAAAAGTAATATTTGGGGACTTACAGTTTGGCATTGAGCCAAGCTGACGAAGTTACGATAGCGAAGCGGTGTAATGGGTACCTTTACTGCCTTATTTTATTGAATGACCAGTGTTTTTTTATTGAAATAGTCATTTTATTGTCTTTGTTTATAACTATATAGGACAGAACTAATAAAAACGTCGTTTAATAAGGGTTCCGTACCTCAAAAGAGGAAAAAAGGAATCCTTATAGGATCACTTCGTGGTCCCGTCTGTCTGTCTGCCAAGGCCCTTTCTCTCAGGAACGCATTGAGGTATCAAGTTGAAATTAATATCAAAAACTCTCGTCTACGCTGTGAAAAAATCAAAATTCTAAGTTAACGCAGTCAGACGATATGACCGATTTTGAAAAAAAATGTCTATATTCTACTTACATATTTTGGTATTTCAACTAGTTAGTGTACATATTGGTGTATATATTAGAAGAAAAGCAAACAGTCTCAAGATAAATTCAAGCGACACTTGTAAGAATCGGTTTTAGAAAGGTTGAGTTACATAAATCTCCTTCGTAATTGATTTTGGCTGAAAGTATTGGATCTGCCCAATATCTTTCAAATTGAGCATACTGACGACAAATTGATTAGACATTTGGAAGATTGGCGAAGTTTATTTTTGGATACCCATCTTATTATACTTTTTGTTCACGGGGTTTGCAATATAATGATAATGAATTTAAATTATATGTAAAATAATTAAAGATCGGTAAGTATTTTAAGATTTTAAGGGGTTTTCGGAGGAACACAAAATTCATTTTACACAGAAGAATTACAAAGCAATTGTTATAAATTCAAATAAGCATATAAAACGTTTACATTATACTGTATTTTAAGATTTTTAAAATTAAGGTAATGAAAAACTTATTGTATTATTGAGCTTCATAGCGAGCGTCCGACCTAATGGATCACCTCAGGTCTCCTTAAAATTAACGGTATCTTTTACTTGTATTGACTAAGATGAGTGTACCTAAGTAAATATCCAGTGTTGTCATTCCGCTGTAATAATGACCTCCTACAAATTCTACTGAAAAACTACTTCCAGCCACTCGCACTAAAAGCAAATTGTAGACATTAAGGTGTTAAATACTAGTCATTTTGTTGCCACCAAAGCACACTTAAGGGGCTATCAATAAACTACCTTACACTCCCAGGGGGTGAGACTGCGAATAGTTGGGGTTTATTTGAATAACAATATTATTTATAAAGGAGGCATTTCACAGAGAAGTGACATGTAGAATTTTCAGTCCAAAGTGATCAAATGATGTATATTAGGTTGAATTATTAAATCATTTCAAATTAGAAATTGATCAATTCACCAACATTCAGTGGTGGTTATGTAATTAGAAACACCCTAATATTATTTCCATTTTCAGTACAACTTAATTAATATTTTAAGTATCATAGATGGCTTCAATTAACGCAAACCCTAGGGTTATTTTTCTTGGAATAAATCAGTTTAATAATTTATTATTTTAAAAACAATAAAAAATCAGTATTCGATCCACAAATATAGGGTAAAACTCTGTAATACGCCCCACTTGACAAAACGCCCCACTCATCTAACAAAGCTACGAAACATGTATCTAACACGCACACTAACAAAGCTACGCAGCACACGAAAAGAAACAGGCGCCCGAAGTCTAATGGCTACTTGCGTTTATATTCCTCTGCTGCGTACCTTTGTTAGTGTGCGTGCTAGGTGGGTGGGGCGTTTTGTCAAGTGGGGCGTATTACCGAGTTTTACCCTACATAATTACTCTTCAGAAGAAAAAAAAGTGAACACGTCCGTAATCAATTTTTTGTTTTGAGTTTTTGGGCCCGGGGGCGCCATGAAGCATTCTACTTCAAAATATCAACACAATGAATCTAGAATGGCAATTAATGAATAGAATACACAAATTTTTGTACTGTATGCGGTCCAAAATCGAATTCATTATAAACACCAGATACAGGTTTTCTTTTGCTATTTGTATAAAAACGCATGCCGTGGCGTATCGCTGACCCCTAAAGTACAGTAAAGAAAGTATAAAATGGTTCCCGTGTAGACAGTAGTTAAGTTTAACTAGACTTCCATTAGCCATAAATGAGTTTTAAGTTGCTATACATACGAGTTTTGCTATTAGCACCTGTTTGATGGATATTTAATGGTGCTAAGTTTATAGCGACTGTAGCTCATTCATTTTATGGTTTCACTTGATTGGCTTAGGCAGGTTTCACAGCTGTACGGGAGTGCTGCACGGGTCTCCCGTACGGGCTGCGCCGGAGCGGTGACACACGTGACGCGAGCCGGAGCGTCCGAGCCACCGTGTCGCGTCCGGGATTCGAGTACAGCTGTGAAACCAGCCTTATACATGTGTTTAAAAATATGTCGCTAGTATCGCAACATACATGAGCTGACTGCGGAAAACGGGAACTGAGCGGACTGAAAGCAATATCTAAACTATATTATAAATTTAAATAAAATATATGTGTTTATATTTTTGCGTAATTTTTTTGCCGCTTCTGCCCCCGGTCGCGATTTTATAAATTCGGTCATACGCATGACCATAATATATGGTCACTTATTTTTAAAAAATCTTCTAATGTAGTATAGAAAACCCAAATCGTTTAGACTTTGAAAGTGACATTATTACGATTATTTAATGCTATTAATGAAATTTATTTTAAATTTAATGCTAATAAAATATTATTAAATGCTATTCCATTACAGTCAGTGAATGTTAGCAATTTGCACTTACAACTTCTAGCTAACGGTCGAGTTAGTCACTCAACCGTAGTAGGGTTTCTGAATAATCCGCATCAGCTAAATCTAATCTAATCGATTCTGAGGCGGGACTGAAATGCTGAAGCCTTTATAAATTCGCCGCCTGGTTACGTATCGGTCGACTTCTTAATGAAACGTCATGAATGAAATTTATTGCCTATTATAGGTACAAATAAATTAAGAACAAAAACATTTAAAAACAACCAATAAATCGTAATTAGACATGTGCAACAGCTAACAAAAAAATGTACCTACAGGACCTACAGATTTGCAAAAGGACGAGTTCAGCATTGCTGCCGACAGTCAGTGGGACTGACTGTGCAGCGCTGGTTTTCAGCTCTGCTATTCTCCGTGGGGTGTTCTTAAACTAAATACTCGTGTATCTTTCACCGCTTGCTGATAAAGTCCCAGATACCCTATCTGCAGATTATCTGACAGATAGCCAATTTTTTTTTCACAGGTATCCGATTACCTTATCTGTCAGATAAATTAACAGCAAGATCAAGTGGCTGTTATTTTTTTTATATGTCAAATATTATCAGAGACTTAAGGTGTTCATCTGTCAGCTTATTATCTGTAACATTATCAGCAAGTGGTTAAAGAGGCCTTTAATGTCGTGGGTAGTAAATATTATATTATTGTATTTTTGTTGTCAGTGACTTGAGGTGTTAAACTCGAAAAATTATCAGACAGATTTATCTGATAGATAAGTTTATCCATCAGCTTACTATTTGTAACAATATCAGCAAGTGGTGAGGCGTTGAGAGGCCCTTAATGTCGTGGGTAGTAAATATTATATTAATGTATTTTTGTTATAAGATTTCCAACCGCCTGTGCTACGGTGTGCTGCGAATGCTACGACGGCGGCGTAGCACGCGTAGCACCGGAGTTTTCCCCAGTTATTGAAACCGACGCGCACTCCAGATTGTTAATACATGAAGCTAAAACTGACTTCTGCCTAAAGTGACTTGACTTTGTAATACCTATATTAACTGATAAGTTAATCGTCTTTACAATCATACAACAGAATTTTTAAGGCTTTGACTAGCCTACTAATATGATAAAGCTGAAGAGTTTGTAATTGTTTTGTTTGTTTGTTTATTTGTTAGAGCGCGCTAATCTTTGGGGCTACCAGTCGGATTTGAAAGAATCTTTTTGCATTTGATAGCCCAATCACGTCAACAGCCTAATAATCTCCCCACTGCTGGGGCTCAGGCCTACCCTCTCAACGAGGGCGTGCGGGCTATAGTCCACCACGCTAGCCCAGTGCAGGTTGGCAGACTTCACATGCGCCTAAGAATTTCTTCTTCGGCGTATGCAGGTTTCCTCACGATGTTTTCCTTCACCGTTTGAGAGCAGTCAGTACATGTACTTAAGTTTCGAGAAAAAAACCCATTGGTACATGGCCCAGCCGGGGATCGAACCTCGGACCTTTCGATATGATAGGTCGCGTCTTATCCCCGAGGCCACTGACGTTGATAGCCCAATACTTAATAGTAATCTCAATAAAACTTATAATAAACTTATAATAATCTCAATAAATACTTAATAGTAAACTCAATAACCCAATACTTATGGAGGTTATTTAACATCACGCGACGAGCTTTAGGAGCCGAGCGAAAAGGAAAAAGTCAGAAATAATTTATAAAACGAGGCCGCGGCAACAGCTAGTAAAGTTAAAATTTATCAAACCATGAGAGGTCTTGTTTAAATATTAATGTAAGTATGAGTTACGGAGACACATTTTCGATGATTTCCAAAAGTTAAGCCGCTTAAAGTCGACTCGTGCCTTTACATACAAATGACGCCGTTACGACTTAAGCCCCGTACACACCCGACAAATTACCGTTGAGTCATTTGGATGGCTCTTATCGGATTACGTGAGTCTGGTAATGCTATAGGGGTAGGCACACGTGACTAAAACAACATGGTAATGGGAATACGATTTGAAATCACAATCTTATATTTTGTACTACTTAATCGTAATAAATTTGATCGAGGTTACAAACACAATTAACATAACACAACTGTTATACAGGTCACCGACATAGCTCAAAGAATTGCGAAGGTGAAGTGGCAGTGGGCTGGGCACATCGCCCGCAGAACCGACGGCCGTTGGGGCAGAAAGGTTCTCGAGTGGCGACCACGTATCGGAAGACACAGTGTAGGCAGGCCTCCCACGAGGTGGACCGACGATCTGGTGAAGGTCGCGGGACCCAGCTGGATGAGGTTAGCGCAGGACCGGTCGTCGTGGAGATCCTTGGGGGAGGCCTTTGTCCATCAGTGGACGTCTACAGGCTGATATGATGATGATGAACTGTTATACAAACTTCTAATCTGTTACTCATTGGTAATAAATATTTTATCGATATCTCTCATATATAAAAGGCGAAACTGACTCACTGACTGATCAACGCACAGCCCAAACCGCTGAACCTAGAGACTTGAAATTTGGCACAGAGGTACCTCATATAGCACTGACGTCCACTAAGAAAGGATTTTTCAAAAATCAACCCCTAAGTGGGTGAAATAGGGGTGCAAAGATTGTATGAAAGTCCCTCATTTTTAAAGTTAGAAACCTGAAATTTTGTATTCAGGCTACCAGTTCAAAAAGAATGAACACGTGTTTCAGCGATTTTGAAAATTCCACCCCTGAGTATGTAAAATAAGGGATGAAACGCGCACAGCCCAAACCGCTGAAGCTAGAATCGTGAAAATTTATATTTAGGCTTTTAGTTTAAAAACAATAATCACGTGTTTCGCGAATTTTGAAAATTCCACCCCTAAGTATGAAAAATAGGGGATGAAACGCACACCCCAAACCGCTGAGCCTAGAGACTTGAAATTTGGCACAAAGGTTCCTCTTATAGCACTGACGTCCACCAAGAAAGGATTTTTCAAAAATCATCCCCTAAGTGGGTGAAATAGGGGTGCAAAGATTGTATGAAAGTCCTTCATTTTTAAAGTTGGAAACCTGAAATTTTGTATTTAGGCTATTCGTTAAAAACCAATGAACACGTGTTTCAGCGGTTTTGAAAATTCCACCCCTAAGTATGTAAAATAAGGGATGAAACGCGCACAGCCCAAACCGCTGAAGCTAGAATCGTGAAAATTTATATTTAGGCTTTTAGTTTAAAAACAATAATCACGTGTTTCGCAAATTTTGAAAATTCCACCCCTAAGTATGAAAAATAGGGGATGAAACGCACACCCCAAACCGCTGAGCCTAGAGACTTGAAATTTGGCACAAAGGTTTCTCTTATAGCACTGACGTCCACCAAGAAAGGATTTTTCAAAAATCATCCCCTAAGTGGGTGAAATAGGGGTGCAAAGATTGTATGAAAGTCCCTCATTTTTAAAGTTGGAAACCTGAAATTTTGTATTTAGGCTATTCGTTAAAAACCAATGAACACGTGTTTCAGCGATTTTGAAAATTCCACCCCTAAGTATGTAAAATAAGGGATGAAACGCGCACAGCCCAAACCGCTGAAGCTAGAATCGTGAAAATTTATATTTAGGCTTTTAGTTTAAAAACAATAATCACGTGTTTCGCGAATTTTGAAAATTCCACCCCTAAGTATGAAAAATAGGGGATGAAACGCACACCCTAAACCGCTGAGCCTAGGGACTTAAAATTTGGCACAGAGGTTCCTCTTATAGCACTGACGTCCACTAAGAAAGGGTTTTTCAAATCATCCCCTAAGTGGGTGAAATAGGGGTGCAAAGATTGTATGAAAGTCCTTCATTTTTAAAGTTGGAAACCTGAAATTTTGTATTTAGGCTATTCGTTAAAAACCAATGAACACGTGTTTCAGCGGTTTTGAAAATTCCACCCCTAAGTATGTAAAATAAGGGATGAAACGCGCACAGCCCAAACCGCTGAAGCTAGAATCGTGAAAATTTATATTTAGGCTTTTAGTTTAAAAACAATAATCACGTGTTTCGCAAATTTTGAAAATTCCACCCCTAAGTATGAAAAATAGGGGATGAAACGCGCACAGCCTAAACCGCTGAGCCTAGAGACTTGAAATTTTGCAGAAAGGTTCCTCTGTGATGTCTACTACGAAATGTATTTTTACCGCGGGAAAACTTGCGGGAAAACCTTTTTTACGCGGGCGAAGCCGCGGGCAAAAGCTAGTTTTATATATATTTTGAATGCAAGTCCCTGGATACATGTAGTAATGGTGAACAAGGGAACTTTTGCACAACACTATAAGGAAAGGTTTAGCAAAGGCAACTCCACGTTTAACCTGTAACCTTGACAACCAAACGTGCCACTTTACCCCACGTGTCGGGAATTTGCTCACGTTTGGCGACAAACGTCCGCCACACGTTGATTACCGCACCTTTTGCGGTCGGCGTGATGCATAAATACATGAGGTACGGTACCAATCAAATCAAACCAACAGCCTATTAAAATGTCCCCATTGTTGGGGCACAGGCCTCTCAACGTACGGGCTATATAGTCCACCACATGCGCCTAAGAAAACCTTCTTCGGCGTATGCAGATTCCTCAAGATGTTATCCTGCACCGTTTGAGAATACTTAGGTTCGAGAAAACACATAGGTCGAACTTGGAGCTTTCGACATGCCAGGCCGCGCGTCCGCTCGATTGCAGTACTGTCAAATTAAATTAACTATCGTCATTTAACTATAATACATACATATACATACATATCTTCACGCTATGTCCCTGGGGGGGTAGGCAGAAAGAACGGAGCGCCAAGTATCGCGATCCTGACACACCTCTTTCGCTTCGCTCATTCTCTTCATACACGCTCGCCGCGGGACGCGAGTGCTCTTTACGTGTCCGTCTGTGAGCACCCGCTCTATCTGATCCTCGTATGTCAGTTAACTATAATGTTTTATAAAATTCAGGTTCTCCATAAAATACTAAGGGCTTCTTTCACCACTTCCTGATATTGTTACAGATAGTAATCTTAGTGATAAACTAATCTATCAGATAAATCTGTGTGATAGACTATATAAAATATATAAGATATAGGCAATCAGATACCTGTGAAACCAAAAAAATAGGCTATCTGTCAGATAACCTGCAAATAGGGTATCAGGGACTTTATCAGCAAGCGGTGTAAGAGGCCCTAACTCTCTCACATAATATTACCGTCACCTTGACCACCAAACATGGAACTAATATGTACTACGTACAACGTGGTACATGTTAGTTCCATGCCACCAAACCTTGCTACGACACCACGTGTCAGGAATTATTCACGCTCAGATGACAGCGTCCGACACACGCGTAACCAGCCAACCGGTAGGTGCGGTGTGTACGTGAAAGTTATAATACGGTAAGGTACATGGCTTATAGCCTTACGGTTATTTTGCGTCATGTGAAATTTCAATTTTTTTTGAGTGACAATATAAATGTTTGTAAGGATGTTTGTCACACATTCACGCTGTAACGGCTGCACGGATTTTGATGAAACTTGGTACAATGATAGCTTATATCCTGAAAAAACTTATTTCACGCGGGCAAAGCCGAGGGCCACAGCTAGTACCATATAATTTTAAAAGAATATATAAAATAGATAAGATAAGATTCCACTAGAAGCTGAAATAACAGCGGGAAGCTAGGTAGTAGATTTTGTACGACGGTAACTTTTCATATGACTGTGTCACTTAATATTTTTATGGAAGTTATCTACCTAGAAGATATTCACCATAAAATTCGATGTGAGTACCAGACCCTGTGTTTCCTTGTAAAGGAAAAGATAATGGAAAAAAATAATAAACATCCTTTATTACAATCTGGGAAGGCGTTTGCCGGGCTCGGTACTAGACGACTCCCATGCGACTCGAGTCAGATGCTACGAGCAATGCTATTTGTCCTTGTCTACCCTGAACATCTTTCCTTGTCGACAAATATATTTATTACATTATGAACTAAAGAAAGTGCCGATATCAATCCCATTTATCTTATCTTCTTAGGGGGCCAGGAATACCTGGCGGCACTTCGACCCTATGGGATCTGTTGTGCCAAACCCCAGTCCGCCAAACGGTGCCCTAATCCGTTTTCTGGTGGACTTCACATACGCCTTA
Source organism: Metalampra italica (assembly GCA_949699065.1). Lineage (NCBI taxonomy): Eukaryota > Metazoa > Arthropoda > Insecta > Lepidoptera > Oecophoridae > Metalampra > Metalampra italica. The sequence goes on from OX452989.1 coordinate 5,316,267, forward strand.
GAATAGTAAATACTAGTATTTGCCGTATGCAGGTTTCCTCACGATGTTTTCCTTCACCGAAAAACCTGTGGTATTATAATAAACCGTACTTAAGTTTTGTAAAACTCATTGGTACGGGCCAGGATCGAACCCACGACCTACTGAACGTGAGGCGAGTGCACTACCACGGCTCTCCAATCCCATATAATAATGGTGTATCTCACTTAACTAAAATTTACTTCCTTTCAACACAAATTATTGCAGTTGCAGTAACTATAAATTGAAAGAAAATATAAAAGTATAAATTATTATATTAAATTACAGTATTTTAACCTTCACTTCAGACTAAACCCGTGGTTTAGGTGGTATTTAATCATGTGCATAAATATAAATCGCAGTATCATGTATGACACACTCAGCTTCACAAGTCATGTCACGTAGGCTTGTAACTAATCTTTAAAGCACAACTCAAACAACTGGGTTAAAGATACTGTGTATAAGATTTTCCTCACACGGCAACACCACGGCAAATATTTGTTTAATCCCAAGGGATCGAAATTAAACGCGGACCGAGTCGCGGGCAACAGCACTACGTAATAATTCATCATGCAAAATTCTGTTACCCCTTCGGAATTATTAAAAATTCCTGAAGTATAAATGCGTAATATACTTTGCTGTCATTTTTAATTATCCTCGCAGGAATACCTTTATTTTCACGGCTCATTGGTTCGTCCACTTGGCTGAGAAGACATTGGTTGGACAAAAAAATCGCGCTCACGGGAGACAGCCAATCGGTTGTAAACTTTGCCAAACGCAAAATTAGTAGCCCAACGTTGGACATACAGCCTCAAGCGAGAGTAGTGCCATAATAGGCAAGACAAATATGTTGACCATCGCGATGCGTCGCTATGGGGCGGGACGCCGGGCGTTAGAAGCAATTTATGTTGTAGTTCCCCCTTACTCGACCTAGTCGCTGTAAAATTTCTCTCGTTGAGAAAAACAACGAGTAGTTTTGACATGACACATGACGCGGGGAGGAAACTGGAACGCTTGTCTGTGGCTTTCATGAAGCTCTTTTACAAAGGCAAGCCCGGTGTGGATCGCTCTAACTCACCCGCAAGCTATTACATGACAACGATTTTACATCGGGTAAATAAAATATGTCAGAAAAGCGTACATTCAATCGATAGCCTATTAACATGTCCCTACTGCTGGGGCTCAGGCCTACCCTCTCAACGCGGGCGTATGGGCTATAGTCCACCACGCCAGCCCAGTGCGGGTTGGTGGATCTTATCCCCGACGCCACTGACTCTCTCAAAAGCGTACGTTGTACATAATCAAGTCAAAATCTGCCTCAAAAACAAGAGAACACGTAGAAATGTATTTTATAAATAATATTTATATTTTAAATAATATTTCTCTTGGAATTTACATAATGTTCTGGTTATAACTTAAATTCCAAGTTTCAGCTCAATCGGTCCAGTACATGTCGCGTTAACAACAGTTTTTTAAAGAGCTTGAAATGCTTTCACACATACTCGGCCTCGTGAAGTTTTACCCGCGGGCTGCAAGTCATGAAATCCGATAAATATACGACTATCCTGGATATTTGTTTTTGTTCAGTCAGGTGTGGATTGGTTTTTCAACAAAGTGCTCCATACATACCGACTGTGCTAGCGTTACTTTGTTGATAGCAATGGAATCGCACAAAATGCACTAAACCATACTAGATAAGTACATATACCTACATATTTAAACTAAATTTTATGTGCTGACTTAGCCTACTTCTATCTTACCTAAACCCGCGTAGATCTACCATCGGCCTATCTTAACAAACGGATAACAAGATAGGGTAATAGTCCCATTAATGAATATTAATGTTCCAGTTCTAGATAAACTTCGTCTTAGAATATTCAGTTGTTGGAAAATGTTATTTTTATTACAAATGGTAGGTATAAATATAGCGTCTAATGACAAGTCAAGCGTGGTTACAGAATATCTGATCTTGATATCTTTCCTTTTTTGTTGATTTTTAATTTCGAATGACTGTGTTATGAAGGAATTAATTTGGAGCACTTCATTTTGTTATTCCAAACCACTTTAGCAGATATTAAATACCTATATACGTCATCAACTTCATGCACAAAGCTGCATTTAATCTTATCCGTTTTTTTATCGGGTCTAGTAATAGCTTCGCCGTGATATCAACAGATAGGGCATGTCGATTCCCACACACAGGCAACGGCGGTATGTCTATTTTTAACCGCTCTACTGTGAAGCTACAATGAAGACCGTGTTTCACATGTGACCACTGACCTATAATTTAATACCACTGGACTTTCTTTCCCATACAAAGGAATTAAGCGTGCGTACGACACTCGTTACTAGTCCCCAGCCAATAGCCTTCAGCGCCAAAATGGCGGAAATCAACCAGGCACAATAATAGTCTGACAGGCAGGAGATTGCTTTGTAAAAAAAAACACCGCATGACATGTGTTATCATCAATGAAATTCTTATAAAAAATATCGACTTAGACCTTTGAAAAGTAAGTTTTGGCATCGTGTTTCTCGCTGTACCACCACTTTGTACCACCGCTGGTACCACGGGTACATTTTCCTTCCCAATGGTACCAACCACTATTCGGTGGTGGCACCAAAATTATTATTTTACATTCAATTTAAAAAAACTGTTATTTGGAAACCAAAACGAAGTAGTATAAAAGAAATTGAAATGAAACGAAATATATTTATTAGCAAAAGAATTTGTACAAGAATAATTTTACCACAGTGACACTTACAATAGGCTATGCCTGTCCCGTGAGAATCAATTTTTAGGCTTAACAATTGAGTGGTATACAGGAAAATACAGATACAAAAAATAAAATAAAATAAACAAGAATCAAATTATGTTAAAAGCTAGTTTATCATTGTTTAAAATAATAATTTTGGTGTTACCACTGAGTGGTATATATGGGAATGAAAATGTACCCCGGTATATTTTTCGATTCGCAAACTTCGGAGATAAGGTCATTGCTTTATCGTTAATCGCTAGAGCTTGCGTAACAATGCGTACATGATACTTTGTGATAAAGTTACTACGAAACCTTCTAGATTAGTCGTAACCCAAGACATTTCGTGTCAAAATTAATAAGCAACTGCCATATTAATTATAATCATAATACAATGTAGTACGGTATTAGTTTCACATTAATATAGTAATAATTCCTTTAATGTAATTTTAATTAATTTTGAGAACTCGTTTCCGCGTTTAATATCCGTGTAAACAACTTGGGGCGAATGCAAACACAAGTTTGCTTTACTTAATTGTTAATTAAGTTGGCTCGAAACCAATTTTAATTACAGTATATTAGGTGCACAGCAGAGTGGTACATTTGCACAGCAGAGTGGTACATTTTGTCGCAAAATCTCACATTCCATTGCCTTCATCTCACCACCATTAAGTACTACTTTAATTTTAAGTACGACTAGTTAGTTAAGGAATCATTTTAAGGTCCATATCCATAGTACAGGCGAGGCGGTAAAAATATTTTAGCATAGATATTACTTCTGATATCTGTGATCTTTAGCAACCATTTATTGATCCATCCAGTGTCACAAACAAAACAACTTTAGTTGTTACAATTATTGGTATTTGCCAAAATAAATGAATTATTTCCGTACAAGTTAAACCGCTCGCTAAATTTTTAGAATTATTTTCAATTTCCAGAAGTCTCGAATATAAAAAGTTGTTTAGTATTCTGTATACTAAATATTTCAATAACTGGTCCAGGTAATGTCATAGTATGTTATTTAATTCATTACATACGTACAATATGTAGATGTTCGTACCCTCGTATTTGCCATGCCATAGGGAAATACCCCTTAGCCATATTAAATATTTTGGCTGTCGTATTCTATGACAGCCTTTGGGAAGCTACGTCATATCTTCTTGTCGCGTATATAATGTATAAATAAAAAATACCATGCCTTAAGACAAAGTTTTTCAATCAATGCGTTTTACCCGTAATTACATACTGAAGTTAGTATTACTAAAGTGTCAGTTTGCTGGTTACATTAAAATTTGTCGGTGAATCGAGAACCGCTGGGGTAGACGAGTTTTCCAGTGGACACCACGCGTAGGCAAGCGTAGTGTGGGATGCCCCCCGACTAGATGGAGCAATGATCAGCTAAGCCGGCTGGCAATAACTGGATGCGGAGAACCAAAGATCGGGTTCAGTGGCGCGCCTTGTCAGCAGTGGACTAGTACGTACGGGCTGATGATGATTCTACTGCCTTCAATTCACCACTATTTATAAGATTCATTGGCGAAGAAGGCGCGATAACGCAAGAAACCTTAATGCAAAATCGTCAAAACTTCTGCGACCCTAGAGATCAACAAAAAAGTTACGAGGGAAAATATTTTTCATAAAAAGCACCGGCTAAAACAAAGACTTGCTCGTTGAAAGAGACGAAAGTTTTGAATAGGTACCACTTTGTATTTTACAGGTGTAGGTCTTTGTGGCGCGTATTTCCGCAGGTTGACTGCTGGTTGTCTGTTTGAAAAGTTATAATGAGATGTAACGACTTATATGAAGGCTGTCAATTATATTCAAGATTATTAATAGTCTATTCAATAACATTGGCTATAATTAGCTGATTGTTATTAGTAGCTAAGGCTCCAGCGAATACAAAGCGGCTTGTAGGCTAATTTTGACACCAAGGTTAAGGGCTTACTGAATAAAAGGCTCATGGCAAGGCTCAAGGCAATAGATCGACTGGCCTGTTGGCGTAGTGGTAGTAACCCTGCCTACTGCGCTAAAGGTCGTGGGTTCGATTCCCACCCGGGACCAACATTTGTGTGATGAGCATAACTGTTGGTTTTCGGATTCTGGGTGTTTGTATGTATTTAAGTATATGTTTATCAGTTGTTGAGTACCCATTTACAAGCTTCGGCTTAGTTGGGACTAAACAGCCGTGTGTTAATTTGTCCAAAACATTATAAAAAAAAAAAAATAGATGCACAAATACTTGGCGCTGAATATAAATAGGTATAATAATTGTTATAGGTACTGGAAAAAAATATAAAGATAAAAAATTTGCTTATTTTAATGGATACTAGATATTTGAGCATTGATAAAGTAATCAAATATCTATTTTGAAAATGCCAACTTCGCCGTATCATAGCAACTTCGAAACATGGCGTTCTCACTTGAAAGCACATCTTACCTTACAACCAACTATATTAAACTAAGTCTGAGTTAACATAAAACGTGAGTAGTCAGGGGAAGTTTCATTGCTACATACCTCTCTACAAACGGACTTATACGTGTGGATGAATAGATAGAGTGCCTAGAGCGGCAAAATTTTGGGAGCGGCAGAATTACAGCACGACTTATCAACCAGCGAAGTTATTAAACACTATTCTAAACAAACATAAATTAAATAAAAATACCATTATCATTATCAGCCTGCACGAGTCCACTGCTGGATATAGGCCTCCCCGAAAGCGCGCCACTGAGCTTTCAAGGCGGGTGGCATTAAAACGCCAACAAAGTTGACGTATCATACTTTATGAGATGTATTGATGCATAAAAATCATTGCCGGAATATAGAATGCCTGTTCTGTTTTTTCTTTGGTTCTCCGCATCCAGTCACTGCCAGACGACGCTCCATCTATAGCCGGGGTCTTCCCACACTACACTTTTTTTTAAAACTAGGCTTTACGGCTCTGGAAGCAAAGTCCTTTTGAGCCACACACTACACTACTTTTTAATTATTGCCAACGTCAAAGAAGTAATAAACTCTTTATACATGTTATAGCAAATATTAAACTTAAGCGGAGGGGGGGGGGGGGGGGGGCCGGGGGGGAATGTTAGATAATGTATAGAGGCACTGAAGCTAGATTCGGCACTGGCAACCTACATGCCTACAATGTTAAGTTTGATAGTTTAGGCTAACAGCCAAGCAAATATAGACGGCCGGATTGTTTCCAGGTAGTAAACTCTGGATGACCTGAATTCTCTAGCATATACTAGGAAAATGTTATCTCTAGAATTTAGTAAACATTTGTTTTTGTACGTACGAGTAGGTGGTATAGGTTCCTACCACCTACTCGACCTCCGGATGTGTGTTATTCAGAAACACAAGCCTATATTTAGACATGAGAACTCTATTTAATCGTGCAATCCATTATAGTCTGACTAAGATAGGAATATAGGTAATATAGAGTGCTTTTATATACCGCTATATATCACAACGCGTGAAGTTTCATTCATTCATAGAACCTGAAATTTTGAATAGAGTATCGTCCCTTCCGGCCGCCATCGCAACTGTTTCGTAACCAGTTGCGCTAGACAATACATTTCCGCATCCGAAACCATTGCTAACTAAGAATACTTTTTCTGTAAGACGATGCGACAGTCTGTTTAGGCGGGGATTAACCTCTAGTCCACTTCAAGTTGTTCAGGCGGGATTCCCCTTTAAGAAGTAAATCCTCTACCGTAGCCAAAGTATTATTTGCTGGCAACTGGTTTCGTAAAAGGAAAATTTATTCCTCTAGCGCAACTGGTTACGAAACTCAGTTGCCATGGCGGCCGAAAGGGGTTCGCCAATTGAATTGGCGGACGACAGCAAGCCGTTATAAATAACATTTGTTAGTAACATGCCGCATTACGTACGACATCAGAATGAAGATGGCAGGTTATGTTTTCGGGTCACACTCGCCCGCGGCCCTTATTAGAGAAATGTTACATTTATAGCGGCACCCGGGCATCATTTATAAAAATTACCAGTCTACCGCCCATGATGGTGCCTTTATTATTCGAAATTCTAATGGTAATAATATATATAATAAGTTTTTCAACACACTTGCTCGCAAATTGGCTCTTATTGCACCGATTTTAGCCTAAAGCCATGAATCAAAAGATTTTGCCACTCCCATATGGATCAGTAATAAAAGCATTCTATGGGTGTCAAAATCGTGTCAAATGTATGACAATACTTATACTCACTTACACATTCTCATTTTCAAACTCCATATAAATTTGTATGAGCAACCTCCTTCCGCTACTCCGCTTCCTTTGTCCGCACCACCCCCAGTAAGTGACACCATCCGTTCGCATACTAAATATGAAAGATGCGATCTCCACAGGGAGCGCGCGCGCCACCAAAGAGATTCGAAACTTCTTGCGTAAAGCCCAAACCGCTGAACCTAGAGTCTATAATTTGATATTTAGGCGTTTAGGTAAAAACAATAATGACGTGTGTCGACAATTTTGAAAATGCCACCCCTAATAATAGGGGATGAAACGCACAGCCCAAACCGCTGAGCCTGGAGACCTGAAATTTTCCTGATAAATTTCTGTTGTCAAACTGCAGATGCAGAACAGCAGACGAAAAACTTTTATATGCGGGCGAAGCCGCGGGCAAAAGGTAGTCTTCATAGAGTTTAAAAGTTTGTTCAAAAGTTAATTTCAAAGCTGTCACAATAGTAACTTGTTACCGTATGTACTTTTCAATGTTTCGTTTTCGTTTCAGTACTTTGGACAAGCTTTACTTTTCTGATATCTGATACTCTGTTATATAAGAAAGTGCAGTAATAACTGATGTCGCAGTTTCACTGCCACTTAACATTTGAACACTATTGCTTGCACAGCAATAACCTAATTAACCCTCTGGCGCTTTTCCACAGCGCTACGATATGGGGTCATTCAAGAAGAGAGTCAAAAGAGCCCTCCAACCAAGGCCGACAACGCACCAGCACCCCCCGGGTGTTGCGGGTGTCTATGGGCGACGGTGAGGAGGCCCGCCTGCTTGTTGCCCCCGTAGCAATAAAAAAATTAAGTGAATACTGTAGTTTAGTTTAGATTATAAAGATACGTTAGACGTTGAACCATCAACATGTCCATCACTGGGTAACCCGGCAAGATGTATTTTTAGTAGTTACTTTTGTGTTGTTTGCGATATAATTTCTAAATACACTTAATACATGGCCTAGTTGAGGGTTAAATAACCCTACCGGGCATCTAACTCGGACCACTCGACGCGAGAGGCCGCGTCTTCTCCATACGACACTCACGATATCATAATGTATAACGTCACATAGTTGAGGTTATTATTACATAGATGACGCGAGCTCAAAATATGAGATGGGAGCATTGACCTAAATGCTCACGTCGGCGGCGTGCTGGCAGGGACATAGATTCGATGCTCGACCCGACGTGATTCACCGAGCACCGAATGTGCCGCTAGGGACCAAAAAACCTTGTTGTTTTCAATTGGTTTCACAGCGCCTGAAGCAATGTAATTGGGCGAAAGGGTCTACATATTTAAGTACACATTGTACGTACGTACGTATATTTGTACGTGTCTCTATTCGGAACCTTTTGTAGAGCAGATGTGTAGGTTTAATGAAATGGTACAACAAAGCCAAACAAAAATACCCTACTTGCAGAAGGCTTGACTAACGAAAATATCTATACCTATTATTGGAATTATTGTTACCGGGCTTGTTACAAATATAAACCCTACATAGTCTTATTACTATAGGATTTCAGTTTTTTTTGTTATACCTTTAACGTAAGGATTTTTTATTCTTTAATTAATTTTTTACTCTTTTTTTTCATTTTATTTTAGATCTTGAGTTAATTTTTGTAAGTAGGTAGGTAGGTAGTGTATCAGTTACAAAATATATTCTGTTCCTCGATTAGTTCTGTGATATACAATAAAAATCTTTGATCTAGATTCTAGAGGTAGTAGTCCTTAGCAAAGTTATAACTTATTCTTTTATCAATACTGAGCTACAAATTAGTGTGTACATGTGAGATAATATTTATCTATGGACATTAAAAGCTTACAATGTTAACTATTTATCTATAGAACTTTCGTGTCGAATATTAAAATTTTATAAATACCTATTAATATTAAGACCAAATCGTGCGCTCGTTATTACCTACTCTTATTTTGTAAGTCTTCTACGATAAAGTTTAAAACAGATATTAAAATCTGTCAAAAATATCATATAAATAAAGATAAAGAGGACTTAACTGTTACCGGCCGGCAATAGTTATACTAATATAGATCCTAAGTGGATTGGGATCCGTATCACTAACTCAATACGGGTTCCGATAATCCAATTCTTGTCTCAAAGCTCGACAATTTAATTAAATGATAAAATTGAAATCGTATTGGTGTTGCCATTTTCGTTTGTTAATTTTACTAAAAGCGTGTTCTCTCTGGTAGTTTTTCATAGGAAAAAGTTAGAATATATATTTTTAATAAGGATAAATAGATGGATTACAAATCAAGGTAGGTATGCAAGTAGATAGTTTTATCATTTATATTGTTAAAAAAATCTTGTAGCATATCGATAGAAGTAACAGGTTATTAAAGAAAGTTACATGTAAAACTATTTATAAATAATTAAATAACTCCATTAATATTATCACGTAGTATTGCTTGAACATACACCGACTTATATTAGAATCTAATAGAGACCATCAAACTCATTCTAACGCGTGCAGACGTAAACACAATTTGAATACCAAATGGGTTTCTTTCTCATCAGCTAACGCGTCACGTATCTGTCAATATTGAGGATTAAAGACACACAGCCACCATTTCTCCTCCGAAACCTCACAAGAATACCTTTACGTACAGTCAAAAACAGAATAAGAACAGACAAAATCCACATTACCAAATCGAAGGAAGCCGCAACAAACACCACACTTACCAAACACTAAAACACGGAAACTATCACAAAAACTATCAAATTATAAAAAAAATATTTTCGCTTTTTAATAATCTGTAGATCTGAATTTTAAAAATTTAAGTTGAATTCTAATTTTTAATTGGTAATACGTACGCGCGCGGTCGTAGTGAGGGTTACAATCGGAGGGCGCCGGCCCGAGTGGTCGGGAGGCGAGTCGTGGCGCGAATGGACTGTGGAAACGCGCGCCCGCCCTTATACGGCAGCCTCTACCCCACGGTAGAGGCTGTGGGCGGAACTGTATAGAGCTGTTTGGGCAAAAATATTTTTAAAGCAGGTTTTGGCTTGGCTACACGACCTGCTATATATTATTCAGAATACAAAGTCCATTTCTTATATATATCTATTAAACTGGCGGTCACAGCACGACATCCACAAAAATACGGGCCGACCAAAGCTAGTCGGCGTTTATTAGAATTAACGTTCATATCTTCACTTAATAGTGATATTAACTTTAATGGAGGTTTTACTGTACTTACGGAACTGGGGACTGTTTAAACGCTTTAATTTACGTTTCCGCACAATTGCAGGCACTTACTTTTTAAAATACTATGAAAATTATACATTAAACCCGTAGTATATACATTTTCAGGAAATTAAAATACAGGAGACGAACATGACCCTTCAGTTCCCGCCAAAAGAGTCAAAGTGATGTGTTAATAATAAAACTGTCAAATAAAGGTACTTAATCTACGACTCCCCAGAGAGCCAGCATCATAAACCCATGGGTTCCGCCTGGTAACATATCATTGAAACACCTGACATTGTCACTCAAACAAACGTTTTTCTCTATATTGGTCAAATCAAATCAATAACCTATTGATATAATTTCTCCACGGTTGGGTTACCGGCCTACCCTCTCGACAAGGGCGTACGGGCTAGTAATAAAACGAGGTTAAGGCAAAAATAGACTATTTAGGTTAGGATGTAGCTTCTTGTAAAGATTATTTACGAATGCATGATACATTCCGTAGGGATGTAATAACATCTCTATGTAGGTCCGCGACATTACCATCTCTGTCGCACTGTCGCGTTGTCGCGGTCGTCAAGAGAATGTTATTAGCTGTCACGCGCGCCGCCGCCGCCCTCCTTGCCCGCCTAACTAGAAAAATCGTAGCGAGCTCTGCAAAGCCATAGCCATAGGTAACTTAGCTTCGTTACTCTGTACTCTCAGTCTTCCTGTGGATCTCGTACAATTTCCACCAAACGGCATGCATCGGAACGGGTTTAGTGTCTTTAAACGAAATTAAATCGTGTACACAGTATTTAAAGTCTATATTAGGTGCCAAGCCGCGCACAGCAGGTTGACCGCGGCGTCTTCCCGCGTGATGACTTCCCTTCCATGACATAAAGTCATGCCGTCGTTCCGTGCTAGACTGTTGTAGACACTGACTATGAATACTGTGCACACGGTTTAATTTCGTTTAAAGATTGTAAAATCCGTTCCGATGCGTACCATTTGGTGGAAATTGTACATTAAGCGACTAAAGGACAAATCTAAAGTTTAGATTCCATAAAAACTATTAACATTGTACCAGTAGTACTATCAAAAGCTTCAGTAACTACCAAGTCAAAACCAAAATCTAATCTTTCTAATATCGCTCATTTGAAACTTAAGACAAAAACCATCGTGGAATAAAACTCTACTTGGTTTTTACAGTAAAATAATACTATGCGCCAGTACATAGGAAACGGAAATAATGATGATATCCATATCCATCATGGCATGCGAGGTGTACCTTCCGAGGATAAATGATGGACATCCGTTCACAGCTCTGGCTTCGCCCTTTGTCTCGACGCAAAGGTTTCGGAAAAGCCAAATAAATTTTGCGTGAAATAATCCGTGATGATTTAAGTCGTGAAGTGGATGGCCGAATTAATAGGGCGCATGATTTTCGAGGGTCGCTTTACTGTAGTTAAATAGACCAAATTTTCAGTATAAAGTAGGTAAAAGATATTTACTCACTTAAAGCTTAAAAGCTTGAAACCAAAGGAAGATACGATACTCTATTATATCGATTATCGCATAATCGAAGGTGGATTGGTGCACGACGATCATATTGTGATGCCAATCATGCAACCTCACGCAGCTGAAATCAAATGACATGCCGTCGTTCCGTGCTAGGCTGTAGTCATGAAACTAACTAATATGTACTACGTTATATTAGTTCCATGGCTGTAGTAGACACTATATATCACTAATCTGTAGTGCTAGACTGAAAAAAACAAGTACAAGTAAGGCTTGGTAGGATCCTTTTCAGTAAGTAAATAGCGTATTTCCTCTTTTTGGCTTCGTCTAAGACATAGAACGCCTGGTTCGTGAGTTTGACACTTTTTTACCGACTTCGTTATGGATAAAGATAGATATGTCAATTTAGCGGTGATATTTTGGAAAAAAACTTCTGTCTCGTTGCTATAGGATTATTAGGATTCTATGTCATTCCATATAGTGTGTTCAGTGGGTACCACAGGGCCCGGCCCGATGCCTACCAAACCGTATTACACCTATATTCATACTTTCTCCATATAGCAATAATTTTTGGGTCATGTCATAGACTTCCACACCTTGACTCTATTAATTAGATTCCAATAAAGTAATACGAGTATATTGATAGATAATTGTCTTATTGATCGAATATTACGTGCCCATATCAAGTTATATTAGTTTAGAGCGGTAGGTGGTGCAAATAACATGAACAGAAGTGGCAATATTGACGATATAACACTTTAACACTTCGTCGGATAAATGAACGGCGCGTGCCAGTCGACGCATTCTTTTATCGTACTTGCTTTGTAGTTTCTTTGTAAGCGATGTCATTATCGTTTAGTTATATACAGAAGTACATTAAACGTATCGATGTATGGTCTAATCGTGCTGTTTCAACTTAAATACGGATTTTTGGCACATTTCAGGGTATTTGGTAAACGAAAATCGTATGACAGAACTTCCAGTTGTAGAGTTGAGACTAACAACTAGAATAAGCAGACTGAGGCTTTTACGTAGGTCTAAATATGCGTTAGGTCAAATCAACAGCCTATTAACATGTCCCCACTGCTGGGGCTCAGGCCTACCCTCTCAACAAGAGCGTTCGGTCTATAGTCCACCACGCTAGCCCAGAGTTGGTGGACAAATTCGGTACAGTTTAGAAGTAAAACTTGTGTGTACTGAAAGGCTTTTTACAGCGTTCAGCGCATCGTTTTTTGGTCCATATTTGATGCTACGGTCTCCCTTCTTTTTGGTAACACTTTTTCGTAGTCCTACAGACTTTTCTCGGCAAAAAGGTCCCGAAAAACTTATTGGGAAGGGCTCAGGTTTGAACTCTTGCTTGACCCCACCGACGTTACCACGACTTCTCTCCGCTTGACTTTCTAATTAACCTTTTAGGACAAGGGAGGGTTAGGGTCTAAGATGAATGTATTTTGGAGAATCGATGTCCGTCATCTATTTCGAGGTCAAGGTGAATATGAGTTCTCCGATCTGTTATTTATTAACCCCAAAGGTTAGCCTTTGGGGTTACTCTTCTTAATAATAGTTTCGGGCAATGGATTTGAAACTATGTAGATGAATTTGAAATGGGCTATGGATTTTCTAGATGACTTCAAATATAAATTAAATTCATAAGCAGATGTTTATAGATCTATAAATATCACAAAACACAAGATTTATTTTTTTCTTTAGACATTTTTATTATTTCTATATAATATAGGTACAAGAGCGTCAGTGGCGTAGGGGATAAGACGCGGCCTATCATATCGAAAGGTCCGGAGTTCGATCCCCAGCTGGGCCATGTACCAATGGTTTTTTTCTCGAAACTTAAGTACATTTACTGTCTGCTCTCAAAGGGTGAAGGAAAACATCGTGAGGAAACCTGCATGCGCCGAAGAAGAAATTCTTAGGCGCATGCAGGCTTTGGGGACATTACCAGTGGGGACATTAATAGGCTGTTGATGATAGGTATATTCATTAGAATGTGGCTGTCAGATTTTGGTTTTTGAAAAACGAACTCTATCTAGACTTCACATAAGTCTAGTATTTGAACTTGTTTTTTGGGTCGCAAAACCCGTTTAAACACTCTAAGGGATATAACTTGTATAGTGACCTGTAATCGATTGATTATGAATAAATACGTCTATGTCTAAGTGTGTGTCGCGTTTATTTATTTATTTATGAAAATCGCAGTAGATTTCTGAATAACAAAATTTTATTTAAAGGATAAAAGAAATGTACTTTCACAGATTAAAAAAACTTAAGTACTTATACTTACCAAATATATATTTTTATTATTATTATTATAGGCAATTATCTATGAATGCGGTTTTACTTAGGTATAAAAAAATGCTCCTTATAAGTAAAATTCTGTGTTTTTAATACTTAAGTACTTTTCCATAAGGTAACATTATTTTTTCCAGTAAACAGGATACTCCTTCAAACAATTTGCTTATTTAAAACATACTTAGTACCCAGTTAACTTTTTTTAGTACCTACTAACGAGAAATTCCCCCTACAAATAGGTACTAACGAGTATTTCCCCGGACAAATAGTTACCCACATAAACACCGAAAGGTTTTACTTACCGTAAAAACAAATGGCGGGCTCTTTTTGACCCCGACCGCGACCCTCTAAATTCTCCTGCGGGAATAGGATTTTGAGCGAAATAGCCGCGAAAATTACGCCAAAAGTCGTCGGGGCGTGGCGCACGTGGCGCTTAAAAAGGCTAATGAATCGTCACATCTGTTTCTAGAGGAATTTTCCCATCCCAACACCAGAACTTAATACTTCATGTTTCTGTCACTTTTTTGTGACTCCCTTTTCCTTCATCATCATATCAGCCGAAAGACGTCCACTGCTGGACAAAGGCCTCCCCAGGGATCTCCACGACGACCGGTTCCTTTTCCTTATTTCCATAAATTTCCCATATTGCCGGTCAACTTTACACATAATAGTAGCTAATTATAACTTGCGCAGAATAACAATATTAGGTGTAGGTCATAAACTCTTAGAATTATCATCTGTATACTAAAATTTCTAAATGAGTAATATCTCTATTGAAATGAGAAGACTTTAAAGGCTTCGGGGTAACGGATCACTATCCGTTACCCCGAGGCTTTTAACCCACTGGTTAAGCTTGAACAAAAAAAACAGGAGTAGGTATTCCAGATTGATTTAGATTTCAATTAGAAATGAATTACATTCGGATTCTTAAAATTATTTTGTTTACAATCAGCCTGCGATCATTATTACTATTGACGATCGCCGCAATCAGCAGAAATAGGGGGTGGTAAAAATCTTTATGGATTCAAAAGAACACACGCTCTAAGACACACATGTATACACCTTCCTGCTCCAAAATCCATTCAATCTTTCCTTTATTTATTTTATTTTAATTACAAACGTAGCTTAAATCTGATACGGTGATGTGACTTGCTTTTTTTTTCAAAATTGGTTTAGTCTCTTCGCCGGATTTCTATGGAACTATGATGTATGTAGGGTATGAAAGTTCAATTTTTTTAAAGTCTATTCCACGGAACCATAATGCATGGGAACCCGTCTGTTCATTGATGTGGCAGATATTTAAGCAACTTTGATTTCAATGGTTCTATAACCTTAACCCTATTATGGATATTACCATTTTATCACCCTTTTTGTGACACGGATAAGGGTCCAGTATGGGATCGCGGTGGGATGACGTGACGAGGGGATAGCAGGAACCCCCCACTTCTGAATAAAATCACTATCACTGAAATGTCAATGTGTGAAGCGGAGTTATTTGTAAGGGGTTTGTGAGTTTCAAGCCTTAGGTCATTTAACATTGAAGTGTCAATCTGAAATGTTAACTTGTTTTTTTTATGATTCCAAAAATGTATGATATGATTATGCTATTTAACTGGCTATCTAGATCAGTTTAGTAAAGCAGTAAAACAGCTAGTAACTTATAAAACACGGGCGAAGCCGCGTGAAACAGCTAGTACAAAATGAGCGTGATACCGTCTCCATAAGGCCGCAGGTCCGGCGACATAAGTCACATGCACCCTCATGATTAGAGCTGATTTTAACGATAGTACCGATACGACGCATCTGCCACTTAACTCCATTTTACATTCAGCTAGTCCGTCCCCGGCATGTAAATAGCACAGTGACAAGGAGCGTTCGTCGGAATCCAATAAAGGAATTTAAACAGACGTGCCAGCCCCTCTGTCTTCCAAGGAGAATTTGTTTCCAGCAAACAGAGTACCTATTACCAAGATCACAGAGTTGTAGAACCACGCCGTATTTGCAAACATAACAATCGGCGCCTGACCGATTGGGAAAGGCAAACACAGTTATCGACGGCGATCGACGGTTTGTCCATACAACAACTCGAATAAAGTACGAAACTGGTAGACAACGTGATAATATCAAAATTTAGGGGAATACTCTGTAATACGCCCCACTTAACAAAACGCCCCACTAACTAGCCGCCCCAACCTAGCAAGCACACTAATAAAGTTACGCAGCACACGAATAGAACCGCAAGTATAGCCATCAGTCGCCCTTCACTTGTGTTTCTATTCGTGTTCTGTGTAGCTTTGTTAGTGTGCGTGCTAGGTGAGTGGGGCGCTTTGTCAAGTGGGGTGTATTACCGAGTTTTACCCTATATTGAGTCATAATCTCAAAATGGCTACCTGCCTTTTGTACTAAATAACTTAACCTAACCGGTCAGTCGCTTTTTCCGTGTGTCAGTTAGCCATTTACGGGCGACGGTAAGCCAGCTGGAGTGAGTGGAAGTGAAGAAAGAGTGGAAGTGTGAACTGAACAAAATTGTATGTCCTTAGTGGGAACCAAACCTGGGAAGGCAATGCACAAACCACTGAGCGCTAATTGCTATTGAGCTCCTCCTTTTACATCCATAAATCTCTGTTTAATGAACCACTTCTAACATATCGTTGGACGCCTGCGCCTGCCCGTGACGTCACAGCGTTACCGGCAACCAAGTGTATTTATCACTTCACCACTTGACATGAGCTAGTGTCGAAGAGATGTCGATGGTTGAGTTATCGATAGTATTACAATTAAACTATACGTTTTCCGGTAAGAAATTCAGACAAGGACAGGACGATACACGAAGTATTAGGTTCCGTGGTGAATTCAGCCAACAAAGACTATAAATCAAATAGAATCAACAGTCTTTTTAATCTCTCTTTAACCTTAATCGCCGCGATATCATACCTTAATAAACCATAATATTTGTAATGTCATTTTGATCATTTCAAACAATGACGTAGATTGTTGAAGCCCATAACCTAACCTAACCTCTCAACGAAGACGTACGGGCCCGTGCGGGTCGGGGAACTTCACTTGCGCCTACGCATTCGAGAGGGTGTTTGAAAGCAGTCTTGCAAGTCAGCAATTTTGTCATGTAGAAGGTGGCACCGAGCTTTCGTATACCTACGTAAAAGGTACCTACCGTGCTTCCGTAGGTATAAAATAAATCGATAAAATGTAAACAAGTTGGAATCCATTATTTATTATTGCGATGCTACCTATCTACTTGCTTGGTTCACGTTTTGCGATAACCCTGTAAAGTTCTTGTTATTAATCATTCTATAAAATGTTTGCGCGTAACATTGGAAAGTACAATGTCAAATGTTATTTAAATCATAAATAAAAACGCCAAAATTAATGGGACCTAGGAGGTTGCTATAACATTTCTTCGAATGGTCCATTTTCACTCTTAAGGTCCATCTTCAATCATAATAATATGAGCTTGAACACATTAATATTACAAAGGCATGTCGATCAGCTAAGAAAATCTTACCTTACTTTTTATATGATTAAAAACTAAATAAATGATTGAATAAGTTTCCCACGCAGCCTAAAACTGGGAAATGACCAAAAAAACAACATTCCACACAACCATCCTCATATTATCACCCCACCAAACCAAAAAAACCAAATCGAAAAATCTGAATGTTATGTTTCAGGAAAAATAAATAAAAAATAATATAATTCAGACAGAGAACATTTCTTGTTAGTACAAAACACTCTTACAGACTATTGTTAGAACAAAAGAAATTAAATAAAATAAAATAAAAACAGCAAAAACAGAAAAACGATGTCTCTATCACAGGTTTTTTTTATAAATCCAGCCATATGTTTCTTTAAACGTTCCAACTTAGTTATGCGGTCCAAAAATGAACTCTATAGAAACAAACTACTTATGAAAATATAAGTTAAACATCTCCTTCCAAGGTATAGAACCCTATAGATGCGACTCGCACTTAGCCGGTTTTTTTTATATTTAAATGATATCACCACGGAGGATATCACTAACTGCTTATTTGAGTTAATTATTGACAATTTTAAAAGGTAAACAGGAAAGTCCAACCTAAGATAAAAATAAGATCCTAATTAACTTCAAAATATGACGATGTACAAATTGTTATTGGAATTACGCGTGCGTGCGTAAACTTTTATGTATTAACGAATGTGATTCTCAGATCTAATTCAAACGTCATCGTCAGTTTGATGACATCGCAGATAGCGTCGCCTGAGAATGAAAACCACGTATGTGCATGAAGAACAACTTTTACAGCAGGAGAGTAAGTAAAATCTGTAAGTCGTCGGTAAGATTGTGCAAGGCTGAAGTAACATTAACACCAGATTATATTATTTATCCACGTATCGGAAGACGCAGTGTAGGCAGGCCTCCCACAAGGTGGACCGACGATCTGGTGAAGGTCGCGGGACCCAGCTGGATGAGGTTAGCGCAGGACCGGTCGTCGTGGAGATCCTTGGGGGAGGCCTTTGTCCAGCAGTGGACGTCTACAGGCTGATATGATGATGATGATGATGATATTATTTATCAATCAAATAACTAATCGTCTATTTTATAATACCTAAGCTTTCCTACAAAGTTGTTTTATTACCCGTGTATAATTCTTAAATTCTCTGTCTTTCATGTTCAAGACAACAAGTAGTTAGGTTGTTGTTAGTTTATAATTGAAATTTGTAATTTTTTTTAAATATTTTTTTCTGTTTTTTTACGAAACTTACTGGTTCTTACAATTACACGTCATCAGCATTGTTTTGTTTATCGTTCATTACATAAATAAATAAGCACGAACTCTTCAGTAAACACCCATGACTAATGACATATACAGGATGCATAGAATGTAACTACTTAAAACAATTATATTTTGTTTTGAGAAAACCGTTTTTATTTTAGTTCATACACGCGACAGACAAATTGTACAATTTGTAAAAATTAGTCATGATTAAAATGAGGAGCATTGAAAAAGATAAAAAGTCCCAGAAATAAACAGAAACAAAAAGAATCCATTTAATTTTCTTTTTTCTTGTGGTTGTTTGTTTTTTTTACGTGCCAATACCTGGAACTACCAGTCGGATTTTAAAATTTTGATTGGCAAATACTTGAGGAAGGTGTGGCGAGTACTAGTAGTACCGCCGCGCCGCGCATGCGCGCGGCGCCTCACTTCACTGAATGAGAGAGTGAGAGAGAGAGACAGACTAAGGGATGGCCGACACGGTGAGACGCATTGTGACTGTAATATCTGCCTGTATTCTCTAGTTACTGAATATAACTTCCTAACTGAAAATCGTAATAGTTTTACTCTCGGCACAACATAAGAAAGATAGGACATAACCATCCTACATTGGTGACCCCGACGTGATTGGTGTGGCGAGTACTAGTAGTACCGCCGCGCCGCGCATGCGCGCGGCGCCTCACTTCACTGAATGAGAGAGTGAGAGAGAGAGACAGACTAAGAGATGGCCGACACGGTTACTGAATATACTTCTGAATATAACTTCCTAACTGAAAATCGTAATAGTTTTACTCTCGGCACAACATAAGAAAGATAGGACATAACCATCCTACAAAGGTAATGGCTTCACACTACGCCCCTTAGGAGCCGAATAACAAGAAAAAAGTCCGAAATAACTTAGTAAACGCGGGCGAGGTCGCGGGATACAGCTAATCACGTATGAAAAAAAAAGTGCTTCAGAGAAATTTTAAATAGAGTAGAGAATATGTACATTATGTACACTCTGTATAATTAGATAAAAGTTGAACTTATTAATAGCAGTAAAGTCCGATTAGCTTTAGTTATCAGCTGGTCGCTTGTAGTGCGTGTGACACTTATAATTAAATTTGTTAATTTTAATTTACAATTTATTATTTAAATAATTTTAAGTGAAAACTACAAAATGTATGTAGAACTGCCAGAATATAAACGGTGCTGTATGTGTTTGCCTTTAAGACATGGTCTCCTTGCATGGGGATATTTTAAACTGGTGAGTTGTACCATTTTATTGGGTTATCGTTTACTTACCTACCCCATTATTTTCTTATTTCCGTTATTTCATCATCTTATATTCTTATAGTTATGTCATCAATTGTAACAGTAAAAACCTACAGAAATATTTATAAATAATCTCACTCCCAAGCCGGTTGGTCACCGTGGGAGTTAGCGACTGCCACCCCCCACCCACTACAACCACCTAGAACTAATGTCTGAATTCATAACTGATCTGGACGAGGATGGGGGAGGCCTTTGCCCAGCTATGGGATTACCTGTAGTAAGTAAATGTCTAAATTAAAAAGTGACTAAATTAAAATAACACTAAGGAAAATTTAATTAATTATAGTGAAATATGTAGTGACAAATTCGAAAGAAGGCTCTATATATGTGTTTCTGTTTCCTATATAAATTTAGACATACTTACTTTTGTAATTGCTACAGGAAGGCCTAAATAAATAAATAAATACACAGTACCTACTTCAGTCAGTACTAACTAGTACCTAAGTTTTTTGGAACATAAGTAGTGTATGTATATTTTACGATCTAAGTTGAAAAACTGAAATCCATTTGAAATTGAAACTATAAAATTTATGCAGAAACAACACTATAGTTGTTTCTGCATAAATAATCATGGTCACTCTGGATACCGGCCCTTAATTTTTTTACTAATTGGAAAAATATTAAATTTAATAAAATTTGTTAATATAACAAACTGTACAAATGTATCACCGTCGTAATAATCGATTTGTCCTACCCTACCATACCTAATAATAATTTAAAAGTAAGGGCCGTCCTAAGATCTCCTCCAGCTCTGCAGAGGGCTAGATGGTCTCGAGGATGCTCGCTGCGATGCCTCTTTGAACCTCCAGGCTGATGTAGCTGATAAAGAAGTATCTGGCGCGAGTGTTACCGGACTTTTCCTTCAGAAGTTGGCCGATTTATGCAAACTAATTGGCCTTTGATTTGAACTTCGGACCTTTCGATATGATAGGCCGCGTCTTATCCCCGACGCCACTGACGCTCTTCGGTGGCGAAGTGCTGAGGAAGAAATACCCACTGGAACCGTTCTGTACCGCGTACCAGTCGGAACTGCTCGCAATTCGCCAAGTAGGCTTTCGGTGGAGGATGCGCGCTACAGGGAGTGCGACATCCGGAGCGACTCACGCTCCTCCCTCCCTCCATCCCTCGTAATATAATAAAGTAATTAATATGTCCAATTTGTTTGATTTTCAGCTAATAACCATTGTCCTCCTGCTGCTTCTCACCGCGGCCACAGTGTCGTCAGGAACGCCATCGATAATCCTTTCGTCACTAATATTTTTTGCTGGAACAATGGAAGTAGTATTCAACATTGTGTTTGTGGTCGGTGCCCACATGGTAAGTTTGATTCAAACTAAGTGAACAACCACGTACTAGGTACCGGTTGCTAATGGACCGACGACCTAAACGTGGCAGAAGGTGAAAAGGCCTATATCCTATACAGGCGGTAGGCTGATGATGAACCTGAACTATACATCTATATCTATCTATACTTATAATAAATCTGTAGAAACCGTGTGTCTGTACTTTGAATAAATTTATAAAAAAATGAGTGTGGACGATAAAAAAAGAGTAACAGAACACAAAAAAGCGTTTTTAAATTTTTTTGTCTTTCTGTCTTTCTGTCTGTCTGTCTGTCTGTCTTTCTGTCTTTCTGTCTTTCTGTCTGTCTGTAATCGCTAATCTCCGAAACTACTGAACGGATTTTCTTGCGGTTTTCACAGGTAGATTAAGCACAGCCTGGCGCAACTTATAGGCTTTGTTTCATTGAAATCGGATGACAGCGAAAAAAGTTATCGTCATTTACAGATAAATCATTTAACGTAACAAGACGATGTCATAGACATAGGAGATATCAGTGTTTTTTTTAACTGGGACAGTATAGGCAAGTCCGAAACCATAGGAGATGCAGGGAAAGTGTCTTATGACATAGAAATTTTTTGGTCAAGCGTGTGTTGTCCATAAAAATGAGACAATTTGCACATATTTTTTTAAATGCGGTTCGACTCAGTTTCATGTAGGGATCACTTCATTATATCGGAAGAAAAAAATCTGAGCAGCAGAAGTTAGTCAAATTCAATAAAATGTTTTCTCATAGAACGCCAGTGAAAAATAATTTTTATTATTTTTAAAAAATGCGTATCGACTTAGTTTCATGTTAGAATCATTTTATTGTATCGGAAGAAAAAAATCCAAGCAGCAGAAGTTAGTCAAATTTAATAAAATGTTTTCTTATAAAACAGACTGTGCAAAGTACTTAGGAACTTACTACTTATTCATTCATGCCACCCGAACTCCAGCTGCTCCGATTACTATGTCAAAATTGGTATCACGAAAAAATACCTAAAGGTTCCTAAGACAGTTTCCCTGTATCTCCTATGGTTTTGGTTTTGCCCATACTGTATTAGTTAAAAAATACACACGTATAATAAAAATTGATATGAGAAGTCTTATGAGCAATAGAAGTGAAAACAACAATTTTTAAAATTTTTATCTGTCTTCACCAAATTGGATACGGTGTTCATAGTTTGTTCCTGAAGGTATGGTATACCTTAAATTATGGTGAAGGTACTTAGAATGATCCATTTTACCATTGGAAAATTATAACTAGACGATGTATGTCTGTACATAGCAGAGATAGGTACCTACTTCCAAAATCCACGCGGACGAAGTCGCGGGCAACAGCTAGTCCTCAATAATTATTATATAAGCCCAAAAATATGCCCATCGAAACACTGGGGATGGTGATGCAGTGTTGGACGTTTTCATACGAGCCGGCATGACTCCGATACCTATATCGATGGGGCTGGATCTCATACATCTAACCTTATTAAATCGTTTGTCCTGACTGACTGATCTAAGCATTAACGCACAGCCGAACTACTAAGCCGAAATTTGGAACATTGGTTTATTTTATAACGTAAGCACCCGCTAAGAAAGGATTTTTGGAAATTTTAACTTTATGGGGGGAAATGGGGGACTTTGTGACGAGGAAGATGTCGCGGGCGTCCCCTAGTTTAGCTCAGTGGTTTGTGCTAGAATAAATGGGTACCTACTTATAATCATAACAGCCAAACTACGCTGCTCTATATATGAGGAAATCATATTTAAACAATATTATCAAAATTGTCTTCACTTATTTTCCGTACATAGTTATATTGTTAATTATTGCATGATAATCTGATGATTCTACCTATTGTGTCTTCTGTGTACCTATTTACTAAATAGGTATTCCTTTAAAATAAAAATATATGTGCGATTACTGTTCTTTCAGAAAAATGAAAAACTCATGGGAGTGTATTTCTACTACAGTATTGTGGGAATTATATTGTTCTCAATTTTGGCCCTTTGCAATATGGCATTCGTCATATACATTATAGTTACATATATGGGACACTATGTTGGCGCTTATAATATAGTCCTAATGAGTGGGACGACAGCTATGTTGTTTCTTCAGATAGGTAAGTACTTCTTCATCTTCACCATATAAGCCTATCATGGCATGGCCTTCGAAAATGAACGCCACCACACTCGGTCATCCGCTCTCCGCATTCAAATTGCTTGCAGCCACGTTCTTTTAGGTCGTAGAACTATATGAAAGTAATACTGTAATAGTGAGGTGGTTATGGACCGACGACCTAAGAATGGAAGTCGGAAATGGGTGGATGAGGGCAGGAGACCTCCTAGTCCAACAAGTCTAAAAGTCTGAAATAACTTACAAAACGCGGGCGAAGCCGCGGGTAACAGCTAGTATACATATTGTCAACCTGTCCTCCACTGACCGCTAACGCTCCAGTTTGAGAGGGTGTGGCATTATTCTCGAAATTGATGGTAAAAGTGCCAATTTGATTGAAAAATCTGATGTTTCAGTTCTACAGTTTTACCTCATAATGATGGTGAGAAGCGAGATCAGGAAGCTAAGGAATGGTCACCAGTTTGAGTTCGCGAACTTAGCGGCCGAGGCCGTCTGCAAACTGAAGACAGACAACGAAACGAACCTTCCTGAATTGATAGCAAATATGGACTAATAAATAATTTAAGTTTTTTGTAGCGAAGCATTTTATCCATCCTGTCTATTTAGATGGACAAGTTCAAAATGAATGGTCATTTTTACTATGAACCAAAGCTATAAGATCCTTGGTTTTGTTTGAGTATGAAAATCTGCCTTTTTATACAGTTTCGATGAAAATGTGACATTTTCAATATCATTTAGTAAGAAACAATGGCTATAATGGGAGTTAGAGTATAAGTTTTTATTTTTTTATAATCTAATTCAAAGAGTTTTGTCACTAACAACGTCACTCCATTGTATCTACTACTTTTACTTTAGAAACCTATTTAAGATTTTGTTTTAGAGGCAGGCATTCACAGACCAATTAATACAATATTTTTAATTTGTGTCTATTCAAATCTATTTTAAGAGCAAACATTTACGCACCATTTTAAACTAATGGGGAGATTATACCCTGATCACTCTGGTCGAACGAAACGAAACTTGATAAAAAGCTCGCGATTATTATCTGGCTTACTCGTTTTATCACCATCAATCTTGTTTAAAAGTTGTCACTAAAATAATTAAAGTAACTTAGTACACTTTGAATGCGGTGTAATAAATACCTTTACTTACACATAAATGAAACCAAAACAAACGGCATTTTTCCAGTTTCTGAGCACTGTTATTTTCCTTATGGGACCTTTATCGCTCTTTGGAAATTCCTTGTTTTTAAAAAAGAATTTTTCTTCCTAATTTTATAATCTTTAATTGGGTTATCACGGGTTACCTCGGAATATCTTATCAAACAATTTTTTCCCTCGTTAGATTGCTGTTTATCAAAATCTGTCTACGCGGCTGAAAGCGAGATTTTGAGTTCGTATCCGGGGTGCAAAGAGATCAAGTTTTCAGTTAAAATTTTCACGGGTCGTCATTTTAGTACCGAGAAATACAATACAGGCATTTTCACGGTATAAATATAGACTGGTCCATAATTCACAGTTCGTTAATAACAGAAATAAAAATAAAAACAAAGAGAAGAATTTATTACGATCCGGCTTATGGCGGTAGGTGATTGATTATCCGCTGACCTATTATGAGCTAGGGAGCGTCTTCACGACCAACTCGCAAACCAGCCAGTGATGGATGGCGCTAGTGAGGCAGCAGATCCAGTTATTTTTATTTTATTAAGATATTTGAACAGCACCTATTGTTAAAATTGCTTAGCTAATTCTCCACTAGGTACTATACTAACGTAGTATATAAACGTTTTCTACTATCATGGTTATCACAAAAGTTGAATATCATCTAACACCACGTCGTTCTAAGTCAAAATAATAAAAAATAATAGGAGTGCCAAAGAATCTCCTATTTGATTTTAAATAACTTTGTAGGATAAATAGTAGAGATCCTTGGGGAGGCCTTTGTCCAGCAGTTAACGACTTTCGGTTTAAATGATGATGATGGTGACGAAATAGTTTTGGACTGACTTACGTTATGATGCCGAGTGTGAGGAGCAATAGTCATTTACTTGCTATTCATTTATTTTAAAATAATAAGGTATTAGGATTGATAGATCTTCGTTTTTCAATTAAAGAAAATCGTGCATATTTTGACTATCTTGAAAAACTCAATAGTCAAAAAAATACTCACGTGATGTTTGCCTGTATATTGCAGATGATTGATTGATTAGTTATTGAGGATGAAAGACGTAGATTTAGCTGATCCTTTGACTCAGAGAAAATCATAGAGTTAGTATACTAGCTATAGAGTGCGCGCATCGCTCATTGCCCATTGTGCCAAGTGTAAGCAGGTGTTCTATGGACGCTTCAATATCGATTTTTTCTAGATCGTTTGTTTCCGTGAATCGTGTTTACAGCTTGGCACTGCACATTTTACCATGATTACTCCAAATCTTAATAAATACCGGCGCGAGCAACAATCAGCGCTCCTGACGTTTTATGACTAGTAGCGTCGCTCCGAAAATTTATTGACTGTTCAAACCCGTGCTTACAGTTCAAACTTGCTAACGCGCGCTCTATGTATACTAACAACTCTCTGGAGAAAATACATTAAAAATAAAACGAAGAAAATAGTAAGCTAACACTAGCTCTAGGAAGATACACCATTGACGCAAGTAGGACAGGGACGGATGAAGGTTTGTGCGAAGCAATGGTCTAGCAATGTGCAGGGAGACTGTAGAGCAGCACTTAACAGACACTTCAATGCTTAACCATATTTAGATTTCCTTTAATACTGATACTCTCGGTATATCTGTCTGTCCGCCCGATAACTGGCATAACTACGGGACCGATTGAGCTGAAGTTTGGAACATTTTTAACTAAAATTGTCCGCCAATGATGGGAAAATCAAGTAAATGTCAGGATGTTTTATATTATATTAAAAACGAATAACAGAATACATATAAGAATATGATACACACTATAAATCAAAATGCTTAAACTCTTAAATAAACTAAACTAAATATTATGAATCATTATTATAAATTAACAAAATATTTTTGTTGACTATTTACTTGAAACTTGTTTAGTGCTTCACTTGAGTAGTGTCATAACTCATTAGTTGTTACTCGAAATAAGCCCTAATTCCTCTTCCTTCAAGTAAAGCACAGATTAATATGATTGGCGAGTTACTCGAACCTCAATTTTGAATGAAGTGTAAATGCTCAAAAGTTTTATTTTCATAAAAGCTCAAGACATTTTATTAATACACAAAGCTATCAAGCTTTTGTTGATTTCAGTTTCTAACTTGATTCTTCTATACGTACTTACTTCTAACTTGAGAAGAAACTTCGCGTGAAAACTCTCGATTATATCTGAAAGAGATGGATAGCTTATTAAATAAACTCATACCTATTATAAGAAACAAAATTATTTCTATTTATAGAATTGGCTGAGCACACTGTAACAAGAGTTGATGGTTTAAAACCCCTGTCAGCTCCCCTTTATATCGTCTTGTTTGGAGGCATCGAGTTTAATTTGATGACAAACTTTGTCAACTATATTTTCACAGTAATGGAATGTTATCGTCAAAAATAATGTTATACCTCTAAGTGAATAATAATTCACTTTACCTTTCTACTTAAATTATGGTATTTCTAGACTAACACTAATTTTAGTTAAGTGAAAATGGGGAACAAAATAACAAAGCTACGTTTAGGGGTTTCCTTTATAACTCGTAGTTAAGTAAACTTAGTAACGTTAAAAAAATTTCTGTAATGATAAAAATAAAACGCAAATTCATATCATCGGGCATTGGAAAGATTCGCGATCTTCTGCAACAGATGTGACCTGCCCACTGCCACCTTTCCTTCTTCTGTTCCTTCCACTGTACCTTCCTCCATCTCAACTTAGTTTTTCGTCATATCTCGTTATTGCGGATCTTACGCTTCAAAGAAACTCATACCATAGCTCTCTCCTTATCTGACTGAGCGACCTTAAACTTGAGGCCTAGCCTCACTGTCTCGTCCACGTTTCAGTGCCGTAAGTCATGACTTCTAGGACGCAACGGTTAAAGACTTTCGTCTTTAAGCATTGTGGAATAGGCGACGTGAAAACTTGACGCAGTTTTCTAAATACTGCCCAGCCTTACTAGATTCTTCTGTCAGCTTTCTATCGAAGTTTTCACCCAACTGTCTGTCCTAGGTAGACGTAAGTATACTCCTATAATTTCGATATCGGCAATAAAAACCTGAACAAATAACAGGTATCTAAGTATAAAGTAAATACAAACACAAGACTAGATACCAGCACGAAATACTATCACAAAGGCTTTATTAATAGAATAAAAAAGTGCGACAAAAACACGTCAATACCCTGGCACGTGTGTGGTAGGTATTAGTTTCGCTGACAGGACATTGATATTATAAATAGGCTTTTGTGGTTAGACCGAGCTGCCTCAGTCAGGTATTACGGGCATTTGAGTATCGGTTAGAGATTTGACGTGGAATGCAGAATATTATTAATAGTCAAACCAATTGTACTCTGAGAATTTAACTGGAGTAATTATTGTTCATTAAGAAACCTGTAATATAGGGAATTATAACGTTACTATATGCATTTTAAAGAATCTTTAAACTTAGGAAAAACGTGAATTTGTGTTATAATTGTTTACCAATCAAATTATTTTAGTAGCAGAAAAATAGTCGCTATTGAATTTATAGCTGTTGAAAGATTTAAAAAAAAAATATTTAGAAGTTGCAGTAATAAATTATCTTGTACTGTAACCATCGAAAAGTGTACGCCTAAAATAGAAAAGAAACTAGTTTATAAGTTCTAACCCGGCAGGTGTCGTCCTCTAGGAAAGTGCGGATATTATCAATGTCACTCAAACTGTATCCTTGCCCTATATTCAGATGTAGTGCGCTCCTATCTGGCCAAACTGTCATCAGGAACACTAATTATAGCCTTGATATTTATACTAATCTGACATTATACTAATCTGGTATTTTGCTAATCTGACAATAAATGCTAATCTGACATTATGCAAATCTGGCATTTTGCCATCTGACATTATGCTAATATGACGTTATGCTAATCTGGCATTTTGCTAATCTGACATACTGCAAATCTGATATTCCGCTAATTTGACATTGTGCTTTTCTGGCATAAAGCTACAAACCTATAAAAGATACAAAAATACAGATTATTAGTTTTATATAACCTGGCAACCATGCAGTGCAGGGGTGGACGACGTGTTCGTGATGGGACTGGTTTTATTATTTATTTATTTTAGGTAAGTAGGTTAGCATAGTATATTATTTGGTAAAAACGTATTTCTTAATAAACATGTTCCCACTGTTTAATATATTAAATATAGGGCCCAAATAAGATTTTCATTTCTTTACAAAACTTCTCAATTCTGATTTAACTTGAGAAATAATATCAGAATAGCCTCCCCGTTTTTGTCTTTGCCGACATTTTACAGTTCTTAGACGATTCCGTAACTGAAGGTCGATATTATACGTGTGTGTTGTGCCTGTGGGGTGCAATGTGCCATTGTGGTATAGGGGAATGTCCTTTTCGATGCGTGCAAGATTTAGCAGCGAAAATATAGATGAAAAGACTGCCTTATCCCTTACAGCCTCGAAAATACATTTTCGCGAAAATAATATTTCCATTAGATTCAATTTTCACTGTACAAACAACACACATAAAACAGATGACTATGGCGTTTCCGACGATTGCTCTAGTCCCGCCGAAGGCAATAAATATTTGAGAGCCCCAGAAGCCTTCCGACTTCCGTGTTTGTTTTATGTTACTACCGCTGTACTTGCTTACTGTAGCAGATTAAATAATAATAGACAGAGTTGGTTATTTACATAGATTTGTTTGAACATGTCAGCTATTTCAGTTAACTTTTTGTTGCTGACTGTACGTAATAATTCTTAATAATATGTTTCGTTCCAAATCAAAAGGAACTTCTTAGGGAAATAAAACGAGTTATTACACGAACTAGATGAGAAAATACACAACTATGTATTACACATTAAAACCCACAAAATCTATACTTATAATAAATCTGTAGAAACCGTGTGTCTGTACTTTGAATAAATTTATAAAAAAATGAGTGTGGACGATAAAAAAAGAGTAACAGAACACAAAAAAGCGTTTTTAAATTTTTTTGTCTTTCTGTCTTTCTGTCTGTCTGTCTGTCTGTCTTTCTGTCTTTCTGTCTTTCTGTCTGTCTGTAATCGCTAATCTCCGAAACTACTGAACGGATTTTCTTGCGGTTTTCACAGGTAGATTAAGCACAGCCTGGCGCAACTTATAGGCTTTGTTTCATTGAAATCGGATGACAGCGAAAAAAGTTATCGTCATTTACAGATAAATCATTTAACGTAACAAGACGATGTCATAGACATAGGAGATATCAGTGTTTTTTTTAACTGGGACAGTATAGGCAAGTCCGAAACCATAGGAGATGCAGGGAAAGTGTCTTATGACATAGAAATTTTTTGGTCAAGCGTGTGTTGTCCATAAAAATGAGACAATTTGCACATATTTTTTTAAATGCGGTTCGACTCAGTTTCATGTAGGGATCACTTCATTATATCGGAAGAAAAAAATCTGAGCAGCAGAAGTTAGTCAAATTCAATAAAATGTTTTCTCATAGAACGCCAGTGAAAAATAATTTTTATTATTTTTAAAAAATGCGTATCGACTTAGTTTCATGTTAGAATCATTTTATTGTATCGGAAGAAAAAAATCCAAGCAGCAGAAGTTAGTCAAATTTAATAAAATGTTTTCTTATAAAACAGACTGTGCAAAGTACTTAGGAACTTACTACTTATTCATTCATGCCACCCGAACTCCAGCTGCTCCGATTACTATGTCAAAATTGGTATCACGAAAAAATACCTAAAGGTTCCTAAGACAGTTTCCCTGTATCTCCTATGGTTTTGGTTTTGCCCATACTGTATTAGTTAAAAAATACACACGTATAATAAAAATTGATATGAGAAGTCTTATGAGCAATAGAAGTGAAAACAACAATTTTTAAAATTTTTATCTGTCTTCACCAAATTGGATACGGTGTTCATAGTTTGTTCCTGAAGGTATGGTATACCTTAAATTATGGTGAAGGTACTTAGAATGATCCATTTTACCATTGGAAAATTATAACTAGACGATGTATGTCTGTACATAGCAGAGATAGGTACCTACTTCCAAAATCCACGCGGACGAAGTCGCGGGCAACAGCTAGTACTTAATATCTATACATATAATAAAATCGTAAAGGCCAAAAAGTCTGTACATTGAATATATTCGAAAAAAAACCAACCAGGGCGACTTAAAATGAGTAACTGAACATGTTAGAACAGTTTTTAAAATTTTTGTCTGTCTGTTTGTTTGAACGCGCATCACGCCTAAACCGCTGAACGGATTTTGACGAAACTTTGTATAGTGACAGTGTATATCCCGGAATAACATTATAAATCACAAAAATCTCGAAAATTTGCCGAGAAATAACAACCAGCAATAAAAAACTCTCATTTGCTAAAATTTGTATGAACTTACAGGTCAGAGTAGCCTGGAAACTTTTGAAAGTGTTACAAGTGAGCCCAGTTCAAAGTATAGGGCTACTCTGCAAACTACCATAGGTTTTTTATTATAAACCCTGACTGACTGACATACAGGATGTAACAAAATCCTTATATTGACCGGTTACAGGGGCTCTCGGTATCGAATACCTACTGATTTGTTTTCTACAGTGACTGGCCGTTGGCTTAGTTGATGGTGAGTGGTAACCACGAGTGGTGACCCTGCCTACTGAGCTAAAGGTTTTGGGTTCATTCCCACCCGGGGCCAACATTTGTGTTCGCGCGTTTGTACGCGCGTTTGGTTGGTTGGTTCGTTGTTCGCGCGTTTTGCGCGTTTGTTGGTTGCGGGTTGTTCGCGCGTTTGGTTGGTTGGTTATTTGGTTGGTTTGTTCGCGCGTTTCGCGCGTTTGTTCGCGCATTTGTTTGCGCGTTTGGTTGGTTTTGGTTATTTGGTTGGTTTGTTCGCGGGTTTCGCGTTTGTTCGCGCGTTTCGCGCGTTTGTTCGCGCGTTTCGCGCGTTTGTGCGCGCGTTTGTGTGCGCCTTTGGTTTGTTGGTTGGTTATTTGGTTAGTTTGTTCGCGCGTTTCGCGTTTGTTCGCGCGTTTCGCGCGTTTGTTCGCGCGTTTTGCGCGTTTGATCGCGCGTTTGTTTGCGCATTTTGCGCGTTTGTTCGTGCGTTATGCGCGTTTAATCGCTTGGTAGGTTAGTTGGTTTGTTCGCGCGCTTCGCGCGTTTGTTCGCGCGTTTGTGTGCGCCTTTGGTTTGTTGGTTGGTTATTTGGTTGGTTTGTGCGCGCGTTTCGTGCGTTTGTTCGCGCGTATCGCGCGTTTGATCGCTTGGTAGGTTAGTTGGTTTGTTCGCGCGTTTCGCGCGTTTGTTTGCGCCTTTGGTTTGTTGGTTGGTTATTTGGTTGGTTTGTTCGCGGGTTTCGCGTTTGTTCGCGCGTTTGTTCGCGCGTTTGTTCGCGCGTTTCGCGAGTTTGTTCGCGCGTTTCGCGCGTTTGTGCGCGCGTTTGTGTGCGCCTTTGGTTTGTTGGTTGGTTATTTGGTTAGTTTGTTCGCGCGTTTCGCGTTTGTTCGCGCGTTTCGCGCGTTTGTTCGCGCGTTTTGCGCGTTTGATCGCGCGTTTGTTTGCGCATTTCGGGCGTTTGTTCGTGCGTTATGCGCGTTTAATCGCTTGGTAGGTTAGTTGGTTTGTTCGCGCGCTTCGCGCGTTTGTTCGCGCGTTTGTGTGCGCCTTTGGTTTGTTGGTTGGTTATTTGGTTGGTTTGTGCGCGCGTTTCGTGCGTTTGTTCGCGCGTATCGCGCGTTTGATCGCTTGGTAGGTTAGTTGGTTTGTTCGCGCGTTTCGCGCGTTTGTTTGCGCCTTTGGTTTGTTGGTTGGTTATTTGGTTGGTTTGTTCGCGGGTTTCGCGTTTGTTCGCGCGTTTCGCGCGTTTGTTCGCGCGTTTGTTCGCGCGTTTCGCGAGTTTGTTCGCGCGTTTCGCGCGTTTGATCGCGCGTTTGTTTGCGCATTTCGCGCGTTTGTTCGTGCGTTATGCGCGTTTAATCGCTTGGTAGGTTAGTTGGTTTGTTCGCGCGTTTCGCGCGTTTGTTCGCGCGTTTGTGTGCGCCTTTGGTTTGTTGGTTGGTTATTTGGTTGGTTTGTGCGCGCGTTTCGCGCGTTTGTTCGCGCGTATCGCGCGTTTGATCGCTTGGTAGGTTAGTTGGTTTGTTCGCGCGTTTCGCGCGTTTGTTTGCGCCTTTGGTTTGTTGGTTGGTTATTTTGTTGGTTTGTCGCGCGTTTCGCGTTTGTTCGCGCGTTTCGCGCGTTTGTTCGCGCGTTTCGCGCGTTTGTTTACACGTTTCGCGCGTTTGATCGCTTGGTAGGTTAGGTGGTTTGTTCGCGCGTTTCGCGCGTTTGTTGTAACTAGACGCTGTCTGAGTATAGGAGAGACAGCTATACCTACTTCCAAAATCCACGCATACGAAGTTGCGGGCAACAGCTAGTAAGAAAATAAAATAGAAGTGACGACCATGACACTTCTCTCCCGCCAAAAGTCCCCGAAAAGTATATGTATAAATTTTCAATTTAATTGTTTATTTATTTGTAAGACGCTACAATTACTTTTACTTATATTTTTTTTGTAATTATTGCATAAACATTTAAACAGAATTATAAACGATAAATACTCTAATAAAGACGTGATTTTTTTTAAAACAATTAACATCATTTTCTATGAGGTATATATAGTCATAATTATTATTGAAAAGCTTCTCTAGAAAAAGAAATCATGAAGCTTTGAACTAATATTTATAGGGTGTCATATCCGTAACTAAAATCAACGAAATTGTGCCTAAACGTAGATAGATAGACCTAACCATAGATCCAAGAACCAAGCTAGCCCGTATGGTAATTTTTTATACATTTATGTGGTGACCCATTCGTATCGGGTCGTCGTTTGAGTAATTTTACAAAACTTTTTGGAACGCAAGGGGCGTTTTTATACTGGGTAAAGTTTTAGTAAGTGTTTTTATTACACCTGCACGATCGACGATACTGTGATTAATTCGACCGAGTAGGTACAGAGTGATCGATGATTGCGGCTCGTAAAACACATCGAGCGAGAATCGATCAACCTTGTGCGTAAGTATATATCAACCTAAGCTGAACATTTTAACCTATCATTCGGTCATGTTAGGGTGTAATAGTTTTTCTAGAAACCTAAGTACATTTAAGTACTGACTGCTCTCAAACAGTGAAAGAAAACCTTGCGGGGAACATAGATTTAGGATGTTTAGGATTGATTATGGAGCGTAGCGAAAAATTTTAAAGTCTATGGTGGGGAAACCTGCATATGATTAAGAAGATATTCATAGGCGCATGAGAAGTCCACCGCATTCGGACTCGTGGTGGACTATAGCCCATACGCCCTCGTTGAGAGGGTAGGCCAGTGACTTAACAGTGGGGACATATTAATAGGCAGTCGATTGACGTCGAATGAAATTAAATTATTTTATTTATTTGTTTTGTATTTATTAACTAAATGTGGCCGAATGCGGAGGGCGTAGGACCGGATATGGCGAACGTCGAGGAGTGATATGATGATGGTTGATCTTGTTGCATTTTAAAATACTAATATAACTATTAAGTAGTTTATTCTACCTTTAATCATATTCATGGCAAAAAGCCAGTAAAATATTGTAATGAAAAGTGTGAAGTGTAGGCACGAGGTGAAATCTATGAATATTTGAAAAAGGTAATTTAGTAAGGGGCGCTGTGAAAATGGGAAAAGTTACCGATAGCCACGGGCGAACGAACCAATAATATGCTAAACATAGTATCGGTATTCATACACTGTGACACTATATTGAGTTTTGTAGTACCTGCATCTTCGATCAAAACATATTGCATGCATTTAAAAAGTATTTCGTACAAATTCAACTTAAAATGTGTGCTTAAAATACGAACGTAATCCAAAAAGTCAAATTTTAATCAGAACTTAATACATAAATTATAGATTTTGATCTATTGCATTGAAGCACTAAAAACGACGCCATGTGACGCACACATAAAACAACTAAATAAAAACAAAATATATCTATCAATACTAATATAATTAAGCTGCGGAGTTTTTTATTTGTTTTCATTACTCATACTCTGAAAGTAGGTCTGAAGTTGCCTGAGGAGCGGGTTGAAAGTAATACATCTCAGCCCTAGGGAGAATCGCTTTCAACTGACAGCTGTCAAATTATATAAAAAAAACTAGTACTATTTTGACATACCTATTGGACCATGTTCCAACTGTCTATACAGCCACTCAAATACAGCACGATGTAAAATTGAAATAACTTAAAGTTATGTAATAATTAAAGAATATATATTTTAAATGACTTTATTATAATTATTACTGTCAACTATTTCTTTAAAATAACATAGATTTGGGCAAAATATTTACCATTTTTTCAATGATGGAAATGAAAAATAATGGCAGAATAGCTGGCCGGCCACAGAAAAAAAACAAAATAGACGGGAAAGCGGCAATCCGATCTTCATTTGTTTTTTCGAGTCGTAGAGTTTTGTTTATACTTCCGTATAGCAGAGATTTGTATTAACACTCATTTTATGTTTTTGTTTTTACTTTCAGTGTATTCTTAATGAAAAGCACAGTGTTTCCCTCGGGTTCAAGACTTATTTAGAGGTCCCTCGAACTATTGGCGCCCTCGCTGCGCGTCGGGCGCCAAACCCCGTCTCGGGACTTAAATAAGTTACTTTCACCCCTAGGTTAACAATGTACTATTTAACGCGCTAATCTCTGGAACTAACAGTCGGATTTGAAAAAATATTTTTGTATTTGATAGCCAAATCTTGAGCAAGGCTATTTAATTTTAACATCACCCGAGCCGAGCAAAAAGAAAAAAAATAGAAATAACTTATAAAACGTGGGCGAAGCCGCGGGTAACACCAGCAGCTAGTTATAATATAGGTATTGTTCACGCGTCTTATTTCTGTTAGCTCGAAAGTCTAAAATATACTAGTTACAGCCACAGAATATATAAAGTAATAAGAATGTACAAGTACTGTTAAAGCGTATTTAAGCACTGTTTTGTCGTATAGATAGATGCGTGCGGTATCTAGGTAACATATGATCGAAGAGTACCACGATATGATACCTAGTCGGAAGAAGTGGAGAAGGACTTCTAACTAAAGCGACTCCTCTGATCGTGCTGGGGCGTGTTGCTCTAAGTCTCACAATGAATGTTTACATAAACCCAGATGATAGATACCTCATTTCAAGTGAAACCTTTGAACACCTGTGCTCAACAAATACCCACGTAAGTACCCGGTAATCTTACTAAGGCAACTGGGTCGCACTACGTGTGTACATTGGCTTAGTTTGGGTAAGTCTTGGCTTTGACTCCCTCAGGCAGGCTGAATTTAAAATCAGTGTTGACTACAAACATTTGCAGCAACTGTCCACACTGCAATGCTTGCGAACTGTTTGCACTGTTGCATGTCAGTTACGGGCGGATATAGAATCATTTTGTCACTTCAATGCAGATTGTAATGTATAGTTAGTTAGGTGGCATTTACAATATACAAATTACCTATGTTATCGGTCTCGGGAATACTTTGAGCGTCAGTGGAGTAGGGAGACTAATGAGTTTTTACTCGAAACTTAAGTACATTTAATTTAAGTGCTCTCAAACGGTGAAGGAAAACATCGTGAGGAAACCTGCATACGCCGAAGAAGAAATTCTTAGGCGCATGTGAAGTCCACCAACCCGCAGTGGGCTAGCATGGTGGACTATAGCCCGTACGCCCTCGTTGAAAGGGTAGGCCTGAGCCCCAGCAGTTGGGACGTATTAATAGGCTGTTGAATTGATTTGATTTTTGAATACTTTTATGTATCGTGTGTCATGTTGGTACGTGTCTCACTTACAATTTATAGGTAGGTACCTACAACTCACAAAAAACTGTCATCAACGATGACTCGATCACCATCATCCCCATGACGTCCACAGCAACATAGCCTTCCGTAGCACGCCAACACTGACAACTTTACTCATATTTATTCAAAGCCAAAGTAGATTGAAACTTATGGCCGCCTATTTGAAAGTTAAGCAGCCGCCGAGTTGTTGCGATGCTTCGACGGACAAGTACTACTCAATTATTGATGAGGTTGCAACGAACGTCGATGCATGTTAAGAGCATACCTATAAAAAGCTTTTATTATGAACCAGCTGTTGCCCGCGGCTTCATTCGAGTGGAATAAGTTTTTGTTAGCCTTCGGAAGCATTTTTCTCACGGGAAAAATTAGTAGGTAAACGTTCATGACAGATATATTTCAAATTTCAAATTTCAAATTTTATTTATTTTCTCACACAAAGATATAACAATATTCGCATGCAGTTTGATAAATACCGGAAATGAAATTAACCGGAGACCGGTCTTTGTGTGAGACTGGTGCCTGTATTAGGACAAGTCCTGTTCTACAGGTCACCAGGCCCCCACTGGAAAATGAGTAGACTGAGTGCGAGCGTGAGTGTGTTTGAGTGTGTTTGTGTGTGTGTGTGTGTGTGTGTGGGTGAGTATATATTTATGATTTGTTGTGATATAAATTTTTATTTTATTAGATTATTACTAAAAACATTTTATTAATTTAAAATGTAACTTTTAAGGATGTTATAGATAAATTGTAAATAATGCTATAGAGTTTTGTTTGTAGACATAATTATGTTTTAAGCAAAAATTAATGGATAGATTTCTATTTTATTCGTTTAGGATAGAACAGAAAGAAGGTTTTCCGTTGATGTGTAATCAAGACCGAGTAACCAATCGGTAATGTGCTTCTTGCAAGAAGACTTGGGAAGAGAGTAGATGGATAAGATTTTATTTGATTTATTATACAGATATCCGCCAAGAAAACAATAAAATCTGTGGGAGAATTGTGTAGTGAAGTGTTTAGAAGGGCAGACGATGTCATTACGACGTTTATTAATTGAAGAGAGGGGGTTATAGGCAAGAAGTGAGTGTTTTTTTAGGACTGTATTTAAAATAAAGAGTTGGCGAACCGTTAGCACTTTACATATATCGGAAATTGAATTGAATTCTATTTATTTCAGGCCGGCACACAGCCCATAGAAAGAAAATTCACAACTAAAGATAAACGAAATATAATCTTCTTTAGAATGAAATAGGATTAATCATCATCATCAGCCGACCGGCGACTCCTTCTCCAAAGCGCCCTACCCTTAGATAATAAGGTAGCTTTATGTATACTCTAAGGCCTTACCGCTGCACGCTACCATTGACCTGAAAAAGGTGTCACTTATAGACACCTTTTTCAGGTCATCGTTCAATCTGACTTAGGTACAGTCAACAAAAAAGACAGGCCACCAGGGCTAAAGTATTTATTTTTGTTGGCTGTACATACAAACCGATCGTTATTGATACAAATAATTTGGTAACAAACTAAAATAAACATTTTTATGTTCACGGCTTTGTATGTAAACTAATAGGATTACCCAAATGGAACGCTCGAGTGGGGGCACACACGCTTCCCCTTTTAACCCAAAACAGGCTTCAATAATACGATTTCCATTTAAAAAACCGCTGGAACAACTCTTCTATTCCACCTGTCATATTCAATATTTAAGCCCCATCCGAAGGAGCTGCCATTATACGGATTACGCGTGCTCCAAAGATTTCCACTTTATATGATAATCTGGAGCACATTCGGAACCCAAACTGTGGTGGACCTCGTAGAGAAAACAAACTCCATCAACTATTTTTCATAATACGCAGTATATTAAACCTTTAAGTGAAACATTCTATAGTCTGTGGAATGTTCAGTACGGGGTAGGAGAAGTGATGTAGGTAAACTTGTATAACAGATAGGTAAGGGTGAACCACTAAAGATTACAGTCGACGAATTTCAACGAATCAAACGAAATCCCACCCTGTTTTACTGGGATGCGAAAAAGGGAGCTTATGACATATTACTTAGATACCTAGGTATTTATTTACCTTAAATGAAAAAAATTTGCTACTCCGCGAGAACCCACCTAAGAGATCATATCTCTATATGGTATTTACTATTAATACTTTGCTTAATGTGGTCAATGGTGTCGATTCGGGGTGCACACGAGTCTATTGTGCTCTTTTTTTATCTGTAGAAATAAGAAAGAGGTTGCATGTATTTTAGAACTGTCAAATTAGTTTAGAGTTCCTGTAAGACCTGCGATCATGAAAAATGATGGAGGTTGTTTTCTCTACGAGGTCCACCACAGTTTGGGTTCTGAATGTGCTCCAGATTTTAAGGGAAGTAGATATATCCCACCCGGTATAACTACTAGTGGTTCTGTGAGAACAGTAGACCTCGCCAGCCCTTATAAACCAAATCTAAAAGAAACGAACAGAAGCCAACTTTGCAGTTGGAAATTAAGTATAAAGTGACAAAAATTAGCACTATAAAGCTTAATATTTCGCAAACGGATCCCTAAATCGAAAAATGTTCTCCACACACCCGCGATATTTTTGAAAGACCTATCCAACGATACCCAACACCATGGAATTCACGCGAAAAAAAAACATTCCCATTTTACATATGCAGTTCTACGAACAAATTAATTTTTTCGACTTTCTTAAGTTAATCGACTATTACTCAAAAACTAATAGAACCTACTTAGCTGTTATAGTTTTCCTTTTAACTATGTTATATATACTACTGCCGTGAATTTTTTCACATTTCCAGAAGCAACCGTTTAGCTGGCAGGGGGGGAGGACACGTGACTCTAACAAAAATTACCGCTTTAAAGCTTAATATTTCGCCAACGGATCCCTAAATCAAAAAAATGGTTTTCACACACCAGCAATATTTTTGAAAGACCTATCCAACGATACCCCACACTATGGGATTCACAAGAAAAAAAAGTTCACTCCCACTTTGCGAGTATGGTACGTACTCTAAAAAAATGTTTTTCAACATTTTATTCTACTCATTTTGTCGGCTTGATTAATTTATACCCATGCCAAATTTTCGTCAAAATCGGTTGAAAAATGCGACCTGTAGAGAATTACAGACAGTAAGACAGAAGGACAGAAAGACAGAAGGACAGACGGACATTAGCATTTTTGGCCGATCTCGAAACATAGACGCTTCGCTCGCTCGGTCAAAAAGACTCACGTACTTGGTTTCGAACATAATAACAAAAAGTAACTACATTAGTAAAATATCAAACACATGCCACATTCCGTCTCGCGGCGAGATTTGCCGAATGGAATATTACATGATGTCCCAAGACACCTGTGGAGTGTATTCCGGGAACCCGCTCGAGGAAAGAGTGTTTTATTCAATTTATTATCTCTTTGCGTGGTTTATGGGGAGTCAAATCTTGTTTTGACTAACGTTTGGTAAGGCGTTACCTATCGGAATGCGACAAAATGTGCTCGGTATTTTTTTGCAAACCGCTTAGCAATAGCTAAGTCCTTGAAAATTCTATTCACAAAGTCTAGGTTGTACCTATTTACTGCAGTGCAGTGGCGCACACATCATTATATTATGTAGGTATATCAGTAGATATAATATCAATCATCAAACAGTAATGATAATTATTTTGATTATTTGTATGTCGAATTTGAATTTGTATATTTTGTTACTTGCCTTCTTTTATCGCTTAAAATAACGAGAGTACGAGTGAGTAATAATACCTATCTAAGACTTCTACATTTTACATAAAAAAATATTCAACATTTTTAAATTTTTTCTCTCGCGTAAGAAATCGCGGAAAAAATGAGCCAATCAGAGGCCTACATGTCTGACTCTCAAATAATAATTCTACTTGTGTATTTGGAGTTCATTTCCGATCGAGCGAGCCTAATTTGGACCACCCCAACGAGGCTTTGAATTATTTATGTCTGTGATAATGTTACAGAAAAATCGCAAAAGAGGTGCCATTTTTAAAATGTGGATTAACTGTACTTTCTTACATTTAACTCACCATTATTATTGCCTCCTATCAAACCAAGGTCCATTGCTCTTCCTAACGATATTAAGTACCTACTTAATCTAAAACTTATACCTAGTGATATCTATAATAATCCGCTAAATAGCTAGTCTTATACGAATGTGAAGAAAGAACTCTATGGAATTGGTTATTGTTACTATATTAGGATGGTATATTAAAACTCAACCATTTATCGATTTAACGGAATTGGAAAAGATGGAAACAATGTAAATTTATTTATTCTACTTAAATCGGATACTCCAAAACTAATTTAATCTCATAAAGAGAGCTTTTAAAAAAGGTGCTCGAACGTAATCGAGGAACTGAAGAGCTCCCAAATCTTATGGAATGCAAATTCTTCATCGAAATTACTATCTTCGTCGTCTTTAAGTACTCAAGTACCTATTGGAGAGCAATTTCTAGAGACTCTTGCAAATAGAGTTTTTATGGAGTAGGTATCAGGGAGTTAACTGGCAACACTTATTAATAAGTGTAATCAGAATGTTCAATTCTCTCAACAATTGAAATTAACTACTTTATGAAATTAAAATCACAAAACAACAATAAAGCAAATAAATGCTAATTAGTAGTTCGTTACCAGTAATGAAATCAGAATAATCTCATAGTCAATGTTGTAAAAATAGCTAAAAAGTAAAAACAATCACGTATTTTGGCGCCATTGCCCATTTTATATCTAAAAAATTAGTTAAATCAGTCAAAAGTCCTAGCTGGCAACACGCGGTAATTAATCAAAACAAATAGAGCCCTCAGCCAAAGGAAATGTCAGGAGATCCCGTTGGTTATCGGAGCGAGTATTCTTTGGAATTAAAGGGACATTTGACCCTTTGTGCCAAATTAATCCCCAAGTTATTCCGGACTCGAGGCAGGAAGGAATTAAATTTGTAATTTATTTATTGGACGGAAAACCAGGAAATGTTTAACAGGATTGATTTGATTAAAGCAATTTGGGTCGTCAAATTAACAGAATATGTCATCATTG
Source organism: Metalampra italica (assembly GCA_949699065.1). Classification (NCBI taxonomy): domain Eukaryota; kingdom Metazoa; phylum Arthropoda; class Insecta; order Lepidoptera; family Oecophoridae; genus Metalampra; species Metalampra italica. Next base: position 5,357,895 of record OX452989.1, read on the forward strand.
CACACCTCGAACTTTGGCCGAGGCCACCCGAAGCGTGTTATGCGCATACGAGGGTGTGACCCTACGGCTAACTTACTCACTCCCTCTGCCCCCCTCGCCTAAATTCATACTTTCAAGTTGGTTACCATCAACTCGCCCGTAGACACCATGCTTAGTTATCCTTGATCCTCGTCGTTTTGAACTACAGAACTAAAGGTTAATTTCAATTTCAAATTAATTAGTCCATCTATTGCTCCTATCCCCCAGGAGCAATACTATATCTATTTATTACTACTATACGTAGGCCCAGTGCGTATTGATGGATTCCACCATTTACGCTTTAGAATTGACCCGCGACTTCGTCCTCCTTAAAAAGTATCATCATCATATCACCCTTTTAACGTTAACTGCTGGACATTGGTTTTCCCCAATGAACGCCACAAAACCCGGTCCTCTGCCCTCCAAATCAACCTGCTTCCGGCCACCTTCTTCAGGTCGTCGGTCGACCTGGCGGATGGTGCTTCCATGGGCGTGGATTAGGCCCACCGTCACGTCGCAGTGTACTCGTTTCTGCGCCGAACGTCATAAATAGTCGGACGCACTGGTTAAAAAGTATCCTGTGTTATTTCAGAATTTATGCTATTACTGTATGCCGTAATGGGGTGATTGAGTAACCAACATACATACTTTCCTGCAGGTTTCGTTATGTTTTAATCGGGTAAGAACCGTTGCAAAAAATCTGCAAAGCGCGAGTCGTACATGTGTGGGATTTTTTTAATTTTCCTAAAATATCTGGGCAGTATAAACCTGAAATAGCTGTAATTTTCTCTTCATTGCCAGGCCAATTCTACCAGCATGTTCAAAGTTCAGCTTAGAATTCTGAGGGACAGACAGACAGACGAAAAAGTGTGGCATTAAGGGGAGGTATCCGTTCTGATTTTGGGGGTACCTTTGAGCTGTTATTAATGTTAAATTAAAAGCGAAAACGCAATGGAAAAAATTACATTTGTTAAAACAAACAAGCGCAATAACTGGAACGACAACATTAGCCGTTATTACAATCGTTAGTTATTCTGTGCGGTGATAACGTAACAGCTTAACTCGTTCATTCTTCCGTTCATTTGTTTCACTTTATTTTTAGGGTTGCATTAAAATGGCTACCCTTGCTAAAGTTTTCGTCTGTCTGCCTGTAAACTCAAACCCTAGCGAACTGATTGAGCCAAAGCTGGATCTGGTTAGAATATATTAAAGTAGGTACCTTTATCCAGCATTATTGAGAAAATGAAAAAGTAAGTATTAGAACTTCATTCATTTATCAACATCAAAAAAAATTTTTAAAATGACACTTGTATGAATTAGTGAATGAATGAAACTAGACCCTGAAATTTTTTCACGCCAGTGGTGGCAACTTAGGGTGTTACATCCCTCTGCATGCGTCGATTGGAGTAGGGTCGTGAATTTAATTATTTCACCCATTGAAGCGATTAAATTCGAATCTTTAGTTAAATGAAGTGTTAAAAATCAGTGAAACATTAAATTCTATTAGATGTGACCTTCACTGTTTAATGACTGGGTAAATACAGATGTTTACCGGCACTTTTCGCTTTTTATTGTAAGAATAATTTTAGCCTGCATAATTCGTAAATTTTTTCTACTCAGATAGAGTTGTTGTCTGACATTAAGTCTGATAATTTCTGCTCTTATTTTATATTATCTTCTATCTGTCCACTGTTGGACATAGCCTCCACGTGATCCTCCTTGTGTCTAATGTCAGATTAAGCCCTTGTTAGATAGGGAAACTGATATATCTGATTATTAATTATTAAATTAGTAAGCCTGTAGAAAAGTCATGATACAGTCATGATACGTTGACATCGTCCATCCATCAATTCCTTCATCCCACGTACTGACGGTCCTTGAGGACGAGTTCTGGAATAGAGACCGCGGGACGTCCTACTGCCAGATGGACTAAAGACCTAAAGAAGGTGGACGAAGGAGGCTGGATGTGGAGGACCGATTGTGGTGGTGTTCAATAGACGACTTTGAAAGTCTTATTATGATGAACATAACGAGCATGCAAGCTTTTTTTTTCAGGAACTTCGTTTAGACGCCGATTTCAACATTTGAATGTGACATCATACACGAGGGGCTATGATATCTCACAGCGGGTCGGATGATCCGTCGCTATTTCAACAATACTGTATCATTCATTTTGTAATAAATATGCAGTAAAGTAGAAGACTTTTACTAGTTATTCACGATTTCGAAAACACAGTTCGTTAAAATTTTCTCAATTAAAAAAAATTCCAAAGTTAACCATTTTAAGAATTTATTTTCGCTACTTTTATGTAATAAAGCTACGTACAATCACCATATTTTGAGTACTAACTGTACTTACTAATATGCAGATCACATAACATTTGAATTTACAAAATACACATAACTTTCGGCAAAAAAAGGAAAAACCTAAATCTAAGCGTTTTTGAGCCAGCCCAACTTGAGCCGCATGGCATCTCCCTACCCCGCGTCAGTCCCGCTCTGCCAGTGGCACGGGGAACACGTGTCGCTCGCCGCCATCCAGCTGTCACTCCCGTCACACGTCATTTATTCAAATTATATTTTGAAATAGGGTAGCATCTTTGTTGCTATCCTAGTGTTTTTTGGAGTACAGTCTCCTTGACTGAAAAATGACTGGATGTTTGTTTGTAATTTGTTTCGATACTTGGTTGTTTGACTTGACAGAACAAAAATAGACGACGACGTGTAGACAGAAGACTACAAAAGAAATTTTCTGAAGATAATATTTATTTTCCAATATCTTTCTTAATAATTTCCCGACCGTTTAGTATAATAACGAATTTTTTAAAATGGGAAACCAAGGTAACAAAAAAAAGAAAAGACTTGGTTGGCGTAAAAAAAAGGCAAAAACTTGAGTAAAGCACTAAAGTGAGTATAATTTATTTGGTAAAGAAAATTCACATCGGGTTAAATTATTATACGTAATCATAAATGTACTTATCTTTCTCAAATTAGATTACGACGATCAGGGGCATCCGAAAATAACCATGGCTCTGACAAGGAGAATGCTCCGAATAAAACAGATGTTAACATATATAACAACATGGAAAAGTAAGTTCTGAAGCAACATTTCGATTTCGGGATTATCCAATTTATGAGTACTAATAACATAACACGGCTGATAGGTAGACTTCTAGGCGGTGGTAGATAAAAAAAATTGACGTTGTATAAATGTACCCAGTGTACTTACATGCAATAAAATATTTTTGACTTTGACTTTGACTGTGTCGTAAGGCAAGGCAACAACACTCGTCCATATATGATTGTTCTCTCTCAATAAAATTAAATTTATAATTTAATTCAATATGTACAGTTTATTGCACATTTAAAATTACAGACACAAAAAGAGAAAAACAGATACAGTAATGTACATCTAGACGGTCTTATCGCTAAGAGCGATTTCTTCCAGACAACCTTACTTTTTAATAATTAATTTATAGGTACCTAATATAATAAAATTTATAATTATTTTTTATAATCTGTACTACTAATAACAAAGAGGTAAAGTTTGTATGGATGTTTGGAATGGTAGATGGATGTGTGTTTGAAGTAATCATTGTAACTACAGGAAAGATCTCAATAATTGTTTAGGTAATTGACTTTAGGTACATATAGACTAGAATTTATTAAAAGTATTGTGTTCCTTGGTATAACTATAGATTAATCTTTTCAATGGGGGCCCCACATCGCTTCACTAGCTGGCATACTAAGTTCGGCCGCCTATGCCGTTAGAAAAATTTGACAATTACTGATATGGCTATCGAAAAATTAGTATATTTCAGCTACCCTACTAAACCCGCTGTAAAACCACAGCCGCCTGCTGGTGATGTCCGGATGGATGATGAGGGTTTCACTATCGTACAAACTACCAGGAGATATATATATCTATCTTGAATATGAAGCACACAAAGTTTAAAAATCACATTATGTAACAATTTGTTATTATAAAATAGACGATTCTTTGAATGACAAAGACGCCTGATATTAATGTTACTTGGTGATGTGATACTCCTATGCTATAAAGTATGTTGACATTGACTGTAAATAAATTATTAATACATAGTGTTTTTTTTATTAAGAACCATCTTGGACGGTCAATATTGTGTAGCTTACCCTACATAAATAGTGCGAGTGAGATAGGTGCGCTGACGGCGGCGGTGGGAGAGGCATGCGGGGGGGAAATTTGAATTTGAGCTGACATACCATCGACTCTTAAGCCGAGACAATTTGCTTTTGTTACAATGTTAAGCTCTCTGTGGGATCACACTCATTATTTCTACATGAATGCCGCCGCCTGTAACACCAGAGGGTTTAACATTATGAAAACGAGATACTTTTAAAACCATTGATAAAATAAATATTCGTTTGTACCGGGATTTTTGTTGTTAGAAAATATGTAAGTATGTATGTACTATACATACATGATTCTCTTTTATATGTATGTTTGTACGTATCATTATCCTGTAGACGTCCGTTGCTAGACAATTGAAATGCGTTTCTTAGTTTTAATAAGCGCTACCATACCCGGTGCTCCATCTTCCCTTTCAGCTGCTTCCGAACGCTTTGTTCAGGTCATCGGTCCTGGGCCTCCTGGTGCGTAATCTCCACTCGAGATTTCGTCTGCTCCAGTGGCATAAAAAAATTACGGTCTGGTTGTGCCAAAACCGAAGAATAGCCGTTGTTTTAATGTAGAGGTTAATTATATTTTTTCTAGACTACTAATGCAAGTTAGAATCGTATAAATCTTCCATGTAGAATGTATATGTCCAGCAATTGATTAGTAAGATTATAAACAAGACATCCTTGATTTAAAATTCAAAACATCGCATAAAACGTGATTAAAGTTGAGATGCTTTTTTCTACCGATCTAAATAAACCTAAAAAACTGTGACGTTCTGTAGCGAAGCGTATTGCTTCCATTTGAGGGAAATCCGCGTGAAGTCTGCTACTCCATCAATCATCCAGGATTCGCAACGCGGATTTTTTTACATAACAAATAAATAGGGAATGCCTGTTTGTATTTCTATAGTACATACAGTAGATAGGTAACCCACAAGAGGTATAAAATATAACTCGTACATCATTTACCTAGTATATTATCGTTTTACTTTCGTCGAGAAAGTCTTTACTTTTCCTCTATGACTTATTGATAATATTATAATGTATGTTTGATTGTAATCTCTTTGAAAACGTGACTTATACGTAATGACGTAATGAAAGGGCTTGAAGACATCTAATGCGGGTTTGATTAGGGTCCAGACGTGGAAAGAACCCTTACACCTACATACGTATCTCACTAATCTTACAAAGACAAATTACTTACTTAACTTACAGTTAGTTGTAATACATTAAGATATTATCTTATCAGAAGGATTATCCTAGATAATCCTGGATGCTAGATAAATCTGGATGTTGTATTGTCTCTATTGAAATGAAGACCGAAGTCATTCGTATCTTTAATTACAGATGATCTTTCCGTAAATGGTAGAGTGAGGGTGTGGAGATAAAAAAAACTTATTCTCCCCGACGGACCAAACAGTCGAGTTGGACCGTGGGTCGCTAAAGCGTGACACACACTGGGCGGCGGCGTTGCGAAAGCGTTGCGGCGGCGTAGGTTTGTATCATGGAGCTCTACGAAGTGATTCGTATGTGCTCTGAGGTTTGTATGAAGAACGCGCCGCGCCGCCGCCGCTTTGATGTAAAGAGCTTCATACTATTTCGAACATTACAGAAAAAAAACGCAACGTTTTCGCAACGCCGCCGCTCAGTGTGTGTTACGCTTTAAGGATGGGCGGACAGAGCGGAATAATGCTCGCGCACTTTTTGACGTCATTGACTAATGAACCATATCACCATAGCATAAAGTTCAAAATCGTATGCGCGAGGCGACGCTGACGTCTGTATTGTTATTTATACGATTTTGTACTTTAGGCTATGGCGATAGGGTTCATTTGTCAATGACGTCAAAAAGTGCGTGAGCATTTTTCCGCTCTGTAGCTTTAACGCCCCAGGTTAGGACTTAAGTACAACCAACCGACCGACTGATCTGTCAATTACAAGGGGTCTCAAACTTTAGTACCTACTCATACCACTGGTGGTAAGTACCTACGCAGGGCTTCTCAAGCTGGCACTAGCGACAACACTAGGTTGTGTTCAACGCTTATTATACACAAAAGATTTCAGAACCGCTGTTGTAGAGCCTTTACATTTTTAATAACGAAGGCAACCACTAAGAGAAGTTTAAAAAATCTGGGTGAAAATGTAGGTAGGTATGTAGTTATAATTATGTAAACACGTATTGTAAAAAAATAACATTATAACAAATGGGAATAAAACTGTGTACAAAGGCGGAATTATCCCACTTACCGCGAAAACCATGGTTTGATGGAGCCGGCTTTAGTAGGGAAACACTAGTTCTGGCATTTAGGTTGCGGTCCGGTCACATTCCGTTAAATAAATTCTACCATCTTATGAAGATAGTTGATTCACCACTGTGTAGCGAATGCAACCAAATAGAAGACTTGTTTCATCTCGTATTGGAGTGTGGCCGGAACGCAGCCTACAGGCGGCAGTTTATGAGAGATGACATATTTGGCCACAATGGGGAAATTAACCTAATATTGAGCAGCCTGTTGTCAGAGAAGGCAAAAGATTTATAAAAATTTATAAAGTTATCTCTCAGACTGAGGGTAACTTGGCAAACAGTGCTTCCTTACGAGGCTGGCATCGACTTCTATAAGTCACAAGCCTCAATAAAAAATAAGATTAAAAAATATATATATCCCACTTAGGAATTTCTTACAGTACCTTGGAATACCTAACTAATTGTAAGGATTATAGTTTATATTTGGACAAGTCATTAATAAACTTCGTTGGTCACTCTTTGCAAGACAATTATTATTCACGAATAGCTGTTAAGGCTGCCAGTTGAGTTTCAAGCAGCCAGAACAATTTGCATGGAACGCTGTTAAAGCCTCGAGGAGCTTAATTAGACGAAATGAAACAAGTTTTTAATTGTTTCTGAAGACAGGAGGCCATTTATCTCTGGTGCTTCAAGACTCGAAGATGTTTTGCCAGGAAATTTTACTAATTGCACAATTTGTACAAGAAACAACCATTGAGTGAGAGGTTTAACTTTTGCCTTTGAGGTAGAATTTTATGTTCTCGTTCCAGGTAATGAATACAAATAAATAATACCAAGACATAAAAATCTTTCATCACATAGTTAACATGCAAAGGTCTTTTTCAATATGTACATACCGTAGCGTTATTGTTAATATCAATGAATAATCAATTGTAGTCTACAACTGCGTTACATGTGGATCAATTGTAATTGACTTTCTGGAGTCGAACTTAGGTTAAGGCCTCTCACAGTCGAGCCCCTCCCCAATCACTGAGCTATTTAGCTTGTCACTGAGTTAATTACTGTCAAAATTCCAACAGATTTCCCCCGTCGATACTTACAATAATTTGGCTTCACATTGTGTCATTTATTTACGTGCAATAAATAATAATACAGCCAAGACAAAAGACCGACTGAAATCAATGCCAAATTGAAAACCGTAATTTGCTTATCTGATACCTAACTACTGTGTAATACATCTTCATACATTTTAATAAGTATATACTTTTGCCCTCCTGTCACATTCGAATCAAATTGCCCACTTGGATATATTTTAAGTAACCTTTTGTTTATTTTATTTATTTTGGTAGAGTACCAATGAAGTCCTCGTCTATAAACGTCCCGGATTGGATAGGGATAAACTATAGATGAAGGTAAAAATGACGATTGAAAAAATTGGTCTTTTTTTTGGAAAACAGAATAAAATTCTACTTCGTGGCGTTGCCGGCAAGCAACAAAGTTATTTACGTTCAAACTGAAACTTACCAGAAACTTAACTAATCCCAAACGAAAGTATTCTCCTGTAAGGAGATTCTATGGAATACAACAATGACATGATATGACAATTCACAAATAATTATAACATCTAATGCTCATGTCAACATCCACAATCTGTCCAAAGTTGATAACCGATGGGGAATCGAATAATCGAACCCACGACTTCTAATGCCAGAGTTCAACGCCCAGCCAGTCAGTCGTTGACACGGCCAAGTTTTAGTAATTTGTAATTAATTCTTCTTAACCAACTTTAATGTTAGAAGACCAGAAAAGTCAAGGTTCGGATATGTTGAGCGATTGCGTGATGAACGAATGACGACGCAAATATATCGAGCGATTGCGATTGGTAATAGGAGCCGAAGACGAGCTAGAATGACATACGAGGATCAGATAGAGCGGGTGCTCACAGACGGACACGTAAAGAGCACTCGCGTCCCGCGGCGAGCGTGTGTGAAGAGAATGATGAGACTGAGCGAAGCGAAAGAGGTGTGTCAGGATCGCGATACTTGGCGCTCCGTTCTTTCTGTCGTCAGGGAAATGGCATGAAGATTATGTATATCTAGGTATGTATTCATGAACAAAATCTAAACTTACAAGCTTTGGCGTAACTGCATCTTACTTAAACTTAAGTTTGTCGTCCTATATTTACACTGCAGCAAATTTCCCGCACGAGATGGAGATTTCAACAAAATTTCGTATGTGAATTTCTTGCGCAATTTAGTTACACAAAATTCGCGAAGCGGGTCGGCAATTGGAAACTTGTCCGCTGAGTTCAACGGTAAACATTATTTTCGGGTTAAATAAGTAGGTAAGTACAGCTAGAAGTTAGTGGAAGTCCGGTTTACTATTAACATGCATTTACTTATGACCTGTTAAGGATATAAAATAATAAAATTGGAAAACTTTGGACCCGTTTATTTTAAAGGCATTCATTGACAGTTTCTAAATTCAAACGGTAAAAAGGAACAACTAAATAATATTATACAAAGCAGATTGTATACACAACATATTGCGCGCCTTGCGCAAGCGCATCATGAACAAATAACATTAAATGCGCATGCGCAACAAACCACAACCCTATGCGCGTTAGCAGCACAAGTACACCAAACAGTTACATGTTTAGTTAACTTAGTACACGAAAATCAGTAGTTAGCAATACATACATAAAACAAAATGTTGCCTAACAAACAAAATATCTATTCCCTCCCCACCATGGCGCTAAAGGCAAAATAGAGCGCCATAAAAACTTTTCCATGGTGGAAACGGCACGCGTATATTTTTAACAATAGAAACCATGAAGGTAAACTTTCCTGGATCCCAAGGTACACAGAGCACGGACACAGAGTTCTTGGCTTCATCAGTTGTGACCGGACCTATTACCCAGCATCTAAGCTCAAACTTCCCTTCAATCGTCATAGCCTTAGCCTCTTCTTTGATCCCCAGAGTCTCAATTTTCCACAAGTCTTCAACGTCAAACGAGCATTTTTTAGAGAAATTGCCATCGAGGCCTTTGCAGTCCAGTAGGTATGACCTGTGGGCTTCCAAGTTCTCAACGTTCGTCGGTAAGATTGTTTTCCATGCTGGTAAGTTTTCCTCAGGTAGCGCCGATTCTACCATTGGTAGCAAAAACGCCGCAAACTTGTCCTTCGTAACTCCTAAAGACTCCAGTGACAATATTTGCGTCATCAGCTTGTCATACAGATCACGTGTTGATAGCTTTTCACCATCACCTTGTTCTGCCGTTAACTTCCATAATTCACTGACATAGTGCTCTATTACTACCTCATCCCGCGCATACATTTGCTTAAGCTGGTCAATGACCTTTGGATAATTTTCTGCGGAAGGAGGGTAGCTTTCTACTAAGGCTCTAGCACTGCAACCTGGTTGAAGACTTCGTAGCAAATATTGAAATTTGTCTCCACCATCAATGTTGCTGTCAGTGTCAATCTTCTTAAAATGGGTCCAAAAGTGTAGCCAGCTTTTCACGTTGCCATCAAACTTCGGCAGTTGTAACTTTGGCAAATGATAACGTCGGTGGTTACTTTCACGGTCGCCACTATGTTAAGGATATAAAATAATAAAATTGGAAAACTTTGGACCCGTTTATTTTAAAGGCATTCATTGACAGTTTCTAAATTCAAACGGTAAAAAGGAACAACAAAATAATATTATACAAAGCAGATTGTATACACAACAGACCCCTACAATATACGTACTCGTAGTAGTGGTCAGAAGTAATTCTATCTTCCTTTATTTGTAACTTTACTAGCTTTTTTTTTGTTCGGTCATTGCGTATCATCATCATCATCATCAACAGCCTATTAATCTCCCCACTGCTGGGGCTCAGGCCTACCCTCTCAACGAGGGTGTTCGGGCTATAGTCCACCACGCTAGCCCAGTGCGGGTTGGTAGACTTCACATGCGCCTAAGAATTTCTTCTTCGGCGTATGCAGGTTTCCTCACGATGTTTTCCTTCAATACATTGCGTATCAAATACATTCAAATCCCACTGAAAGTTTCAAAGATTAGTGCGTTCAAATAAACAAACAAACACAAAGAATCCGGATCTTCAATACATTACCTATAGTATGTACATACCTCTTGACTAAAACCTAGGAAACGGTGGTAGTAAAATTATATAACGTAGATATAGATATAAATGTACCCAGTGTAATGACATGCAATTAAAGTTTTTGACTTTGATATTTCGTAATATTTGATTATTTGCAGTGAAATATTTAATCAAATCAAAAGCAAAGCTACACACAGACATTTGTTTCATAAGTTTATGCACACACTTTTTTAAGTGACACTTTACAAGATAATAGAGCTGTTTTAATAAAAATAAAACGTGTAACGACAAAAGCCACAGAGATACATAAAAGTGACTGTTGTTAAATGGGGCACCTTGAGTTCCCCGTACTGCGGCGGCAAAGAATTATTTAATTAAGAGAAGTGCTCCGGATTGTGAGAAATTTGATTTAAAATTTCCAATGCTTTTAAAGAAAATCCTTGGTATCCCTGCAATTGTTTTGTGAACGAAAAATATGGAAATTGAACGTATTTAAAACCAGCAACAGCTTGCATAGTTAGTTACACTTCACATTTAAGGTCCTCCATAGAATCCAGAGGCACGTACGTACCTACGTACGATGGGCGTACAGGTACCATTGCCACACCAAAAATGTGTGGTGTTTCTATACTACCTTACTTTACATCAGTGATTTTTCTTAAGCAACATACATCTAAAGTAAAGTGATTTAATATAAGTACATTTACTATGGGCGTCCTTTTGGTATTACTAACGGTTTCTAAAAAAATATTGGTTTACTCATTGTCCTTTGAAAATAACCACAAAATTACCAATCGACATTGGATGAATAGATAAGTCTATTGTTCGTTGTCTCTTTTGTATATTGGAACGCGACGAGCGACCTTTAACAAAGTCAAATTGTTTGCAGCCTGATGTACCAAACTAATCCAGTTTAGGCCAATCACTGGAATCATACGCTATAGTGCCAAAAGCTGGGCCAAAACAAACTCATTTAAAAGTGAATTATTTGTCTACAAGCTTAGTCGATGTCATTACATCAGTAATGATAATGAATTAATGATTCATTGCATTACGTAAACCACCAGCAAACCTGAGTCGTCTTTCCTTATACTAAAGTTCTTGGATAAACCCGAAGAAAACTACAAATGTTTAGATTAACATGGCACAATTATTTAGAAGAAAGGTAATGATTCTATGGATTTACATATTGCTCTATATTGTGGTGGAAATATCGTCGACATCAGCGTGTTATATACCATATTATTATGACTTTCCAACTACTAGTACAACCACAACTCAGAAACCAGTGGAGCAAAATGGAAGAAGACCGTGCAATATCTTTTGCTGGATCAGAAGAGTTGGATTATTTATAGTGCAGCAGTTGCTTAGTGACGAATAAGTAATAATTTGAACACTACTGGAACGCGCCAGGTGACAGGTGTATACTACATCTGTAGCAGGAATTCGAATCTGCTATATTAAATACTTATCATTATACCCCGTTATCAAGCGGGCAGTTTGGTGGCTACCTAACATTAGTGACTCAGCCAATGAAACTGAGCAATTTTCAGAAATATAATTTTGGATCCCCCAGTCGCCTCGCCCCGCGCCCCTGTACCGCGCGGGCGTAGTCTGAGTTATACGCTCTTCCTATAGATACTGACGCGTCGTAACCTTGGAGTTCGTAACTTACGCGAATTCTTGTTAAATGATAAAGGATACGTACCTACTATAGTAGTAGCAAATTAGGTGGCACACCCTCTCGCATGAATTGAGTTTTAAGAGTTCTCGTAAGAAACTTGAAATTAGAAACGTCCCAGGTCTCTTCCAAATATGAAGTCACGGTTTTGTTTTGAAGACTGTTTCATTTCAAAATGGCTTATGAATGCGTAAATTGTAATATCTGTATTTCATTATTGTGTTGCATTTGCTAGGGGATTCGTATAAGTACGGTAGGTTACTTGCAACGTTCTCAGAAACTTCAGCGCCTCGGGCCGTTACCATGTGTGAGGTAATCATGATATTAATGTGTATACAGCATGTTTCCAAAGTAAACCCTCCATAAACCACTATAGTTAGTTTCCCGGGGAGGGTCTTTCGGCGTTTTAATTGTATACACTCACAGCACAGTCAATATTATAATTTTGTTTATTGTTAATGCATATAAATATGCTTTGTGAATGATATGATTTCCTTCAAATTTTTAATACCAATTTATATGTGTAGTTATTTATTAGTCTGTTTAGGAATTATTACGAATTTCCAAAAGTTGTGTTTTGCAATGACTGGAACTTAATAGATTGGTTATCATGTATTAATTTTGGATTATCAAATCATAAAGCGACATCGAGGAAAGCCTATGTCCAGCAGTGGACGTAGATGACGATGATGATGAATCAACATTAGATTCTAGATAGCGTTTTGTTTGTGTAATGCAACATGACGTGGCGATTGTAGAAAAGTCAATATGTTTACTAAAGTATGATTCATTAGCCTGACCGATCTACTACGGGTATACGCCAGTCGGAAGCGTAATTGTGAAACAACTGAGTTATAAAATTGTATAATATTTAAATACGAAATTAATACATTCGACAAGCTTCGAATAGACAAGGGTATAGCTAAAGATGTTTCAGTTATTCGAGATAAACTCTGCATTTACAAGAATGTCTATATTCATGTGTATTTCGATGACAATGTCGCTTGTATCAGCGTATTATGTACCTTCGTATTATACGGCTTCGACGACAGCCCAAAATGAGACGACAGTGGTGGTGGTGTCGAAGCCTTGCCTCATTTGGTGCTGGATTCAGAAGGTGGTGATATCTTTTTTGCAGCAATTGATGAGTTAAACTTTATAAATCCTGAAATATTCCATGGAATACAACTTAAAATGGATGACTACTGTTCTAACTGCTTATACTTAGAAATAAAATAGACATTACATTGATTATTTTGAAGTTTCTTTGCTCATAAACTCGTTTTCCTAAAATAAAAGTTTAAGAACAACACATAGAATGTGTAAAGTTATTTCCGCCTACCCCATCAGACACAAGCGTGAATGTGTGTATGAATGTAAGTATGTAAAATAGAATGTGGAGGTCATTTTTTTTTTCTTCAATTCATTTTTTATCAAAAAGTGTAGAGAAAAGTCAATTAATATCATATTATGTACCCAAGTGCTTGGAATGGACAAGTTTAATACTATTCAATATTGTATATACAGTTCGTTGCAAATTTTTATTTAATGATCTCATTTCCTGAACGTATTCTACTGAACACTTTTCCCCGAAGGAAAGAAACAATATTATTTGTCTTACCTTTGCGACAGATTAATCTTATTAAATACAGTTAATTACATAGAGAGGGCAAAGCGAGTGAATGGAACCACGAGGCGGTCTTCATTCAGCTCCTAATGGACCATTGTTGTCAACAGCTCTCCCTTCAGACGAGGGTGCTTGGGCCATTAGGAGCTCATACGAGAATAATACCTACGATGACGTCATGAATCTTTCTATAGACTATATATTTTTACTACCTACTTATATTATAATGTCTCGTGTCGGCGCGGAGTCTATTGAATGTTCTGATTGTTTTAAAGTTAATTATCAAAATTCAAATTATTACAACCTGTATACTTATACAACATGTTCCAAACTACGCAAACATTGGCTTTCGATGAAAAACAGAAGAATAAAACAGTAGCCTAAATTAAATTTAAAATCCTACAATAAAAGAAAAGCCGGAACCAATTATCGATTACGTAAAATAGTAAGTATTTTGAAATGATACTAAGTACCTACGTAGAAAAAATAATTTATCGTGATAAATAGATATTAAACATTTTTTATTACGAAATTATGAGTACCTACAACCTATCCTTATAGTCCAATATATATTCCTTTATCCATTATCCAAGTATTAAATAGGCCTTTTTATTATATTCAGGTCAATGTTTATACCACAAAAATGTGTAGGTTATCCGTATCAACATCTGTGTAAATCTACAGATCATGTAGTTAATATTATTAAGCCTTCCCATTGACTTCTGTTTAGTAGATTAATATGCTGATGAGGTATTTGTTTAGGTTCGTTCACACTTCAGTGAACATTATGCAAACAATTTATCTATCGAACATCGAATACCAACAATAGGCACAAAAGTTTGTTTGTTAGTTATCTATTCGTCCCTACCGGCTCTTCCGGAGTGCGTATGGCGGAATAATCGCTGCAGAGCTATTATAAAGGCTATTGATTTCAGAAGCACCTACCTAACCTACTGTACAATTTATTTAAATGAGTATGGGGAACCAGTGTTAGAAGTTTTTTTATGTATTTATCCAGCACCTGGACGTTCTGAGCAGTTATTACCTCACGTGCACAGAAACCTGCCTTTTTACTCTTATCAGGCTTCGCCCCAGAACAATGGCCGATTGTTTAGCAAAGGCATATAAAACATTTTCGCCAGAATTTCCGGAGCAACAATTTTTCAGGCAGCGAAGGAAAATATTCGATATCGTCAGTTAACCTTTTACGCGTCCAGCATACGCACTGCTTGGGTTTATCATGTTTTGACGTTGGAAGTGAATTTTTGTTATATAAAAGTTAACCAAAATGGAAAGTAAGTTAAAATGATCACTATTTAGTAATTGTGTTTGATCGATCAGCTAGCGCTTTTTAAAGAGAACTTAAATGCAAATAACTCAAAAATAAATGTAGTCAAGGGAGACTTCAACGGTCATAGGTGTACTTCGATTTTACGCAAAGTTGTTTTATTTTTGTCCGATTTTGAGTTTTTTCATATTCGCTTAAACTCTGCATTCAGTGGCAAATCAATAAAGCTGACATCCCTATGAAAGTTTTACATTTTAGACGTATAAAAATGAAAACACGAAAATGAGATAAAAGATTCATATTTAGTAACTTTCTTTCTGAGAAAAAAAAACACAGGTAAAAACTGTTCAAGTTACACAAGAATGTAACAGAAGAATGTTTTTAATGTCGAAATGATGCTTTTAGTTATGTCTTATACGCAGGAACGCTTTTTAGCTGCACAAAGTGGTAATTATCTTATCCTTAATTATTCACTGCAAATCTCATAATAATAAAACATAATCTGTTGGGGACGGATGTGGTTGGACTTTTATGTCAATTTCATGGAATTAATATGTACTACGTAGTACATATTAGTTCCATGGTCAATTTTATATTCGCCGACACATAATAACTCACACTTCACTAAAAAATGAAGCGAATGAAATGAAAAATGAATTCACTAAGCGTAAATGTTGCATGAACATCGCTTGATCGCTCGTGCGAAAGAGAACTTATTCTTTTGTCATAGATTATAGGAATTTTCATTTGTTACTTTGTGCCAAGATTTAAGATTAAAAAAACCTTCTTATATTAAATAAATTTGTGTTGAATGAAATACTTTTACTTACCTAGTTATTTTACTTAATACTGAATTACTTTCATTAGGTATTATTTAATTAAAAGTTATAAATGGAAACTGAAATAAGGTACTATCACGGGTTGTACAAAAAACTTGGTAATATACTTTGTATTTATTGTATACTTGGTAATATATACTTTGTATGGAAAATAAAATCTAATTCTAATAAAAATGTAGTTCTATAAAAAGCTTCGGTTATGTTGTTTCTAAACTACTATTAAGATTTGTGATCTTGGGGGAGTTTCGATCGCGATAAAGTGCAAAGTGCTTCAAGTTTTAGGGTAGATACTGTAACTTTAAATAATCCTTACAGAAACACTCATCTTCACCGTCTTATCGCTGGCACTATCAGTGAACAGCTACAAGAGCAAGTATTTCTCAGACAGTTTGGACACGGAACCCTCCCTCTCGATACTGTACGCCCGCGACAAGAAAAGCGACAAAGTCACCAACGAGTGCCTCATGGAGATGTACCCAAGGAATCTCTACAAATACCCTCTTAGGATTGATAGAAACGACGTCCCCTGCATCATACATTGCGTGCTCAAGAAATTCGGCATCATGTCCAACGATGGACACATAAGCATAAAGAACTACTACAGGAGGGTTCAAGCGATACATAGATACGACCCAAGAATCCTGATATCCGACGTTGGCGAGACGTGTGCGCAGAGTATCAACGGAATGAACCTGGACCACGACGTTTGCAGAAAGGCCAAAGTGTTCAACGACTGCACGCAACTGTATGCGATCACGTTTAGAGACTAGTGGCCGACAGAACTTGTATTTATTTTTTCATTAAGTTTTTAATAAATTTGTATTTTTAAATCTTTAAAAATTTTAAATCTTTAATTTTTAAAAATTAAGACTTTGTAAATCGTTTGTTTTGCTCTTTCAATGAACCAATATCCGTCCACTGACGGGTTTTAATCAAAATAATGGAAGGTAATATCAGGCTAGTGGGAGATCGCAGTAAATAGAACATTGTGATACAAGTGAGCTAAGTTGACACACGAGGTTGGAATGCACAGCACGAGCCGAAGGCGAGGGTGTATGAAGCCGAGATAGTAAAACTTAATTGGGAGGAAAAAACTATGTTTACACAAATATTCAAAGTTAAATAAGAAGGTAGCTACTGAATGTGAATTAGTTGAGCGAAACTTATAATTGGATATGACAGACATAACTTATAATGCAGATGAGTAGAGATGGCTTCACTAATAGATGTTTGAAAATGTTTTATTCGTTTCATTTATTTACATATTTACACCAATTTAATACAGGCTGGTAAACTCAGTTCTCAACTACAAGAAGTATTTTGTGCGCCAACATTCCGCTGAGTGGTTTTGAAAGTCTCAAGTTTATGTAAAAGCGGTTGAGACAGCACAGGTTAGGTACCTACTTGACTATAAATGTTTTATACTATCCTTTTTGTAGAATTGATTGGGGCTAACAAAATCGATAAATGAAATACGACACTTAATAGCGGTTCTTGTTAGACTGCAATCCCCACTTTTTCCAATACGCAAAATGTATTACACTAGTCCGGCCCGATTTAAAAGACGGAATAACCAAAATTAAAGATTTTTATTGTTACTACAGTTATCCTTTCATGTTGTAGCCAGACACATACTCGTACCTACATACTAAGTTACAAGCGCTCGCTAGCTCAGCAAATCTTGGCAAACTGCCGCTTCCAGTTCAGAGTTCTACTTCGTTCGACGATGATCTTCTGAAATCTATTTACTTACTACTAAACAACAATGATAAATAAATAAATAAAATAAATACATATTATCTATTCTGTGTTAAAGGGAACAATATTTGTCATACACAAGACATAATACAAAATTAATTTACCAGTACTTTACAAGTTAAACACTTCAGGTCATCGCCAAAATTGTAACATATTAATTGGTAAACTACAATGAAAGAAGTTGACCCCACGCCTGTAATAAAATATTCTTTTATTGCACACTACACTAGAAAAACCAGGAAGTGTACAGTCGACCGCACGTTAGTGGACACACATTGACCCTGAGGTGACCTAGCTATTATGGAGTTTCAATACTATAAGAAACCAGTTTATACTGGTTTTATTTTCTCTGACGTGGTGTCAACCGTACAAAAGGTGAACCTTACCAGCCATTTCTGTCAGCCTATTGGCGAAAGAAAAATCTTAAAAACTAAAAGACAGTGTTTAAAGATCTGGTTGTCAAAACCAATCCAATGCTTCATCATCAGCCTGTGGACTAGTCCACTGCTGGACATAGGCCTCCCCCAAGGCGCGCCACTGAACCCGATCCTCGGTTCTCCGCATCCAGTCACTGCCAGCCGCCTTACGCAGGTCGTCGCTCCATCTAGCCGGGGGGCGGGCGTCCCACACTATGCTTGCCAAGTCGTGGTCTCCACTCGAGATCTCGTCTACCCTAGCGGTTATCGGTTCTCCGGCATATGTGACCAGCCCATTACCACTTCAACGTGCTCAAATGCTTGTTTCAGTTGTAATCCTGGTCTCGGCGTTGGCTGCGTGCGCGCAGGCTCGCATCTCGGTGATGTACGCGCACGACAAGCTCAGCGACATGGTGGCGGAGCAGTGCTACAACGAAATGTACCCCAAGGGCAAACACGTCGAGGTGCAGGAGTCGGACGAGCCCTGCATCATCTTCTGCGTTTACAGGAAGCTGGGCATCATGAATGCCAACGGTGGTATCAGTTTGGAGATTTATAGGTAACTAGCTGCCTCGTCCGCGTTCTAAAGATATTTCTGATTTGTTTTTCTCTTTGCTTGACTCCTAAGGGTCGTAGCGTGATGTCAAATATTCCACCTCTATGTGCGAAATTTTCGGAAATGAATACTTATTCATTCCCAAAAATTTCGCCCTTGACTTCATCGGTGTACAAAAATCATAACTTTTTACAAGGACGGTGTAATTTTTGTAAAAACTCAGAGTATTAAGGATGGAAATAGGTATCTGATTATTTCTAACGGTTAGAATAAGAGTATATAGCTTGATGCATAGAAATTGGTATGTGGTGTTCCAGGAAGCGCGTCCAGCTCGCGCACCAGTTGGACCAGCAGCGGAACATGGTGAGCGACTACGGCAGCACGTGCGCGGAGAGCGCCGAGGCCACGCAGCACAAGCAGGACGTCTGCAAGAAGGCCAAGGTCTTCAACGACTGCACGCATCTCTACAGGATACTCCTAAAATAACCTCGTTCCCTTATTGTTTAATTAAGCTTTGAGAATAAATGTATCTAGTAAGGGTTAATTTGCGTTTGGTGAGATTTTTTTGCCTTTAACACTGTAAAAGTAAACCAAAGTGCTTTATATTCCGTCCGATCTTTGTAATATCATCTCATGATACTGACGTGGAGCGTTGTAACTTCGGATGTGTTGAGAAATTCTTTAAAAAATTCAATTACGATCTGAGAACTGGACTCGAATTTTTTTATATAGGTAACGGCGCTCGGAATTATGCACACGAACAAACCTCACATAAAAATAAGTGTAATCAAATAATGGGACGGTCAAGAGACAACAAAGACGTTTTACCCAAAACACCTGCAGCTATACCGAGTACAGCCTACCTCATTTTTTAGAAATACACTGGTCCTCTTTTTACTTTTTATAGGCTGATGATGAAGCTTACTTAATCGTTCGCTAAGCGCTAAATTAAGATTCGCTAAGCTTTAGCGCAAGAGTGTCGGGATGTCAATGTATGCTTAACGTTAATGAGCAATCCAGTATGCGGGCGTCGGGCAAAGACATCAGGCAATTAATCCTAATACATGGAATTACATTAGAACTCTCATGATTAAAGTCTTTTGATGTAGACTACTGTACGTAGGTAAGCAGTGTAACGAGGATAGTAGACGTGACAGAAATGTCTATGGGAGGATTACTTAATTATATGCCTATTTCATTCTATTTAGCTTCTTCTTATTCCTGTTTGTCGTAATGAAAATCGAAATAAGATAAAGTGAAATAATCTCTACGCGAACTGTCTTCAATAAGCTAATAATAATGTATTTACATATTACTTACCAGTATCGCACATTTTTGCAGAGTATCTACCAAAAAAAGTTCTAGAAACCATACATAGTGCTTTTCACGACTAAGCGAGGAAACAAAATAATATTATTTTTAAAAAATTCAATGCTCTCTTCGTGGTAATAATATTAAGGACAGATTTTTAACATTTAAGTATACACTTTAATAAAACACAATAACAAAATAAAACGCACAATTATTTAAAATGTTTTATTGCCAATAGAAAAATATCAATTGCCACTCAATAGTTGAGATATGACGAACATAGCTATTTTCTGTATCCAGCACCAGATGGAACAACCCTTCTTCTGGGGAACCTCTTCATCTTCCTCCTCCTCAGGCTTGGTGGTGGTCGGAGCTGGCGTCGTGGCTGCCGCATCTTCTTGACAAAACGTATATGACACCATTAAAGACGTCACAATTAAAATAAGCGCCAATCTGAACAATGTTAGCTTCATTTTGTATTTTTAAGCCGCTTTTAATATTTTTTTGATTTGTATGTCTATAACCTAATGGCTATTTTACTTTGAATGATAAAATGTGTTTGCTTTATTACGTATCTAGATGGAAATGATCGTTGTGTGGCAGATTTAAATTCTGAACGCAATTTAGATGTCTATCGTAACTAAACTACATACATAATTTTAGTACAAAGCATCGATGTCAAAATATGATATTTTATAATGGTTTGGGTATGACATTAGATAATGATGGTACAGGTTGTGTTGGAAGCAATTATTAATCGTAATTACATATACTGTAGTTACCCACATGTATTTCGTTCATTATTATGTAGATAAACCAACAATTATTTCATTGCATTTTCGGAAGCAATTTATTACAATGACAATTTTTTATTGGTCTTTATACTGATTAGGGTATTGGTTGTAGGTATGTAATTTATATCATTGTTTTATATTTTTCTTCGTGTGTTTAAAGACATTTAAAAATTAACTTTACACTTTTTTTTTAATTTACTGACGGTGGGGGTACCGAAGCCACGAAACTCACCAGACTTCTACTGCGAAACTTGGCCAGTTAGTAAGGACCCTTTCCAATATCTTTTCATTCCCTCTCAAAGTGCTCTGCGAATGAAAATAATGTTTATAGAAGGGGGAGGGCAAGTCGGGGCAAATTGGTGAAAATTACAGCTTCCATGAACAATGCTGGAGGGGAAACTTGCGCGTAGTTTTTCTTTCAGGAAGAATGAGACAACACTTTTTATTTTTTATTGAAGTTTGCATTAGAGCAGTAATTTTTTTATTGAAACTTACGTAAGACTGCGTAGTACTTAACATTACAATCATAAATATAAAATGTCGTGACATAAATATGCATGTGAATTGTGACTACTTTCTGTAGTCACAAATTGACTTGAGCTAATAAGGAAAAGTTTATTATAATAGCTCATACTCATTCATGCAGTTTTTATCATAATTGTGTTGATCCAGAAACAAACGAATAAATGGAATTAAATTAACAATTGACAATTTTTATCTGTATTAAATTGTAGTGTGAATAAATACTTTTTTCCTTGTTTATAATTAACACCAAAAAAATAATATTACAATTTTAGCAAATAAACGAATTTCATTTCAATAATTTAATAGATAAAATGTTATAATGTCGTCTTGTCTTCGTTCACCGATCATGCATTAGACACCGTACTCTAGATTTTAAGTTCTGTCTAATAAATAAGGTTTTAGAAAGATAAAGCCTTGATAAACATTGACGAAGGTAGCAAAACAACATCATCCAAAGCTGTAATAACTTAAATTGAACTTGGCTTACTTAAAACGGTTTCTCGGAACAGAGGACAATCTACGTTTGGCAAACGTTCAACTTTGTAATTGCCGTTTGATGGATGATTTCGTAAAGTCTTTCTTCCGTGATAAGTCCTTATTTTATGGTGCTTTGATTGGTATTGGATTTGTTTCGCAATATTTCTTCACCCTTTACCATGTCTATGATATAGTAAATAGGACGTAATTAGGAAGTCGTGGTAGCCTTGTTGATAAAATAGGTCGCACGCATCTCGTTCATGAGATCAAGGGTTCAAACCAGGACCCTTACCTATATACGTAAATCGGAAGTTACTACGGTTTATTATCATACTAACCATATTATCTTTATTATATAGTAGAAACATGGCGTGCGTTTTTTGTTTTTGTGTCATTTTATGCGTAAATCAACACTGTTTCTATACCACTTTAAAGTTTTGAAATATTTCGACTGGATAAAATAAGCTCAGCTTTAAACGGTTTGCACTTTAATCTTAATACCCTGCCAGATAAGGGGTTTAAATTTTATTTGTCAATTTATACAATGGTAACCGTTTTAAAAAATATTTAAAGAAAAGTGAGATTTATTATTTTTATTACTAAACCATTAATTTAAAAATGCATTTAAAAACAATCCTTAATTGCATTGTTACTTTAGCCGTACAAGTAATAAATGGCACCCCTAACGCCCAAAAACGCCGTCCTCCATAGTCGAAAATAGTTTCGAAAGTGGATTAACGGGAATAAAAAAACGCCAGACCGCCTCCACTGAGTTTAAACTTTGGCCATTCGTGACATAAAGTACAGTTACATGGAATGAGGAGCAGCGAGCCACGCTTTACCCCTCATCGATCACTTTGTAACGGGGAACGAACACCCTGTATGAACCTAACTGTTATATACGCTCCGTCTTTTATACCAGTTAGACCACAGAACACGGAAAAAGCTCGCTACGCTCCCATGGTTTATAGTAATCTATGAGTTAGACAGAAAAGGGGCACGCTTTACCTAATAATCTTTTTTTATATACGAGATTTTTTGCAAGCATGTATATTATTGGTTTGTACAGGTGAGACTTAATCTAGCCACTGCTGGATGTAGCCCGCCTGCGTACTCCGATGCCGTCGTCGGAGGTCGTCCTACACTATGCTTGCCCACTCGTGGACTCCACTCGAGAACTCGTCTACCCCAACCGTCATTGGTTCTCCGACAGATGACACCAGCCCACTCTGGCTTAACTGTTTGGGCTTTTAGAAAACATTGGTGGAGGCGATACGAAGAGTCTTATGTATAACCCAACCACAGATTTATCCTACTAATATTATAAAGGCGAAAGTTTGTAAGGATGTGAAGATGTGAGGATGTTTGTTACTCTTTCACGCAAAAACTACCGAACAGATTTTGAAGAAACTTGGTACAGTGATAGCTTATATCCTGGAATAACATATAGGCTACTTTTTAACGCGGACAAAGTCGCGGGGCGTCCGCTAATACGCCCTAAGTAACAAAACGCCTACGTAGAGGGCGCTGTTTCACAATGTACACTTGAAAAACTTTTATACGCGGGCGAAGCCGCGGGAAAAAGCTAGTAAGTTTATAAATCTGTGAACCGAATACAATTTCATAAAGAAGAAGAAAACCACAAATAATTTGTGTACGTCAGTTCCATAAACAGTTGGCCTGGAGTATGAGTGAATGTTATTTAATTAAAGTACGACCGAAACTAAAAACAAGTATTGCGATACGACAAAACGCGAATTTCCCATCGAATTCGGTAAGTTTTCTTGTAGTAACTTTCTTATTTCCTTTGCATGTTACAACACAACCGCTGAATGCGAAAATGTGCATAACCATCTGGCGGTGCACCAAAAGGAAATACACGAACTCAATGTCGCAACAATGAGGATTGTTTCGTTTTTGCCTCCGCAATTGCCTTCGCAGTTGGCTTTTTATAAAGAGTCACCGCGAGCCAGAGAGCTGGGATGCATTAGATTTGTTGTGGGCGGTACCAGTGTTAACTTCTGAAATCGTGGCTTTTCCATTATAGTTCCTGAGTCCCAGGGAACGGAAGGTAGGATACGTATTTTGTTTGGATACATGTTATTGAGTTTGTATTACTTTACCTTTGATGTAAATACAGTATTGGTAGTATAATAAATAAGAAAGAGGCTGGTAATCTATTGGGTTTTTCAAGATTTTGTCCTTGTTTGTGCGCATTTAAGTCTGGTTTGGGGAAAAAAATATTTCGGACTTTGGATATTTTGATAGAGTTGATTTTTTTCAAGGTGCATGCGGGTAAATCTAAATATAGGCGATTTTCTCTAATAATATAGTAATACTTTACAAAACATACTCATGTTTCGTATTGTGTAGTTCGATTATGAAATGCCTCCTAATAAAAGTTTCTTTGCTACATTTACTTTACCTATTACGCGATTTTTTTTTCTGTATTTTTCCCTGTTGAGAATTTTGTACGAAAAGCAACAGGACTGGTCTGTTGGCGTAGTGGTAGTGACCCTGCCTACTGCGCCAAAGGTCGTGGTTTCGATTCCCACCCGGGATCAACATTTGTGTGATGAGCATAACTGTTGGTTTTCGGATTCTGGCCGTGTGTAAATTTGTCCAAACATTATTATTATTATTATAGTTATGTTATAACACTTCGATGTCTGTTCTTCCGTGTGCTTCTCAGCAGCTCCTAGCTTAAAATTTGGCTCAAAGCTTTATTAAATTTTACATTCTGTATCCAATCTGTTTTTATGGTTCATAAATCATAAAGTACTTTTATGTGTCTCAACGTAAAAACTTATCAGTCTCCAATCGAGTATCAAATCACGAGTATCACGACAGTATTTTAGCTGAGAAATGATATAAAATTATGTGGTTAAAAAAGAAAATGACTTTTCGCCATAGATTTTAACGACGCCATCGTGCTGCTCTTCATTCGCTCACAACGAAGTAAGTAGAACAATTGGACTATATTTTCACATCAAAGTAGAGCAGTCAATCAATCAATCAACAGCATATTAACATGTTCCCACTGTAGTCCACCACGCTAACCCAGTGCGGGTTGGTGGACTTCACATGCGCCTAGGAATTTCTTCTTCGGTGTATGTAGGTTTCCTCACAATGTTTTCCTTCACCGTTTATGAGAGCACTCAGTAAATATACTTAAGTTTCGAGAAAAAAAACCAATGGTACATGGTCAAGCAAGACTATTACTTACTCTGTAGCCAAGCCCCGGCTTAGCCATGTACCATTGGTTTTTGATCCCCGGATCGAACTTCGAACCTTTCGATATGATGGTCGCGTCTTATCCCCGACGCCACTGACGCTCTCGCGAATTAATCAAATAGTGAAGTGTATAAGATAAAAAGGTCCGTATTTCATTCATTTTCAGAAACATGTTACTAGCACAGGTTGTGGCCTGCCTCCTGCCGGGTTACGTGTTGGCCGCTCACCTCGCTCGCCCACAGACCTCATCTGGCACCTTGGTTGACTTCACAGATCCGAAGGTATCTCTATACTAAATTCTTTCTAGGTCTGTGATATTAAAACATACTATGTCTAATTAATAAAAGAAACGTTAGAAGTGTCCAATAGATAAACCAAAGAGTTAGTATACTAGCTACAGAGCGCGCGCATCGCTCATTGCCCATTGTGCCAAGTGTAAGCAGGTGTTCTTTGGACGCTTCTATTTAGATTTTTTCTAGATCGTTCTTTTCCGTGAATCGTGTTTACAGCTTGTCACTGCACATTTCACCATGATTACTCCAAATCTAAATAAATATCGGCGAGAGCAACAATCAGCGCTACTGACGTGTTGTGACTAGTAGCGTCGCCCCGAAAATTTCGAGACTGTTCAGACCCGTGCTTACAGTTCAGACTTGCTAACGCGCGCTCTATGTATCTAACAACTCTCTGAGATAAACAAATAATTATATAATTATTTACGGGTCTTACACACGAACAAGTTTTAAGTGGTCAGCTCGTGACCACGGCCAGTGTAACCTGGTCGTAACGTCGAGCAAAGGTAAATAAAACTTGTTCGTGTGTTAAAAAATAATTATATAGTTGTGAATACAAAGCGCGAAGTCTAAAATGTACTAGATAAACAAATACCTAGAACTATGGCTGACTGACACATTGATACCAGATAACCACAAGTGCAAATTAAAAATGTATTTTTCTTTATCGACCATAGTACTAAGGGAAAAGGAAGCTAGTATTCTAATCGCGAAAAAGAAGTTTTCAAATTTTCGCAAAAATGTGTAAGAATTCCTGTCATAGGAGTTTTGTGTGACGGTTTACTTTATTTCTAGGTGCAAGGACATCTTGACGCCCTGGTGCGAGTGGCCCAATCGTGCGTCATCAAAGTGCGCGCCACTCCCAAAGACGTGAGAGCTTACTTCACCAACTCCCCGCCCATCACCCGGTCGGGGCAGTGCTTCGCCGCCTGCATGCTGGAGCAGAGCGATGTTATTAACCATGGAAAGGTTTGTGGTGCTTCTAAGAAGATCTGTTCAGAACGAACCAAATGAGTAACTCACTCATTCATGCCATGACGTTCAGTCATCGAGTGAACTCGACTCGCTCTCTCGCTCAAGCGTTGGTTCGAGCAGCACGAATTCTTTAGGAAAATTCAAACACTAGGCTACTTTTGTAGCTGACTATTATACCAGTCAACAGGTTAAACTTTTATGCAGCTGCCAAATATTATTAACCAGAAGAACTTTATTTCCCTCTAGGTGAACAGAGAACTCCTAGTCCACCTGGCTAGTCTTGTGAACGGGAAGAATTCCCGCGTCGTGAGGAAGCTAAGCAGCATCTCCCGACTCTGTCTGGACAGCATCGAGGGCATGTCTGACAGGTGTCAGCTGGCGTCAACATACAACGACTGCCTCAACGAGAACATGATAGAGTTCGGCTTCCCTCTTGACATTGCTGAGGAGGCAGTCAGGAAAATGCCCTTTCATTTAATACAACCCAAGTGAGTGCATTGTCGTCTATTCTAGTACAGTATGACTGATAAGGAAAGCTTTAAGATTATTGACCGAGTGATCCCGTCAAAGAACTTTAGGTCAGGCCAGTGACCCGAGGCGTGTCAGGTACCTATAGCCTGCTACTGTAAATTTCGTCAGTCTACTTATTTTTTCAAATTATGCGTTTATTAACTACGTACGTTAAATAGCTACGTATTAGACTATTTTAAACAAATGACTCAATTTTTCTTCCTTGAAACACCGGCATGGCAAACAGAGTTGATATTGAGAACCATCAGGAAAATTTCACGTAGATCCTGGTGCAGAAATTTTAAATTAGATTTTCCATCCGCCGCCGGGAAGTTGAAGCGGAAATAAAAGTAGATTAAAGACTTCGTGAATCTTTAATTGCTATGCAGATTAGTTTTAAACACGTCTCCACCTTTCACACTTATCGTGGACTCGTTTTTACCGGTGACTTCTGACCCGTGGCATAGATTTATTATGCTTTAAAGAATGAATATCCATGAATTTTAAAAAAAAGCTACTCCCATATGGATGTGTAACAAAATCATTTTAGGGGGTGCCAAAATCGTGCCAAATGTATATCGAAATTGATACTCACTTACACATTCTCATTTTCAAACTCCATATAAATTTGTATGAGCAACTTCCTCCTGCTAATCCGCTTCATTTGTCCGCACCCCCCCTGATTTTGACACAGAAATTTTCATCGTTTCCCATACTAAATTTGCAAGATGCGATCTCCACAGGGAGCGCGCGCGCGACAATAGAGGTTCGAATCTCCTTGTGAATATCTATATCTATACTAATAATAAAGAGGTAAAAACTGAAGGATAATTTGCACGCTTATATGTTGTGCAGAACCAAATGATAGCGGGGTGTAAAATACACCTAACGCCTATTGACAAACTTTAAGACCAAAAAACTGGCTTGATTAGAACGGGTTAAAAATTTTTGAATAACTTAATTGAAAAGTACACTTTATAACTTGGATGAAGTCGCGAGGCATCGGCTAGTAAAGAATAAAGAGACATGTTGGCAACACCAACAAGTATTTTCATAACTATAGTAACACTTTGTAAAAAAAAATAGTTATCTCTGTTTGAGCTTAATTTTCTGTGCAAAATAAAGAGAACAGTTTAATATTGTGAAAGTTACTTTCCTTTCTACTCAGCGCTCCAGAGCAAATGATTTGTGATCAACAAGAAATATTGTTAAAACAATGTCATCTTTTGATTGTCTAGAAAACCAATTTTAAAATAAGAAAACTAAGTTTTCTAGATACAAAGTATTATTGTATTAATCTCAACATAAGTAATTTCCTGATCTATCTACGCACAGCCAAAACTACAAAGTGTAGAAAGCTGAAATTTAGAACATAGGTTTATTTTTTATCGTAAGCATCCACTAAGAAAGGATTTTTGGAAATTTCAACTTTATGGGAGAAAATGTGTGGGGGGAGTGACTTTTAACGACGAAGTCGCGAGGCATCCGCTAGTACAGAATATAAGCTATAATAAATAACTACCACACGTTTCACCTAAATCGGTAGAGCCTTTCTACTCTAAACATTCGTCACTTTCTCGTATTTAAAAAGTCAATTTATTATAGAAACAATTGAATGATGAAAATGAAAATTGTTTGTTTGTTTCAGTTTACCAGCAGAGTACAGGAAAAATTATTAAAGAAGTCAAATTATTTCTTTGTTTCAGTTTGCCATCAAAATCCAAGATAAACTATTAAAAGAAAGCAAATTATTTTTGTTTCAGTTAACGTTACATCAACTTTTTATAATTTTATATCTAAAACATGCCAATTCAACTGTTGTCTTCTTTAAAAATATAAAAACTTTAATTAAAGTCTAAGTGTATCTTTTTTATTTCCTGTAAGCATCAAATTAATATAAATTAAAACGAAAACGTTCATTTTCATGTCACCTTAGAATAAATTCTAGAGCTTGCCGGGTATATAGTCCCCATGGAATTTCTTGGCGGCTGAATGAATATAGTCACAAATTGTTTGCACATCGCTGACAGTGTTTATAGTCTATGTGTGCGTAAGCGAGATGGAGGGCTACATAGAAATGTCAAAAACTTGAAAGTTTGATTCCGTTGATCGAATCGATGAACCATTTCTTGAAATTGAATGAGCGTCTCTAGTGAACCCCGCACAGCTCCCCCTTTGACACCAAACATTAGTCATTGCGCAGAAATCAGCTAACTTCACACAGCCGCCTCTGATTACCCGGCTACATTAACGTGTGAAAAGGCACTAAGAATAATTTTCTGTGGCCCAACATAGAACGTTTTATAGGCTGTTGATTTCATTTTATTTTGTTCAGGCAGACAGGTCATAATTAATAAAAAGTTCGGTTTACGCATCAACACTAATCTAATTTATTGTACTTGCGAGTATTTCCAGGAAGGTTCGAATTCCGCGGGCGCCCACCAAAGACATCCTATCTCTATGAGTATTTCATTGCATTTCACAAAAAATACAGAGTTCTTAGACGATTTTACCGGTATAAGCGGGTGCTTCCAGACAACTATTACTAGTACTTCCTAAGTACAGTCAAGGTTCATAAGTGCAGTATCAGTTTCGTAATTCAATAGATTGAGAGACCAGTTTCACTTACGACCTTCTATATATCAAGTAGTTTCTGTACCCACACATCCACTAAAATATTCCTGGATATTACGATGAATTGATAATTTATTGCTATTACAGGTTTAAAACACATTATTGACTCAGGTGATCAGTTACATCTAATAAATGACTCTTAGCGTGGTACTGCACTTATGAACCTCACTGTACATTAAAAATTCCACGGTGCAAGAAAGCTCTTTTGAAATTAAATCCTTGCTACGTGCCAGAGCTGCGCCTCGGTTGTTTGAAAATCGGATCCTCTCCCTGTCGTCTACAAATCTCATCTTCGAAGGGACCGCAAACATCCACGCTGTTTGCTCGGAACGATCTCGAACTATGGCAAATATAATAAGAATGAAAGGAAGGCGAAGGGAGGCTTTTAATATGACAGTCAATATACATAGTAAGTATATTATGTTTGGGCGTAATATAACGAATCGAATAACACAATAACAGATATTCAATAGAAATACAATATTCCTGCTTTTTGACCCACAGCAATATTCGCAGATACTAAATTTCTCAGAAACTTGTATTCCGTGATAAAATGAAGCCTTAGTTGTTCTATTTAGTTCAGTTGTTACAGTGTGATTGAATAACAAACAAAACTCAAAGACTTTAAAGAGCATAGTGACTTTGAACGTCCAAAGGCCACATACTTTTGCCTTCTCTGACGCAAGCAGCAGTGTATGATGACGCTGCTATAAGGCAGTATATTGGTCATCTCATCACCAGACCTCGCACCTTATAATACTCACCAGTCTCAGATTTATGATGATAGATACTTCAAATGGCTATACCTTCGATCATCAGGTTACCTAGCCTTGTCTGTATATTATTGTGTGTTCCTTTACACGGATGATATAGCTGGAAATTCACAGAAATATAATATATTACTAGCTTATGCCCCGCGACTTCGTTCGCATTAAAAAGTATCGTACCTATGTGCTACCAACTTGCTCGCGCGGCATGTAAATTTGATTTGTAAATTTTTGTTCCCATACATACCTTTATATCCCTTTTCACCCCTTTAGGGTTGGAATTTTAAAAATCCAAGTACACCAGATTTTAAGTCAGACCACCTGCTTTCAAACAAACAAAAAACCCGGTTCAAATCGGACCAGTAGTTTCAGCGTGATGCGGGTACAAACAGACAAACAGACAGACAGACAGACAATAAATTTTTTGAAGTGTTTTGTGGTCAGATAAGCCTAAATAACGTATTCCAAAAGGTTTTTTTTTAATTCCTTCAATCTGTACGATTTACTCCCGTTAAGATTTTATAAGTATGTATAGATTATATTCACAGAAATTTCTGATTGAATCTCAGAAGCTTTAGAAGTAAGTGATCGATGTAAAAGCGGGAGACGGCAAATAGAGGCAATTTATCGGAAACAAACAGCTAGATGAAGCTGTGCAAATACGGGAGCTTTTATTGAACAGAATTATGTTTGCACGGGGGGAAGGGTGGGGGTCCCGCTCGTGGTAAATCATACTTAAATAGGATTATTATTATAATTTTATACTAGTCCCTGTTGTTTGTCGGTTTTAAGATGATAAAAAGGCCATTTATAAATAAAAAGAATGTGTATGATGCTACTAAGGAAGGTACCACATAACAGAAGTTTTTGGCGGAATCTTCTCAGAGATGGTTGTCTCTTTTATTTAGTTGCCCTATAAGTTTATTGTGTGGGAAAGTTAAATCATCATGTCAGCCTTTTAGCGTCCACTGCTGGACATAGGCCTTCCCCAATGAACGCCCGGTCCTGAAAGTTAAATAAAAGCATGTAAATATAAATAAACAAATATCGGGTTGTCAAAAAGCGGGTGGAATTGAATTATTCTCCGACACTCTGTGCCTACTAGCATTTTGTCCGATGACTTTTAAATTCAACGTAACGAACAACTAGTTTTACCACAACTCAAGTTACCCACATTATATTTTCACCAATAATATTCGTAAATAGAAAACTCTCAACATGACCTCTTGAGCTTCAAATCGGACATGTCAAACCACAGATGACGAGGGATCCTCAATAGGAATTCATAAAACTACAATATTTGCAATATCTTTGGTGAAATATTTTATCGTGGTATTTCATTTACATAGGTCTAAAATAGATGCTGGGAATAAAATGAATTGCATATTTATTTCAAGATAGAAATTTTAATGTCCAGATCTATTGCCTTATTGCCCACACATGTAGAATCATACAAAGCTAGTAACCCCATAAAAATTCTTTAACTAATTTTCAATTTCCAGATCTGGTTTCCACTACAATTATAAAGCTCAGATAAACTAAACGAGCCCTATCACTCTAGCAGTCCCCTGATCACCCTTTACGCAAACTGGAACAAATTTAGATGCCAACTTCGCGCAGCTACGGGGTGCTCCATAGCAGGACCCTCTTCAAGCCGGCCGGCCCTGTCTGACAATGGGCACTTGACAAGCCCTTTATTAAACCTCGCATAATGGAGAGACAGACTGCAGAAAATAAATATTATTCTGTTTGTTGAAATACTCTCTAAACAACAAACCTCGTTATTCAAGGCCGAATGTTCTGGAACGAATGTAAGGCGAGTGCAACCCCTCCTACATGGGGATACAATTTTTTGAGATTTAAAAGTATGATTTTGTTTGTAGAAACACCATCTATAATAAGCACACGGAGAGTAATCTCTCAATAATTTATACCTAAGTGTATTTCTTTGAGACTGCTGATGAAAAAAAATACAGTCAGCATCAAATATTTGTAAGCAGTCGAGGGGACAAACATTATCTACATCTAAGTGCTCATTATCATTAATAATATTTATACAATAAAAGACAATATTATGGTAGACATGATGGAGTTGAAAAGAAAGTAATAGCGTTTAGATTGACACTTTAATGAGCATCAAAAGATTTTCAGTTCATATTTAACCTCTTGACTGCCTACAAATATTGGATGCTGACGTAACCTATGTAAGTATTAAGAAAAGGTTAAAAAATAAAACATCATAAAGTATAATTATTTAAAATGTTTATTTTGGACGTAGCTGTTCACTAGATTTTTCATTGTAAATTACATTATTATATGCAATTTTTTTCTTATTTTCCTCTTGTTTAATTTAAGTAGGTACTCAAATTGTTTTTTTTACATTAATCAAATAAACAACCAATTGAAATATTACAGGTAAGTACAGGCTGCAAGATAGCACAAATTATTATTTTAAGTAGATCGTTATATATAATGCTTATAGGAATTTTTACAATATAGTTTTTGATTTTAAATATAGGTACAATTATAATTCTAAAAATGATGATCTTTATTTGATAGAATTTCATGGGCTTATTTATACACTTCCAAAGAAGCAGGTGGAATTATTCTCATTTTCCAACCTAATCATGATAATAAGTCATAATCCAAGGTCTAAGTCATAAACCTTTAATTTATATGTATGTGTGTAAATATTATAGTATATATAGTTTTTTTAAGTTTATTTCAACTGCCTTTTTGATGTTACTGTCTTCGCACCTACCACAATCTATCTGCACTGCCCAAAGGTTAACTGGTAGAGAATGCCTCCGGCATTAAGTTCGCCTCTTGTACAATACATGTGCAATAAAGTTTAAATAAATAAATATCATATTTTATTATTACCTTTTTTCCCTTCTTCTAACCTGTCAATAGTGAGGACACACAGTATTTTTTTATATATTATAAACATACAATATCTTTTTGTTAGTGACTGTACATAAGTAGGTATATGTTGGTATGCTGACAAGTGAGCTAGGGTAAAAATGCTAGTGTATAGTTACTACAAGCTTTATATTCTTGAGTAGGTAGGTAGACGCAATCATCCTTTTACTATAAATTAATTAATTTTGAATACAAAAACGAACAACAAATACTTCACAAAATTACATTGACGCTACAATAACATGAATTAAACACTACTCATTTAATTATTTATCATAAATAGCCAGACATTACACGACATAAAAATGGTGAGTAAATGATATATCAAATGAAATAAATAATACTCTTGTAAGAGTACCTATTAGTATTGTAAATGTTTTTTCTTGTTAAATAAATATCAAACATCCGATGACTTTTTAAAACATAATTAAAAAACACATAAAAACCCTGCGCGTAAACCACGTCTGCCTAAACAATGTCACCAAAACAATATAATATAGTTGAGTGTTGCAGGATAAATCGTGAAAAATCGTACGTTATCTGACTTTTGTTTCTAGGGAAAGAATACTGTATGGTACAATACATGGAGACCGAGTACATAATAGTATATAATTTGGTACCTAAGTACATTGTTTCTGCATAGTCAGATTTCAAATCCGAGACCATGGCTCTGCCAAGATGATGCCTACAATGTCGGCATAACGGGAACAAAAGGCGCAAAATGAAATAAGCCGATACAGCAGATGTATGGTAGAAAAAAGTCGGCACAAGGTTCATAATTATAACTCACGATGATACTTCAGTGTGATTCCAACATCAAAATCATTCAAGCCGTTTTAAATACAGGGATACAATAAAGAATCACACTTTCATACTAGATCTAAAACAATACATTTGAACAAAAGATTGCCCACCGTTCGCTTACGCATTCAGACAGAGCAATAATTTTATATATCACAAAAGAAGATCTTTAAGATCTAGCTATATCAATATTCAATTTATGTAATAGTAAGAAGCGATACATTTTGACAAATTCTTCTAATTACTCGTACATATAAAATGACAGTGTCTAATTTATTGTACTGTAACCTTACTTTGCTATTGATTTTGGAAATCTGCAACTACCTCCTAGAATACCATACACGACAGTTCCGCAATTTTGAAATTTGTAAAGTACAGTCTTATCCAAAAAATCAAGGTACCGTATGCCAACATACCACATATTCACTACCAAATCGAATCGAAACCAGAAACAAGATGGACTTTTGCTATAAACGATGAGCTGGGCGACATTTGCCAATATACATCAGACCAACAGTTATCAATGATATTTATCATTTGACCCTTTACCGATAATGGTGGCGCAGGTATATGTTTAAGGCTGATCTAGGCCTAATACTATTTTACTTGATTTTACTATTCGAATCCAAGCTTTGTTTAAGATTTTTGTGAACTCATTTAGTCGGCCTAAATATACCGAAAACTAGTTTTGCTCGTGTATATAATAAAAGGAAATGATGCTAGAAATTAATTAATGGAACATCCAGCCTCCGAGAAAACAATTCCAATTGTTCAATGATACTTTACCATAATAGTAACTGCCGTTAAGAAATGAATTAAGTTGGTAAGTACTTTTATAAAATTATTATTTGTGGAGTTGAGTTAAAAGTAGGATTGAGCTTAGATTTAGGTTTAGATACATCTCACTAGAATGTGAAACACTAATATTTGTAGTAGCAACAGGAATATAACTACCATTTAACAATTAACGTATTGTTGGATAAGTCCACAATAACGCAACACATAGTTGTAAAATTGTACCGATATGATGGCTCTATCAAGAATCATAAAAATAAATATAATTTATCCGAAGATAAGGAAATAGGCGAAACTGAGGCGAAATAACCTTAAATGTAATCATATGACTAACAAGGGAGAAGGCGTATGTACATTAGAAAGCTAAAATACTAGAATTAACTTTCTATCGCTACTAAAACATTACACCGTTACTCGATGCTTGAAATAAAAAGGTTACCAAGTCTGCGAAACTTCAACCTAGCGTAGCACGTACATATACACGCTTAAGTATAAGAAATTTTGCAGCATATTCAGATTCTCGATCAGTTCAGAAGATTCGGAAAAAATAACGCTAATAAGCTTAAGTTTTTTTTCAAACTATTCAATCTCATCAATCACAGATACAACTCTTAGATTAGATACATCGCATCTTATTATAAATAGGTGTTAGCTGACCAGAGCTAACAAAGGCATAAAGACCAAGTCACTTCAAATCTCCTAATCAACGACAACCATAATCCACTTTGCACGCAGGTTTCTCCGGATAGTTTCGCTTCAAAGTGTCAATGATCTTCATGTATCTCTGGTTGTTGATCCTCTCGGCTCTTTTGTGGCGGAACTTGGGCTTAGACGCTGCATGGCAGAGGAATGCTCCATCCAAGACCACCATGCGGTACTCTTGGAGACAGAGTTCTAGCATCTAGGAACAAATAAGTACAGGAATTAGACCAACAAGCTACGGATACTAGGAGTTGTCGTTCGGCCCGCTGTCTCCTATCCTATGCTGTCAGTGCCCATCTGTACTTACATCTTAAACTTAGTATACATATATATACTAGGATCCAGGAACCAAAACAGTGCAAGTATTGAAAGAGTTAAACAGAGTCTGCCACCAGCACCTATCTTTCCTTTTTTACCGACTTCCAAAAAAGGAGGAGGTACTATGTTCGGCTGTATGTCTTTTTTTTCTTCTTCTTCTAGTAGGTAGATATCATTCAAATTCGTGACCGAGGTTCCTCCTCTGTGCGATTCCACATCTAATTTGCCTTTAGAGACTATGCTAAAATTAATATTAGCTATTCATTTCCTAACAAAAAGGAGAAAATATTGACATTTTAGATGAGTTTCTCATAACAACGCAGTTAGTGATTAATGATCCTTTGACCGCAGTGAATAAAAATCCAAGTCTTCATTCATGACAGATTAATGTGTTTGGATTCTTAGCTTTTTATTTACAAACTGCACTATAATATTGCTGGAGGTTTATCTATATAACATTAAAACACTCATTAAAAATCAATTAAGTATTATATTTGGGTATTGGTAAAAGAATATCACAATTTGTAATCACTGGAATTGAAACCATACATTACGAAACATTTGTGCTTAGACATCAATGCAGGTTCGTTTTTATATTTCTCCTGAAAGTACAACGCGAGCCCGCCATATCTAAACGTATTGGCTCTAATGGACCGACGAAACAAATCGTGATTGTATTCTTTCAACATAATTTTGAAGTTCTCAGGGCAGTGAACAAGGAAGCCGTCGTTGAGGATCACATATCTGTACTGTTGAAGGCATATTTCCAGCATCTAGGAAAGTAAATTCTATTACTATCATAAGGAATCGAACGGACGGATTCGCATCGAAAAGGAAACCGCACATCGAACGACCTAATGGATGCAGGTCAAAGTCAAAATATTATTGCTTATGAGTACCACCGTGTAGGTACTTATACATGTAATTTTTTATCTTTCCTTCCTTCCTAGTCGTTAGCGCTGAAAGGAAACGCAAAGAAGCGCAAAAAACTTTTTTATTAAAAAGATTTGGCGAAGCTGAATTAACCAGGCATCTTTGTCATTCAAATAAGCTTTATTACAAAGTTGTTTTTAATATGATTTTTACATTTTCTGCCCGGCACAGGTATTCAAGGTATAATGATATGATGGCCATTACCTGCGTCATTTTGTCCTGCTGGCCTTCCCAGGAGAGCATCTCGCTGTACCAGGGCTCCATGTGCGTGCCGAAGTAGAGCGGCTCCCAGCGGTGGAAGGGATATTCCCGCCGGGTCACCACCAGCGGCTGCGGACACACCACGCGTCACTAATGTCTAATGTTGCCCCGCGCACTACATACATTCTTATATACCTACATACATACTTTTAATGGTTTCTCTGTTTTTTATTATTTTAAGTAGGTAGATACCTAGTAGGTACTTTGTATGTTTTATTTCTTTTTAATTTTATTATTGTAATTATTGTTGTATATGTGTTTTGTAGCAGTAAATAAATATCATTCTATTCTATTCTACATACACACACACAAATTCATACATAAAAAAATAGGTCGATTTCATTATTTTAACTCCACATTTTATGTAAACGTCATAATTTATTACGTTGACGAAACAGCTGATCACTTTACTACCTTGTCACTCTAATGTATTCGCCAATGTGTCAACAACATTAGAGCGACAAGCTACGTAAATGTATACGAGTATATTTATAACGTTGACCGAAATTAGATAGCTATGTGATACTATGTGAAAACCGGAAGAAGATCATTATCAGACCTAATAAAGTAGAAAGGATAACACGCCAGAAGCCATGCATAAAACGTCCGCACATGGCGACGTCGCAAACAGACACCTTCTCCCCGACCCTCGATCCGCCGCTTGTCAATTTGCGAGATTGGAGCTCGCCCTATTTGCCGCGATATTGACTGTGTACAAATATTTTTCCACCTTACAATTCATAATCGAAACTGGAACCGATGACTTTATACATAGAGGAATCTGTACTATACGAATGAGCTTCCTACATTCAAGTTGAGATTGAATCTAGTTATACATAGAAAGTGTATGAACCTGAGACCAAGACTATAGGAAGAAGGTGGTAGGTGACAGGCGAAACCTCTGCATCTGGCATGGCTCTAACTCCCCTATTATGGATTTTCCCTCTTCAGACCGTGAAATGCTGGATCTAATAGTTTATATCTAATAATAAACAACAATGCAGTGTAAACTAGGACAGTTGACTATTAATTTCCATTTAGGAACAGGAAGTTGAATTCCTAAAATGTAATTTCACTGTCACGTTGATTGTTCGCTAAAGTTAGGACACGCGCTGCCTAACAATTATAATCTGTAATTAGTATGAAGCCGTGACTAGGGGGTAGTAGGAGGATTTAGGATTTGTGGGGAACAGAGAGAGTACTTATTCCTAGAAAGAGGAATACCTGGTATCCGCGAGTTAATTAAAGCGGTAGGGGATTAAACATGTTTCTTGAATCCACCGTCTAATCAACTTAGGTTGCTTCGATTTCTATGTTATCGGAGTAAGTAAACTAACAATTATGAGCAAATTTAAAACTACATCTTACCCTAAGAAATGATTGCTCGCTCATATCCGGGCTCTCGGTAAAAAACGTAGCCGGAAGCAGGTAGTTGTAAAAGGCACTGGTCAAGGTTTGGAGGCTCGGATTAGAAGAAGATGATGATCACACATAAGTGTCAACTCACCTGGAGCAGATTTGTCGAAGGTTTCTTCAGCCAGGAGCGGATCCCGGGGAACCGCTGGCAGTGTGAACAGGTTCTCTGATGGAAATACACCGCTCGGTTCATAGCAACCATCCGAACCAATCTATTGCAAAGAAAAATAATAATATTTTAGTTACGAATGCTCTAAACCTCAATACCTGTACTTGAATATTACTAAACTTGTCAAGTTAACCAGAAAATATCAAATTCGCCTAGTTATCTTTCCAGATACAAAAAAAACATAAAGAAGTCGAACAATTCATACGTGAGCAGATTTTGAGCGGTATTAATATGCGGCTATAGTCATTTGGAGTCCGCTCTTACCGTTAGAGTATCGATAACGATTCATCATATTATTAAATCATCACTACTAAATAAGAGTTGTTTTTCGCGATGTAACTCTTCTCATCCAAAATCACTCAATGTATTGGTTGGGAAGTAAATGGATTCTTCTTTGTTGGATAAAACTTGTTCTTCGGAAAAGTTGCGGGCGAATCCGCAGGGCACCGCTTGTGTTATACTGCTTTAAGAAGAAACTACTAAACAAATAATGTTAAATTATTTCGGTATAGATGAACCTACGAATAGATGAACACATTTTTCACGTGAAGCTTACAATAAAAGGTCAACAAAAAGGGCAAAACAAAATAATAACTATAACATTTGTTTTATGAGATACTATTGTGAAGATATTCGTGAACATATTATTGTGAGAGACACAACAATTTATCAACTTACGTGTCTTTGTCGCGCGGTATCTCCTCCCCCCTCTCCACTTCAAACAGCGGCACTACAAAGACAGTCTTAGCGAACAGACAACCTTCGTCTCGTTTCTTATCTCCCATAAGTTGCCTCAGCATTGTTACGAACTTCGAGGCTAATCCGTCGCTCGGCAGCAGTTCTATGTCTGACACTAAGAAGTAATTCGTCCTTGAAGCCTTTCTAGCTGCGTTTCTACCGACGTTTATGGGATATATCATGTTAAACTCGCGTCTGTACGTTGGAAGTTCAAAGTTCTCCGGGCAAGAACAATCGTTAAATGTCAGGCGAGGTGCTGCTGTCCTTTTTGTAGGCATTCGTAGCATCATTCTCTGTATTTTGCTTTTCCGAGCAGATTCAATGTACTGTGCTCTATTCATTTTGTTTAACATTTTATAGTTCTCTATTTTTCTCCTCATCAACTCTTCTCTTGTTAAATTTGACACCGTCGGTGGCTGTGTAGGTATGACCAATGGTTCCCTTGCCATTTTTGGCAAAGCGCGCTTAGGATAGAATAAGTGAAGTGAAACTTTTGCCATTCCCGAGTAACAGTGGCAGAGGTGGTTTAAGATTTGCATCGTGATGTCCATATCGAAATCCGGGACATAAACTGCAACGCTGATCGGACCTTCCCAGGACCTCGCTATTTCTACTATGTGGTACAGGAATTCTGGTGTTGCTTGAGTGACATACGTGACAGTGTTATATTTGCTGACATTCGCGTAGGCAGTGCCTTTGATTGCATTGTAAATAACTCTGTAAGAACTATTCTTTCCAGTTTCGGGGGGCGTCTGTACTTTGAAGGTATCCCATTTGAGTTTATCCGGCAGGCCATAGTTGAACTGACAGTAACTTGTGTTTTCGTTAGGTTGCTGGTCCTTGAGGAATGCTCCAGGCCTGTAGGTGAAGTCACCGGCACTGGGCGTGGTATGTATATGCCTGAACGCGTACAACTGGAATATCGCAGTAAGGATCACAATAAGAAATGTGATCATTATGATTGTGGAGTGCCTTCTCGAAAATCTTAAGGAATACACTCCGAATATCCGAAGGCATCTCATGCTTAACTCTCATTGTATTTATTTAGATCGCGTCTTCAGCATGCATTGCTTGTGTAGACTACCTAAGTACCTAATATGCTGTTCATCAATCTAAAAGGAGAAGAAAGGCAAAATGTAAACAATAAAGTATGTTGAGAAATAACAACAAATCGACAATTGACGCAATCCAAAACTTACCTAAAGGCTGCTTCACTGTTAATTTAAATCACTCAGAAGATGAATAAAATTGTTTTTGTTATGAATTCACCATCACAAGAGAGGAGTTTACTTAATCATCACAGAATTTCACTCGAATATAATTT
Organism: Metalampra italica; assembly: GCA_949699065.1. Lineage (NCBI taxonomy): Eukaryota > Metazoa > Arthropoda > Insecta > Lepidoptera > Oecophoridae > Metalampra > Metalampra italica. The sequence continues at coordinate 5,398,488 of OX452989.1, forward strand.
TTCCGTCGGAGGTTATTTTGACAGGTATGCGCGCGCCGGACTGGGCGCTGCGTACAGTTCGGCTGCAGGAAAATCAATATTTTCACCATGGAGACTTCTACTGTCCATTTAATTCAAAACGTAGATATTTTTGCAGCATATAGAATTGTTTCAGTCGGAAACAGAACTCTAGTGATATGGAAAGTACGTCGTCACATGAATTTTTATAACAATATCGACTTCCCTCTCTTGCGACTTCTCATTAATTTTTCATGCTAATATATGCTAGCCGATACGTCACTACTGCCCCGTCCACCCTCATTGGTTCCACCTTCGTTTTATCCGTTTTCCCAAGGCATTTTCTTTTTTCTTTCTTTAAGTAATGTATTGGATGGAGAACCTCACAATGAGATGCGAGCGTATAACTTTGTATGGAGCGCCTTTCCCGCAGGGGCGCTACCGCGCCGATTTAGTGGTGGCTTAAATCTCCTCCTTTCGAATACAATTATTATTTTACCCAAGTATTTTAATGCCGCGACACGCCGTATTCGCGACACAACTAACTCTCCTGTCGCACGACTGTGTATATAGGCTCCTTAACACAGCCATGTTTGTGACTTCACATCAACTTTGATTCCATAACCAGGTTCCGGAAATACATATCTTCGGAATAGATTGCTGCTTCATTTGTACAACAATGTCAAATTAATACTCGTAAGCTTACGAATTCAAATTAGATTTCTTTAACCTGTCGCCAGTTGTTCCCGTTGCGGAAATTTATAATGAGGTGGCCGACCACCGCCCAGGTTATATAGAACTTGTAATGTAGCCAGTATTGCCTCTGAGCAAAGTGCCGGTATACTACAGGCTGTTAAAAATGCTGAAATAATTTTGAGAACATGCTCTGTATTGAAAAAATATATATAAGCATCTGATTTATTTTTATACTTAAAGAAAGTTATGACTATTCCAAGTTTTTGAAATACTTGAGACTTTTGGCGTATCACAGACACACGCGGCCTGCGGCGCGCCGCAGGCCGCGTTCAACAATGTTCCGAGGGTTTCCGAGATTCAGGCTTTTGTGAAAATATAGGATATATGATGCATTTTATGTCACATACAGTAATCTCTTAAGAAAGTTTAAGAATAATGAGTGAAATCCAAAAAACTGTTCAGCTCTATACAAAAAATTTGAAAGTTGAAAATGACAATGTTCCGAGGGTTTCCGAGATTCAGGCTTTTGTGAAAATATAGGATATATGATACATTTTATGTCACATACAGTAATCTCTTAAGAAAGTTTAAGAATAATGAGTAAAATCCAAAAAACTGTTCAGCTCTATACAAAAAATTTGAAAGTTTAAAATGACAATGTTCCGAGGGTTTCCGAGATTCAAGCTTTTGTGTAAGTATAGGATATATGATGCATTTTATGACGCATACAGTAATCTCTTAAGAAAGTTTAAGAATAATGAGTAAAATCCAAAAAACTGTTCAGCTCTACACAATAAAAATTGAAAGTTGAAAATGACAATGTTCCGAGGGTTTCCGAGATTCAGGCTTTTGTGAAAATATAGGATATATGATGCATTTTATGACGCATACAATAATCTCTTATGAAAGTTTAAGAATAATGAGTAAAATCCAAAAAAACTGTTCAGCTCTATACAAAAAATTTGAAAGTTGAAAATGACAATGTTCCGAGGGTTTCCGAGATTGAAGCTTTTGTGTAAGTATAGGATATATGATGCATTTTATGATACATACAGTAATCTCTTAAGAAAGTTTAATAATACTGACTAAAAACCAATAAACTGTTCAGCTCCATACAAAAAAATTTGAAAGTTGAAAATGACAATGTTCCGAGGGTTTCCGAGATTCAGGCTTTTGTGAAAATATAGGATATATGATGCATTTTATGACACATACAGTAATCTCTTAAGAAAGTTTAAGTTTATTGAGTAAAATCCAAAAAACTGTTCAGCTCCATACAAAAAAAAAAGAAATCTCAAATAACTTACTAAATAATAGCTTTATCAAAAAATGTTACATGACATTAAATATTGCTATATAGTAGAGGAACACGATGGCATGTTTCTTTTTTCAAAATTAGGTACTTGATTTTTGAGCGGCGCTAAGTTTAATGGAGCTTCATTTTCAGCCCACTGTGCGGCGGCGGCCTGTTTCCATACGCAATGTATGTGAGACTTCAGACACGCGCGGCCTGCGTTTTCATATTGAAGCTGCGGCCTGCGATAGGCCGCCACCGCATGCCGCGTGTGTCTGGGACAGTCTGGGATACGCCTTAAGTTATAGCTATACGTGCCCGCAAGTCCAGTCACGCCTATTGTTTCGCATTTTGGTTATCATAACTTTTTTTAATAAGTACCTACCCTTATCATCCTGAATCATTTCTAATTTAATACTGAGTCACCAGAAAAAAAAATCAATCATTTTTCCACCCTGTTGGGCGTGTGGTCGACTGTACTGCAGAGTTCTCAACCACGGCGTGACAAGTAGCGCAAACTCAATTTAAACTTTGTTTCTTTCACTCTTTGGGGTTGTAATTGCTGTAGGTATCACTTTCGTAACTTCATTGGACTGACATGGCTTCGTGGCCCGTTGGGTTGGACTTCGATATTCCGTTATATCCTTCCATAACATCACTAGTCACTACATACTATAAAACAAAGTCGCTTCCCGCTGTCTTTCCATCTGTACGCTTAGATCTTTTAAACCACGCAACGGATTTTGATGCGGTTTTCACTATCATTCAGATAATGTATTCCGGATGGTTTATAGGCACTTATCCCATGCGGGCGAAGACGCGGGGCATCCACTAGTACTAAATAAAAAGAAGTAGAGTTTATAAATTTTGTGCACACCAGCCTGTCAGCTAAATCACAGCGATGCAGCGCTACCTTTTCCCTTGAGAAATTCTTTGAACGCTATGAACCGCAAGGAAAGCTTCAGTTTGATGCTCGATGGGAAATAGCTTCCGGTATATTCAACTCGAAACCGGAAATCGGTAGTTTCAAGTTTCAGCACGCTACCTCACAAAGCAACACAACACTTTTCGAAATACCAGTGCATTTCCAGATATCCACGTAAGCGGTAGAAACATGAAAAATATTAAAAGGATTTTCAAAAAGAATGTAAATTTTGTCAAACCCCTATACAGAAAAGTTAGACCTTGCAATAGAGTTAAAAATAAAAGGGATGGGTTCAATTCAATGGGTGTTGATAGTACGTACAAACTATGTGGCAACGGAATTCATGTCAAAAGTGAAATATTCAGTGATGAAGGTATTGATTATAATTTTGTAACCATAAAACATAAAAATATCATAAATGAACATAACAATTATCTTCCAAATAGTGTTTATGATAAACCTTTTAGTGTTAGTACGAAAGTAAATTCTAAGAAAGCTCTGAAAAGCCTAAGACTTAAAGGAGACACAAATGGTAATAATGACGCGGTGAATAGAAGATCTGTACAAGATCGCAATATGTTAGGAATTGTAGAGAGCTGTAAATTTCATGCCAATAAAGAAATAGAGGAAGAAGATGACACATCTAAAAATAATCCAACTATTGTTCACAAGGTAAGTTATATGTCACTTTTCTTAGTGGAGTGGAATTCAATTTTAATTAATTAATTACTTACATACATATTCTTTTTGTATTTGAGAATAGCTTAGAAGTAGTCTATAAGCGACTCGTTATTAGTTTTTTTACGCAGTATTCATAGTAAATGTAAAAAAATTGAAGAACAAAAGAATAAAGAGCCTCTATAAGTGAACAACATCTACCTCCGTGGAATTATTGTCTTTTGGTTCAAGGTACCAGACACTTGGCTAAGAGTATACCCAGACTCAAAGGGGCAAAATGAAACCATTTGCTCGGTCATCTTCAGATGTGCCGTCTGCCAGATCGGACTGGTTTCCTTCCTGGTCATTTGGACGATGCTGTGGGTTTTCGTCATACACTCTATCGAAGGTAAGCAGACCGTCGATTGGTTCTAAGAACATCATTATCATCAGCCTCTCAACTTCCACTGTCAGCCTTTCGACGTCCACTTTGTTTTATAAGAGGGTTTTATTTATGGCACTGTACTGTAAGTATGCATCTTTATTCCTGTTTGTTGCATTCTTTTAGGACCGTACGAAGCGCAGGTGTCCGTGGATTTTGAAGACCAACAAAATCAACTTATCATTGACCTTGCAACGGAACTTCGGCAAGTAAGTGCCTGTTACTTACTTTCTCATTCAAAATCTATTCGCCTCGTTGGTCTAGCGGTAAGAGCGTTCGTCTCGAATCTCCTGGGTTCGATTCCCACCTTGTAGGATATTCGTATTTGTAATGTTGGTGAGAAATATAATTCAATAATAAAATTAATACATAAGGGAGACCTCACCGCGTCTTCCTCGGGAGCGGAGCTAGCCCGGATGAGAGCAGTTTCCACCCGCGAGTCAGGGGCGTGGCTTCATGCCCTCCCGTCGCCTCATATCGGCACGCACCTGGATAATGTCTCGCTACGGATAGCAGCGGCGCTCAGACTGGGTTGCAAGGTGTGTGACTCCCATCGGTGTAACTGCGGGGCGGAAGTTCAGTCATGCGGACACCACGGACTTAATTGCTTAAAATGCGCGGGGAGATTTCCCCGACATCACGCACTTAATGACATTATTCGCCGCGCACTGGTTTCCGCCAACATCCCCTGCGTCCTAGAGCCCCCAGGCCTCAGCCGCACAGACGGAAAGAGACCCGATGGACTCACACTTGTGCCCTGGGAGAAAGGCCGCTGCTTACTGTGGGATGCGACTTGCGTGAGCACCTACGCAGCCTCACATCTCGCGCGGACTACCCAGGTAGCGGGTTCAGCGGCGGAGTGGGCAGCGCGCCAGAAGCACGCCAAGTATGCGGACCTGGCGCTTACTTACTTTTTCGTGCCCTTCGCGGTAGAGACGTCGGGAGCGTGGGGACTGGAGGCGAAGTCGTTCGTGCGAGAGGTGGGGAAACGCATGAGGGAGCACGGTTGTAACCCCCGGGCCGAGTCGTACCTGGTTCAAAGGATATCCATGGCGATTCAACGTGGCAATGCAGCCGGCGTCATGGGTACCTTTGAGCCGGGTACGATTCGCAGGGGCATTTTCGACTAAATTTTTATTATTATTTTTTTATTCAAATTGTCATCTGGTAGTTTGTTGTCTACATAAATGAAGTTTGATGCGCAGACCGTTTACTATAATTTTTATAGATTTTCCAAGCTATGAAAATAGAATTTACTGAGCACACTGAATTAGGTATCCTACGTGACATGAACTCTATATTTCATAGACAAGACTTCATCATGTCGCTGGATAAACTTTTGTATTATTTTTTTCAATATTTCAATAGAGAAACTCGATAAGCTGCGGACTTGATCTCTGTGTTTCTATCTACACTACGCTATAGGTAATAGTATCAAAATAAACGAGTTTATTCTTAAAGGGAGGCTAAGACCTAAAAGGCTGCTACAAAATAGCTTCAACTGTCATTTTTATTTTTATCCTTTTCTCAAAGGGTGACTCGAATATCGTCCTATAGCGTTTCGACCAGATTACATGAAATTATCTACGAGTATAACCTACACGAGTCATGAACTAAGAAATAACTATAGGGTAATATTTACCCCCAGGAATTACGCCACAAATTCGCGCAAACTTCATGGAATATTACACGGCACATATCAAGCATTCCACACTTGCTACTAATCTGAAATGCCTACAATGCTCAATGCACGAGCACTTTAGGCATGCTGAGGCAGGTATTCAGATATTGAAGTTCACCTCAAATACTATCACTCAATGCTATTTATTGGTATTTCAAATTCCAAAACCTATAATACCCTGGTTCGAGCGGCGACATTTTACCTGCAATATTGATACCGCTCGCAGCCATGATTTACTTACGTGTACTTCATACTTTACAAAACGCCCCACTCACCTAGCACGCACACTAACAAAGCTAGAATAGAAACATACGAAAGTTGTCGGGCGACTGATGTATATTTGCGATTCTATTCGTATGCTGCGTAGCTTTGTAGTGTGCGTGCTAGGTGAGTGGGGCGCTTTGTCTAATGGGGCGTATTACAGATTTTTACCTTAAGTGAATATTTCCTCATTAAACTATTTTAAGTATATAGCGTATTCTTAGCGCTATGCTATACTTGTGTAACCTGACTTACGGTAATATATTAATTACCAAAGCACCGTCCTGCAGGAACAGTTCTCTTACGAAACTTTCTGGAAAAGGCGAGATCCCTTGGGATATACGCAATGCCGTCTCATTTACGCGAAGTACCTGCTTCCCTCTGGTGAATATTCAAATTTCAGCCGCGTGACGCTGACGTGTGGAAATTGGCACCAAACATATTTTCTCGCATTCCCCGCCATTTGATGATAACAGAACCAACGTTTTGCTGAGTGGCGTATTTTGGCAAATTGAATTTGAAGTTCGAAGAAGATTTTGGTTTTACAGGAATACGAGTACCGAAAACATCACACAAGAGATCTGTATATTATGTGTTACCTACCAATAATTGCATCAAAACTCAGTTGGGATGGAAGCCGTAAGGAATGTGTACCTCACTTGACAGTTATAAAGTCTAAATTGGAATGATTTCATCTCATAACGCTGACTGGACCTTTACAAAGCCGTATGCAATCACTAATGATCTCTAACTCGCTAACATAATTGCCAATTCATCATCAAATCAAACTGCTCACGTGCGCTATTCAATATTTACCTAGTAGATAATTGCTTGCACGCTGAGAGCTACCTACTACAACCAATTAATATTTCACGTGTAATTGAGTTCCACTGCCAATAATTGTAATCATTATTGGCATTTAAGATACGAATCGTGTCAATCACTTATTTTGTAAGCTGAGTACCTAATAATAATAAGTTATTATATCCAATTTTGGATAGTATTTTATTTATTTATTTTAGGTAAGTAGGTTAGCATAGTATATTATTTTAATTAGACGCTGTTTTTATATTAATGTCTACCCACTGTCTATCTTAATAAAAAATAATAATAATGTTTGGACATATTTCCACAGTACCGGTACCTATGGTATTAAAATATTAAACGCATACTTATCTTACTTATCTAACAACGGGCGACCACAGAGCGCGGGCGGGCTCATTCCTTTGCCAACGCATCGGCGTTGCAATACAAAGGGGTAACGCCGCAAGCAAGCGTCTTTGGCACCCTGCCGCATGCGAGTGGCGGCGATCTGGGGGATATTTCCCCTTTCTAACATTAATTATATTTAGGGCTTCTTTCACCACTTCCTGATATTGTTACAGATAGTAATCTTAGTGATAAACTAATCTATCAGATATCTCTGTGTGATAGTCTATATAAAATATATAAGATATAGGCAATCAGATACCTGTGAAATCAAAAAGATAAGGCTATCTGTCAGATAACCTGCAGATAAGGTCTCTGGGACTTTATCAGCAAGCGGTGTAAGAGGCCCTTAGTATTTATAAATTTGAATTAGTTATGTATTTATTAATATGACGACGCCTGGTCCGGGGGCTTGCAATCAGAGTGGTCCGACATGATGTGAATCCGAAATAATAGTCGAATTGGTAAACGCAGCGAATTCGTTACGGCGTGGCGCTCCATCCGACGGCTCAACTCAAACTGACTCGTCGGCCATTCGGCCCTCGCTTTATAAAGCTTTCCTACCAGCAGCGCCCCAGCGGCTGTTAGCGACAACTCCCGTAACGACCCCACGACGATGTTTCAAACTTTGCCGATAGATGGCGCCTGTGTACTTGAAGCTCCGACAAATAGTTAATCTAGTTACTAATTTTTATTAATCTCGTTTTTGATCTTACCAACTAATCTAAATAAAATACAATTACTAATAAGTACTCCAATACAATGCGATTATACAACCGTTCAAAATTCGTGTTTGTGTGTAGTTTCCTTATGAAATGTCAAAGCAATAATAATAAAAATATCAAAAATCAAAATTCACGCCAGGTAATTCACGGGCCAGCCAGTAGGTACTACTATATAGAGTTGTAATATCACAAGCTGTGCGGTTAAGGCATAAATTAATAGTTTCTCAAGGGCAGGGGCTTGTCAATTGTCTGTACGAAGCGGACGAAGAGCAAGAATTCCGACTGGAGCAAGATTTAATAAAACTTTGTAATGAACCGCAGTCAAATTCAGACGTCGGATTTATTAAAATTGACTCCTACTACGGTTTTCAATCTATTTTCGTATTTTCACTAAGTTCTTGAAAGAAGGAAATGCAGGCGTTACTTACAGTTAGGTACTTACCTATCTCTATTGTTGACTGTATTAGACTACTAGCTTTTGCCCTTCAATCTCGCCCGCAGCTCAAGTTTCCCGAGGAAATAGATTTTCCTATTTATTAATGTAAAATTAGCCTTTGTATATACGAACGGAGAGTACCTATATACCACCTATGCAAGTGGGTATAACTAACTATTTAACTTTACAGGTTATTATTTGTGGTGGGACTCTTTCACGGCTTATCCAGCCTTGTATCACTGCGACCATTGCTGATCTATTGTGATCGCCGCCTTTACTATAGTTCAGTGTTGAGATTTGCATCCGTTAGGAACCTCAGCATGCTTTTGGCACTGATTTCTTTTATCGGGTTGAACTATGCGGTTATGTTTGAACGAATTCTTGGTTTAATTATAACATGAATAATTCTCATTTATTATCGTTTATTTATTGGCTCCTCATCAGAGAGAATGGAATGTCTGACTGGGTTATTCACGTCGACGCCAAAATCCACCCAATTAGGTGATTGATTTGCATATAGTCGGTAGATATCTACCTATACGTACGAGTTAGAATAGTACTGCTATTCATTGTTTATTGATAAGTACATCTAGATTATTTTGCAGTGCGAGGGTTGATTTAGTATAGGACTCACACTGTACATAGATATCAAACAAACACTACATCTGGAATTAACAATAAAAATTTTAACGGCTGTTTGTTTTTGTGTAAGTAGGTACATTAATTTGGCAATACTTAGTTATTGTATTCACATCTTGCGATAGAGGAAACAATTTGAAAAGTATAGGTACTAAATTATATGAATTTTGGCTCTTTTACGAATATAAATAGAGAATGGGACTAGTTTCTTTGTAAGCATAAAACTTTTCTTGTTATTAGGACACAAAGTACAATATACTTGGACCTTTATGACTAGCTATAAGCCACATTTCGTGGGCGTCTTTAGTTAAATAATAAAATGTATTGCTGCATTCGAAAATATACTGTAGAATACTTTATCTGCAGAGTGGGCGGTACACGATAAGTGTGGGCGGTCGTCCTAAAGAAAAGTTTCTCAATTTTACAAAATACCGCACCCCGTGCATTGATAACGTTACGAAGGAAATAAATCACAGAGTGGGACGAATCCTGCTATTTGTCAGCCACCCATCCGGTTCCGGCTAATGTATTGGAAGGTGGCTCGACATGACGTGCAGGCAGAGTAAAGATCACGAATCCTAACTCTCAGAATATTATTAATTTCCTAGGGGACTCTCGGACACATAAAATCATATAATAAAATGAATACAGTTTAAACAATAACTAAATGGATAAAAACAAAATGATGAGACTGAGCGAAGCGAAAGGTGTGCCAGGAACGCGATACTTGGCGCTCCGTTCTTTCTGCCTACCCCGTCAGGGACATAGCGTGAAGATATCTATGTAAAAAGAAAATATAGGTAGATACTTCAGCAGCTCATTTCTAATACAAATCAAATAAATGAAATACAGTTATACATATAGCCATACGAGTGGGTATTTCTTATTTGTATATTACACCTACAAGGCTCCATTTAGATTACTACACGCAACTAAGACAGTAAGTTGTAAGTTGTGATTTGATAATTACCCAGTTGTACGGAATAGAGACGGTTATGTTTTTGATTTTGATGTTCTAGTTAATTCAATTATACCACGAAAAATATTGCTGACCGAGTTAGGTTAGGTAACAGATGGTCTATTATTAATAGACCATCTGTTATTTACGCGGACTGCATTTTGTGTTATTGAAACACTTCATCAATTAATTTAATTAACTAAATAGTTTTAGGTGCGAACGGTCTTCAGGAAAGGGTTGAATAATTTGGAGGGCTTTTAGTTATATGACAAGTCTCTAGGTATTTATACCGACCTGAATATTGAATGATAAATGATTCATATTTAACGAAATAAACCAAAAATACCAGTTGTATTCCAATTATCATCATCATCATCAACAGCCTATTAATCTCCCCACTGCTGGGGCTCAGGCCTACCCTCTCAACGAGGGTGTTCGGGCTATAGTCCACCACGCTAGCCCAGTGCGGGTTGGTAGACTTCACATGCGCCTAAGAATTTCTTCTTCGGCGTATGCAGGTTTCCTCACGATGTTTTCCTTCACCGTTTGAGAGCAGTCAGTAAATGTACTTAAGTTTCGAGAAAAACCCATTCCAATTATAATATTATATATTTATTAATATTTATGTGTTTGTTTTTAAATATTTACCCTCGTTCTTATACCCATGGGAAATTATCGCATTTCTTCATTTGAACGCAAGTAACTTAATCCATACTTGTTTAGACAGATATTATGGTTTCTTTGCGTGACTGAAATAAATTCGCGAAGCTCTCGCAAGATAACAATAACTATGAATTTTCCTGGATTTTCCAAAGACGAGGTATAAGTAAGGCCCCGTTAGTATTATAAATCGTTCTACGTGAATTGTTATTAAGAGAGTCGTAGGTAAGTAATTAATTTTCCTTTACTGGCATTTGTATTTAGTGATGATACAATACGAGATGAAGACTGTACGAAGGCCTGTTTTCAGCAGTGACGTCAACAGATGATGATGAATGAAGATCAAACCGTATCCATCTTTTTTTACTAGTTACTTGATAATTTAACCTCATTAAATGAATCATTTTGCAGGACATGTAAGTGAATGGTAGATCCATTTACACGTCCTGTTAAATGATTATTAGGATATTCATAGTTAAATTTATGTATCCAAATGATACTAAGTAATTGACCATGGCTATACTGTCCGGCGGCTGAAAGGTTGTAGGTACGCTATTAAATCAAAACCCTGTATGCAAACCAAAGAATACATGCAATTTTTCATCGCTCAAAAATTCTGAGCACGTTTCATCTCAGTTGTGAATGAAGGCAAATTGTGGTTATTTTGCGGGCAAAATTTTGTTATTTTGTGTGTAACATTTTATGCTTTTCTGCAAAACATTTCGTCCCGCAGCGTGTAGTGGGCAAAGTTTTATCGTGACAGCGCAGGACGGCAAAACCAGATTGGAGGCCGAGTGAATGACAGGAATGCGACAGACACTAATTTGGTGGGACAATTTACATAAACATTCTCAGATTACTTAAACAAGTATAAAAGATATTATTAACAGTTTTTAGGGTTCCGTACCCCAAAAAGGAACCCTAAGGGACTGCGCAAACCAAACGGAAATTTGCCCGCGCACTTTTTAACCTCATTGTCAAATGAACCATATCACTATGACCTAAAGAACAAAATCGTATATTGACTTCTGCATTCGAGGTCATTCATACGATTTTGTTCTTTAGGCCATAGTGATATGATTCATTTGACAATGACGTCAAAAAGTGCGCGGGAAAATTTCCGCTTGGTCTGCCCCGACCCTTAGGATCACTTCGCTGTCCAACTACAAATAAAAAATGTAACTACAAATTTTATTAACGATTTCCTAATTGATTGGACAATCCTGCAGCACTAGTCTTAACTGTAGATACTCTAACATTTCACTGGGACCTCTAAATGCGGCCCCAGTTTTGTCGGACATCGGCCTTACAATCTCACATTCATAGAATTCCTCTGAGTGCTCCCTAACATGATTTTATGTTGAGAATGTAGCCACCGAGCGAATAGTTGGCATGGCTGAAGAAATGATTCAACCCTCCCTTTATGCATATTAACTTCAAAACTCATGTACTTAGATAAAATGTAAAAGATCAACATCATCAGTGTCGCAAAATCCTCTGTTGGCTACATCTTCGACCCTGTCCAGCTAAAACATCATATGCGACAAAAACAAAAGAAGAATCTATATTAGGTGCCGTGGAATTGGATATTTTGTGTGTCGCTTACGATAATTTGGTTGAACAGGCTCGAACGTAAGCTAGGTACCGTCGCAACGCTCTGGCGCGTCTGCCTGCCTGTCACCGGTCTGAGACATTCCTAAATAAAACGCATACAAGAAGGGCAACAAGCATTATAAATTACATATTATAGTGGTGAGATGGGTATATAATATACATACATAGACAGGAAGAGCTGGAAGGGAGTGTGCTCAACTATTATCTCGTTAAATATAAAACGGCACGACACACAGGGCATTCTCTTTCTTCCTTCCAACTTATTATGGCCTTCTTCATTCGGTGCCACTTCATCCAATGAAGGTTGGTAGTCAGATGGGCGTTAGTCTCTGTTTTTCGCGAATCGAGCACACTATCCGTAGCAGATGTTTCAAGCGACGATTTCTTGCTTTTCCTTTTCTTTTCGACATTTCCATTAAAAGGAGTCATTTCAAACCGTGAGAACGTCAGTGGTGTCGGGGATAAGACGCGGCCTATCATATCCGAAGTTCGATCCCCGGCTGGGCCATGTACCAGTGGGTTTTTTCTCGAAACTTAAGTACATTTACTTTCTGCTCTCAAACGGTGAAAGAAAACATCGAGAGGAAACCAGCATACGCCGAAGAAGAAATTCTTAGGCGTATGTGAAGTCCACCAACCCGCACTGGGCTAGCGTGGTGGACTATAGCCCGAACGCCCTCGTTCAGAGGGTAGGCCTGAGCCCCAGCAGTGGGGACATGTTAAAAGGCTGTTGATGGTGATTTCAAACCTAACTAGTTTACCCGCCATGGCCCGTTGCTCCGAATGTCTACTTAAAAAAAGGCCGTTGATAAGATAATTTACATGGCGATCAGAAAAAACGTTTTAAACAGACCGGACCGGACACGCTTTCATGTTGCGAATTCTAAATACCCGTACAAAGAGCCGACAGACGCGGGGAGGTTGGTATTCCAAATGAAATAAATTCTACTTCACCACCCCCACTTTATGCGAAAATTGCAGTTGGAGCACGGGAAAGCCGCCATTTTACCCGGTTTATTCAGTGTTGTGTTACCCTATTTTTCCGGGTTTGAACAGTCGAGTCGAAAGCGCTTGCTAATGTAAATACTGTTTGCCCCATTCTATGGTGATTTCATATTTCCTTTTTTACCATTATGCATGCCTTTCAATATGCCATTACATAATTCAATATAACAATACATAAATTACCATTTTGGTAATTTATGTATTGTTATATGTACTGGCAATAATAGAAAGGGACACATTGACCTCCTACTTACGGTCTCCTTATCGGCTCGTTGCTCCTGCTTTATATAAACAAACCTTCTGCTATTATAATTAAAGTCTATTTTTGTGTGCACGTAGTACATATTAGTTGCATGCGTGGCTGTTACTGATTATTTTTAACGAAGTAATTATAATTAAAAGAATAAAGGACATCAGGTTAATGTGAAATTAAGAAGAGTCAGTACTTTTGGAGGTTAGTTTTTGATCCGCTGCTTTTGACGCTGACTGTCATCCGTTATCCTATGTGTCCAGGGTGTTAATGTTTGCTACGTTGGAAAATATGAATAGCACCGTGCTATTCATATTTTCCAACGTAGCAAACAGAAATACTAATAAACTGTCGTAGCAAAGTCTACGAAGCTACGTACAGTGCTACGAGTCTCAATAAACTATTGTAGCAAACGTCTACGGAGTTATGAACGTAGCTGCGACTACCTCCGCCTCTAGCGATGTTATTACTATAATAACATGAAGCTCTCAAGTTTCCAGTTGAACTTATTTGTCGCGGCAACAGCTTGTAGAAACAAACTTGAAGAATCAAGTTGGAACAGTAAAAATAAGAACAGGAATTAACTTTTTTATAGCAATATTATTAAATTAAGTAAATGTTTCGTGTTGTTAGAAGTTATTTCAGATCAGATATTGTATCTTAAATGCTACTACCTACATACTGTGTCAACGCCTGTTGAGGCATAGGTACTTAATAAAGGTTGTCCGGATGAAATCGCTCTTAGCGATAAGACCGCCTACATGTACATTACTGTAGCTGTTTTTCTCGGTTTTGTCTGTAATTTTAAATGTGCAATAAGGTATTTTGAATTGAATTGAATATTTGTGAGAGAATCATCGGCAAATGTAATATAATAAAATAACTATGCACACAATCTGATATTAATTACCTACACGAATAAATGAATGAATGAACAATATATTACTAACTTAACATTGGAAAATGATAAAATTGACAAATTTGTAAGATCACAAGGCTCTAATCAGGTACGGTCGACCGCACGTCAGTGGAAACAATACCAGTATAAATGGTCTCTCATAGTATTGAAACTCTGCTAGGCCAGCTCAAGATCACAGTGTTTCTACTGACGTACGGTCGACTGTACATCGAGCAGAAGTGCTATAATATGACATTTTTAAATCCATTTTTGTTCTGCCTTACCGTTTAACTGCAGCGCATAAAGCAAAACTGTACACGCAGCAAAATCTAAATTTTAAATGTGAATTTAAATTTTTTTCCGGTTATCCCTAAGAGGGCTTAACGACGTTTTGCATTAAGCCTTCTAATGTTGCGGCGATCGTCCTTGGGCCCTCCACCTCCTCCACATAAAGCCGGCGAGCGGCGAGCGGCGCCGGCGCGGCGGGCGGCGACTTCAATTAACAGTGAGAACCGGGTTCAATTTACATTTTAAGTACAATAAGTTACTCTTATAATCAACTAAGTAACTACTTACCTACAACTATCCCCTACGCACATATCTGAGATTATTTATTTATTTCATGTAAATTATAGTACTAATAAAAATACTCGCATCCCACGGCGAGCGTGTGTGAAGAGAACGATGAGACTAAGGGTCGAGACAAACCAAACGGAAATTTGCCTGTATGAATGTGCGAAGCGAACGCTGACGTGCCAGAAGTCAATAGGTATACGATTTTGTTCTTTAGGTTATAGTGATATGGTTCATTTAACAATTACGTCAAAATGTGCCAAATTTCCGCTTCGTTTGAGCAGTCCCTAATAATCACTGAGCGAAGCAAAGAGGTGTGTCTGGATCGCGTCATACGGCGCTCCGTTCTGTCTGCCTACCCCGTCAGGGACATAGCGTAAACAAATGCACTAGCATAGCAGTTAACTCATTAACTCTGGGTACACAAAAAATACATAAATTTAAATTCAAATCAATTTTGTTCATATAATTTTGACGCTTTAAAAATAGTTTGTCGGGACCATTTTTTGATTGAACGAACGCTTAACGCACGGGTTGAAGTACATGATAATGAATTTATTTTCTAAAGATTTGTATAAATTTGGTGTTTTTTTTATTGAACAAGTTGCAAACTGGGGGAAAGGTAGCGTTTTAAAAAAATATAATTTTAAGAAAATACTTAAATTTGAATTTTAAATGAAATTCAGTTTATTAACGTAAATTAGGGGTATTCTCAAAGCTGTCAGAAACAAAACCAAAATAATTACTAATTTAACTTATGACGAGTTAATTGTCAATTTCTTCTTCAAAATTTAAACGCAGTACTAGTGTACTAGTAGATACCTACGTCGATGACACTATATTACTAATCTGTGGTACATTCTAAACAAACATTAGATGTATTTCATTGTCGTTTTGTATACTAATTGAGTCAGTAGTGGAACAATACCGGTACCTTCGAAAATCAATAGATACAACGTTCAATCCATTTTCGCTATGAAATTTCCGGACCGGATCTCAAGCACAATTTATTTATTTGCACATTAATTTTTACATATTTATTGACTTCACTTCCATATTTAGTTGGGGACCCTTGTCAGTTCTATGCGATGTATATTTTTCGGATGTCCATATAAATGTGGAAAGGCTCAGTTACAAGTGCTGGGGTACCGTACGCTTAATTGACCACGTGTAATGGGGTGGCACAGCTGCGATAGGGTTGCTCTATCCAAGATTATAAGAATTTCTCGGCGCTCAGACGGTAGCAGATTACAATAAGATGCACCGAGATATTTGCAACAGGGGGTAAATCCAAAGAATTTATATCTGTGACTGAGTGGAGAAAATTATCGTTTAACATTACCTCATTATCTTCTTCTAAATATATAAAACAAATCCTTGAATATGCAGTGGCAATATGGGACCCTTTTTATAATGTTTATATCGACTCTGTGGAGAGAGGGCAGAAGAAATTTCTAAAAATGATAAGTTTCCGTAGCTATTCGAATTACAACGATTTGCTTAAAAAATTCAATATTCTAACTCTCGAACAGCGTCGCATTCAACTGGAGCAAATATACTTGTACAAAATCTTAAACAATCAAATTGACTGTCCTGAGCTTATTAGCAAAATTAATTTTCGTGTGCCTGCCGTTGTGTTGAGAACCAAGCACCTGTTTTCTGTGAAGATGTAGAACCAATTTTTAGAATGTGCAATATGTACAATGAGCGTTTCACCTGTAGACCCGTTTAATATCAATTTACCTAAATTTAGAAAATACATTATTTCTATATTGAAGCGGTAATGATGGCATTTCAAAACAATTATATTTCAAATTTATATGTAGGTACATTAAGTGCCTACGTATTTATTTATTTTTCTCACTCATTTCGTGTAATATGCTGGATGTAGTTAAGTAACTAGTTACTGACATTAACTTTAGAAACATTATTATTTATATTCGACTCGGTAGTAGATAGCCGACTAATTTTAGATTTATATAAATGCGTAACATGTTGTTGGGATGTATAGACCTAAACACAATACTTATTTTGTTAACTAAATTTATACATTACCGTTTATGTTCTCCTGAATTTTCAAAAATAAAATAAAAATAAAATAAACAAAGTCGTCTTAGTTACAGCATGTATAACTCAAGAACGGCTACACCGATTTTAATGAAACTTGGTACAGTGATAGCATATGTCTGGAATAACATTTAAGCTGCATTTTACCGCGGTAAACGATTGCCGCGGGAAAAAACTTATTCCACGAACGGCCAACAGCTATCCTGAAATAAATAATGACGGGTTTTTGGAAAATTTGCACGGGAGTATTGGTTTCTATAAAGGCAGTAACTTGAAAATTGGAATTGTAGCTACTTGCTTTTGACAGAACGACGTCTGTCGGGTCAGATAGTATATCATAAAATCCATTTGATTATGATAATGACAAACACATTTCGTAGGTTTTAAAGCATTGTTCGGAAGCGACTCTTCTTTACAGTAGTCCAGAATTATGTATTCTGTGTCGCAACTAATTAAAATAAACGTAATGAATTAGGGGCTAAACATATATACGAAGTACAACCCTATTCATGTAATCAATATTGACTCATAAAGTATGTGTTGAAACGGGGTCGTGAAGCGAACCGTAGCTAACACGCGTGGACGCAGAGAAGGTCAACCGTGGGCCGCACGCCACCCCACATGTTCTGCACTTGACAATACCTGCCTAATGGGCCGATACATTCAGTTAAACTGAAGGACATGTTGACTGAAATTTCATTGTCAACTGTTTGTAGTTGTGTTGAGACTTGCAGGTAAGAGAAATCCATTTCGTGAGATTGGTAACCATCTTCGAATCGGAAAATAAAGTCCACTGTCGTAACTAATTACGAATCAAATGGTTTCAAATGGTAATATTTTCCAATTTTGTATCTCACTTACAAACAGACAAAATATCCTGATTCGTATTTCGTATCCCAGTCACGATAAAGGAATTTAATTTCTCGTTTCGCGACCATATCAGTTACGAAATGTGCCCAAAAGAAAAGCCCTCTGGTAATATTTTTTTTATTATAAATTAACTAAACTATTATTTTATATTGCTTACATAAATAGCATAAAAATACATTAGTAAATGAAATATTTTTAAAAACATTATTTTATTTTACTGGAGATCCCCTAAGATAGGGATCTACACCTACCCTCAGGTAGGTGTAGATTAGACTAGACTAGACTTTTGACCAGACCTTTTGTATACGAAATCAATTTAATTTTTTTTTAAATAATTTATAGTATTATTTTAATGAATAATAAATCAAGTAAATTGAGTAATAAATAAAAATTAATTACATATCATGTTTTATTAAAAGGTACCTAAATGTAAATAAAAGGTATAACTTTCCACACGATAATTTTCTAACTCACTCACTAACCTGCTTCTACAGTTTATAGTACTTCTCTTACACTGTATGCTTTTTCTGTCTTCAAGCACTCAGCAACACAGTGCAGCCAAACAGAGAAAGTCCTAATTGCTTACTTAATAAAGGCAATAAGGTCACAAATGGACCAGAAAGCCGATACTTAGCCGAATTAAACTCGCCTCGAGAGCCAGAGTATGGCATCTGAAGTATGGTGTATTTTACCTATAAACGGTTTTGGTACCTACATCTAACCATTCAGAAAAGAACATTAAAAATCCATCACAATACATGCAAGCGTTATTTAAAACTATTCAATTCGATAGCATTATTTAGTAGTTGCCGAGATAATCAGCTATGATAGAAAAAAGGGGTAGACAGACGAAGTCAGATCATAATGGGTATTTTACCATATTGGTTCGGAACCCAAGGATCACTTTCTTCTCCATCCGTCTGTCCGCCTTTAAATACCCCTTTCTGAGGAAGGGGTAGATATCAAGATAAAATTACTTAGAGGTATAAAAAAAATCAAGTCATAGGTAGATATAACGGTCCTTTCTGTTGCCACAAGATTACCATTCACATGCATATGAATAAGGCTCTGACGCATCAACTAATAAACCAATTTGCAACGTTAAATTCTACTATTATACTGTAGTCACTATATCTAACAGGACAAATATACAAGAGGACACAATTATATAAAAATAAATAAAATAAAAATAAAAATTCACAAGATAAGGGTATGTTTTCTGGGAGTGAAAATCGAACATATGACCAAGCGTTCAAGACCGAACCACCGCTCAGGAACAAAATGTTGAATTCTCATCACTATATAAACAAACCTCTTCTGTTTACAGATTAAATAGAAAACCTCTCATTAAGAGCGTAAAAAACGAATGCTGAAGACAGAGTGGGCGAGAGTGCGGAACTCAGAACAAGCACTCTGAAACGCACGCACACATGCGCAGTGTTCACCTTCACTAGCACACAGAGATAATCCCGCGGAAATAGAACTTGCGGCCATAGCTTGCGACGCACTTATCTCTGTGTGCTAGTGTACGAGTAGGTGAACACTGCGCATTTGTGCGTGCATTTCAGAGTGCTTGTTCTGAGTTTCCGCAATCTCGTTCACTTTGCTGAAGATGTTTGTTATTTCCCACAGATAACCCCCGTATCGCCAAAATGGCGGCAGGCTATAGAGAACCGGATTGAGGAGGAGCGGCGACTGACGATCTCGGCGGTGGCAAAGGGCGCGCGCCTGCACCCCGGACAGTACTGGGACGTGCCGGGGACGTTCCTCTTCGCGATATATGTCATGACAGCTTTGGGTTAGTTCACAGACATAAACCCTCTCGGTCATTCATGTAAAAATTAGTGAAAAAAAAAATACAATTTCTCTAAAAGAATTGGAAATGAATTTACAACGCGATGCCTCGTTAATATGACAAGAGTAACCAAACCAAATGATAAATAGGTCCGGAAATCGAAAGACGTCTCGCCATTAAGTCCTTTTCCCGTACCTCATGTCTTTTTCTCGAAAAGTCATTTTCCGAAAATGTTCCTTCCTCGAAAAGTTCAACGTGAAATAATGCAATGAAGTTTGAAATTTCACGAATTGAACTTTTTGATGGACATTTTCTTAAAAGGACATATTCGAGACAATAGGTCATTACGAGAAAAGGATCACTCACGTAAACCGATCCAAGGGCTCAAAGTGACCTCGAATGTAAGACCAAAAGGACCTGAGGAGAAAAATATACGCCATGGTATTTTTTTGTGAGCAATAAGTACTTAATTTGAATTTCAGGTTTCGGTGCCCAGGTACCACAGACGTTTTTAGGAAGGACGTCTACACTCATTTATGCAGCTCTATCGGTGCCCGCTCACGTCTATCTCAGTAAGAAAATAATTCGATTTATTATTAAAGTAATATTTAGGAACAAGAAAAAAAAACCTACTGATACTCGCTAACATCTATTTGATGTTAATAAACCGCCAAGTATAGATACCGAAAGTACTTCGTTGTACAGACACGGGTTACTCTAAATTTAAAATACGGTTTTACTGTGGAAATATTTTCTATAAAAATTATACGAGAATTTTAAAATTACATCTCTTTCAGTGGTAAACGCGAGTACATGTGTGGTGGTCCACGTGGAAAACTGCTTTCGCCGCGTAAGGTTACTTCTGAATGAAAAAGTACCATTTGTTCTCGGAAAAACTGCTCTTGAAAACAACAGAGGTGAGTTATAGCTGCATCTCGATCGGTTCCCATAAAATGCTAAGTCGAAAGGATATTTATTAATGTTTAGCCGCCGTTGACTCGTCTTAGGTTTTATAGCCACTTTAGGATTAACCTTAGATAAAATCCAAAGAGGATGATATGGCACTCTCCTACATTGCTTAAACGAAGACTAGGCTCGGTGCAGGACTACATGCGCATACATTCACACAGCTGAAATAAAAGTTACGTTCGAACGATCAGCATGATTATTTTCCACTTATGTGTCATTTGACATTAAATCAAGCCGTCTTCGTTCTGTGCTAGACTGAGCAAAGTCCAATACTTAGTTTTGTAGGACCATACCCACTAAGTAACGCATCTTCCTCTCTTGGGATTCAAGTAAGGGATAAAATGGGCTTTTACAATCGAAGCTTTAAACTTGTGTTAAGAAACCCGCCTCGTTAATGGCAACTGATGTTGTAACAGAACTCAATTTCATTTATCGGTGTATGTCGTAACATAACTTACAATATTAGCAGTAAACCGTAAAACCGTTTAGATAAACGTTAACAAATGTATTGTTATTGCCTGGCCGATAGGTGCACTAAATTGTCGCGGCAGCTGCTCTCGACAATTAGTGCAGTCAATTAGCGTTGGAAGTTTACAAACTGATATGTTATGTACAATGTAGGTCATATGAATGTACCTACCTGGTACTACGGATTATTGCTTATTTGAGAGTATAACAACTCATTACCTTTCCAACATTCTACTTGATCATAGGTACCTATTTCGCTCAAAGCTAACGTAATGAACAGAATATTTATAGCTTTTTTTGGCGTGAAGCAAAACTTCGGCTACATACATGTTGAGAGACGTGTAGAAGAAAAGCGTTCTACGTAACAAGGTTGAAAGCTTTAAAGCTAAAAATAAGCGGAATAAAACGCTGCGGCTGTACTAAGTACAGCCTATCCCATTTTTGTATTAAAATGTTTAAGTTCTTTGCAGAGAGCACCAATTGCAATACAAATTTGGAACTAATGAAATCGTCAAGCAATATCCGCAAATATATATTAGTGAGTATCTATACGTATAGTTATTAATATTCCATATGCACTACGTATAAAAATGTTTCATCATCGTATCAGCCGGAAGACGTCCACTGTTGGACAAAGGCCTCTTGCAAAGATCTCCACAATGGCCGGTCCTGCGCTGCCCTGGCTGCGTTCCCACGACCAGATCGTCGATCTATCTTGTGGGAGGCCTGCCTACATTACCTACGTCTGGGTGGTTGAGCCTTTCTGACAAACGTTTGGAATGCCTGGAGATTGGAGGCGGCGTATCGCAATTCGTAGTTACCTACCTAGTCTCCATAACCATGACATATACAATCATCAGTACTTGCTGCATATTTGTACCACTAAATCTACTTGCACTTGTGTATGTTCCATTATGGAGAAATAAAGAACTTTACTTACTTACTTAAAAAAGTTGTGTTGTCAGCGGTTGGCGGGCGTGCTGTGTGCGGGGCGCGGCGTGCCGCTCGCCACGCTCGCCTACTACGCGTGCGGCGCGCTCGCGTTCGGCGCGGCGCGCTCTAAGCCGCCGCTCGAGGCGCTCATGTTCCCGCTAGAGTTCACCACCACCGGCGGCTTGGAGAATGTTGGTACCATCCCCTTCTAAAATATGTCATCTACTAAGTTACTTTGTTCCGCACGTATTATCTATTGTGCGGTGTTTGCTCTTCTACCAAAATCTCCCTAAAGCCATGCCAGCTGCAGGAATACACACTGTGACAGTGAGTGGGGGGGGTGTAGGGTACAGTAATGGGCTCCCTAGACGATCATGCGGCATGACATGCATTACGTTTACGTGAATTATCATGCTGCATGATGGACCCTCATGCTTACCTACTATCAATCACATAGTACAGTGAAGCAACGGCCAGCATGTAGTTTGCATGTCATGTACGTCAATCACTACAACTAGACGGTCATGCATGAGTGACAGTACGTAATGCATGTCATGCAGCATGATCGTGTAGGGACCACTTAATGGTATTATCACAGAACACAAAAAGCTCGCTACGCTCCCGCTCGCTAATAGTATTATAATGTAGGGGTTCGAAGATTATGGCATACCTACTTAGCAGTTGCCATTTTGGTTTTTTTTTTTTCAAAATGGCTGCCGGTGGTACTTATGCCAGGCTCCGAACAATAATCGTAGGTGGCGAGTCACGTGCGCATATTGTACGGCGCATACGTGGAGGGGGGCATGTGGTTGGTGGCGTGCGCGCTGGCGACGCTGCGGCGGCACAGCGGCGCGGCGCGCGCGCGCACCTCGCGCCGCTACCGGCTGTACGTCGGCGAGCCGGGCGCGCACTGCGCCGGGGACGTCCGCGCACCGCCGCCGCCGCCATCAAGATAAATATTGGTAGGCGCGTTGGCCTATGGAGAAAATAATGTACGGCTGCTAGGAGCCAAGGTCACATTAACTTTAAAGCTAAGCTTTTAAAAGTTCATTGAGGTGACAATTGCTTCCTAACCTCCCTTTTGTCCTACTTACGTCATTAGCATAACGTTATCCAGTCGATAAGTTAACAAGACAATTTAATTGAATATACAGGTCAGCATCAAATGTTTGTAAGCCGAGTAGGCCAAATATTTCAGAACATCCTTGGTTCTCATAATTAATATCTCTTTATATCTGTACAGCTCTGTACAGTGACAATTGTAGTATGATAATTGAACATGTAGATAGGTATTTGACTTTAATTAGTGTAACTTTTAAAATAAATCCAACATAGCTTTGATAATAGTTAAATTTATTGTTTTAATTAACTACCAATTCCTACAAACTAGTCAACGGCTATGTACAGCTTTCTTTGATTATATTGCTATGTAACATGGTAGGTAGGTATACATAAGAACACACAAATAGGAATAGAAACTTTTTTTCTGTTTATTACATAATCAAACTTCGTCAAGTCAACAGAAAATAAATTACCAGTGTGAAATTAGGAAAAACAAAAATGAGCTGGGAACATTTTTGGTAAACGGAAATTTTTTTTATAATAAGTATAAAAAAATCTAGACTGAGGAAATCTAGCCTCTATGTTTCCTCTGAATTCTAAGAGGAAATACCATTCGTGGTATCAGTAGCACATAATAATGAAAATCTAAAAGTTTTCAATATGCAATGAGCTCAGGTATTCAGTGTGAATTAAGATAGCAGGGTCTTTACTCACCTGCGCCCGATCCCAATCCGTCAAAATACGGTGCCGTAAAGCAGTTTTGTTTCATCTGACAGATAAACCAAAAAGAACTTTATAAATAAGAAATTAAAGCTCATGTTATAATAGACTTTACTTGCAAACACCTTGCAAAGCGGCGCAAACGTGAATAAACATGGCCCGTCTGATTCCCTAATCTAACAGAATTCACAAACTAAAAACCTATAAATTGGAATATTTTCTACTACATTATGGACTAATTTGAGACTTGTGCGATTAATTTAATATTTTATCCCTTGCTCCTCTTAGGTTCTTTCAGATCGTCATCTTCGGGTGTGGGGCCTCCCTCGATGGACTTCTTCTCCTTGAGGGCTTCCTTCACCGCGTCCACTAGGTCCTGGGGCTCCGATATTGACACTTTTTTACCTGTGGAATGTTCCAGGGTGGTTTGAGTTGTATAAAATCATAACTATGCCCAGGTCAAGAAAATCTTCTATTAGGTATTTAATTATTTTTATTACTTTGAAGTACTTATGTCTACTAATTAGCCATACTACTAATGGAATAACGGATCTAGTAGGTACTCGTTTTTTTAAACTAAAGTATTACCACGTTATTAGTTTTTCCGATATACGCCAATACTGTAATTAAAATGTGCAGTTAACAGTTTTTACGTTTCTGAAGCTTAAGTGTAGCGCCACACCTGCGAAAACTACCGCAACTGGACTATCGGTCGTAGTTTGGTCGCGACGTTATTTCGGCAGATGTAACTTGAAAAACACTGCGAGCTTATTCCGCCGAACGTTCCGCGCGGAACGTTCCGCAGGTGTGGCGCTTCACTTACTATGTATGATTGTATAATGTATTAAATGTCATAATATGTATTATACACCCCGCGACAATCTATTAAATTCTATCTGTATAAGGAACTCACAATAGAACATAGAGCGAATTCTTTCTTTATAACTTGTCACCTGCGAGAAGCATAATCAGTCAATTAATATCTTGCCTAGTAATAAATTTGACCGAGATATATGTATAATTTTGATTAGGACCAAAGTTTTAATGGTCTATAGCATGATGGTGTATAAATTGGATGCCAAAAAGGATATATAAATAAAACAACAATACAATTTTAAATTTCGTGTATTCCTGTAAATAGTATTTACAATAAACAATGTATGACCATCATACTATATACCTTTAGGTTTCAACCAGTTCACATTCAAACATTTCATTCAAAACAACATCTAAAAACGCGTCTTCATAAATAATCATATTTACAACAATATTTCCGAGCGACATATTATTTATGGAACAATTCATGTACATTGAAAGTTAATAATATTGTATTCGTAAAACTATGATACCTACCTAATATACAACCAATCACAATATTCCTGTCATTCAAGCCAGTAGTTCGCAGCCCGTTTATACGGCTCCGATGATAAGAATAGCGAGTTTATAATATAAAGTCGTTAAAATTTAATTACTAAAACTAAAATGCATTTGGGCCACTAAAATACAGCTACTAAACTCGACTATTCTATCCGAAAACCATTCCAAACAAAACAAGTCCTAACAGTTCAATCGAATTCATTCACGCTTCATACAATTCCGGATTTTGTTCCTTCTGCTTCCTAAGTGTCCTTTCGTAACCCAAAGGCTTGTCTAGCTCTATAAATTCATCCTTTTTCTCCATCTCTCTCTTGCGCAAGTAACCACGCACTCCGTACTTATCGCTAGGATCATTCATAAGTGCGCCCGCGCACAGAAACACCGACATAAAGAAACCGATCACAAAGAAAGGCTTGTTGTTCTCGTAACTGTCTGCCAAGCTCTCGAACAACGACCAAGCTTTGCTTTTGTCGCGTTCGGTATCCTCCGAATCGCGATTCAATCGGTGTACAGTTTGCGAGCCACCCTTATCAGTCGTACTACCGGTATCTTTCGATTTTTCTGCAAAATAAACGTTTCGTTGTTGATTTTCTACGAGGGCTTGTATACTAGGATTGTATGCGAACTGACCATAAAAGTTAAGAGATAAATTATCTGCAAGATTCAGGCTACTATTGCAGCGATGTAGTATTTGTTCTTAATCTATCCGTAATGCATGATGCAATCGTGATAGCACTTGATAATCAGTCTCGCTCACTGCTTTAAATATGTTTAAAAATATATTTATTAACGTTTATAAATATCTATCAGACAATACTAGGAAGATTATGTCATAATTTAATGGTCCTTTTTTCCGGTCAAGTCATATTATGTAGCTTATCCTAATAACAGTGATATAATATTATAACAAGTGTATGTTCATAATTTCTTACCATCCCTATCGTAGGAAACGCCGTGTATTTGGCCCGGCGTGTCTTCCTCTAGCTCAGCGTAGGCATATATGAGGGCTTTCTGCTTAGATGACAACGATTTGGGCAGCTGAAAACAACATTTATAATTGCTTAGCATTGGTAGGCACGTAATATCAAGTGGAGTCAAAGGATCAAAGGTAAAACTGACAGGATGCGATGAACCAAAGATCGGGTTCAGTGGCCTGCTTTAAGGGGGGGGGGGGGGGGGGGGGGGCTCCGTGGTGCAGGTTGTCATGATGAAGACCATA
This sequence comes from Metalampra italica, assembly GCA_949699065.1. Taxonomy (NCBI): domain Eukaryota; kingdom Metazoa; phylum Arthropoda; class Insecta; order Lepidoptera; family Oecophoridae; genus Metalampra; species Metalampra italica. The sequence continues at coordinate 5,424,888 of OX452989.1, forward strand.
ATGTAACAGCAGGTCATATATCATCACTAATCGTTTCATAATACTATTTTATACATTTCTTACTAGGTACTTATTATTACATTTGAGAGGTCCGTGTTCTATCCCCGGACGGGCTGGGATTTTCCTCGAAACTTAAATGCATTTACTGACTGCTCTGGAACAGTGAAGGAAAACATCGTGAAGAAACCTGTATACACCGAAAAAAAAAACTCTCAGGCGCCTGTGACATCCACCAACCCGCGTGGTGGCCTAGCCCGCGCACTTTCGTTGCGAGGGTTGGCCTGTGCGCCAACAGTGCGGATATATTATTAGGCTGTTGATGACTATTACATTTGACTTATTAGTACAGATGATGGGGTCGATTTATTTTTTATATAGATGGCACGTGCACGTGGCTCGTCTTACCTGTATTTTTAGGTGTACATAGTGATCTCCGTAGCCGTGCTGGCTGACCCGCTTCATGCCTTTCCGCGACAGTCTGATTACGCTGTGTGACGACGTGCATGGCATTATCTGAGAAGTACAACAATATTATATTAATATAGGTTGAAAGACCGGTTTCAAGTTATCAAACTGCATGTTATTGTTTTCTAACTGTATTCAATTTTGTGTGAGAAAAATAAATAAAATTTGTATTGTATTGTTAGAAAGAAGCTCATAAATCTAGAAAACAAACGCTATTTGCGTGTCAGATCCACATAAAGACACAACTTTTAACTTTTTTATTCTTTAAAGCAAATTTAATTACACAAAAATGTACGACATATAAAAATATACTGACACTGTATTGAAATGACGGCTGACATGAGTCATTAGAAGAGACACAGCAAGCTAAAGGTGTGTGGGTGGTCCTCACTAGGCTGGCACATTTCAAGGTCCACCGAAACACATCGCTATAGAGGGGACATAGTATTTGGTCTATTTGTTTCATTTACTAACCTGCAGTGTATGGTCTTCGTATATGCCTTGTATTCTGACAGTTCCTCCCAATAGTGCTTGAGCTACTGAAACCTAAAACAAACGGAACTAGTTTACACTCAGTTTATTCTGAAATTGCCATATCTAGACTTTCCTAAAATTCACCACCTGGTTTTCCTTTGTGGAAAGACTGATAGGCCTTTTTGGAACACATTTATGGCCGAACATAGTCTCATACTCCAATTTTTCTTGAAAAATATAATTTTCCCAACTGTCCTGTATAGTAAGATCGACCGCACGTCAGTGGAAATAAAAAGAGGAAACACTGGTCTCTCATAGTATTGAAACTCCCTAATAGGCTAGGCCAGCTCAAGGTCGAAGTGTTTCCAGTGACGTGCGGTCGACTGTACAGACATTTATATTACTATAAGAAAATCACTTGTTCCAAAATTCATATGAAATTTGTCAGATAAATAAACTGAGAGGTAGACAAAAACTTACGGAGCAGTCGGTGTGCACATCTGGTCCGTCTCGCCGAAAGTAGCTGGAGCTCTCCACCTTGAAGGTGATGAACACCTCGTTGTTGCCGACCGCCATGCGCACCGTCTGCCCGTCCTCCACGCCCGCGGGCACGGGCACCGTTACCTTCTTGCGTTGCACCTGAACAGGCAAAATAAGTTGGAATTATTTTATTTATTAAACAGATTTTGATGAAACGTAACAGTAATATAGATTATACATCAGAATAACACATACATGATACACATACACACTAAAAGTTTCTCTTACGGGAAAATATTTTTTACGCGGGCGAAGCCGCGGGAAACAGCTAGTTAAACATAATTATACTCACAGACTGTCCTTTACCCTCACACTCGATACAAGGGAATTTGATCAGCATCCTAGTTCCATGACAATGTCGACATGTGGAGCGCACAACAAAAGGTCCTGGAACAAATGCATACAATTATTTACATGATGTGTGGAATACTGTGCCAAGCAGAAAAGTGCGTTCCGTCCGTCTATTCCTTTCTATTCCAATAGTTAAAGGAGATGTAAGTTATGTGTATTAAAATACCACATGCTTTTTGGTGTAGGAAAACATCGTGAGGCATCGTATACGCCAAACCCAAACATTAGAATTTCTATTCTAGTCCCAAATCAAGATTTTAAAAAGGTGTATGTGAAGTCCACCAAATAGGGGCACCGTTGGCAGACAGGGGTTTGGCACAATAGATCATGTAGGGTCGAAGTGTCGCCAGGTATTCTTGGCTACCTACCTAGAAAAGAGTTGTTTAATAACATACCTCGGGAAAATGTCTCCATGCCGGTGCCACTGCAGTAGGTGCACTTGATGGACTTGGTGCCGGGTTCACAGCGGGAGCCCTGGCATTTGGGGCAGGTGTCGATCACATTCACGTTAATGTCCTTGTTCACGCCGCGCGCTGCCTCTGTGAACCTCAGATTCACTATTACCTGTAAATAGGGCAAAACAAAAGTAAGCAACAACTGTGGAAAAAAAAAGATTAAATAAAATCCTAATCCTTAAAGAAAAATTACTATGGTTTTTATCAACTCTACACATACAAAGACCATATGATTAGCTACCATACTAGCAGTATGGCCTTAAGAAATCAGATCTACTTCATTGAAAAATTCGTAAAACCATTTTCTTACTTCCTTAGCAGTGCCGAAGCCGAACTGGCTCTCAGCAAAGTCAGTGAACGCCTCACTCTTGAAGCCTGCATCTCCGAATATCTTGCGGAACAGCTCCTCAGGGTCAATGGTGGATTTGTACTGCCACTGGTGTGTAAAGCCATCTGGGCCACCCGGACCACCCATGCCTCCCATCTGATCTGAGGTGGTGCCGTATGTGTCATATTGCTTGCGTTTATTTTCATCTGACAGAATCTGAAACAATTTCCATATTATTGTTAACATTTCAAACCCTGTCACAAATTAATACATTGTGCATTTCTATCAATATCAGATTTAATTTACCTCATAAGCTTCAGACACCTCTTGGAACTTTCTCGAAGCTTCAGGGTCAGACTTATTTGCATCAGGGTGATATTTTTTAGCGAGTTGATAATAGGCTTTCTTGACGTCTTTGGGAGAAGCATTCTTCGCTACACCGAGGACCTTGTAGTAGTCAACACGAGCTCCCAAAACGTTCGTAGTATGAATGAATCGGGGTCTCGTACCAATATCTGATAGAAATTGAGGTTATATATCACAAATGTCATTTCCAGGATATTTCGAGATATGCGCATAAAATTTAACCAAAATACGGAAAATAGAGTACAAAATAATTGTGTACACTGAAATAATTATACTAAATCAGGTGATGTAATGAACTGAAAGCATGTAAAACTTACACCTAAAATTCCTATGGGCTAAGGTAGCAGGTAACACTGGGCCACGTAAAAAATGGTTACAATTATTACATTTATGGAGATACCGGCAAGGAGTTTTGGAAATGTTACTAGTAAAAACTGCACTGAGAGTTTTCGGATTTAAAAATCCGAGAATATTCCGGGTCGGAGCCATTTTGAAAGAAGAAATAAATTAAATGAAATTACAGATAAAAAAATTTACATTCTGAATTTGACATTTGAAGGGTGAGTTTCAAACAATGTGCCCTTTCCTTTTGTGGCTTCTGGCACTATCAATTTCATTACTTTAGCGTGGAAATTCTAGTTATTGTGAAAATCGGGGGCCGGAGACGATTACTGTTAATAAGTTTACGTATCTTAATAACAGTGATTTAATCGAATTTACGTCAAAAACATGTTATCAAAACAATCACAGACTACAGAGGTTTAATACAATACAATAATCACGTTGCGAAACGCACGCACCCCGCTTTTAAAAATGGGTTTTACGGCTCTGGAAACACACACCTTTTATCCCAATCATTGTCTATGCTAGAAGGTGTTACCATAATATTATTCAATAATATTCCTACATCAAAAAATTTGAGAACGCACGAGCACGAACTGTACGACGTCGACGGCCGACATTTAGTTAGATTTTAACATTCAACAATTTTCGGTAGTCAATTTTCAATCATAGCACATAATATTTTGAAATTCTAATTTCCTGTCATAAAGTTTAATTCAATAAACTTAATATCTGAACTAGAGAACAAATAAATTAGCACTGAAAAAAATAACTATATTTCAGTTTAACCGTAGATAACTATTAATGTATTTTGTCGTGATGAAGATCACACAATTTTCTACTATTCAGTGTATGTGATTATTGTGGCAATACCATATTCCTGGGCAACGGTAGGCAAGATGATTTATAAACAAAAAATGAGCTTAGAATTTGCCAATTATTCTGTTATTTATTGAGATAAAAGTTTATTAACTTTGTAAATAATTGTGTCATATAGCATATAAACATATAGTGAACATAGTTAATCAGTGCGCAGCCATGGCTTCACTAAGTGTCCGAGATCAAAAGATCGAGCAGCAGGTAAGTGAAATTTCTGAGTTTATTCGTTATCCGAAACGCTAAGTATGTACTATTAAACATTACCATCATTGTATAGATGGTAATGCATCGAACGATACTTTATTTAATATGGGGAAACGTAAATTTTAGCGCCAAATAATGGAGCAGAAAATGAAGCAAAAACGACAGAATTCAGGGTTGGTCCAAGCCAATGATCTCAGGGTGGGCTCTGCCAAACGTCCAATTTCTGGAAGCCGCTCACGCGAGTTACATGGTGAGTTATTTCTTTTCAAACCCTGTAGCTATGTACATACTACGAAATTATGAATGTTCTGTTAGAATGCATGAATGTGTTATTTACTTTTGTTATGCGCATTTTATTTTTCTTTTACAACAGGCTATGATGGTCCGATGCAATTTCTTATGTCTCCAGTCAACCCAGACCAAGTTATACCCCTCCAAACAAATAGAATATCCACCTACGATGGTAAGTTCAACGCGGCAGTCAATTTTTGCTGCTTTGCATGTCATGTACTTTTCTTTTAAACAATGTGTAGTACCTAGCTGTTGTACGTGTGGCGGGGATTTATTATTGTATGTAATATTGCCTTGTACCTACATCTTACTGAGTCATTCATGAGTTAACCAAAATATGATTAATCATTGATTCATTACCATTTTATGTAATTTGTAGTGTGTAGGTACCTATTTTATTTAATATTCCAGATAAAATATAGGTAGAACTATTTGTTTATTAACATAAGTTCTACTTACACATTTTTTTTACACATTACACATAACATTACTTACACATTTTGTTACAATATTACACTATGCATTTTATTTGCCTTGTGGAATAGCTCTTTTGGTATGCTCTTTTGGTAAATGTTTATTATCAGTGATAAGTTAAATATGCAAAGAATAATCTTCACATTGTTACTACATTGCAAAGCAAACAGTCCTCGTACCTGAGTTATATCATTATTATGTAATATCACAACTATTAAATGATTCTAGTATACATTTTCAATTCAATTCAATACACTTTATTGCACATTTAAAAATTACAGACAAAAAAAGAAAAAAAACAGATACAGTAATGTACATCTAGGCGGTCTTATAGCTAAGAGTGATTTCTTCCAGACAACCTTTGGGTAGATTAAGAGCAAATTTCATAGTGGGTGTTACCTAACATTCCTCTATATTTTTAATTATGGGTAATTTTGGTAAATTTAAATTCTTCTGATACTAAATAAATACACCTTTATCAATTTTCAACTTGATTCTATTTTTTTATATATTACAAAGCCAATTTAATAAATTGTTATACATAAGTCACTTTTTAGCATGAAGCACAATATTGTGAAGCCAGTGAGTCACACTATACAGAGTTCATAAACCATCCCTCTACCTATATACCTGCACAGTGAATGAATAATCCTATAATTTTCTTTTGTCTAACATTAATGTTGCACACACTCCTGTGGCATTTCTGTTATGTTATTCCATTCCACTGGTCCATTGTAAATGATTCATGGAAGTATGCTAAATGAAATATTATTTCTTTGGTCCTTCATTACTATCAAAAGCAACCTTTGATTTACAAGTAGTTGTATTAAAGATTTGCCTTTTATAGTATGAGATAGAATAGAATAGAATTTATTTAACGTACACAGAGACAACACACAGCGAGAGAATTTAACAAATTAAAATGTTAATGTTAATTAAATGTTAGAACAAACCAAGAAGTTTCAAACCTCTTTGGTCGCGCGCGCGCTTCCTGGGAGTAGCTTTTTTTTTTAAATTCATGGAACAAACAGAAGAATGTAAAAGTGAAATAAGAACTCATAAATAGCCAGTATCTATTACTATCATTTATTTATGATTATGTTTTAATAGTTTTCAAAACACGCAAAAAAACGCGCAAGCTATTTGTTTTTATATACCTAATTAATTCAATAGTTGAATCTTAATTAACGTTATCAGTGATGAGCCCGATTGATTGATTGATATAGGTACTTAATATTTTATTTATTTTCACAAAATCCACAGCACTTAGAAAAATAATACTTATTTACATTGTTCATACTCTATAAGTAGGTAGTTGTCTAGGTGGGTACTTTAAGTCTAAGTACACTTATATGGCATACCACATTCGATTGAATTTATGAGACTCCACTCACGCAACTTGGTTCGAGTGATTAGTAAGACTGGCAGCCAAAATTGCTGAACTTTTTTGAACCCTATTACAATGCAGTAAGATTAAAAAGTGGCGATGCTTTTCCATTACCGACTGTTCTAAAGTACGCAAGCTGCCTAGTGTAATAGCGGGCTAGTTTCCACGGTAATATTCTGGAAACACGTCATCGGGCAATAAAAGTAACTTACGAAAGAAAGAGAAAAACTAATAGAATGTCTGAAGAGTACCTAACCTACGTAAATGTGTGATAGATAAAGTCCTCGTAGGATTTCTTGATGGCTGAATGCTGAGAGCGTAGCGAGCTTTTTCCGTTTAATTTATGATCATTTAACCTTCATTATTTCTTCATAATTTTAGTTTACACTAAGTGTAAATACAGTTACCTAACTGTATTCAATACGCGGAGAGTTCGAAACATTTGTTTTTTTTATTCCTCTGAAAGAAAAAGATAACTTATCATCTATGACTATAATAAAATCAAAACAAATACGAGGATCACTGCTATCTAATAATAAGATATTTACATTGCAATTGTTTCACGATATTGTCGGCATCTGTGCATAAAATAAAGTTTCATATTATTTCTAAACACTCACCAAATAATAAATAAATATTTCCTTCACACATAAAGGTACTACACCGAGTTTTATCTATAGGTATGCCAAATGAATCGACTGTTGGCCAGAGGTAGCGACGCCTCTCTGGGGTTTAACTATGTCATAGTATAACTAATGGACGCCCCGCGACTTCGTTCGCTTAAAAGTTGACTAGGTACGCGGGGTAGGGGCACGCCATATTTTCATATTCCCGAGGAAACTTCGAAAAATCCCGTCTTATTAATTTATTTACGTCAGTTTAAGAATCTTATATGCAAACGTTTCTAGATCAGTCTGTCTGTCAGTCAGCCTATGTCGAGCAGTGGACGTTGAAGAGCTGAGATGATGATGCCGGACGTTGATGAAAAATTTCAAGGAAAAAGTGCCACGCACACTTTTAAGAAAAGCACTATGTATGTCGTGAATAGTAGGTAGATTAAGATTGTAACAACATATAATTTCAGAGCTAGGCAATCAGATAGAAGTGCTGACGGTCGGCGAGGGGGATGGCAGCGGGGAGGAGGAGGAGGAGAGCGTGCCCGTGTGCAGCGTGGGCCGTGACGTCAGCGCGGACGACGTGTGCGCAGACGCAGCTGTGGCGCCCATGCAGCCGCGCAGCGCGCGCAGGGACCTGTCGCCCACACAGGTGGATATAAAATAAATAACTAACTCGATTTAGGTCACAGTATCAGTGCCTTGGCTCTCCCCTCATCGGAGGCTTCCAAGGCACTTTATACATTAGTTAGTGTAGACAGATTCTAACACCTTGGAAGCGGTGATAGATAAAAAATTGACGTTGTATAAATGTACCCAGTGCACTTACATGCAATAAAATAGTTTTGACTTTGACTTTAGAAATCAACAGAAGAAATCTTTAAGGTATTAGGCCGTTACATTTCTTCTGTTGTTCTACGCTGATCCCCAATAGAGCGAATCTTAATGACTAAGCTATTTATATAAGAAATAAAAGGTACCTATACAAAACAACAGGAAGGAAGTAGTATAAATTATATGAGTTATTCATTCCCCTTATAAGTAGTAACTGTTCGTTTTTATACATCGTTCAATGCGTCTCTATATCTCGAGACTAAAGGTCATTCATCCACCATATCACATACGGCGAATTAGATGCAGTCGCGCGTTTTATGAACGCGCGTATACATTGATGCAAAAAGTTATAACTTTAGGTAGTCGACCGCACGTCAGTGGAAACACTTTGACCTTCAGCTGGCCTGGCCTATTAGGGAGTTTCAATACTAGGAGAGACCAGTTTGTACTGGTTTTGTTTCCACTGACGTGCGGTCGACCGTGCAATGAGCGAAAGTAGGCCGCAACGTGTTTGCATCGATGCTTCATCAAAATGAGAGTTGTCTCCGTGCGCACGATGCAGGAAAATTATGGGAATCTGTCCAAAATTTGTAGTGAACATATAAACAGACTGACAAGTAGGCGTGTTAATAAAATTGTAACGATTTCCAGTCGGCAGAAATAGAGGGGTCGGTGGAAGGCGCCGTGGAAACATTCGTAGTGACGCCGGCCAAGCAGGGCACCCTGTACAAGTGTCGAATAGCGCGCGACCGGAAGGGCATGGACCGCGGTCTCTATCCCACCTACTTCCTGCACCTGGAGAAGGACTATGGGAAGAAGGTGTTCCTTTTAGCTGGTGAGTATATAAGGATTTATGGTTTCTAGGTGATCAGATTGCGACGGGTTTCGGTTCTCCACCGTCTGGGAGGTCTAGTCGCAAGACCTAAAACCATAATCTTAAGAAAAATATATAGTGACCTCACAACGACCTAAAAAATGACCTAAACAAAAAAGAAAGTTTTTTACAACAACGAGCGTGGGAAAAGTGGAAAAATAAAGTCAATTTTTATTATCATATACAATTGGTAATTACCGATGTCATTACTATGAAGACAATAGTTTTATTTCACTTCGCCGCCCCGCGGACACGTGGGAGCCAACCACACAGACAAACGTGAAGGGTGACGTCGCACAAGGTGCAATGAAAAAAATTGCGTGAAATCGTTCTTACAAATATTTAAAAAATATATTGTCAATCTACTGGAAGTGTTAGAGAAAAATTCGTGACACCGAATATTATTTTATTTGACATTATTGGTATAAATTGCTTTTTAAGAATGTACCTTGATATATGTGTATTTAATTTCATTAATTTTATTCTCTTACATATATATAAATTTTGTGTGCCTACGGGCGGATCACAGCGATAAAATTGTACTATACTCTACCTGTGTATCCTTTGTGTTGTGTATCACAATAAAATGATTTGATTGATTCGTATTTAAATTGAAACTTGTATATTTAAAAAAACTTTCCCAATTTCATTGTTATCATTTGTTTGTTTCGCAGCGCGCAAACGCAAGAAGTCCGCGACGTCCAACTACCTGATCTCGACGGACCCCACGGAGCTGACGCGCACGGCGGACAGCTTCGCGGGCAAGCTGCGCTCCAACCTGCTGGGCACCGCCTTCACCGTGTACGACGCCGGCAAGGCGTGGCGGAAGCACGACCACGCGCGCACCAGGCACGAGCTCGCCGCCGTCGTTTACGTGAGTCACCACCATCGTGCCCACTTATCTTCTTAGGATGGGGAAGAAGTTTTTTAAATGTAATGATAAATGTATGGAGTGCATCGGGAAAGAGCCCCTGGCGAGTACAAGTCACATGAGAGACTTGGCCCTCGTAACCACAAAGTTGGAGGGGCCAGAAGGAGAGAAATAGATAATATAATTGATATGAGACTACGATCCCCCAGTGTATTGTATACAATATGAATATGTTCTTTGATTAATAAATAAATAATAATAAAAAACCTATACGTATCTTCTTAGGAATACTTGACGACTCTTCGACCCTATGGGATCTGTTGTGCCCAACCCCTGTCCACCAACGGTGCCCCTATCCGTTTTTTGGTGGACTTTAGAATAGAAATTCTAATCATCGGCGTAAGCATGTTTCCTCACGATGTTTTCCTTCGTCGAAAAACCTGTGGTATTATAATAAACCGTGAAAATCATTGGTACGGCCAAAGGTTCTCACGACCTCGTGAACGTAAGGCGAGCTATGTATAGCCTATGTATTATTTTTATAAATTACTGTAAAGTTTCATCAAAATCTGTTCCGTAGTCATCTTTACAAAAAAACTAACTTTCGCGTTTATAATATTATTAAAGTAGGATAATTATTTTATTAGTAATTAATTATGGTTATAATTGAGGAAGTCAAAAGTCCTACCCAACATAGTAATTGCTATCGCCGACGAAAATCGATCGATGGACTTATCGGAATAAATTGGACTATGATTGTTAATTAAATAGCCATCAATATCAGCAGATCAGATTGTGTCAATTATCTACCTGCCTTTACGCAACAATTCACAGCTGAGTATTTGCCGTTTGAGTTGGTACCGCCTCTGTACTTTAGTTGCGATCGCGTTAATGAATTAATAATATAAAAGTTTATGGTATTTTATTGGTGTTTTAGATTTAGACGACCTGCTGTTTTTTGCCCATTTCAATATTATATATCAAACTTTATAATTCATACAAACTTTGGATGGAGTTGCAGAGGGTATAATCTAGACGATAGGCTTGTTTCAACACCAGCGTTTCATTCAACCCTATTTCAACTATTTGCCGCGCGCGGCCCACATCTCATCTCTAGGGTTGAAACTTAATAAAACGAACCAAAATAAACTTTAAATTTAAAATATTCCTTTTTATTGATGTTCAAGGATACATTATTATTAGCAGCTACTTAAAAAGACTTCAGTGTCAAGACTAATTTAACTTTGATTTCATTGCAGGATACCAACGTGCTCGGTTTCAAAGGTCCACGAAAAATGACGGTGATCCTCCCGGGAATGACGCCCGACCGGCAAAGGGTGACCATCGCGCCCCAAGACGACAGCGAGACCCTCCTGGAGCGATGCAAGACCCAGAACCTGGACGACATTGTGGTCCTACACAACAAGACGCCTGTCTGGAACGACGAGACGCAGTCGTACGTGCTCAACTTCCACGGCAGAGTGACCCAGGCAAGTGTGAAGAATTTCCAGATCGTGCACGATTCTGAGCCAGATTACGTGGTGATGCAGTTTGGCCGCATATCGGAGGATGTGTTCACGATGGACTTCAGATACCCGCTGTGCGCGCTGCAAGCGTTCGGTATAGCGCTCAGCTCGTTCGACAGCAAGTTGGCTTGCGAGTAGATGGTTTTATATTGTTTAATGTGAATTTAAGGGCGTTTTCACATTAGCCGTTCGTGGGTAAATTCAAATGATTTATTTCATTTTTTAAATAGTTTTACGGCCAATCGGAAACCAAGTCCTTATAGACCAATCATAGATCAGACATAAAACCGCAGCACGGCCTCCAACAGGGCACAACGAGTGCCATTCGGTGATCCACACTGCAGTTCACATCTGCACTAATCTGATAGGAGGTTTAATGAAGATTTAACAGGGGACGATTTGATTTACTTCAGACTGTGTCCATAGATAATGTAAGTTCAATTCAAAGAAAAAGAACATTTATTTTCTTTAGTATTGGGCCTTTGTACACTTACACGTATTCGATTCGTGATCGTTTCTGATCTGGTTTGGCCGTCCTGGTTGTATGGACGTTTGTGCACTTATGCGTATACGGTTCGTCACTTGCTACGCAATTGTGAAAACGCCCAATGTGTCTTGATGAAACGGAATGCAAAGTAAAATGAGAGGAACAGGGAAGATTTGAGAATATGTTTGGTCGAGATTCGCATGTAAATACTAGGGCGGGCTAAAGGACCGTCGGAGTGTAATAGTGCTGTGCGATGCGTATTCAATTCAATTCAATACTCTTTATTGCACATAATTAAAGAACAGAACAAAATAATACAGCGTATTTTATGTAGATCTCGGTGGTCATGACAGCATAGAAGTTAAATTGATTTTAATGACACTGATGTAATAATTCATCTATCTATGGTTATAAGAACAGAGGCAAATAATAAAAAAGTCGCAGTTTCTAATGTTTCTTAGAAGTCTTAGAAGTATATAAAAATGTTTGGAGAACTAGCATTAGTTAAATCAAAAGTACCATTCAAGTCACCATTGGAGATCTCGTCAGCGCTGTAGTATGCATGCCTCTTTGGTAGTATCGATAACATGTAAAAAACTGTTGCACAGCACTATACTTGGAAGTTTGACGTTCCCCTGCCACCTCAATGCACCTCATTCCCCGAAGCCCTTTAGCTCAGCCCTCACTGTAGGTAGAACAAGGGTTTACGCATGCGCCGTTAGATACGTCGTTGAGTTGCTATTCACGTTATATGTATAAAAAGCTCGTGTCAATATTTTTTGTGAGAATTTATCAGCTGGTTTGAACATGAAATTGCGTAACGTTTATATATTTTGTTTTATAGTCCATAACGAATTTACAGTTGCATTTATTGTGTTACGTAACGAATTTTATTATGTAGGTTTAGAGAAAATAATTATTTGAAATGGTTTAGAATTGATTGTCGTTGTGAATGGTCTAAACTTAGACTAAAAATTAACAGCGTTTTTTTGTGTATCTTATATTTTTCATACGCGCGTATAAAAGCGTGCTATATTGTCATCCCGATCTCCAGTGACGATTTGCAGTGTTGCCTTAGATAAATATCAATCACTAGAAACCATAGAGTTAGTATACTAGGTATAGAGTGCGTGCATCGCTCATTTTTTCTAGATCGTTTGTTTCCGTGAATTGTGTTAACAGCTTGGCACTGCACATTTTACCATGATTACTCCAAATCTTAATAAATACCGGCGCGAGCAACAATCAGCGCTCCTGACGTGTTGTGACTAGTAGCGTCGCTCCGAAAATTTTGAGACTGTTCAAACCCGTGCTTACAGTTCAAACTTGCTAACGCGCGCTCTATGTATACTAACAACTCTCTGCTAGAAACTGACAAAATCTGATGGATTGCAAATTTATCTGCGAAAATCACTGCGCAAAAATATTGATCAATCTGGTTATAGTTCTCAGCGATTGATATATTTTTGAAGCGACAACTGGCGCACTGCCCATTCGCAGTTAGCCACGGCTTTAGGCCAGACCGAATACTGGAACGTTTATATCACAAAAGAAATCTGTGGTTTATATCGTTAATAAATCGTCAAATTCAATAAATGTGTCAATCGTATAATTAATTAGGTACGGTCGCGCAAGAAGATAAGTATACATCAGTATATCTAACTTACTTGAATTTAACCTCAAACGCGACAGTAACTGGTTAAAACGAATGCTACCAGAGACTTAGAACACCAGTATTCGTACTTACCCATAGAGTTAGTATACTAGCTATAGAGCGCGCGCATCGCTCATTGCCCATTGTGCCAAGTGTAAGCAGGTATTCTATGGACGCTTCTATATAGATTTTTTCTATATCGTTCTTTTCCATAAACCGTGTTTACAGCTTGGCACTGCACATTTCACCATGATTACTCCAAATCTAAATAAATATCGGCGAGAGCAACAATCAGCGCTACTGACGTGTTGTGAGTAGTAGCGTCGCCCCGAAAATTTCGAGACTGTTCAGACCCGTGCTTACAGTTCAGACTTGCTAACGCGCGCTCTATGTATACTAACAACTCTCTGTACCTACCTAACTAAAATATTCATGATCAAATTTTATTATAGTGGCATCTAGAGGGGACATTTTTCTGTATATAAAAAATCTTCTTGTTTGTAGGTACAAAGTATTAATTAGTTAGCAATGAAGATGTATTATTGAAACAAACGCACATAATTTAGTTTGGTGCTTACTGTGACGTCGGTTGTGTTACTTGATGTTTAGTATCTCATCGAAGTTTGAGTACCTACTTATAATAGTAGCTATAGACATTTTAACTTTTAAAACTAGTGGCTGGATCAAGCGATTTGAATAAACCATATTCTTAATACGATATAACTGTTAGGATCACGGGTAAAGGTATGAGGGCGGAACTAAGACCAGACAAGCAGCCCTGAGCTCAAAAAGTGACTACTTATAAGTAGTGGCCGCTATCGCCTATTAACCTGCAGCCTTCCTGAGGACTAATAAATATTATAATAACTAGTTGTTGCCCGCGGGTTCGCCCGCATGGATTACATACCTATAAAGCACCCGGAAGAAATTATCTGGATGATAGTGCAAACCGCATCAAATCCGTTGCGTAGTTTAAATATCTAAGCGTACAGAGGGACAGACGCGGGAAGCGACTTTGTTTTAACCTATATAAGGTTTATTACAGTTTGGTAGTACCTACCTAGCACAGCTTTTATAAAAGTGGTAATTTACTAAAATACCAATTTTGTAAAAAACCATTGAGGGTCATTGTATGAATATTTTTAATGCTGTTGTGATCTCATACAACATTCCGTTGAAGCTTGAAATGCCATAAGGAATCTGTAACCAATTCACAAATCTATGTATGTACAAATTTTATTTAGAGGTATTATTTTAGCATTTACTAAACTAGTCATTATAAATATTCTTAATTTACATATAATTTAAAATTATGTAAAGTGTGCATTTATATCATATCACATATAATTGTATTTGCACATAACACAAGTTTTTAGTAGTTACGTAATAAGTTAGATAATTCCGATATACACTAAACCATACTGCTGAAATACGTACACTTGTCTTATTCCAGACTAGCCTGAACTAGATATGACAGCTCGCGGATCATGCAATAGTTGTCCGACTATTTGATCGTTGTCTTCGACGACTGGGCGTTTAGTCACGCAAATGTGCACTCCCATGTACCTACGTACCTATTCGTCCACCTACCTAACTCGCCGTCTATTTTCTAGGTCCAGTTTTAAGGTCAACAGCTTAGGAAACTGACTAAAAACTGGTTTAAAACTTTATTTGCAAGTCACAGAAACAGCTGCAACCAAAGTCACATTTTGTTGAATAAAAAGCAGAAGTGTGGAAATCACTTGTAGCATTAAGTGGGTATTGTATGTAATAGGTATTACAGATTGTTACACAATCAAAAATGTTACAATTTCTTTTTTATAATTTTATTCGTGATTTTTAGAAAATGCTACTTTTTAAACTGTAAAAACATTTTCTAAAAATCACGAATTAAATTTTTATTAAGTATTATTTTGATTTCTAAATTTCGCATACCTTACCTATTTACTGTTTTGACAATAACTACTCCTTGTCCACTGCCTTATCTTAAAATTTAATTTTCTTCATACCGTCTTTATTTTAAGAACTTAAGAAGTTCCCAGTTGATCAGGAACAGTGACCAAGCCTGAAAATATTGCATTACAGTTCCTGAGAAACGTATATAATGTACTTACATAGCCTTAGATCATGTAATCATGTTTGAATTATGCTGGGGGCTTCATAAAATTAAAGAATTGAATAAAACTAGACATAAGTAAATGTGTGCCTATTAATATGTTATATGTGTTAGATAGTTAAAAGAGACACTTAAAATGGAATTTGTAATATAAATAAAATAAAAGTCAATAAAACATGAGCTTGTAGTAAATGTAGGTATGTGTAAATATGGATATTCAATCTATGTATAAAGTGCATAATTCGAATCAATAAATGCATTTAATGTGTAGTATAAAATAGTATAATAAATACATAAAATAAATAAAATAATAAATAAATACATAATAATATGCTTATCTATATATATTTCTTGAAACTACTTTGCATTTACTATTAATTCCATTGAAACTGCATTAAAATATTAAATTATGTATACCCCAGGGATATAGTGTGAAGCTATGTATGTATGTAATATATTGCTTGCTACGTGAGAAAGAATTAAGTTAAATTGTAACTACGTATGATTTTTTACATAATTTAAATATATTACAATGATTCTGAATATGTAATATTAGCTATCCAAAGTCATACTTCTGAATAATATACTTAACAAAAAAATAATTAAATCCAAACTTATTACTCCGTGTTTTTAAGAAAGGTCTTTGTCTAAGAACATACGTCGAATTAAGGATCTCTTGTAAAACTATTATTATTGATTAATAAGTCAAGTGGTCTCACAGGGGTGTAGTGAAACTTTCACTAGGTATATAGGCACTACAAATGATGATATCTTTATAGATCCCCGTAATGATTTTTAATATGATTTATCTCGTCTCTGCAACCCTTGACGAGTCCAAACTGAGGCATTGGTGTCTCCAATTGTATATATGTAGGTATGTATCTACCATGTATTATGCACTACAAAAATATAAGTTCTGGTGTATTGTGCCTTTGGTATAGAATAAGTTGGAATTAAATGTACTTATGTGCCTTTTAATTTCATGTCCAGTCAGACTTCAATAGACACCTACTTAGTATATGTATTGCATTGTACCTGACACTTCTAGGTGATACCTAAATTGTCCTTTGACTATGCTTTTCAAACCCAGAAACATTAGGATGTTTAGAAAAGATTGATACAAGCAAAGCTGTTTTGTTAGTATAAAAAGGATGTAGCTGTTAGATCCTTCGATGTATATTAATGTATGTATAGTATTTTATTGTCCGTCTATTCACCTATTGTTGCAATTAATTGTATAAAAATGACTTTCCTACTTAATTCGGATATAAAATACATTTGACTATTATTATATTTATTATACTGTGCACTGAGGAATTTTGCTATAAAAGTATTTACTATAGAAATATCAATGAATTGTGGTTATGAACATAACTTAAAATATGTTGTATTTACTCTCAAACTGACTTGTGCTGCATAATCAAATGATAATAATGAACATATGAACATAAAAACCTTCTTGCCATTTTCTACTTGCAAAGTACTTGTGTAGCTGCTGTGATATTCTATTGTAAATAATATTTTTTACCTACTTTAAGGCGCATTTTCATTAATATATACGAATCAACTGGGATGTGGTGATTACTGTAAGGAATGCTTAAAAGGCCGGGTCAAACCGAATGCAGCACAGCGCAGCACGGCTTATGACGTTGTAAATGTATGGAATATTATGGGGAAAGGACACACCAACGCACGATGCTGCACAGCGCTGCGCAGCTACGCGCGTGTCCGTGCGTCAAGACACGCAGAGACAACCCGAGCTCGCGCGGTCTGGCAACGTCGCGCGACCGTAGCGCGCGGTCTGGCAACATCGCGCGCGCGCCGTGCCGTGATTGGTCCTCACTAGTTGACGTCACACCGCGTGCGGCCATTGCGTTGCGGCACAGCACGTAGCGACAAGTGGCCGGTGTGACGTGCTACGCAACGCGCTGTGCTGCAACGCTCTGTGCTGCACCGCATACGCATTCGGTTTGACCCGGCCTTGGTCTGCACACATGCATGTGTCATTTTCATTCGTTGATCGATAAAGAATGACTGGGGGATATCTTTGCTCCTACAGTAGACTGTGTATGGGCATGCGGAGAGTTATGTGAACATAGTAAGTAATGAAAATGCGCCATTAGGTGTGTTGAGAGTGTGCACAAAGTATTGAGAACCCTCTTAGAATCAATGGGGATGGCAGACCTACTCCGTAAACCAAGTTTCGTACAATTCCTCATTAAGTCGTCAATCCAATCCTTTTGGGGGTTGTTCTGTACTATCATTGGAGGCCTCAAATCAAATTACAAACTTATACATGTGGTCTAAGAGGGCTCTAATCAGTAATTATGTCCAAATTATGTGTTCACATTCATATTTCAATCGAGAGCACAATTGTTGGACCAATGTGATCACAAATTGTACCTAACTAAACAATCATGTGAGGCTAAATAATTTACATGTAATCTGTATTGCGTAAAAATACAATTTATTTTACATTCCATATTTCTTTGTGATGAAATCATGTTTGTTTTTACAATATAGGGTTGATTGAAATACTTTGTTTTATTTGCAAAACCTTTGGTATAGTAGTAGATTTTACCATGGGTCCTAGCATTTCTGCAGTAAAATGTATATTGTAATTGTGACAATTTTTTGCCAAATAAGAAAATTATACTCAGGATCCAATGACACTTATGAGTCTGCTTTTGGGAGTTATAGGCAAGTAATAAAGTAGCAAAGAAATAAATGGGTTTTAATTTTTTATTGTCCGCTTACATATAAAATTTATTCGGTTTTGGCCGCCGCTGCTTTAGGTTTCTTCGCCTTGATCGGCCTTTGGGAACGAAGGATGGCTGAGGCGCGGCGAAGAGTAGCCTTGGAGAGGTCAGTCCGGTAGTGGTTGGCTTTCAGCAGCCTCTTTACCTTGAACAACGACCTCCGCGCGCCGACTTTGAATGGACGACGCACAATATTCTTGACGGGTTTGTTGGTCGCCTTAGCCTTCTTGTACACCACTGTGAAACCTTTCCTGTCAGGATTCTCGACCACGCCGACCGCTTTTTTGTGAACCAAACCATTGTATCTGTAGGAGTTGAGGTTAGTCACATTGTTGGGTTCCTTACTGAACGGCTTTCTGATATTGCGCTTCTTCACCAGGAAGGCGTTGTTGTTGCGAATGATCATCCAATTGAGATGGGACGACATTTTCGTAGTTTTTTCGTGAAAATCACGATAAAATCAACGTGCTCAGCGACGTGTCCGTAGACAAAAAGAAAACTAGATCGTTTTGTCTATGGCAACGTAAATGTCAAAAATAATGTTGCCAGCCAAGTTCTAGGGACACACGCGGGAGAAAATGTACCTCTTATATGTCATTGTCTCAATCATAAAAACTTCTTAAACTTTTATTGGTTGTCTGTGAAAAAACAGCTATTCATTAAATATTTATTTTTATAACTGTGTATTTTCATATTTTTGTCGAGGGCCACCAACAGGCGCGCGCCGGTCGTGCTGTAAAAACCTATTTTTACCGACTTCCAAAAATGGAGGGGGTACTATATATTCGGCTGTATGTATGTTTTTTTTTGTATTTATAAAACTGTAATGAGCCTAGAGAGAGGGATTTTGTCAAAGACGGTTGTCATTTTTATTTAGTTTTCCTAAAAAATTTATATTGTAGGTTTTGGTGTATATCTGTGGTAGTTTTATATGCAACAAGTGCTTATAAAAGTGTATATTGTGCGGGATAGTTAGACTACCGGATCGTTCCAAAATGTCCCTTGTTATTCTTCATTAAACCTACTATTGGTTTAATGCGGACATGAACCTGCAGTGTGGATCACCGAATGGCACTGGTTGTGCCCTCGTGGAGGCCGTGCTGCGGTTTAATTGAAAATCGCCGACTAACTCTAGTCGTGCTCTATTTTTGTGGAGGCCGTGCTGTAACCGCCGGTTTAAATAAATATAAGAAATAATACTTTAAATAAGACAAGGCTGTATGGATGAAGCTTCCCTTGCCCGTCCTCAATAGACGACAACAACAACAAAAAAATATCTATGGTATGTATATGGTGAGCTGTCAAACACAAATTCCAAACTGAACTGAACTTGTCTTGTCTGGGCTAATTGTTAATAGTGGTTCATTTGTATTACGCCTTTTTAATCGTTTTATTTACAGTTTTTCTTATATTTAAATGTAGTTCCTGTTTAAAATTCGTATGTTATTAATTAGTAATAAAGTGCCAAATTGATGTCTCCACATAACTATTATGAATCAAGTTGATCAAAATATAAACAAAGATATGAACGATTCTGATCTTATTGACGTGGAATCTTTGGATTATTCGGATAATCAGACGTGGTGAGTACCGTAATTTAGCACACATATTAGTACATTGGTCGGTGGGACCTGACACCGTGGTTATATGGGTCACATGCTGTACATGCCCATATCCTTTCGCCTTTTCGCTTTTGTCGATGCGATACCCGTTTGGCCCGTTCCAGTTAAGTTGCAGACCTCTGGTATAACCAGTATATTATACATAACATAATATGACAAAGACCCTTGTAGACACATTGTTTTTTGTTGTGAATTAATCACTTCCAAGTTTAGAAAATGTTGATCATTTATAAAACATGATCCATATACTCCGTATCACCAGTGGTCTCATAGTTTTATTACCCGACTGCAGCAAAGCCCAAATGGAGGGTTCTTTTCTTATTTTAGTGACCAAGGCAAGGAATCTATTCTCACATATTTGTTTTTAAGGAAGTGTTGGTTGCTCCCATAGTTCATTAGCTCTCTAGTTTAACTATTATAGAACTATAATGTGCATACAATAATCATGGAACTATACCTACAGGCCTATAAAAAAAATTAAGTTTTTTCTCAGTCTTGGGGTATTGAGCACAAAACTCCCACAGTTTCAGGGTATCTACTCCTGTGCTTGTAGCAACTAGGAACTGCTAACTCTAACTAAGAACAAGAAAATGTGTTCATACGTTCTATTTATCATTGCGACTGAGATAATATATGACAAACTGCATTTCATATTACTTTACTGATATGGAATATTTGTTCTTAAAACTTATCTAATCCTAAATTAGATTTCCCTACAGTGTGAATATTAGATAGGTACACCACATAACACCCAGACCACCACAAATTGTTTGAAAACAAACATACACAGGAAAAAACCTAGTACATACTATTGTTTAGCACTTATATTATTCCACAGTAAAGGCTATTATTTGTTTATGTTTGCAGGTTATACAAAACCCCCAATGACTCAGGCCAGAGGGTCGACATTGTGGATTGGAGCCTATCACTAGACTGGCCCGTCTATGATGATGATGAATACGGTCAAACTGAAAAGAAACTATATTCATTGCTTGATAATATCCTCAGGAGTAAGTATAATTTGCCATTTAAAATGAATCATTTGTGAATGCTATTTAAATAGGTTTTACTGTGTAATCACGTTTAAATTCCCTGACCTAGTCCAGGGGCCAGGAATCTAAAAACCTTTTGCTGTTTTGTATAATCTATAAGGGTATAATATATATGGTATTTCACCATTATGTAATTCAATTGTACTTTTTAAGTCAATAAAATTGATTTCATGACAGAATGTGCTCACAAAAAGTATGCTAAAGTCTATATAAATAAATGAAAGAGTTGTTTAAGGATTTTAAGTTATTAACTAATGTCTAAACATGTTTACAGATAAATTTAAATCTAATAATTGAATCTAACTATTTATGGTGTTTTGTAGAGATTTAAACAGTCTAAATAATTAGATTCATATAATTGAGCATTACAATACACCTTTGTCTTTTAGACAATAACAAAGCCAATTAAATTATAAATGAGCGATTTTCGTCTCCTAACAGACAAAGGAGACAGACTAATCAGTATCCGATCGAATGACATCGGACACGTCACGCTCCATGAGCTCCAGACAAAGATCAGGTTTCTTTGCTACACTGCACATGTGTATAATCAATACTAAATGCTTATGTTTGCCTGGAAGTTGCTCTTGGTCTATTTTGTTTTACCATTTTGAAAGTGGCATCATTCAGAATGACTGATTAGGAATTAGGTAGATTAGATAATACTATATGTAATTATAATAATAAAACTCCAGCAATAATAGTAAATTCATCCATGAAGGTAAAAGTAAAATTACCTTCACCTATTTTTTAAATGGTTATGGCTAGTCTTTTCTGATTCGATACACATTGTAATCTATTAGCATTCTTCACTTCTTTCTATCTGAAGTAGTAGAAATAGTATAATAAATACTAAATAGTAATGCAGTAATTTTTAATCAGCCTATTACCTATACATTTATAAACATCGCGAAGCACGAGGTGTGGCGCACACCTTTCCCGCAATCCTTGCAAAAAGATATTACATGCACCTTAATTATACCTACTCAGGAAGTGAACTAGGAAATTGAGATGTTACTCAACTCTTCCCATCCTCTCTAAGCTATAAAACAACCTACAATCGCTATAGCTTCCGGCAAGCTAATTTCAAGGGAAAATAACTCCTATTTTATTTAAAACTATTGCCTGAGACTTTGCCCGCGTGGAATAAGTTTTTCCCGCGGTAACAGTTTACCCCGGTAAAAAGGAGCGTATATGTTATTCCAGGATATAAGCTATCGCTGTACCAAGTTTCATCAAAATTCGTTCAGCCGTTCTTGAGTTATAAATGGTGTAACTAACCCGACTGTGTTTTATTTATTTAGATTTAAAACTAAATGCTAAGTTTTAGGTCTCTTGTAGGTATACATATTTCTATAAGTATGTCTTGACTATTCCTATTGCGAGTTACTAATAGGTAGGTAGACTAGACCTATTACTAAACATCCGGACTCGGCGATAGGTCTACATGGCATCCAATATATACTAATGTAGTAAAGGTGCCTACTGACATACCCATTTTCATGTGCAGAGGCTAGCATAAATAGTCGACAGTTCGAGACTGTTTATGAAAAATCAATCCTTTCATTATCGACACGCCACATATTCGTTATTGATGATAGAATTAAGTTGATTACAAACCAACAATTCCTGTATCTATATGTTGATTTGAATCTTTGATTGAATTCGTGTATCCTGTTTGCGTCGCGCATCATTAGTTTCATTTCCTACACGACCTTGGTTGCAACCAACTCCCATCGAACTCTATATGGTCATATACTTCCATTTATGGGGACATTACATGTAGGTGTTATTGTACATTCAATAGTAGCAAATTAAGTATCTATTGAATTCCTACTTAGTGTGTAGTTTGTATAAATAGTGGTTTTACTCTTTTCATTCTTATTAAACACTATGATAGACAAAGACAAAGAATATGCACCGATATACGGAACACCTACACATTGATTATTAGCATTCGGAACGTGTTTTATAAATGGTTGGCTAGTTTCACTTTTTGCATTGCGATAGTAAGCATGGGAAATGTCATTCCATTTCGTTGCAACTACATAATATACCTATATTTGAGATTCATGAAATTCGCGAGCCTTTCGGAAGAAATAAATCTGTTGTTGTATAGTAATTTGTGATCCCTTAACACTTCATGGATGGACAGACGATCAAAAATCGTTAAGCAACGAAACATTTTTTTAAAATTATTGCGTTAAAACATCGATCTAGTACCTCTTAAAAAATAGTCGAAAACCTTGTTATTACATTGTCAGATACTTTCATGAGATAGGTGATCAGGTTTTTGTTTAACTCAGCTTTAGTAGAGTAGGAAGTCTGTGAAGAAGCTAGAATATAAGACGTAGTTGGTACCAGAAAATACGATAGATCTTTTTAAGGATCTGGCAACGTAAAAACTATCATGACTCTACAGATCACATACTGTAGACGGCTTTTTGACATGATGGCTCTACAACCACATCTAATTCTGTCAACTACCTACCTATTTCAGTTCTAAGCTTTAAAGATACCCTGACAATAACGTATCTAACCACGCTCGACGGTCATAACATAACACTTTCAAACAACTGTCTTTCTAATTTCCTGACCACGTTCCAACCACATACGTACCAACTGTGATTGTCCACCAATTTTGGAGCCAATCATGTTTTTGCGACCACGACGACGCGAGGCCGTCAGTGTCTTGACGATTTAATATTGCATCGAATTGTTGTACAAGCGTAATTGTGACTTATTGTATTGTAGGAAGGGCTCTTTTAACTTGTCGTAAAGTCATAGTTATCTTGAGCTTTTAGTTCAATGGGTTTGTTGACCTTTTCGGTCAGTTCTGTGTTGAATTAAACTTAGAAACCACTGATCTAGATTTAATTAATCAGTTAATGTATCGTATCATGTACGTGATTGATTTCGATTTGAATGATAGAAAATAACCTTTTTTTGTTTATATGTTCATATTTTTACAAATAAACGTTTTATCGACTGCCCAGACACGGAAAAATCCCTTTTTATTGCGCAAACATAACTCGGTTTCGTCAGCCTATAAAACATCCACAATTAGAAATGTCTTGCTTCACTATAATGCGGAAGTACCTATTGCCCATGATTTACGAAACTTTTAAATGGGTAGGTAAATACATTAATTAAACAAAATATGTTTTAAATAATTATATCGTCATATAGCCATATAATCCTTCCTTTATCTTAAGGTTTTCTTAGGGATTCATATAAATAAATGCTCTCGATGATTTTATTTACAACTAACGTACGCTCCGCGACTTCGTCCTTAAAATTTTAAAAAGTATCCTATATGTTAATCCCTGATATAAGCTATCACTGTCCCAATTTTCATTAAAATCCATTTAGCCGTTATGGCGTGATTGAGCAACGAACAAACCAAGACTGTGAGTCTAGGTTTGTTCAGAACCTCCAAACAGAAACAGTGATATGAAGTGTAAAAAACTGGATAGAAACACAATCAGTTTCTCAACTGCTTGCTTATTGATCACTCCATACAAATAACTACCATAAAGCTGACCAAAATATTCCCAGCTCCTCCAAGCATTCCGTTCTTGCCTCTCAACTTCCACTTTTAGACATAGACTATCTTCTAACAGCTAAAAAGATAAAACCTGAACCTTTTATATTGCAGACCAAGTGCTCGCCATTCCAGATAAGCACAAATTCGATTCTAGAACCTACGTGAGGCCCAAGAAGAGGGTTTTAAGGCCCAGCATTCAAAACATAGTGGAGGTGACGTCACCAAACCCTTCTCTCACGCCGCCCACCGCTGCGGCCAACAAATATCTCACGTACAACAAGTATAACGCGCCCTCGGGACCCATTCTGAGACTGAAAACCTTCAACGTGGACGCGAATACTGAAAACAGCCATGCTGTCAAGGAGTACGCGATGAAGAGAAAGAGTTTGGTCCAGGATGAGGATCCACAGGTAAGTGATTCACGTATATTAGCAGTGATTGAACGGGATCGGGTTCTGTTGCCCGCCTTGGGACAGGTCTGGAGCAGTGGACTCGATCGATATTAAAGTATGTTTCACGATAGAGTTCCCTTCGCCGTTAAGTTGGTAGCAAGGAAATCAATCACAAGCAAGTGCAAATACATAGAAATTTACACCTTCAAAATCAACACCCTATTAACATGTCCCCACTGCTGGGGCTCAGGCCTACCCTCTCAACGAAGGCGTTCGGACTATAGTCCACCACGCTAGCCCAGTGCGGGTTGGTGGACTTTACATGCGCCTAAAAATTTCTTCTTCAGCGTATGCGGAAACCTGCATACGCTGAAGAAGAAATTTTTAGGCGCGTTGTTTTCCTTCACCGTTTGAGAGCAATCAGTAAATGTACTTAATCTTCGAGAAAAACCCATTGGTACATGGCCCAGCCGGGGATCGACCTTCGGACCTTTCGATATGACACACCTTTTCAAACTGATTTACTTGCTACCAACATAACGGCGATAGGAATTCTTATGTGAAACGCACTCTACTACATAATATTACCACATACAATGAAAATCCGTAGAAAATTAAAAATAAATAAAATCTTTATCCAACAATTTCCTTTGTAAATGTAACAATGCATCCCTGACTCTTAAAATAGGAAGTCCCGTGTGTTAGGAGTAGGTCTTGTGCTCTTTCTGACTCCCTACAAATTTCCAGTCCAGTCCCATTTTCATTTCTCCTCCCCCTTTCTGACACCAGTACTTTCAAAATTTTCTGTTTCATCAGAAGCAATGTCTTACCTGTCACAATTTATGTTAGTTTACGACTAAGAACTCAATAAACGGCCATTAATTTCACCCGTGGGTGGATTAGTATACGAAGTGTAGGGCATAAAAGCGAAAAGCTCATTCTGCCGTATACGGCCGTGACCGTAAACTTGCGCAATAAACCAGATCGCGGCGGCGGCAAATATAGACTAAGCTAATATAATACAGTTGTACTATATTGTTTTACATGAAATTAGTTATCGGTGGTTATTTCGAACTTCTTAGAACAGTGTGTTGCCAGTGATGACATACGGTACCGAGACGTGGTCGCTCACTATGGGCCTCATAAGAAGGCTCAAGGTCACCCAAAGGGCAATCGAGAGAGCTATGGTCGGAGTTTCCCTGCGAGATCGAATCAGAAATGAGGAGATCCGCAAGAGAACCAACGTCACCGACATAGCTCAAAGAATTGCGAAGCTTAAGTGGCAATGGGCTGGGCACATCGCTTGTAGAACTGACGGCCGTTGGGGCAGAAAGGTTCTCGAGTGGCGACCACGTATCGGAAGACGCAGCGTAGGCAGGCCCTGTCTGGGGGAGGCCTTTGTCCAGCAGTGGATGTCTACAGACTGATATGATGATGATTTCGAACGTGATTTTTTTCAGATTCAAACTAAAAAACTAACCATCTTAGCCGCATCAGCCGCTTACCATCAGGTAGGCTGTCTGCTATTTACTGCTTTAGACCGTAAAATTCAGTGTTGCCAAATAAAATAAATGTTAGCAGTATTGTGTGTACTGCACAAATGGGGCAAGTCACCGCAATTACATTAGAAATCGTGATCTAGACTTCGAATGAAATCTTTTGTGTAACGTTCTATGTATTTCATTCAGTAAATTATTTTCAATTAAAATGTTTGCCAGATTTATTCACCGTAGGTACTTTTAAACATGGAGTGGGGAAAACGAACGCTACCCGGTGATGGGGAAAAAGTACCTTCCTTATATATTTAAAATAGCAAACATTAATCAAAGATGACCTTATTTTATGAGAAAAACTGCATAGATTAAAAATTTGGATTTGGTTGTGAAACTTCTGTTTTAAAAAATAAAATAAAGTGTCCTTCCCTCTAGGAGGCTTTCATTATTTCCTTCCTGTATATGGAATTTGTAACGGTAAATATTTATGGTAGCGGACACCATTTGGGGAATTTAGAAACTATTCGTGATTCGCTCGACTAATGATTTGATTCGCTAAGCCATTAAGGTTGTGATTCAAACGCGCACGACCTTACAAAGAGCGAAACTCACTTTGCTCTAGCATTGATTGCTGCTGCGAATCAAAACTACCGTTGTCTCTGGCTGAGCTCACGTGATTTAGAAGTTCTACCCTGTCTGTGTTACCCCGTACCCGCAGCAATTTTCATTGTCAAAGTAGAAAATAAGATTTTGGTTACTATTTTTCAGAATAATTAAATACAAGAGTATACATCCTTAGACGACATCCGCCTAAAAATTCCGTACATCCTTCCTACTAATATAATAAAGGCGAAAGTTTATAAGAATGTTTCTGACTTTGACAGAGTGTTTGTTTCTCTTTCACGCTGTAACGACTGAACGGATTTTGATGAAACTTGGTACAGTGATAGCTTACATCCTGGAGTAACATAAGGCTACTTTTTACCACGGTAAACTGTCCCCGCGGGAAAACAGCTTAATCCACGCGAGCAAAGCAGACATACATTTTTAAACTTAACTTATAGAACGTGATGATTGATGATTGTCATTGAATCGAATGTACGGAAAAGAACCCACGGTCTGACGTCACGAATTCCGGGTGTCTGCTGCAACAAGCGTACAACGTGTATACGTATGTATACTGTGTATACATCTTGCGCGTGTTGTCATAGGTGCAAAAATATCTGTCGGCGGCGGGCGGAGTGACGACCCACCGTTACATAAGCGCTCGTGCTAACGGCGTGTTGGTAAACATTTTACGAATTAAATCACACATTATCGCGTGCTAACTTACACTGACCACTTATTTCTCACATTTCATGCATTGCAATCCTATAAACTACGCAATTTTACAACTTTCGTTTGTCTACTCTACATGTAATGAAATGACCGATTTCAAAATTTATTTTCATGTACCTATATTATATTGATGTATCAGTATTAAAGGTGTCGCCTTGAATTTACCTTTATCGTGAATACAGACTCGCGAAAAATTTATAACTCAAAATTTATTAATTTTCTTTTTAAACTGAAAAATTTTATCAAGGAGCTGAAACAAAATCCTTAAACGGTATTTTTTTAAATTCCAGACACTAGGCTCTATTAGAAAGTACTCATTCGCTTTAGGTTTCAAAATTATCCAGAGCCAAAAATAAAATCCAGAAACAGTATGTTTCAGATACTTTAGGTTCCAACTTTACTCATTGAAAAGGGTAATATGTGTGCCAGTCATGAACTCGGGAACGCAAGGTCACTACACCGCTCGTAATATAATTGTTGCAGTTGGAGGACGGTGACGTGACGGTAACAGACGAGCAACTGTCCGAGCGCGCGCCCACCACGCCCATCAACATCGACTTGTCGCAGCCGGCGCACAACCTGCACAACACTTTCAATAAGTATGTACCGAGACCACTGGGCTATTTCACAATATCTACCCCATCGACAATCTCGTACTTAATACTAAACTTTATCAGAAGAGTTATCGCAGACGATACGAGTTCTCGCAGCACACAATCCTACTTACTACTTTTTTTATCTTTTTTTTAGTTTGGGACTTTTGTTCCGATCTGTCACACTCCATCAGCAGGTGACTACTAATTTTCAAGGCGAAAGTTTGTAAGGATGTGAGGATGTTTGTTACTCTTTCATGCTGTAATAGCTGAATGGAATTTGATGAAACTTGGTACAGGGATAGCTTATATCCTGGAACAACATGGAGGCTACTTTTTACTGCGGCATACTGTTCCCGCGGGAAAACAACAATTTTGATTAAACTTAGTACAGTGATAGAATATGTCCTGGAATAACATATGATTTGATTGATTTAGGCTAACAAACTTATTCCACGCGGGTGAAGCCCCGGGCAACAGCTAGTATTTTAAACACGAAAGTTTGTAAGGATGATTGGATTTTTGTTACTCTTTCACGCAAAAACTACCGAACTGATTTTGATGAAACTTTACAGTAAGTATATAGAAGAATAACACATAGGCTATAGACTCTTCGCGGAAAAACTTTTCTACGCGGGTGAAGTCGCGGGAAACAGCTAGTAACAAATAAATAATAGCGCCGCTGTAAGCCAATGATAATGCTACAGCATGAGCTTTGAATAAACATAATAGATCATGTTTTGAAAGCGAGAGCAAGCAGCTCTAACTTTCTTAACAATTACTAACGATGACTTAGCAATGGACGGGCAGTGCTGTGGACATAAAAACAGAACAACACAAAAACACAGCGGGGAAAGTGAATTGTACCATAAACTGTTATTAATCTTTAAATTATTGCTAGCCAACTGTACACTTGTTTAATCTTTGGTTCCAACTTGCTTCCGATATTCTGGATCTACTTATTCGAAAAAATGATTCCAACAATCGTTAATTTTTAGTTATAGTTAAGTATCACATTTTTTGCGATTAGGAACCTACAGGGATGATGAACTATGTCTATACATACCTACATTTTAAATACGGAACCCTCAGGGAGCGAGTCGTACTCGCATTTGCCCGGGTTTTCTTCACTCTTGCACTTTGCGCGACTATAATGCCTGGCTAGTGCACCGGGGTATTTGTATTTATGTTAATACAATATGAAATGAGTGAACAATTATTGAGAATTAAACTCGTTGCATTTACCCCCTAGTTGCAAATTACATTGATATTAATACCCCGTGCACATTACATTGATTTAATTATTTGGCGCAGGATGTCGCTATGTATAATTGGACGGAACTCCAACATGCCCGTCATGTGTTCCAGGGGACTGACAAACATGATGATGCAAGACAGAGGCAGCCTCAACATGTACCAGAGCGGCGAGTCGCTCATGCGCATGTCGCCGCCGAGCCTCGTGTCCTCGCTGCTGATGGAGACCTCGGGGAACTTCAACCACGAGCCTCTCGACAACCGGAAGTCCGTCGCATCGCATAGGGACTCAGGTCGGTTGTAACATAGGTACATTAAGCGAGAGAGGCAGTTAAACATGAACATTTATTATTTAGTATCACTATAGGTTTTCGTTACCTACGTAGGAGATGGAATCTTAAGTTTTGTTGGGATATTACGTACTCTTTTAAATATGAACAAAACTCTCAACCATTAACTATTCTATAATTAGTTTAATTTTTTTTAACACACAAAAACTCGGTTTACAATAAAAATCACAGCCGTCTATTTTTGTTGCTACACCAAATCCAATCGCAATAATTAATTTTTTATACTACTTACGTTTTGGCTTTGGAAGGTGGACATTTGTTTTTATTTAGCTCTCGAGACCTACTTCTGATCATATTTTTTCCATTTTACTGGCATAATTATTGAGAAACAGTACCATTCTAAATATTTAAAATAAGAATGCCTATGTCCAGCTGTGGACTAGTGCTGAAGCTTATATATTTGAAATACTAAACAGGCTGAGCCTGCTGGCTCAATGACTCGAAGGGTATCTTAACCTTCAAATTTTTATATATTTTTTTCCTTTTCAGGTCTACTTACGTCAGGCCGAGACAGCTTCGACCCAATGTTGACGAGTATGACCCTAAGCATTCTCGACGAGAAGGACATGAATACCAGCTTCCTATCGCAGACCACCTATCCCGACAACGACAGTATGATGGACTCCCTACCGCCTAGCTTGGTCAGCTCTGTTAACTCCTCCTACATGGTATCGAACACATCCAAACCTCGACAGGATAACATGGACTCTAACAACGTGTTCAGCTCAGCGACGTTCACACACTTGGAACAGTCAGAGAAGCTGCTCTCAGCTCGCCCCAGGTGCAATCTCTACAACAGTATAACTAAACGAGATCCGCCGGTACGCAACTCCGAAAGCTACACAAAATCCAGAGAGGAGGCCTGCCAAATCGACGTCACTAAGGTTTTAAACGAAAATATGGATAAGAAAGACTCCCACATGGCGCCGAGCAACGAACTCAGCGAAACTGTAACGTTACATTACTCAAACAACAAGTTCAGAGACGACGCTGATGCCGAGAAAGAGAATCTGCACGCCTCGTTTGAAAAAGACGACGCGTTTTACAAGGAAATGGTCATACAGAAACCTGTGGATATAAGTAAGAATAGTTTAAACATCACTCTGGACAAACAGGAGTTGAATGAGATAATACAAGCGAGGCAGAAGTTATCGTTGGCAAGAAAGGCGTTGCCGAGCGAGCCGGATAGACCTCTCCCGAACCAAGTGGATACGTCGCCCGTTAAAATGACGTCGAATCAAACTACAGTGGCCAGGAAGAGTATAGAGAATGCTTCAGAGCTGCTGGCGAGGCGAAGAGGCTACGCGAACGGTTTCGATAGACACGAGGAACCAACAAGGGAAACGCCTAAAAGGAACGCGACGTTTAAGCGACCGTCGCCTAAAGCCGGCGCGATGGACGCGACGGTCGTGTATGTGAATCCCAACGAGGGGAATATTATAGACATTAACTCGGCGACTTTGAACCTTCTAGATTCTGCTGAGAGGACTTTGCAGCACGAGGTGAGCGTTATTTACGAATGAAAGTCAAATCAAAATATTTTATTGCATTTCAGTACTTTTACACTGGGTACTTTTATACACGTAATTTTTTTACTTTTATCAGGGAAATTCTGCGGGGTTTATATTGCGTTTGAACGATTAGGAGTGTTTATTTTTTGTTGATGATGGAACATGTGCCTTCCAGGAGTGGGGTTCCCAGGAGCGCGCCATGGTGGGGTCCAGCGAGAGCACGGACACCGGTACGTTCAGCTCGTCGAGCCCGCCGGAGAGCGTCCCCGACGCAGTCGCCACACACGACCCTCGTAAGTGGCTCGCAATATGTTGCCCCTAGGCCTACCGCGTGGCCGTATGTGATAATAATAATAATCACCAGTCAGTACTCTACTTTAGTTAGTAGTGCGACTGGGGAACTGACTTTAGACTTTCGCGTTTTGTATTCATTATTATTTATTAGACACGGGTCTTACACACGAATTTTTTATTATTTACCTTTGCCCGACGTTTGGAGCAGGTTACACTGGCCGTGGTCACGAGCTGACTGGAGAGCTGCCAGTGTTGAGCGCCGCGAGTAGTTTCTCCAACTACCCACTGATGGTCTTGTGTTATTGGGAAGTCTTGATACACAAAATAATATTCGCGTGTAAGACTCGTGTCTGACATTCTCTAGTAATTCTAGTCTGAAATTCAAATCAACAGCCTATTATGAAATTATTATTATGAAATTCAAATTAACATGTCCCCACTGCTGGGGCTCAGGCCTACCCTCTCAACGAGGGCGTTCGGGCTATAGTCCACCACGCTAACCCAGTGCGGGTTAGTGGACTTCACATGCGCCTAAGGCCTAAGTATTTCTTCTTCGACGTATGCAGGTTTCCTCACGATGTTTCCTTCACCGTTTAAGAGCAGTCAGTAAATGTACTTAAGTTTCGAGAAAAAGCCTATTAGTACATGGCCCAGCCGGGGATCGAACTTCGGGCCTTTCGATATGATAGACCGCGTCTTATCCCCGATGCGACTGATGCACTCCATTCATTCCAGGCATATCTTCAACACCGCTGGTGGCGTTCAGCAAAAACTCAAAAAACGATCTGCTGAACTTGCACAACACCATATC
This sequence comes from Metalampra italica, assembly GCA_949699065.1. NCBI lineage: Eukaryota > Metazoa > Arthropoda > Insecta > Lepidoptera > Oecophoridae > Metalampra > Metalampra italica. The sequence continues at coordinate 5,457,436 of OX452989.1, forward strand.
CCCGATATACGACATGGTGCCTGACAAGTCGTACACGCTGACCAAGGCGCCGAGCGACGGAGCCGCGGCGGTGAACACCGCTACGATGGTGAGGAAGACAGCGCCCAAAAGGGATATTCTGGCGAAAGCTGGCCCCGAAAAGAAGGTGCTGGGTCCCGGTGTGCAACAGAAGAGTCCGCCTGGCAGAATAGTGGGGCCCGCAGGTAAGATTAATTTATTAGGTTTCTTAAAGATCGCCTGAGATTGCATTAACCCTTTGGCTCGCAGTATTCAATGCGCAATACCTTTGAAACTCGGATGTGTTGAAACACATCGTGGCGGATGTGTTGACACACGTGAACGTCAGTCAGACACCCTGACATTGTCACTCAAAATTCTGAAATGTAACTGCGATTGGTCAAGACAAAGTAGGACAACGACAGATGTCTGAATGACTGCGAACTGAATAATATAACTTACTCGGCGGCATAACTAGCTAGCTGTCATCCTGCTACATGTAGCAGGCTGATAGTCAGGGTTAAGGCGTTTCTCACACTGCCCTGCGCCACAGCGCGCAGACGCAGGTCTGTTCCGCTGCGCCGCACGAACGCGTTACCTGAGACGGAATTGGGTGGGTGGGGAGGGAGAAATTTTGTATTAGTATGTCAACATAACATTTAATCTCAATATTTATAAAAATGTCAACTTAATATGATTCATTACACACACAGACAGTAGTAACTTCTGTGAACCTCGCCAGCGAGCAGTGGAAATTATCTATGGACACCGCGTTGAGAACACGTATAGCCCTCGCGAGCGAGGCGCACGCCTGCACGTTTGTGCGAGCCACCGGGGCGCCTTGAACTTGAGATACTTCGGTTCTACCTAAAAAATCGCGTTCCCGCGGCTCCGGAGCAGTGTGAGAATCGCCTTAGCCTCTATTCTACAGTAGTTCTTCAAGACAATGTGTTGTTAATTGCAGCTTCGTTGAACATGATGCCGCCGCCGGTCTGCGTTCCCAGGAAGACGGGCTTGCCCACCTCCAAGCTGAGGCAGTACAGTTCGCACAAGGAGCTCCGGTTGCCGATCGGGGGTAACGGTGAGTTCACACGTTCTAACCTAGGAATAGTCCACTGCTGGAAGTAATGACGCTTTTATAACTTTTATTTCGTAACTTCTACAAATAAGGAAGTATTTTTTCTCGTTTCGTGACTGGTAACGAAATAAGAAATATCGTGTATCATACAATGCAACTTGATAACTATTATTATCAAGGGATTCCAACTATTGGTACATACAATCGCTTCTATCGTAGATACATGATTACCTGCAACGGTGGTTCTAGGTGCACACGCATTTATCTTGTTGATAAATGCTTGTTCTCGGGTCTTGGTCTTTATGTGTTTGTGAATCCTACCTAATGCGGGGGGTATTAGTGTTTCGCGTTTATTTGCTGCCTCAGTTTCCGTGCGCTAGTACGATATCTGTAGTTATAATATTGATCTCAACGTGCCCTGGTACACTTGTACAGTGGGCCCCGCGAGTGTGGCGGCGGCGCCGCGCGGCGCGTCCGGCCGCTCGATGCTGCGCCGCGGCGTGTACGCGTCCAACCCGGCACTCAGCCCCACCTCGCCCGCACCGCCCGCGCGACGCGACTCCTACACCATAGCCATCGACCAGCCCACCCAGGTGCGTACTCTATGTACACTACAGTTATCTGTATCACTAACCTTCAAGACCTGATGGCTGTTGAGCCATCAGGTGTTGAAGGAACATAGACGAAGACGTTTTAAATTTTTCAGGGAATACAGCTATGTATGTAGTTTTTTTATGTACAGAATGAGTATGTGAGTGCGCCAGTGAAAACGACAACCGCCCCGCCCGCGCTCGTCCGCCAGGGCACCGAGACGCTGCGTCGCGAACGGCCGCTCAGCCATCTGGTTCAACCGAAAGATGTAAGTTATTACATAAACCATTATTTATCATCATACATAGGACATCACGAACAAAAGTGATTTTTTGTCGATGACTTAAATATGTATGTTCTGGTGATATGTTTATTGGATGATTTTCTCGAACGCCTTAACTATAACTCTCTCACCTCATTCATAAGTGTATATTTATTTTCTAATTCAATGTTGTGTCGCTCGTGTATTTTACTTTATAAAATTTTATCTTTATTTACACCAATACTTACATGGTAAAACATCCCACTACTAATAATGCTCCATCACGCTATAACCACTGAACGGATTTATGAAACTTGGCAAAGTGATAGCTTACAATATTATATCCAACCAAGGTAACAATAATTGTGATATTTTTAAAGCGAACGAAGCCGCGAGTCTTCCGCTAGTAATTCATATTTGTTTGATGACACCGTCGTAATGTCAAAAGTAATTTAGTTTAATAGACGAGCGATAGAACTGTGTTGTGTATGTGTCTAACAACCTCTAACCTGGCTATGTGTGTGTGCGTGACGTCAGCTGCGCGCGCCGGGCCCGGGCAGCGGCGGCGGCGTGCCGGTGCCCACGCGCAGCCACTACGCACCAGTGAGTCTTTGTTTAGCTTTGTTGTTTATGGTTTTTCGTTATGGACATACAAAATCCAAATTGTTTGTACAGTCGACCGCACGTCCGTGGAAACACTGACCGTTGACTGGCCTAGCCTATTAGGGAGTTTCAATACTATGAGAGAACAGTTTATATGGGAATGTTTCCAATGATGTGCGGTCGAATGGGAAGCCGGTATACATTATCGCCTATGATAAACACCTGTGTTGCATTTATTTTACATTTTATTAGCCTTAGATAATTTATCCTCACATAATCAGCCAGTGTAACCTGGTAGAAAAAAAGAGTTGAACGTCCTTTAGTAAATAAAAATTATTCGTTTAAGTCCCGTCAATAATATTTATAATGAATACAAAACGCGAAAGTCTAAGCGAAAGTTTATAAGGATGTTTGTGATTTTGGATGAATTTTGGATGTTTGTCACTCTATTACGCAAAAACTACAGAACAGATTTTGATGAAACTTTACAGTAATATAGATTTATACATCTATACAGCTATGGATACCTCGGGAAAAGCTGTTCCCGCGGGACGGGCGAAGTCGCGGAAAACAGCTAGTAATGAATAATGAGACCAATGTGCTTTACAGCCACCTACAACGCGGCCCTACTCCATAGCCGGAGCCAGCCAGCTTCGGGTTTCAAGGCCCACCTCTGTGCCAGCTTCGAAACTCATACCAGGTACTACATTGAATTAGAACTCTCAAGTTTTAGTTCCACATTTTGCCCAGGGTTTAATTTTGAAAACAAACTCTCAAGTTGTGTAACATATAAACTGACAATTTGAACTGGGCTTTATGTCGGTAAAACCTCTCGAAATGACGGTTTTTTTGTCATGTTTCTGACTGACGCGAAATACGACCGAGTTTCAAAGGTTAAATGGCTCTGTGTCTCGGAGAGATTAGACAAGCAAGCTCTTTTTTTTTTCAATTTAAAATACAGAATGTGTGGGTGTGGCTACAGTGATACATAAGTTTTGTTAAACCATATATTGTCCTATAAACAAGCAAGCTTCTACCTTGTCCTGTAAACAAGTAAGATTATACTTTGTCAAGCTGGCTCGTGGTGACATGTACAGTAAACAAGCAAGCCCTTTGCGGATAAGCAGACAAATATTGGAGTTCGCGAGGTTTTACGCTACTTTTGTCTGTTGCAGCGACGACGCATGCAGTGGACCCGCCGCCGCGGCTCGCGTCGTGTGTGGACGCGCGCGCGTCCGTGCTGCCGAGGCCCTCGCGGTTACCGGCGCCACGACGCACGCTCAGGTACTTACATCCATATAACAACCATAGATGAAAGTCTAAGACCGTTTTTATGCACTACAAGTACTCGCTTCGTGTTTGTTTCTGCTGCGGTTTGGAGTCCCAGTGATTGTTTGGACGTTTGTGCACTTAATTTACGAATCGAACACGAAGCGTATACGCATGAGTGCACAAACGTCCATACAACTATGTGCTAGGACAGCCAAACCGGATCAAAATGGAATGTGTGTAACAAACCGTCTAGCACAAATTTCACCAAAAAGTATACTGAGTATTATTCACTCTGCGAAGCGTCTAGCGGAGATTACGCGAACAAATATACGAGTATAAATTGAAATAGCTTTAGTGTATATTTTTTGATTATTTCATTTATTATTGTAGAATGTTGTACAGCAACTAGTTGCAAAATACGGTTGCGATAAGGGCCGAAGGGTATTTTTATTTTTCTTTGGAAAACCACAAACTGCCAAACACCACTATGACATTTTAGAAGAATGCCTTCTGTCTAATTTTAACGATTATTACACGATAAAATAACTTATCTATTGACTCAACCAACATTGACCAAATATTGTTGCATGATAGAAAACCTAAGTTCTCTTATAAAAGTGAGACGCTTTGGCCTAGTCGCATAATGACCTAATTCAATGCCGCAAAATGCCCTAAACGCATTAGACTCTAAATTAACAGATACATTTAGAAAATTGAACTAGTTAGTGATGCAATGTTTTATTCCATTCCAGACCACCATCAGTATACTCAGTGGCACCAGCGGCGGACATGGACCACTACTGACGATTTATCTGCTGTGCCAACTACTGGGGGCGGAGCCCTAGCTAATGTATTATCTAAATCTAGCGTATAGTAACAAATTTAATGCGACTGATGAACGAAACTCGGTGTCTTTGTAACGCATAGTGATCCGATGGCTTTTGCTTTTTACTAAATACTTGTGAAGTTAGGACTATTTCATATGGAGACGGATGGATCATACCAGTAATGTGTTATTGTCTGACGACTGCTTTCAGTTTTCGATGTCTTCCAATTATTAGGATACTATTATACTAAGGATCATCATCAACAGCCTATTAATCTCCCCACTGCTGTTGCTCAGGCCTACCCTATCAACGAAGGCGTTCGGGCTATAGTCCACCACGCTAGCCTAGTGCGGGTTGGTGGACTTCACATGCGCCTAAGAATTTCTTCTTCGGCGTATGCAGGTTTCCTCACGATGTTTTTCTTCACCGTTTGAGAGTAGTCAGTATATGTTTAATGCAGTATGTATAAGTTTAGAGAAAACACCCATTGATACATATGATACATGGCCTAGCCGGGGATCGAACTTTGGACCTTTCGATATGATAGGCCGCGTCTTATCCACGAGGCCACTGACGCTCTTTACTACTAAGCTCTTTAATACTAAGGATACTATCCTGATAATTGGAAGCAAAACACCTGTCACGCCCTTGCGAATACGTGCCATCCTCGCGTTTCGAGAACATTTGCGTAACATTGAACAGTTAAGTAACATTGACATTAAACTTCAGATTTTATGTATATTGATATTAAGATCACATTGATGAATAAAATAGGATGAACCATTTCGTCCGATCTATGTGAAATAGACCTAATATAACATTTTGGCAGTATTGGAAGTCTTAAATCTAGTGGGTCTTGGAACTGATGGTCCCCTATGACTAAAATATACTGCACACTGCTTGACTGTCACCAATGATTATTTTGAAATTTTTCAAACCTTACACATGCGGCGCGGCTCATTAAAAGGCGGAAGGTGCTCAAAGGAATAATCTGAAATTGGTACGCGTCAAAATTTTTGTACTGAACGCATTGTACTAATCTCTTCAATTAATTTAAGGTCGACGGGAAAATATCCCTAATTGGGATAAGTCCGCCTTTGTACATAGTTCTATTCGTATTTGTTATCGTTCCTGTACATTTTGGTACAATAAAGCGTTTACATACATACGATTTTCCTTGTAAAGGCGAATGAGCCGCGCCGCGCATACCACTCTGTTATATTATGGTAGGTGCTTAGTATCTAGTAAACTGTAGGCACCACCGTCTTATGGAAAGGTATTGTTCAGTGACAATAATTTGTGAATGTCAAGACTTTTTGGATCATAATTATAAATAATAATAATTATAGCTTTGGATCACGGATTTCATGCAATCATATCTGTATTTTGACATATATTTTAATGAAGTAACGGAAGTCTGCAGACATTCAAAATTTTACTCGTGAAAGTTTTGGCAATGTCCTTAATTTGAGGTAAGAAATTCACTTTTCAGAACTTGAAAAGTCTTCGATTTCAACCTCTTTTTTGTTTTTATATTAACTAATGCTCTCTTTCGCCACTCTCATTTACGTGAAGCTCAAAATGAATCAAAATTTCTACCTAATTCATGATTTGGTACAAAGACATACAAATTAAGATATTATTATTCATATATTAATTACAAATTTAGCAAGTATGTAGTAAGTATATGAACGTTAACTGGGGTCGTAATTTATTTCAGAATAAGACATTTTTGCATTTTGTTTAGAGATTGTAATCATTTAGAGACGTGTAATTTAATTGTATTTTTGCTTTAGATGTAAAATTTATATTTAAATATTGTCTTGTTAATAAATACTACTAATGTTATATATAGCGAACTGTCAAGGTCACGCACACATGCACGGTAACACATTTTTTTACTAAAATCTAAAATATTAATCGTGGAAATATATTCATGAAAAAATTTTACAAATATACTAGCGTACGATTGCACAAGTTTCTTAATTTATTTTGTAAAAAAATCTTGTATATTTTGTGTTTCTTTCGCTTATCTTGTATGTATCCAAACTTTACACCTAGCATGCTAATGTCCAGTCTGTATATTTACTCTTATACATATCGAAAACTGTTTTTATAAGCTTTGGCCATATTTAGAAGAAGCTTCCTTTGTAAATGCATGTCGTATTTTAAAACTATTCAATATTATGTATTTCTTTAAATGAAATTGTCGGATACATATTTTTATTCCTCGTAGTGCTGTGTGAAATATTGCGAAAGATTGTATACAGGGTCTTATTCAACAAACTGATTCCTATTAGGTAAATTTAATGCTGCTTTGCCATAGAAACGATTTGACTCCAGCAGTGTGCTTTTTATTATTTATGACGGTTACACGCGCTGGCGCTATGTGCCGTCCCACTAAACTTATTGGTGCTTTTCGTCCACGTGACTTGAGTAGAAGAAAGTTTGCAAAGATCAATGAAGTGGTGTTGTGATTATCAGCAGAAGCACAGTACACCTGCTTCTACAAATAGCAACACTGTCTGTCACACTCATAATAGTACTTAATCTATGATGTTGGCATACGCCAGAGTGCACCCGACACATTTGTTTCCCTTGCTGGGCAAATGCTTCCCTACTTCTTCCACTATTCTTTAAATAATGTTAATTTTGCGGGTGGCACGCACAGTAAAAGCTATTATAAATATCGATTTTCCCTTTATCGCGGATATTTGAAACAATCACTATACCAAGTTTCGCCAAAATCGTTTTAGCCGTTTTGTTAATGAGTAACAAGCAACTTCGAAAATAATGATTTTATTAATTCGTGTGGCATAAAATCGGGGGTGTTTTAAAATTTCTGAACGTTCCGTGCGCAGCGCGTGACAGCAGATGTACAGGCGATCGCACGTCATGTGGAAACACTGGCCTTGAGCTGCCTAGAGTTTCAATACTGTGAGAGACCAGTTTATACTAGTCTTGTTTCAACCGTACTATTAGCTGGAACGCGCACGCATCCGGTGTGCTGCCTTATATTGACGTAGATCGTTTCTATAGTAGAGTGGTCAAAGTTGTAACAGTATCGTCTGCCCGCCCGCTTGTGACATATCCGTCGTATGTGCTATGTTAAATTGTTTGGACACGTCGTGCCTTAATTAGGTAGTGTAAGGAATTTTGTTTTCATTTTCTAATAAAATTATGTATTTACAATGTTTGAATTTTATTTATTTTCGGAGGGTTCTACCACTACCTGCTCCACGCTTAACTCCTTCAAAAATCACGTCACTCATGCACTACCTGACTCACACTAGGTTTAGAAACAACGAAAATGGAACACACTGGGTTAACCGGGGGACAACAAAGTAAAAAATTGTCAAAGAAAAATGCTCGAATTCGTAGATGTCATCCGTATATCGGATCGCTTGAGAACGTCTCTACAAGAAAACGGTTTAAAATACGATAAAAGTTCAGCGTGAGAATCGGACATGCAAGAGTTTTATGGGCATCGATATACCTACTTTCATTACGTTAGACTAGACTGAACAAATTTCCGTTCCTGTGCCTTAAAACTATTAAGTACTACGATAAGCAGCGCCCATTGAACTGACAGTTATATTTGTGTTAGTGTGCGTGAAACGAAATCGCACGTACGCGAGTGTGCGATGTCGTGAGTTAGTGCTCTGTGATTTTTGCTTTGTACGTTTTTATTTTTATAATATACCGATGTAGACGAAGCGATTATAAATGTATTAACCTCAAGTGATAACAATTGTGATATATCGATGCAATGGTCCTCAAAATAGGCGTTGTTCCTTTCTACAATGTGATCCCGTGCTCTAAACTCGTCACTTCGGTTGTTTGTCAATGACGTCTGCGTTTAGCGCAGCGAAAAGTGGAATTTTAGTTTGATTGTGACAAGTAGTGCAAACATAAATAATATAATTTGTGATAATTGATGAGTGTTTGTAAAATGGATGAGTGTCTTCTCCGCTGGAACCTTCTCATACCAACGGAGGCCATCAAAGGTGGCTTATGAAGAAAGGGTTAGTTCACCTGTTTATGTTTACCTACCTCGTAACAATTGTCCTCTAAATCAGCGATAAATGGTGTGATATCGTTGCTATTTATATCTAATTACCGTGCGATTGCGAAACGTACTGTTATCTACGTGCTACATATAGGTTAGTTGCCATAGTGCTAGGTCCAAAATGCATTCTAACGGTTGAATAACAATAGGCAACGACATCTAACATATTTATAATAAACACGGATATAGTGGATTGAGGCTGGGATGTTATTTTTCTTTTGTTACTTTCTCTTGTCCATGGGTGAAGGGAGCGAAGGGGATGGCTATAACGCAGCAGCTGCGGTGCGAGCAAGACGGCGCTCTATAAGACGAATTCCGCGACATGCTCAGGTGTCCACAATCCATATAGGTAGGTATTTATGTGTATCTAGTACCTTACTACACATAGATACTTAGAGTTTACTTTTTATGTAAAAGATTACAAATAAGTAATCCAATAGATTCCATAAAAACATGACTTGTTAAGGAAACTTGGAATTTGTTACACAACATCAAATTAAGCAACAATCATTTGGAAATTCTATTATGCAGTTGACCCAGGTTTATGTCCTTTTATTTAAATTGCTAAATAACACATTTGATTTCATTACTTGGCAAGAACCAGTAGTTTTAGAATAGTGATTATTCTGTTATCAAGGATTTTATCTCAAAACATTTGTCTGCTCATCTGTGCCTTAACAGCACTTTAGGAATGTACTCAAATTAACCCAGGCAGATGGCGGGAGGTGGGAGGTATGGTGTGGTGTCATTTATTGGGGATGGCCTATGTCCAGCAGCAGACGTCGAATGGCCGATGATGATGATGAAACCAGACAGATGATGGTTAAGGCTCAATGTTTGATCCAATCAAATAAGGTTCCATTGTAAGAATCAATTACTTGGATAGTATCTTATTTAACTTAAATTATAACCATAAAATTTAATATTCAATTTAAAATGTTCTACAGGAAAATGAATAATAAATATTTCCCTATGACTTAAATTTCACTGTTTAGGAAGATCGATTTCGATAATCGATTTTTACTCACATGATAAAATAAAAGAAGAGAAAAAAAACCATGATAAATCTCATGGTCTTCCTTTAGGGGTTGCAAAGCTTGGCACCAGATTTACTACTGCCACAGTACGCATTTCGTGTGATCTGGCCTATAAGGTATCTTAATATTCCTATTGTATGTTCTAGGCATGTACTTCAGGTAAACAAGTTCCCACTTCACCATTATAGGTTTTACGTACCGCAGAAACCTCTGTTTGATTGTGTTATCAAATACCTAGTTCTCATTTAATACAAGGATACTTTGATAAAAATAGTAATGTAATTTAATTTATGAAACACTAGCTTGTAATAAGTTTTTCTTTTACACAAGCAAAGTGTTTTATTTTATTCAGGAAAATTACAGTCATAACAAAAATACTATAATTTTGTCAAACCCTATGTTCGTCTCCATTACATAGACTAGGTTATATGTGATGACGTCCAGGCCCAATACAATAATAACGTCATACTTATAAATACATATTTCATTTTACTGCATTTTTACACCCTTCCATCGAAAATTCTTAATTGGAATGTTGGTGACATTTTGGACAAGTGATTCGCCTTGACCTCTGCAAAGAGCTGTAATGTCATGTGCTGCTTCCATATGAGGACTTACCCAATGTCATTCACTTAGGGCGACTTATTATATGTACTGTAACAAAATACGTCTGTCTGTTAGTGACCCCTAGTGATAAAGCTGGAGCATTGATGCTTGGAACGTTGATTGCGTAGGTGTGCGTCTGCTGCCACGAAACGCAACGCAGTGTAGCGTCTTCCTTTATTACCTATATGAATTATTGAAATTTTAATTGATCTATTATAATTTTATTTACGAAACATTGTTTAACGAAATTATTGGCAAATTGGCAGACAACCCAGCCCCCCTTTTTATTGGTATTGAAGGACCGTGGCATCTCCGTTGTAATGTATGAAACTATATGGGAGACGTCGCACCGGCATCTGTATGAACACATGGTAAGCCCTGCTGCAGTGCTGCCACGCGCTGCGCACGGAAAGCAACTGTCACGTGTTCCAATCTTCCATACAGTCTCATACATTGCAAACTGAGCTGCAAGGCTACTCGTGCAGGCGTACGCATACGGTGTGCTCCGGCCTTTATGCATACATTGCCGTCTGTCCGAAATAGGTAAGAGGGTAGTACCCTCTTTTGACTTCATCTAAGGTGGTATCGACCCAGATGGACTGCTCTATTTAAATAGTCCTGTAATTATTTTTTTTAATGATCACTGTTGCCATGCCTTGTGTGTCTGTGTTAGAATTCAAATTCGTGTGAGATGTAACAGCCAAGATGATAAAACAATACAATACTTGTTAATGGTGGTTAAGACTCCCGATAGTTGATTACGGCGGGCAATTAATCGAGGTATAGGTACAGTGCGCACGCGCCGCGCCGCAGTTAAACTATAACAAGCTCGTTATCGTTGCTTTACGATTGGCTGACTTGACTGCGCCGACTTCTTGATCCCTTGTTTGACCATGTTTCATAATTTCTTAACGTTTGTATTGTGGCTATAGTATTGTCGGATTCGTTTCTATAATCTAAAGTTTTAACTTTTACCTGCGCGGAAATGGAAACGCGATGTAAGCGTCTATTGACCATTTATCATCATCATATCAGCCTGTAGACGTCCACTGCTGGGCAAAGGCCTCCCCCAGGGATCTCTATGACGACCGGTCCCGCGCTAACCTCATCCAGCTGGGTCCCGCGACCTTCACCAGATCGTCGGTCCACCTTGTGGGAGGCCTGCCTACGCTGCGTCTTCCGGTACGCGGTCGCCACTCGAGAATCTTTCTGCCCCAACGGCCGCCAGTTCTACGAGCGATGTCCCCAGCCCACTGCCATTTCAGCTTCGCAATTCTTTGAGCTATGTCGGTGACCTTGGTTCTCCTGCGGATCTCCTCATTTGACCAAAATTACATTAAACTTTCTGGGCAGGTAGGATTTTGAACAGTTGAATCATACACGTTTCCAGGTATTTAAATCATCATCATCAGTCTGTGTACTAGTCCACTACAGGACATAGACCTACCAAGGCGCGCCATTGAACCCGATCTTCGGTTCTCCGCATCCAGTCACTGTCAGATAGTCGCCTTCGCAGATAGTCGCTCCATCTAGCCCACACTACGCTTGCCCAGCCATGGTACTCGAGAACTAGTTTTGAGGTTTGAGGTTTTTTAATGGTAAATCAGGTATTAAGGTATTGCTTGTTTGCCAAGATAGGTTCGGTTATTCCTTTATGTCGTGATTAAGCATTACATTTAGGTTGCACCATGTAGGTACTTTCTTGTCCCTATTGGGAATCGAACTCACGGCTTTCGAAACTTACGCCCAACAAATCAATAAGTTCTCAACGAGACGGTCTTAATCGGAAGTAAATTTTATAGGTACTTGAAAAGATCTGATAAAGTTTTTATTAGAACACTGTTGGGCGTAAGCCCCCCTTATTCGGTAATAATTCTAACACAGATTATATAGCTACCCATGCCGTAAGCATTAAAACTTATAATGAATGTAAATAGGTATTCAGTGTCTTTACCTGTAACTCTATACTGTGCAAACTTTTGTTTGATCACAAACAATTCGCTAAGGCGTACCTACTTGATTTCCTATCCAAATAGAACGAAATATTTCAATTAATTAACATTGTGAAGTACTCGAGAAGTTAATAGACAAAAGGGAAATCAGACCGTAGAGTTCGGCTTGCGTAAGCCCATAGCGCGCCCGGTGAGGTGGGTACTATTCCGGAGTATGCCGCCACCGGACCACCCGGCTTTGTTTGTTTTTGTTACCTCTAACTACTGGTGTTCGATCAAAGTTTCGGATTTCTGTTTCGGTCAAAAGTTCAAGGTATCTTTCGGCCAAACTAAATGTCTGTACGTACTCTTTACATAGGTGAGATAGCTATGTACTTCCAAAATCCACGCGTGCGAAGTCGCGGGCAACAGCTACTTATAAATTATATTAGTATGGATGGATGGATATGGATTATAATATGGTTTCGACCGAAAAAAGAAAACATTTTGGAATGTCCATATGTCCATTAAACTTGTTAATACCCTAGATCTATTTAAAAGTCTCCCGAACCCCCACATCTCGTCACGAACGGAAAACATCTATCAATTACAAAGTTTTTAATTTGACTAGTCGTTCAAACACTTTAGAAGTTCTAAGGGCACAATGCACCATCTGGGGTGAAGGACTTTTTGTAGGCGTTCCGATCGACCTTCAAGTGGTCTGTCTGTCCTGCCGCACGGTTCACTCACCTCATAATCGGTTAGTTTGAAGTGGATTTTTTTAAACAAGCTAATCATCGCTTTGGAATCTGTTTTAATTCATTTGTTTGAAGGCAACAAACAATATTATTAATTTGCTATGTCCCCTCACAATTTTAAACTCAAAGGGGTCGAATTAACAAAAAAAAAACGTTCAATTCAATACACTTTATTACACATTTAAAAATTACAAGAGAAAAACAGATACAGTAATGTACATCTAGGCGGTCTTATCGCTAAGAGCGATTTCTTCCAGACAGAACGTTAGAAGTTGCAGAATTCTAAATTTCTAGACCTAGCGGCTTGAGCTGTGCCTTGATACATTATTCAATCAGTGGATCTAATGTTACATAACTAGGAGTTTCCCGCGGCTGCGCCCGCGTTTGCTCGGCTCCTAAGAAGACTAACATGATGTAATGATGTTATAGCCTATTAACCTTCCTCAAGAATTGGACTATCAAATGCTAAAAGAAACTTTCAAATGACTGGTGGGAAAAGCAAACTAACAAACTCCTCGGCTTTATTATATTAGTATAGATTAGTAATACTGGATAATATACCTACCTAATTTGATTAATTATATCTAGATTAGATACACAATCCACTTAATTTATGTTTTGGTGCTAGTTTCGAGTTCCCGAAACGCGCAAATGATTGCAAGGAACGGCGGACCGGGGCATGGAGGGAGACGGGGCGAGACTGTTGGCAGCCCGCCCACTCCCTCCCAGCGCTGTTAATGTCTAAATCGTTAAACTATGTCTTTGGGAATCCCTGACAATCCTTTCTAGAATGCGTCTGCGTGCACCCCCGATTGTATGCAATGCGATTTGCATAAGTTTGTTAATTAAGAATGTACTCATTGCTAACTTTCGATGGGAGGATTCTAGTTCAGGGTCCGTCTGATCTGTTCTCTTCCCTATTTCTGCCACCAATCAGCGATGCTACCATTGCCCACCTAATGCTACGACCGTTTGCCACTTCAGATTGTAAAAATAAAACAAATAGACCTCCCGCAATACATTCCCTCTTTTCTGTTGTTTTAAATTCGATTAAATACTGAATTTTTGTGGTAGGGTGGTACTTAGGTATTTTACACACCCTGTACAAACCAATATCACCATTTAGTGTGGAACATATTGTGTATGTTCGAATACGTCGTTAATTATTGCTCCGACTAACTACATAACTCTCTTACGTCGGATTAAGCGACTCATTAACTGCCAGATTTCTTCAAATGAACGACTTAAGCTAACCCAACACTTGCGTGGAACGCGGATCGCGAGCGGAGAGCGGTTTACTTACATTATGTCACAGTGTAGCACGCAACAACAACAGCATATAATAGTCCACTGCTGGACCAGGCTTGTTTATGCCCTAATCATCACTGCCGCCATCTAAATTTATCCCTTAGTTGCCTCAGGAGTGTTGCTCTTCAGATCCAAGCGGATATAGCACAAAATTCCTTTGCCACCACACTACGAAGGCGAACAATATAGAAGTGCAAGCTACACGGGTAGCCGTCCGCAGACGAGCGGCAGTGTTAATTACATTATAATAATTATTGTACTTTTCGTTATGCATGACGCTGGTCAGATAAAATCTCATTAATTTTAGATAATTAACTGTCAACAATGTTTTAAGCTCCACTAGCGATGCCCTCCCGACCCGACTTCGTCCGCATAAAAAGCATCCTATCCTATATGTCACTCTTGGATAAAAGCTATCACTGTAATATAAAGTTTCATCAAAATCCATTCAGCCGTTAAACTGTGATTGAGGAACAAACATCTAAACTCACAAAGATGGTAGCCCTTGCATTAATAGTATTGGGATTACTTATAAAAATAGTTTTTTGTTTGACTGGCCTGTTGGCGTAGTTGGTAGTGAACCTGCCTATTGCGCCAGGGGTCGTGGGTTCGATTCCCACCCAAGACCAACATTTGTGTGATGAGCATATCTGTTGGTTTTCGGATTCTGGGTGTTTGTATGTATTTAAGTATTTATTTAAAAGTATTTAAGTATGTTTATCAGTTGTTGAGTACCCATGTACAAGCTTCGGCTTAGTTTGAGACTAAACAGCCGTGTGTAAATTTGTCCAAACATTTATTTATTTATTTATTTATTTATTTGTACAATAAATACTATTTTAATAGTGCCTTGGTCAACTCGGAAGTGACACATCTAAGGAAAATTTATTCTCGCGCCGCTGACCGCGCCAGTGCGAAGTGACCTTTCACGTTCTCATTACGTTACGGAGGAGAAAATAACGCACTGTAAAACTAATAATAGAAAGGGAGGGAACCCAGGAGAAACCCAATTCATTAACCCCGCTCTTCGAGACTATCAAGCGAAACCTTCCCGGGTCTGTCAGGACAGGGTTGCCCCTTGAGGATTTTGGTAGCGGAAATTGTTACACAGCGTTACATAGCCTCCCACGTGTATTTATTTTGGGTAATCTTCAGACGCATTTTTTAAGTGGTTTTCCCTAGTCTGTAGATCTTCTGGAGCATTAGGAAGTAGAAGTTTAACGTAGGTAATTAATAATTTGGTATTATTAATATCAACGGTTGTGGTAATCCTCAACTTACTATCCGCAGTTTTAATACCAGTTTATTTTTACAATCTTTTATTTGGTTTCCTGTTTGTTTGTCTGTCCGGGAGGAATCTTGCTATCGATTTTTCGTCCACTTTCCGATATTCGGTCATTGTAAATTTATTTGGCCTGTGTTACTTCTATGTTAACACCTTTGGGCCGTTTGTATGTTTTATTCCTGGCAACCCTAAGCATATTCGAGGCGTACGTAACTCTAACTTCATATACCGAACCCTACGTTGCGCGAGTTAGATTTAAAGTATTTTCGGTTTGGAAAAGCAACAGTTGATCGGAAACATTGTCTGTTTGTGCAGGTGTTCGTACTGTAGATAAATTTATCTAAATTAAATTTATATATTTATATATATTATGTGTATTATATCGCTTTATTTGTAGTGTGTTTTGACAATACATAACTTTTATTTAATATCGTAACGCAGAGTTTATGTTAAACAAAACAGTGAATGAATCATCTTTGGTATATTTATTTAAATATGAAAAGTCGAACCCTAGTTTTTAAAGTAAGGAACTGTATTATTTGCAAGCTTTTCATGATGGAGTATGAAGGTCCTTAAGCTTTATTACAACTTACCAATGTGTGTACTTGTATTAGCAATTAAAAATTACTGTTTGTACCCAGTACAAACCTTTGACAAACTCCGTAACTCAGAAACATTTATAAGTTTTTTAACAACTACCTTTTAGGCAGTTAATGGCTAAAAATACCTACTTAGTCATGCACGAAAGTAAATCTAACATGAAGTCAATACTTAATTATGGTTTTGGTGTTTAAAATAATGAAAAGTACTCTGTTTTACTAATACAATCGCTAGTAAATAAATTTACCAATAACAATCAATGGACTCCCCAAATGTGGGTGATGTTAGGGTATTCGGCCCCTCTTCTCTTCGATGGGGTTTGGGGTGGCACAATGCGTTTCGTTCACCCTCCTTGACGTGGGTATTATTGTTGCCAATAAAGTATAGACAATGTGCATAGGTTTCTTTCTATATAGCGGAACCAAAGCTACTGACATTACATCGAGATGCAGGTTAAATAATAATGTTTTCACAAATTCACACACGGCTGTTTAGTCCTTAAATACATACAAACACCCAGAATCCGAAAACCTACAGATATGCTCATCACACTAATGTTGGTCCCGGGTGGGAATTGAACCCACGACCGCTCGCGTAGAAGGCAGGGTGACTACCATCTAAGCCAACAATGCTACTGACTTACGAACAGTAAACCTAGCTGCAAGTTAAGTACATGAAATGATTATAGGTAATTTTACTTATAAGTCGCAATTTCACTTCTTTATATAATGCATGTCGTGGCAGCCTATAACTAAGGTAGCACTTAGATTTTTCTATCATACATGTATCAGTAATTAGCAAGTAAGAGTGTATACTTTGTTGGTTGTCCTTAATAAATAAAATAAAATAAAAATAAAATGAAAATTATTCAGTCGTCAGTAAATTTTCCAATACGAAAGTAACATTTGATTTGTTTATTTCACAATACATTGCATAAAACGTTTTTATTTATTTATTATATTGAACTTAATGAATTCAAACTCGATGTATTAGCCTTTTCTTTCAATAAACATTATTATTTATTTACTTTTGAGGGGGATTTACAACTTTTATAAACTAGTTAAGAAAATACGTATTGATGATCAGTTCATTCTTAATGTAATAACTCTGTAATTGTTTTTTTATATAAATAAATAGAATAAAATATACACAGACACAATAGAAAAACAGCAGCGTGTGCGGCGCGTGACAACAGACACCGCCGGTGCGACGTATTCCATACAGTTTCATACGTTACAACTAAGCTGCCACGCGCGCAGGTGCGAGTCTGCCTTTACGGCACAGAGTAGATAATAGTTTACGGGATTTACTGTAATAATGTCCAATCTAAAAAATGTCCAACGACCATGCTCGAACTGAAAAATGTCCAAACTGAATAATGTCCAATCTGAAAAACGTTCAATCTGAAAAAAGTCCAATCTGAAAAACGTCCAATCTAAAAAAATAAATAAATAGCGGTTTTTAAGGTTCTGTAGTGTAAAATGTTCCATATTGGACATTTTTAGTAAGGACATTTTTCAGGTTGGACATTTTTCAGGTTGGACGTTTTTCAGGTTGGACGTTTTTCAGATTGGACATTTTTCAGATTAGACGTTTTTCAGATTGGACGTTTTTCAGATTGGACATTTTTAGATTAGACGTTTTTCAGATTGGACATTATTATCGTAAATCGTTTACGGGCCCATACCATGAGGCAGGCTAGGCTGTCTGTCTGTTTGCTACTTCAGACAGTAAAAAAATACCAACTAAACTGAAGTAGCACCTAATTAATCTGTTAAACTCCGTAATTAGGTTATTATTGTCGGGTGTTCAAAATATTTAGCAAACAGATTATCCGATAAGCCTTCCCTAAAATAGGTATTTATTTTCCAATAAGCTGTTTCCCGTGGATTTTTACGAAATCCTTTCTCTCTGATTGCCTACATCGTGATTTGAGGAGCTTCTAAGCATAATTTCAAATTTCTAGACCGTGCACATTCTGAGCTAAGTCAGGGTACTACCGTTATACTTACAGATTTAAATAGTTCCGTATAAATTGTTCCTAAATATACGCTTTGACTTTATGATTTGTTATCGTAGCCCGAAAATAACGCAAGTCAATGCTATATTTCACCCTAACACACTCTATTTTTATCCGGCTAAAGCTTAAATTGGTTTCTATTTCTGGCCGATTGATTCCTAGCGTAGCTATTTTATTTTATGTTTGTTGTTTTTAAATAAAGTATTTCTGTGACATGTGATTTGGGGTGTCAGAGCCCCTCGCTCGATGTGTCTTTTTTACGCGCCTCGCGATTGACAAGGTGTGGTGGGTTTAAAGAAGCATGCAACATTATAGACAGAAACATTTTAAGTTTACTTTATGTTATGTATGTAAACATGCCAGTGAGTGAAAAACCAGTGCGAATAGGTACGTATAGTTCACCATCAGTTAGTAAAGCAAGGTCTAAAATATTATCTAATCGCGGTAACTCACAGCATAAAAGAGTACAATTTAAAAACAGTGATTAAGGTGTATCACAGACACACGGCCTGCGGTGGCGTTCTACCGCAGGCCGCAGCTTCAATGGGCTCAGGCCTGAAATATCCGTTTTCCTAAAATGTATTTTTTCGCAAAATGTCTGCTATTGCAGAATGTGAGCACGTCTTTTGCTTAATGTCATATTGAAAAGCTGACATTTTGCGAAAGACGTGCTCACAGTCTGGAATAGCAGACATTTTGCGAATAAATACATTTTAGGAAAACGGATTCAGTATTCAGGCCTGAGGCCTTCAATGTGAAAACGCAGACCGCGCGTGTCTGAAGTCTCACACAAATTGCATAGGGAAGAGGCCGCCACCGCCACCGCAGGCCGCGTGTGCCTGTGATACACCTAAAACTGTGTAAGATAAAAGCTGTCACATAAAATGTCACTGGGAAGTTTTAAGCAAAAAGCTGTTTTAATAAAATACAAGTTAAGCGTATGATTATTACATTTCTGGTGTATATTTATTGTGTGATTGTATACTAACTGTAGTGAAGTAATAAATAGTCATGAGTCGTAGCACAGGGGCAGTTACAACTAGGTCATTCTCTTGCCCAGCGGGCTAGTAATGTTTTCCTTTTGCCCTGTTATCTCGCCGGCTTATGTCTGCAAATGATAATTGTACATGTCAACACTGCTGGTATAACGCTAGTGAAAGTAAATTGAATACATATTATAACTGACGGATAAGATGAATACCTTAAATTCTCAACCACGTTTTTATGTTACATCTGTTTCGTCTTATTAAGTTTGTTTGTAATCAATCAATCAAATATTCTTTATTGTGCATCAGATGACTTGTTAATATTTTCAACCGACGAAAAAAAAAGAAGGAGGTTCTTTAAAACGCTCTACTATTGTACTTACGTAACTTTCCGCATAGGAAGAGGGGGACCGGTTCTGGTGAGTGGTGACACGCATTGAGGAAGGTGGTCTATGTCCAACAGTGGACGGCGATACACTGGTGATTAATTTGACCACCCGGTTAGGTTTTCGAAACCTAATTTGGCGCAGGTAAAAATACATTCCCGCGGAAAATTCTCATCAATAACGTTTGTAAGTTATACAATTGACTTGTCAATACCATGCCGACTCTATGGTCAATACTTTCCCTTCGATGGGTTTCTCCAATGTTTAAAAAAAATTTACTCTGTCTAAATAGTGAGGTGTTAAAGGTGCTTGCACTTTGACCTCTTGACAGGAAGTGGCACGCAATACCGGAACTGGGCACTATCCGGCCCAGCGCTCTATTGTGCCGATAATTTCAGAATTGAGTTCATGAAATTGGAAAAAAATATTATTGACAATCAAAATTATAATATCCTCATCACACGAAGACTACTAATTGCACTTTATTATTAGGTTCTCTACAATTAAGGTTGAAGATGGTACAAATTTTTTTTAGTACATAGTATGTAATGTAACCAGTTTTGTGATGACCGATGCCTGAACTAGACATAGCATGTGATCCATGTCACCAGCTCTCCACCCCGCGGAATGAAAACAATTAAATAAATAATGAAATCATTCACACCAATAGTAACTTAGGTTAATTAATGGTAATTAATACCGAAACAGCATCAAAATTAAATACAATGTAGTTCAATCAATACTTTATTTGTTAAGTATTTTTACAAATAAAATTATCAAGAATTATGCTAATTCAATACAATAAAAAGTCACAGTTGATATTGTAGATTATGGATTTGGCCAGTAGAAATTTAATTGAATTGTTCTTTAATATGTCAGAAAGGTCATGCGATAAAC
This sequence comes from Metalampra italica, assembly GCA_949699065.1. Lineage (NCBI taxonomy): Eukaryota > Metazoa > Arthropoda > Insecta > Lepidoptera > Oecophoridae > Metalampra > Metalampra italica. The sequence continues at coordinate 5,477,949 of OX452989.1, forward strand.
TCGAATGACGTCGCCGATATGTCACGTAATATTATAACTCCAGTATATTATATTACGCAAGATTGTTATACTTCCGCGAATTTCGTTCTGAAGTTATTTAATACCTTTTCTAGGATAATTAATAATGCCTAAACAGGATAGCTAATACCTCACCCAAATGTGACAATATTTAAAGAAACTGTTAACATTTAACGCTCAATAAATTGTGTGTTGGTCGGAAATAAATTATTTTCATCGCTCGTCAGCGCTGATTTATCGCCGGGAGCTGAAATTAATCGCTTCAGGAAGTCGACAATGTGGCGGGGCCGTGCTTTGACTCTGACACACGTTGTTTGACAGCGAGCGTCTTACAAATACAGCTATTCTTAGAATTTATCTTCCTATATGGTTTTGAAATTGACGTTATTATATATTATTAGCTGTTTCCCGCGGCTTAGCCCGCGTAGAAAAAACTTTCCGCGGAAACAGCTTTTCCCGAGGTATCTTTATTCTATGTATTCTTCTGTATATTACTGTAAAGTTTCATCAAAATCTGTTCCGTAGTTTTTGCGTGATAGAGTAACAACATCCAAACTCACAAACATCCTTACAAACTTCACGTTTATAATATCAGTAGGATGGAGCTGTGATTACTCAATTGGCCGTATTACATACATGTGGTATGTATAATACATAATATGTATACTTTATATTATAATGTATGAAGAACAATGAAAATTATATACCTATGTCATGTCCTGACGCTATATCCCTGACGGTCGGCGCAGCGGTCCCCAATCTACATACGTCAAGGCCGAAGCACACCCAATGCTGCTCTCTAAATCTGCTGCCACGCGCTGCGCACGCGACGCAAGCGAAGATCTTCCATACAGTTTCATACATAAAAGGCCGGATCGCACCAAATGCGTGCTCAAGTCACGCAAGTCATCGCATTTGGTACGTTCCGGTCTTAATAAAAAAAATATTTATTTCGTTAACTAAAGGTGTATACTGTATTAATGGTTGGGCACTCCCAGTGGGCAAACTTTTTCGCCTGTGACAGGAGAGCCCGCTCTTCCTTAGCACTATATTTAAAAAAGTTACTTAAAATAGTTACATGAAACTTAGGGATAGTAATAAATCTAATATACTAGTTATAGTTAAGGAAAAGATTTTAAAACAGATACCTTTAAATTTTTACAACTCCAAATAGGTAGGTTACCGGGTTAATGACTTGGGGATAATGTATAAGACTTCCAAGTTGAGATGAAAACTTATTAAAACTAAACCTGATTTGGAGATGAATGACGAGAAGTTAGGTCAAACTCACATTTAAATATACTAATCCATTTTATGGCGTCAACCTCTCGCTCGCCGGATTTTGACACTTGTGAAGCAAAAACCCGCGCGGGCGCATAGTTTTGCAGAGAAAGTGAAAGGTCGTGCTCCTTCCTTACGTCCGTGAGTATAATCCGACAAATTTTCGTACTCGTGTCATAAAGAAACAATTTATGTAACTTTGAGTCTCTTAAATTTGTTCGCATTGCGTTAGCGTGTCGCCTTTTAGTTGTTACTTATGTTGCGCTAGATTTGGCATGCATGGAATGCTATTTTATTGTTCCACCATTACTTATCTGCTGTTATTCATAAGTTACATAAGAGCTAATATGAAAGTCATTGTGTTACTAATCTATATATGAATTTTGAGAGCGTTGTCGGTGGCGTAATGGGCTTCAGAGGTCCCGGTTCGATTCTTAGAAATGCCATGTTCAAAAGCGTTTTTTTCGGATATTAACTGATTGCTCTCAAAAGCTAAAGAAAACACCAAAAGGAAAGGATCACAAAATTTGCACCACATTTCTTACCTAACGTGTAGGACGTTGCACCCAAGTTAATGGTAAAGGTGCATCGATTTTGACAACCATAGGTGTACGCAGTAGAGGTTTAAAAAATAAAAATAAAACATTTAAGAACTGAGCGATTCATACGAATCACGCGTAGTTTTGGTAACGTTATGAGGGTGGTCAACTATAGCAACTCATGGCGACACTTTTAGTTTTATAACGAACCGCTAGGGGCGCTGCACGGGATTCCTTTTAAACAATTTAACTGTAGACGCTAACGACGTGTATAGTTGATACAACTCATGATAGACGTACTGAATGCTTTACGCCCGGTATTCAATAGGCTAATTAAACATCAGAGTCATTTGTACTTTTTGGTACACGAACGAAACCCAAAAAGTTACCAGCCACGATTGTTATTAGTTGATGACACCGTGAGAACCTCTTCTCGTGCGTGACATGATTTGCTATTTAGTTGTTTAGTTAAACACTTAGCACCTTGGTGTAATGCCAGAACTTACCAATAGTAATTATTTCCTCTATGCTAGTACGTTGCAAATTACATGCGCGACGAAGTACAATGAATAAGATTTTCCTTTCTAAAAAGTACCGGTGCCGGTGGGAGGATTCTAATACATGGTCCGACTTCATGGTCATACCACCCTCTCCCCAACTATATCTGCCTCCACTGTGGCCTTTGACTGCATATTCATAGGCGACGGTGACCGCTTACCACTTCTGACCGCTAAAAATAGATTTGTTAAGCATTTTAATGTCCTTTATCTTATCATGACATTTATGCAACTATTAAAGAATTAAGGTCATTCTGATTCTGTTAGCCTTGCAACGGATACATTTAGCAGGCCACGTGATGCTATTTAAAGACATTCGACTAGTGATTGGAAATTTGTAACTAACAATGTATAGTAACTATTATTACATCAACTTTTAACTAGCTTCAAGAGACAATACGGATTCTTACGACCCTCAGTTTTACAAACGCACATGCATGCTTTCTAGAAATTGTTGAATTATTTTCTTGAGGTTTGTGAGATAGTTTCATCAAAACTATTTTCTCTGATGTCACGGACTTGAACCCATTGCCGTCTATCCTTCACATCAGAACACAGGAATGGTGCCCCTATATTGTTCTATCTGTCGCTGACAACAAAATCTCGAGTCGACATATCCGACTATAATCTATTTTTTCACCTTATCTCCGCGTCTTGCCAAAATCTATAGCCGAAATAAGATAGTGAATTTTATATTACTTGTAATATGCAGAAATTTGCTTGAAGTGTTATCACTTTTTATCGCAATGATAAAAGCTAAACAGTATTTTCAATGTTACAAATATGAATATCTTATCAATTCGTTGCTGTTTCGCATGCCGTTGGGAGAAGCGAGTTTGATATGAAATCAGAGTATTATGTAGACATATAGTACTTGGTTTATGTACTATTTAAGTTACATAAGGGTATGCTCCGTGATAAAAACGGACCTTGTTTGCTTAGGAAGCGATGCAATAGTTATTTTGGAAATAGGTATCTCTACCTCTACGAGATCTGGACATGCTGTGAACTTGAAAAGCTTTATATTGCACAATTCTACAAATCGGTGCAGAATCAACAATCTTCAGTTTCCCTGTAATTTCGTATATTCTATGAGGTCCGGAAAAACAGCCACTGCAGCCAAAGTTGCATTTTTATGTGCCCTTTACAAAAATATAGGTTTGCCCGGTAATCAAACTCGGACCTCCAGAAAAAGGCCTCGTCTTCAACATTGCTTCTAATATGCCCGTTGGATCATGGATGACTGAGCTCTCTCCTTAGCCCGTAATTCACCCAAAGATAGGTGAAAGCTTCCATTATTAACTCCATTCGCTGTTCACGTGCCGTTCTGTTTTATTGTCTCCCTGCTCTCTTCAACTTAGGTGATTATTTCGTCTTTCCTTCGGACTGGTTCTGCTCTACTCCAGAATCTTGGGTCCAATTTCCACGGCCCTTACACCCCACTCTAATACCCCGTCCCATTTACGTCCACTATAAGATCTGTTACTTATAACTTTTAGGTCTGTATCTAAGAATTCATTATATTTTCCGTTGGTAGTAAATATTTTGTTTGTTTTATGTCTAGTTTAGTGTCTGAAGTATGGCAAAGGTAAATTCCATTCAATCGAAATAGGACTGTAAACGCGAATCAACGAGTCCCCTTTGTAAGCGTTTGTTTGTTATTAACATGACTATAATTCGTGTTGGAATTTTACAGATTCTGATTCATGCGTTGTTCAATGTTAATGCAATGTCACGTATCCCTGTCAAGGCTTGAAACTTTCCTTAACGGCACCTACCTACACTCATCTTGTCGCTATATTATGTCGACATTCATTCTTATGGTCTTACATTTTATTTACCTAGTCCTAAATATTATATTTAGCCTCCTATTTAATAATTATAATTATTTATTCAATAATTATAAAGTTATTACCTACTACAAGTTTATTTATAGTCCTATCCTACATAGGATGGGACACAACGACCCATGCACAGTCCTCAAAATGTTCGATTGTGTTTTTTTTTCCAAAGGACTATGTTAATATTTTAAAATAGAGTTTTAATATACCGGAGTGTTACAATATTAGACTCAACTCTTTGAAAGATATCTTCCAACCAACAAGTAAAAATACAATGGAAGGCTTTGATGAACATTTTAGCGAGCTGTGATGTGACGTCACACATAAAACATTACACGGTGGTCACGTATACATACATTCCATACAAATACATGCATGCGCCGTGACCTTGCTTACCAGTTTCGTCCCATGGTAATGCAGTGTTACGAGTTGAGAACACTAGATGGCGCCAGTAGTTGAAAAAAACGTTTTAATTTTTCCTGCATTTATTTACCAACAATATCTGATAAATATCAATTTCATGAACCTTCTAGACAATTGTCCAATTTCAATTTCCAAATTCATTCAATGTGTCCAATCATTGTGATAAGATTTAGATTTCGCCTTTATTTTCTATTAGAAAATTCATTCCATGATACGCAAGTTTTTTTTTCAGGCAATTTGTATTAGGTAGAATGTATATACATACTAGAGAAAGGCGCGTTGAGTTATCGCCCAAGCATAAATATTATCAATAGATGGATAGCCTGGAGTTAGCGGTTTGTTTCACGCTCCATAGTCCCGGAGGCCACTTTTCCGTCCCACTGGAGAATTTCCCACGGTGGCTGCGTGAGTACTGCAAAGGACTTCATGCTTGCACCGCTCGCCGACACGCCGCCTTTTTATTTTAAAACTGTTTTAAAAGAAAAAAATAGACTTTGGAGTGATACTGTTGAGGTCTTTTTTATCGGGATGTATTTAAATAAATATCTAACCTTATCTACATCATGAAAGTCTGATTTGCCCATCAAAAAATACTGATTGCACACTCTGATGCATAATGTGTATATTTGGTCTACTAGTAAGTATTTATTTGATGTGCGCTTTAATAAAAATCTTTTTTTTTCTTCGGTTATAAGATATTGTACAGTCGACCGCACGTCAGTGGAAACATTTTGACCTTGAGCTAGCCTAGCATATCAGGGAGTTACAATACTATGCCAGACCAGTTTATACTGGTTTTGTTTCCATTGACGTGCGGTCGACAGTACAAAATCATTGCACCTAGAAGATCACGCAATAACTTTTAATGTCACATAATTTTATTTAAAAGATATACTTTTTGATGGTAAATTGATAAGTACAAGTGGAAAAAATGTTGTTTTACTTAAAAGTATAATACATATATTATAGTACTAGCTGTTGCCCGCTACTTCGTACGCGTGGATTTTGGAAGTAGGTACCTATCTGTGCTATGTATAAACATCGCCTAGTTATAATTTTCCGTTGGTAAAATCACCAGATTTTAGGTTATACCTTCAGGAACGCAACTTTGAAAACCGTATCCAATTTGGTTAAGTAGTTTTTGCGTGATGCCGGAATAAACATAATATAGATAGACAGAAACTCTAAAAATTATTGTTTTGGCTTCTATTGCTCTTAAAAAACCTCTTATATCAATTTTTCTTAAACATCTCCTATTTCTATGACTATCGTCTAGTTACGTTATATGATTTATCTGAAAATAACGATTATTTATTTAAATGTATAAATTTTCGTGGTCTTACTTTAATTTAAGATGCTATGTTACTTAGAAGGAATTGATTCTGATGATTGACCCTTTCCAGTGATGTCATAAGAATACAGGATGCTTTTTTAAAAAAAATTCGGTTCGATTTCCGGCTGAGGCAAGTGACGTTTCATAAATCTTTGAATGCAGTTTTATTTAATTTGGAAATAAAAGAATCCTTTGAGTAAAATGTGCTATCTTCAGTATTTAGAATACTTTCCCTCCAACTACGGTCCATAATTTCCAACCTTACTTACTTATAATGAATACTCAAATACCTACATACAATCACCCAGAATCCGAAAACCAACAGATATGCTCGTCGCACAAATGTTGGCCCCTGGTGGGAATCTGGGAATCGAACCCACGACCTTTAGCTCAGTAGGCAGGGTCACCACCCATAGTCACCACTCACCACCAACAAAGCCAACGGCCAGTGTAGAAAACAAATCAGTAGGTATTCGATACCGAGAGCCCCTGGAACCGGTCACTATAGGGATTTTGTTACACCTGTATGTCAGTCAGTCAGGGTTTATAATAAAACTGGCAGACCCCCGCGACCTCATTCGCGTTTTAAAAGAAGGCTATATACATGACACACTATTAAGCTGTACATGCAATGCTTCCAACCAACCAAACAACCCGCGAACAAACGCGCGTACATACGCGCGAACAAACGCGAAAAACAAACCCGCAACCAACCAACCGAAAAAAAACAAACAAACAAACAAAAAAATAAACTGAGATTCAGCACCCCCGACAACCTAGAAAATGGTAAAAGCATCGCATCGGTGCGTTTCCCGTGATAGCCACCAGATCAAATGGTATCGAATCTTCTTGTGTTAGTACTCCTTGCTAAGTAATAAATAAAGTCTTCTACTTTTTACATGAAATCTTTTTTCTTCATATGGAAAGCCAGTTGCCGATTTGCGTGCATTTTGGTTGCCATGGAGATATTTCTTGTTATTTTGCCTAGTAAATAATTAATTTATTTGTTTATTAAGAAATACGTGTGATTTCAAATTTTGCGCATATTAGTTCTCGATTCAATTTTTGTATATTTTTTTACTGAACAGTTTGGTTTAAAGAACATTCAAAGTTACGATTTCAAATGTCAACTTACTAAAGCCTAACGTCCTGATGAATTTCTGAAATATTCGCCGACTTACTACACTTTATTACATTTTGTGGCTGCTCCTTTTTACAAAACCCAATACCAAATATTTTTTATGAAAGAATTATTGAGATCGGTTCTGTAGTTACAAAGATTAGCTCCGTCACACATCCAAACATCCATCCAAACAAATTTTACCTCTTTATTATTAGTATAGAATACCTATGGTAGATTGCAGAGCAGACATTTTCAAATTAACCAGGCTACTCTGACCTGTAAGTTCATACAAATGTTTGGAAATGAGAGGTTTTTATTGATGGTTGATATTTCTCTACCATTTTTTGACATTTTTGTAATTTTTTATGTTATCCCGGGATATACACTGTCTGTATACAAAGTTTCGTCAAAATCCGTCTAGCGGTTTAGGCGTGATGCGCGTTCAGACAGACAGACAGACAGAAAGACAGACAGACAGACAATAATTTTAAAAACTGTTCTAACATGTTCAGTTACTCATTTTAAGTCGCCCTGGTTGGTTTTTTTCCGAATATATTCAATGTACAGACTTTTTGGACTTTACGATTTTATTATATGTATAGATACTTACTACATACAGTACAGGTGGAAACAGAGTAGTTTTAGTTTTAGACAGAATTGACGTCAAAAAGAGAATATTGTATTCCAATTTTGAATTATACGAATTTTAAATTTGAATACTTAAAATTACAGAATTTCAAATATTAAATAATAACAATAATACAATTATGCTATTTAAATTCATATAATTATTACTAACGATACTGTAGTAAGTAGCTGAGGTCGATGTTGGTACTTCTTGCAGTGATCATAGTGTTCATCTTTGACTGGCGCTGGTCTAAAGGTAAAGTGTTCCTATCTCAAATCTTACATTTAAGATCATTCTTCATTAGGAGAAAAATTACAATTTAATTAATAAACACAAGCGACGTAATGTAGCCTAGAATTTCATCACATAATATTTGTAAATTGATAACACACAGGCTAGTTAAAGTGAGATAAAGATAAAATATAATATATTGTATTGGAGTATGAATCATATTTTTGAAACGACTTGACAAGATAATGTTGGTTCTCCACACTATACTCCTTACGCTGAGTAGGCAGAAAGTAGTCGAGATCATTTCTATTCACTTTATGCTTTATGTTACATTGCTCGTTGCCCCATGGGACACTAGCACTTTGACACTGCATCGAGAGTTTTTCATCCCCAATATGAAACTAGTGTAAAGACCATTCAGGATGAACATATCAATTCTATTCTATCAATATATAGTATAGTATAGATACTTGAAAGCTTATAAATTCTTCGAATAACGCGGGCCACAGAAAGGATTATCACGTAGAAGGGCAACAGCTATTAGTCCTCAGTGCTTTTAAGGTTCCACCCGTCAAATCATCCTTTTAGCGAATAAAATAGAAATTGTATGCTGCTTGCCCATGTTATACGTACAACGTCCACATGACTTTTTGTTTTTAAAAAAGCTTACTCAGGGTTTGTAATAGTACATTGTGCATTTAGGGTAGTAAGTAGGATATTACTAACGAGAGTCTGTTAGTCGAGAGTTAATGACTCGAGTTTGTAATACCCTTACTACCCGTGATGCACACAATGTTTTTCATCACATTTGCGAGGAAATAAAAACTTACGACACAAGGGAACAAATCTATTTTCTTTGACTTTGCTGAAATTATTTAAAAGTTTATTACATTAAATTAAATTTAGTTAAATTTAATTACCTTAATATATCACTCAGAGAACACTCAGTCTACACCGAGACAACACTGAGACAACACTCAGACAACACTGACACAACACTGAGACAACACCGAGACTACACTGCATAACACTGAGACAACACTGACATAACACTGAGACAACACTCAGACAACACTTAGAAAACACTCAGACAACACTTAGTTTAACTCAGGTTAACTCGAGATAACTCAATTTAACTTAATTAATTTATTAAACCAGTTCAGTACAGCCAGCTACACATTACAGCCCTAGGGGCCTAGCCCTAGCCTTTAATATATGTACTGATTCTCCTGCGGGTATATATAGGCCATTGTGTTTCTTTAGGCACCCATACAATAAGACCCTTAACGAGCAAGTGTGATGAAAAAGTTCATTCTTACACGTTCCAGCCGATTTGTAGAGAGAAGTCGATGTAAAGATGTAAAGCGCTAGATTGCTCTAGGAAAATGTCAAGTGGAATACGGCAACAATGCTCCGTTCACACAATCAACCAATTATCATCATTGTCGCATTCACATAACATTTCATTGTCAGGGCCCCTCGCCTATCTAATTCAGTGTCATTTTCTCCTGAAGGCACAAGGTAGTGGGTTCGGTACGTGGGCGGCACGGCGCACGGTTGCCGGAAGCGGTCGAGTGCATCTATTGTGAATGCGAAATGCAAACGTGACCGCCCGTTCGTATGTTGCCGGCTTTATATGTCCACTTCATATGGCTGGCTGGGTGGCCTTTTCGCGTCTTTTTTTTAAAGCTAAATAAATGCTTGGGCATAATTTTTAAGCCCTCAATCAAATTTTTTAAAGTACTGTTCTTAAATCGTGCTTTGTCCCTTTCTTTCTATCATCTCATTTCTCTTATCATTTTAATTATTGCCTGATTGGTTTAGAAATCCTTCAGTTTACACCATTCTTCTGTATTTTGATCTCTATCCATTTTTCATCGGCTGTTTTTCAATTTTTTCTAATGCATTTGGGGTCTGTCTGGTGGGAGTTTCTCGCCCCACGGTCTTCACTTAACTAGACATTTGCACCATTAGCTGTGCTTTCGTGACAACCTTGCAAATAAGGCGCGGTCTCATGCGAATCGAATTATCGCCCTTATTTACGTATATCTCCAATAACATCCCAATAACCCTATGTGTCGCGTAATTGTACCGCTAACAGCTATCAGCCAACCGACTCACTAACAAATCAAACAGTTATCGTCGTATTTCATTATTTCCACGACTGATTAACCCAATCAATGCTCTTTCATCTGTGTTCGTTTTCTTAACTCGTTGACTCCATTCATTATATTCATTAATTGAATTGAAAATCCTTTATTATCCACTCTTTATTATTTTCCTGGAAGGTATCAACCAACGAAGCGTCAGTGGCGTCGGGGATAAGACACGGCCTATCATATCGAAAGGTCCGGAGTTCGATCCCAGGCTGGGTCATGTACCAATGGGTTTTTTCTCGAAACTTAAGTACTTTACTGACTGCTCTCAAACGGTGAAAGAAAACATCGTGAGGAAACCTGCATACGCCGAAGAAATTCTTAGGCGCATGTGAAGTCCACCAACCCGCAGTGAGCTAGCGTGGTGGACTATAGCCCGAACACCCTCGTTGAGAGCGTAGGCCTGAGCCCCAGCAGTGGGGACATCTTAATAGGCTGTTGATGATGTATCAACCAACAGGTTTTATTATTAACGACTGTAATTAAATTTATTATTAAGGGCCGGAGTAGACCGAAAGCGTGCCGTTTGCAGCACGTGCGTTGTGATGTATGAAACTACATGGAAGCTCCGAGTGCATTTCAAATTGACATTTTAATATATATGTCATTTCATTGCTAATCCATCGCAGCAGGCGTCCGCTAGTTGGAACTTGTTTAAGGATAATAAATAAAATTCCATCCGTTTCTTGTTATTTGTTACGGGTTAAGGTCACAATTTACCCTGTCGTCTTGTAATCAGACATCTTATCAACGACTTAAATAGCCCGATAGTAGAATCGACACAAAAATGTGATGTTACGAACGTTAGTACCAGGGAGATTGCGGTAGTAAGCCCAAGGTGTGTTGTGTAGATGCAAGACCAACAGAAGGCTGCATGAATTCAAATCGGCCCGTGGCGTGACCTCACGCGGCAGAAACCCCGCCTGGGTTATCGCGTCGTGTTCTCTCGTCTTGTACGACGTAACGTCAAGGTTCCCTTCTTGTTTTGGTTCTGTCGCTCATTTGATTTATGACCACATAATGCTCGTTTGATTAATAAATGAGATGACGTATGTAGCTGAATCGAACACCTATAAATATCGTTTTATCGTCTTGTTAACAGCGACCGTTGGTTTATGTTCTAACTGTAGACAAAAGTAAAAGTGTAGATTTGGTGTTAATTATACCTGAATTGTGTATGAGCACATCATCGTGTGTGGTCTGGTCTGTCTATGGCTGTTAAAAATCAGGTTAGAATGTCGAATGTTGTGTGTACTTCCTAGTTCTGAACGAAACTAATTTGTCGAAACTGTTGAATAAATGTGGGACAAATGTCAAAAGTTCAAAACTAATGATTGCGGTAATACAATTAAGGTGTGAAGAGGTTAGTGATGGCAAAACGTTGGCGCGCATTATATGAGTAAAGCGTAAAACAAGCTAAAAGCTATTTACCGAGACGCGGGCAATGAGAGAGAAATTCGCGTCTTCCTGAAAATTAATGAGAAATGCCGCTTACGACGTTTGCGATCGCACCTCGTTTCCACAATACGGCGACGGTGGCGCCCCCGCGAGCCGCCGGCCCGCCGACTAATGACTACAATCCGCACACAACAAATACATATCCGTCCTCCTCGACACCAAGAACTTTGCCGACTTTCGTCTCCGTCACTCGAAACCCGGAGCGGCAACGTAGCGTTTCAACCCGGATAAATTACATCCTATTAACTTCGTTCCGGTGCTCGATTTACGCTTTAATGTCTCGAAACGTAAGGATTAAAGTTGCGCAAGAGCGTTTATTTGGTATTAAATGTTTGCTTTGGACATTATCGCTTACATTATAAAGTCGATGTTGCATTGTTGTGGGTGTGCGTTGAGGCGTTCCGGTTCCGTTTGCGATTATTAATTTGCTGTCAAATAAAGGGGCCGCTCACTTGGGCGTGCGTGTCGGCGCAAATTTCTGCCATACTTCGGAATCGGTGATTATTTTTTGTTGCCTTGACTTTGGATTCGCAGACTGACAGACATTTTAGTGCCCAGTATTTTAGTCTTGATACCGTAGGTGGAATTTCCGTTGGCGTTTTAATTAAGCCATGTAATGTATACCGCTGCAAATGCCTCCTGTAATAAAACTCGCTCTGGAATATCGCACGATAGTGTTCCGTCTATTTGTTTTGTGTTGCTTCTGCGTTCTTCGTCATGTCATGGAGCCTCGACCTCCTCTCCCATTGCTTTCCTCTGGTCCAGACCTGTCATTTTAAGGTCTCGTTCTGATTTAATTACCTAATTAGTATCTAAAATCTGTCCAAAATCGCTTTACTGCCCGAATTTAGCGTGTTCAATTACATTAGCTACCTATTTTGGTCTGTTTACCTACACGCCATTAAATTTCCCTCGGCCCGGGGACCGCGAGCACCAAAACAAGGGCGGTATCCTCCTACACGCATGGCACCTACCTACCATAGATTTTATCTCTCCGTGATCCAATTTGACCTAATTCTTATTCAAGTCACTCCCCCGTTACGGATTCTGGTACAACATTCCGAATGTATTACCATTTTTACGAATCCAACCCGAACCATTCGCGGTGGGTGTTTCGAATGAATTGAGATTTTCAAATATTCCATTAGATTTTTGTTTGGTATGTACCAGTACATGGATATCCGATTAGCGGAAACATTAGTTATGAAACGAAACTAATAAATAAAACATGTCCTCAAATCTTTTCATTTACTAGACTGACCAGAAATCAGTAGGTACGCGGCACTGTATCAACTATTATAATCCTCTGTGACTGTAGTATCATCCACTTCATGATTTCTGGCTTAGTTCAATATTAAATTTGCCAATATCTTGCTAATATTATAAAGGTGAAAGTTTGTAAGGATGTTTTTGAGGATGTTTGTTACTCTTTCACGCCGTAACGGCTGAACGGATTTTGATGAAACTTGGTACAGTGTACCTTATATCCTGGAATAACATATACGTTCCCCGGGGATAAACATTCCATGCGGACAACAGCTTGTAATTAATATTTGAAGTTATTTTTACGTAATATTGTACTACGCAAAATGAAATTATCATAATTAAATAGAAAACTTAGGTTAGTTTGGATCGTAGATGATTTTAAAACCCACTGGATAGCGTTCAAATAATAATATTAAATTCGTCTGAATTAAAAGGTATTGTTTTTGTAAAACGTCCTGCAATTAAGATTTTAATTATTCTTTCAAGGTAAAATGCAAAATCGTACAGTACGTAACAATACTGAAATTGTAAACGAAACTGATAAATTGTTACGAAACTGATATAAGGTTCGTAACGAAACATAACGATATTTATCCGTTTCGTAACGGTACATATACTAGGTATGCGTTTCAGCCTTCACCGACAAGTGCAGTTTGTTGCGTTCCTCCTGTAACCTTTCAGTAGGACCACCCACTGGCACGGCAGTCGACATTAGATAACCATCAGACGCCCTTTAAAGGTCCTTCCAAGTTCTAATTGATATATGTATTGCCATTATTAAACACTAAAACTTCGCTGTTGGCCATTTGAATTAACTTTTACCAAGGATTTGTTATTTTAAATCATTAATTAAATATAATGTCTGTTAAGTTACCGCAACTATTAAGGTGATAATACAAGATTTTAATCAAATCCAGTTCTATTATTTCGACGCTAATTGAAATTCATAATATTATCGAATTATTTACTTCAGACAGCAAAAGATAAGTTCACTAAAGTGGTGTAACTTTGCCTCCGATAATAGGATTAAAATCGTAGCTCTGTATAAGTATTATAAGGAAGGGAGACCTGCCGTTTGGAGCAGTATTTGTGCTGGCCACTTAGAATACCGTAATATGAAATTAAGTACCTAATTCATTATATTACGGTTGTTATTAATAATAATAAATGTTTTATTGCAGGCATAAAGATATCGAATAGAAAATAAAACAAATTTCACTATTTTCTGTTCTGATCATGGGGAACAGATAACGTACTAACTATGAAATTTAGGGATCCCATCACACAAACACAATTGTCAGCCCAATTACATTCAGAGAAATTGTAAATACAGTTTTTTTTCCGTTCTTTCAGTGCTAATCTTAAAGCGCCTACGGGAATTGTAATAGCAACTAGTGGCGTAGGCCGGAGCACAACAGATGCCATGTAGACGTGGCAGCTCCGTTATTATAATATATGAAACTGTATGGAAGATGTCACACGGGTTGCGTTGCGTGCGCAATGCGTGGCAGCACGTTTACTAGGAGCAGCCACGCGCACGCATGATGATGTCGCTGTCGAACCCAGTACAGTCAACCCCCGGTTACGTCACCTTAAAACAGTAGTCGTATGCAAGCGCTGGCTGCATAGTGTCGCGTGTCAAGACATCTTAAGATAAAAAGCGCACACAATTTGTAATTAAATTTGTCTAACCACTTTCCGTGCCGACCTTACACAAGTTACATATCATTCTGTGGCACAATAATAAGGAACTTGAAGACCCGGCTGGCTGGCCGGCTGCCAATTAACTAAAGATGCTTATTACAAGTATAAAAGTCAAAGGTTATGTATAGTTATTACATCCACCTAACTACAGAGAAAAGAATGATATTAATTGACGTTTATGACGGAACTTGTGTGATTTAGTAATGTTTCTTGATATTGAAATAATTGATTCATTAACGCCTAGGGATTAAAACTAAAGAAAACAATCGTCTCCCACATGGTGAGCATTAATTACTAGGCAATAGTTTTCTAGATGACCCATCGTTTCGCAATCGCAACAGAATAAAGACATTATCGCAATTACCTCAGTTTTAAACAACAACAAAAAAGCTATACCTACGCCATTAGTGGTCCATCTACTTGAGCAAATTGGTACTAAAGTTAATAGGAACCCACTAGATTTAAGAAGCTCTTAAATGGGTGGCATGAGTGCAGAGTGTATAATGTAAGGTGTAATAAGCTAAAAACAAAAAGGTCAAACGATCAAGGCCGCGGGAATGGAAAGGAACTTATCGCTGGTTGGTACGGAGTGAAGACGATGAAGTCGCGATAAAACGTCAGCTTTCCGACCAAATTATAACCTGTCCTGAATTGGAATTCGGTGGCTATTAATAAAGGTTTTCCTCGAAGTGTTTTGAGGTCATACTAACCTGCGAAAATTTTGTTTGTTGTACTTACGTAATATAAAGAATATTTATAACAAAGTTAATATGGCCAATTTTTACCCTGGTACCCAATGGTATGATAAGTCATCCTGTGGGAAATTAGATGGGTATCGGACAAAGGGAGAACGAATATATAGTAACTATTACTGCTAGACTTAGGTTTCCCTGTAATAATCGTAATGGCCATGCACGGTAGGCGGGGTTGGCCATTGCAGTTCTAAACCTTGCACCGGTCCCCATCACCGGTCTATTATTTGAATGGTTATACCGACATTGTTTTGTCGCCAGAACTACGTCTGTTGTCAGACCAGAGTTGCACCGCGTGCCGGTGTTTTTGATATTTAAAACACTTAGGGCTTCTTTCACCACTTCCTGATATTGTTACAGATAGTAATCTTAGTGATAAACTAATCTATCAGATAAATCTGTGTGATAGACTATATACAATATATAAGATATAAGCAATCAGATACCTGTGAAACCAAAAAAACAGGCTATCTGTCAGATAACCTGCAGATAGGGTATCTGGAACTTTATCAGCAAGCGGTGTAAGAGGCCCTTAATGTTATGCCCACTTCAAAAGTGTTAATTGTATCATTTTCTTTGTTTCAGGTATGTTTCAATGATGCGTCATGGAATGGAATGTAGTGTGTCAACTGCGCTGGATAAACATAAGATTAAAAGTTTGGGTTTGACGTAGCCTTTAGGTCACTCACACTGCATGAGAGCCGGCGTATTATGACAGGACTGGGTCAATGCTCTTGGTTGTAAACTTTTTACAAATACTCATATGCGACAGAAATTTTGTTAAAACCTGAAAATAATAAGCGTTTTAGCGAATAAAAAATAACATTTATCACTGAAACACAATAGATTTTTAAATTTTAGATTAGTTACCCTAACCGCCCCAAGGAAAAGAGCACTGGGGCGTTTGACACCGTGGTCGTAATCAGCCATTAAAAAGAGATTCGTGGGCAACATTCGTGGACACTGATTCTTATAAAAGCCCCATTGAAAAATAACACTTGGGCGTTTGACATCGTGGAATGAAATGTCGGTATCTCACTTAACTATACCTAGTCCACATTCTACATATTTTACCAAGCACGGTGGTCCTAACCGCACCCACCCCCGACTTGGCACTCTAATGTCTATCTCCCCGTGTACAGGCTGCATAGTGCATCGCTGCATCAACTTCAGACTCCGCCGGTTAACTCTAGTTAGGTGGGAAAGTTTCGCGCAAGTGTTCTTGTGGGTGGTTAAATTGGTAATAATTGTACCTGCTGCAACTGGGTTTGGTATTCTATTAGAGTCAGATAGTTGTTAGTATACATAGAGCGCGCGTTAGCAAGTTTGAACTGTAAGCACGGGTTTGAACAGTCTCGAAATTTTCGGAGCGACGCTACTAGTCACAAAACGTCAGAAGCGCTGATTGTTGCTCGCGCCGGTATTTATTAAGATTTGGAGTAATCATGGTGAAATGTGCAGTGCCAAGCTGTAAACACGATTCACGGAAACAAACGATCTAGAAAAAATCGATATTGAAGCGTCCATAGAACACCTGCTTACACTTGGCACAATGGGCAATGAGCGATGCGCGCACTCTATAGCTAGTATACTAACTCTATGATTAGAGTATTAACTTGACTAGGGAACTGTTTATCGTTCCTTTAAAAAAGATTAGTAATTTAATAACTCCTCTCTGCAGGTTGGTAAATTATTTGCAAAATTTTAAATGATTTTATTTTTATCGTGAAGTTTGTCAAAAATGTTAGAAGTGCAGTTTAATCAATTTCATCAAGCCACCAAAATATTACAACTTTCACAAGTTCGTCAGTACTAATGTCAATATTATCAAAATATGTTATTGATCAAAATTTTAATCAAATCCCTATCCGAATATTGAATGTGCGCCATTAAAAGATAAAACTTCTAGCTGGTCGCGATACCAATTTGCCAATGGACATTGTTTAGATAAGAATAATCTGAGAGCGAGCGATCGCGTATGTATAACAGATATGTCAATATACTCCCAACAGACAATGCTACAATTGCTAGGCACATATTTATTCGCTCTAATTCTGTACACGTCACTTATTGCCTGTCCCCCTCGTAATCCTTTCGCATTGTACTAATTGTCAGTGGCCCGGACATGTGTGTGCACACCGCACTGTTCACTCCCTGGTGCAAATAATTGCACCCCGCGATCGCTTTGTTTGTCATTCATCAACATCATCTTCACTAGACCGCATTATATGCAAAATGCATATGTATTATTTGCATACTTCCATAGCTTTAGGGCTTTTGCATAATATATTTTGTTTGAGCATTAAATATGCCGCACGCTTTGGTAAATTGATTTATTGATATTTCATTTTTAGATTCTTAATACCTTTTTTTCCGTTAAAGGTACCAAAAGTTTGAGTAAGACTAAGGGTTTAGCTGTTCATAAGTCACTGCAAGAGCTAGCCTACATTAATGTACTCTCTTATCGATGGCCTACATGCTCATATTTCATATGCAATAGGAGGTAAAACAGCCACTGCTCGCTACTGGGCACTGGGCGGCCACTAGCCTTTTTTTCGCGGTACCTGGAGATATTAATAACAATATTTATGTGATAGACAAATACAAAAAATATAGATTTCTTACAAATATCTAGATTAACTTCTCCTATGTAGTTCACTTTTCAATTCAACCTATTATCTAAAGAAAACATTGCAATGTTACTGCATACGCTAGTGAACTTATAAAATTCATCTGCGTGTACCGAAATTCTAATTTTTATAATACAATTAGACAGAAACCTTAAAATCATCTATATAAAATTTTAATAATAAAAAGACTACATAATACTGTTATTTATTTAACAATTTATTGCTCACACAGAACATTAACAAGATACCTACAAAGACAAAACAAAAAGAACATGTACAAATGGTAATAACAAATGTTAATGTATACTGTGATAATACTTCTGTCGAATGTGTCCTGTGGTACTACATATGACTATACTATACATAACAGTACTACACCTAACATAACTTCATTTTCTTCCCTCAATTGTTACTAAGAACTCGTTATAGGACTGATACGTTCGTACCCGACGACACGACATACCTTCGGCCCAGATCCCGCGATATATCGCCGGCGAGCAGCTAATACCATCGTAAGCCTTTCCGAGAAACTCGAGGACTCCGCATCTCGGGACATTATTATTAATCAACGAGCCGACTGTTTGTTTTTGGGCGTGTTATGTGGTTGACTGTATCACGGAAATTAATTGAATGACAAGTAAACCGATAGCGCTCAGCGCCTACGTTATGTATGATTATGGAAGTAGGTAGTAGGAAGAATTGCGAAGCTGAAGTGGCAGTGGGCTGGGCACATCGCTCGTAGAACTGACGCCCGTTGGGGCAGAAAGGTTCTCGAGTGGCGACCACGTATCGGAAGACGCAGTGTAGGCAGGCCTCCCACAAGGTGGACCGACGATCTGGTGAAGGTCGCGGGACCCAGCCGGATGAGGTTAGCGCAGGACCGGTCGTCGTGGAGATCCTTGGGGGAGGCCTTTGTCCAGCAGTGCACGCCTACAGGCTGATATGATGATGATGGAAGTAGGTGACTCGCCAGAGAACCAAAGTATTCGACATAACTCAAAAGTTAGTACGTTAAAATGGCAGTGGACTGGCGGAGAACCGATAACCGCGGAGTTAGACGAGTTTTTGAGTGGAGACCACGCGTGGGCAAGCGTAGTGTAGAACGCCCCTCGAAGTGACGATGTGGGTACTGCGGCTGGCAGTATGTGAACGTTCATAACATAATTCTCTCTGTCTGTATCTTTGTTTGTATTGTAAATCTTGCTAAAATTACGACGGATTTGATAAGTATTGTTTAAGTGAGCATCTCAAATAGATTATGCGGTACTAAGTATAAGACATCAATCTGCTAGTTATTTAAAACCAGCGAAGCCGTGCTCTAATGCTATAATAACATAATATACGACTGAGCGAAGCGAAAGAAGCGTGTCAGGCAGGATCGCGATACTTGGTGCTTTGTTCTTTCTGCCTACCCCGTCAGTGACATAGCGTGATATGTGTGTATGTTTGATCGCCGTATCTAGCGTATTCAATAAAATCAAAAAATTCCTAAATATAATATTCGTTCGAGCTTCGCCTACATATTAAAGTAGAGATCACATAAAATAGTCATCATAATCTTGTCACGATAGAGATGAGCGAAAATCCAACGCCTTAACAAGGCTAAATGGATGGTGAGAAGGTAGCTGAAAAGGGCACTAATCTATTATCGCCTACGTTTACAGGAACCTATAAAAAGACCCGTAGCCGTAGGCGGCGTATGTAGGCGGTTCTGTTTGGTACAGATTAGGATATGAGCTTTTGTGAATAAACATGACGTTTTTCAAACGGGTTTTCTGCGTATTTGACCCTCAATTTGACCTAATCTACGACCGGTGTAACTTCAAATGCCAAAAATAAATAACAAAAAGCAAGCTCAAGGATAAAACTACCGATTTTATGTTACCGCATAGTCTGCTCCACAAAATGTTCGTCCATTATGGGCGCTCTCACGAATTGCATTGTTATGTATGACTGATGAATGATACTGAATATTTATTCCCGTCACATTCGGACCAATGTTTTAAATTGAGGTTGCTGTATGTACAAATAGTGTCTGTATTTTCGGAAGCATCAACGTTGAAAAATAATTTTATTACTAAATGAAACTCATATTAATATGAACGTTACAAGAGAAAAAGCGAAAAGTTACAAAAAACCGGAATAGTGATTTTGATGCCTCCCTTTGTGAAGCAAACCAACCAAATGGTAAGTCATCACTATTTTATTGCATGTAAATACAGTGGGTTAAATAATAATACTAATACAATTATATTTTTTGTACTCTGATATTTCAGTATAATTATTTTCTTTATTGTACAAGTATATGTACTCTCAGTATTCCAGCATTCAATTCATTCTCGTGAACATTTTACTAAAGTTGACTCTCCGCGTTTTTCCCTGTACCCTTCTCATATGAAACGCCAACAACAATGTCAACAATCTTAGCATTATTTAATTGTATCAGGCGTTACTTTGCGGAAATCCATTATATAACAATATTGTGGTTATTAATTTCCCGCGAATAAACTTTATGTTTTTATATATAGTAAGTAATACAGAAATTAAATCACAATTCAAATAACAAGTAAAATAAATTTTACAATACTAAGGGCTTCTTACACCAGTTGCTGATATTGTTACAGATAGAAAACGGACAGATAACGTAATCTATCGGATAAAGCTGTCGGATAATATTTTCCGTTTTCACCACTCAAGTCTCTGTTAAAATATCGGGCAGCTAAACTGTCATCGATTTACCGGGGAGTTGGAACATTCCGTTCATTCAATTCAGTTCTTCAGTTCAATTCATTGTTGCGTTTCTATTTAAGCATTTTTGAGCATCGAAAAGTATGATATTTATAAATTAATAACTTAAATTTTATTTTAAAAAAGTATTCATAAATACCCATAAATTATGTATAAAGTACAGAAAACACATTTTTGAGTTCGTTTTTTGTAATTTATCCTTTAAAATAAAATAAAAAGTAACTACGTTTATTGCGTTTAACGAAGCAAAGCAGACTTCTGTTCTCATCGTCTATGGTTCAACGTTTATTGTTTTTTCTCAAACATGCTTGGAAATGTGAACATTATTTTGACAACCTTCTTCGAGTTACATCGTCAATGCTGTACTGGTCAAATAAATGAGAGCAGGCGGGCAAATAATTTGAATGAAAATCCATATCTGTCGTGCCTAGCGGTCAAATAATGACCATATTAATTCATATCTGTCGTGTAACCATGGCAACCACGGAGGTAACATAGCAATAGTTTTATTTAAATTTCGAATGATGCATGAAATTACATTAATTGCAGGCTTGTATAGCACTTTTCTCAAATAATGAGCGGAAATTGTTTAATAAAAAATTATATATACATGGTGTTTATTTTTATATTATATTCAGATAGATCTCATCGAGCCCTTTCATTTGAGTACCATGAACAAGGGTCTAGCACCAGCCGTTCCGGAGATATGGCCAAAATAGTGTATTTTTTTTCATTTGGCCATATCTCCGGAACGGCTAGTGCTAGACCCCTCGCGTTTGTACTCAAATGAAAGGTCTCGTCGAGATCTAGTTGAATATAATATAAAATAAAAACACCCTGTATATACAATTTTATATGAATATACAGGGTGTTTTTTTTAAATATTATATTCAGATAGATCTCGTCGAGCCCTTTCATTTGAGTACATGAACATGGTTCTAGAACTAGCCGTTCCGGAGATATGGCCAAAAGTATTTTGATTTGCCGATAGTATTGTGACAACCCTAACTCGTAATCGTTCAGTTCAGACGGTTCACAATTTTAATAAAACATGATATTTTTTGGATTTCCGCGCATTATTTGAGAATAGCATTATACAAGCCTTGGCCCCAACCAGGCATTGATGGACTCACGTATGTGTGCCTCGGCTTCGCCTCGGCCTACATTCACACGCTCATCCATCAATGCCTCTGTTGCGGGCCGCGGCAGTAATGTACTATTTATAAATGAAACAGTGATAAATCCATATATCATAAAAAGTTAACACAAAACTGAAGTAATACCGCGTTAAATTCGAAAAAAAACAATCCATATCCGACAGATAAAGAAATAACAGCCCCTTGATCTGGCTGTAAGTTTATAAGGCGGTTTATCGGACAGATAAGACAATCAGATACCTGTGAAACCGAAAAAAACGGATATCTGGTAGATAACCTGCATATAGGGTATCTGGGGCTTTATCAGCAACTGGTGTAAGAAGCCCTAAATATATAAATAATATCATGCAAATTACTATTCTAAACAAAATGTTTTGGTCAAAATTTACTAATTTATAAATTACAAAATAATAATAATACTAGCGAAAAATATACTGTATAAAACAACATAAAATTATATAAAATCGACACGTGTTTCACCTCTCTATATACGAGGCATCCTCAGGATGTTGACAGAACGGCAGCTTACGACCGAGTGACTCGGTCATACAGCATAAAGTTTATTCGCGGGAAAAGCAAATTAATAAACACAATATTGTTAATCTTAGCATTGGCAGCGACGATACCAACCTGTTATCTTATCTGGTATTAAGCAAGGTAAAATTGAACACTAGAAAGTAATAAACATTGATATGACATTCATTCAATGATAAAGGCGATTAAATTCCACTTTTTTCTCAACAACATTCCTTAGCATATTATAACTATACTGTGTTAAGATTTAAATATAATAGGAAATGAGAGACCCGCTGCAGCTTTTCTCGTTATTTTTATTTATTACTATAGCTGTTGCCCCGCGGCTTCGCCCGCGTGGAATAACTTTTTCCCGTGGGAACCGTTTACCACGGTAAAAAGTAGCCTATATGTTATTCCAGGCTATAAGCTATCCCTGTACCAGGTTTCATCAAAATCCGTTCAGCCGTTCTTGAGTTATAAGTGGTCTAACTAACACGACTTTGTTTTATGATTAAGAAGAAGAAGAGAGAAGAAGAAAAAGAAAATTAAGAAGAAAGATAATTTTCTGTCTTTTTTCTTTTTGCTCTGTTCCTAAGGGGCGTAGCGAGATGTTAAACAATCTATGACCTTCTTGAATGAAAAAAATTAGCTACTAGGGGGCCGCGAGAACCCACCAAAGAGATCATATCTCTATGATGACCTTCCTCAAGAATTGGGCTATCAAATGCAAAAAAAATTCAATTCAATACAATACACTTTATTGCACATTTAAAAATTACAGACAAAAAAAGAGAAAAACAGATACAGTAATGTACATCTAGGCGGTCTTATCGCTAAGAGCGATTACTTCCAGACAACCTTTGGGTAGAGGATTAAGAGCAAATTAGAAGGTAAAATTGTTTCAAATCCGACTGGTACTTCCAGAGATAAGCTTTATTACATTAGTAGAGATAGATTAGCCATTCGTTTCACACTTTGATTAATAGGTATATCCTCTGCATAAGTTCATTCTTCAATCTCAATCGATGTAGTTACCTACTTCCGTTTCCGTCCTTTGAGACGAGAAATTTCAAAATCGGAACTGTCACTCGGCACTCGGGGGCGGCGCCAATCGGCCTAGTTGATTGATGTCGTGTGTCCACACGCTGGCTGAGGTAAGCGGATGACGTGCGCGGGCGCATCCGGTTAACCTGAGACGTACCGTTATGCGATCGCGTGGACAAGTTACCGATTGCGTCTTGTGTTTGTTGACTAGATTTTCGTCAGATCTGTTTTGTTTGTTGCATTGTTGCTTGCACTGTACATTTTGTTGCGGCATGCAATTACTATATTAATGATATTTGAAGTCATTGACACGCGATCGATTTCACGCAATGCGAATTTGGGTTAAATCATGTTAGGCGTTGCTAAGATTTGCAACCGCGAAAATTCTGTGTTTGCAATACGGCGGAGAGTTGTGCGCGATGTCAGTGGTCTCATGATTAGGATCGACGACCGAGATCATAAAATATTTATGCCCAACGCTTCAGCCTACAACGCTAAAAAATTCTTGTGCATTCATGTTAGGGACGATAAAATGGAGAGGATTTATGTTTAACAGAGCATAAAAAAAATATGTCAACTTAATAGTTGCTAAACGGTGCCTTCTTCATCGTCTATACTCTTATCCGCTATTGTGAACCCATGCCGCGTGGCATTGTTTATCATTCGGCGCCTAATGTTGGCAGTAAAACGGTAGTAAGTACAACGATTGTTTCATAAGCAACATCCGCACTCAATCACGTATCAACCAACTTAGCGATTAGATCAATCGGCTAATTTAATTTAGTACACGGCTGTTACACGAAACGAACCGTTAAACCCACATGGTATTGTATCACTCGTGTAATACGAGTGCGCTCATGTGCTGCGACTGTGAAAATGTTATTGATGACTTATGCTTTACAACAATTTAAACGAAAAACAATACAGTCAGTCGATGTAGTTGCATAATGTAGATTGACGCGTGTTGAACGGGTTTAATTTTAAGTATGCCCTCGAAAGTGGTTGCGCGCCGCCGCCGGCGGTCGGGATCGGTTCGGTACGTGTCGGGATACAGTACCAGGCTCGCAGCGGGCCACAGGAGGCTGGTGGAAGTTCGCAGGTCAAGGAGGTTCGCGTCGCCGCCGCCGTTGTCACGCGGGTCGAGGACCGCGGCGGCGCGCCGCCCGTCGCGCTTGAGGTAGGTCCCGTTACTCCTCCCGGCCCATATCGCCCTGGTGTTTGAGGCCGCCGCCGGTGACGCTGCGGGTTTATAAAAAAAGTTATGTTTCCTGTTGTTGCGACAAAAGCAGTGCCTAGTGTGCTAGGTCAATGACCTAATGAATAGCTGTCACGAAGGTACGACGTTTCAATACTGTCACGATGATTTTTGCAACATCTAAATCCATCAGAATTCAAATGAAGAGGTTCATTACACGGAATGGCTGCGATAACCGAGTGTTGGTTATTTGTTGCGTGGGAACGGAACGGAACACAGAAGCGGGCCGAGTTATCTTGAAATATCGCCGCTGACGGACGGCACGAATCGCGACCGAATCGCCTGCGCCGCTCACGGCCATTAATATCTGTTAAATCGTCATTAGCTAAGGCTACGATAAAAGATGAAGAAATATTCATGACGATGATTAGTTTCCATAAATTATACAAACATATACTCTCATAGTCGCGCTTATGCCCATGTCACAGGCCGGTCGCAAATGCTGCCTTTTTACAAACAGTCTAGGCGACGTTTTACAAACGGCCGCATTTAGGGCCTATTTTTGTGTTGTGGTACAGAATATGTAATAGTATGTCAAGTAGAGGTGGGTCTAAACATAACCCAACCAGAAGGTCAACTCACGATGGTAACGAACTTCGCTAAATCAATCTGAATCGAGGTTCTCCTAAATTCCGAACACGCTTCGCATCGGCCTAGGCATTTCCTGAACTTTATTCAGCCTGTATAAAACGTCGCCGTATCATAAAACGGCCTACGCTGTTTGTAAACGGGCGGTTTAAACATTCAGCCAGCGACACCCACAGTCCCACATTAAGTTATACTACGCTTTTTATATATTTTTGAAAAAGAATGCAGATTTAATCGTTTCGTTATGATAATTACTACACGCCTTTTTTAGCTGCGGTTTTAGTTTAAAACTCGTTTCATATTAATATCAACGTTAGGTTTGCATTGCACGCTTGATTTGCTGCGTATCACAGAGTGACATCATTCTTTCAATTATTTATATTGTCCTAGACAATGTTTGAAATCACTCTTTAAAGTTGTTATTTCGCTTGTTTTATCGTAAAGCAATGTATTTGTGCAATATGTTCAAACTTTAACTGCTACTTCTGCTTCAACAAATAACCTATGTTTATGTTCTGTTTGATAACAATTTTAAATTCAAAGACCATTGTATCAGGGTGGTCTTTGAAGTTTGCATCGAACTTCAGAATTGTGTAATAAAACTGTACGAAGTGGTTTAAACATTGAAGTAGTAATACTGGCTCGCTTCCAATTCTACGCTGCGGAGAATGCCCTACCGCGACCTCACAACCGTATTTGATACAAAATTCGAAAGCGTTGCGAATTCATCTAATCAACCTATAAAGGCCGCGTCAAGCCGAATGCAGCTCGGTGCAGCACAGCACAGCGCAGCACGGCTTATGACGTTGTAAATGTATTGAATATTATGGGAGAGGACACACCAACGCATGATGCTGCGCAGCGCTGCGCAGCTACGCGCGTATCCGTGCGTCAAGCCACGCAGAGACAACCCGATCGCGCGCGGCTTGTTGTAATTGTATCGCGCTCACTAGTTGACGTCACACCGCGTGCGTTGCGGCACAGCACGTCGCGACAACTAGCCGGTGTGACGTGCTACGCAACGCGCTGCGCTGCAACGCTCTGCGCTGCACCGCATTCGGTTTGACCCGGCCTTTAGTACAACGCCATTGTAATAGACTTCACATAATTATAATATAAACGTCGAATCAACACGTTATATATTTCATGTATGTACCGAGTTGATTTGACGTTTGAGATAATTGCCAAATTGTATTCCATTAATAGATCGGTCACTTATTAAAAGCTGATTTGCCCAAATTAGTTCCGAAGTTAATTGGCTATGCCAAATCTACGCTTTATGTAGTTATTAGTTATTAATTGCTAGGCATGTTATTGCGGTAATTAACTGAGAGACTATTAACAGTTACATGTTAACTTGGTTTTACTGAAATTGAACTAAGCAGTAAATAAATTATCTATTATGGGATCTACGTCTGTAATGTTGTGACTTGAGTCTTGTAGTATTTTCAGATGTGTAGATTTTCTCACGTGCAGTACCGGCCAAAAGCATAGTTTAGCATAACATGACTTGTTGAGCTCGATTTGCATTCATTCATATAATCGAGAGCGTGATCAACGAGATAATGCCGTCACTGTTCCACTCGCTGCCATCGAGTGAGACGTCGACATCAGGCTCGGATCAGGCGCGGCACAGATACTTATGGTAATGAAGGAAGCAGTAGTTATGTCTGCGGGTACCTATGTAATGTTGTCTGCGCCGGCGACAAATAAATGTCGCCTCCCAGACAGATTTACATTCTGATGCCGTCTATTGAACACAGCTGCTAGTTGTCGCGTCGTCTATCTTATTGTCAATCTCTATCTCAAAACAATATGACCCAATAGGGCTGATTCCGTTTTATCTTATTTCACAACATGGTGTATTTCGAAAAGTTAGACTTAGAGCATATAAAAGAGAAAAGATCCTCTGCTATTCAGATTATTTCGGTGAAATTTGTACAGAAATCATAATGAAAATTAACACAGTACGTATCTCAGTCAGTAAAATAAATGACATCAGAAAGGAAATCATTGAATGAATGTGGGCTGTAATGACGGTGATAAGACATAAACAAGAGTGCAATTGTTTCACGCGTTAGAATAGGTTACTTAAAACATAGGCAACGTTAAAATAGTTGTTGGTGTAACATGGCAAGTATTAGCTGGAAACATTAAAAATATTCAATCATTGTGGTTATGATAATTCCTGCCAAAAGAGCATCGTCTATCGCCAATGAGAACAAAAGAGATATAATTCACCACAGCGGCAGATGCACAAATAAACGAATAATGGAAAATGCCTTCGTATAGTTGCATTGGAATTTACATTTTGATTGGAAATTCCCTGAATCCACTTTACGATTGTGCGCGCGTGGCGTGCCCGGGAAAAGTTGAATCACTTGGGGGAGATGGTAATGAGGAAACCACACCTGGTTTAATAAATCACCGCTTGAATATTGGTTTATAGTTTATACTAACTCCTCAAAACCTCCAAGGATAATTCAACTACAATGTCTCGAGGAGTTAGTACAAACCAATATTCAAAACCCTCAGGCCCGTTTGGTCTTATTCCCAAATTGTCCACTCGGTCTTCAGGATCTATATTTCCCGGAACGTTTACATCCTCAAACGTCCACTTCCTTGTACGCGGAAAAATAGGAGGCTTGGTAAATGTCACTTCATTACAAAATTATCAGCCCAAAATCATTCTGAGCTACTATTTATTTTTATGTTTTTTTGTATTTGCAAACTCCAGTACCTACGTTTTTTAATATTGTTAGTAGGAGTAAGTAGCTATCTCAAATAGTGCGCTAGTAAACCTATACTATGTCATAACTTTCCCTTACATAAAAGTTCAACTTTATCCGCAAACTATCAGCTATTTAATATCCTTCAAACCCACTTCCATTTTCTGTTGTAGGTATCTAACATAAGTAGTTTCGCTTCATGTTCATAATAGTTTATTGTTGCCATAAAATTCATGAGTGTGGCTATTTCATTATACAACGTATTTAACGTTGTTTTGTTGATTAAGCTTTACAATTTGTGTAAAGCTTCAATAAAAGTAGCCCTAGGTTGTGACCCAGATGCACGCCAAATTTTATATCACTCTGAATGATTAGTCTAAACTAGTTTGAACAGCGAAAGTTTTCATTTATGTTAACTGCACGCCCCGTAAAAGTGGATTGGTAACAGAATGCATACCTACTACTAGGGAGTGATGTACAAACTGTCTATCGATATCAAAACTACCGAAAAATAGAGTGCGGCAAACTCAATCTCGCGTACGATGTCTTTCCTTCAAAAATTAGCAACATTTGTAACATTGCTGAGTTTTTAAGACTTTTGAATTCTATTTTTATTACCAGCGGCAATAGAAGGTATTGAAGTAAGGTATGGTTGTTGGAATAGGCAAAAATCGAATTTTTGGTAGGAAAATTGTCATGCTGTATTATTCAGTTTGTTAATTTGTTAACATACATTACATATTATTTTCACGCTATGTCCTTGACGGGGTAGGCAGAGAGAACGGCGCGCTAAGTACCGTTTTCACACACCTCTTTCACTTCGCTCAGTCTCATCTTCTCGTCACACACGCGGGTTGCGAGTGCTCTTTACGTGTCCCTCTGTAAGCACCCGCTCTATCTGATCCTCGTTATTCAGTCTAGGTCGTCCCCGGTTTCTATTACTATTCACATTCGCTCGATATATTTGCATCATCATTCGTTCATCACTCTTTCACTCAACCTGTCCGAACCAACGGACCATTCCTTTTTTCATCTTAATGATGACACTCGTTCAGTCCAGGCATACTGCGTATTTCTTCTGTACTGTAACGAAATCATTATAATATATACATGTATAAAATAAAAGATTAAAATATCGAAAAATGTAAGTATCGATGTTGAAGCAGCACTACAAGAGTTGACCAGTTGATAGTGCGCGGAATCGAAAGCCGCGCCAAGGTCGACGGCGGCGACCAGTCGAGCAGTCGAGGCGGGCTGGTGCTACCAGTTTCAGCATTGTCCCTCGGAACACGCCGCCGCCGAGCGAGTATGTAACATTTTGTTTTGGTCGCATTTTTGCAGTTTGTGTCATGGATTATGCTGTTATGATTTCGTTTACAATTGCTTACGAATACAATGAAGTCATCGGGAACTGTCGTCTACTTACTGTGTATCAATATTCAAACATTTGGCTTTTTGGCCTGATACATACCTTTTAAGGTCGAGGCATCGTGTGTCGGACATTCATAAGAGCTTTTAAGCTCGAAAAATACTAAATTCTAAAATTCTGAGTTAGAAAATGTACTGTAATTACCACAACTATAAACAAACAACATCCATTCTAGAGGCAATAATCTTGGCAAGTCATTACCGGCCGAGCTTTGATTTACTCGATTTTCCAAAGGCGGGGATACGTTTCAAATAAATAGGTTGAGCGTAGTCTGGGTAATTAGTAATTACCCTACCCTCTCTAAAGCAGGATATGAAATTAGCCAAGTTCGTCACAACGTGCGAGTTTAGGCTTGCATCGTACTGGAGCGTGTAAGCGGGGCGCGGCGTGAGAACGACGGCGGCGCGGCAGTGCAGTGGCAGTAACTTTATTTTTCATTTCAAGCGTGAGATTATCACGGAGGCGATGACGTCTCTTTCTACATATCTTGTTCGTCCTATTACACTGAAGATCTAAGCTTCAAGCACCCTCTTGCATCTGCTTCATTTTTCAGACTGGCACTGTACCCATAATTTTATTATTTATATCGAACTAATATATAACTGAATCGTAGTGTACGTCTGTATAATAGCTTTCAACCTTGATTTTGATCTAAATGCAGGCGTTAAAACCGGTTAGTGTATTTTTATAGTAACATCATAGCTACGTAACAAATCTAACAAAGTGGTAGACAAAAGCTTGCTTGCTTCTATGCTTAGAAAGAGTAATAAAATTACAAGCTACTCTAGAAGACGTTCACACTTTAGAAACGCTGCGCTATTTAAAACGGCAATCCCATGAGAATCGACATTGCCAATGCCATGCCCTGCCGCTGCTGCCGCGCCTCTTGACGCGCCAGTGTAAAAGTTGCTTAAATGGCAGACCGTGTCCCGCCGAGCGTGGGAGCATTGCTCCGGTTGGTTTGCCACGTTGCGAGTAAGTTTATACGATGGTGGTATAGCTACTAATTTACTCTCATACCCATCAATAAGTTGTAAAATGTAGATCTGATTCTTTTATGAGTCCACCGTAAGACTTTATACAAACCCTGATCTACTGTACTAAAATGTCGATTTGGGAAAAATGTTTTGCACATAAACTAAGGAAACCAATATTCATCGATTTTCTATGACCGCTGGCTGGTAAAAGCTTAAACCCATTTCAATATCAATATTCATTTGACAATGACGTATTACGATTGCGATATTGAATACATTTTAACACATTTCAACAACCTAATTGCATCATATTAAGGGACTTAAATTGTTTATGTTTGATATGCCTCGACATTGAGGCAGGCAGAATGGAATGGACATTGCAGAAACTGAATTGATTTATGCAGGTGCATCTGTACGCTCACTAATGAGACTCCAGCTCAAGATCCCAAGCACATTCTATTCTTCCATTATTTCCCGACGTCCCCAATTTTATCGCGCTGTTTTCATGGACGACCACCTCTGTGGCAAAATAACAACTGATACCCAAACAATTTGGTGACTAAAGTGGGCTATTAATCTAACGAACGGCCTAGTTACTTGAGTTATACGGAAAAATTCTTTGTCATTAAGCTATGTTCAAGGTTGGCGCTCCGATTAACCGAACACTGAACTCCTCTTTCCCGAAATCGATACGCTTATATGCAAAAAAAATTCGATACATCCGCTATAAATTGGAGTGCTCAAAGGGCCTGCGTTGTTGTTCGGACCCTAATTATTAGTATCCACCCGTTTGGCTAATTCATCAAAACTAAATTACAGACCCTTGGACCGACTGCCCGAGTAAAGGGCCAGCCCTGTATATCAGTAAATCGGAGCAAACGTTCGAAATCTGTTAAGGATATTAACTTGTGATAGGATTTGTTGAGCCCACTAAGATAGAGTATTTACAAAAGTGCTTGGCAATGTATAGCATACGAGTACTTTTAACTCAATAAAGTAACGTTTTTTACGTAGAACGTATCTAGGTAAGCTTATATTTCCGAACTTAAATTAAGATAGGGATCAGATAATATTGTGTCGATGCTTTCGTCAACAGATGTCCTTTTTGACAAATATTTATGTGAAATATTGCCTTAAACAATAAAAAGTAAAAAATTAAACTCACGCACAAAACTCTAATAAAGACAGTATTTTTTATGTTTCCCGAAGATTTAAACTCGCTTTGTGAATGTCCGACATCTTCCACTTTCGAGATCTAGGTGTTTTGATCCCTATCTCTACTCTCATAGAATAAAATATATCTCGTCAAGATACTCTCGTTTCTCCATATTGTAACTTGCTGTTTAGAGAAGATCAAAATGCCGCGGCATATTTCTTTCTTTAGCACAAAAAATCGGGCAATTGCAATTTTACCTGCTCCTCCAAGGAACAGGACGTCAGTCCTCAGTTGCCTTTGAAGGTTCTGTGTTATTAGTTGTAGTTTAGTGAGTGATTTATTAAGTTTTATATGCCGCAATAAAACGTGCAAGATATGCGGAGTTTATCTTATCATTATGTTGATGAAGTGATACCGCGCGCTCTGGACTGGACGTAGCTACTCGAGTGTGATAATAATCTATTATATTACAGTGTTATGGTTATTGTCATTTCTATTTACAGCTGGGAGGGCTATGCTTTAGTTTCACACAAAGCTGCCGTTCAGTTATAGAGTCAGAAACGTGTTTGGTTTTGTACTTATTCATTCAGCACTTACCTAAATGTAAATATTTTATTTTGTGTTATATTACACATGACCGCAGAACAGGATGAAGAAGTGAATACTATAGTCGCCTAAGTAGTATTCCATCTATTCCTCATTTTGTATTCCAATTAGACTTTATTACTAGGAATTATGGTGCTGGAACTATATTATGAAGTACCTACAGTAATAGAATGTGTAGTAAGAGCAACTGTTCATTATATATGTTGTGTTGACTCTCAACTAGTTGCAAGTAATAATTAACAAACATATTATTTTACCCGAAATTTAAGTAAATTTGAACTAAGTTGGAGTGCGAAAGAACTATTAAGTAAACTAAGGAAATACATAACAATGACATCATTTCAGTTAGATTGTTATATGATTTTAAATGTGGGTTATGTTATGTATGTTGTTATTAGATAATAAATAAAAACATATCACACTTATGCAAATCGCGGGTTGCAATATTCTCTTTACCCTACTCAAAGCTTTGATTCCAACTTCTAATTGCACTTATTACGACAAAACTCAAGTATGTTCGGATAATAGGTACAACTAACAGACAAACTGTTCTCGAGGAAACAAAATGTATATAACTGACAGTCCTGTTACTCGGTTCCATAAAAGCATCCTACTATGATTTCACTCGAAGGATTAAGCTAAAGACATTTTGGTTCGTGTAATAATTATCGCGCCACTGTGTGTGATACGAGCATGTGATAAATGATGAGGTGACAATGGGCTGGCGGAGCAGGAGGTGGAGTCATCGCCAAATTGATGACCTCCACGACCTTGGGCAGCTGTTCGCTAGGCTATGGTGAGTGGTGCACCAACCCCACGCGTGACGTAGAGATAAGGAAATAGATATTATGTACTTACTTAAAGAGTGATTCAGATTATTGTGGGTCTGCATTTACGGACACAATTAACGGACCAGGGGCCTTTATATTTATTTCGAGATGATTTTGAGCCCTTGGATGTCCGCCTGGTATGATTACGGTAAGATCTGACTGAAATCTGATGGTGGCTGTCCGGAGTACGGATGGAGGAGGATCAGAGGCCATCAGGAAATACGGTTTCACCATAGACTAGTGAGAATCCTTCGTATGGGGATTTCCAACCATTTTGATGCCATTTTATATCATTTTTATTCTGACTAAACTATAGTCATCAGGCAAGCCGTTTCAACCATATATGGTGGTTATTATGATCAGTTAGGTGTGTATGGCTCTCTGATCCTCCTCCATCCGTACTCCGGACAGTCACAATCAGATCTCGATCTCACCCTAATCATCTAGTCGGAAATCCAATGGCTATAAATGATCTCGAATGTAGGAAAAAGACCGCCTATGGTCTGTTTTTGTGTCCGTGAGTATATTATTGTGTCATAGTAAACAATTTTATACACGAAACCAATTATGACTGTTCATTGGAATTACGAGACAAGACATTGCTTTAATGTTCTTAGGTGGTTGGAACACTTTTCTTGATAAGAAAGGTGGTCACTTCTGTAATTCGAATTAATGAACAGAGATCTCAAGAAAAATAACAAAATCAACAAACTTTTCATCTGATGTGAAACGAAAATAAATTGTTATTCAAATTGACAAAAATAAAATGAAAAATGATATGTTGTGGAGAATGATTTTAATAGGTTACTGT
This sequence comes from Metalampra italica, assembly GCA_949699065.1. Lineage (NCBI taxonomy): Eukaryota > Metazoa > Arthropoda > Insecta > Lepidoptera > Oecophoridae > Metalampra > Metalampra italica. Next base: position 5,511,735 of record OX452989.1, read on the forward strand.
TCAGTTTATGTGGACTTGTAAAAATATCTATCTAAGTCTGACCAGTGTAAAAATATGGGTTATAACATAATTAGTATACTACGTCTAATCAATGCTAAGTAAAACAATCAACGGTCCCGACTGTAGTAGTACGTCACACCGGCCAGTTGCTGCGACGTGCTGTGCCACAACGCGGTGTGACGTCAACTAGTTAGAGCCATACGATTACAACGTCACCACGGCACGGCGCGCGCGCGACGTTGCCAGACCGCGTGCGCTCGGGTTGTCTCTGCGTGGCTTGACGCACGGATACGCGCGTAGCTGCGCAGCGCTGTGCAGCATCGTGCGTTGGTGTGTCCTCTCCCATATTATTCCATACATTTACAACGTCATAAGCCGTGCTGCATTCGGTTTGACCCGGCCTTAAACGTCAGCGCGGCGCAGTTACAATGGTGTCGATTCGGAGGTGCACACGACTTACGTTCATTGAGGAAGGCCTATGTCCACCAGTGGACGTTAAAATATTGTACCTATGAGTATTTGAACAAGATTAGCGACAATACTTGTCAATAGATACTTATTGATTAAATTCTTAAATACATGAATTTAACATGTTTTCTTTATTTTTTTCGTCATTTACTTATCTAAAGTTTGAAAGAAATAACAGAATACATGTTGTAGACTCCTGACTCAGACTCATACGCGTGATAGCTAAAATTTATGATGGCAATAAGTGTTAATTGTGTTTGTTTTTTTATTTTCAGGCCACACAAAATGATGCTGGAGTCGAGCCGGTGAGTCCACCATATCCCTACAGTCTTTTAATAATGGAACCTCAATCTCAAATGACCTAAGCGACGGCTAAAATAAGATTTTAAGGTATCCCACGCCTGGCGTAAAAATGACACAAAAAGCAACAGCTATTCAACTATAGTTAAATCAAAATAAAACTTCAAGCTTAGCGTTACTAGGAAATTTATTGAGGATAACTGTATTCACACACACAGGAAATATTCACACACACTCTCTTTAGACATATCTACAATTTTGCGTATATAAAACATCCCCCAATCCCATTCCCACTTCCCTGTTCCCACACACACCCACACACATACAAACACGCACACACGTACCTACTTAATGTCATCAATGTATGTTAATGTCTTGTTGTTACATAAACTTATAACTTATTTTTCTTTCACTGTCACTGAAACATATTCGTTCTTCTCTAATCTTAAGTGAAAACCTGTAATTAGCTTTACAAAATGTTATTTTATCTTAATCTCTGAAATGTTACCTAACTCTGTATGCTGTTGGTTTTCCAAATAAAGTAAAATTAAAATAAATAGATGTACTGACTGCTCTCAAACGGTGAAGGCAAACATCGTGAAAAAACCTGCATACGCCGAAAAAGAAATTCTTATGCGCATGTGAAGTCCACCAACCCGCACTGGGCTAGCGTGGTGGACTATAGCCCGCACGCCCTCGTTGGGAGGGTAGGCCTGAGCCTCAGCAGTGGGGAGATTAATAGGCTGTTGATGATGAAAAATAAATAAATAAAATATAGACATGAGGCTACTTATGTCACAGTCGTTAGCCTGTTTGATTCTTTATCTTTGCTTTAGATATGTACAATAAATCTATGTAGGCAGTGTGCAATGTCGCATTCATTTGAACTGGCCGGTAATTAGTTTCGCCTGTCCAGCCGCCTGCCCGTATTGTAGAGACGCATCAATTACACGTGAAAGTAGTTCGTTTTCTATTTTCTATAAAGAATAGCTATCTGTACTGCGCAGTAGGTACGTCTTTGTATGAAATTTTATCGTTCGCCAGTAAGTCTAGTTCATCGTTAGCCTGTGTTGTCCATTGCTGGACATAGGCCTCTTCTACTTAATAGATAAGGTAGACGTCCGACTTACCTACTCGTCAGTGCCCCTATGGTCGTCGCATGATATAAAAGCATATTTAACCTGTTGTCGACTTAGTGTTGCTATGTAAATTGTTCTAATATTATAAAAAATATGTTGCCATGAAGAGCTGTTGATTTAATGTTGGTACAACAGGTTAAATACGCTTTATAAATCATGTGACGACTATAGAGATACTGGCGAGTATACCAGCGTCTACCTTATGGTTTGTGACAACACTTAATTCGTTTTTCTAGCAAACCTGCTCTTCTCGTGGGGCAAAGCTTGCTGTGGATAGTGAAGAAAATCAGATGAGTTTCCCGTGCCTTCGTTGGATATATTATCTACACACGTGGGAAGCAATAAGGATGACCCTAGATTATGACGTGATGACGTCAGTAAAACCTACGCTCACCTCATCATTAGGTAGCACTGTCATATGTATCTTTTCTGACCTACATGACTATTTAAATCATGAGAGCGTCAGTGGCGTAGGGGATAAGACGCGGCCTATCATATCGAAAGGTCCGGAGTTCGATCCCCAGCTGGGCCATGTACCCATGGGTTTTTTCTCGAAACTTAAGTACATTTACTGACTGCTCTCAAACGGTGAAGGAAAACATCGTGAGGAAACCTGCATACGCCGAAGAAGAAATTCTCAGGCGCATGTGAAGTCCACCAACCCGCACTGGGCTAGCGTGGTGGACTATAGCCCGAACGCCCTCGTTAAGATGGTAGGCCTGAGCCCCAGCAGTGGGGACATTAATAGGCTGTTGATGATGATGATGACTATTTAAATTGGAATCCTTTTTCTGGGTCCTGTTAAATCCTCATAGCGAAGCTTTTTTAACCCTTTATGTTAATGTTATGTCTGTCCGCCGGGTGCTCAATTAATACTAGACCAATTAAGTTAAAATTAAACGTACATTATTTTAAAATTCCCTGGCAATGACCTATTGTTAATTAATTTCGATTTTTTTTAGAGAAAAAAGAAAGACACCAATAGTTGTTTTTTGTACACTTTTCGAATTTGATATAAAAAACACGTCTCGATCGGACGGAATCGGAATATTCTTTTGTTGTAAGAACTGTAATACAAAATAACGTTTGTCCGGTGCACTTATGACGGCCATTATATTGATTACTAATACAGTTATTTGCCCAAATTAACCTTTAAACAAGAATCATTGTCTGAAAGTTATGTAAACGAGATAAAATAATTGCTTTATAGCTTCATAATCATGATAAACGAACGGCGGCGGTAAGTAGCCGCAACGCGTGTGTCGGCTCCTAGACTATAAATCACCACTGGAAAGGGACGGACATTGTGACTAATTGAAGAAGAATGTGTGTGGAGGGAAGGAGATGGCCTATCATCGTGAGTGCTGCTTTTGATGCGGCCATGAACCGAGTGCGTAAACATAGAGTATATGAATTATTTACCGCTCTATTACTTTTAGGTTGAACTTTGTGCATAGTCATTTTCTCTGCATAATATGAAATTAATGTACGCTTCATATTATGACTTCAACAATAATACGTCCGATTGTTGGACTCTAGTTCAACACACTGCGCTCAAGAGAGCCGAACCCCGACCTCTAGCTGTCGAAGCTTACCCCCATACCAAGATGCTAAACAAGCGATCGTAATAGAGATGCAGGCAGTCGTATAGTAAAGTGGGAAAATGTCATCTCATTTGACTATACATACAGGTAGGTTCGAATCTCTTTGGTGGCGCGCGGGCTCCCTGTGGAGACTGCATCTTGCATATTTAGTATGGGAACCAATGGTGCCACTTACAGGGGGGGGGGGGGGGTGAAGCGGAGTAGCGGGAGGAGGTTGTTAATACAAATTCATATGGAGTTTGAAAATGAGAATGTGTGAGTCACAGTATTTTCATACATTTGACACGATTTTGACACCCTATAGAATGCTTATTTTACGCCTCTTTAAGGGGCCGCGAGCACGCACCAAAGAGATCTTCTCTATGCATACATAGATAATATAGGTAAGTAACTACAGTTATTTAATGCTGTTTTATTTCTTCGGGGTACACATATTATAAAATAAGTGGTAGTGCAGATTATACCAATGATGCAACCTTTGCTTAATGACCGCCATTTCATTACATTAAACTGTAATGAATATGTTTTTTATTCATTTTTCTATTGAGACTTGAGAAGCAAAATGGGTACGTGTTGTGCGTTCGCGCCGCGCTGCAAGAATTTACGACGCCGCCGTATGTTTACGATCTATTTATTACTTTCCATTTTCCAGCTAAAGGACGCACTTTGTGATAATCCAAAGTTATGTTGAAACCGACAGACAATGGCGGAGGCGCTGTCCCGGCCGATTCTTCGTAAATACCTTTCGAACACAAAAAAAGGTGCATCTAATCTATCACTGCGACTCACCGCAGTAAGTCAAACGGTCGTTTTTTACCACCGCTCATTTGCATATCTCCGTCTTTCTCCGTCTCGTTGGTCTTGCGCAGGGGTGAGAGGGACGAGGATGTTGTCATGGTGACCTTAGCGACGACGTGCGCGTGCGCCGGTACCGTTGCGCCCGTGAGAAGGAATTTTTGTCCGGTTCAGTTGCTCAGCTGGCGGTATTGTAATCTGATTTCATAAAGTAATATGGTGAGATTCACACAATTGTATTAGTCTTTGTCAATCAAGCTTTGATAGAAATCATGTGTAAATTGTGTTCCGTTCTTTTTTTATCAGTAGCTAAACTATGACGTCATCAGATGTCAAAGTTACAAAACACACTGACCTGAGCTAAATGAAATTGATAAAGCGTAACGGAAATCATACCATTCAACGTACCTACTCTTAATAAATATTAAGCGTCCGTCATTCCAGGATGACACAATTTAAATGATGTTCCTCCATACGTCATCTTTAGATCTAAAGAATATACAAGCGATAGCAATAAAATTCCTTAGAATTATTTTTTTCTGTCTTTCGAAGTCGAGTCATGCTGCCGTGTAGTAAGTACAGTCGGGCACATAGTGAAGTAGTACACCTGCTAAGTGCTAACCTTCTTAAAAGTATTAAAGTCTAAATTGCAATGAGCTTGCAATCGATGTTGTATTATCACAGCTTACAAGTTGCTAATAACAATGTTGCAAAATTACACGTCCAAGGCTTCGGGAAATAGATCCATAAAAAACACGAATCTGACATCAATTAAAATGTAAATGAGAGATGCGATAGCCGCTGGGATGTAACTGAACACGGATGGATGATGGGTTTGTAAAAAGTTTATTATCACGTGTAGTTTACACGTGTCGCAATATCAACTATGTTGCATTTGAAAAGTGATTATTACCTGTGTGTATTTTTATCAACATACGGCGTTCCAAATTAAAAGGAACCTTGTCGCGCGACCTTAATGACTCAAACGACGGCTTCTTTAAAAAAACACAGTTCCAAAAACCTCGATAGATGGCAGTGACTATACGAGTATCACCAAATGTCAATATGGTGGCAATGTTGGCCAAAATGACAAAAAAATCCACATACAGAGAATTTGACATTGTCGACATTTGAGATCAATGCAACGCCATCTATTGCAAGTATGAGGTACCTAGGGTCAGTAATTACTATGGTGCTAGAACCATGAATCAAAAAATTTAGCCAGGGAGCGCGAGCGCGACCAAAGAGATTTAAAACTTATTGGCTAGAACTATTAAAAACGCCTACTCTATTTACTTAACAGCTTGTCCGTAGATATTAAAACGAGCCTAACAAAAATATATTTAATAAAAACAGGGTTAAAAAATATTTATTGGAAAGCATTTGTTGTTAAAATGTTTAGATAATATTAAGACTAATAGGATTTTATGTATCTAAAAGTGTATTTTATGATGATTAATAAATAAATTGTAGTAAGTATCTACAAGAAAATCGCTAATTGATTTTCGATATCATAATAATCAACCCAATTATATGCCTATAGAATTGCAAATAAATACCTACAATATATTCGCATTCCGCTTTGCACAAATATGCATCGTGCACCAAATCAAATAGCAGCATTTCACTCGTGAATATCAATAAACCACACGGTGTTTGCTACGTCAACAATAAACATACAATTATAATGCAGTTCATTCATAATTATTTTACTCGACTGCCGCAAAATTTAATGTTTCACGCGTGTTAAACTAAACACCTTTCGCGTAAAATGTAGCATCGTTGGATATTTCCTATTAATGGTCGAAAAAATCATTATAAATTGAATAGGGTAGACTTGGCACTTACAAGTTCTTAGGTCGAGGGAAAATATAGTGAGGCTTTATAGCGAAATAACGTACCTTTATATAAGTTCTCCAAATCTTCAAATTTCCTAATTATTATATTTATAAGTTTGCTACGAAGCTATCGAATTAATTCGAATTGTGCATATAAAAACTTACCATCACTCAATTAACTACCTTACCTGTCTACCAATTTTAATGATTTTGTAATCGTTCTATAAAACCTAGTTGTTTAATTAAAGTTTTACACTAACTGGTGATCAATTTAACTGCGTTCTTAGTTAAATAATGATTAAATCCATAGTTAAAGAGTAGGTAAGTTTATTTATTAATTCTCTGTATCCCGCTATGGTTTAAGATTTCTCCGAGTTTTAAAAACACACCCTTTTTTGTATGTATTGAAATAACGGAACATTTTCCACGTATATTATAAACTATAGACCAGGAGCCTCACTCAACAGGTCGTCGTTTAGGACGTCTACAAGGCAATTGGGCTGTTATGGCGTACTCCGTACACTTTGATTAATCCTGTTCCTTCCCCGGAATCCTCGCGTTATGTACAGCTGTAATTGATCGCACATGCGGTGCCCAAGGAAAACTCCATGGTATCTGTTAATATTGTATTCGAATTTTAATGAGTCATTAAACTTCGAATCAGTTCAGTCATTAATAATGACTCAGTGTGCCGGAGACAGGCTTCAAAACAAATGATATAACAATTCGCAAATATAACACCCAGTGTTGTTTTACTTATAAGGTCGACCGCACGTCAGTGGAAACAATACCAGTATAAACTGATCTCTCATAGTAGGTATTGAAACTCCTCAATAGGCTAGGTCAGCTTAAGGTTGACTGTACATGATTTCATACAAATGAGCAATTAGGCAATTACATATTCAGTGGTTATAGACTTATTAGAGGTGTCAGAGAAGAACAATATCTACAGATGTTGAAATTTGTTATGTTGATTTTTATTTACAACAAATTGTAATACACTTAATGTAGTCGATAAAGACCTCGATGTTCAAAAGCGACCTTAACTATTTATAAGGCCCCAGTTATACAAATAAGCTACGTGAAAGTTAAATACACTACCATGTTTGTAATGCACTGGGGAACACATCTACGACAAAAAAAATCAATAAGAAAAAAACATGTGGTCAATATATTCACTCAGCCTGTTAGTGCACTTGAGTTTTCAGATGATCTGTTTCCAATACACCTATTCATTGACATTGAATGAATGAGGAAAGAAAGCCTGATATATTCGCTATATCATACCATTATAGTTAAATAAAAAAGAGGATGTTCTTCTCCGTAAATGTTTGTTATCTAAGTGGTATCCAAATCGCCACTGCCTTATAAAGGGTTAAATAAATATTTTTAAAAAAGAATCATGCTTGTATGTACGTAAAACATATTTCATATTTTCCAGTTGTGATTAGGATAACATTGGAGTAGTTTGTGTATTCGTACGCTTTGTTCTCCATTCGAGTTGGCTCTGCTCTGCGACTCTGTCTTGCGATGAATAGGGATAAAAACACTCAGCAAAATCCGTAACTGAGGGTTCCGTGTATCACAATCATGGCCTCTTCTTATTAATTCAACACGCTAGTGCTTTATTTAGTTTTAACTACATATTTGCTTATCTTGAATCATCGAATATTTTTTTGATTTTAATATCCACAAAGCATCCCGGTAACATTTCCTTATATGGGGAGCAGAGCCCGTAATGACAGCTGCTGCTGCCCGTCACCAGTTTTGGAATTTATGGCGTATCTATAGTTTGAATTGTGGGAGGCCTGCCTGTCTTCCGACACTTGGTCGCCACTCGAGAACCTTTCTGCCCCAACGGCCGTCAGTTCTACGAGCGATGTGCCCAGCCCACTGCCACTTCAGCTTCGCAATTCTTTGAGCTATACTATACTATATATATGTATACTTATACACTATGTTTACTGACTTTTTAAAACATTTTGATGTTTAAGTACGGAACTCTAGTCGTCTCATATGTAATATCCCGGCGCACTACCGCCCCGCCGCCGCCGCCGCCATGCCGGCCGGCCGGCATATCGTCGAGACTCCGCCGTATTTTAGTCTATTTGCCGCAATCCTGCAGTGGGAGCACACTTCAGCGCTTTTGAAACTACATCTCATATCAAAAAGAATTTAGGTTTAAAAGAAATATTTCTATTACTTAACAATTTCTAGAAAATTCTAGAAGTTTGATGAGATTATTTGACAATAACTTTTACTTTTAAAATGGTTTTAAAAAACAAGCTCTTGTATTTAGGTGCTGAAACTGAAAAAGTGTGACATTATGACTTACACGTGAAAAGCATAATCTTGTGTACATTTGGTTGCCAATTTGTCATCATAGATGATGCTTTTTATTATTTGTCTTTGACCTTTACATACTTATCACTACCTATATCACGGGTAGATCATGTCCTGGAATAAGATAGGATATTTTTTATCACAGAAATTAGGTTTCCTCCCACTCAAAACTCGGCGGATAGCTAGAAAGAATGTTCTGGTGTATTGTTTGATATTATACATGTCATTGATCATTAACAGCCTATTAAGATTTCCCCACTGCTGGGGCTCAGGCCTACCCTCTCAACGAGGGTGTTCGGTCTATAGTCCACCACGCTAGTCCAGTGCGGGTTGGTGGACTTCACATGCGCCTAAGAATTTCTTTTTCGGCGTAGCAGGTTTCCTCACGATGTTTTCCTTCACCGTTTGAGAGCAGTCAGTAAATGTACTTAAGTTTCGAGAAAAAAAAACATACACAAATATATAATGGGGCAATGTAGACATGCCAGTGTCTAGATCTCGTCTGCCCTCGGCCCCGACACTAGGTATTTCAATTATCTGTGGTCCTGTCTGCGAACGGTCGGTCTCGTCTGGCCGTCACTTGCGGAATCGATTGGGACATTCCTAGTTGGGGCAATACAGTGGTGCTTGTCATTGTCACCCTACACGCTGTAGGTTTTACATTAGGTATTTAAACGAATTAAAACGGAAATTAAAAATATGGCATTTAGATTAATTTGAAGAAAAAACGTTAAGCGTATCCCATACACACGCGGCTTGCGGTGGCGGTGGCGGCCTGTTGTCTTCCCTATGCAATGTATGTGAGACTTCCGACACGCGCGGGCTGCGTTTGCATATTGAAGCTGCGGCCTGCGGTAGGCCGCCACCGCTGGTCGCGTGTGTCTGGGGATACGTTTTAACGTTTATTCTATCTGATTGTTGCATTGACGACTATCAAAGTACACTTGACGTTTAGTCAGTATTCAAAAATGCAATGAATTAAATAACATGTGTTGAAAAATTATCAATAACATATTGAAAGGGAAGTAGAAACAACGGGAGAATGATCTTAATTAAACAGCCAAACAAAATGCTTTACTGTTTACCTGTATTTTAAATTTTAATGCTGAAAAATCAGGACAAAGCATTCCGCAATATCCGGTCACCGGGACAGAAGGACAAATTGCCACCCTACACTGCAAACTACTTGAAGTGGAGCCCCTACGATTTTCAGCGCCGTCTCTAACGTCAATGATTTTGCATCGAGTCCGTCCGTGCCGTAGTGGGTTTGAATATTTTATCGTTATCGGTTTTGCTGGCAGATTCTAGTGCAGGGTCCCTTTGAGGAGGTATTGTTGTGTTTGAAGGGGAAGTGAGTCTGACAGAAGCCGCTTACCACCTGTCTGATGCTACAAAGATGGCTACAAAGCCATAAAATTAATGAACAACGATTTTTATAGCCGCTGCTTCTCATAGCTAACTGGATTCGGTGGTAGATAAAGTAAAAACCGGACAAGGGCGAGTAGGACTCGCGCCCTGGGGGTCCGTACAAACGTAATTTCAAAAAATTCAAGTCTTTAATAGTACTTATCACTTAGGTACTAACTTACATGGATGATTTGGTTATACTATACGCAAAATTAAGTTTGTTGGTAATAGAAAAAATATTTTTTCGTGTGACGTAACTACAAAGTTACTGTTATCGATTTTTTTCCATTACTTGTGCTATAAGAAACTGCTTCTTGCCAAATTTCAAGATTTTAGGTTAATCGGAAGTGACCCATAGGTTGTTACCACCAAAATACTCAAAAATGCGACAAAAACGGCTAGATATCTTTTTACTGCGTTGACTTACAAGTTTGATTTTTTCACAGCTCTAAAGGATTGCAGTAACACGCAAGGTGTTTAATATTAATTTCCACGCGTTCCTGAGAAAAAGGGTCTTGACAGGCAGACAGACAGACAGAAACAAAGTGATCCTATAAGGGTTCCTTATTTCCTTTTGAGGTACGGACCCTAAAAATGACGTGTATAAATGTACCCAGTGTACTCACATGCAATAAAATATTTTGACTTTAATAAAACATTCTTCATTATGTGCGACCAAAGTAGATCCTCAGGACTTTCTTAGGGGCAGTTATGAATGATCTTTGAATTTAGGAACATGAATATTGTTTCTAAGGTCTGCGACTAAAGAGATCGAACGAAAATGATGATATTTGTGTGAAAAAAAAACATACATACAGCCGAACATAGTACCTCCTCCTTTTTCGGATGTCGGTAAAAAATAAACTGACATGTAAAGCTACGCGGCGCTATACTATTACAATTAAACATTAAAACCCTCAATCTATATTTTGCAAGGAAAATAAATAGATGAGCCGAACACGCAATGACAGTTCGGTTCCCCAAAAAGAGTCACGTTAATTCTTAAAACGTGAGTGACAGTGATAAAGCAACAAGTATATTTTTCGTCACATTTGTGGCCGACGGTGCACCACGTAGTAGGGGGTAGGCAGGGTATGGAAGGTTCGCTTGATGGGGGGGCGAAGTGGATGGGAGGCGGGGAGGTGGGGGTGACATGTCGCGCACTCTCACCGCCATAATTATTTCATACTTTGCATTTCGCGTTTGGAATAAAGAAACGATCGCGTCTGGCTCGATGGGGTGTTTTTTTTTTCAATTAGGTAATGCAAGCTGATTTGTCTTTGTTCATATTGCTGATTTGTATTTTAGCTAAACTTGTGGTAGAGTGATCCGGAAATTTCAATACTACAAAAAAAATACTAATAAAAAAAAAGTAGGTAAATAAGTTATTCAAAATAGCCGAGAGATGGCGCTGTCTAAATTATATAGTTATTTCATATTCCTCATTATAAAGTTAGTTCCCATGGGGACAAAGTCACGAGTAAAAGCATATAGGTAGCTTATTGAAAGCCCATCAAAATCGCTGTCGTATTGTGTTTGATAGGTACGGGGGGAGCAAACAAACGTCTCGCAACGGTTTTATGTTTTTGCGGTTGTTATTTCAAACATTTGAATTAATGCGGTTTTAGAGTTGTATTGGTTGGTGGAGCAAAAATGTGCAAAATAATAGCTATTGAGGGTCGAAAATCAGAGATTTGACATTTGGCATTTAACCGACTTCCGAACAAAACAAGGAGGAGGGAGGGTCTCAATTCTACGCGTATGTGTGTTTATACAACGTAAGTATACGGTCGCGGAAAGTGAATGTTTTGCAGGTTAGCCGTCACCTTAAATTAGCGGTATTATACGTCATACGTATTGACCGTCTTGTCTCATCCGCTTTTTCACACACGGCCAAATTGAAGATCCTTCAAAATTGCTAAACATTCACTTCGAAACTAATACTGTTTTATTATTTCTAATATATTAAAATTAATATATATAAAAAAAATTAACTATAAAGAGAGCCATCGGTGCAGTATTCTTTCGATGAAGCGATATGATGGGGGTCCTGACCCCCGTGACTACTCTAACCCCGCGCCGACCAGTCACCATCGGATTCAGCTCGCTCGTAACTCGGTGACAGTCAGTTGGGAAATTAATTCAGAGTCATGCGCCTTATTTGCCATCCCGACTTACTGTGTTTCCACAGCGCCAATGACAATTTGAAACTTGTATGTTGACAACGGCAAATTGACATTTTATGATAAGGGGATCCCAGACATACGCGGCCTGCGGTGGCGGCGGCGGCGGCGGCGGCGGCCTGTTGTGTTCCATGTGCAATGTATGTGAGACTTCAGACACGCGCGGCCTGTGTTTGCATATAGAGGCTGCGGCAAGCGGGGTTTATGAGTGAGACTTGGGGAAATTTAATTGGTACAGTCACTCACCATACTGTCTAAAAAGAAGAGTAGATTGTAGTGAGAAATCTGAGCACGGCACATGTAGGGATATGCCCTCTGTACCATAGGGTACCCACCTACTATACTATTCTATCTATTTAACACTTAGGGGGTACCTACGACTCGACGGTTTGAGTACACTAGATGGCGCCGGTAGTCAAAATATGTTAATTTTTCTTGAATTTATTTTGTCACACAATTTTAGACTAATAAATCAATTTCGTGTGCCTTCTAGACCAACCTTGAAAGTGTCCAATCATTTCTAATAAGATTTAAGATAATGAATTAGTGTGCACCAACTTTCAGAGGTTTTTTTTTTCTTTCGGAGGTTTGGTGCACATTCTGACTGCAGACGATCTAGAGGGCCTTTGCTTTCGCGACTGTACCTAGCCTACTCAGACGAATCCTGCAGTAATTTCCATCTAATTTAATCAATGGTTAAATTTAAACCAAATTATTCCAGCCTTTGATTAAATACGTTTAAAGTACCCGTTTGTTACGTCACGGAGTACCGCTCCGCGCCGCCCGCCGCCGCCGCCGCCGCCGACGTCATCACGGCTCAGACGAGGCGGGCCTTGAATTTGCGGGTGTATTCGGAAAGGTTTCATTTGAACGTGTCGACAAGTCGTCGCTGAATTGCGATAACGACCGCTAAGATAAGGCGGCGACTGTTTGCGAGTTCGCGACTCGAGCCTCGACTCGTCTCATCGCCACCCAATGACGCCGCCTATTCTACGATCACGACACCGACGTGTATTCTATTCGCACTTATTGCCATCGAATACATATTAGTGTGTTAGATGGATGATTTATTATCGACTAGTTGATGCCCGCAGGTTCGCTCGCGTGGTTGTCTGCAGTTGACTGATTGCTCACATCATCGGCATCGTCACAAGATAAAATTTGCTGAAGATGATCTCAGCTTTATATCCATACAAAAAAAAGAAAAAGCACACCTCTTTTCGCTTTTGCGTGAAGAATGGTTCGCTTCGTCTATTTCATTCATAATTTTTAGCGTGTGGGAGCAATAAATTATTAATAGATTTGTTTTGTTTATAATTCATGGTAAACAAGATAAATTGTTTTTCGTCATCCATTCAGCTGCTTCCGGCTACGTTTTTCAGTTCGTGGGTCCATCTGACCACCCTTATCGGCTATCGTTGTGAAGGTTGCGGGCTGCGTCCAGTTATCGCCCGGTTGACGGTACATCAAAGTATTGCAATAATTCAAAGTCATCATCAGCCATTAAGTCAAAACGTCTGGAAATTGTATTGCGGCCATCTTAGATTATTGCACGATAATTCGGTCAAAGTTACGCAGTCGCTAATGTGACCACCGCATTGTGCGATAATTTTTTGCGAGTACCTAAATCACACGAATCTTCGGCACACATTGCTTCGTGATGATACACGCAGGTGCGGCCCCTGCCAGCATAAGAGTCTAATCCTGTCTATGGTAAACTCACAAACTTTCTAATGAAACGCAATCGAAGCGATCTTAGACTCCTGGTCGGCATCATAACAGGACACTGTAACCTGAACAAACACATGCACAATTTGGGCATCACAGACAGCCCACTGTGTAGGGGCTGTCTGCAGGACAGCGAGACGATGGAGCATGCAGTGCTTCACTGTCCCGCAACACAGGAATTCAGATCCGAAACGTGGCTGGCAATAGATCTCAACCTCTCGGCAACGAGCAACAGTACTGCCGTCCTATTCCATTACTTCAAGGAGTTGAGATAGCTGGACTGACAGCCCGGGGGGAATTGCACAAAACTCCCGTTTTCGTGGAGTCGGTGCAGGGACTGCCACCCCCGTCTAAGAATAAGAATCATCATCATCAACAGCCTATTAACATGTCCCCACTGTGCTGGGGCTCAGGCCTACCCTCTCAACTAGGGCGTTCGGGCTATAGTCCACCACGCTAGCCCAGTGGGGGTTGGTGGACTTCACATGCGCCTAAGAATTTCTTCTTCGACGTATGCAGGTTTCCTCACGATGTTTTCCTTCACCGTTTGAGAGCAGTCAGTAAATGTACTTAAGTTTCGAGAAAAAACCCATTGGTACATGGCCCAGGCGGGGTTCGAACTCCGGACCTTTCGATATGATAGGCCCCGTCTTATCCCCGACGCCACTGACGCTCGAATCGAAGAATAAGAATCCTGTCTAGTTATTGTCGCACTTGAAATATCGTCGCATCTCCTTATATCGACAATCGTTATTCACAAGTAAACATTGCGTGCTGGGAGCCGATACCGGAGTAATTACATTATAGGCCACTCCGTACTGTGTGCTCTCGAGTAAGTTAAGCATGTTGCCAATTCCCCGAGCGGGCGGTGGACCGTTTGCGTGCATATTTAACGGCGCTCCCGATTCAAGCTCGCCCGAGCGTCGGCTTGAACCCGAATTACTGCAATCCTGTATAGGTATAATTAATTGCGCGCTAAAACGTGTATATTCCGTTTCTCCTTAGGTGTCTTATGAAAACATACACATTTGCGGTTGAAAGCAAAATGAACGATAGATGATGTTCCCAAGTGGACCGCAAAGTTTATATGGTAATACAAACTTATTTTGCTGCTACAGCACCTTGCTCGCATATGTTGTCGAAACGCAAATAACGTTTGTTTTCATAACTTTTAGAATATGGGCTGTCAAAATGCTCCCATCCCCGTCGACTGTGGCTGTCAGTTTTTTGTTTTTCAAAAATCATCCCTATCTAGACTTAGATATCTAGGTCTCTCGGCGGCCATTGACGCACAATTTGTCTCTCCACAGTTACTGGGGATTCACGATATGTGCTTCTCGACAGATGAAGGGATAAGACAGTTAAGGAATGACGGAATATAAGTGGGCATATCACCATCATCAGCCTGCACTAGTCCATTGCCGAACATAGGCCTCCCCAAGGCGAGCCACTGAACCCGATCTTCGGTTCTCCGCATCCAGTTCCTGCCAGTCGCAGATCATCGCTCCATCTAGCCTCGAAGCGTCCCAACATTTAGAGCGACGCGAGACCTCGTCTGTCACCTACCAATAACATCTTCAAGCGATCCAAATTATCTTACTGCACGTGCTGCATTTTTTTAGTAACCACGAAGCACTGGGCGACTGGACATTGGACAATGTCAGTATGACATAACTGATTAGATCAAATGTCACAGACAATTGAAGGGCAGCAACGCCACCGATGACGGACCTCGCTTTCTTTATAGACGCACGAGACCTGGTGACCTACGCGTTTGCCCAGCGTGACCATATTATATGTCGTTTGGTCAGTGACGGTTGATAGAATGACGATGATGAAACATCAGTCAGTGTAGCGCGCTTATTCGTGGAGAGGGGAAAGTTCTTTTGTAGGTAGGTACGTACTGCATTTCCGATGGGAGGGAATTTTAACGCAGAGTTGGTTTATTTGACAAATTTTGCCCATTCATTACCTATTGTATACACGTATTACTGTCATGGGATCTATTGATAAGACTATCCAGTACCTTACTCATAAGTACACAGACATGTACCTAGGCAAATAAATACCTACTCATATCTTCGCCATAAAATAAATACCTCGGAACTGCTTTATGGCAGATATCTTTCTGGAACATGAAAAAGGCGACTAGTAGAAAAGTAGAAGAATATTTAGCATCATAGATGGCACCACGAGTATTATTGACTAAACTGCCTGGTGCCTTGCGCACGGTGCCTTTGCAGCGACATAATCAAATTGCATTATTCAATGGGTTTATATAGTGTTCTATGCAAATTAAAATTAAATCAATACCATCAATAACACGGACTGTATTCTGTAGCGTTTCGCGTCCGCACACGCGGCCGGTAGAAAGCGCGGGCCGGCTCGCCGTGCCCCCCGTGGGGCCCTAAATTCCCCCGCACCTCGCCGCCGGTCCCCCGGGATCATCCGCCTATTTCCGCCCCGGCCGCGTCGCAGGCGCGCCCCACTTGTCACTAGATATTTGGGTCACCACGAATTAGATCTACGTGCAATACACTCAATGGCCAATGTCTACCGCGATACATTTTTCATTCTCATCACTGTAATGACCGCGGATGGCTCCGCCACGCAGCGCGTGCTCCGAACACGCTAATTGATGTCAGTGTGTATTTTCGTAACATGCTTGTGTGGTGTTAACTAACACACGTTACGTAGGTACACCGTGTTAATTGAACGCATATACATTGTGTTTAATATACTGGGAAATTAGCAACAGATGCCCCCGCCGGCTGCGAGTTGACGAATCAATGCCGCTACGAATGTTAAGACGGTATGAAGGTTAATAAGCGGAAAAAACACACTTTTCCGCTCTCCAAGGCGATACTCCTTCACAAATCCACCGCAAAAACCTCAACCAACTGAAACATCCATCAAACGAAGCTCGCTTCTTAACACAACCAAAATATAGACCCACACAACTCCGTACTAAATGGAAATTCATGGCGGTGGTCGCGTTTTGTAAACAGCTAAATGCGACCTTACGCTTGACTCGTAAGATCACTTTTGTGAGTGTTCTCCGATCTAATAATATCGAATGCAGAAGGTGTCATCCGCATTAACGTGGGCATCGCGATAACAACTCCAATACGAGCGCCGTACGGTGCACATTCCGAGCTGCGGCTAAACATCAACAATATTCCATTTGGCTAAAAGAGTGTGTGAGTTTATTCGCAAACCAAGCGATTTAATGTCGTGGAGTTAAGTTTTAAGAGTGATTATTGTTTGGGGCCGGCGGCGGCGTCGGACAATAAAATTACGGGCGGTGTTTTGCGACGGGCGCGCGCTCACTTCGATGAGCGATAATACTTCTTCTTTGTTGGTACGTTCTCAAATATGTGGAATTACGTTGACAGGGCAGGTTGTTCCCCTTGTTTGTTGTGAATAGGTGAACTATTTGAATCAGTTACAAAACGAATACCTTATTTAATAGTACATCCGGCTCGAAGGGATAACAATGAAATTTTGTAGCATAAAAGAATAGACACAGATTAGAATAGAATTTAAAACTCTAGGGCAGCAAATATAGTAATTTAATGTTTAAAAGAACGTAACATACACGTCTTGTATCAACATTGCATTAAAAATTGTAATTAACAATAACATACTATAACACGTAACCGTTGATTGATTGACATAAATATAATGAGAAGAAAAATGATCGCCGACTAAATTGAAGGGAATGAGCATAATTGAATAGACCATTAGCATAACAACGACAGTGAGATGATTGGACATAATATCTCAAGTGAACAAATATATTCCATTACAAAGCGTAGGTAGGTAAGAAGGCTGACGGTGCAACATTGGGCATGGCACCGCGGCGGGGTACTCCGAACGTTCACAGCATAATAGAGAGCATTAGTCCGATCCACTTTTGACATCATTATCGTTCCGAATGACGATAACCTGCTAGCGCGTCGCTGCGACTGGCGCAGCTGGTCGCACGTCGCACGCTGGTCGCTCCCGCCCCGCGCGGCGGCCGCGCGCGCGGCACCGACCGGCGGCAGTCGCGCGCGTCCTCGCCAGCTGTTTGGTCGCGTCCGGTGCTCTGCGCATGCCTCCGCAGGTCCCCACCGACTAGCGCGGGGAACTCGCTTTTGGCGGGTTTTCGCACTCCGACGTGATGCCCCTTGCATTCGGAATGCGCGCGTGCTGTCAACTCGCCGCCCGCTGCATATAGCGGCGCAGTGAAATCTTCGCACCGCCAGCGGTGATCTTGGATTGCAGTGTTGGATCGTAGGATCTTTTTGTAAGAATCGCACCGACGGATGTTATGTCCATGATGTTGACTCATGCATGACGCACTTGATTGCTGGAACTGGGAATTATTTATGATGCACTGTTACCGAACGTTAATTTGCAGTTGGATTCTCCTTAAACACGTTTAGTACAACGTCAGGTGTTAGGTTTTGATGAATAAACAATGCAAACTAAAGTGGTGCGCTTGAATGATACTATAGTCCCCTAAACAAGTATTTTTATTTTATGCATCCAAGAATAATACAACAAAGTATCCAAATAATAATATGTCAAGCAGTTTGCACAACTGCTACCTGGTGAAAATCACAAAGGAAATCTGCAAATCGACAACCAAAACATACAAAACCAATACTATTAATGTCATTCCAATAATATTGTTAATGCCATTCTTTTAAGTAAAATACCTTGACTGCATTTTATTAATACCATGCATGCCAGCAATTCCCCCATTCATTGCAGCTGGTTAACACTACAACATACCACAGGAAACCTAATCTGCAACTCTTGAAATGTAAACAAAGGAAAACTGAAAATTAAACATACAATGGAAAGCGGTGGCAGTAGGTATTGTGTGCTTAGTTCCTCGTAGTACCGCCGCGCGGCTCTGCTCAGCCTTGTTAAACGTTGACAAACAACGCTTCGAATAACAATTTGTAGAAAATAACAAAGTGTATTAGCAATTGGAGATTAATTAGTACTCCTCCAAGGCCATTAGTACTTCTCACTATCGCGATAAATACTGTCTAGTGCATTGTTGAGTTGAGTAGGTAGTTTGCAAAAGATGACTCATGCATTTGCTAGGAATGTTTTACGTAACTATGTAGATGATGTTTTTGAGAATTCGCAAATCGTTGCCATTCGTTGAATTAATGTTGGATTCGTCAACAGCAGTCTCACGGACATGGAATTAGAAGAAAGAAGAACTGAGTGATAAAGATAACGTAACGATGCTATGTGAGACACTATTAGGGCCTCTTACACAGCTTGCTGATAATGTTCCAGATACCCTATTTGCAGGTTATCTGACAGATAGCCTATTTTTTTGGTTTCACAGGTATCTGATTGCCTATATCTTATATATTTTATATAGTCTATCACACAGATTTATCTTATAGATTAGTTTATCACTAAGATTACTATCTGTAACAATATCAGGAAGTGGTGAAAGAAGCCCTTAAAATCCTAAAGATAAACATATTACTTCATCATATTTATTACACTGAACGTTATCTAACACTACTTTATCGGTATTGTGCAGACATGCCAATGTTGATAACACTTTTTAAAGTATAAGTATATTACTGTCAAACTTACAAGTATTTTAATATTTTTAGGACGAAATACTTAATGACGTATTTGCAACGTCTGTTTATAATTTCTAAAGTAATACATGTAGTATTACTTACCGTTTTATCATTTTTGCAGTAGGTACATTTTTGTACATTAAACAACAACTTTGTAAGAAAGCTTATTATAGAACAGTCGATTATCTAAATGACAAAGATGCCTGGTGTTAATGTTACTTCAGCCTCGCACAATCTTTACAAAATAATGTTATGTACAAACTTGATTTTAAAAGATGTGTTGCGGAAGTTTGTTGCGCCGCTTCTTCTTCCCAGCTCTATATAACACCTTGGAGGCGGTGGTAGATAAAAAATTGACGTTGTATAAATGTACCCAGTGTACTTACATGCAATAAAATACTTTTGAATTTGAATTTGTAATAAGTATCCTTTGTCCTTTGGGACATAAGTTGTGTCAATATCTTTTCATCAACATCATTTTAGCTCTTCAACGTCCACTGCTGAAAATCCCCAATGACGGCCAATATCAGCTCAGCCGTATAAATATATTTGCTGCATTATGAAACAATTCCTTTCGGATTCACCCATGACCCGGACTCTTACGAAAGTGTCTGAAATCTTTTAGACTAGGGTTCTAACATCCGGTGCTGTGTAATGTTAATCGGCTTCACAAAATTTGCATAGAATTTTAAAATGTAACTCACCGGTCAGCTGGCACATTTGGGCCGTTATGTTCCCACGGAGACCCGGGTGGGGTCCCCAGAGCTCAAGGGGTTATCTCAAATCGTCTTGTGAGAGTCGTGTGACCCATGTGTTCTACGAATTTTGGGGGATGAACTATATTACTGTCGCCAGCAACTGCTTTGTGTTAGGGTTGTCAAGACGCTAGAGCCGGGGTTTTTAAGAACAATAATTTTATTAATTGATAACCAGGAAGGAAAAAGAAATTAACGAATACTTGAAATATAAGTAAGTACTACTTAATTTATGATTATTATTTTATTAATTAGTAAAATTTGAGTCTTGTCTGTCCTAAATACAAATATGTATTAAGTCGTACATGAAACTCGTGCCTTTTATCTATTGTAAAACTCGGCTGCGCTTCATTTTACAAACTAGGTACGACTCGTTAAATAATGGCCATATATTTTTTTACGTGTGTGCGTTATTGTTTCTCCGATGTGAACTATTATACAATTTTCTTAGAAGAGGCAACCCTAAGTGGTTGAAGAATTAAGAGCTTAGCTATATTTAGTAGTTAAAGTTTACAGCCTTACATGGATAGCCGGGGAAATTAGGACAAAAGATTTCGACTATTTTGGATAATCTTGTACCTACCGAATTCTAATTTAAATGATCAATGCGTTTGTCGGTGTTTTGAGACGAAATGACACACTGGTCACAGTTTGACCTCGGTCCTTAAACTGGGTTAATGTGACTCGGATGTGGGACAGTCACTTTTGAGTCTTAAATAAATATATTTCCTTATTTAAATTGCTGTTTAAATGTTATCGTTTTAACCTTGGCAGCTATTCTTGGTAATATTGATATGGTGCCCGCATGTTGTGTGAATTTTCCTCAACATACATTATTTTAAATACAAATTATTAAAGAAATGGTAGTTTAAAACTGTTTTGACTTAAAGAAAAAGTAGATTTTATAAAAACCTTTTTGTCCTAGTGAAACCCAACTTAAGAATTTGTTAGATTTAGTCCGTATCTACTTGGGTAATCATTATGTAGGTGCCTCCCATTATTTTCTGAGAAGCCTGGCCCAGCAGTGGACTTGGCCGCATAGGCTGTTGTTATTTTGTTATTATTGACGTATAAAAAAACATTGACAAAAGATTAACATACCGTTGTCACTGAATCATGCCGTACTTGTGGCTTACGCCACGCCGATCAATCAAACGGGAAAACACCCGGGTAATGGCTCCTCACTCGCGACCCCACAAGAGGCCGCCCAATGGCAGTTACCCCGGCGTTGCCCGCTAAATAAGGCGAGAAGTATCCCGCGAGACGGCCTCCTCGCGATTAATCACCACGCGGTCCGGAAAATTCGCTTGTAACGTGATCGCTTCTTATTCGACATAACATCTTGTTGTTACGTTTTTGAACATCATTTGTTTATCCTTAAAAACTAAGACAATGATCTTACGTTATAGTATACTAGATGTTTCCCCCGCTGAGTTTTTTCCCGCGGGAACTGTTTATCGCGGTAAAAAGTGACCTTTAGTCTGCCCCGAGGTTCGATGTATCTCTACACCAAAAGGCGTGAAATGGTAACTAACGAAGAAAGAGTTTTAACTTTCCCATGTATAATATAACCTACGGAGTATGGATGGATTATTACAATTTTGTATTACACTTAGTTTGTTTCAAAGTCAAAGTCAAAACTATTTTATTGCATGTAAGTACACTGGGTACATTTATACAACGTCAATTTTTTATCTACCACCGCTTCCAAGGTGTTATATAGAGCTGGGAAGAAGAAGCGGCGCAAAAAAAAATCAAAAATTGACTATCCTGTTTTGTCGTAGATATATTATAATGTAAATTGATGTTTGAACTGATACGAGGAAATACATCAAAAATAAATTATTTCTATAGCGAAAGTATCGGAAATGACTACAAGGTAGATTTCAAACCAAAATAATTATTTGATAAATAAACGTGAAGTTGCTGCTGACTAAGGAAAGATAAACTATAAACTTGCATGTTCTATAACTTGCATTTCCTACCTATTTGAATATCTTACTAACATTTTCGATTGGCAACAAGTTGTTGAAACATTATTTTCTCCTTTCAACTCTTACCCAGACTATATTGGTGTCGCAGGCTGTTGGCATATAAGTCACATAGGTACTCGTAAATAAATGCAAAAATGTACGTACGAATAAAGATAGTGCTATAACTATACTTATGCAGCTTATTGATACAGTTGTTGCTATCAAATCAGCTGTCATCACGTACTCTATTCGTGATTAAATGATTCTATTCGTGATTAAATGATTCATCTTATTTGTTTATCAGTGTCATTAAGAATTTAATTATTATAATCACAAAATAATACACTAAATGATTTATGTGTCTGTATATACTTCATCATCAGCCTATTAACATGTCCCCATTGCTGGGGCTCAGGCCTACCCTCTCAACAAGGGCGTTCGGGCTATAGTCCACCATGCTAGCCCAATGCGGGTTGGTGGACTTCACATGCGCCTAAGAATTTCTTCTTCGGCGTATGCAGGTTTCCTCACGATGTTTTCCTTCACCGTTGGAGAGCAGTCAGTAATGTACTTAAATTTCGAGAAAAAACCCATTGGCACATGGCCCAGCCGGGGATCGAACTTCGGACCTTTCCATACGATAGGCCGCGTCTTATCCCCGAGGCCACAGACGTGTCTGTACTTATATTAAGAGAACTCTAGAACCACTGTTTTAATGCACCATAGTAGTAGTAAGTAGTAATCCGTTTATTTCAGGCAACAACAAAGAAAGAAAAAAAACATGTAAAATAGGTATTTGACATATTAAGTAGTAGGTAGATGATAAATCTGTAAAAAAATTTTTTAGCTTTCATAAGACAAGTTGTTGCCGCGAAAAGGACTTCTCGATTCAGCTTAGTGCTGCGGACATAGTGTCAGCGGCGCTGGTTTTCTGTTGAGCCCGGGTTGACCTAACCTAGCTAGCATGAACTGTGTAATAGTAAAAAACAAAACCATCTTCGTACTTATCCATTGGCAGTCGTGAAACCCTCTGTGTCCAATAGCGATCGACCTCCCTCTAAAGCGCGCGTCTTCATTTCAAAGAAATATAATTGTTTGAAAACAAGAAAGTACATAACGAGGTGTATTTTTTCTCTAACACACTCGTGCGTAATACATTGTGTTAGGAATCTTTAAGATGCATGTGCCCGCCCGCTAGTTTCATCATAAAAGCCAAATTAGGTAAAATATATCTTTTCCTGTTGTTTTAACCATTCACTGGCTGATGTTTTCCTCTTCCTGAGATCTGTAGAAGTTTTGACTAACTTTATTAAGGAAAGACCATATGAAAAACTTTTGCTGAAGTGCGGATAAAGTTAGAAATAACTCGCAGAGCAGTTAAATGTAGCTGTAATACAATATTTTTGGTAACAATCCTTGCTTCTGGTATTCCCATTAGTTTAATTGCTTTTTAATCAACCAATATTAGGATAAGATGTTTTAATATGTTTTTCCTGCAATAAAATGCTGTAGATTTCTCTAGTTTCATGTTTTTTATCAGAGTAGTAAGTTAATAGTCTATGTTTAAAGTGGACCTGTTATACAGATGTTTCGATAGTTGGTCTCAGATACGAAACAGAGTCTACAATCAAATACTAGTAGGTCCTGCATCATCACGAAGAAGCAAACATACTGACTGACAGGCATAACAAAGTTTTAAATAATAATTATAGTGAGTTAGAAATCCAGGTACCTAACCATCCGCTGCTAAGTTGAGCATTGTTTTTATTTCCCAAGATCGTCTATATTGCTTCACGGATCATAACAAACCAGTTTCAAATATGAATACTAATTTGATACGGCAATCAAGTGCAAGCATGACATGAATACCATGTACATTACTCTGATATGATAGATTCACTTCGTCTTGGAACGTACTCCGGAACTAATGTTCAAATTGTCTTCAGAGCAGCCACCATTACGATTTGTGCCAGCCGATTTGATAAAACTATTGTCAAACATGTTCGTGCGTGGAGTGGACTGAGTGCTAAAACCTTTTAGCTAAGTATTTTGTAAGTGTTTGAGGTTATCTCAGTGTTTATATTTAAACAGTGTTTTTAAGAAGGAAATATTAGTGATAATAAAGTTAAGTGTGCAGCAGAGATTGCTGGTATGCATATGTGCTATGAGCGGCCTGGACTGGTCACCGCCTTGAACGGAGGCGTTGGGTAAGATATATTATTACTTCTATAAGTTTGTTTATGTTATAGATATGATCTTTGCAGACAGATTTAGTCTTCCACACAATTTATGGCTTTGAATCAACTGCGGTAAATCTCAACAAAGTTTATTAAATTTCTCATAGAAATCGATTGATTTAAACAAACTATGAGTTGAAACTGGCACAATTATTGTTCCTTTATAGACACAATAGCAAAAAGTCCATTTAATGAACATATATACAAATGTTTGCCTTGTAATGTAAATTAAATTGAAACTAGCTGCGAATTTTTAGGTTCATAATAAGAAGTACTTGTGCTTTATTTGAATTGATAACGATTAAAGCAATGCGATGGTTATTAAGAGTATCTACTAACAATGACAATTGATCATAAAGTGTCATCTTCAATTTTTATTAATTCAGGTCATAGGGTAAGATTGAAATTCCTCTGCCGTCTTCCTGATGGGTCCGTCCATTGGTGCCATCAATCCATTAGCGTCTGCTCTTCATTGATAGCTTTGAGACGACAAAAGTTGATCTTTCCTATGCAAGGAGGTTAGAAGTGAGAAATTCTGGATAGCCCGCACACTCCAGCAGCCTGGAGTCTTCAAGTAGGTAACTACATATGCAAAGTGATTCCATTTGCATCAATCATCATTAGACTACCGATATAGTCTTATAGACGTCATGTTTAGTATCAGTATTATACAGGGTAGCGTGTAAGTCAGTTGCCAAGCGCACGATAATCCAATAAGCTGCAGTGGAAGTGGCTGGAATTAACCTTCTCGCATTTGGAACACCCTGTAACTTGATACGTCGTGCTTGTCAACTCATGTATTGACATTCAGTTCACGGTGCATAATAATGTCGCCGTATGATTTCAATCAATTGACATTAATTAGAAATTAAATGTCGTTAAAACCTAGATGGTAGTGCGGTTAAGAAGAAACAATAATAATAAAAACCAACTCATTTGAAAATTTAATGATCGATTTAGTTTATCTTATCACACATAAGCTTGTCACGCTACATGTCGCATCTTTTAGTATTTTCACTGCGATTTACATATTAAAACTTTACTAAAGGTTGTCAGGTACTTTCTTTGGCAACTATACCTATAAAGTCTAGGCAAGGTTTTTAAGTTGTTGTGCTGTTAAAATACGAATAAATTTTAAGCAAGCTACAGAGTATTTATTATATAAAAGACAGTTGACCTAGAAAAGTTTTAAAATAATTCATTGAAGATAGATTAAACCAAACAGTAAAACGGCAAATAAATTATGTCGTAGCGGTTTCGTCTTCATCACTTTCTCGTATTATGACCGAACTTACATTTGGAATTTACAACTTAGCATATAACGTGGCTAAACAGATTATAAAATGGCTAAATTAATGTATCCGCCCGGCAACGTGAGAGTTAGGGCGAATACACACTAACAACAAATAGCTTTAAAAAAGTGGTGAGCGCGACTGC
Organism: Metalampra italica; assembly: GCA_949699065.1. Lineage (NCBI taxonomy): Eukaryota > Metazoa > Arthropoda > Insecta > Lepidoptera > Oecophoridae > Metalampra > Metalampra italica. The sequence goes on from OX452989.1 coordinate 5,537,548, forward strand.
CCCTCCTACGCCTTGTGAATAGTGCGAGGCGCGCATTGCGTGCGGACCGTGCAGATTCCTACTTGACGCACGGTATTGATTGCCGTGTCAAAACAGATATGTGAAATTCCATTAGTGTACATTCCGTAACTCGCACATAACGTGATAAATACTGTGGCTTCGAGAAATTGGAATTAACTTACCAGTACGTGCGGCATGTTAGATTAGATTTAGTCCCGGTGAAATTGCGATTATAATTAGCCGTGGTGGGTGCGGAGTTCACTCAATTTTGTTGTGGTGTTTCAGTCGAACACATCGTCTTAGAATATTCCCCCTGTCATTATTATCCTGGGTTGATCCGGGCATTGGGTAAATTATATAAGCCAATACACAACGACACAAGATCTTCATTCATATAATACTTTGAAATAACATGGGGAGGAATTTATTGTTAGCATAAGCATTAAGCCACTGTCAAAATAAACCACGTCGCGCCTCAAAGCGTTCTTTAGTAAGCATGCCCCAGGGCATCTGGCTCATTGCGTTCGCTGTGTGAACGCAGCTTTATCGCTTTACAGCCCCACTGAACGTTGTTTCTAGCCGTTAATTGTTGCAGCGCTACTGGCGCTACACAGCACTTAAACTGCTGTTGACAAAATGTAGCTATGCTCATTAACTTTACATTTGCGACAGTAAAATGAAAATTTACTAATTACATTCAGTGCTCGTAACGTTTGAGTTATTGTTTGTGCACGTCTGCTCTGAACAATGGAGACGATTTGTAGTAGTTGGCCCAACCTGAGTTTGGTCAAATACGCGATTGGTCAATACGCATTTGGTCCGTAATTTTATTTATTTCATGGCATTTTTTTTAATTCCTTTTTTTACGACATCAAAAGAGAGCTAATGTGTAGAACGCGAAGAGAACTCTAACGCTAAGTCTACCAAATTCTTTTATGTTGGACCTGCTGCGTATTTAGACCAAATGCGTATGGACCAAACGCGTATTGGACCAACTGCTACTAAAGCATACCGACGTATGTGATATCCGCAATATCCTATTAGATAAACAAAGTATGAGACTTGCGCTGTGCAAATATTTATGTTTGTATTAGCAGATTTAAAATTGAAATTATTATGGTGATGTCTAGATTTTAAAGCATTATTAGTTAGTCAAACAAACTTAGAGTTGGCGTTCATCGTACATAGTAGGTATGAAATATAAGCTCAGTGCCTGGTGGCATCAGGTTTAACGAATTTTATGGAATTTAACTTTTCTTCGGTTCACAAACGAATTTGACAGGCGCTTTAGATGAGCCACTGCGCTAATTAAGCACGCTTTTTAACCCTCTCGAACTTTGTTATTTATTTTTACTTTGTTCAAAGGATATTTTCGTCGTCGTTCGTTAAATTACTACTATTAGTCTATGTTTGCCCTGTGAACGGTGAAGTTTTTTTTTATTGTTTCTAATTTTCCCCTAAAAGACAGCTCCTTTATCAAGTAAAAAGCATTTAACGTAATTTCTTTCATCGTGTCAAGTTAAATAAAAATCATGCCCATGTTTTTAGGGGTTTAAGATGCTGCCATTAAACACTTTGATCCATTATTACCTTTCTTTTGACAAGTCTTCCAATTTAATGTCGTTCATCAAGTACATATTATTATCATTCTGTTTTGGTATTTATTTATACTAACTTTAATCTATAATCAGCCCATCAACGTGACCTGTTGAACATAGGCCTTCCCCAATGACGCCACCCCACCCGGTTCTCCGCCCTCCGCATCCTGGCGCTTCCGGCCACCTTCTTTAGGTCGTTGTGCCACCTGGCGCGGAGGCGTCCCACGCTGCGCGCTACCGGTCCGCGGCCTCCACTCCAGAACTCGTCTGCGCCAACGGCCGTCGATTCTGCGACAGATGTCACCTTACCTCTGACAATTCTGTTTGCTAATCCTTTAAAAGTATAGTTGTAAAATTATAGTAGGTATAAACCACCAGGCATCAATAAAAATCATCATGTATAGACTTTTTTAAAGAGTAAGCTACAAACTAACCTACAGTGTTTAAAAACCTATAAATTGGTTTAAAAACCCATAAAAAGTGGTCTTGAAGAAATCGTTCTTAGCGATAGGACCGCCTAGATGTACCTTCTAAATCTACTCTATTCTCTGTCCTTCAAAACTATAACCCTAATGTAATTACTTACTATAACAGATTTTAATACCTAATTGTAATAGATTTTCTTGTAAGGGAAACACGTGTTTCCTCTTGTTTAATTCTAATTTAAGAAGCCCAAGTTCGCCATATATTTTAATAGAGTGGACAACTAAAAACATAAATGCCTATAATCTCCTTTGTCATATAGAACACCTGTTATCTAATACTAAGACGAGGCTCGTCTGCCTTTGTAATCCGTCAACAATAAAGAAACTGAAGCTACCTACACACCACCAGGAGTCCTTGTGCAGAAAACAGGACTAGTCTCAAATTATCAAAAAAGAGAAACCTACTAAAACAGGCAGAACCTTCGATCTGAAATAAGAGACACAGTTAGAATGTACTAAAGTATCTGACAGCTACTGACTAGCACACAGTAGAGGGTAGATGAATGCTTGAGTGGAAGGTAACGATTGGGTGGTCGTGGTGTGGGAGACTCCCGACCGGGGAGAGCGGCGACCTGCGTAAGGCGGCTGGCAGGCACTGGGATGCGAAGGAGATTAAGTTCAGTGACGCGCCTTTAGAAAAGGCCTATGGCCTACGGTGAATTTATTAGCCCTGACTGAACCAAAGCTGAGCGGAGGGGAGATTGTGTGTATCGACCAATAGGATTTCATTATTTTTCTAGCTCCGCTTCGCTTAGCTCCAATAACGACATCTTGTTGGTCGATGACACACATCTCCGCTCAGCTTTGGTGGGTACTAGGCCTTAAGCCGTGAGATAGTGCGGCTGTCAAAGTTGCACTGACACCCGGAAACTGGGGGTAACTTCTACATAATATGTGGTGCAACACCGGCTTTTCTAATTTAAGTTTCTAAATTTGGTAATTGTCTCAACTTTTGTAACTGCTTACTAAGGTGGTCTAAATGAATTTATCTCAGTTGGTTGAGTGTCCTCACTGATGTTTTCTTTGGACAACAGAACTATTGGGAATGTAGGTGTCTTTTGCGACTGCGCGGCGCTGTCAGGATTGAAGTGATTCTAGCTGATGATGAAACGAGCAAAGTGAAATGATATTATGTTAATATACTCATCATTATTTATTTCCAACCAACATGCAACTGACACGCAACGAATTTCGTTATCGTAACACTTGAATATGCGGCGCTATCTATTGGTATCAACACACGCGCGCGGCTTATCAGGGGTGATGGAATTGATGTCCTCTAAAAATAAGGCAGATGTCAACGACCGCGCGGCGTCACGCTTACGACCTGTGACATGACATACGCACTCGGGTTTTCGTCCTGTTCGTGGCATTTGTGGTTTAAAGGAGAAAGTTGGTTATCCATAGATTTATTCGAGTGATGGAATGATAGATTGTGTGTATTATATAAGTATAGTAGAATATCTTTGGCTCAAAGACCGAGAGTGGTTCGTGTTCGTCACTACAAGATGTCACTATAAAGAGTTAGTCCCGGTATTGCGCCAATTGGCCACCTGCAGTTTGTCCTCATTCTTCTCCAATATTAAAACATACTAATTTTTTTGTTAATTAAATTTTGGCTTAAATAGTCTCATTTTGTTAGAAACTTTGTTGTTCTTCAGATATGTCATGCCACTATATTGTAATGTTAGTTTTACTACACTACAAGTTTTTATTCCCTTTTAAACCACAGTTTTATCCTTGTTTTTCACGATCCTTGATTTAAGTCTTTGTTGGGTGTTTCTGCGTCATAGTAATATCAGTGATCTTTTGCTTAGACATTGAATTCCTTTTCGAGTTGTAGTTGTTAGTTTCTGCATGTTAAATTTGTTTTTAAATGCTCTCGAGTCAGTTTTTAGATAACAACCTTATATAGAGCTTCGTAAATATAACCATTATCTTAAACCATTGTGCAACGTGGACTTTTCTCATTACTCCTATGTCGGCGACGTTAAAAGCTGTAACACTTTATGCTTATTTGTTCTTCTTATCTCGTTTCACGTTTTAAATGAACGAACCACAAGTTTTGTTTATTCAATGGATTGTTTGCTATTGAACGTTGGGCCATAGTTTTCGGTATGTGGTACTTCCTATACTATTGGGTGGTCTTCAATGTTTCATGCGATACATGAAATATCAGATCTGTCAATATGTTCATTATTGTTCGTAAAGTTTTCTTCAAGGATCCGCTTGGCTGACGACCACCCTCAGGATATATCCCTTGTAATAATGACAGTTCTGTGTTCCGACACAAATTGGTTAGATAGAAGTTACGAGTACGTACGTACGAATAAATTATGGCTTCATTTGCTATGCAGTGGCTGCAATAATGTACACTGTACAGCGTTTAATTATTGTAGTCTTCACGTGTGGTATTCACAACAGAACCGCCATCACTCCCAGTTTCCCTGTGAGCACCACCATCATCATCAACCTGCACCAGTCCACTGCTGGACATAGGCTTCCCATTAAGGCGCGTCTAGTCCCTGCCAGCAGCCTTACGCAGGGCGTCGCTCCATCTAGCCTGAGGGCGTCCTACACTACACTTGCCCAGAGAGCTCCACTCGACAGATGTGACAGTCCACTGGCACCAACGTACTGACTTCTTGAGCAAAGTATGTCGGTTTTTTAGTGGATCGCTTCGTTTCGGATCTGAGCACCGTAAGATAAATGATAAATCACCTGGATAGGATGGTTAGGTTAGGTTTCATCGTCTGTGAACTTCCTATTCTGCGATTACCTTTTGCTTACTCAGCGTGCAGATTTGGGGCATAAACCACCCATTGTTTTAAGAGACCAGATGTTTCATCAGTTGACTTGTTTTTTTGTTTGTTATTAAGATGAGTTACCTACACTTATAGACGACGGTGACTGTTTATATAGGTACCTACCCTACCTACCTTTTTATTGTCCACTTTTTCCATAGAAAATATATGTTCACACGACAGCTAATGCTCTATTACTCCATTTTATAGTGTAATATATTCATTGACGCCTATAGTTAAGCCGTTATAATAGTAGTCGAGTAATTGCAATAATAAATCTAACGGCTGACAGTCGAAGACGGTGAAAGTGGAATTCGTTGATATTGAACAAGATTTATTTTTTCTATGAAGCGTTGAAGAAGTTGCGTTCTTTTATTACCTTTGAACAGATAATGAATCACAGCGTGGTGTCGAAAGTGTCAAATACTAAGTGTCGAAACACAAAACAGTTCATAATGAAGAATAATTTCATTATGCTTCTCGTCGTCTTTCCCATGGGCACCCAGTGTTTTCCTGAGATTAAAAGTATACTATGTGTTTGTGTTGGATATTATAATCTACCAATGCGTAAAGTTTCACCAACTCGATTCAACTCACCACGAGTTGGCAGCAAACAAACAGACGCACTTTCCAATAAAGGTTGGATTTTGCTCTTTACAAAGGAAACTGATTTACTCTGTTATTGTAGTTCTTACTCTAAAACTACGTAGAATAGACTACGCAATACTTTTGCGTGCTTTTTTGGACCTTGAGGCCAATCCACCCGCTCTCCGCGATTGCGTAACAATATTTACGTCTGTCTTTAGAAGAAGTTAATTTATAAAGTTAATCCGTAAAATGCTTCTATCACGGTTTATGTAATACATAATGGACCTCCTACCAGCGGGACCGACGCCCAGAGGTAGCCGGAAGTGAATGAAAAGTTAATTTATAAAGTTAATTTGTAAAAATATATATCACAGATTAAGTCATACATAATAATACTCTGCTACATGGACGGACGACCTGAAAAAGGTGGTCGGAAGCGGCTGGATGAGGAAAACATGTCCAACAGATGATGATAATGAATATTTAAGTAGGTGGGTAGTCTGGGCTAAGTCGCTAGGTAGGCAGTCTAAAACAAAACTTGGTTTGCGAATACATGGTTCACTTGTTAAATAGATTCAAAATTATTAGTTTCCGACTTACCGAGTAGGTAATTACGTTTCCGTGGAGATGTGATAGATAATGGTTACGCAAGGAACTCGTTTTGCGATTGTTATGTTCATAAACCGGTATTAGTTAGAACGTTCTCACATTAAAACAATATCCTTGGGTATTGGCACTGGTAAAACACATTGTGTCATCCATCAATCATCGTTCAGTTACCTGTCTATTACTTACCACTGTTGGACAAAGGTCTGTCGTCATACGGGAGTTTTGTCCATAATGGTCACACTCTGGGTAGACACTTTGACCATCGCAGCTAGTGCTGAATTTTAATAGTTTTACCGTCAATGATCGATAAAATATTTTTAAATATATTATGTAGAATAGTAATTATTGTCTTCCTCTCACACAATATCTGTATTACATACATACATATCTTCACGCTATGTCCCTGGCGATGGCGGGGTAGGCATAAAGACTCCTGTATTACATTGTGTTTGAAATAGCAGTTTTCGTAACAGGACAGATCCAAGGGCCGTTGGGGCAGATGAGTTCCGGCGTAGTTTCGGTTTGGCAGGCGATGTACCAAACACCCTGTATAACCACATTATATTACTAGTCTCGTTCCCACTACCCTCCAACACAACACCCCATGGAGAAGGGCAGGACTGAAAACCAGCGCATTGCTGAGTCCTGTCCTTTTGCCACTGTAGGTAGGTACTGTATTTATTTATCTTTTTTTTCTTCTCATTACTGGTACGCATATTCAATAGTTGTTTATGATAAGGGATAATTACTCATTTTTCTTAATTTAACGTTTTAATAACCCCCGTATACACATGTGCAGCATTTTTAATGATATTTTTAATTACTTTTTTTTTTGTTTGTTTGGTAACTACGTACCTACTAGCTTTAGTGGCAATAAATATTATTTCTTTCTTTCTTTCTTCTTCTTTCTTAGAGACCGTACCGACCGGCACAGAAGTCGTCCCTCTGCTTGATGGACCGGCGACCTTAAAAAAGTAGCCGGAAGCGCCGAAGGATACTATGGTGTGATGGTGCATTGGGACCAATATCCAACAGAGAACGGCGATAGGTGGATGATTTTGTAAATAAATAAATCGAAGTGAAAACTCGTTTCTTGCTAAGTGTGCTGTGCATGTCGCAGGAAATACTGTTATAGCCGGAATTGTATAATTTTCCTAGGAAAATTATAATCCGACGTTTTGTCAATCCTCACAATATTACTAGTAAAATTACAATAATCATTAGAATGTGGCTGTCGTCATATTTTGGTTTTTGAAAAAAGAATTCTATCTAGACTACATAAAGTTTAGTATTTGAACTACATTTGAGACTCGAACGGGTTTTTTAACACTCTAAGGGTTATGAAAAAAAAAAGATAACATAACTTATAGGTTGCGTGGAGTGAAAGTTTCACTGAAGACCACCGCCAGAACCAAATTGACAATAAGTCGTTGGATTATGAAGTACCTAGGTAAATTGTAATATGCCGCCTTTGCCAATGTTCCTGCAACACATACAATATCCGCCAAGGACACGCGCGCGTCCGTCCGACCGAGACAAACAACTGCGCCAATGTACACAACACACTTCGATTATTACACCTCACGATGTAGGTCTTACGATATTACAATGTACGACCTATTGGATAATGTTTCTGCAATCGACAGCGAGTCGACTATTGCGTTTTTTTCAGTTTAATAAACGTAGTACTAACTTTTCTAGCGGCTTTCCACGTGCGGTTTCCAAGAGCGTCGCATCAATATAAAATATTCCGTAGATCATATTCAGGTATATTTCCGCTCTGAATACGACCTGCACTATACTACAATCACAAAATCCACTATAAACAAAACAGCTACAAAGAAACAGTCTGACAAAAACGACAAGAACGATTAGTTTGTCTTCCTAAGATTATTTAATCAAACAATATCTTCATCTTCAATGTGCAGTCTCTAAACCGTTGTATGTATAATACGCAAGATAGATTGCTTTTTCATCGATCGATGTGGTAAATTGAAGATAATGTCATGTCGATGTCACGAATTGCTTCCCTTGATCGGTCACTATCAAGAGAACCTTCATGCTCTGTGTAACCTTCTTGGTCACTATTGTTTCATTGTTGACCACACTGTCATAGATAACTTGTTTCATAGAATTTATCGTTATTAAATACTTGGGGTTATCGGCAATGTTGTTTAATTTAAACAATTAGGTAGTTAAAATTATTCACAAGCGAGGAAAACGGTATATAATATAAACAGAGTTATTGAGTAAACAAAACGTTGTGAGAAATAAGCTAAGCTATTAATATTAAGAGTTGAGAAATTAGATTATTAAACATTGTTGTTCATACACATTAAGACGTATCTATGTATACCTAAGGTCTGAAAAAGTACTAGTAAGTAGGTACCTACCTACATATTTTGTGTTATGGAGTGTTGTTTGCGAACGTCATTCGTCATCGTGCCAAAATCGAAACGGCTACTTCGCCGTAATGATTTACATTCTACTTTCTGAGTAATTTGACTTGAATGACTTTCCTCAAACTTGCTACTTCGTTTTCCTGGAAAGTGTTAGTGTAGTATGTGCCAGGTTTTAGTAACAATAGCCGCTGGGGTACGGGTCATCGCTAACGCTATGCAATGGTTTAACCTGGTCCATTATGAGGTCATTTTGGTTCAGGGCTTCATCGGACCAGCAACAGGCTGCGTTGTATTTTACAGGACTATAGTTTTGGTCCCATGGCAGGCGAGATCTTGGTGTGAATGACTGGATGGCATTTAAGACTCGATCTTTTTGCCTAAGACCGCTTAACTTTAATTCGGAGGAGGCATTTGATACAGAGTGATCGTGTAACTAACTAGTGTGTTTGTATTGTTGCAGCTACGACAAGTGGGACCGGGAGCGGGACCGCGGCGGGGGAGGTGGGAGCGGCGGGGGTGGTGGGGGTGGCGGCGGCGGCGGCGGCGGCGGCGGCTCCGGCGGCACGTGGGCGGGCCGCGACCGCGAGCGGGACCGCGAGCGCGAGCGGCAGGCGCGCGCGCACCAGATGTCGCATGCGCACGCCGCCGAGCCCGACGCCTCGTCGCTCTTCCCGGCGCCTTTCAGGGTGAGTACAGTCAAGTGGTGCCAGGGTCGGCGGGCGGCTCTATGATACAGTAATGCTGTTAACTATAGCTTTATAGCCCTTCATGACAGACTCAAGAGATAGTCGCATCTGTATTTGCTATGTCGATTCTCGTTTACCCTGTTGCGCAATTTAATCAATCTAATGACGAACCACAGAGGTATGTTATAATTCTACACTCAATAGGATGTTGCTTAACATTTATAGTTATATAATTATTTACGGGTCTTACACACGAATAAGTTTTATTTACCTTGCCCGACGTTTCGACCAGGTTACACTGGCCGTGGTCACGAGCTGACTGGAGAGGCGAGCTGTCATTGTTGATCGCTGTGAGTAGTTTCTGAAACTACCCTCTGCTGATCTTGTATTATTGGAAAGTCGGGCAAGGTAAATAAAACTTATTCGTGTGTAAGACCCGTAAATAATTATATAACTATGAATACAAAGCGCGAAAGTCTAAAATGTACTATTGCTTAACATTTCACTCCATTTTCAATTTTCCGTGATGCGCAGAACATTAAGCGCAACGTAGAACGTACCAGATGGACCGACGACTTCCTGAAAAAGTGCGGTGGCCGTTCACTGGGGAAGTCCTCCTGCATTTTTTCCCTAATTGTTGGTCTATCTGGAAAAGAAGCCATGAATGGCGCCGGTCCGGGCGCATTCTTTACTTTGCGATACGACCAAAACAAGATACGAATTCCACTAATCTAGTACTACCTATCAGTATTCCACCAGTCAAGATCGTCAATATAATGAATTTTCCAAAGCGGTGGTCGATTTTGACTCACACACTGACTCCAAGCATCGCCCTATAGTAAGCCCCAATTAGATTTTATTTTAAGGATCAGAAAGCGATACCTTGTATATCCAATTACTTTAAATACCTATTAATAACTATAATTCCGAAAACTACCATGTATTAGTGGGGATTATCGTAAACTCCTGTGAAGCGACCGTTTCTTACCGTTAGGTACAAACCCATGAGAAGTCTTCTAAATCGTAGTTTGTACTGTAATTAGTCGAAGTGACAGTACGTGCATGGTTAACTCGGGCATTGTGTTGTTGTCATGTAATCACGTGTTTGTTGATTGCACTGCACATGCAGACACAAAGCGGAGATTGTCAACTAAATACTTAGGCTAGGGACAAATCTAATGTAAGCGGGAAAACGCAGCGAAAATTCCCTGCATCGCGTCAAATTAAAACATTATGCAAACAGCATTATCTGAACAAATCGTCGTTCGCGCGCGTTCTTGCGTTTGCCACGATGTAGTAAAACAAATTCCACTTAGACTTGTCCCTAACCGTATATACTGCTAAGTCGCTAAAACGGTAAATCCTTAGATTCATGCCAATTAAATCTGAGAAAGACAGATTAGCGTCATACGTCCGACCGAAGTCCATACAAAGGGTCTGGTCCTCTCAGAAACAGAATATTATGTAGTACCACTTCCATTCTAACTATGAGTATCGTATCAGGATTGTTTTGGCAGAAGCCTGGTTCAACAGTGGACTTACTATCAGTACGTGAAAATCGGTACGGTACGGAAAACTTCGGACATTATTCGTCCGCCATATGTTAATTTTTTTTGTACTTGCAAATCTTACGATTTATTTACCGTTTATGAGCGTTTGCAGTAATATTATGTACACATTGCAGCACAAGCGGTATACGGTTATCGGGTTAAAAAGTTCCACAGCGCCGCGGTAGGAAAGTTTTCACTTTAAAGTTACACTTTTAGATAATATTATAGTCTAATATAGTGTATGCATTTCATCTACTTCCTTAACTGCCATTTGTATTAGTTTCTCAGCCAGTTTTGATTTCTTTATAATATTTTCAACACTTTATTCTGCTTTGCGCCTGTTTCGTTGAGCAACGTTGATTTTATCATTGTCGCAAGTTATTTTTCTCGTCGTATGAAGTGGCCTATGATATCAACTCTTAAACTGTGTACAGTCAGATCCCTATGATTTATGCCCAAGATCGTTCTAATTTAAACTTTACCATCGTTGGTGAAGGTGGTAGGAAGTATATTCTAGTATTTGGATGAACCAATAAAATGTGCCGTATTTTGTCTCAGTACGCGTGATGCACAACGGCCACTGTAAAGTTGAAGTATAGCTTTATAGTCACCCACCTTGTGTTTCGATCTAGCCACAATAGATACCTTGGCGATGATAGCTGCCATCCAGTCTAACAAGATCTGTGATAACACTACCTGTGTTTCTTCGTACAAGTGTTTGCGGTTGTGTTGGAGGAGCGGGGTGGGTCAAGTGAATTTGGTCAGCTAGCCAATGTCAAGCGAGTTCGAGGCCGCCGCTTGTTTACGCGCTGAAGTGACGTCGTGTCGGTAATTACACCTATGTACGTTTGTCGGTTCGCGAGGAAAATTGTTGCCAAATCATTTGTCTAGTTATCTATATTTTGCTCTCAAGAAAAAGATAACGAGAGTGTTTTGCGTGTCTGTTTACGTTTCGTCGAATCTATTTTTGATATTGTTTTTTAACGTTTGATTGTGCAGCTCGGTTACTCGTTCGCAATTCGCGTCGTACTTCGGAGGATTTTAAAATGTTGTTTCATACCATCCTTTCGCGTGAGAATTCAGTACGTTCCCGGGTAAAAATTTGCCTAAGTTCATCTGCTTACAACAAATTAGCATTCTAATCTCAGTAGTGGAGTAACAGACTGTTGTTATATTTCATTTGTGTAAAGTGGACGGAGATTACATCTGATTTAAAAAAAAGTCTATAGGTCTAGATGTTTTTACTCAGGAAAATTCCGAGTTCCCACGTAAAAGTCGACTATCTATCAACAGATAAAAAAGCAGCACATAAAATTAAGAACTTCTTTCCAAGTGTGTTAAACTAACAAAATAATCCGAAGTTGAAATAGCTTCAAACGAGAGAGCTATATAATAACGTTTTAAATGTTGTCGGCTTATCTGAGCCGGTGGCGCCGCTCGCACGACCCAGTTTGTGATGCACAGCCCCACATTATGTGCTACACAACACATAACACACAATGTGCATAAACAGAAACACATGCTGGTAATTAGACCTCCTCTACTTTCATCGCGTAATGGATCCGATACTAGGACATGTCGTGAAACCAAGGAAGCTTGGTGAGATGAGATGTCATGTATGAATACCTACGTAATTTATTAGCTTGGTAATTTAATTTTATGTGCACAAGGTAACAACCCTGACACTCAATACGAGCGAACAGACATAATATCGACTACTATAATAGCCGCACCAGCCTGTTCGTACACGTTTGCGTGTGTGCGTAAATATATTGAGCTATCAATAGCGAGCGTAGCCCGAACGTCAGGGAACGATTTGCGTGAGAGCTGATGGTGGCTGTCCGGAGTACAGAATATGGAGGAGGTCCAGAGATCCTGATCAGTTAGGTGTGTGTACACCTAACGTTCCCTGATCTAAAGGCCTAAAGTGACCTTTCATACAAACGAGTATGAAAAAGCTTCCAGCGCCAACCAACAGCGAAAACCAGCGCTGCACATTTAGTCCCACTGACTGTGTCAGCATTGCTGAGCCCTGTTCTTTTGCCAATCTGTAGGTAGGTACTGTATTTATTTATCTATTTTTTTCTCATTACTGGTACGCATGTTTTATAGTTGTTTATAATAAGGGTCAATTACTTTTTTTTTTTAATTTAACGTCTTAATAACCCCCTGTATGTGTACCATTTTTATGATATTTTTAATAACTTTTTGTTTGGTAATTATGTACCTTTAATGGCAATAAAATTTCTTTCTTTCTTTCTTATTTATTTCTTTCTTCCCTCGGTGGCTCGAATTAGTTGCAGCCGAGTTTAGTTACTCTTTCTTTGGGTAGGTTACATTGACTTAAGAATCGCCATGTTTCTTTTCGGCGTGTGCACGCGCATATTGGCACACGTTCTGTTAACATGTTCGCAACGATGAATAATAGCGTGACGTGTTGACTGCAAACCACAGATAGATAATAACCGCCGCCACGGGTACAGGAGGTTTTTTACCCGAATACGGAATAACCATATGTAAATACCATATGTAATAAATGTATGTTGCTCAATCACGCTATGGCGGCTGAACGGATTTTGAAGAACCGATCCTCTATACAGTGACAACTATATCCTTGATTAACATATAGGACTTTTTGATGCGGACGTCTGCTAGTTTGTTGTAAATCTGAATGGTATTTGATTTTTAAAAATTACTTTCGTCTATTTTATACTCGCTATGGTTACTTTACTACCAAATATTCGGAATAATGCATGTTTTAGGAGCATGATTTGCAAACCGCATTTAATTATTATAATGTAGGCATCGTTATCTCAACAAACAGTTCCATATTAAAATGTCACCTGCTACAATATTTTTTTATCGCAAAGATGTTCTTGTCTCACGATATACCGGTTTCGCACCTCGCCAAGGCCGTGTCCTATCATTCTAGTATTTCCTCATTTAGCCGTTCATTTCATAGGATTCATTGCTATCACCCTCGCTCACCCCACACGTAACGAGACGGCACACAAAGGTTACTTCCAGGGGTAATATCCATTTCCAACGTGTCTTTTATATTGCGCTTGTATTCTTTGTTGCAAACTTTGTAACATACGAGTATGTTTACGTTGCCATTAATCTACTTTATTATTTTCTTTGCCGCCCCATGAAATTTTTCCTCTGGAATGTATCGATGTAAAACTTTCGTCGCTTTGATTTTATGATGGACCGTGCGCAAATGTCTAAAATTATTCCAAATGTGTAAAGGCCGGAGCGCCCGGATGCGTGGCGTGTGCAGCACGTGTCCGTCCGTTGTAATGTATGAAGGTGTATAGGCGACATCACACCGGTTGCGTTGCGTGCGCAGCGCGTGGCAACAGATCTATTAGAGTTGCCTGTGCACGTGTTCGGTGTGCTCCGAGTCGGTTTGTTACAACGATTTTTTGCTTTATTTGTTTGTTTGTCGGTGTGTTACGACTGTCGAAGCCTCCGACAGTACAGTCGTAACCTTTCAGATCTGTTTCGTGCAACATTCAGAGTCGCCAGGATTAGTCTTTATTTTTAAGCTGACTGGCTGTTGCCCGTGACTTCATTTGCGTTAACTTCCTAGGGGTGGATGGAATTTTAAAAAAAGGTTTCTTAAGCGAAACGATTTCAAAAACAACTTAACCCTAAAAACTTTTGACTAATGAATGTGTATAATATTGTAGGTAATTTGTTTTTTAAATTAAAAGCAAATTTTCAAAAATCTCAAAGCAAAGTTTCATGATCCAGCGCTGGTAGCGCTTTGAGCTCGTTGATAAACTAGATCCAGTCAGTCAAGCAATATCCTTTTTATACTATTAGCAGATTAACTTATTAAACTCTCAAAAGAATGAGTTAAACAATGAAGAGTAAAGAATAATTTTCACTTCATAGCCGTAGCACCTGAAAGCTACAGTTAATTTGATTCATTATTCATTAAGTGCAGCGGATAAGGTAAGTAAGAGCTGGCATAGTGGATGGCGCACAATGGTAGCACAATACAAATACATTGTACTATTCCAGGAGAAGCGGCGTCTAGACGGCCTCATTACTGGCCAAGCCCCCACCTATACCCCCGCGCGCAGCAGGCGGCCCCACACCCCCTTTCCACTCTAATATTCTGATGAAAATATTCCTTTGTAATCATATCACAAACATTATCTCCGTTTCAGTAAGAGATCCTGAAATTGTGACGCATTTTTGTTCAATGAAAGCACCAACGAAATACTTATTGTGATCGGTTACAGGGTTAGAAAGACTAATAAAAGTCTTTAGGATAATTAGGAGAAGAAAAAAACAAATTCTTAAATAAATGGTTTGTATAAAAATGTAGAAAAAAAAACCCAAAATGTTTAGTATTTGACACTCAAAGTCCTTGTAACTGTACCAGTTCTCTACCAGGTATTTTGTTACATTCCGTGTTTATAACAACATCTATTTTATCAAATTCGCGCGCAAGACAGCTCATACAATGCAACATCTAAACTAGCGACCGCCCCACGGCTTCGTCTGTGTCAAGCTATCCAATATCCAACAGTGAAAACCCCATCCGAATCCATTCACCGGTTTCGGAGGCGAGGAGTCACAATGCGAAAAGCAACTCCCTTGTATAAGTGGTAGTGATAACATAACAAACAACCCCTAAAGTATAGAACGTTAAGAGTTTTGTTTCACATCGCTCGTGTATTGATCTGAAACACACAACTTACTCTTGCGTGCGATTTTTTCCACAAACCCCATTTGATCGATTGATGCCAATCTATAAGGACTTGACATTAAGTAGGTACTGAATAGTCCCCTTTTCAAACATGACTTAACCACCGAATATATAATAGTGACTTAACACTTGCAAACCTGTAAAGATCCAATGGACCAGAAAATACTCCTTATACCGTTATTCTTTTGTTGGGATCTTTGAGATCATAAGGTTAAAGGATTAAGAATGAATCGTATTCACCTTTAATAGGATTTTATTTATAAGGTAATTTTTGCGGAGAGGAAGATCTACATTATCCCGTTAATCCAATATGAAAAGCGTATCTGATGTCATTGTGGTTTTCCCACGCGTTGGGACAAGTGTAGCGATCTTTCCTTGAGGAAATTATTTGAAGTCCGAGGCATCATCGGTTGGTAGACCGTCACTATACCAGACGTATGATTATGACATCATCAAATCATGATCGTTGTGATTTAGAAGCGATTTTACCTCTGCAGGCCAAAAGGAATTAAATCTCCACAATACATTCGCGAGGTGCAATTGAACTTGATCGTCATTTGGCAGTCACTAATAGTAAATCGTTGTTCCTAATATGAGCAAAGGATGTCCATTATACTAATGATCTGAGCATTATTCGGATATCGACGTTGACTTCCATGGACGTTGCATTACGTAGTGCGTGTGTTGATACGCAGGAGTTGTCGACCTTTGCCCGTCAACCGCGTAGCGGTGTCGTCCTCAGTTATTTTATTTGTCGAAGCCTCGAAGGCTCGACGCCCCGAAGTGCGCCCCTCGACGCTCGCGCCTCGCCCCGCGCCCCGGGGCATGGGGCGCCCGCGCCCGCCTGCTCCACATATCCCACCGTCGTCGTCGAGGGGCGTTGACTCTTCGGTACGGGGGGGAGGCGCCCCCCGCTGCACGTACGAGATTTACGATCGCCGAGATGCGAATAACATGTGGCGAAATTCACTTGTTCACCTTAATGGGGGATTTATATTGAAGTGGCTCTGGTATGATCATATGAATTTGTTAATTTCGTTCGCATGGAATTAACGACTTGTTGCTCCGCTCATGATCACTTTCGGAATGTGTCATGTTTCACAACGAAATCTGCACCATACATGTAATTGATAAACCAAAGTTTAAAATTCAATGCTGTGTGTTTTGGAACATGGTGTACGATAATGATCATAAAATGTTCGAAGGCGTATATACAGAAAGATAGCTAATAAAGTACCTTGCAATGGGTCTGCAGAGAAATGAGGACCTTACTTAAGCAATCTTTCCCTAAAAGTGAATCTGTTCTTAAATGCCGGTGCACACCGGTTGCGCCGCGTGCGCAGCGCGTGGCACCATATTTACCAGGAGCTGCCATGCGCAAGTATTCGGTGTGCTCCGGCCTTGAATATATTATATAATCTTAAAACTCTTCGGTTCTTTTTGTCCACATAATGGTCTGCAGTAGACAGCAGACGAAACGTCATTTTATGGCCTTACTAAACTGCAATATCCATCGCTGTTGATCATTCGGGCGCAGAATGTCACGTCCCTTTGAATCTCCATTCTTATTCTGGTTCGTTTGTTAGTCTTGTTTCTACTAGAATGGAGTGATTTCAAATACTAAAATAGACTCTAATAATGCATAGCAGTCTAGTAGGAGGCGTGTTGTGATGAGCGCGATGCTGATTCATCGGCGGCGTCGTCGGCGTCGAGTCGAGATGCGCATGACATTGAGCCGGTTTATTTAGGACGCGATGCGCGCGCGCACCCAGCTCGTACTGGCGCCACATGCTGGGCGACCTCGAATGAATTCGTATTTGTCTTTCTATGACCATTTTGATTCCTTTCGTGTTTGGCAGATGCCTCTGAACTTTGACTAATAATCTTTTCCGTAACATAATCATGGATTGATGATCTTACAGACCAATGAGTAAGTACTTCGCTACTTAAAGACCGATTAATACCACAGGTTTTTCGAATAATACGACAGCATTTTCGAATCGAAAAAGGTATAAATAAGGGCATGCTTCGTATCGCAAATGTTCGCCAATGTAACTAATGAAACAAGAGATAAGTATCCTTCTCTTGAGCGTTTGTGTCCAAAACGAATGCGAAAGGTAATTCTGAGAGGTGTATATACTTTCTTTTAATTCTGACACTTGCGTTAGTGAACATTATTATGGAGATCTGGGACGTACTAAAACCGTCGAGCTTGTATTAGTGAAACAATTAGGAAACACTCGCTCTCAGTAGTAAAACAATTAACTCTTGGAAGGTGCAAAATGATGTCGTATTCTTAGCAAGGTGAAGCCACTGACGCAATGAACGTAAAACTTCTATGTTATAACGACTTTGGTCTTATACCTACGTTCTGATTTGCGGTTGCCTTTTTCGCAAGTGCGATGTCTCATCTAGTTTATAAAAAACTGTTGTTAAAGTCGTATCTGTGTGTTAAAGAAGGTTTTTTTAGAAACAACTTTAAATTAAAACATTGGCATAACAGAGAAAGCGCGTTCAGTGCGTATTATATGTCAACTATGAAACGAAATAGTCTCCCCCGAACGCTTCACTCCGCATTACTGCTGGCAGGTTATGCTCATAGCTCTTAAAAACGTGACCGCAATACCGAAACACTCATATTTCTTTCCGCATAGAGTTTTCGTAGTGTTGCCATTCCGTGAGAGCTGCTGAAATCGTGTTCAACAGAAATATTGTTATTTTTTAATCAGGCTACTGTGCAGGGCTACCTACGTTCTGGGTTTAAGAAGAACTATCCTAGTTTTGGAACGTGGAGTAAGGTTTTGTCCTTGTGGTATCCGAAACAGAATAGTACCTGCTACTTACTCCTAGTCTTCTTATGACGCTCTAGAGAGTAAATCCAGATGCTTCGGTCGCTAACCCGCCTTTAGAAACGGTAACTACTTTATTACCACGGGAAAGTGCTCAAATTGTAGGCAATGTCGCAGGGCGTTCTGAGCTAGTGTATCGTAAAATTTTAACGTCAGAGGTAAATAAATGTTCGAAGTACCGAATGTCCCAAGCTATGTGCCCCCAGGTATTGATATTGTAGATGACACAGCCCTTAGAGGCAAAGGTCACACGTGCGTGACGGGTGTGTGTCGTTTACTAATAATATACTTAGCAAACACGGGTGAGGTGTTGCCAGTGAGAGCGCGAAGGTAGCCGCGGTACGAACTGGTAACGTTTCTAAGACATCTGTCAATATTTCGTAACAATGTCTCAAGTAGTACATTTTAGACTTTCGCGCTTTGTATTCATAATTATATAATTATTTACGGGTCTTACACACGAATAAGTTTTATTTACCTTGCCCGACGTTTCGACCAGGTTACACTGGCCGTGGTCACGAGCTGACTGGAGAGGCGAGCTGTCATTGTTGATCGCTGTGAGTAGTTTCTGAAACTACCCTCTGCTGATCTTGTATTATTGGAAAGTCCCGGCACACAACACTCACGGTATCCGCGGGTGTATTCGACGATAAGTCACGAGATTTAAGTTTATCGATCACTGGATTCCACGACGGTGACAATTTAAAACCATCTTCCCTATTAAAATTTTTGAATTTCTTGATTTCAATAGCTTCTCGCACTATCCGCGGATAGTAGTGGCGATCGGTGGACAGGATTTTAGGTTGGTGGAGCTCAATCCAGTGGTCAGTCCCAGCGTTAATGACGTGGTCCGCAATGGCTGACTTATACGTCTGGCGGTTTTTTACAGCTGTGGTAGTTCGTATATCGGCCAGACTAAACGCACGATCGCGGAAAGGGTCAAAGAACATATCGCAGCTGTAAAAAACCGCCAGACGTATAAGTCAGCCATTGCGGACCACGTCATTAACGCTGGGACTGACCACTGGATTGAGCTCCATTAACCTAAAATCCTGTCCACCGATCGCCACTACTATCCGCGGATAGTGCGAGAAGCTATTGAAATCAAGAAATTCAAAAATTTTAATAGGGAAGATGGTTTTAAATTGTCACCGTCGTGGAATCCAGTGATCGATAAACTTAAATCTCGTGACTTATCGTCGAATACACCCGCGGATACCGTGAGTGTTGTGTGCCGGGACTTTCCAATAATACAAGATCAGCAGAGGGTAGTTTCAGAAACTACTCACAGCGATCAACAATGACAGCTCGCCTCTCCAGTCAGCTCGTGACCACGGCCAGTGTAACCTGGTCGAAACGTCGGGCAAGGTAAATAAAACTTATTCGTGTGTAAGACCCGTAAATAATTATATAATTAATGTCTCAAGTGCTTTGTTTCAAAATTCGGCTAAAACTGCTCAAACTGTTCTTTTTAGCGATTACACCAAATACGTTACTGCTTGACTCTCTTTTCATCTGACTTCAAAAAGTAGGTGTTCTTTTTTTACCGACTTCCAAAAAAGGAGGAGGTACTATGTTCGGCTGTATGTATGTTTTTTATTTTATTGAATAGGCTATAATATTTCGAGGGTGGTTTTGAAAATAAAAACAATATTTCACCTTTAAGGGTGGATAATTTAAAAAAATTAGGGGATCAACAAGTCATATTGTACATAAATCATATTTCGGTTTTATTTTTTTGTAAAAATCCGATTATTAAAGTTAACAAAGCAAATTCGCACCGATTTTAACTCGACCTTACGAACGCAAGTCAACCCGCTACGAACAGCTAACGGCCGCAATAATAGCTGAACAATTGTTTGTTTCGCCAGGTGACGGGCAACAGGGACCGCGTGAGCCAACAAATACAAATCAAGCTCGGCGACTACCACCTGGCGCAGACGCTGCTCGACGACCCCAGCAAGTCGATCGGGATCTGCGCGGAACCACAGAGCCCTGCGCCATGTAAGTACATAGTTTCTTACTGCACTGCCTTTTTACCCCTTCATCATCATCAACAGCCTATTAACATGTCCCCACTGCTGGGGCTCAGGCCTACCCTCTCAACGAGGGTGTTCGGGCTATAGTCCACCACGGTAGCTCAGTGCGGGTTGGTGGACTTCACAGGCGCTTAAGAATTTCTTTATTTAGCGTATGCAGGTTTCCTCACGATGTTTTCCTTCACCGTTTGAGAGCAGTCAGTAATTGTCAGTTGAAAAAACCCATTGGTAATGGCCGAGGGGATCGAACTCTGGACCTTTCGATATGATAGGCCGCATCTTATCCCCGACGCCACTGACGCTCTCTTACCCCTTGACAACTCGTAATGAGTTTAACGGCTAAAACAGGTGGCATTCAGAGGTGTTCGTTTAGCATAAATTTATTCAGATATATTATAATACTAGCTTTTTCCCGCGGCTTCGCCCGCGTAGAATAGGTTTTTCGTGTACATTGTGAAACAGCGCCCTCTATGTAGGCATTTTGTTACTTAGGGGCGTCCGCCCCGCTACTTCGTCCGCATAGAAAAGTATTCTATATGGTATTCCAGGGTATAAGCTATTACTGTACCAAATTTGATGAAAATCTGTTCGGTAGTTCTTGCGTGAAAGAGTAACAAACATCCTCACAAACTTTCGCCTTTATAATATTAGTATGAGTATGATATAAGACTACCCTACTAATATTACGAAGGTGAAAGTTTGTAAGGATGTCTGTGACTGTGAGGATGTTAGTTACTCTTTCATGCTGTAAATGCTGAAACGATTTTGATCAAACTTGGTACAGTGATAACTTATATCCTGGAATAACATATAGGCTACTTTTGCTCCCGCAGGAAAAACTTATTCCACGTGGGCAAAGCCGCCTGTATGTTATTCCAGGATATAAGCTATCACTTACCAAGTTTCATCAAAATCTGTTTAAATTCAAAATCTTGATTGCGATACACAGGTGAGTTAGGTAGTGTACATTTGTTTAATGGGCTCTGTGATCTGCCTTACATACAGCATGCAATAATTTGTTGTTCGGTAGTTTTTGCGTGAAAGAGTAACAAATATCCTCACATCCTTACAAACTTTCGCCTGTATAATATTAGTAGGACTTATTCTGACTAACGACAGACAGCGACATTTGTAATAGATTGGTAATGGATTGAGCTGGCGCGCGGCTGTCGGAATGTCCAGTTTTTAGGAGCAATTTGTGGCGGACATGGGCAAGATATATGCGGTCGCGATTTACTTCCCTTTCTATATGTCTTCTTCTTTCTATAACTCCCCCGAGGGCTTTGGTTGGAAATAACCCTTTACAGGATTGCCTATCTTTGGCTAGATCGGTAATTTAGTGTCTTGTTCTTTATAGACATCCATATTAAACTGTATTCTTTATTGGACAAATTAATTTACATGGGAAAAATGTATACAAAGTAGGACTTGTCTCTGCATGAGATATCTTTCAGCCAACCCTCACTGTTGGAATAAAAGTATGAAATTGGTTGTATGTATACGTAAATAATTCACAATTAGGAAACTAAGGGCTTCTTTCACCACTTCCTGATATTGTTATAGATAGTAATCTTATTGATAAACTAATCTATCAGATAAATCTGTGTGATAGTCTATATAAAACGTATAAGACATATGCAATCAGATACCTGTGAAACCAAAAAAATAGGATATCTGTCAGATAACCTGCAGATAGGGTATCTGGGACTTTATCAGCAAGCAGTGTAAGAGGCCCTAAATGTTTTATCATGTAATCCATCTAATGTTATTTTGTCAGCTTTTGTCAGTCTTTGTCTTGGAAATTGTTATTATTAGAGGAAACGCAGGAGTTGCGAAATCTAATCCTAACACAGAACAATAGATGCCAGTGAGCTAGATTTGCTTCTCCTAACAACATATTGTTTCATAATGCTAGGCAGGTAGGGTAACTTAGTCTTGGCAAGCAACCTCAACCTCTGTTTAGTTGCAATAATAAACACCCTTGGGACAATTTGGCCAGAGTGCAGGCTCTTCTTGGCTAATTAGTGTTTTTACCCGACTGCGGCGAAGCCCAAAAGGAGGGTTATTTGTTTGACCCGTATGTATCCCTTTTTACTCGTACATTACCGATTTACATTACCAGCAATGTACAAGGGAAAATAATTCTTCGCACAGAACCGGGTAATATATTAAGAAATATTTCTAAGTACATATGTATGTATGTATCCTAATCCTATGTCCGCTCCAAACCACCATAGGCGGTTGTTTGTAGAATAATTAGTGGTTTTCTACTAACAACCGCCTATCGTGGTTCACTTGTTTTGATCAGCCTAGGAGCAGTATCTTACTGCTTTAACTGTACACTCAACAAGTCGTTAAATATAAAGGATAGACAACCGACTATAGGAACGTGATCATTTCTTGGATATCCAACCTATACCATGTTAAACGTGTGTGCTCTACGATACATCAAAGTCAAATTATTTTATTGTACATACAGTACACTGAGTCATCATCATCATATCAGCCTGTAGACGTCCACTGCTGGACAAAGGCCTCCCCCAAGGACCTCCACGACGACCGGTCCTGCGCTAACCTCATCCATCTGGGTCCCGCGACCTTCACCAGATCGTCGGTCCTCCTTGTTAGACCTGCCTACGCTGCGTCTTCCGATACGTGATCGCCACTCGAGAACCCTTCTGCCCCAACGGCCGTCAGTTTCACGATGTGCCCAGTCCACTGCCACTTCATCTTCGCGATTCTTTGACCTATGTCGGTGACCTTGGTACACTGAGTACTTTTATATATTTACGTCAATTTTTATCCATCACTTGAGTATTATTTAATGTACATAGTAATAAGCGTTGAAAAAATGAGACCACCTACACATGAAGAAACGTAAAAATGTTACAACTTTTGGATATCAGTATCAGCTACTTCATCATATCAGCCTGTAGACGTCCACTGCTGGACAAAGGCCTCCTCACCAGCCACTTAATGTCAAATATTTTACTTGTATTTTTTTCTTCTTCTTTGTTGTTGCCTGAAATAAACGGATTACTTACATTTCAATTACGCCTTCAAAACTTTAATATGGAAACGTATGCTACATTATTAATAAATAATAGATAAATAGTAGAAAAATAAATAGTAGATAAAAAATTGACGTTGTATAAATGTACCCAGTGTACTTACGTGCAATAAAATAGTTTTGACTTTTGACTTTTTTGACTTTTAATTTTTAACTAGCGTCTGCTTATTCAACAGTTGATGTTATATGCTTGGTTTAATCTAAACTAGTTATTTTTTCCTCGGTAGTTTTGTTTGATCGTACTCTTGGTACGGACATTCCTCTTTCAAAGGACTCAGATTCACGACTAGTTCAAGCAGAAATTCGATTTAATCCTGTACGGATTTTCCTTATGTTAGTCGGAATGTATTCGACCGTCACTATGAAAATATCGGATTAAAATCTTCCATTACATCCACGAATAAGGGAAGTTGAAATTTCGCTGCATTACAAACACAAAATCCCTTGCGGGGTTACCAGGTCGAAAGAATGGAACGCTATACTGAGTGACACACCATGGTATGGAATACTTAAGTACGTACATGTATGTAGTAAAGGCAAAACTTATTTCAAATGCTACACAAAATTAATCAATCATAATATGCATGCAAATTTGCGTACAGTCATTAGGGCAAATTGTATGATTGTAGCTTAATGAACTATTCAATAAAATAGTTCACTACAATAACAAGCTTATTAAAAAGTCATATACTTACTGTACCCAACAATGACTTCCAAATCAGAATCAAACGTGTTTAGATTTGAGATGAAATCGTGAGGTAAAGAAGCTTCATGCCTTAAGAAACTTTTTATTTCTCCCAAGATTATACGCAGAACAGATAATTTCGGGGAAGCATTACCATAACAAAAGCGGATAAGTTATTTGATACGCGGCCGCGGCGCCGCCGTCAGCTTCTTTGCGGAATCTCCAATTTTTCAGATGGTACCTGAAGAGATATCCGATATTTTTTCGGCCCCGGAACTCCGGCCTGTTATAACATTTGCATAATAGCTAATTCGGGTCAATTTGTATACCTGTCCCACGTTCATGCATGTAGGTACAATGCGCCTGTTTCCGAGTTGGGCTTCATTGCGCGCCGGTTGCGCCACACGATCGATTTGATCGTGGTGTCGTTGCGAAACGTCCATGTATAAAAACTGTTTGACACAAAGATTCGAGGTGCTAAGAAATTGCCGTGCGGGGAAATTCGGCGGCAATTTGTGTGCGGCAAAAAGTTCGCCTCCTGAGACGAACGACGACGACAATTGGGAAATGGAAAGGTGTCGCAAATATACGTTACAGTAAAATATGTCGAAGCAATCATCTTTAATGTAGCGTATAGGACGATATTCTGGTCGTATAGGGACACGATGAAGGTATACTGAGGTTGCGGCGTGATAATAAATGATTCAATGCCATCCCGGGCGGGGGCGGTGGGGTCACTTTGTCACGGTGACGACACGCCGGCCAGTGACGTGACGCGGGACGTGACGACAGATTGCGGATGCGCTCGTAATATGTAAGTACTAGCTCGGCTCACTCCATCCGCTCCTTTATTCTACGCACACGCGGTTAACTGCCCTTGATTGCAGGCTTCACTCGTTTAAATTGATAATAATGTGGAGTTCTACTGGTTAGTGCACGGACAGGCTGATCACCTGCTCGTGAGACAAGCTAAGATGTTAGGTTCTGACATATATACGAGTTCCATTTATTAACCTTGTTTAAGCTAGAGTTGTGATGGATGTTTTAGGAAACACATTCCGATTTTTTTGAAGGTACATATTTACCAACGTGGGCGGTCGAGCTCATTTCAGATCAGTTATTTCTGTCCACATTTCGGAGAGCCGCCGTAAACACAAAAGTTTATTCTACAAGCAAATGTAGACATAAAATTCAATGGCAAGGTAGAAGATAGGCACCTATGCGCCGCGTCGGGTCGGCAGCGAAACGAATAAGTAATTCCACAATAACGGCCCCGTTGTCCCTGAAGAATGGAGCCACTATAAAAACGCTACCCCCATAAAAACCGGTTATAATGATATCCTTCCCGAACTAAATGATTGTAAGACATCGCATAAAGCCGGGCATCGCTGCCGAATTTTACGATAATTCGCCTACTCGAGTTGGAAACTCTTAATTAACGGTTAAAACAATGTTACTCCGGCCTGGTCCTTTTGATGGCCCATAAATTATACATGCAGAGCGCGTCGTCGGATCTGATTGCTGGGAGAAAGCGACTCAAGATAAATACCTATGTATGTAGTTGGATTACGTTTACGCCACTTGCTTTATACGCAGTTTGTTTGTATCCGTACGCACTGTGCCGTCGTCGCCGGGTTCATATTATTATGATACATGTGTTACATTATGTTGTTTTATCATGTTAACACGTTATATTAAATGGCGGGTGAAGAGGGCCCTTCCTGTGTATTGTTATCTACTTATTTCTACTAGTTTAATGTCAATGAATTGAATACAGTAAGTAATCCTTTTGTTCGCTTTTTATCAGTTTGTTGATGCAACTGACTCGCCGGGGTTTTAATCCTTGTCTTAATTCAGTTTAGGATTCCTTGTATACTATGGGAGTAGAGAAGAAAATTACGATTCACAAATCAACATACCATCTTGCCTGTCCCCCTAGCCAAATTTTGTATGTAGAGTTACGCCATCTCTTAGGTCCTTTACACTGCTCTATTAACTTAATTTACTACACTAGGTGTACGTACACGAGTTAGTTATCACACTAATACAGTTGTAAATATGTGTTTGTTAACTCGTTAGTGACTCGACTTATTCGCGTGGCCGTGTAACGCGAAAACTTGAAATTGTATACTCTGGTTCTTGCGAACTCACCTAGCGGATGGAATACGGGATACGAGCATCTACTGGGAATAGCAGAGGGATCTAATCTAAGTTCTTATGATTTATATGTTTATTCTTTACTCTCCCCACAAAATATGATATATGTACTTACAAAAGACTTAGTAGACTAATGTGTTGTATTATAAATTATATCTTGTTTCAAATTTTTTTGAAGAACTTGAATTCATCTTTAATTGTTTATTTCCTTGTTCCTTGAATTCTTGTTTAGATTAATTTATGATAACAAGTGGTAGAGAATAGTTGATGATAAAATAACAGTGACTATGTCCGTAATCAATTCTTATTAATCATCATTATACCTGGTCGGAATGGTGTCCGATCACGCAACAGTTTTACCTAAAACAAAGGCAATGAACTTTGGTAATCAATGGATTGACTTCAAGCTTTGTACGCACTTGAACACTTTTTCGTGGAAATATTATAACTTTATTGACCCGGAAACATTATTGTTAGTTACGATATACATGTAGTTTTATAATAGTTTACTGTATATTTTTGAAAGATGAACTTGTTGAACTGACCATGTATATTTATTTTAATTAATGAAAACTGTCATACTGGCCCTGATTCTGACACAATTTGACAGTACAAAATCTAAACATAAGAATTAAGTTACCATCTAGAGAACGGCAAAACTAATTTTGTGCCATCAGAATTGGGGCCAATGTTAAAACAATCTTAGTCATAGAAAAATACACTGGTGTCATAAATCACTTGGTAGCAGATAAGAGTTAGGACTGTTAGGACATAACCAAGTCTATCTGTGAATCAATCTTTGCATTGTAATTGAGCGCGGGCGTTTAAGAAACCTACCAGAAAAGACTTACCATTTAAACGTCATCTAGTCACGCGATTGGTCCAAAGAAAAGCGGTCTCAACTGTTAATGATTTACGATATATGATTCCATCATCTAATCACATTTTATAACTAGCGAATGACGAATATCTATATTGACGACGTCGACGCTCCGCCCAGTTGTGTCATATCGACGCGTGCGCTCGAGGCCTTAGTTTTATCGTCGCGGGGCGGTAATGAAGAATGACCCAGTTCGCGGGCACCGAAACCGGTCGCGGTCGGTGTAGCGTGAAGCAGAGTAAACATGGGCAGTTGATAAATGATTCAAAAATCGCGAGCGACGGCCGACCGGCGGCGGCGGCCGGCTCGCGTGACCGGAGCCCGTGTCGCGCCGTGACGCGGCCGCGACCTGTTTGTCGCGCGACACATCTCGCCACGCGACCGACTCCGCGACAAACCACCCCAATTTATTTTGTCTTTTCCGACTATACTTACTACCAAGATCCTTCGGTTTCGTTTTCAATATGTTTTTTTATGATGAAAGGATGCAATGTCAGGATGTTTCACAATTTTGAATGAATTTTTTTTGACCAAATACAAATTACTGACTACTATTCAAACCGATATTTGGATATGTACATGTCCAAATCTTGGTTTTTAGACATAAAAGTCCTTGAAGAAAACTGCCTCTGAGTTATGTCGTTAGCCAGAAATTATACAGAAGTAAGTATAACGCTACCTGGTGACTTCCGTCTTTCTTAACGTTGTTGTAGTTGAACTTCCGTTCCGAGCTGGGGCAGCTACCAGACAGAATATCTACAACGATACGAATGCCAGAGAACCCATCGATGAAATCTTACTGCTATACTTTCGATAGTATATATACTTCGTCAATAGAACTGCCCCATTCGCGCTATCGATACTATCGTTATTCTTACTATTGCTCAGTATCAACAGACTCGATCGATACACTGTCGATAGTCGACTATCAATCGGCAACACTAGAGCCAACTCGAATACCAGCAATTCTCACTTATCAACAAGGTTCCATTTACATTTCTTTGATTAAGTTCACCAAATAAAGCAACTTTAGATTAAGTATGCTGTTAGAAAAATTAAGGTTGTCATTATACGTTATGCCCGCGGCGTGCATGCAACTTGTGTGTTTATAAACAATTAATACACGAGAACAATGGGCGAAGTGGTTAAAAACATAACTCACATTGTAACGCCGCGGGTGGAGCGTAGCAAACGGGCGGCTTATCGCGTGAACTGGAGCTCTATTCTTAATTCGCCCTGCTCGCTTCGAGCGTTCGGTTCTACTAATTTTCCATCGAACCCGCGGTTTTGAATCGCTCGACGGCAACGAGTGGTGTCAACCACTCGTCGCTTGAGACGAGTGATAGAAAAGAGAAGAGAAAAGAGACAACGATCACTGACATGATAGTTTACTTTTTTCTAACAAAAGGCAAATATATTTTCATATACAGACTCTATGGTTTCGACCATTACTGAGCATTTTACTTTCCGTTTTACGATGCGGTAATTACCGGTATTTATTTCTTCTGCGTGGATAAAATTCTACGTTTGTAATAATATTGGCAACACCGAACGCGAGCGAATCAAAAGTGCAGTGCGTCGTGCGACTTGGAAGTCGAGTATGACTTATCATGCGACGAAACAATTCTATACGAGCGAATCAAAAATAGTGCTCCTGATGGCTTGTATGCTCGCCACTCTTGTCACGCGACTGGCTTTATTTGTATCGGCACACTTCTCGGTGTTTTCTGCGAACAATGCTACCAATGGAAATTGCTAGAAGTTACGATGACGTGTACTTTCGGTGAAGTTAGGAATATGTTGCTGGTAGTATGTTAATTAGGAGGAAAACTCGCCTTCAGTCTAGGAGTTGATTCATCAGTCCGGTACAGTCATTCCTCAAGGCCGAGTACACGGCCACAAGCATATCTGACCAGGTGATGCCGTCGCTGTTGGTGAACAATAGACTTCACTGTAGAATGGCATTGCATTCACTATGAAGTGACGGCATTAGTTCCAGTTGTGACCACCGGGTCAGATATGTTTGTGACACTGCACATGCCCGGTGTGTGCCTTCACTGGAATTAAAATATGTATAAATTACATACAACATCTTGTTTGTTTTAGTTTTTTTTATTAACTTATAAAATTCATTTCAGTAAAATTAATTGTAAATCTTAAATTACGTTGCTGTGTGCTCTTTGTGTGTTATGAGGCTGGAGACACCTATGATAACTTTTTAATATAATACCTAATTTATCTATTTAAAACATAATTAATAAGTATACGTATTATAGTGTCTATAAAATATTGTAGTACTTATACGCATTTTGGTATACTAACGCATAATGTTGTATGTATAAAAATACACAAACAAATAAATAAATAAATTACATAGAGAGAGTACTTAGCAGGTAAGAAGTACAATAATCGTAAAAATCGTACTGTTAAATGGGCATCACACATGACTGTACTTACATATGCCGCAGGTACTTACGCGGTGGTACCATTGGCAAAGTTCCCGCCTTACCACCTTAAGGCTTATTATTGCGTGCGGCTACTAAGCGCCGAGTGACCGCCTGCACAGGCCATTGGAGAAAATAATAGAAGAAACCGCCAGTTTCCATGAAAACAAAAGGCTTTTAGAAAGAAAAACATGATTTTTTTACTATTTACTTCTTATTGGCACAGAATAAGTAATAATTACTATGGTAAACAAAAAGAGCGGGGTTAGCTACGATCGCCACATGCAAGCAACAAATTTCTTAAATGGAAACGCGGGAACTTTGCTGATTGTACATACACCATCTGTCTACATTATAGCTTTGAATGATTTAAAAAATATAGTTTGTAAAAGATACTTGACAGTAGCAAAGACGGTCACAGCTCGCACTGGCAATCGGACATGCGGGGTGATTCCGCTAACGATTCGCCTCACAATATTGAGTCCATTACATTCCGAAGCTGATTTGATGTGTGGCGGTGATAAATGACCCACGGACTGGGAGTTGCGTGCTGACAACCGAGCGCTGCACGCCTCCGACAAATAGCTACGCGGCAGACAGGGTTGCCTCTTGCCAGGTTGGATGACTTGGAATGTATCAAACTTTGATATTTCAGCAGATTCAGTTTGACTAGTATTAAAAAGCGCCCAATTTCAGAATGCAAAAATGCTTGCTAAAAATGTCGATACTGACATTTCTTGACACACTTGTTAGCTTGGGCAATTACTATAGAAGTATCAAGGATTTCGATTTGACTAATTGTAGGTTATGAACCTATGCCTACTACATAGGTCAATTACCAGTTAGGTTAGGTTTTTACGCTAGGTTTTTAAAGTATGTGAAAATTTTACTAAATATGTATGTTGTAAGAGTGACTGTCGAAGTCAACCTTGGCAACTCTTGCCAGGTTGGACAACTTAATAACTCAAACTATAAAAGTTTCAGTTGTTTCAATTTGACTAATTGTAATTGTAAAATATACGAAAAGTTTAACTACAAATGTTGATATTGTTTGGGATTTTGTGCAATTACACACATGGAAACACTCATAGGAAGAAAGAATCCACCTCTCCATGTGGCAACCCTAGTGTTGACGAGAAATACAATTGACTCGTCACTTGATTGTCCCGTAATAAGCTTTTGAATACAGACGTCGCTAATGTGTGAGAATCTGAGTAGTCAAACATAGGTGGCATAGAGCGTAACTGGGTTCCAGCTAGGGTAGAGGCATGTGAATGGAACCCTCAATTTTAAAATTTAAATGCTATTAATGTTGTTTGACATAGTCACTAGTTGAGCGAAGACTGAAATATCGTGCTCGACGTGTGACTGTACTAAACCCTTGCTAAATACGATCAAACGATACAACGTATCTGTCATTAGAAGCGATGACCAGCTTTGCAAGCCACTGAACGATCCAATTAGTATCTGCTTACCATGTAAAGGGTGGTTGGTGACCAGACCTGCATTTATCGATTTGTCACTAGTACCAATCTATCTGAAATGGTGTTATTGTGAAAATAAATCATTGTGTTATAGCCTTACAAATGGTATTCATTCATTTACCCCATAATATTTACGTCCGTAGTACTTACCTAAATTAATTTTGTAAGGCAAGATTGATCTCGGAGCGTTGAGTTTGACAAGTTAGCACTTAATGGACAGCCCGAGTAATTTGTGTCAAACTCCCCCCGGCCCGGGCCCTCCAAAGGGTAGCCGCTGGGATGGAGATTGTTCAAAGGCAAAAAATATCCGAACATCCACTAGGAAATGCAATAAAATATTCCATACGGGTTTTTAAACTTCATGTTGTAACTGACCTTACATTTAATAAGAAAATTTGTATTCGGGGAAAAGAAAACCGTTGCACGTTTACGAGTATACTGACAAAGGCAATCGATCGGTTAATCATTCATCACATCAATGTCTGATAATCCGCGCGAATCTAATATGAATCACAAAGCTCGGGCTTTGCGTAGAACTACTTTAGTGTCTACGTACTTTCTCTATCTATTATCATTTAAATCACCAAACAAAACACATGTTTTTGTCCCCCTACAACTTTCAAATGTGATTAGTCTAATAATGCAACCCGTGTTGGATAATAATTCTCAGTTCCAAGATTTCCTTAAAGCATTTTTGTAATCAGCGTATCTATACCCATACCACTACAAATCTGATCGCTCAGGTTAACCCACGGGACGTCCACTTCACAACTAATTAAAAGTAAAACGCTTTAACTGCTCTTTGTTGGCTAAAAAGCGCTGGACAACTTTGGAAAGCGTAATAATAAGGCTCGGAATAAAAAGTGAAGCAGTTATGAAACGGTTTGTGCGCGCCCGCTTTATTTATTTACTCTTGCATCGCGCGCCACCGGCACCGTGGACCCGTGAGAATTAACACTTGGCAGCTTCGCGCATACGAGCGGGCCGGTGCGTGGGCGCGTCGCTGTGACATGGAAACTAGTCACGTGATCGGTGGTTTCTTCAGCGCCGAAAATATGGTCCGCATAAAGTAAAGAGCGCATTAAGAATTAGGGTTCTTTAAGACCGCCAACGCACCAGCTCTGATTTCTTACCCGACAGGGTGTGTTTTTTCAGTCCTTAGAAGGCGGCCGTCTACAGAAGGGAACCAGAAAGTTGCCACCGCAATGTTTCCAGGCCTTGCTTTTGGTCTTCGCATAGAACTATTTAGCGCAGTTTTTTGCGCTTCCTTGATACAGATTGCCCATACATATCTCTCATTTGAAAATTTTCCATGACCTTTATTCAAAGAACAATTTTCACTTTCTTTAGATTTATTTATGCTCTCGCCTTAAACTTTTAGCGGATATAGTTAGCGAATGTAGTTTAGACGACGCGACGCTTTGTGCAATCCAACCGCTTTCCCTGAATTATTTCCAGGTATAAGAGTAGGTACGTGTATTTTTGTACTCCCAACATTCGGAACATTCTCTGGGGGTTCCTGAAACTGAGGTGAATTTGTTTTCTATTACAGGTAAGTATACGTATGTTTTTTTTTTCATCCTCATTAGAGTCTAGGGCGATATGCGAAGTGCATTTCGACATAACAAAGTGTGTTTTCTATCTTTCTCGCTTGAACCCTTTTTATGGAGTTCAAACGGCAAACATCCACATATTCCACTTGATACTAAATGGCTATTGTCTGTCGCCTTTGACCACCTGTAACTTTAACTAACTACAACAAGTAATAAAGAAGGTATACTAGACGAGTAGGTATAAAACACACATGAAAAAAAAAAAGTTGGAATGCTTCGCATTCAGTTGGAAGACTTGGAGTGTACTGCATCATCAGCATGAGCAGCCTATTAACATGTCCCCACTGCTGGGGCTCAGGCCTACCCTCTCAACGAGGGCGTTCGGGCTATAGTCCACCACGCTAGCCCAGTGCGGGTTGGTGAACTTGACATGCGCCTAAGAATTTCTTATTTGACGTATGCAGGTTTCCTCACGATGTTTTCCTTCACCGTTTGAGAGCAGCCAGTAAATGTACTTAAGTTTCGAGAAAAATCCCATTGGTACATGGCCCAGCCTGGGATCGCACTTCGGACCTTTTGATATGACAGGCCGCGTCTTATCCCCGACGCCACTGACGCTCTACGAGTGTACTGAGTGTTCGTTAATTTGGGAAAAAATGCTAATTAACCCTACTAACTTAAACGAGAAATGCGAAAAAACTTGTATCCATTTTGCAATGCCACTTTTAATCCATTGCATGACTTGTGGATATGATTAATGTATTCAATGATCTCTATCCTGTCCATAGCTAACTTAAACACACTTGTCATTAAAACTAATCAAGAGCTCATGAGACCTTTGATCCCTATTCGGTGTCAGTCACATTCGCAAACGCGGATGTTGCGTGTTGAATACCACCAAAATATCTGGTAATTTGCGAAACAAAATCTGGTCATACGCGTATCTGGTCATCTGCGTATCTGGTAATTTGCGAGATGCACATCTGGTCAGTTGACGTATAAGGTATTTTGCGTTTCTGGTAGTATGCGTCTGAAGGAAAATATCACATTCACACACTTTTCTTAGCATGTATAGATGTAATGTTTCTCTCTCTCACTCAAATTATCTAATTATTATGCATAACTGCTATTAATTTAAATTGCTTGTTTTTACCAAACGGCGCGTCACATCAGCAAAGACCGAAGCCTGTTTTGAGGTCGAAGTAAAACTAGGAAGATATTACCATTTCTTATTGCTGCTGACTGCGACCAAATATGACGAGTACACTTACTATTGATTTACATTCGTCTCCCATTAACTCTTCTTGCGATAGGTAGGTACTGTGAATTTTCGCTTCATCAATCATCATCTACAGCCTATTAAGATGTCCCCACTGCTGGGGCTCAGGCCTACTCTCTCAACGAGGGTGTTCGGGCTATAGTCCACCACGCTAGCCCAGTGCGGGTTGGTGGACTTCACATGCGCCTAAGAATTTCTTCTTCGGCGTATGCAGGTTTCCTCGCGATGTTTTCCTTCACCGTTTGAGAGCAGTCAGTAAATGTACTTAAGTTTCGAGAAAAAAAACCATTGGTTGGCCCAGCCGGGGATCGAACTCCGGACCTTTCGATATGATAGGCCGTGTCTTATCCACGACGCCACTGACGCCTTCGCTTGAGATTTTCGCTTCGCTGTAATGCAATTACCATGTTCGCATTAGGGCGGCCTATTTCTTAAGCACGTCTAAAGTTACATATTATTTGCGTCGGGCGTTCCCACGGCCGATATGAGGTATAGCTCCCGAGGGACGTCTGGAATTGATTCCGACGTCGGCCGAGAAAAATGAGTAACACGGGAAAATATATACAGCCATATATCCCCGGATCGGGATTGTAGTCGTAAAGTATCTTGTGGACCGGCCCCGTGTCGCCTTCTACGATATATTGCTATTTGACACTAGATGCCAGCAACAGGGGAGGATAGCTTGCTTCAGACGCAAGGTTACGGTTATCTTTTACGGTCTGAAATGGCATAAGTAATAATAATAATGTTTTGGACAAAACACACGGTTGTTTCGTCCCAAACTAAGCTGATAAGCTTTGATGTATATGGGTACTCAACAACTCATACATATACTTTAAATAAAATTAAACACATACATACAAACACCCAGAATCCGAAAACCAAAATATATGCTCATCAAGCAGGCCAGTCGAAGTATAAGTACTGAGTAATGGCATGGTAACCGGCTGCTAAATCAATCAAGAATAAATATTAATATATAATTTATACACTCTCCGAATCCAAAACTAGGATTTTCTTTAGGTACAGTCGCAGTATGAAAAGGTTTTGTGTCTTAAAGTTTATTATTGCATGTACCGCTGTGCCAGTACCAACATATAATAAATCAGACTTAACCGATAAGAAATGCAACCTAACAATAAGTGGGGAAATTTAATAATAATGCTATTTAAAGGAAGGAAAAAAGTTAAGCAAAAAAAAGAATGCAGGAATGAGGCATATAAACAACACCAAACCAACCAGTACCAACTTCTACAAAATCTTTTCTCAACAGGTCCCACGTACTAAATATTATAATACGATCCCTAACTTCCCTAGAATCTTAGCACCAGTAAATTCTGCTTTGCGATTGGAAAGATGATTTATAATACGTCCCCCGGCCGGAGAGGAATGAGTGTAATACGACCTTAACACTGACGAACAGACATTTCTCCGAAAGTTCTGTGGGTATCGTTACATCTCAAGATAATAACTGTTAGGCAAGATTCATATTTAGTCCCAATTTCATGGAGCCGCGTCCGACGGCTTAAAATATATCAAGTTGTGACAGGCGCAGGCAGAAAATCGAATTTCTACGGATTACGGAACCGATGTTTTTCAGAGTATAAGCAAAGTTCGTGTACGACCGGTTTAGCTGTAAGTGAATACGTATTTATATACTTGTGTTTATGGCTTGGGTGTCGGACTCCTTACATAGGTCGTGGGTTTGATTCCCAAGGAGACTGGCAACTTTGTACAAGCCGATTCTATCTGGGTGTTATATATGTTATATGTGGTGTTATATTTGTGAATTGTCTAGTTCTATGTGCGGGTGTGTTTCTTGCCATCGTGGATTGAAATGTGTTATTTTTACCATGGGAAAATAACGGGTACTGTGGAACACTTGAAAAGAGGAGCGGAGAGCTATATTACATAATAATACTATGCTGAAGCTATATGAGGTTATTGTGAGCAAATAGTCAATTTATTAAGTATTAAATACAAGGGTGCTCGGAGGCCGTCTGCATACAAATATGTTGACGACGACAGATGCCAGGCGCCTTTGGTAATGGCTACAACATAAACACTAATACAAGCATCCATGGAATACAAATTGATGTGTTATTTTATTATGTACGTACATTATTAATAACACCCTACCGAGTTGTTTCGGCCGAAAGAAAATACATTTTCGATTGCACTATTTACCGTACTTAAGCCGTACCTATAATATGTGCCCTGTCCACGAACGGTGCCCCAATCCGTTTTATGGTGGACTCACATACTCGTACGCCTTATAGAAATTCTGATATTTTGCGTAGGTATGCAGGTTTCCTCACGATCTTTACCAAAAAGCCTGTGATACATAAACCGTACTTGAGTTCCGAAAAACTAATTTTTAAGGGGCAAGGTTTGAACCCACGATATCATGAACGTGAGGCGAGTGCACTACCAACCACGGCTCTTTTGCGGGCATTGGTCACCAGCTAAATGTTAGGTATAGGCACCAAAGAATTTGACGGACCGTCTTTAAGTCGTAAATCATGTTAGGCTAATGAAGCGCAGCGTATCCATATCTAACTTATACTATATGTGCAAACACTCCACGTTATTTGGTTGAAAAATTGATTAGTCACTTTGTTTGGAGACTGTACATCGGGGAATATTGTAAATAATTGATACCTTGTTCGAGTCACTGGCACAAATTTGAATAACTATCTATCTAGAGATAAGCTTTCGACTAAGTGGTGATAACAGGAAAATACTTAATTAACAACCACGAATTTATGCCGGGATTCCCCATGATAACATTGTGATAGGCTAATGTGATATGATATACTAGCTGTTGCCCGCGGGGATAGTTTACCGCGGTAAAAAGTAGTCTATATGTTATTCCAGGATATAAGCTATCACTGTACAAGTTTCATCAAAATCCGTTCAGCCGTTACATCGTAACAAACATCCTTACAAACTTTCGTCTTTATAATATTAGTAGGATTATGGCTATATAGAGGTCCTACAATCTCCTTGAAATAAAAGATACATCCTTAGCATCTGCAATCTTTGATATTATGATGTCACTTCATTGAATTCCACTTCTGGCGCCCTGTAAAGTTCGATCGCCGTATCTTTGGGTTAGGTTAGTCTGGCCTGGTAAAAAGACTCCAAACCCTTCTGCTGACATGGCGGTACTTTAACTTTGAAGGGACTATGACTACTATTATGTATTCTGTGGTATCATACGGAAAACAAACCGTACTTACTTCCTCGAGCGAAGGAAAAGGCCTCGAGACATCTCGTCGGCGGTTGCATTGACCTCCTTACGTTTTGCAGTAGGAACGATCAGCGGCGTATTTAGGGCAGGGCTACAGAGGTGCATATTGTTTGAGGCGCCATATGGTAACCAATATATTTTGTTGTTAAAACATTTCACATATCGTTTGGTTACATTATTTGTAATACTTAATATGATTTTGTTAATTAAGAGCTGAATCCATCGCTAAGCGTCTGTACACAATATCTAGACAGCAGACGATCCGCAGAGTATTTTCCGCTCTGTTCATATGTGTATGTATCATGCCATATCGATGCTCATGCAGCGGAAAAGCTGGCGGGCCGCTCTGAGCGGCGGATCATCCGCGGCTATTATTTTGACCAAGTTTGAGGTTGTCAGTCCATCTGAGTTAATCTCATTTTGAGGCTTATGATAATAGTGTCTTGCCCTAATGGGCGCTAATATCTAACTACATTACTGCGGCTTATTACGGCCTCGCGACAAACAAAGCGGCCCGTGCCCACCATTTTGCTCATCGCTCGTTTTATTTTAACACGTTAAATCACATCCAGCCATTACGTCGTTATTCCGATCATGATTCATGGTTCATGAATGA
The DNA here is from genome assembly GCA_949699065.1 of Metalampra italica. Taxonomy (NCBI): domain Eukaryota; kingdom Metazoa; phylum Arthropoda; class Insecta; order Lepidoptera; family Oecophoridae; genus Metalampra; species Metalampra italica. Next base: position 5,575,302 of record OX452989.1, read on the forward strand.
CAGTTGACATGCGAGCTAGCGATTAACGTACAATGGTTTTAGCGGGCCGTGACAATTTTGCGAAATCAAGCATTGTTTGATGATATTAATGATGTTTCTATTTAGCTTAGTTAGCGGTTTTAATTAATACTTTTTTTGGCTGACGCCTAATGCTTTGGCAGCTATTTTCGCACAAATCTGATAGCCGTTTGTAAATATGTAAATGGTCAGTGATCTTATTGAGTTTCGGTATTTTACTCACTGGTTGAACTTTATTTAAAGGGGATCCCAGACACACGCGGTCTGCGGTGGCGGCCTGTCGTATTCCATGCAATGTATGTGAGACTTCAGACACGCGCGGCCTGCGTTTGCATATTGAGGCAGCGGCCTGTGGTAGGCCTCCACCGCAGGCCGCGTGTGTCTGTGATACGCATAACTATATGCGTTGCATTCCTCTGTCAAACATTCGAGCTCAAAGAGTAGTAGCGGATTGATATACTTTTATATACTTATGCAACTTAATCTTCAGGAAATGTTATGCAATCATAAATCCTAAAGTATGTAAACTGAGTCTAACAAAGAAATGAATACAATTCCTGTAGCAGTTACACACAAAGGATTTTGAAAGCGATGCAATAAGTCACACTAATTAGCGCACGAATACGTTGCGCCTGCGCACGTGTCAACGGCCGCAGGTGCGCGCGTGTCATTGGCCAGTGGCCGCCATTGTTCTCACCGCGCCCCCCGCCGCCCCTACGCAATGAAACTACCCCGCAAGGGTTGTCGACTGATTATTACCTATATTATGCGTGTTGCAATCTACGATAAGATACCGATTCGATCATCATTGGTATCATCCATCATTGGTGGTTGCAATACACGTGATATACATACATACAACAAATCATAAAACCATGGAGTCTACTGTGTGACTCTGCTCATGTAAATGAGCAAAAATTTATAAATTCTCAATCATTTATTTGTTAGTATTCAATAGTTCTTATAGCAAATCAAATATACACGTCTCATACCCTTGCAACTACGTGTATGAGGGCGTCATATCACGCGCTTAGCAGCAGTGGAAATTAAGTGGTATTGTGAAATGAAGGAGCTTTGCAAAGACCTAAAACGACCCAAAGTAAAGGAGTGCCTCAAGCGTAACATAATATCGTAAACTGTTACAAAATCGTGTGTCATACTACAAGCGCTCAGCACAATAATTCTAACGGTCCGTGAATTTCGCGGATTTGGACGCGCTTCGGATATTCGTTGGTGGTCAGTGCTCTCGTTTTGTCTCATACTGAATAAGTAGATACTCGTTGGGTGTTTATCCTAATTAACAAATAATTCTTAATTTTTGAGAATGAAATAAGATATTGTACACTACTTACGCCAGTTCGGAAAGTACATTCTAATAACACTGAACTGAGCTCATTACAAAAATGCGGGAGGTTTTGTATGAAAATCCAATGCTCCCCTGTTTTTGCGCGATGTAAAAGTGTATGAAAATCCATTACTGACCTGTTTTCATTTTTCGAAAAACAATTCTAGGACGTTTTTTGTAGTACATACAAATTTAATTATTACAAACTTCAATCTTCACTTATTATAACGAGCACCTCAAACCAAGCCAATGTTGTATGGACTGAATATCGATTTTGCATGCGCAAAAGCAATTTGTTGAGGTGTCAGTCACACCCAATACCATAGTACAATACCATTTGTGTTCGCTACATTGCAACTGTCAAAAGTGTAACTTATTCAACACACCCAACAATAGGTTCATGATTGTTTTCATTTTCAAACCCAGGCTCTAGTTCTCTGCTGGACTCATATCTAGAACGAAACACAGCTTTTATATCACTAGTTTTCCGCTGCACGACATTGCCTATACGGTTGTAGGGTTAGTTTATTTTGCCGTGGGAAACTAATATTTTCCATGTAAAAGGTCGATTAGTAGTAAATCTTTGAAAATCAGTTCAGTAGTTCTGCAGATACTTCGAGTAAACTTATTATTACATAACTTATTAATAGTTATACGTTTACTTGACTTAGATTATTTGTTGCAATTAGATTATATACTAATTGAATAAAATTTAATTATATAGTCTAGTTACAAAAGTGGAGTTTGTTTCCCAAAGTTAATTGAGGTAACTTTTTACCAAATCCAATAATTGATTCCATCCAGCGACGCGACACGTGAGCGTTCCGTCTGTCATGATTGAATTAAATCCCCTTCGAATCTTTTATTACGCCTGTTTGAACTTGCTTAATCTTACTGAGGTATCAATTAGAATTAATTATTGTATAAATAATTCTTTAGTCAACATTTAAGTATTGATTTAGATGAAACATTCTGCGGGATATTAAATGAAGGGGAAAGTGGGAGAGCTTCTTTCTAGAAATAAAGAAAAACTAGGTTTAGAATAAGTTTGTCTTGGAAATCCGAAGTCGGAAAAGAAAAAAGAAAGAAAAGAAAAAGATTTTATAAAGGCGTGCTGAAAAGAAAGCGTAAGTATTAGATGAATAACTTCAATTTGGTTTAGGATGTAAATGCATTAGTGTTTTAAAGAATATGATATTGTCGCTCAGGAACAAAATGTTGACATCAAGCGATTAGAATAGAACTGTCTTCTCTGTTTTTTTTTGTATTTATTGTATTTAAAAATAAAAATAATAAATAAAACTTTATTTTCAAAAATTACCAATTACAAGTTCATTTATATATAATAATTACAAGTTCACTTAGGAGTTATGATATTACTACTAAATGCATTATGTACCTACTAATTAACATTTGTGTAAATGATTTCTAAAATAGTAATAGTTGGTACTGGAGCCTAAAACTAGGTTATCCTGTGACTCAGGCGCCAGGTCTCTTTCCTTCGGTCAGGCTGTCAATATTAGATGTAAAAATTTGTTGAGGATTTGATAACAATGTCCTATTCTTTACCTATTAACCTATCCATCTATTGGCATTCTGTTTGTTTTTCTGCTCTACCTGTCCGCTTATCTCTTTCATTTTATACCTATCGCAATTGCAATCCCATCATCGATCGTCCCAGGAAAGTTGTGTAAAATAAAACACTGACGTAACCACTTTGCTGATATTTTAACGTCATTCTCGTACGATAACACGTCGTCTCTTCACGCGAAATGGTTATAGGGAATTGAGTTGTGATCGATGCGCGTCTTGTTAGTACGCATTAGTGGCTGCAGGGAGCCGCCGGGTAATGGAAACCAGCAAATTGACCAATCACATGCGCCCCTACGCGCATGCACGTAATTGAACGGGCATTCCGCGCGTCGTGACTTCACTATGATAGTTTTTGAGATGCTTACCTGCAATTCAAGCTACCTATACGTGTAAATATGAAAGGTTAGACACTGTCAGATTCTTCGTGTTGGCACCGAATCAGAAAGAGGCTAAGCTAGAAGATGACACAAAGCAGTCCAATCCCTTTAACAGTCCGACGAAGCATGTGCTGTCTTGCCCCGGAAAGGGGAGAAAAAGACAATAGGAGAGGTCAAGATTGGTGACCAGAGAAAAACCACCTCTCCCTCGATGCGGCCAATAAGACTTTGATGTCGACTGCCATTGGGTGGTGAAATGGGTCAGATTCTCGCATCACGTCCAAGTCTCCTTTCTAATGATTTGGCATATGAACATCTGTGAGAGATCGCATTAGAGACGTAAATCGATGAGATAACATCACGATTGTGTTTAATACTTACGGCGATTTCTTCTCTTATGCAAGGTGTAATACAATTTCAATTTATAATTTCCTGATACATAATAAAAGCACCTCGGCATCTATTTAGGCCGGATTGTGAGGATCAGCGAGCAATCTAGGCGTCGTAACTCGGACTCCTTTGTCCTGATCGCAATCTCCATAAACCAGCTAAACACCTAGCCGAGATTCCCCTCACGAGTCCCCCGGGGGGAGGAGGGGCGAGAGGGCGAGGTGGGGGGCGGGTGCCTCCTCCTTTAGTTGTGCGGGAGTTAAAGTGCCTTATGATGCCGCGACTTCGCCCGCCGCCGCTTAGGTGATCGCACTCTTTTTATTAATCCATAAAACCTTTCTCCTCTGCTACGTTTATGTTGAGTTCAAGCAATAATTACTTGGGCTGTGATTTTTGTTAGATCGTTAATGCCGTTCTTAAAGGCGACTTTTGATTGATTTGTCAATGTCGATACGATACGCCGAAAACTTGCAAATGCTATCAGGAAACCTACTTATGTTGATCAATATTCATTTAATTAATACACTGTACAAATAAATAACTTACCTACTTTATTTAGAAATAATTTGTTTGAGAATGTTCTTTTAGCGGCCAGAGGTACAAACACACGCACCTGGAACTGGGATGCACCTTATCCACCCCTAATAGTCACTTGTGCACTACGTTATACATACGATCCGAAATCGAATGTCTTATTTCGCACATGATTTTTGGAGAAATAATATAGTATGATGTTATTTTCCTTGTCCGCAGGCCCACCGTCCCGGCGCGAGAGCGAGTTTAAGAAGCCTGCGCACGCGCCGCAAAATGGTCGCGTGCACCACCGCCCCTACGTGTACAACAAGGTAAGGGTTGAGCTACACACACACGTGCATATTCTCATTATGACGGTTGACTGATAATATATCAGCAGTCAACACTCAGCACCGCACCGCGAGCTTCTCTCCCTCCACGGCACGAAACGAACAAACGGATTATGAAAACTTGCATATCATAATAGTAATTTTATACATTGCATCGCAAGAGTAGCTATATTTTCGAAACTACGATTTTAGAAGCTAATTTTTATCTTTATCACACGTATGATTGATTGGATATAATTAAAGATAGTTTCTCGTAGAAAGGTTCTCGAGTGGCGACCACGTATCGGAAGACGCAGTGTAGGCTGGCCTTCCACAAGGTGGACCGACGATCTGGTGAAGGTCGCGGGACCCAGCTGGATGAGGTTGGTGCAAGATCGGTCGTCGTGGAGATCCTTGGGGGAGGCTTTTGTTCAGCAGTGGACGTCTACAGGCTGATATGATGATTATGAAAGATAGTTTTACTAATGTAAACACATTTGTCATTGAAACGCATTGTTTTTTGATAGATATCAAATCAAAAGTATGGCAAAGTTTCTCACGTGTGTCGGCAAAGTTTCAAATGTTTAACTTAACTCCGAGATTCCTTTTGTTTATATAACCGTCTGCTGTACCGGAATCGTTTTGGCACCGCCGCCGTATGAGCCGATTGGCTCGGTAAGTTAGCGAAAGTAATTTTTCCGCGTGTAAAAACAATTTATCTACCCACAGAATAAGGAAGGAGTGTATTTCAGATATTATTTCGTGCTTCTACTTGTTGTTTCTAGACACTGTTGGAATGATAAATGTCGGGGTTGTTCGTACTGCCTAAATAGAGGCATTTATCAAGATTAAGTTAAGGTTATTTTGGAGAAACTGTTCCGTGTGCGTTGAGAGAGATGCCGCCGTGAATTCGCTTAACGAAAATATAGTAACTAAAGCACTGGTTTAGGATACTTTGTTTTCTATATCTGTGGACTAAAGTGATGTAAGTAATTCTATACTGAACCTAAACCACTTCCACAGTTGGAGCGAACTCATGTTTTCATCTGTGATTTAATTTATTATGACGTAATAAAACTTCAATAACGTATACCTACAATAGAATCAATTAATTGTTGTGTGATGTGCCGGCCGCCGGCACACTTAGCTTAATTAAAAAAAGGTCTGCCTGCTGCGCAAGGGATTCCAGGATACCCTTTCAGCCAGGCAAAGACTTGTGTACGTAACATACTAGTCGAGAGTTTCGTATTCATGTTATTTTGATCCATAGCACATGAATATTCTACAACCTCTATTTTGCCATTCTCGGAGTTTCTTTGAGACAGGATCCGAAACAACGTGATCCGCCAGAGAACCAAAGCCTTCGACATAGCTCAAAAGTCAGTATACGTTGAAGTGGCAGTGAGCTGGTTATATCTACCGGAGAACCGATAACCGCTGGGTTGACGAGTTCTCGAGTGGAGACCACGACTGGGCAAGTGTGGGACGCCTCCCGGCTAGAAGACTAAGGTGGTAGATAAAGGCTGTACTATAAGTAAATAAATAATTGTTTTTGCAGAGCGACGTCCCCGGCTCGACAGGTGCTTCCGCGCATCGGCCACCCAATTTAAGAATACCAAACGGCTTCCAGGCGCAGGTTAGTACAGTAAAGCCAGCTATGGGAAATGGGACACCACAGTAGACAGAAAAGGAACTAAGCTATTTCTGTCACAGTGAAAATCCCATTAGAAACCGATAAATAGTTTTTTTCTAGACGACAATTTTCTGTTAGGACCAGCTGTCTACATTCGGATTATAGACCAACCAATCGCGATATTCCTTTTACCTAGCTTACATTTAAAATATAGTAGATATCACTTTAGAATTATTGTTTAATTCGCTGTTTTGCATGACAATGTATCCTTTAGTTCTCCGGGGAGTTCTGCCGGAGCTTAAGAGGGGGGATTACACTATTTAATTTGTGACTATACGTATTCTAAGGTGATATATTTGATATGATATGTATGGGCATTTGGGCCGGGCTACAAATAGAACGCGTGCTGAAGCTCTAAAGTTCAACTGCCCACACAAAGTAGTGTATGTTACACACGCACCTACGTACATCGGGTTAGTCTACGGGGGTGGGGTGTTAATGATAAAGGCCGGAGCACACCGGATGCGCAACGCAACGCGAACGGTGTGATGTATTTCACAGCTGTGCAAGTCCTACTAATATTATAAAGGCGAGAGTTTGTTATGATACTTGTGAAGATGTTTGTTACTCTATATGACGCTTGTGAAGATGGATGTTTGTGAGGATGCTTGTGAAGATGTTTGTTACTCTTTCACGCTGTAACGGTTGTAACGGAAAATAGCCTAAATTCTGTAATAATTTAAATGGTACTTTTTACCGCGGTAAACTGTTCCCGCGGGCAGAAAACTTGTTCCACGCGGGCAAAGCCGCGGGCAACAGCTAGAATACATTATAAACCTAACTGCCACGTGCACGCATCCGGTGTGCTCCGGCCTTAAGTGCTCATACAATGTTCGATTAATCCATTCAACGATACATTAGGAATATTTACATAACTAAATCTAGAGATCAGATATATCTATTTCAGATAGCATGAAGATGGCAGCATTGTGGAAAGTCTATCCCGCAATAAACTTCCTCTTGCTGAAGATATATAGCTAAAGTTTTTTAAAATATGTATTAATCGCATTGAAAGTGTTTTGTATAGTATTAAAAACTGAAAATATGTGTATAGCAAATATTATTTTTTATAACTAAATTATCAAACTAATAGACTAAACGTAAACGTTTAAGAATGAACATTTTGGGTAAACAATAGACTATAATAGATGTTCGTAAACGCCTTTTACGCGCATTACGTTTGCCAGCGGCACAGATAGCAAAAAGCACAGTCTTACCGTTACGTCCCCCTAGCCCTAGCCGAAGATGCGCTTGACAATAACAACACAGCGCTTTTATTGTCGTAAAGCCGTAAATCATACGGCTTTGGCGGCAGTAAACGGTCCCTCAATTTAATCGCTCGCCTTGCTAAGAAGGCATAATTTATTCTCGTAAAAATAGAGTTTTGCGCCTTTCGGGAATTTGTCTAATTTTTTTAAACAGTGTCTAACGCGCTTTGTCTTTCGTCTATTCGCTTTAACATAGTAGGTACGTACACGGGTCATTAGACAAGGTAATTATAATTATATTATATAAGTTTTACTTATTTATTATGTTCTTTACGTAGACAGAGGTTTACGTAGACAGATACCCGAGTATTTTCAAAACTTCCAATACCCATCGGTAACATAAGAACTAACGCAGTGGGTGGTAAGCTAGTGTCATGATAATTCATTATACTTTTATTAAATTTATTGATCAGGAGGTTATTGTAGGAATTAACTCTCCTTAGTAATAGGGAGTGGTCCCCCCCTTCCATGTTTTTTCCACTTGCAATAAAAATTACAACGCGTGGTAATACGTCTCCCGACGTACAGTCGGCCGCAGCTCAGGTTATATTGCAATGTAGCCGCTTTTATCGCGGTGCAAGGTGCTCAAATGTATATTTGAGACGCGTGGTCGACTGTACGTCGGATTTCTTTAATGCTCCACGGAGTAATGTGGCGGAATAAATGTGTGTCTTCCCTTACAGAGCGCTACTGACAGCAGTCAACCGCCAATAGAAAGTATTTTAAAGGTATGTAATCTTGAAGCAAGTTAGTCATGAGCATACCCCGTTATCAAGCGGGCAGTTTGGTGGCTGGCTATACTACCTAACATTAGCGATGTGCGATCAGCGAAATTTAATAAGTATAGAAGCATTAGTTTATACAAATTTATTTGAAATTGTGAGATTCGAACATGCTAGTATGAAGTAACAAAGTATGCTAGATGATTATAGACCATATCGCTATGCGACAAAGTATACATTTACTTATATTGAATTCTACTTAATAATACATTTTCATGTCTAGTACCTACTCATACTCAAATCACCTACTGCTGACACTGCGCGGCTGTCGCCGCGGCGACTCTTTTGGTGTCATCATTTTTAGGTATTTCTATACTTATTGAAGCTCGCTGTGTGCAATACAAACTATCCAAGTCTCGAAGTTATAGCTATGTATGGGAACTACAACATTTTATTTGTGAAAATTGTTCAGTTTCATTGGCTGAGTCACTAGTGTCAGGTAGCCACCAAACTGCTCGCTTGATTAGGTATAGTCATGAGTTAGTGTATTTATATTAAGAACAACTATACTTTTAGATCACAAACTCTTAATTTCAATTTTTTTATTCAAAGAACTTGAGGCTTCTTTCACCACTTGCTGATATTGTTACAGATAGTAATCTGAGAGATAAACTAATCTATCAGATAAATCTGTCGGATAATATTGTTTTGTTTCACACCTCAAGTCTCTGATGAATCTTGCTGTTAGTTTATCTGGCGGTTTATCTGACAGATAACGCAATCAGATACCTGTGAAAGCAAAATAAAAGGCTATCTGTATGATAACCTGCAGATAGGGTGTCTGGGACTTTATCACCAAGTGGTGAAAGAAGCCCTTAGTATGGTAGGTTAATTGGCAGAGAATTAAGTTCGCTGCTTGTACATTCAATACATGTGCAATAAAGTTTAAATAAATGAATAAACTATAACAAATTATCACTTAGTGAATTGTTTATTGGATTGTTTTTCATTCATCAGAAAGAAATTAATGGCTGTATGCCGTAGAAGAAGTACTTTTCTTTGTTCGCAACTAGTTGCGAAAGAGAATTTTATTTCTTTATTCGCATCTAGTTTCCCCCGTAACTTTCCCACGCAACTAAAATATCAATAATAATAATAAAACAAAATTCTTAGTACATTTTAGACTTTCGCGCTTTGTATTCATAATTATATAATTATTTACGGGTCTTACACACGAATAAGTTTTATTTACCTTGCCCGACGTTTCGACCAGGTTACACTGGCCGTGGTCACGAGCTGACTGGAGAGGCGAGCTGTCATTGTTGATCGCTGTGAGTAGTTTCTGAAACTACCCTCTGCTGATCTTGTATTATTGGAAAGTCCCGGCACACAACACTCACGGTATCCGCGGGTGTATTCGACGATAAGTCACGAGATTTAAGTTTATCGATCACTGGATTCCACGACGGTGACAATCTAAAACCATCTTCCCTATTAAAATTTTTGAATTTCTTGATTTCAATAGCTTCTCGCACTATCCGCGGATAGTAGTGGCGATCGGTGGACAGGATTTTAGGTTGGTGGAGCTCAATCCAGTGGTCAGTCCCAGCGTTAATGACGTGGTCCGCAATGGCTGACTTATACGTCTGGCGGTTTTTTACAGCTGCGATATGTTCTTTGACCCTTTCCGCGATCGTGCGTTTAGTCTGGCCGATATACGAACTACCACAGCTGCAAAGGTCAGTGTAACCTGGTCGAAACGTCGGGCAAGGTAAATAAAACTTATTCGTGTGTAAGACCCGTAAATAATTATATAATTAACAAAATTCTTCTTTCGCAACTAGTTGCGAACAAACAAAAGTACTTCTTCTACGGCAACTGGTTACGAAACGTAGTTGCGAATATGGCCGGAAGGGATGAGTGATGGATGTTATTAATGTGGCATATATTTGCCCGACAGGAGATGAAGTCTCTGCCCACTCCGTTGTCTGTGATAGCGGCGACACCGCGCAAGGAACAGGAGAACAAGTTCATCTTCAACCCTTACACTAATCGACTGGTAAGCTGTTCACATATCTACACGCAACAAACAACAAATTACACTAAATAATACACGAACAACGATCATTGAATGAGTTTAGCCCGGGACCGGTCGTCGTGGAGATCTTTGGGGGAGGCCTTCGTCCAGCAGTGGATCGGCTGATATGATGATGATAATAATAAATCATTGAAACGAACATCAATCAAACAACAAACTTACAAACTTTAAACTAATCAGCTGGAAGCTGAACTACTTATATCTAACTATGTATCTCCCTATTGCTGAACTATAGATAAGGACAGTACGAAAAAAAATCAACAGCCTATTAATATGTCCCCCACTCTCAGGTCACAGGCCTACCCTCTCAACAAGGGGGTGTGGGTCTAGACCGTGCGGGTTACACCCGTGCGGGTTTATCATTGATCGCCCCATCGTGAAGAAGTCGTTTTACCTTTGAAATTTGACTTATAATGCATCGCTTATTTCCACAGGTGCAAGATAACCCCCAAACGACCAACAACGATCTCAAAACACCCCTCCCCAAGCCCGGTAAGTAGTCTGTATTGTAATACATGTTTATAATATACGTATGTGCATAAATTGTTTGTCTCTGATCACATAAATGTGAAATAAGCTAAATCAAGGTTGCGAACACCTGGTTACATTGATGAATTTATAAGTTGCGTCGGCTACTTACGCATGGAGGTAACAATCGATTTTATGCCAAACAAATATGCCGTGGAGATGTTGAGAACTCCTCAAATATAAACATTAGAACTAAAAATATCCATCGTTATTCGTCGGCGCAAAAACTTATAACACCCCTTTTGTTTCGTCGGGGGTTAATAATGATGATCGTCATCTTGTGAACGAAACTTAATAAGTATTTTAATTAATTATAATTGGTATCATAACCTTATGTGTTTTACAGTGCAGTAAAAAAAAAAATTTCACTCGCCTTACCTATATATAGATTTAGCATGGAAAATCACTCAACCGCATTTTTTCGCTCAGTAACAAAATGTTGAATTCTCATAATGTTGAATTCTCAAAATGTTGAATCTCAAAATGTTGAATTCTCATAATGTTGAATTCTCATAATGTTGATTTCTCAAAATGTTGAATTCTCATAATGTTATCTATCAACTACTTATAGATTTAAATTAAACAATGGTTCCTTGTAAACTGTAACAAAATTCCTTCAAAACTTCTAAAAAATATGAAGCGCCAATACTAACTGCATACCACAGTAACGGCGGAGTTTTTATCTTTATGCTATTTACAATTTATGGATCTATGCCGCACGGCAACGATTGTTCGTCTTATAAATGTTTATAAGTATATGAATAGATAGGTAGGTATGTATAGTAAAATAGCCGAGTAGTTCTTGGTAATTAAACAAATTAAATCCAAAGGAAATCTGAACGTCTAAGTTCGCTCCAGCGTACTGCGCTCCTCTAAATGCCTGAAATGTCTCGGAAGGAACGATAAAACCTCTATTTATCCGAGCAGCCCGCTAATTGGCCCGTAACTCTGCCGGCTTACTCACCGACCAATGAAAAACTTGCCCGGCAGAAGTAAACGACCAATCCGTGTTTGTTGTGCAAATAAATTAACGCCAGCTTATTTGGGTGACGTATTTATTAGCGGCATTATTAAAATATTGATGTAACTAATTAGAATATTCATAACGCTGATCGTGTGATGCGGAGTCTGTAGTGATTATGTCATATTAAGTGGTTATCTTGTATAATACTAGCTTTAACCGCGACTTCGTTGTGGAAACGCATTAATTAGTAAATATTAAAGTTGCCGGGATAATGAGTAGACTGTTATTCCATGATATTCAAAACTGGAATACAAAATTCTCTTTTACAATATTAGCAATATTGTTTTTTCCTCGTAAAATGCTGGTTATCTAACTTGGTTTTCTACAAGGAATAAGCGTAACTGTCTCTGCATCAAGTTTCATCAAAATCTGTTCCGCCGTTAAGCCACAATTGAGTGCCAACACAAATATCCACATCTTCGCAAATTATACTTAATGATAATATTAGTTTGTTTTGTGTTTGGAATGTGTGAATATTAAAATTAATCTAGCCGCGCGTTAAGGGGACTGCACCTAAATAAAAGGTGCGATGCGAGTGAATTATAAAGGGGCAGTTACACGTATCGCGAGCGCAGATCGGCCGGCGGCAGCGCCACCTGTCGGCGACGCGGGTAAATAAATTGCGAAAAACGGGCAAAACAACGCTAACTGCGCGACTCACGGCCCTGAGGCATGTGTGTCGTTTAATTCGCGAGATGCGCGCGGCCGGCCGCTCACTGAATAATAATGAGTCGGAAAACAAACCTTAATCGCTGGGAATCTTTTTTGTATGTTTATAGCTTTGGATGCAAGTAGTCAAAATCGCGGGAACTAACTGTATGTGGACAGCGCAGGACCGGTCATAATCGAGATCTTTGGGGGAGGCCTTTGTTAAACAGAAAACGTTGAAGTACTTAGTCTCGAACGCACTGCAGTTGCTCTATACTATAGATAGAGCAAATAGTAGAGCTATAAGAAAGTCTGAAATTCTATAGAGATGGATAGAGATTCTATAGGCTCTATAGAATTTGAGACTTTATCTCTTATTGTCGTCGCGTAAAAGTGTTTATGAAGACGTTATGTGTATTCGATCCTAAGCACGACTGTAAAAACAGAAAAATTGAACCAGCAACCTCTGATGTACTGTTTAAATCTGGTGACAAACTAGATCCCAGTAATTTTAGACCAGTGTCAGTTCTCCCCGTGCTTAGCAAGATTTTCGAAAAGATCATACTGAATCAACTGCTTTGTCATTTCAATCTCAAACAACTTCTTCACGATCGTCAGTTCGGATTTACTAAGGGACGATCAACCACCGACGCAGGAGTCATGCTTGTTAAGCATATTTTTGATGCTTGGGAAGCTTCACATGATGCAATAGGCATCTTCATGCTTTGGCATTTGATTGCGTTAATCACGAAACCTTGCTACTCAAATTAAAACATTATGGCGTGAAAGACAGAGCATTCGAATTACTTAAATCTTACCTTGAAAATAGAGTACAAAAAGTTGATATAAATGGAGTTAAATCATCTGGTTCAGCTGTGAAAATGGGGGTGCCCCAGGGCTCAGTTCTGGGTCCTTTTCTTTTTCTTGTATATATAAATGACTTGCCATTTTTAATACAAAACATGTCCAACATAGTATTATTTGCCGATGACACTTCTCTGATTTTTAAAATTAGCAGAAGAGCTTGTGATCTTCCTGAGGTAAACAATACTCTCACACAAGTACTTAACTGGTTCAGCATTAATAATCTAGCATTAAATACAACAAAAACTAAATGTATTAAATTTTGCCTACCAAATGTAAGACATGTAGTTAATAATGTAACTTTAGGTACAGAAAGATTAGAATTTATCAAAAGCACGGTGTTCCTAGGTATAACTATAGACTCATCTCTTCAATGGGGGCCCCACATAGCTTCACTAGCTGGCAGACTAAGCTCGGCCGCCTACGCCGTTAGGAAAATTAGACAATTAACAGATATTGCTACTGCGAGATTAGTCTATTTCAGCTACTTCCACAGCATCATGTCATACGGCATCCTACTGTGGGGTCAAGCGGCAGATATAGAAACCATCTTTATTTTGCAAAAGAGAGCTGTTAGGGCGATCTATAATCTACGTTGTAGAGAATCATTAAGAGAAAAGTTTAAAGAAATTAATATATTAACCGTTGCCAGTCAATACATTTTTGAGAATATTTTGTATGTCCGCAAAAATATATCTCTCTTTTTGAGGCACTGTGATATGAACACAGCTTATGTTACAAGAAACAAAAACAAACTTGTACCACCACAGTTAAGGCTTAGTAAGGTCAGTAAATCATTCACGGGGCAATGTATACGCTTCTACAATAAACTACCAGAAGAAATCTTAAATATGAATGACAGAAAATTTAAGACTCACATTAAACAACAACTTTGTAAGAAAGCTTATTATAAAACAGTCGATTATCTAAATGACAAAGATGCCTGGTGTTAATGTTACTTCAGCCTCGCACAATTTTTACAAAATAATGTTATGTACAAACTTGATTTTAAAAGATGTGTTGCGGAAGTTTGTTGCGCCGCTTCTTCTTCCCAGCTCTATATAACACCTTGGAGGCGGTGGTAGATAAAAAATTGACGTTGTATAAATGTACCTAGTGTACTTACATGCAATAAAATACTTTTGAATTTGAATTTGAATTTGTACGAAACAAACCTGTGAACCACTGGGCCATCGAGGCGTTGAAATTGGTTCAGTTGTCGTTCAAGTTCAGATCGATGGTTCTCCATACCATAACCCGATAGAGCATAGACCATAAATGAAAACGTAAAGAATGTTAACACATACGACTGCAGCGATGAAGTACACTAGCGATAACGCGCAAATTGTTGAAAACAAGCCACTGGAAATAACAGCCACATAAAACACTGTTAATATTCAAGATTGCTGGAGATAAAACCAGGATCTCCGTCTACAGCACTCCTCCGAAATTATAATCAGACAATTCATTGCAAATGTCAAATGTAAGGATAATACTAACGATGAAAAATGAATGACTCTAATGACTTCCTTTTTTATATAAAAGCTAAAAATATTTCATTCGTTTAAGAGGAAATCGAAAATACACTATGAAGCAAAAAATACTGGTTACAGCGCAGTGGTCCAGACGTTCAAAGTCATTTTTTTCAGGGTTTATTACTACATACTATGATTAACTTAAAAATATTTGAATAAAAAACCATTTACTTAAAATATATCATTCTAATTTTAACGATCTGTGTGATCTGCTGGTGGCCTTTTAGTACAGTACTGTATCAAACGCCAGTATGTCCATGTCGCAAGTAACAATTAAAAATGCTTTTTAATGCTATTTTAAATATGGTGCATTACATATTCGTAGTTATATAAGATTATGAGGCCAAAATATTTTTAAAAATACCTAATTGTAAAAAAACAACGTTAAATTCTTGTATACTGCTATGCAGTGGTTAGTTCGGGCGGTGGCAGTAGTTTAAAATCACAATTCACAATATATCTGGAGTCTGGACGCTGTCTGTGAGCTGTGACGCAACCGGCCAGCCAGAGGAATTAGATTTGTTGCTGTCCGCCGGAAACTGGCGTGCCTTTCAATCCTTTTTATTTGCAAACTGGAAGCTCAGAGGTACACTGTGTAGTCCTACTAGTCCTATTCAGGTTTTAGAGACTGCTGTTTCTTCTATTTCCTTTTATTATGGTTCTGTCAATACGAACTAACTCACTTAAAGCAATACTTTTATGTTCATCTCTCGGATAATTCAAAAGTACTGGACTACCTTATTTATGTAGAATTGACTGGCGAAAACAATCTTTTAAAGGAAACGTGATAACAGTTTATCATGCGCTATTCCATCTTTAACTTTGTCATACGCGTTTGATCGTTGTTAGATTTTCCCAAAGGACGGCGGTTTTAGTCTATTCGTCAACATGATCTTATTATTTCTTTTGCGCTAATACATTAACTGGCTGTAGGTACTTACATATTTAATAAGTCAATTGATTTTTAGAGTATTTTATTGTTAATATGATTTCAGCATTACCTACTTCGGTGTTCAAATCGATTGTATGGATCATGATTTTATTATAACCCTTAAAAGTTTGTATACGCAATTAAATTTCATTTATTGAAATCTATAGCATCAAATACTTGGTATCCCGATCCCACCCAACACAATTCACTCATTCATTCACTCTGCCGTTCTTGCTCGTCTTCGAGTATGTACACATGTAGTTTTTGCCCGTTTCCATTAAATGCAGTTAAATTAATTCACAAGACATTTTCTCCAAAAGCTCAATCAACAGCACTGGGCAATCCAAGCAAATGGCCAAAAATGAGGGGTTTTGGTATTTTGCGTTTCTGACATTTTGTGTCAGAACCGCTATGTTCGTACTCATCAATACATCATCATCATTCGTCAATAAATATATTTAATTAACCGTTGCGCAAGTAACAACCAGAATAGCCAACACATTGGGAGCGCGTTTACGATCCTCCGTATTGCGTTATTTATTTCCTTCGCCCTATGAGTGGTTGCCTGCCGTTATTTATGGGTTAATCTTTGATGTTCGCTGCTTTACGAAATGGTTGCTCAGATTACTTTAGAACTATATGAGGATTACAAAGGTTTGTGATAACATCATCGAACACATTATAAATTATCAAATTTAAATAGCAACAAAATTATCTACTTTAATTTCAATCTTGTTTAATGCATAATTAAATAATATTAAAATACCGTTATACATCCAGGAGCCTTTATCACCTAAAGCAATTTCTTCTTGAAGCAATTTGCCTATTATGCAACAAATTCGATTAATATTGTTATGCGAAAATCCACAATGTTTTTTGAATCTGGTACCAGTGATTTACTACATCGAATTTAAACTACTACCAGAACAAAAACTTTGAAATCGATAAATCTATCGTTATCTAAGGAATTAGTGACATTCAGGCTACGACGATCCTTTTACCTTGTTTAAAAATAATAAAAACGTTTTATTACCAAATGAGTATCTGATATCTACATCGGAAATGTGTCAGTTTTCAACTTTTACTATAGCTGAATCGTAAAACGTCCCTCCCACCTCCCCTGGGCCCGCTTGGCCTCATTCCATCCCAGTAAATATACCACCCAGGCCACTGGTGAGGTAGGTATATGCTTTGACAATGAAATTACTCGTATCTTATTTTGATTACTGATTCTCTATCACCCTGCCGACATCCACTGCTTGACATAGGTATTCTTAATGAGCACCACAATACTCGGTTCTAAGTTGTGTGCGGCTCTTTTTGAGGCCGTCGTTGGCCCATCTGGCAGGGGCGTCCCACGCTGAACTACCGGTGTGCGAGTACCTACTGATTATCACCTTATAAATTATTCACTGCTTGATTGCGACCATAAACTAATTATGTTCCACTGTAAAACCAACTTTAAATCGTCAATTAATTATACGATGTGACGGCGAATGACTTCAAAGCGGTTGTTACTTTTCGAGGAGAGTTTGAAAGAAAAATATCATTGGTATACGAGGAAAGCGGAGATTGTAACTTCTGTAATCGCGATCAAAGTAAATTTTACAGCAGTTCCTCGACGTCGGCTGTTCTTGGAAGCGGTTGGGAAATCTGTCAGCATCGAAAAGGTCGGACTCGTTTTGATTTTTCTTTATAATCTTGAGATGTGTTAATTCATGCAATTATACATGTAATTCTTAACCGTTTATTGACCCCTGTGTATTACGTACGCTCCTAAACTAATAGAACCTGCGTACCTATAAGGATATTCGTTCAGCTCTTAACTGCAACCAACTTGGTTGTTAAAGTTGTCAGCAATTGTTTGAATATTAATCTATAAACAGCGAGCTTCCAACGATCGAGCCTTCAGATAATCTGTGAGCCGTAGGTTCTGTTAATAGCAACCGTGGCACCTAATATTATCAACCAATAGAAACAAAATTAGCGATCGGAATGGATTTCAAAACAAATCGTGAATAAAATTAATGCCTAATAAAATTGACCCAAACGAGTGATTCGCCAAAATAGCTGGCAGTTTAACATAAATAAACAATACAATCAAAAGTCTAATTCAAAAGTAATAAAATCAAATACAATCCCAGAAACGAGCCCGGTGAATAAGATCTTACCGATATTGGAACGATAATATCAGATGATAATGGAAAGCAAAAAATTGTGGGCTCAACTTTCAAATGAAATGATTCATTGTTAGAAGTCCGCCCGTCTCCAGGCAAAGCAATTTTCGCTTTTCGCTGCCACCGCTACGAGTCTGGATTTCATTTGCGGTTTGTTTATCAATAACCGGCACAGCTTCTAGACCGGAGATTTAGTCTGGAGCTGCGGACACAATCCAGATATCGCATTCAGATACTCTCGACATCTGTATTACATTTGATAGGTTTTATATAGGTTGAAAATTGCAATTGCAGAGTAGAAATGAAACTTTTGTTTGTACAAAAGTTACACCAAAGCTCTGTTATGGTTATTTAATCTTTATCGCCTCAGCTTGAGAATCGAGATCACCTATAAAATATGAAACAATATTAAATTTTTCTTGTTTCAATTTATTTCTATAATTACTGTCCCTAATCTACTCTTGTCTAGTAATAGTCCTGGCCCGTCAGAGGCAGGAGTCCGTATTCCTGCTCAATCTATTGAATTGCATTGCCACCTTTAACGTCCTCTAGCGAAAGTCTATTGGTCCTCATCTCATATCGGACATCGCTTTATCAAGCCAACGCTTTTTAGGGTCAACCACCTCGTCGTTATCATCGCCTTCCCCCGTCATGTTTTTTACTTTCTCGTTTTTGTAATATTTAAAATTTAATTAAGGTTTTTCCGCGCCTCAAAGACCTCAAAAGAAAATATCTCGTGTGACTAGTTTACTGAACTTCTTACTGATCAGCTTGCTTTTGTTGCACCTTACGTACGTTTCTATGTAGTTTGTACGAACCATTCGTTCGTTAGTCTCTTCAGTCCCGATCCGTAAGGAATTATTAAATAATCTGTGCCCGAACGACCAAAGTATAAATTACTCTTCCAAGTAACATTTAAAATTGCATATTCTATCTCGTGGTTTTAGAGTAAGGATTCGTTAAAATACAGCTGAACACCTTAGAGATAATGCATCTGACATTGAGATCGGTCGAAAATAAATACAATCTCTAATTGAAGAAAAGAAAGACATTAATCTACAAAACCGTCTAAATTGGGTCGCTGAGTTATTAATCGTTGCGAATGGTGATAACTTTCCAAATTTCCTCCCGATCGACAGAGGAACTTTTCATTTGGCTTCGTCGCGAAAAAGACGAGGAGATTCCCTCCGAGAAGATTTGTTAATTCCCTCCCACTCCGACCGTTAAATGGAAGACGTATTTATTTAACAACAAAGTTGATATTCTCTTTATCTTGTCAAGTTTTAATTAGTGACCATGGATCACACTTTTACTAATTTAGTAAGATTATTGTCTCTTCAAGATTCTGTTGTCCTTTTAGAATTAACGCCTTAACATACTTTTAAGAAGTAAATCTTCTAAGGCCCATTCACATAAGTTCCGAAAATTATCCTGTATACTTTTTTTTCTTTGCCGAAATCCATTTCAATTTGTTAAATGTTTAATTAATTTGCTTGTTCTGCGAAATCTTCCGGATTCTTATTCTGAGCGCGGAATGATCAAATTAATTATTGCTCTACGCAAAATGCCCAATACGCAACACGACCACTGAAATTCAAACTTTGAATACGCGGAATGCCTAGTCGTAAAACGAGCAATACGCATAATGAATGACCAAATCAATTACCTACCAATTCATAGATAATATAAATTAGTTGAGGGACAGATCTACATTAACAAGTCCGGAAGGAAAATAAGTTCCCTTTCTTTTTTGACTAATACCTGACTAAGAATAATCTAGTGTTAGAGTCACCCAATGTGTGTTTGTGCATACAGAATTTAGAAAGACATAGGTATTTTAACTCTATTGACTTAGTAGGTTAGGAGGCAATTTATTCTGATTTCTATGATTTTTAATGTTCATCAATTCCTAATAACTATAAAGTCACAGAGTAATAATAGTTGCTAATAGTGTAAAGAGATGGTATCGGTTCATCTTTTTTGCCTTTTCTTATAAAACTATTTGTTTACTTTCACAGCTTGAACATAAAGATTCCAATGCTATATACTTAACCTAATGCCTGTTTTATTGTTCTTAATAGTTTCCTTGCTGTTATTGCATTTTGCCTTGATGGTATGTCAATTTCACTCTTAAATCTTCTTGTTATAGACAATCACTGTACATAAATATTACACGCTCTTCGACTCATAGAACCGATTTCAACGAACATAACAATCTGCAGTGCTAGCTGTTTTCCAATAAATAAGGTATCAGGGTGGCTCGGAATAGTTCGCGGCGGGAACGCGCGCGATTCGCACAGAATTGAGAAGTTAAAGAAAAGTGGGTTCTTAAACCGTCGATATTTCCTTTTGCTCCTCGGGCCAGTTGCCGGATATTGCAGGAATCAGTGTCCGCTATCTTCAGTCGGGATCTATTGCTATTGATACTAGTTCAACTGGTTTTTTATCGGTTGTCTGATGCGTTTAGTGGAAGAATCTGTTTGATATAATTTTTCAATCAAGTTTTTCTTTGGTTTTCATTTTATGTTCGCCTTCCACGTTGAAGTGAAGCATTGCTTGGTGTAAATTTATAAGGGTTCCATTCATTATTTCATCATTATCATTCATCAGATCATTACCAATGTGTATAAATTGCAACATCTACATATCCGAGTTTAAATCGTGCAGTTTTTGAACAAAAAGCTCATGTCGTGACTAAATAATGCCGCGATGTAACGTTTTCTTCGATTACGCGGGCAGTGTCGCGGGACAGAGCTTTCTAAGAGCAGAGTTAAATTAAACAATTTTATTTATTGTGTTTCAACAAAGCAGTCTTCTCTTTTCTTTGTTCTCGCCGTTTCAACTTGAACACAAACAAAGAGCAAATCAACAAGTGAAATTACACATGATCGCTTAATCTCAGACTGAACTATATCATTGTGTGATATCGTTTCTAATGCCACTGTGAGTGAATCGTCTCATACAATATGCCAATTTAATCGTGGTGCGCCATCTATCGAGCCTCACTCTTACTACGCGGCGATACATAGGGAGGGAGGCAACACCCCCTCCCTTCGTACAACCGTCCCCCTACCCTCCCCGCCGTGACGCGCACTACGCTACGTAGACTACGTCCTGTACGCTACGACCCCACGAGGCCGCGCCGCGCCGCGCCGCCGACGTAGATAGGGTTTATTTCGAGAGCAGACTAGTTTACTATTGCCATCGGCATACGTAGTACGGGTGTATCGATGTGCACCGATTTAGATTATTGGCCGCCAGCAGCCCGTCAATGGGTGCCTTTACTATATAAAAGTTTAAACGGTGCATTCACGTTTGTTAGCGTTTCATTCCGTTAACGTAACATCGCGTACTGGGCAGACTATTAATTCCTCTGTGGCATTATTTCACAAAATCGTATCACATAATCCTACTAATATTATTAACGCGAAAGTTTGTAAGGATGTTTGTTGTTACTCTTTCACGCAAAAACTACTATAACATATTTTGATGAAACTTTACAGTTTATTATACGTCAGAATAACATAGGCTTATTACTTAGTTTATTTTTTGCTCGAAAGCTCGCTCATTTATTTTAATTTTTGATAAAAATGATATAAGTTGTTATTTACTTACTCGTATTCAAATTACGAAAAATGTTTGAATGTTATTTGATTCTTACTCAAAGAAATCGAAGTGCTTGTTCCTGACAACTTGCGTTTGAAATAAAACTGAAGCACAAGGCCGCCGCTAACCTGTAAAAGAACCTCCACCTATAACAATAAAGGAGCCGAAGACGTGACGCCTATTCTTAAAAGTGTGACTTTCCTACTTTCGTTTCTACCGTTACGGAATAGGGCACCGAATACGCAGCAACCGGATTGTAAAAGGTATTTTATTACGGAAAGAAATTAAGTGAAACAGAGGCTGAATAACTGGTGGCGGGTTTTACACACTTTGCAATGTCGCAGTGGAGTTAGGTACAGGGAGGGATCTCAAGCTCATTTAGTATTCGTTGCGGGATTTTCGCCGCCCCGTTACGGCTTAGACACTGATAGTTGTAGTAGTGGCATAATATATTTGCAAGAAGCTAGTGTGCTTTTTTTATTTAAATCGTAACTAATTTTATTTAAATAGTTAGAAATTTGGACGTGTCAGATGAAATAAAGCTCGTAATGACGCTCCAGTGTGAACTTCTATGGCACTGATCAGATTATGCACATGATGCCCTGTTTTAGGAATTTGGTGTCCGCATTCGAGTTGTCATTCACGCATAATGTCCTAGAAGCATACGCAGAAGGACTGAATGATGTTAAAATCAAATTTTATTCCATGTAAGCACGCTTAAGAATCTTATACACAGATAAAAATTACACACATCTCTTAAATCGTCGAAATATTCTCAATGTCGCCTACGGACAATATGTCTAAGTTGCAGGTATACTTTTCATTATGTATCAATCAATTCCCAAATCAAATCTAAAAAAAACATAATCGGCAGTGTGTCGTGCACATGGGCCTGTTGCATTAATACTAAGTTTTAAGTTACCACACTGTATCTGCCTGTACTGTGGGAAAATCTTATGGGACAAAAGGAGCGTAAAGGGGGGAGTCATTTCGGAAGGCACAGCCCGCTCGTCGGTTATGTTTTATAGGTACGGTGGGCCACGCGTGTGCGCCTAAGTTAAAGCTTCTTTCAAATAAAAGGAACGTACGCGTGTTGTGGACTGTATACCTAGGTGAGCCGCCTATAAAATGTGTAACGTTATGTGAGGCATTTCTTATAACTATTGGTTTTGTGGCTCGTATTGGATTGGAAGCAAAAACGGTAGGCATTGTTTATGTTATTGATCAGCAATAAATAAATAAAATAAATAAACATCTCTCAGGACCCAAACTAGGATAATCCGGTGTGATGGGTCAAACAACACGAATCCGGATCGGACACAAATCAGTATTATTTCGTTTACCCAGGCAGGACTGTGCGGAGAAGAAATTCGTATTTATTTCAACAATTTTTTGACTATTTTAATTTTACTATGTTGAGGGTTGTTATTTGAGAGCGCTTTTTCGCCAACAAACTAAATGTTTTTGTATGTCTTGTTTTTAAAATTGTAATTTTGGGCAGGTACTTAAATACAAATATCTTTATAATTTTCTTAATAAGTATAAGTATAAAAAACGTTTCTGTTTGAATTTTAAGTTTGATGAGTATAAAAATGTAATAAAGGTTTACTTGACCAGTTAACACAGAAGGTTTTAATAAATAAAATGCAATTTTTAACTCAGCAAAATTTTGGTAAAGAAATAATGTTTGTATTACACACTAGGGTTACAAATTTCTACTTCCTAGGAGGTGTCTATGACATTTTGGTGGTTACTCAGTCGGCATTTTCTGATTAGTCAGGCAGTGAAGTAAATAATTGCAGGTATTTATTATGTATTAAATACAGACAGCCTTTCTTTTTTAAATCCACGAGTACAAATGAAGGCCATGAAATAAAATGTCATCCATAACTTGACCACCTTTAAGGCCTGTCTGTTCTGAAAATCCTGATTGATACTTCTGTTACAGTGATCGTCTCTTTATATCTGTGGCATGCAGAAATCACATACAGTACAGTGTCAACTCGATTAGAGGTAACAGCAATCGAGCCACCGTGGTAGGGGCATCCGCGGAGGTCGTCACTATGCGGGACATGCATTAGGATGCAGCTCGCGTGCGTCCCATCCCCCCCTTCTCTTCCCTCTCCCCTCCTGTCCCCTCCCCCGCTGTACATTTCCGCCGTCCGCTATCATTCGGTTACGCAATGTCCACCGTGTTCCGGCGATTTTCATACCGATCGCCTTTTATGTTATCCTGGTAAATGATAGGGTTGCTGATTGGATAAGTGACTCGACAATGGCTCTTTGTTCAAAGAACGCTTATAAATTCACAACGAGGAATATATAAATTGAGATAATTATATCTATTGAAAGGTTATGCTTATCTATTCTTTTCTATTGATAGACTGCCCTACTTACTGAAGTGGTGATAGTGGACCTCCGATAGTAAGAGACGCCGCTCCTCTGGGTCCTGCGCCTTCTAGTGGCCTCCTAGCACCAGTTGGTTGCCAGGTCCTCTCTACTTCTTCATTCCATCGACAATCCGCCTAATTAGACTTAATACGTTGAAGACCAAGCCAGCTGTTTGCTGTTTTAAATTCTCCAATGACGTCCACACTACAACAATAGTGGAAGGCCACTATTTCTTATTTTGTTCTTTGTCTCCAGCTTGCATCTTCCCGTGTAATTCCATTCTCAAAATATTCCATTCTTAAAATGTTCCATTTGCATTACGTCCCTTATTCCCGTTGAAAAGTTTTCAAAAAGAGAATGCACTAGAATCATTTTAAAATGTGAAAGGAACACTGCGTTTCTATTTGACTATTTGATCAATCTCTTTAAGCTCTAAGCCCCAATATAAAAGGCATAAAAGACGATTCAGAGGAGGACGCCTATCGCCCTCTGAACTCCCTAACAGAAAGTCTTAACTTAATTAATTCATACTCTAGCTTCTCGCAATAGAGTCGAAATTACAGTGACTTTAAGGTGACACTAATTCAAAATGCTCTAACCGAGTTATAAAAGCGATCAAAATTGAGCTCTACGGAATTGTCGTCAGGTCGCGTTTGAGATTGAACTTAAAGATGTTGCGGAATATCCGAAAGTTAATATCGGATGAAATAATGGCGGCTGAAAGCTGACGCCGAGGCGTCACACTTCCCGAGCGTCCGGGTTGAGCGGCTAATTTTTTCTATTTTTTTCCTTTGTCCAAGTTTTCTTCGTGTTGTAGGTGGTATCCCAGTGTGCATTAATCGCCCGCGGCTTTACGAGGATCCATTGACGCAAATCGGAATTTTAAAAATTTACCCCGCGCTTTTACTATGGGGCGGATCTGGCGGGAAAACTCTGGCGTTTTACGAGTACATTTATTATTTAGTTGTATTTCTTGTTTTAGTACAAATGAGACACCTGTTTGTTTAGAAGATCCATTTACTAAAACTCATTTTCAAAGTAACTTCGCACGAAGAATTTTATGGTCAGTATGTAGATCTTCCGCCGGGCGGGTTCAAGAGGGATCGTGTTTACTGATGTTCAAGTGATTTATTGCCCGATCCTGCCGGCGCTTTTCATTCCGGTTTCCACCAACTTTGTTTAAGTTTTTAACGGAATCCCGAGCATCGGCCGGACTCGGAGGCTCGGACCCTTGTTTGTTACACGTGCCGCATTCATTCGGCAAGTTTAAACTTTGTAAGTCATCTCGTGAACGACCTCGCGACCTTTTCCCACGAACAACCCCTCGCTGTTAAATACTATACGCTACCGCCGTTATAAATTCAATTTCAATGCTTAGTCAGTAATCACGTTTCTATTGACCTTGTGCTACCCCCCGCTACGCAATTCACAAGGGGTGCAAGGTGAATTCCGCAAGCATGACAATTCACTAGGTTCGTAGTTTCTGTACGTAGACAAAGAGCATCATTGCTTCCTCATTGCACCCAATGTTGAGGGCTATGATATGATGTTAACCGATCGATCCTACCGCGTCTCTCACACCGACACTCGTTATCTCAGTCCTCACCCGAGGGTCACTGCCAACGTGGCCGAATTAGATACGTGTACCAAATAGCGCTGCGGCCTAAACGGTAGCGCCCTGTTTAATTTTGCAGCGTGATATTAATTTTGGGGTGGTGATTCCGCCGGTTGTATGTCAAACCAACCCCTCTATTGTGAGTGAGCGTTGATTATAACATGGATCGCTTTGTTGTTAATTCGCTAAAATATTTAGCGTTAAACGGTTAAGGTTGGTTATTAAAATTATTGTATTTTAGGCTTTACGCTTTGTATACATTATTATAATTTATTCGAACAAAATCTAACTTCCAAAATTACTGACTGTTTTAAATTTTACAATAACCTGACTTTTTTATTTTTTAAAAAGTCACTATTTATCAATACTGTCTGACAGAAAGCATTTGAATTTATAACATTTTTTCCAATATTGTAATTCCATACGTTCCTAGTTTCTTACCAGAACAAGCTAGCTATTTTCAGTACATAAATTATATTCGACAAGGACAAAAGCTACGTTCAAGAAAAATCTAGTTTTTTTTTGTCCGAAGTATTTTGTTTTATCCAAATTTCTCAAGACATTTTTGTTTGCATCACATTAATCTGTATTTTTTGCAAGATTAACTGAAACATCAAACAAAACGTCAACGTCAATTTCAGAAGTGGAAACCTATTTCCCCATTACAAAAGTTTATCCGAGGCATTGAGAGGAGGCGGGGGGCGGTGAGGTGAAGCGTAGGCGACTCGGCTCGGCTCGCCTTACGTTCTCATCCACATTTAGAAATATGTTTACACTGGAAACCTCTAAAACTATTTGGTTTCGCGAAACTTAACCATTTTGGTCGATTAATTACTTGGGTAGGTACCCACTTATTGTGTTTGTGCGAATTTCATCGACATTCCTCTCGTTTCCATAAAATTTAAGTGCGCAGTTTATGTTATAACTTAATGCTCGCTTTTGCTTTAAAATTGATGTGGACTCGCTTTTCTAGTTTATTGTTTGTCTATTTTGAAAAATCGTTCATATATCGCGAACTAGATCTCACATCGGTAACGCTGCAGCCATTGGGAACACATAACTTTGTACAATTTATAGAGTTGGTCGTGGTTTGGATGATGTTCATTATTGATTGTGTTTCATCAAAATTAACAATACATAAAGAGAAACTTTCAAGTCTCCTGTCTCCAGATTGAGCCTTTATTTGAGCATCATGTCTACTCAAGAAATAAGAACTGACGTCACGGAATCCATCCTTACTTTCAGTCTCCTGCCTGATTCAGGATCGAGCCTTTTTTAGAGTCGCCTGCCTCCAAATGTCCACAGTCAAGATCGACTATTACTTCAAGTCTCCAATCTGCTTCTCTTCAAGTCTTGTCTCCAAAGTCAGAATCGTGCTGTCTCCAGAGTCAGGACAGAGCGGTGGAGTAATGTTGCGACGTCCCCGTCCGTTTCCATGGTCGGGTCAATATTTTGTCCCGTCCACTAGTCGGGAGTTCCCCCTTCGCGCTACATATTGTCGCAGGTTATGACGCTTAAGCGTATTCCATTTATGACAATGGAGTCGTTTGTGTAATAATTTTACAATTCTACGCCTAGAATAGAGATCGCGCAATTACAAAGGTAAGGGTGTAGTCAATTAATTATGCTGTCAGTCGAGTTATCCTTTTATTTATACGAGATAAGGTTTAGAGATAAAGTAGATATCATTAGATAGGCGTTTAGGTGAAGCATGACATTTGTGCCCAACATTGGGCGTGGCACGTAACATACGTGTAGGTATAAAGGAAAATTGAAATAAAAGGAAGTAATAATTTCTAATTTTTCAACGAATGAGAATTCCTACCTGGTAATTTCATTTACATTTGCCTAATAAAAGTGGATCTAGCATTTTTCCGGGCGTGTGGGCAGACCACTCCTGCCTGTCGCAAATTGAGGCTGGCGCCTCGAGAGCCTCTCCAAAGGCCGATCTTCAACCTTCACCTTTGACTATGTTCCCAGAAAATTTGAGCGTAATCGTAAATTAATTAAGAACATAAATATTCAGTAAGATTTAGGCTTATTGGAATAGGAAATGTTTTGTCTCATAATTTTATCGTGGAATGATAATTGCTAAGGTTACCTCGTATAGCTTTATAAGAAGTCTGATGGTAGTAGCCATTTAGATATTTTGTACATTTTGTTTGATACTTTAGATAATTTCACACTGGACATTTTGACCTAGTCATTTCGTATCTTTGGACATTTAAATACCTTTGGCTTGTTAATTTTGTGTTTTAATTCTTTTTTACTTTGGTTGCTATGGACCTGAAGGTTTTCTAAGAATACTTTTTTTTAAGCTGAAGTATTGTTGCAAGCCCAGCAGCGACTGTGAGCGACATTGTTTGTGACATTTGTGCTTCCCTGTACATACAAGGGGTTAGGTTGCAACAGCTTTGTGTTAGGAATTGTAACTTAGAACTATCGATTTATTCTAGGGATTAGGACCCCGTGAAATGTGTTTTCAGTTACCGTTGACATAATGTAATCAATCATTAACAATAAATCATTTTTTTGCACTTAAAAAATATGACACTTTCGTGAAGAAAAGTAACTAACCTTTTCTGCATCTTTGAAGTTTTCTGATCTTTTTCTCGTTCTTTATTGTCGTATTGATATTATTTAATGAATTGTGTTTATAAATAAATTACTATACACATATATAAAGGTTTGTGTGTGTGCGTGGAATAGTTTGGATGTTTAATGCCACTGAAATAGATCGAGTGCCGTCTGTTGCCTCAGCTAGGCTCGGTATTTACTCCGGGAATCTGTAGTCCCATGTTTGCGGGATTCCAGATTACAGTCCCGCGATCGTGATTAATATAGAATGCGTTAGTTTGAATGCAATGAATGTCATCTCTCATTGTTTTATTAATAAAATATTATACAACCGGAATAAAAAAAACTATAATTAGTGGTATGACTGGTATGAAAATCAGATTAAGAAAACGCGCCAAATAATGACCACTCACTTGTGACTTGTACCGATATGATACCGGAGATCGCAAATATCATATCCCTCGATTCCGCAGCATCGTCGAACGAATCCTCACGGAATCCCGGGATTTCGGGACGCCAAGAGTTGGAGGTTGGACACCCTAGTACAGCTTGCTGCCATTTGTGGTGTGCAGCGCAGTGTGCGTTTAACGCCTAATTCGTAGATGAAATATTTAGTCTGTCCGACGCGTACCGGCTAATGGCTGGCTATGCGTTTATTATTGTCTCAATTCTCATGAAACCATGCACTGAGAGCTTCATTTTCAGCAATGATTGTCTCAATTCTTTGGTTTACTTGTCTTCAATTTGTCTTGATTGAGGGCCAGTCGACCGGAGTTTGTTTTAAAAGAGTGGATTTTAGAATAGATTTTACCTTTTAGGCACTAAAAGGTACTTATATTTTAAAGATATTATGATATCTACTATCGAGAGCTTCTGTTTGATGTACTTACATTGAATTTATATTACGTATCCATAATATTTTTTATGCTATGTCCCTTGGGGGTAGGGAGACAGAAGAAAGTGACGCCAAGTACTAATAATTTCGCATTTTCTTTTCATGCAGGCTCGCCTTGTATAATTGGCGACATGAATTTGATTCCAAAGTCCAAACTTGTATAACATTAATGAAGTTCAAGTTCAACAGTATTCTAATTAGCTTCTAATTGGTCATATCCTTGTTATTCTAGCGGTGCATGTAATGGTGCATTTGAGGCGCGTCCGAAAGCCGCCGGTCGGGTCAGTACACTCGCGTGCGTCGGTGCGTCACGACGTCCTCGCTCACTCCTCGCGCCGGAGTGCAGTTGCCCGCGACTGTACCCACGTGGTACTACACTACCGACAAAACAAATATAAACCGACGCCGCCGCGCCGCGCGTTCTCGGAAGAAGCCTTCTGCGCTCAAGTGCACTGATGTATTATTTTATAATCGTTTTATTTAGACGTTTGCGGCGGTAATCGAACACTGAGCGGATGTACCGTCTGTGTACCAACAAACGTTTTTGTTTTCACTCGCCGCGTCCGGTGGCGGAGCGGCGGCGGGACGCGGCGTCCCGTCCTCGCGACGAATCGATGAAATGCAAACATGTTGATGTGCGAACAATCAAACCCCTATTCAACCCCCCCAGCGCGAGTAATAATAATATTATACGGGCCCCGAGCCCGCACGTACGCCATGCACTTAGAGTACGACGAATTCTATGGACCGACCGTTCCCACACATTACAATTTCAATTCAATGGGCTGCAATGATGCACCATTCGTGCGCTGCCTACGCTTTAATAGCGGCCGAGGCTAGACGGTGTGTTTTGCCCGTGAATACGTATCTAATCTAATAAATTCCACAGTGTCATGTTGGTTTGTTTGTGATTAAAAATGTAAGAATGTGGTTGTTTGTTACGTGGTTGGTACTAACTATTGTTTGAAAAAACTAGTGCAGTGAGATTTCATATCCTAAAATTAACATGCAGGATACTTTTTACAGCGGGAAAATAAAGGTTACCGCGGGAAATTTTATAAAAAACAGTGTAGTAGATAGTAAATGCTATAAGGTCATTGTGTTCACCATAATTAATACGTATAATGACGTTTATCGTTTTATCTACCTTAATTTCTAGCATAGACTCACCCTTATGGTCACAGCCAACCTGCCATTAAAGCTGAGACCTTTTTTTCTCTCATTTTAACGAATCGTTAATTGTTTTCGTCCATTGGCCAAAACGGACCCCTTTAGAATTTTTATTATTAAGTATGCATTTATAAAGTGAATAGTTTATTACTATCTGCTCATTATAACTCAACACAGATTTTGATGCAGTGTTGACGGTTAGTAAATATCCCACTCAAGGTAGGTTTAGTGTATAAATCATCAAGCTGCGACGTAAGGAAGCCGAGCAGTAATGATCTTAGTAAAGCTTGTTGCAGAAAATAGATTTTCCTGGACGACTTGAATGGAGTAGGGAGAGGAAGCTAGTCATAAAATGTAAACTATAAATGTCCAAAAACCGTTAATGATTATGGATATTTGTTTATTAGGGTTTCGGGGTACGAAGATAACAATCTAACTTACCTTACCACCTGTTTACTTACCCCTATCTAACGCCTGTTATGAACTTAGTAATTTATTTTAGAACTCGATTTAAATTAACATAGTCGATTAGCAGTCGGAGTTTAAAGGGAACTTAACGAAATGTAAGGAACCCATCGTCTAAGCCAAGTTTACATTTAGGCAATAAGATTATAATAATATAGATTTTCCATTATCGCCTAATAAGTTTACGTATTTATTTCAATCAGTGCTGTATTTATTTGCGGACAGACTAACGTATAAAAAGGCTGGGCTAAAAATCGGAACGTAACTTATTCCGAGGTTGTCGAATTGTGAATATACGCCTTTAGAATCGAGTCCACTATTGTGATGTAAACGCGGCACGAAGCTTAGAGCAACACGGACGCCGGTTCGACCCGGAGCGGAGACGCCGTAGGGCTTTCTTCAGATGCGAAACATCTTGTCAATTATTGCAAAAATCCACGCACACTTGTACACCTGCACGCTGTCGCTATGTAACATAATTGTACATACAAGGTATTTACAAAGAGCGCTAAGTATCGCGATCCTGACACCTCTTTCGCTTCGCCCAGACTATCGTCTTTCTCTTCACCGCTAATGCTCTACAAATGTTTCGAAACACACGCGTCACAAATCTAATAACACATTCATAACCTTTGGCACACATCGATGCATTTCGACGGTTTGTACGCTTTATGCCAGAAAAGCACAATGTCAGATTTGCGGAATATCAGATTTTCAGTATGTCAGATTAGCAAAATGCCAGATTACAATAATGTCAGATTAGCATAATGTCAGATGACACAATGTCAGATGGCAAAATGCCAGATTTGCATAATGTCAGATTAGCAGAATGTCAGATTTGATTTTACATTACACATCACACTGACCAACATACTGACTGACTGGCTGACAGATTGACGGCCAAACATAATAAAACGCATAACTATGAATATAGATGGTCTTGTACTGAGGGCAGAGAGCAACGCTTGACGAGTGAATCGACTCTCCTGTGTTGCTTTATGGCACGACCGATCGATCGCGAGACCGGTCGAGAGACTGCTCTTGCATACAGCTGAGGGGAAGTAGGGACTCCTTGTCACCACCTGTCGGTGTGTAATGGGTTTCGGAAGACGCGGCCGGCGCAGTCGCGGGCGACGCGCGGCGCGAGCGCAGGCGCATCTGCCTATCCTTGGCGCCAAAAGACACGTGCTCTTCAAACCGTTTCAAACAAAGACGTGTTACTTACTACCAGTGTGTCTAGCTCTATTCGCAGTGTTGGTTTAGGCTTTACTGCGACTGAATAGCTTCAGTCTTCTGTTTTTTCTAGATCTTGCTAGAGTTAGCCAGTGTCTTGTATGGGAACTAAATCAGACAACGTGCGTGATGGTTAAGTGAGTTAGTGACATGAACACGTGACAATGTTGGGATTGCTGACGTCTGACTTCGTCTACCAGAACCGTTTGACGTTCCTGCAACAGCTGATTGAGTGTGGGGATGTCCTGCTGGGACAGGAGCTTCTCTATGGTACGTATTACGTACGTTAATTATCAATCGTTGACTGAAGACAATAACGTAAATGAAATTGTGCTCGCTATGTCTGCATGAAAGTATATTGATCATCTCGTCTGTATCAAGAAGTCAAATGACTTACAAAATAATAATTACTGATAAATATGTAATTAACTCATTAGTGTAATGTATCGCATATTTTTCATGAATATTTCACACTAAATGGAGGGCGACTAATAAGTCAAATGTCGATGGTGAAAAGTCCTAAGTGGACGATAATATAAGTACGGGATTAGGGAATTATAATCTGCTATAACACCGCAGTGCAGTCACTTTATTTGAATGTTCACATTTTAGACACTTGAATACGTTTTATTTGCATTTAAAACCCAATGTGAATGTCAATAAGAAAAAGAATCCGCACGCATCGGCCGCCATGGACGGCGCTGTGCGCGCGCGCCGGCGGGCTGCCGGCGCGCGATCCTCGATCGCATCTTATTTATCGTCGCATTGTCTCCCTCGCTCCACGACATAAATATTAATTAACGTTTAGCGTCGAGCGAGGTAATACAGGCGCCTCATTATTTTATATGAAGTTATTAATGTCGGTACCTATACGTGTTACTGAATAGCCTTGCGAGACCGCCAACGAAGGAAGGCCTAAGTCCAACGTTGGATGTAGCGTTGTGAATTTTAACCTTGTAGCATAAAGCTTCAGCCTTTTTTAAAGATT
Source organism: Metalampra italica (assembly GCA_949699065.1). Taxonomy (NCBI): domain Eukaryota; kingdom Metazoa; phylum Arthropoda; class Insecta; order Lepidoptera; family Oecophoridae; genus Metalampra; species Metalampra italica. Next base: position 5,608,295 of record OX452989.1, read on the forward strand.
TTTGTACAGCTGTCGGTGTCACCTCGCTAATGAACGGCCTATTAAAAAGACTGAATGTTGTGTACACGGGCCGCATAACGTCTTAAGAGCTCTCAAGCTCCGAGGCTTTAAAGCTTTTCACGACACTAACTGTATGTCAATAGGCCGACGGTTTTTCTTTTGCAGAATGAAGAGGCAAACGAGCAGACAGATAGCCTACCTGATAGTATATGGCTAATGTCGTATTTAGACTCGAATAGTATTATGACTTCATTGAAATGTACATACATACATATCTTCACGCTATGTCCCTGGCGGGGTAGACAGAAAGACCGGAGCGCCAAGTGTCGCGATCCTGACACACCTCTTTCGCTTCGCTCAGTCTCATCATTGTCTTCACACACGCTCGCCGCGGGACGCGAGTGCTCTTTACGTGTCCGTCTGTGAGCTACTGCTCTATCTGATCGTCATATGTCAGTCTAGTTCGTCCCCCCCGGCTCCTAGCAAAATGAAATGAAACTAGTAATCCTACTAATATTATAAAGGCGAAAGTTTGTGAGGATGTTTGTTACTCTTTCACGCAAAAAGTACGGAACCAATTTTTGATGAAACTTGGTACAGTGATAGCTTATATCCTGGAGTAACATATAGGCTACTTTTTAACGCGGACAAAGTCGCGGGGCGTCCGCTAATACCCCCTAAGTAACAAAACACCTACATAGAGGGCGCTGTTTCACAATGTACACGAGAAAAACTTTTCTACGCGGGCGAAGCGAATTACATATTATTTCTCTTGTAACAAAAACTTTTAATTTCTTTGTAGCCAGTAAACTAAAGTGCAACTTAAACAGCCAGTTGGCCAGCGCACGACCCTTTACTCATGTCTTATTGCACATTAAATATCTACGATGAAAAGTTTTAACACTTTGTTCCTCGAACGCTCCATTATTTTACCTGTAACACAATATACACTTCCGTACACAGCATATGTCCGCCGCCACTTGGCTGCCTTAAAAAACAGCGCAGGGCCCGTAACGGATGTCAAATGTACACGCAAGCTGTCTACTAGCCCACAGAACAGTAATAGCAGTGGAACTAAATGTTGGAGATTTATTACGAGAAACACCATAAATACTGGTTAAAAAACAACGAGGCATAATATAAACATTTCAATGCCAGTCGTACTTTAGTTTGTTCGTGGCGCAATAAACGCTTGTTTAAGGTTTATAACAAAGAAATTGTAATAGAGGGTACGTCAGCTATTTTCCAACCCTTTGCGCAAGCAAGGGCAACTTTTGAGGACTCCGCGTAGGTAGAGTACCTTTTCTATTATATTCGGTAAAAAAAACAAAGGTTCCAGTTTATGAGTACAAAGGAGAGTACGCTTGACCGAACGGCAATTTATTATTGTTCACATGGTATGCTCACCCGGGCTATTCCTATCTGCTCAGCGGCCTGATCGCGCTGGCGTATCTCATCAGCAACTTGTCGAAATCAGGCAGTCAACCTTTTATAAGTTCCAGAGTAGAATTAAAAACAATGTAGATTATACCTTGAAATTTTATTCCAAACATACCTAACGAAATTACGTCTACTTTAATTAGGTCAAATGACCAACGATTAGGTAATCCAAATCAAAAAATAAAGAACCTGAATTCGTGATCAGTTTTAAAAATATAGGTAAATATTTAGTTTTGTGAGTATCGTGGGAATGTCGGCACAAGGGTCATAAATCCTTCCTATTATTGATTGAATGGGAAAACCTCTAATAAAATTGCGTGATTGCCATGATCGGCACTGTCAGTGACCAAATGGGAAACGCCCGCTCGCCCAGTGTCGTCCGTCATGCGTGTCACTCTTTTGTGTGTGATTCGTAACGCAACGTAACATTTCTTGTAATTTAGTTCAGAGACACACCATGGCATATCTTTGTACATTAAAATAACTTTTATAAATTTCATCGTTATTTATTAAGGCGTTGCTGTTGACGACTCTGGACTTTAATGCAGGGTCTTGGTAAAGTCCCTGTCCTCTTACATATTTCTGCCACAAACAAGCATTGATGTGAAATGTGGTGAGAAGGCGAGACATTACAACCGATTCCGAAGAGCACATCCTAAAGCCAAGTATCGAAGTAGCCAATCCCCACACCCAGTCTTCCTGCCGAAGGGAGAGACCAGACTATATAGTTTTTTTTTGTTGTTAAGTAGTATTGGATAAATTGAAAACAAGAACGGCGCAAAATCACCCGTAGGACGACCACGTGCCGTTTAAAAATACAAAACAAGACAACAGCGCGTGTACAGCGGGTCGTTTACTTGCAATTTGGAATCGCAACTGTACCATTATGACGTCAGCGGAAAGCTATCTGTCTCCATTTGATATGGTTGTTTTCCAATAAAATTGAGATCTGTTTTCGAAGATTTTGCCAATGGTTTATTTATGAGGTTTTATACAATATTTTTACGACAAGAGAAATCGAGAAATCATCGTCAATGGCTGCCTGGAAGAAAACGCAAAAACTTTGGTTAACTGGCATTGCCAAGTCTTTCCTTAGGTAATAGTAATGTCAATCAATCAAATTAATCAATAATTAATTTTATATAGTAACAAAATCTGCAAGTCATTTTTCTTTTAACTAAAACAGGACCAAGTTAAATTAGAAAGGAAAATTAAATTAAAATAAAATTGAAATGATTGAAATCATTAAATTAACATTATTGTCTGTGGTGTAAATAGTGTTAGATTTGTATTACTAATAATGCCAGATTGATAGTAATTCCAAATCCAAGAGGCATACCATGGCAAGTCGAACGGGCATGATTTTATAGCTTTTGATAATGTAGGGCATGGTTAATAAAACATCGCAGCGGAGGCGGTGTGGCGAGATTGAAATTATTGCACAAGAAATAAAAATTGATTTTTAACTAACTAGTTAAAGCTAAAATTAAATGTTTCGAGACTTTTTGTCAATTATTTTTAGAGGCATTAATTGAATACTAAAAATACTTCGATGCTGATGGTCCATGCTTTTTTACGGTCTGTTTTATCTACTTATATTATTTATTTTTAACAAAAAGCGAGGTTACCAGTACAATACTAATTAATTGTATAATCAGTTTTCAATTTTGTTTTTTTTGTACAATAAATGAATATTTCACAAAAATAGGACAGTTCACAAATTCAAGTTCCAGACCGAGATCATCTTGTACAAATTGTACCAGTTGTGTCCTCAGTTTAATGTAGGCAATAAAGTATTCTATGCATCAGACAAAACATGTTGTCAATGCCCAATGTTGGGCACAGAAACCTACTCCCATTACGGATTGGTGGACTTCATTAGGTATATTATTAATTATTATTAATCTTATAATATCCAGAGATTTTGATTTTCCTCGCAATTGTTTTCTTTATGAAAATCTTGTGGAATAAGATTTATTATCTTATTCCACAAGATTTTCAGTTCAGAAGAGCTAATACATTCTTATTTAGTTCAGAAGAGCTAATACAGTCCCGGTACTTTGAGCCTGGCTGGATGAGGTTAGCGCAGGACCGGTCGTCGTGGAGATCTTTGGGGGAGGCCTTTGTCCAGCAGTGGACGTCTACAGGCTGATATAATGATGACTTTGAGCCTTAAGCGAGAGCACTTTGATTAAGCGACTATTATGTACCTTGCTCTTATTTCGGAGTTTAAGTCGCACAATTACGTAGGTAAGTGGCTATAATGTCTAGACATTTAGGGTTGAAGGCGCAGATTAACTTTGTAAATCAGTCGGCAACGATTTTGGGCAAAAGGACCGTTTGTTTGTCTGGGTCCGAGCGAGTCCCTGCGACCCTTGGGTTCGCCGACCTCAAGGGCGAAAGACTAAATCGGTCACCGCATTGTGCGAACACCTTTATATTCGCCACGTGCGACGTCTAGGTTGCCTTTTTCAATAGCTACTTACCTCTATTTGATAGACGTCTTATTTATCAAGTATGGGATTTTTTTCGGGGATTCCTCACCGTGAGTCTGAAATATATGTATGTGAAATGATTCGCTGAATTTGATTTAGACGAAAGTTAAGTAGATTTTTTCACAGAAACCTTATTTTGAGTTTGCTGTGGTCGCTTCACTCGTTGCGTATAGCGACCTGAGTAATCTGTATTATTAGTCTGATCACGTTGAATGTAAGAATCATAATGTGGAATTTGTAAATATGAAAAACAATTAAAAAGTATTCTCATCATCAACAGCCTATTAATGTCCCCACTGCTGGGGCTCAGGCCTATCCTCTCAAAAGTATTCTATACTAATACAATTTACAAATTACTAGATTAAAAATCTCAGGGTTTTTCTATTCCATATAAATATGATGTCTATTCAAAGTACCTAACACTAATAGAAAAATGTAATTTAAGTCAACGTTACGGGCCTGTAGCGATTTTCCTTTACAAATCAAAATATTTCATTTAAATACACCTTTTACTCTCAATAGTGTACCTACTCGTACTTAATAACTTCAAAGTGTATCCCATATGCGGTAAGGCACAAATATTTGGACGCTTCAATTTCCAAACTTGATAGCTGTGAGTTCGGTGGCAGAGGGCATCGTCCGGGAACCGAACCCGCTACTAAACCATTGTGCCGTATGCGTAATGTTTACATTGCCGCTCTACGCCTAAGTAAACATGTGGCCCTTTCTCACATGCTTAATGTAGTTAAGGGCCGGTGCTAACTTACTATTTATACGTGCTTCTATTAATGAGTGTCACTATCTTTTTACTTTTTACCGAATTTTTATTTCAATTCCCCTTCTTTCCCATTTTTTTTCATTTCCTGATCCCGTTTCTTCTCTATCGATTGTTTTCCATTCCTTTGTTTTATTTTCCAGTCCCAAATTTTCTTAACCTTTTTTGTGTGAGTGATTCTTATGTCGCAGCCTACTGGTTAAATCAGCCAGTTCATTGGACGGCTAACTCGTTCGTCAAACTAGAAAATAGTTCTTTATATTATATAGAATATAGAAGGTAGTCTGTACTTACAAGATTTCCCCAAAAATTAAATATATTTAAAAATGAAATCCTTAAAAATTGTTAATTAGGTTGCCCTAATAATTAGAATGGACAGGTAGGAATTATATGCGGCGATCAATAACTACATATACAGGTAACCTAATTAATGTCGCCCATATAGATGTCAATACCAATAACCTTTAAAAACTGTTGTCGCCTTAAGGCGGACAATGCGTACGTATACAGTCGGCTGCGAAAGTGTTTGAAAGCTTTCGAATCTTATTATAACTACACCAAACTTAACCTTAAACAGGGTGCGACAGAACGACATCCCCGAAACACTTTCCCGAAAGAGTTATATAGACATGAGCAATCTTTGTATATAGGGTTGATTTTTAAAATTACATTTAATTTACCTTTTAATCGTTTAATTTTATTAGTTTTAAATTTTTTGTCATTTTATTAATCGTTACTTGGTCTGTTGGCATTTATGTTTGGCCTTAGTTTGATTGTTGGTATTGGTAGCTTTTTCATTTTGACATATGGGCTACGTGCGCGCCCCTAGCGTCAAAATTTTGAAGTTGCCTAAGGAGAGACTACGCTTGAAAAGTGTGGCGACGTTGTTGCACTAACGTTACTTTTTGAAATGTCTTCATTTACGAACTGTCAAACTACTGAAATAGTTTGTATTTTCGGCCGCTTTGGGCGCTGCTCTGGTGAGAATTTTGCGTCGCTACATTTGCTATCGACTGTACAGTGTAAGACTAATGATCACGCGCCGCGGTCGCGGTCCCCGCATCACCATCGCCGAGTGGCCGGCTCTGGTTCACAGAACACATTACCATACTCGAGTTAGCATAGGCCAAACGCGTGTGAGCGACAGTCGAGGATCATATTATTTATTCTGTGGTCGGTGCGGCCGGCCTACAAAACTTCGACTTAAAAGCATAGATAGAGTTAACGCAAGAACGCCACACTTGTCATTCTCAAGCATTATCTCTGGGTATTGAAATCTGTTTTAAGATAGAATTAAAAAAAAACAACAACAGTTTAGGATTGTATACCGAACGCCCGTATCCAACCAGCCACTACAGACTGCTTGTTAGCCGCCGACTGCCAAGTGCCACGTTTAAAAAGTCGATAGTCTGCGCTAGACCTTACGTCTCACCATACCGGAGTCGGTTTAGTTCTCACACCGAACCGCAGTTGAGTACAGAGCGGCCAGCTGCCGCGTGAGAAACACAATCGACATTTTTATGTGTACTTTGTAAGTGCGTAAAGACTTGTAGATAATTAATTTACTTTGAACTTTTAAAATTTATAACTGATCCGACGCAGAAGTAAGGTTACCTACCGACATAGCCGAAACGATTCGCAAGCTGAAGTGGCAGTATGCAGGTCACATCTGTCGCAGAACCAGGGGCTGACGAGTCACAGACTGGGTACCCGGGTTTTTATTTAGAGAATTATGAATCTAGTTTAAAAAATAAAATATTTTTTCTTTACGAAAATAGAGCAAAGTAAAGCGTAGTTTTAATTCAACATTTTGAGAATTCTACATTTTGAGATTCAATATTTTGAGAACCCAACATTTCGAGAATTCAACATTATGTTCCGGAAGGCGCGCAGCGTGGTACGCCCCTAGGTGGACCGGCGACCTAAAGAAGGTGGCCGGAAGCGGCTGGATGCGGAAGACCGGGTGTGGTGGCGTTCATTGGGAAGGCCTTTCTACAGCGGTGAACGTTAAAAGGCTGATATAATGATGATAAATTAAACGTTGTTAATATACATAAATGCCGTAGGTGTCGCAATACTGTATATTTATACATATAGGTGCATACCAAAGGACCTATCTAAGCAACAAAATTAATCAACAAACAACTTTTATGTCTTTGAAACATTAAGCTACGATTAACCGGAGGGGAAAATAAATGATTTTAATGAAACAACTCAGGGAACACGTTCCGCAGTTTTCTGATATATAAAAAAATCGCTTTGTGCATGTAAATTATGTGATCAGTGACAACTTTAATACAACCCCAATAGGGGTTGACAACCATAGCCTTAGAGTATACATTAGCTAGCGATTCGTAAAAATTCTATGGCCTTAGAGTATACATAAGTATACTCTAAGGCCATAGAATTTTTACGAATCGCAAGTTCAGACTGATAGTATGGCTAATAATTTAAGTCAGTTTTGTTCAATGCGAATAACTGTCAAAAATAAGATAAAAGGTGTGAGAGACAAACATGCGATTGTAAAGATTAGAAAATCTAAATAAATATGTTAGGTAGCGAGATATAATTTTACATTTGTTAATGTGGTCTCGTTACCCAATATTCCCGCCGGAATATGTTGTGAACTCCTCAACTTAAATACATTGCAGTGTTAATTGGACATTTACGAGCTCTCTTCGGGGGCTCTTAGCGCCAGATACTAAGCACAAGTGCATTTAGCCTCCATTGATGACAAAATTAACACCCTTTACGATACAATGTATCTGTGCAGTACAGGTGACTGGAAATTTGACCTATTCCTTTATAGGGGTTATACTTGAGGTCATTTGCAACAAGTTAACCTCTATTAAGTAGGGATCGAAATTGAGTGGTTTCCTAGAATTTTTTTAAAAGTTTATTTTGGCATGAATTGATCATTCATTTATCAATTTAAAAAGAAGTATTAATTGTGTGCCCAGAATTGTGTTACTATTAAAAGTTTCTCATAAGATGTCAATTAAATAATTAAAACCCCCGAAACTAGGAATCACTTAATTTCGACCCCTGTCGATACCCGGTTAACTTAATCCAAATGACCTCAGACAAGGAATATGTTGAATTTTTAGTCACTCTATATGTCCAATGTCATTATTTCATTAACCATTTTGTTTTCTATTGTTTTCAGGTCTAGACAACCGGATATCGAACTCAAGAAATTCAGTATCGCCGTGAGTATTGAACGTTTTATTTGTTATTTAATGAAATGAGCAATGCTCACGCGTTTCGTACGACGTTTTTCAACACACCTGCGTGGAAATAAAAATCTATTTTTAGACAAATTAATATTTGTGAAAAATGGCACGCAATTTTTTTTTCATGCACCGTGCCTGGGGTTGAGTAAGCTATGGGCGCGCACGAAGGAGATACACTGACGAAGCCGCCGAACAGCACAATATTAAAAAATATAATAAATTTAATGTTTATGCAACTTGTACGCTTCAGGTCTGCTCCGGCCATTAAGAACTATAAGCTGTGCGAGTGGTCCATTTTATTTAATCTGTGCTTTTGTGGTTGCAGGGTGAACAAGGACCTGACGCTCTCCGAGAGCGATGACGAGGTCGCCGCCACCACCACCAGGCTAGAGCCGTGAGTCCACCTATTTGCCTATATACAAACAGTCGTTAGCTTACGCATGCAAAAATCCCTGCGCGCCCACAAGGGCCAAAAGGAAACTGACGAGAAGCTTGAGAAGTGACAAGTGTGACGTTCGTGCTCTTGTATTTACAAAGTTGTCTTAGGCGCGGGCCCAGTGGGTGGGTGACCATGACCCCCCAAAATGCCTATAATAAGGGCGTGTTCCTCGTGGCCAAACTTGATTCCCAAACTAGTTTGGCCATAGGGAAACTTAATTCCTCGTAGCCAAACTACAAGTAATAACACACTGTATATACATGCCCTTTTATCGCCTCTAACGAAACTGTAACTACGAATGTAGAGTTTGGCTACGCGGAATTATGTTTCCTTATGGCCAAACTACCTAGGCAACCAATTTTGGATGTGAGGCATCTTAATTCTACGAGGCATTAAGTTTCCTCATGGCCAAGATGCGATAAAAGGCCATGTATATACAGTGTGTTATTACTTGTAGTTTGGCTATGAGGAATTAAGTTTCCCTATGGCCAAACTAGTTTGCCGATCAAGTTTGTGTGCAGAAAATGTTAACAATAATAATTATAATGTTAAAATTGCTGGGCCCGCACCTGAGTTGTCTCCCAACTAGCAAAAAGCAATTAAATGTAGTTGTATATCATGGTATGAGCAGTCTTAGTCCATGACAGTGACTGTTCCTAGCGGCAATTGAACCCACGACCTCAGGCTCTCGAGGCTACCAAACCACAGAATAAATAACAGTAACACGCCATCGCGATCATATAAGTACTAATTTGATAGTAACAAGAAAACACCCGCTGCGTTTATATCGACGGCATGAGATTGTATTATAGGAAAGTTACGTTTGCTCAATAAAGTTACGATCACTGGACAAGACTAGGGCAGATACACGTGTCGACGTTGCACGCGCCCAGATATGTTGGTTATTTATTTATAAGCTATATGCCCGGCCATGGCAGTATACTTGAGAGGGATCTACAAGTTTATTCCAACATGACTTTTAAATTCTTTATTTTCGGAAGATGAGTGAGATGGGCATTTGAAAACTTTGTTTCTCCATGCGTTAATTTGTATTGAGATATAAGTACAGATGTGTTTTATTTTATTATTCTTATTATTTATTTATTAATCATAATAAAAATACACTATAAAAATAAAATTAGTACAGATGGTTATTGATAATGATATCCAATGGTCATCTGTGAAATTGGGATCTTACTAAAGTTATCACTTAAGACCGGAACACACCGGATGCTTACACGTGCACGTACGCATTCTAGCACAAACCCACTGTCAGCTCGAATGCGCGTGCGCACGATTCGGTGTGCTCCAGCCTTTAAACTCGGCCCTTTGCCGCCGTTTCTAGGCCGTTGCAATTTCGAACCACCACACCTTGGTGGAACTAACTAATAACTGTTTGTCCACAGCATCCTGTCGCCGATCGGGTCGGGTGGCAGCCCGAGTTCCGGCAGCGAGTCGTCGCAGGGCTCCGAGTCCGAGTCGGAGTCGTCGTCCGCCGAGTCGTCGGGCCCGGCGGCGCCGCCCCCCGCCGCCGCCGCCGCCGCCCCGCCGGCGCCCGCGCCCGCGCCCGCGCCGCCGCCCGCGCGCCGCTCCTCCTGGAGCCTCTCCAACTTCGCCCCGCCGCCCGCGCACCCCCCCGACCAGCCCTACGACTCCGCCAAGGAGCTGCGCAATGCGCTCGCAGACGTCAAGGGCAAGCCGGTGAGTTCGGGGTTGCTTGAGAATCAATGTGGTCCCGTATGGCTGGACTGAATGAAAGTGCCATCATTAAAATGGATTTAGATCTGGGGGCCAATCGCGCTAATTCTGAACGATATTACCAAATCCAAATCATAACCCAAAACGTTATGCTGCATGTACACGTTTGGCAAACCTTTACAAACGTGTGCCAAACCCTGCTCCACACGTTTGCGTTTGCCGAGGTTTGCCAAATGTGTAGATTTTTGGTTTAGGTTTGGATTTGGTAATATCGTTCAGTATTCTGTGACCGTTATCGTGAAAGCAAGTTTCTGCTGTGTAAAGGGTCAGTCCTTATATACGACGCCATCCTCTAACGCCCATGGCATAGTACTAGCAGACGCCCCGCGGCTTCGCCTGCTTAAAAAAGTATCATAATATATTCCAGGGAATAAGCTACCCTGTACCGAGTTTGAGAGAGAATGCTCGAAGCGTAGTAGCGTAATTGAGCAACAAACATCCACTCGCATTTATATAGTAGTGGATTGGGTTAAATTATTTGAATCCAATCAAATATCTGTTGTAACAAAACCATCTGATGTGTTTTTAATTCCGTGTTGAGATGCATGCACAATTGCACATAATGTAAACCCACATTCCTATATATACAGCGTGACTTCAAATTGGTAATACAAAACACTTAATTGTGGCTCAGTTATTGACAAATAGTATAATACGTCAACTCAGTTGTTAAAATTAGCTGGCTTTAATTATAGTTAATTTTCTAATAAAAAGTCCCGAAGTGTGGTTACCCCACTCTAACTGCCATACTGTCACTCGATGTTATCAATGTCAGTTATTAATTATCGATATCGATAAAAGAGACACCATCTTTTGCATAAAAAATGGGATAATTTCAAACTTTAAAAAATATACTTTTGATCATTTTAAAAGCATGAGACTTAGGGCCTCTTACACCGCTTGCTGATAAAGTCCCAGATACCCTATCTGCAGGTTATCTGACAGATAGCCTGTTTTTTTGTTTCACAGGTATCTGATTGCATATATCTTATATAGTTTATCACACAGATTTATCTGATAGATTAGTTTATCACTAAGATTACTATCTGTAACAATATCAGGAAGTGGTGAAAGAAGCCCTTAGTGGAGGGGCTTAGTTTAGGGAAGATGTGTGTAAAACATTGATTTTGTATTACCAATTTGAAGTCACCCTGTATATTATGCTAAGTAATCACGGGACGCGTCCAATCGCCCTCTCAGGTGTCACGTTGCATTTGTATAAACACTTCTCCTTACTCGGGAACTGAGTAAGCATTTCTGATTTGTACACTTGATGCTCCATTGCCACTGTGATCTTGAACCTTGACACATTAAATTCGCTTTGTGACTTCACAGTAACGCTTTTTATAAATCTTCAATTCACCTCATTGTTTTGTCTCAAATAAATAATGAACACTATTTTGGAGCTATACGCGAATCTTCTAAACGGCATGTTAAACGACACGGGCAACGTACAACAGAAATGGATTAATTTGGCTCTATTAAAGTGCTATTTGAGAAGTGGTCTCGACAATTTCGAAAGCCGCTTGAGAAGTTTACCCGAGGAGGAGAGGAACACGGTTCTGACAAAGTTTGCGCGCCTGAAGGACTTGCTTTGGCAGAGTGTCGGCGCCGCGCATGGCAAGATCCTTTCAAAGTCTGCCGTGTGTGAGGTTAGTTTGACAGCATCCCAGTTTCGTATCTATCATATTCTTAAAGAGCGGACTGTTGAGGGCATTCATGTCAACTTTGTAACTGCACCGCGTTAATAATGTAACTAACTCCGTATATTAATACGGAGTATTTAGATACCTAATAAAAATGACATTCTTAATATAATTTGTTAGGTTTGATATCGAACAAAATCTATGACAGACAACTAATATGTACCTATAGGTCATTGGCGGTGAAAAGGCGAAAGGCAAAAAATATATCTGAGTACGCTCAATCTTAAAATGGTGCCATTTGATGAGTTTTAAGGAGTAATTGGAAGTCAGTGGAAGTGGCACTTGCTGAATAGGAGATAACAGGGTGGAACAGAAAAAGTGTGACCGGAGAATTTTCCTTTTGAAAAAATCCACTGATATAGGTACTATGACTGACCGTCCATATAGAGTGTGTTCTCCTTGTTGCAGAGCCCTATCTCGGAGCTGTCTGATTCGGAGGCGTCGTCCCCGTCGCCGGGCGGCCGCCGGCGCCGCCCGACCGCGCCCGTGCCCCCGGCCGCGCTCTCCAGCGACGAGGACTCGCGCCCACACCACACGGTGAGACCACCCACCCTCCACCGCCGGCCGGCATCCGACCATTTTGTGCCAAGCAACGGCGGGCCGCTCAACCTCATATTTAACTTTATGATGTGTATCATTTACTGGTGAAGTGCAGCGCTTGTTTGGCGGCAACCATGGCCATGGTGGAATAATTCTCATAATAAAATAACCCGAGTTCGGTTCAGGCACGAGTGGTGTATGGTTTCGCTAAGCGTTGTCTGTCTGCCTGATCTTCCAAAGGACTAGTGTTTTCCTATGAGACTGGCATGGACATCAATAATCCAAAGCCTCGTTAAAAAAAAAGGAAAAACTCATATTACATTTCTTCACTTCGGTCAGTGCCAGCCGCTTTGCGCAGAACGTCATTCCACGCCTAATCGTGCCACCATCAACAGGCCTTATATTTGTATACGTCTCACTGTGCAACACAGTTCGATGGTTCATATATGTGATTGTTGTTGGTTATTCCAGACGTCCCCCCGCCTACCATCGTCAGCGGCAACGGCACCGCAGAAGCGCGGGCGGCCGCCGAAGAAGAGCGCGACGGAACCGCCGAAGAAGAAGCGCGGGCGGCCGCGCAAGCTGCGGCCCGAGTCGCCGGCCGAGCGTGGTGAGCGGGGCGAGCGAGGCGAGCGGCGGGAGCGTACCGCTCCGCCCGATAGCGACGCCGAGCCTGAGCCCGCCGCGCCCGCGCCCGCCCCCGCGCCCGCGCCGCCGCACCCGCCTGCGCCAGCGCATCATGCTCTGCAGGACACCAAGACTCATATCTTCCGCAAGGTACTTGGTCGTTGATGCTTGAACACACATATTGGAGGTAGTCATTGAGTCTTGAACTAAGTTTTTTTTACATTTTTCTGCAGTATAAATACCATAAGTATATAATAAAATGTTTGTATACTTAGTCACTTTTCTAATCGCTTTATTCAGGTATTCACACCGAAAAAGGGTGACGAAGGCGGCGGCAAGGGAGGCAAAGGTGGCAAAGGGAAAGGCGGCAAGGGGAAAGGTCAAGTGACAATCATCGAGGTGACCGCGCCTGAGTCCGGCGCCGACGACGACGAGCGGCGGCACCGCGACCGCTCCACCGAGCGGCGGAACGAGGAGGCCATCGCCAGGGTGTCGCCGCCGCACCAGCCGGAGGCGGCGCACCGGAGGCGCGACCTGGAGCGCGCCGGCGACAGACAGGAGCGGGGGGCGGCCGTCGAGAGGAGCGACCACCGCCGCGCCGACGACAGGATACCCTCCCGGCCGACCACCGAGCGGACGTCCAACGACCGAATACAGACGGAGCGGACGTCCAACGATCGGATACCCACGGAAAGAACGTCCAACGATCGGATACCCAGCGACCGGTTGTCGGCTAGAATGTCGGCGAGCGATCGGTTATCAACGGACATGTGAATATCAATTTCTTCAACTCTTAATGTTATTTGCGTTATTACTTAAAAGCAAAGTTGTTGACTTGTTGTGTCTATTGTTGCAGGTTAACGTCAGACCGACTCATAAGCGATCGGTTGATGTCGGACCGGCTGACGGCGGACCGGCTGACGGCCGATCGGTTGTCGTCCGACCGGCACGCGAGCGACCGGTCGTCGGACCGGCTGTCGAGCGACCGGTTGTCGTCGGACCGGCTCAGCGGCGATCGGCTGTCGAGCGAGAAGCTGTTACTGAGCGAGAAGCTGTCGCATGAGAAGCTGGAGCGTCTGTCCGGCGAGAAGTTGATGGAGCGCGTGGAGCGCATCCCGGAGCGGTACGTGCGCGCCGAGGCCGACGTGGGCTCCGGCCTCAAGTCCGGCCGCGGCTCCGAGAGGCTCGAGGAAGCTTCCTCTAACGGTAAGGCCTTACTATCTTACTTTGTGATCCGACTAGGGATGAACAATTCCCGTTTTATTCAATGTCATTAATAAAACAGCCATCTAGTCATGAGAGGGTAGGGAAGGAACACTTCTAGGTGGCGCCTTCTTTTAAACTGAGCATTCTCTTGACACGTGTCGTTTACATAATAATAAGCGATTAATACTTGCACTTTATTGGTATTTTCGTAATTTTTGTTGTTTCTTCCGCACTTTTCTTCCCTACATGCGACTATAAGCTGCATTACGCGAGTATCTGCCACGAATAGCACGTGTGACAAAAGCTAACTAGATGCTGACGTGTGTGTGTATTGCAGTGGTGGAGCGTCGGCTGCGCGGGCGCGTGCTGGTGCGCGTGCCGCTGTGCCGGCTGCGCGGCGACACGGTGCGCGCGCTGCAGCGGCCGCCGCCGCGCGCGCCGCCTAAGCGCGACCCCGCGCCCGCCACGCCAGACACGCCCAGACATCACCAACAGGTAACCCATTTTAACATGGCCTTTTTATGCATACCCTAACCTTCTGAGGCAGAAGGCCGAGTGATGTGGGACTCGCACCCACTCCTCGACGCAGATCGAGGGACTACACGGCCACATACTCCGGAGTTCCTCTAACTAGCACCACGCAGCGGCATGGAAACGGTGGTAGATAAAAAATTTACGTTGTATAAATATACTCAGTGTCATCATCGTCATATCACCCGAAAGATGTCCACTGCTGGATCCTCCAAGGAAGGCCTCCCCCAAGGATCTCCACCACGACCGGTCCCGCCACCTTCACCAGATCGTCGGTCCAATATGCAATAAAATATGTTGACTTTGACCTGTTGTATTGTCCAGGGTGGCGAGGTGGCGGCGACGAACCACGAGCGGACGCCGTGCGCCGGCCAGACGCCCATCTACTACTCGTACTTCGAGCGGCTGCCCGCGGACGCGCTCTCCGACGAGGAGAGGGACCACAAGTCAGTATCAAGCACGCTTCACTGATCATACACAATACACTTTATTTGACGCATAAAATCATTGAAATCGATTCACAATCGGTGAAGATATCGCATAACATACACACACAAAAACACATACAGTCGAATTGAGAACATCCTCCTTTTTGAAGTCTTATTTGTTGAAAAATACAGTCAAAGCTAGATGAGTGAGAGTGACAAGACTATGTTACGACCTCACACCCCAGAAAGTAAATGTAACAAAATACAAAATGGACAAAATAAAAAAACCCTTAAATTTACAACCAATATTTCAAACTTTTGGCCAAAAAAGTTGTTAACCTATTAGCAATTTTTACATATCTGTAAGATCAGGGGAAAGAGGGAAGAGACCAGAACTAACAATCTAGAGAGCTTAACTCCAGTCTACTCTGGTCACTAGTCCCTCTTTCCCGCTGTCCCACTTACTGTACACATTTGCAATGATGTTATCTTCGATCAACAACTGTAGTACAGTTTTGATAAGAAAACTGTAACGTTGTAGATATTACCTGAGCGAGGCGAAGCGCGTGCGCACGGCGGCAGAGCGCGAGCAGGAGCCGCTGGCGCGCGTGATGCTGTACCTGGAGTCGGTGCTGTGCTTCGTGCTCACCGGCCGCGTGCTCGAACTGGAACTCGACACCAAGCGCGCCTTCACCATCTACCGCGAGACCATCGAGTACATCAAGTCCATACACTCCATGCCGCAGCGCTTCCGCGCCTCGCCACACTCCACCTTCAGCAAGCTGGACATACTCAGGTGAGCGGGTCACAAATGAAAATGTTAACTGAACTGTTTTATTGTTTGTTTATATGCCGAGTTATCTATCTGTATGTATGAACCTATAGATTATTGTATAGGTTCCTCAATGTCTTCTGACATTGACATCTACCATTTAAATAAAATGGCATTTTTGATCAAAATTTTGCTACAAAATGTCTGATCACTTGTCAACAAAAATCGGATCATTCGTCATCCGCCTATCACCGTCCACTGTAGCATTTAGGTCTTCTTCTATAGGCCGTCCAACTGGCAGGGGGATGTCGTCGGTCTCCTCCACCTACGTGATCATCTGGAAGCATCTGGCACCCCTAACAGTATCAACCTATACGTATTCAATAAACGATGTATTAACGATTTAATTAACGATTAATCCACGAATACGATACAAAAGGGATCAACGCAAGACTGACTAGTATTAAGCTATGCCGAGCTACCTGTTCTGTGTAATTATTATAATAAAGTTAAAAAGTTGTGTATGTGTGTTAGTTGACCGTAGTATTGTTTGGTTCCAGTCTCCGAGTGCAGGCCCTCCTGTATCTGCGGATGTTCAAGATGTACAATCGTGAAGTAAAGGAATACTACAGGATTGTTCAGGAATATCAACAAAAGGTAAACGTTGTATGTATTCACCGTTTTATGTTTTTTTTATTTATTATTATTATTTTATATTGTATATTGTATGTAATATAAGTTCTCTCGCTCGCTCGCTTCCCTCGCTGCAAGGGTTCATGTCAACCTAAACAACCTAACTCACAAACAAAAAAGTTTTTGGAATTTGATGCCAATAGTCAGTAAATTTGTGGTCAAGTCAGTATCTCCAGAAAATGAAGCATTATAAATAAGTATACTAAGTGGATGTGAATTGAACTGAAGAACTGCATTTCAAGATTTTCATATTAACTTGAAGATTTTGATACATTTTAATGCCATTGTGCGGGTATTTTTTCTTCATGACGATGCTTCCAAACTGCCTATTTGATCAGTTGGATATCTATGACGATCTAAAAGTCCTCCATCTATTCTCTCGATGACCGTCATCAGATCACGCCCCGATGAATCCTTCACGGAAAACCATGGCTTTAAAGTGACCTTGTTTGTATGAAAATTATTGCCTGTTTCTAATTATCCGTCCACCTATGTTACTGAGCGGATGTGTATTACAGCCGGCGTGCGCGGAGTCCGTGTCCCCGCTGTCGCCGACGCCGTCCCCGGCGGGCTCGGTGGGGTCAGTGGGCTCGGGCGCGTCGTCGGGGTACTGCTCGCTGGCGCACGCGGTGCCGGCGCACGCGCACCACGCGCTGCTGCAGCTCACCAAGTACTACACGTTCCTGTACGTCGCGCACGAGCTGTGGGAGCAGGCAGACTGCCTCTGCAGGCTCAGGCCCAACCAAGGTACGCACAACACAACACCAAGCTGTATTCACGTGTATAAATGTACCCAGTGTACTCATCAATATATCATCAATCCTACCAGTCCTTCTTACTAATATGATAAAGGCGAAAGTTTGTAAGGATGTCTGTGACTTTGTGAGGATGTTTGTTACTCTTTCACGCTGTAACGGCTGAACGGATTTTGATGAAACTTGGTACAGTGATAACTTATATCCTGCAATAGCATATAGGCTAATTTTACCGCGGTAAACTGTTCCCGCGGGAAAAAAAACTATTCCTCGAGGGCCAAAGCCGCGGCCAACAGCTAGTATACAAATAAATTTGCTGTTCTACTTGCTGTTTCGCGCGGCCTCGACCGCGATTTATAAGTTATTTCTGACTTTAATCTTTTTGTTTGACTCCTAATTGACGCAGCGTGATGTTAAATAGCCTATAACCTTCCTCAATAATTGGGCTATCGAATGCAAAGAGAATTTTTCCAATCCGACGAGTAGTCAAGTTAAACAGCAAGATTCCAATAAACTATTTTGACATTGACTTCACCCACCGTCGTTACCTGATAAATACATTTCGTCCGCAGTGCGAGGTAAACTGCAGTGCAATGGCGTTAACTTATTATATTTATTGACCCAACCGTGTGTTGTTTGTTACAGATCTGTTCATAGCCGTGGACCGCAAGTGCGGGCCTCTGACGCTGTTCTCGACGTTCCGCCACCTAGTGCAGTACGTGCGGCACGCCATATCGCTTCTCAAGAACGCGCCCCGCGAGTGACCGCCCGCCGCCCGCCGCCGCCGCCGCCACCGCCACCTCGCTGCCCTCCGACACACTGGACAAGTATAACGCACATTCGGATCACAATACTCCGAAATGAACCAATGTGGACCGCAATGGACAACAGTGGTCCCCAATGAGCCAACGATCCGACGATAGGTCCGTCCTAAAACTCCGGAATTGGTGAATACGCTTTGGTGACTTCATTTTCAACGAAAACTCGGCTGTTTCGTGACGTTTAGATACAATTTCTTATACAGTTCGATAGTAGCACAGTTTTTGTCTCTTTTCATTTAATGTACTGCAAAGAGACAAATAATGCTACTGCCTTGTTATTAACATACTGTGTCTTGCAAAGTGACCAATTCAAGACACGAGACAGCGATAGTTAAAATGTACCTTTGTTTGACATTAAGAGCAGTCATGTGGCAATTCCGTCACTTGACTTAGTGGTGGGCCGTGTACAGTTGCAATCAATCAATCGAAACGCTAATCGACTTGTGATATAATATGATCGACTTATATTGATGTTTTAACACGATTATTGAAAGAAAGTGTCGCATCCGAAGTAAATATTTAAGTCTAGTACTTAACTTTTTTTTTATCAGTTGTGAGTAAATTTTCTTATTTGTTAATCTAAAATAGAACAAGAGTTTTTGCGTTCTTAAAATTAAATCAACCGCCTTGTTTAGCCTATTACTATCAAGAAATAGATAATAATATTTACAAAAACGAATAGAATTTATTGATATTTAATTTTATCTTCTTTAATATGTATATTGATCCTAAAATACCTCTGACATATGCAGTTGCCTTTTGACAAACTATTTAAATGTGTATTCGATGCAATTCTTTTTTCAGTTCAAATGTTTGTTTGTAGTCTACCGGTAAGGTAAACTGGTAGAGAATGCCTCCGGCATTAAGTTCGCCTTTTGTACATGTGCAATAAAGTATAAATAAATAAGTATTCAATGAGGTGATGATTGTCATTGTAAGAGATTATACAAGACAAAATAACAATAAGCAATTTATACCTGTATTTCCTATCACGCCTGTTTTCAGGCTTTTGTGTAGCAATTGTCGAATCGATTGAATGCCTGCAACTAGATGGCTTCACCACTTACTGTTATATAATAATATGACGATCGCAACATTAATTATTGAGCTGGATTCACAAAGCAAAAATTTGCTTGCCGCGGCGACTTAATTGCCGCCTTAAGTCACTGAATAATATGTCATATTATCCGGCGGAATAGCTAGCTGTCATCCTGCTACATGTAGCAGGCTGATAGTCAAAGAGTTAAGTAACAGTTGCGATGGACAGGTGATTATTAAATTGTAAATTGACGGGAACTTGAGTACCTATGTATAAGATGAATCTAAATGCTGTTCTCTCCTCAAAGTGAAGACCAAAAAATCGAACTAAACTCTGTAAATAAACATCGTTGCCTAGCAACGGAGTGTCGCGGAGTCCACACACTTGTGACGCCCACTCCTACACTGTTAGTGATAGACTAATCATATCTTAAGTGTTTTTCGTTGTAGTCTTCTTTCCCTATCAATGATCAGGATAATATACTGTGGGGATCACATATACGAATTGCTCGTTTTTAAGTGTAATGGGAGTTATACGATGGGATAAAACTTTGATCGCATGAGGGCCAATCGAGTATATTAATAATATCTCACTATGTATGGGATCATTGTAGTTTTCGCAATAATTTTCTGAAATCTATTTCGCGCATATTTTCGCTTTTACCTTCGGGAGTGTGATTGGATGAGAGTTTTAAATTTATTCGTACTTTAAGCAGTTTATTCTGTAGTTTCTTTTATCGTTTAGATCTTTAAATATTTGTGTGGCGGCGATGAGATATACAACATTGACTATAATGACTAAACCACGATATTGAGGTATACAAATTCATCACAGCATGTTTAAGTATTTTGATAAAAAATAAAACGAGAAATGTGTTAAGAATGTTCCTATTGCTTCGAATGTTTACAGAACAATGATAGAGCAAACACAGTTTAGTGTCATGCTTTTTATATTAGGATGATTTTTTAAACATATCAAATAATTTGGGGATAAAATTTATTATTGTAATACGCACGACGGGATAATTTTGTGTTTTAATGTTTACTTAATTTAAAATATACACGATCAAGCGTTACTGGTCTCTGAACTTGAAATGAACGACAATAAAGAGCCTAGATTCGTTTGCATAGTAAAAAAAAAAAAATAGAACAAATCATTGAATAATGAACGAATAATACAAACGATTTATTGTAACAAATTTTTGAATAATTTGTTTGACACACAATGAATAATGAAGAGAATGCAAATATTTTGATTTGAAATGTTTAATGGAGTGCAAACAAAGCAAAGCAGACCTAAATAAAGCTACTAGGTAACAAAACAGCGTAACACCAATATAATTATATTCCTCTCGGTTGTTTAACAAGTTTAAGTTGTGATTGTATATACATAATACTATTATAATATACATTTTGTAATGAAATTGATTAGTGCCACATGTTAGTTTTTGTATGGACGTAGTAGGTGCAGCCACTAGGCGCGGCTAGTGCTGCCAGAGGGTGGACAAGTGTATACATACGGTCAGTTGCCATGGCAACGGGGGCGTGCGGGGGACATCACACGGCTGACAACCAATCAGCTGTTCACGGTGACACGTCAGTTTCACGTGCAACTCGTTATGTTTCCGGCAGTATGTTTTCATTTGTATACACCAAATTCGCGTGCACAACTCATGGACAAAAAATACATCAGTTGTAGTTTTGTTCCCTTCGTCCGCGCACGTAACTAGGGATCGTAACTGGTTGCGATCGAGTTTTTTTTTCCTGTGCGGTCACTTATATAATAATGTATTTATTAATTATATAAGTTACAAAACAGGAAGGAACAAAACATCGGCATTGTGCGTTTGTAACTGAGTTGCCAAGAGAATAAATTCGATCACAGCTAGTTGCGAACCGTAGTTACGTACGCGTACGAAGGGGTTTTGTTTATAGGGAGCGACAAGAGATGCCTTGTACATAGTAAATATTATGTAAGAAATGTGTAGCTTTCATTCTATATTTTAATTTATGTGTAAACTATATTTATAGATAAGCCGACGTGGAGAATTAACATAATAAATGTAAGGATAGGGGACTGTGCATGCGTTGCGTGTCGTGAGGCCTGGCGTGAGTGTCTACTAAATAAGACAATTTATTTTTAAAAATTGGATATTGTAAAGGTTAGAGGAGCTTGCAGCGTTCAGTTTCTAGTATGTAGTTTAGGTGGTGTGCTGCCCGTCGTCGGGCCCGGTCGGGATCCGGTTTATATTACCCTACGCTAGTTACCTGCTATAATAGAGGCCGACATGTAGCCAGCGGATACCTTCTCTACCTAAGCTTATTTATTTCGATTAATCGATCAACTACATCATGTTGACGTCATCTTTAGATTCAATGTTAGAGCAACACGGTATTCGGTTCGTCCTGGAGGAGAGACGCCATAGCGCATTCTTGAGATGCGGTTCCTGTCTTTTATCGGGTCTGTTTAGTTCTACTGAATCGGTTCTACTGATAGAACTATACGGAATCCGCCTAGTTCTAATACATTTCTATCAATAAAACTTAGCGAAATTATCTTCCTAACCTAACCACACGCCCCAACCCAACTAAACTTAAATAACTCACTCATTGGTTACATTTTTCGTAGTCATTTGTTGTTTTCCTATTCGGTAATTATTAAAAAAGAATTTTTTTATACCTAATAGAACTACAAGGAACATGTTCACAGATTGTTAGTAATACCAGTAGAACTAGAAGGATTTATTTTTTGTATAGTTCTATCAGTAAAACTGGTCTAATAGAACTAAACGGAACAGATTGTTCGTGGGCATCCACGCCACAGACGGAAAAGGAACAGTATAACGTCTCGGCAGCGTCCGTGAAATAAATACCTACGCCCGCTCGGTAGACACGCGCGTTAGGGCTGCCTACTGAGCGTCCCGCGCCGACCGCACGTAACCGCGGAGCACTCGCGACTGACCTGGCCCTGGCCGAGGTGTGCTGGGAATTCGAGGCGGTTAGGTATAACTCGCGTTTCGGCCGTTTGTATGAAGACGTTTTACTGTTCCTACTGTGCCCACGCATACATTCACTTCACGCTGTTGGGACACATGTAATATATCGGACAACACATCCATAATCTCTCGATACGGCGTGTGGCCAGGCGGTCTCGTACCTTCGGGTAGAGGGGAACGCCTGAGTATGGCGACTGCCCTCCAGTGTTGCTTTACGGATTTAATGAACCTAAAAACTGGTAGGTACTTACTCTCCGCACAAATTTTGTTTATATTTTTAGTTCGTTGTTTATTTATTGACTTTGTATTTTAATTTTTTGTGTCAGACAAAGCGAAGTTTACTTAAAATGTAATAAAAACAAATTGAATGCTACTTTGTTTGTGGGACACTATTAAAAATGCAATTATCTGGTTTAAAAACCGACTAGGTGTCTTTGCTCCGAGTTTAATTCTCTTACAATGTTTTGGATTGTTTTAAGTTATAAAAAAATATCTCGTTTGGAAACTCGCATCTATGTACTTGATTTTTTTTTGTTATAGTTATTAGATCATTTTTGAGTTAAAGTGTATCATTTTGTTTTGTTACTTATTGATTTAACTTTATGGTTTTTTTCTTCACATTAAATTGAGAGTTAATTAAAAGTGCCCTTTCATACTTACCACACTAAACTCGATCATTTGGGCATTAAGTACTATGAAACCGTTACCTGTGTAATTTTATTTTCAAGTAGGTTACATTATCGATTGTTTTTGCTCTTCAGTTGGTGGTTATTACCTTTGTCAATTTATTGATTATCCGAAACAAAATCCGATGGTATTTTATCTAATAAACTGTGTTAAAATCTCAATCCTAAAATCGAAGCCAAATTAAATTGACAATTATATTAATAAGTTGATGAACAAGTTTGGGCGCTGGTGGGGGTTAGGCGGTTGTTTTAGTAAATTGTAAAATACTGTTTTCTTTTTATATACATAGTAGTGTCTTGTGTTAATAGCATGTATAATTTGTTTTTTTATTCGCGTTAAGAATTATGTATAAATTTGTTTTCCCCTAATTTTATTATTTGTGTAACTATACCTTATGTTATTGATGATAGAATACATTAATTTTTATGTATGATTTTTTTTGTTTATTTTTCTTTTATTTCCTTTTCGTTTTGACAGAATTGATATGATGCTGCATTGTGATAAAAAAAACGTAAACCTTACTTTTCAATAAAATCGTTAGCGAAAACCGTGATCTTGAAAACTAGTTATAATATCGATAATGTCGATCTTAGTACCTTGTATTGGTACGTGACCAATACAATCGATACTCTCGCAAATGACGACTTTTTTGAGAAAATAATCGACGCAAGAACAACAATCGACAAATCTCATAATTTGCCATAGTATTAAATAAATACTATCGATAGTATAATAGTAGTGCTCATTTTACGCTATCGACAGTATCGATTGTATTACTATCTATAGTAATATCGATATTGTGACGAGTTGAACTATCAATAGTTTCGCAATACTACTTAACATGGTCAGTTACGACAGCTGTATGGCATCGAACGTTTTGCGTCATTAAGTAAAATGGCGGCCGGAAGGTAAAAATTACACCAGCGTTCTGCGAAAGCTTCAAATACGCCTTAACCTACCTCAATGATATTGACCTTGTATTAGATAAGATATATTATAAAGTATTGCCTAGCTAGCAAACATTTCAATTATACAAAACACCATACCACGATATATGAGGTGTAAAAATATCGCTACCGAATAAGTGAAACTTTCTAGAACTAACCTTATATGTATCGGTCAACGTAAAGCTGGGAGAGACCTTGCGATGAGCGATTTTCCAATACCTCTCCTTAAAAGAATGCTTGCAAAAGCCCGTGAAGCAAGGCCGTATAATTGCAAAAAACCATCTCGTACTTTGTAAGGCTTGTTTTAAAACCTGAGCACATTCTTTGCTCAATCGGTCCAGTAGTTCTAGAGTTATCCGGAGGACCAGTTATAATCTAATGTTAACACACACACCAGCCTAGAACTTTACCCGGATAATATGATTAAAAAATTAATAAAAATATATTATCACTCAAAGTAATTGAAAAAAATTGTATTTTATGTTGATTGAACAACATGGTTCCAGACTAAACCATTATTTAAAACAAAATAAGCAAGTCGACTGCTGATATGGAAGCATCACCTGATAAGCTTTCCAGTTGTTAAGATAAATGAATAAGTAATTAAAAATACAGCCCGTTGCAGCGAGCTACCTATCAATGCTGTTGATGGATATTGTCTGACCAAAAACTATCGTGTTAGACATTATAGTTCAAGAGAAGAAGAAAAGAAAAGAAATTTATTGCCACACAAGTAGGTACTTACATGCAAAAATTAAAAAAAAAACAATGATAAGAAAATGAGGAGTGTTAGATTTCACCGTAAGTATCTCCAATTCGTGACATCGGTAGCGATTTTTTACACCAATGATTATATGTATAAGTAGGTACATAACACCACATGTGTGCGTTACGAGCAATAAGAGCGTTACGACGTCGCAATAAAAGCTTTTATCGTGTGCAAGACATGTGTGTTCATGCCTTATTAACACTAGCTATCTGTATTATAATATATAATACATATATTGTGAGTTCAGTACTGTTTGACTACTAAAAATATTTGTTCTTGGTAAGTACTTACCTACTCCAAACATCGCTTCTGTATAGGAAAACTCTCCGAAACAGGAAGGTAGGTAGGTACGTTTTTAACGTAGGTATTGGTTTTAATTTTTTAGCGAAACTTGAATGTAAGTTTAAGTTTAAAATGGTCAACATCTAGTAAAATATAAATGGATTTTATTTAGGTAGTATCAATTAGTATAAAGTCACCTGGTTTCCGAAAGGTATATTTCTTAACGACGAAATCACGTCACACTATGGGAGCAAAACTTTAATGATTTTCATAATTCCTGTCACAAGAATTTTTACCCATGCCATAGGTACTTAGGTACCTATGTATATCAGTTGCAATCAGTACTGAATTCATAATCGTAAGACCACATCACAAGGAGTACGCCAATTTTAATATCAATTAAAAGTGATAAAAATTCATAAAATTTTATGTAGTTGTCTGTGTAACGTTGTTGTCGCTGTTAGAATTTTTACATACCCCCTTCCCCGAATATTCGCTATCCTGCTCTGCCAAAACTGGAGTTGAACAGGATAGAACGAGAAATTGAATATTTAGGCGAAGTCTGAGGGCAAATCGCTGCAAGCTTACGTAAATTAGGTGCTATCACACGATTCAGGACTTGGGATACTGCTATGCTTACAGCCTTATGTACCTAGCTTAAGCTTGACTATTTAGTTAAGAGGGAGGGTGCTAGGGAATTCCAGCATAGTAACAAATAATCAATGGCAATATATTTTAAGTGGCAAGCTATCTTAGTAAGTGTACGTTAGTTACTAAGGCGAAGAATTACTGCAGTTAAAATATTCTAAACTTGAAATGTAAAGACGCTAGAATAGATGTTATTTTATACAAATACCGAAATAAGTATAGAATACTGATGTACCTGACGTCGAGTAAAAACGGTACCTTTCAAGGACAAGAAAAACGCACGATAATTGTAAGTTACTCGCAAAAATACGAAGAAAACCTAGGTATTAAAACTTTTGCAGACGAGACATTTTGCTAGGCAGGGGTTAGCTTTGATATGTTTTGTGCCTCTAACTAATTAGTGAATACGATAAGGACGGAATGGGAATCTATTATGCATCACTAGCGATATTTACTACACGGGTCTTAAAGACGGATATTTTTATTGACCTTACCTATAATCGACATTTTGGCTAGGTTAAACTGGGCGTGGTGACGAGCCGACAAAAAAAAATCCGTGTTTAAGACACGTTCAGCTAAATATAATAATAGGCGCGAAAAAAGAATATATTTCGCAAAAGTTTGAGCCTTGTAAGGCGGGCGGGTGTCGCCCGTGACAGATGCACAGCGAGTAAGCCAAGCATATCGCATGCAAATGAGTAACATTAGCTTGTGTTATTCTTTTTAATTAAAATCTGCCTTATGCCACTACGAACACCACCAGTAACCTACCTCATGTATTTTGCACTTAACCGCTTTATTGATGTCTAGTAATAGTTTAGAGTAATAGCGACATTAAAGTAGATTATTATATAACTGCCATATCCCTGTCCTTGCAATCGTGTGTGGCTTCCTATATCGCTACGCGCTTTCGTATACGAGAACTTATATATATTTATATTATGTACCTATATTAATTAAGTATCAAATCTAACGTTGAATCAAAGCAATACGACTTGAATATACTTATCTATTCACTCAATATAGAACTAAGCAAATAACAATACAAATAGTGAACAAAATATATACACCATTTTTATGTATAATTGTCACTATTATAAATATCTGTGGTGTTTGGGCGAGAACTGTGACGTACAATTAGTTATTTTGTAGGAATCGACATGTAGGGATTCACGCATTTAACTGAAAAACGGAAAATATTGACTTAACACATCTTGCCCAAACAATAAAGACTATTATACACGGGTTTTACATGCGAATACTTTTTTTACCCTATGTTTCGACCTGATACCCTGGCCGTGGTCAAGAGCTGAGTAGAGAGAGAGAGGCGAGCAGTTCGCAAGATCAAACTTGATTCTGTGGTGTTAAACGTTGCGAGTAGTTTTTTAACTAGATATCTAACTCCGGTTGGATTTCAGTTTGCCGATCAGATTTTAATTTACCGATTACTGGATTCTACACCGAAGACAACTTAAAACCATCTTCCATATTGAATTTTGTAAAATAGCTTCACGCAGTATCCGAGCCGAGGATATTAGTGGCGACGTGGTGGCGACCCGTAGACAGGTGGAGTTCAATCCAGTGGTCAATTCCAGCATAATATACGTGGTTAGTGATTGCTTATTTCTAAGTACTTACTTACGTCTGGGGGATAATATTCGTGTCTAACACCCGTGTATAATTATTTTAATAATGTGTACAAAGTGCAATGTCTAAAATGTACTAATTTTTAATTTAAGTAAGTAGATACAGTTACATTTATATATAAAAATGTCGTATTTATGTATAAAATGAATTCTAAAATGGGCAATATAGATTATAAATTCTAATTGTAATTAATTGAAGCTTAATTATAAGTTAATGTTGAAAAAACATATTTTTTAATATTTGTAATTTTTTATAGACATTAATGTTCGCTGGTTAGTAAGAAACATAGCAGCTTTTTCATATCGCTTGGTGTGTGAGATAATAAAAACTAATTACAGGCAAGTTCTATTCGAGATATGTTGATTAGAGAATAATCTAAAATAATGACAAAATCTCCCTGCCTGTCACCTATCAGTAACGGTTAACTGTAACGCGCACCGAGCTATGTGAAAATGACGATAGTCAATCCATGATATTACGATTCTATAAAAACGCTTTTAAATGGAGAATTATAAAATTCTTAGATTTTAGTTTATGAAAAGTGCAAAATTAATATAACAAGCTTTTATTCAATTGTGCCTTAGTCTTCTCAATTTTATGGAACGTTAATGGAACGTTTTTCCACCAAGAAAGCGGTCACGAGAATAACAATTAATTTCTCAATATCGTCACTAGAGTGTGTAGTACCTTCTCGTTTAGTATTTCACAAATCATTCGCACTGTACACTACCAGCACTGTTTGTACTTATTGTAAAACTTCTTATACAAATTGTTTAAACTGAGAACCCCTTCTTAAGTTATAGTGACAATTAAATTAGGTAATGCAATAATGTTTAACAATACCTATTTTGTTTTATTACATGTTGTAACTAATTATTGATTATTATATTTACAATTATATTATATACGTAGAGCAGTTATATGTCGTAGCAATAACATTAAGTGTGGCAATAAGCATTTGCTTTTGTGTCTTTGGTACTTAATAATTAAATAACGGAAGGTGTATAGGCTATTTTATACCCATTAATGGTCAGCTGTACACTGCTTACAATGTACGTACACTAAGTTCAAATTCTTGACGTTTTTAAAATTATATATTTTATATATTTATCGTGAATAATTAGTTACGTAGAGAACAAAATGTATGAAATAATCGACACCACTGTTTGCGTATTTTTAAAGACTCAAATTTGATAATTTATGAACGCACGAGATATTTAATAAATATATTTCAACGAACCGACTTCAAAATGCCGTGGCATTTTATGTAATTAGGTATTTTGGTAATTTAATAGTGTGTTTGAGAGACTTATAACTCTAAGACTATGTATTCGAATTCATAATAGTAACACTACGAATACCTTTATTGGCGATCAATATATTTGAGTGGTAAATTGGATACACATACATTCCTTTTTTGGGGTCGGTTATAAATTATTTACGCTGTGTTATTCTTTACAACAGTTTTGCTTGCATACAGGTTGGAACAATTTATTCTATAACCCAATCTGATTGTCATAAATATCAATTGATTATGTTCAATTTCTTTCAGTCTATCAAGTATATTTAGTGTCACTTTTCTGCAAAACGAAGTAAGTGAAATAATTTTCCAATCTTTGTTCACTTTACTATGTCACAGCAACAAATTATTAGCATAAGAAGAAGTGCCAAGAGTCGCAGATCCTTTCCTAAGTGCAATTCCTTCTCAATTACTATACCTACATGTATAATATATATTTTTTATCATTTGTCTGTACGAAAGTATGTCATGAAATACACTTCCAAGCGCCTGAAATATCGCTTTTGCCAAAATATTTTTACAGCAGGATACTTTTAAAATTAAATGCCGAATATGAAGAAATCAATTTTAAAACAACAACTACAACATAGCAGAGAGTGTTCTTAAGGTAATAATGAAGTGAGTGCAGGAGGAAATATTTGAGTGGTAGGAATAGAGCGGAGCGAATCGGTAAACTTAGTACCTATATTTTATTTTATAAGCAATAAAGTGCAATATTAATGACAATGAGCAATAACCACAGAACAAATACAAGAACTATTACAATTTACTAAAGATATATTGTATTTACTTGTTACATTAATTATATTAATAAGGAACACTCTGTTATCTTGTAGCACGCAAAGAATAACAATCGAATTAAATAAATGCATGATTCTATTAATAATAGGTACCACAAATTTAAAAGTATCCTGTAACTTGAAAGTGAGAAAAATGATAGAAGTCTTTACTAAAAAAACGAAAACCTTACTAATATCTAATGTTTAATAATAACGGCTATTATTGTTAACGATATTCTAAAAATTATGTTTTGTAGTGGATGTTATTATTCTCGATATATTAGGGTTAGGGTTAAAAAATGCAGATATGCCTAGAGAGTAACATGTAAGGAAACGCTGATTGCAATAATACTTGTTCAGCTATTATATAAAAAGGTAGGTAGTTTTAGTGTAAGGCGGGCAGCGAGTAAGATATGCATATAGTACACGAATAAGTACTGTATTACTCGCTTACGACATGCGTGTCTTACTCGACAACCGCCAGACACAAAAACGACATTAAAGGCAATGAAGCGTCAAATCTACAAGTTCAAATGCGAATATTTAAAAGTAGCGTATATAAATTGTACATTGTCGGTACTAAGTATGTAATTGAATTTGTTAGAGAACGTCGGGCCTTCGCTGTAAAATATTAGCGGTAAAAAGCCGGTGTTATGATTTCATTTTATATCGAGTAGACGCGTGTACCAAATTAAGAGACAAACTAATTATAGTATAAAATTGTTTACCAGGCGCCCGCCGGGCGTTAGACGAATATATTATTTTTCTTAGATCACATTATATTGTAATAAAATGGTAAAGTATAGAAAGTATGCGTTGTATGGTAGCCCCTGCGGCGTAGCGGACGCAAGCCGGGTCGGGAGAAAAAAACAAGAATATTTTTTTACGAGCGCCGCGGCCGCCGGTTCTGTGCGGAGGCTACCATGATTCCTCATATTTGTTATGTTTAAGAGGAAATATTGTCTATTCCAAGGGTTGAATAATTAACCAACACTTTTTATAATACAATAATTATAGAAATTATTATTGAGACTGTGGTTTTCTTTGAATTTCTGTTCTGGCCGTTATTATTACGTTCAACCATGATGGTAAAAATTCGTTTAAAGTTTTTACTTTCATGCGAGTAACATTTATATGTGTTAAAATATTGTGCATCCACAGGGAATGTTCTTTAAGGTACAAGTCCAAACTGAACCGCAGACCGCAGCTGCAGACTGCAGGCGACACTACTTGTTTCTATGAATCTCTATGAAAGTGATTCCGAGCGCGGCGACATTGCAGCCTGCAGTCGCGGCGTGCAGTCTGCGGTCGCGGCGCGCGGCGACTGCAAACTGCAGTTCAAGTGGTGTCGCCAACCGCAGAGATGTCACACGTATTTTAAAAAATTACGACTTTTTCGGATGATGATGAAGAAGTTAATCAACTTTGTTTCTGGTCATCCAGTCCTTTACGACGGGTTTATCCACCTACACATCCGATCCAAATTACCGCAATAATTTGGTGAAAGATAATGTGTGGAGAGCAATACGAAACTGCACCAATTAAATGTTTTTTAATCAGATTAGAATAAATTCCTTCTTCGGTTCGAATTTAAATAAAAGATCAGGTGCTTTCCTTTTTTTTGATAACAACAAGTCGTCATCATCTTCCTCTTCTAACAAAAGACACATTAGTAAATTATCGGTATTGTTGTCCGACATTCTGTCTCGCACGAAGGTATTGGAGTGGCTGAGGCATGGTTCTATGCATTGTGCAGCCGCGGCATGCCGCCGCGCTCGGAATACAAACTGCCGCGACTGCAGGCGGCATTGCAGCCAGCCGCAGACGCTAGCCGCAGTGTCGCCTGCAGTTGCGGTCTGCAGTCCATTGCGGAATCGAACCTTTAATCGACGACCAATAAAAATATCGCTTCTCCAGGATAAAGATTGGTTTGCTCCGACTATTATGTTACACGAAATTAAATAAAAAGTACCACTGGATTGCTGAGATTCCAATCTTGGATACCTATTACAATAATTTGTAGTAGAATTTCAATTACCTAAATTAATTACTGAAATAACGCTTGAAAATCAAATACACGTGATGTCAGTTGAAGCCGACGTTACCTATTGTATTTAAGTATTGTAATATTTAGAACCAAGGTCACCGACATAGCTCAAATAATTGCGAAGCTGAAGTGGCAGTGGGCTGGGCACATCGCTCGTAGAACTGACGGCCGTTGGAGCAGAAAGGTTCTCGAGTGGCGACCACGTATCGGAAGACGCAGCGTAGGCAGGCCTCCCATAAGGTGGACCGACGATCTAGTGAAGGTCGCGGGACCCGGCTGGATGAGGTAAGCGCAGGACCGGTCGTCGTGGAGATCCTCGGGGAAGGCCTTAGTCCAGCAGTGGACGTCTACAGATATGATGATGATGATGATTGTAATATTTCGTTTTTGTGCCAAAAAAATTCTTGTATGTTTAGGCAAAGTGCGGCGCTGAACATAGTGGAGCTTGACCCTAATAGATCTTCAGAAGATTTGTAATACAAAGCCCGATTATTATAAACAAGTTTAATTGGTACTAACAATTACTATTGGTTCCGTACATGTTTCTTTTTCTTCATCTTCTTGTTGGAGTGCGCCTCGATTAGTTCGTCAATTTCCTTGCTGTCGTCGCCTAGCCGCTTCTCGCCGCTGTGTTGGACAAACGGAAAGAGCCATAAAAAGATCTACATTTATTGGCTGCAGGTTAAACGTTAATTTTTCTTAATAAAAAGAAAGCAACGTAATCAAATAGAAAATCTTGAAGTAATACGTCATTCAGTAAGTTTTGGATGTAAAATGTAAACATAAGGCATGTGATTACCTGGCAACATTGCAATTACAATGGCTGAAAAGACTGAAATTCACGGCCAGTAAAATCTATCTTTCGACCGCCTCACTGACTTGGTCATTCATTGTACCTACTCGAGCGACAGAGGTTCGATTTCCACTGGGCACAGACAACTTTGTACAATTTGTAAAAGTTGGTACCGGTCTATATTTTTGAATTGTCCGTTTATCCTTGAGTGTTACATAAATGGCGTAACTATGTAAAGCGGATATACATACATACATCCTACTAAAATTATAAAGGCGAAAGTTTGTAAGGATGTTTGACTCTTTCACGCTGTAACGGCTGAACGGATTTTGATGAAACATGGTACAGTGACAGCTTATATCCTGGAATAACATATAGGCTACTTTTTACCGCGGTAAACTGTTCCCACGAGAAAAAAAAACTTGTTTACAAGTGAGTATTCACCTCTTGACGGAGAGCATGTGCTTCTGATTGGAGGTGGCGAGGGCCTGTCCCCAGTCCATGTCGCTGCCCTTGATGCGGTACTGCGCCAGGTCCTCGCCCATCAGCCTCGACAACTCCTTGCGCTGCTTCCGCTCTAGATCCTGAGATTTATTGAGCAATTGGTAATGCTGAGCACAATCAATAACATGTTTTAAATATACTATTGACTTTCACGTTTCGCTCGACTGTAAGTGTAAGTTATATTGAAAATTGAATCATATACCTAGTGGCACACAACGACCCACTTTCCTAACAATGTCAGATTGTGTTTACTTTGTACAAATTTTTTCCCAAAGAAACTATGTTAATATTATTAACCGTTTTCAAGTTACAGTTCCTCAAAGATTAAGATATTTAACCAAAAATTTCAACCCTTTATCCAGAGGTCGGGGTCAATGGCACTGTAATATACTGGACCTTTTTTAAAATTAAATTAGGATTAATTAAAAAATATAAAATAATAGTAATTGTTGGGTACGGGACAATCAAACGCACAGATACCATGCTGACTGAACGCTTAATTAAGTCATTTTATGTTGACCTTTGCAATCAAATAGACCTTATGACGTGCGTATGAATTTCCACCTTAGGTTAGGTAGACCACTTTTTTGACTGTACCCCTTAATCCTAACCATTTTGTTACTGTGAAGGCAAATTAGTCCTAGATAGCCATATCCCACCTATAGTTCCACCAACTACCTACCTATACATATAAAAATTTATAATACACCAAAGACTCTACGTGGTCTGTTTATAGTACCCGCGGAGTTTAATGGCGGCTGTGTGAAGTGGGCTGGTTTCTGCGCAATGACTTAACATAGGTGTCAAAGGGGAGCAGTGTGTTCACTAGAGACGCTCATTCAATATTAAGAAATGGTTCATTGATTCGATCAACCGAATCAAACTTTCAAGTTTTTGGACATCTCTATGAATCACACTATCTCGCTTACGCACACATGGACTATAAACACTGTCAGCGATGTGCAAACAATTTGTGACTATATTCATTCAGCCGTCAAGATATTCAGTGTGGACTATACCAGGGTAAAACGAAAGTTAAATAACAGTCAATATGACGTAACCGTAGGGCGAAAAATCAATTAGACGTTAATAATAAAACATCATTTATTTCTCAACTTCCATACAATCGCGCCTATAGCTACGAATAAAATACAACCAAATACCTTAGCTGCCTTGGTCAACTCTTCTTGGAGACTCTGCTTCACCGGTTCGCTGGCCACTTGCTCGGATGTTTTATCTTCTATACCGATTTCCTTGGCAGCCGTGTGTTCCACCACGGCGTTGATTGCTGCGTAAATCTTCTTGCACGCTTCGTAGAACTTCGCTAGTATCTGAGAGCCGGGGAGCCCGAGCTCAGAGGCTATGGCGTCCACGTCTTTCATTTGGAAGCCCATCGCAATGAATATGACCTGGGCACGAAAAATGAGTGAACGAAATTAATTATTGCACACAAATTAGGTACAAACATTCAAATAGTGTACAAAAGGCGGCCTTATCGCATAGAAAAGCATTTAGGATTTCCGTTAGTTCCATTCTTATGTTATTAAATGATCCGAGGGGAATGCCCCGCCTCAACAACGTAAAGTGGACTAAAGGGGAATCCCCGCCTGAACAAAATGTCGTATCGTTTTAAAGTAAAGGAAAAGTCCCGATCGCGCAAATCAGTTAACATTTTTCCATCAACGGAACTACAGGAATTTTTTCACTTATTTTTCCGCTGTAACGCGTCAACGGATTTTTCCCCATTAGTGGACTAAAGGGGAATCCCCGCCTGAACAGAATGTCGTATATAAAGTAACAAAAAAGTAAAAGTCTTTAATTTTTGATAACAATGCGTCAATGAAACTAACGGGATTTTTAATTGTACTATACTATACAACGGAACTACCGGGAACGAAACCTAGGAACCCGAGTTACCTGCTGTATGGCGTCTAGTTTGAACGGCGCGCGCGCGTGGAACACCAGATGCGCCACCGGCGCGAGCAGGTCTGTGATGAGCCGGTAGTCGGCCTGCTGGCGGCAGTACGCCTCCAGGCGGGCCAGGTCGTGCCCAGACAGCTGCTGCTCGATCAGCTCCTTCGTTAGTGCTGGCCAAAGATAATTATATAATTATTTACGGGTCTTATACACGAAATAGTTTTATTTACCTTGCCCGACGTTTCGACCAGGTAAATAATTATATAATTATGAATATAATTATATAATTATGAATACAAAGCGCGAAAGTCTAAAATGTACTGGCCAAAGATATTTGGGTCAAACAGTGCGAAGAAAAATTATACCAGTAAAAGAGAGAGGGGCTGCACTTGTGCCGAGTCCGGGCCCTTCTTGTCTGCCATACATTTCGCTGATAGCCCCAAAACACTTTTCAAAAAATTTATTGTTTGTCTGTTTGAACCCGCATCACGCTAAAACTACTGGTCCGATTTGCACCGGTTTTTTTTTGGATTGAAAGCATGTGGTCTGACTTAAAAATTTAAAGCGAACCAAGTCGCGGGGCATAAGCTAGTTATTTAT
Organism: Metalampra italica; assembly: GCA_949699065.1. Lineage (NCBI taxonomy): Eukaryota > Metazoa > Arthropoda > Insecta > Lepidoptera > Oecophoridae > Metalampra > Metalampra italica. The sequence goes on from OX452989.1 coordinate 5,643,468, forward strand.
AAAATTTTAGATGTAAATAGAAATGTATAGGCTTCATGATTTTCATTCAGAACTCATATTTGACTTACGCTGAATTGTTCATTGAGGAAATTCCTGTACTGCTGCCCTTAGGGCAAAACCTGGGCACGCCCATGGCAGAGAAGCTGGTTGATCCAGAGTACTGAGGCTGCATAGGTGCCACGTTGAAGTAACGAACGGGACATCATCATCATATCAGTCGAAATACGTCCACTGCTAGACAGAGGTCTCCCCCCAGTGATCTCTCCAGGACGGTCGGGACCAAATGCGCCTAAACCAACACTCACCGGGTTTGTCAATCTTTACGCTGTCGTTGACGAGGGTGGACAGCGCGAGTGAGGCGGGCAGCGTGCTGAACGCGCGGCCGAGCAGCCGCGCCAGCCGCCGCCGGAAGTCCGCGCTGTACGCCGCCAGCCACGCGCCCTCGTGCAGCGCGCGCAGCATTATGCACGAGTGCTCGCCAGTCAGATCGTTCGCCTTTTGACTGTTACAACACGAACAATAAAACCCGAGTTCTTTCCTACAACCTATTATTAAAATTTGGTACTAAACGCATACACAATCCTTTCAATTACTCTAAAATTGACTTGATTTACTATAAAATTGATTGATTTGATTTGACTGGCGGAGGGCTCAGGCCTGAAATATCTGTTTTCCTAAAATGTATTTTTTCGCAAAATGTCTGCTATTGCAGAATGTGAGCACGATTTTTGCATAATGTCATATTGAAAAGCTGATATTTTGCGAAAGACGTGGTCACAGTCTGGAATAGCAGACATTTTGCGAAAATATACATTTTAGTAAAACGGATATTTCAGACCTGAGCCTGGCGGACGCCTTTGTACTGTCGACCGCAGGTCAGTGGAAACAAAACCCGTCTCTCATAGTATTGAAACTACCTAACAGGCCAGGCCAGCTCAAGATCAAAGTGTTTCCACTGACATGCGGTCGACTGTACTAAACGCATGATATTAATCCTTTCTGTTAGTCTAAGGTTGACTGGAGGACGGCTTTGTATAGTTTTAGTTTACTTTTATTAGTTGTTTCCCTGAAATAAACTTTTTTTCACTTATTCCTATGTTTGTTATTGTTTCTGTAAATTTTGGTACAATAAAGAAGTTTACACACAGGAGCGAGTTTAAAGAGTTTAAGGGAGATCTTTGCTTAGAAATATACAATCACCTAGCCGAAGCCACCATTCTTCACTAATAACTGTTATAATATACTCTGTGCCTAAACTCTGTGTATAAACCCTCTTTACCCGCAGATGGGTAAAAAGTATCCACGTAATATGAAACATTTACTTGAGACATACTAGCACATCGAAACATTTACCTATGATAAATGTTTAAGTACTTATTATATTAATATCTCTATCAGGTCTCTTATTTAAGATTTTTTTACTGGGGTAATATTTATTAAACAAAACTTATTGTAACATTAAAATGAAATAATTGGCTAAAACCTACAAATAAACCTACAAATAAACCTACTTACAAATAAACCTACAATCCTACAAATAAAAAAGTCCGTCGAGGTGGTCACACCGGGGCATGGTGCCCAGAAGGCTGGCGGCGTTCCCTCGTTGTATGGCTAAACTTATGCGTTGCCTGAGGTACTGGCCAGCCCTCTGGTCACCGGAGGCCTCTATGAGGCGCGATGAAAGCTCGTTGATGAGCTTTCTCGCCTCCGGGCCCCAGGGTCCCAGTGTCTCCACCCCGACAGGTATAAAAAGGTAACTGGTGCCGAGGTTGGCGTATTTGCGGCGTTTCGCATTTTCCGCCGTTGCAGCCGCGGCTCCGGCATTGGCAGAGGTTGTGTGGGTGTGGGACGGGGCCAGAGTATCTACACATGTAGCGTCCCACACCAACGGTCTGCCTAGTTTCCAGGGCCCGATTGTCATGCCGTCGGGCCTTTTCCCGTCACCGCGCAAGATTCCGGCAGGCTCCAGCACTGCGGGCAAATTGGCGGTGGCGAGGGCCCTTCGGATGATATTGTTAAGGGCAGCGTGTCGTGATAAGCGGCCGGCGCTTCGGGCGCACGAAAGTCCGTGGTGGCCGAGCTCACCAACAGACTCGCCACAGATGCATCGATGCGGATGTACGGCCCTAGCGCCCAGGCGTAGGCAGACCGCTAAGGACGGAGTGTTCTTGTCGAGTAAAGTACCGACGTTCGCCGACGGGAGAGCCTGCAGCCATGAGCCTGATTCTCTTGCAGAGACTGCCAGAAGACGGGCGCGCTCACTGGGGCTACTGCAGGTGTCCAGCAGGTGTTGTTGGATACCCTGGCAGAGTGGTTCGTCCCATTGCCTTTGCGAGTGGGATATTGTGGGGGGCGCGCAGTTGGGGAGTGCAGTTGACCAGGCAGCCCTGGCCTCCGCCAGGTACGACGGCTCTACGGGACCCAGGGAAGGGCCGATTATATTTCCGAAGAGGCCGCTCGTACCATGAGCGGAGGACAGGAAGGCAGGTAGGGCCACGCAAGCGATCTTTCTGATTCCCAAACCACCGAAGGTCTCTTATTTTGATTCTTTGATGATTTAAATCTTCATATTGCATATTGCACTGTGCGGGACGGTGGACACGCGCGTCGTCTCGTATAGGCCCTGGCAGAATTACCAGCGTCGCAGCCACCGCCGGCTACGACACATGCTGTGTCAGAGCCTTTCCACTGGCACGACACACTGGCACACTCGCGGGCTCCCAACGTTGTGTCTCGTTGGGTGCCCGCGAAGCATTCAGGTTAATTTAAGCTAGTCTATGTTCGTGAATAAATGTCTATCTATCTATAAACGGGAATATATTGATACATTTAATTGAGACAAACGAGTACATATTGAGACATTTACCTGAGATAAACGGGCACATATTTCTGCGACTTCCAGAACTTGAGCAGCTCCTCTGTGAGCCCGAAGCTGGTGCCGAGGTAGTCCATGGGCTCAGCCTTCACTTCGGACAGGCGCTTGAGCAACGTCGGTGGCTTTGTTCTGACAGGAAATAATGCTTTTGGAATTATCAAAAGTCAAAATCAAAACTATTTTATTGCATGTAAGTACAGTGGGTACATTTATACAACGTCAATTTCTTATCTACCACCGCTACCAAGGTGTTAGCGCTGGGAAGAAGAAGCGGCGCAACAAACTTCTGAGCAGGTTATCGATTTTCGAATTATCGACTGAATGAGGTTAGCGCGGGACCGGTCGTCGTGGAGATCCCTGGGGGAGGCATTTGTCCAGCAGTGGACGTCTTTCGGCAGATATGATGATCATGAAACCCAAGTAGTAGCGTACCTGGGCACTATGTTCTCTGTGTGCAACGTGTCAGTGTGTGTGTCCGTGCGGTGTTCGTCGTCGGACGGCGCCTCGTCGAGGCACGGGATGTCGCCGCCGTAGTACGCGGCCAGCTGTTGCAGCGCGCGCTTGCCGTAGCCCATCTGTTGGCCAAAAGGTATTTCTCAAACCTGCTTCGAAATTTGAGCATTATTTTGACAACGTTAGACATAAATCGAAAATGCTGTACTGGACAAATACATGCGAGCAGCGGCCGGCAAAGTTGTATGAAAATCTATATCTATCGTGTTCAGCGGGCGAATAAATTATTAAGGAAACACATATTTGCTGTGTAATTCTAAAATGGAACGATATTTTTTCTGGGAAACATGGCAACCACGGAGGTAAATCGTTAAGAACCATACCCTTTGGTAGGAGGGGTGCGTGGCGATGCGCACGACGCGCGCGCCGGACAGCCTGGGGAAGTCCTTGTCGCCGAACTGCTCGCACACGTTCCACGGGATGAGGTCGCCGGCCGCCTTGCGCCCGCGACCCAGGCTGTCGCGCACAGATCTGAAACACACAATGCGTTTTTTTTAATAAAAGCTGAATGGCACAAAATAAAAAAAGCTTTATTGCTGAAAGTATACAGTTACAGTTAAAATTTGTTGCAGTTGTTCAGCTTGTCCCTTCGACATAGGCCTCCTCCAAGGACAACAGACCATGTCAGGGCATGTAACCAACTTTACTGTGATGTACCCGACTAGTCAGGATATGTAACCAACTTGTCTGAGATGTAACCAACTAGTCAGGCCGTGTAACGAACTTGTCTGAGATGTATCCAACTAGTCAGGCCGTGTAACCAACTTGTCTGAAATATAACCAACTAGTCGGGCCGCGTAACCAACTTATCAGATATGTAACCAACTAGTCAGGCCCTGTAACCACTTGCCTGAGATGTAACCAAGTAGTCAGGCCGTGTAACCAACTTGTCAGAGATGTAACCAACTAGTCAGGCCGTGTAACCAACTTTTCAGAGATGTAACCAACTAGTGAGGGCGTGTAACCAACTTGTCGGAGATGTTTCCCTCGAAGCACATCTGCAACACGCACAGCACCTCGGGCATGGCGGTGGCGGCGGGCGGCGTGGGCGCGAGCAGCACGAACAGGCAGTGCGCTGGCGCGTCCGCCAGCAGCTGCAGGTCGTTGGGGCTGTTCTGGAATACACCAAATAGATTATTACTAATAATAATATATAAATACAAACTAATACCAGCCAGATTCAGAAGGCAGTACTCCTGGACTCGGCATGTATTGTCAGGAGTTTCTTCACCCTGCGGCCCTAACCACCGGTAGCTTGGGGCCAGCTCCGCTACCGGCGGCGGTTTTTTATAATATTTTTATGACAGTGACATATTCAATTACCTTATAATGACTGGCGACGTAAATAGACACGAGCCTGTGTAAAAACGCCTCGGCAGCCCGGTGGTAGCAGAACAGAGCGTCCCTGTTGACGCGGAACAGTTCGCAGGCGGCGGGCGGGGGGGCGCCCGCGCCCGGCGTCGGCGCCGGCGCCTCCAGGCACAGGAGGGAGTTCAGCCACGCCTCGATGGGGTCCCCGGTGCGGTAGCGGATCGGTTCTTCCAGTTTTATCTAGTTACGTTACATCATAAAATCAAAATATTATTTGCAATTTTAACGTATGCTTAGGAAAATATTAAGAAAATAAAATCTGATGCATTGGCTCTTATTGGTAATAAGAGAAGATTACAGCGTTGTAGGTGGCATAGTGGAGATGACGCGGCCTGTCTTGTTGATAGATCTGCGTTCGATCCTCGCCCGTGCCATGTGCCATGGTTCATTAAAGTATATAATTGTGCGGGAAAGTTACATAAAAACGTGGAACGACTCAATCGGATCGTTCCAAGTTGTCCTTTGTTAAATCTTCACCTTACTTACAATCTTAGTGCGGATGTGAACTACAGTGTGGATCACCGAATGGCACTAATTGTGCCCTGATGGAGGCCGTGCTGCGGTTTTATGTATTTTGAACATTATAATCTACGATTAGCATTTATTTCCAATTGGCCGTAAAATCATTATAAAAAAATGGCCTCGTGTGTGTGCTTGGTGGGACCGCACTCACCGGCGGCGGCGCCTTGTGCTCCGTCTGCAGCTGCGCGAACAGCTTGAGGCTGAGCGCGCGGCCGGTGCCCTCGTAGCCGGCCACGGTGGACGCGAGCAGCGCGAGCGGCGCGCGCCGCGCCACCGCCGACACGTGCGCCAGCGGGATGGCCGCTGCCTCGTCCACTAGCACCAGGTCGGCGGCCGCCAGCAGCGAGTGGTCGTCGGGCGTTATGTACTGGAATCATATTCATTAATTTTGTATTGAATATACAGAGTATAGTATTTCTTATACAATTAGTCGTAAGATCAATATAAAATATATCTCGGTAGTCTCGGTACTAATTTAATAGTAAAATCAATAAATGACGGCTTGTGTTGTGGAAGGTTGTCGAGCAAGTATCAGAAGACGCAGCGTAGGCAGGCCTCCCACAAGGTGGACCGACGATCTGGTGAGGGTCCCTGGGGGAGGCCTTTGTCCAGCAGTGGACGACTTCCGGCTGATATGATGATGATGATAAACAATAATCCACTAAGTCACGTATATTTCTTTGTTCATCTCGTATCATCTTTTCAGAAATTGTGTATTTTCCGGAACAACTTTTTAACGACTGATTATAAATTATTACGTTTTTTAATCGTTCATTATTTGTTATAATTTAATATTATTTACCAACTAAGTTACCAAACGGGAAAAATGCCTCGATCGCAGACGAAGGGGTATAGTTTACCTGTACAGTCTGTCTAGAATTCCTCGCAACGTTGATCCTGACTATCGCCTTCTTGAAATCTGGGTTAGTCGACCTCACTATGTTGTAATCGATGTGCTCCTGGTAGAGGCACGCGTCGAGCCCTTTGAGGACGAACTCGAAGAGCGTGATGAGGTTCTCCGGGTGCGGGGACGTGACGTACACGTTGACGTAGCCCAGCGCGACCGCGGCCGCGACCGCCAGCCCCAGGCAGGCCGATTTGCCGCGCCCGCGGGCCGCAGTAAGGCAGTGCGGAGGTCTGAGACAACAGTATTATTATTACAAACTCGGCTCCAGTACGTCCTCGCTTTCCGCTCATGCTTCAAATCCTGCCTCAAAAGTAATGACCAACTTAGCTCACTTGTATCATAACATAAAGTATTTATTACATTATGATACAAGCACAGAATAAATAATAGATACAGGTGAGAATTGGGGGGGGGGGGGGGGGGGTGTCATTTTAAGTTTGTCATTACTCTCGAGTCTGGATTGCCAGTCCGAGCGGAAGGCGAGGGCGTAATAGAGCCGAGAGTGTAATAATTACCAATGCTCACGCGTTGCATACGTTTTTCAACACACTTGCGAAGAAAAAAAAAATGTTTAGACAAATATTTGTGAAAAGAGCTGCGATCGCCGTGGCTGTGGTTGCCGCGCGAAGGAAGAAGGGGTACTGAAGGAGCCGCCTAACACCCTAATATTAAAACTATAATGAAATCGCTCGCGAAATTCCACCGGCGTTTTTCGGCCTAGATTTATGTCCCTAGCCATGTTCAACTTACCTGGACTGTTTGTCCACTAGTGTGTTAATGAGTGCGAGCAGTGCGGTCGCCTGGTCGTGCGTGCGACAGAGAGCCACGAGCGGCCCTGCCGGCGGCGAGTCGGACAGAGACGACACTAGATCCGTCAGTTTGGGGTTCACGCGCTGTCGACAATAATGATTTTGATAAATTAATATGTAATAGAAAAAACCGTATTTATCGGATCGGATAGCTTTTGAACGCTAGAGCTAGGAATTTAATTCCTGAATGTATCTAGTAAATAACATTGAGCAGTTTTGTTTCTTAATTACTAGATTTGTTTAGGATTATAAATTTATTTAATGTAAGATTATATTATAAATTAATTTATTTAAGTACCTAAGCAGGTATGGGCAAGTAAATATGAACTAATCCTAAGCAAATCCGATAGACCATGGTATTGTCAATTGTGGTTGCTATTTTATTTAGATTCAATCAGGAATTTAGCTAAAATCTTATATTATGACAGTGATAGTGTATCAAAATGCTATCTGCCTTAGCTTTAATCTACAACAAATGCTCCCGGCCAAGGTATTTAGGTATTTAATTGAAGATATACCTCTGGCACAGCATCCACTGGGTCCACCTGAGCAGTCTTGGAAGATATCGGCAGCACGGTGAGGGCGTCGTCCAGTATCAGACAGCGAGGGTTGTCCGCCAGCGAAAGGAGAAACCGCTCGTTGAAGCGATTAACAACTGTATCGTGAGCCTCTGTTTTGAACCTGGTAAGAGCATTAATTATCTATCAGTCTATATAACGCACTCTGGTCAGAGGTGAACGCTATCACAATACTACTACTGTGGTACCTAGCTCATTGCTAGTCTGCAGCAGGTTGTTTGGATAAAGTTGGTCAATCCGTTACTCAATATTTAGGGTTTCGTCAAAACAGATAACTTTAGTTGTATGTCTGTCTATAACAGCATATTTTAAGGAAAACCACAATGGGAAGGTTTCCACATTTTTCTGGTGCTCAAGTCATAGTTATTGTCTGGTAACTTAAATAAAGTTTAAACTATAACTATAACAAACATAAACAAATTGTTAATGTTTGATGTTTAATGTTGATTTAGTAATCAATTTATTGACTAGACAACATCATGAGTGGATTGAACCTGGAGTGAACATCCATGGTAATGGAGTGCAGCTGCCTCAGCGAGTCCATGGTCTTGAGGAGGAAGATGATAAGCCCACCGCCCTCCACTGTCTCTACCGTGCGCGCCATGAGGTTAGGTGTCAGGGCTTCAAAGTCCTGGAAGGATGGATAATACATTATGAAGTTTGTTGTTTAGCACCACATTCACACACAATGTGGCCTGATATTCTGGGAATAGTTAGTCTTGAATATGTAATATATATATAATACACCTACAGTGGTGAAACAATATATAGAATCATACAGAAGTTTTTATTTAAATTCAAATCACAACAAACTCACCTGCAATACACAAACTCCATAAGTCTGACCAAGCATGGTGTGGCTCTCTGAGTAGTATCGTCCATGTATAGTGGTCGCTACTCTAAATGCATCAAACAATGATTCTTCTGATACCTCCAGTTTGCCTGCAGCTATTTTCTTTGCTCGTTTCCGGCCATGACTGAAAAGGTTTTTTATTATATTTTAAAACAATAACATCTATACTTATAATAAATCTGTAGAAACCGTGTGTCTGTACTTTGAATAAATTTATAAAAAAATGAGTGTGGACGATAAAAAAAGAGTAACAGAACACAAAAAAGCATTTTTAAATTTTTTTGTCTTTCTGTCTTTCTGTCTGTCTGTCTTTCTGTCTTTCTGTCTTTCTGTCTGTCTGTAATCGCTAATCTCCGAAACTACTGAACGGATTTTCTTGCGGTTTTCACAGGTAGATTAAGTACAGCCTGGCGCAACTTATAGGCTTTGTTTCATTGAAATCGGATGACAGCGAAAAAAGTTATCGTCATTTACAGATAAATCATTTAACGTAACAAGACGATGTCATAGACATAGGAGATATCAGTGTTTTTTTTAACTGGGACAGTATAGGCAAGTCCGAAACCATAGGAGATGCAGGGAAAGTGTCTTATGACATAGAAATTTTTTGGTCAAGCGTGTGTTGTCCATAAAAATGAGACAATTTGCACATATATTTTTTAATGCGGTTCGACTCAGTTTCATGTAGGGATCACTTCATTATATCGGAAGAAAAAAATCTGAGCAGCAGAAGTTAGTCAAATTCAATAAAATGTTTTCTCATAGAACGCCAGTGAAAAATAATAATTATTATTTTTAAAAAATGCGTATCGACTTAGTTTCATGTTAGAATCATTTTATTGTATCGGAAGAAAAAAATCCAAGCAGCAGAAGTTAGTCAAATTTAATAAAATGTTTTCTTATTAAACAGACTGTGCAATGTACTTAGGAACTTACTACTTATTCATGCATGCCACCTGAACTCCAGCTGCTCCGATTACTATGTTAAAATTGTTATCACGAAAAAATACCTAAAGGTTCCTAAGACTGTTTCCCGGTATCTCCTATGGTTTTGGTTTTGCCCATACTGTATTAGTTAAAAAATACACACGTATAATAAAAATTGATATGAGATGTCTTATGAGCAATAGAAGTGAAAACAACAATTTTTTAAATTTTTATCTGTCTTCACCAAATTGGATACGGTGTTCATAGTTTGTTCCTGAAGGTATGGTATACCTTAAATTATGGTGATGGTACTTAGAATGATCCATTTTACCATTGGAAAATTATAACTAGACGATGTATGTCTGTACATAGCAGAGATAGGTACCTACTTCCAAAATCCACGCGGACGAAGTCGCGGGCAACAGCTAGTAATAATATATATCCTTGAATCCTATCCTATAATAATATATCCGTGGATTAAAATTAGCTGTATTCCATATATTTAAGGTATGTTAAGTACAGCTAATGTTAGTTTATTTCCAACCTGTGTTTTTTGGGAACTAATCAAGATAAATTGAGATGATTGAATCCGGCCCATGAAAGAATTATAAGCTAAGGTTTAGTTGTTTAGATAATCCTGGTCATACAGACAGTTTATAGTTGTTTACCTTAGGAATTTAATTAATTAACAAATCGGAAATATGGTATGTACCTACCTAAGGATTTTTACTTTAAAATCAGACACTTTAGAAAATAGTATGCATACTTGCTTATCGCTTCATCTTTGTTCTTGTAGCACCAGAGAACTGTCGGTCTAGCCTTCACTGTTGATTTTACGAGCATATCGTATAGAATGGGTACCTAATAACAAAAATATAACTGTTAAAAGTGGATTGAGAGATTTATAAACCCATTGCTAAAGTTGCGGTTGTACATAAGATATTTCGTAGTTAAAGGGACGCTATGAAAAACGACAAAAATACTAATAGAATATCGTATTAATTAAGAATAATTAAAACCTTACTTGGTCCCTACTCTTGTCTCCGACGAGCAGAAACATGGTACGGTGGCCCAGTTTGACTCCATTCTCTATCATAACCCTTATGCGATTATCTATTTTCTTTTTCACCATTTTTAACACTATAAATTAATTTTATTTCAATAGTTTGCAAGTTTTTTCGCTATAATATACAGTAGTGGTATCTCCTTTTTAAAAGTTTGTGTTTATATTATAACCTAAAAAACTTAGCACGCTGATTTGACAGCTGATTAGCAGGGATGTTACCAACTCAGAAATTATGACAGCGGCCTGCCAAAATTATGATATTGCAGGAAAATCTATGACGTGCGGCGAAAATTTTTTTACGATGTTAATTTTTATTGAAATTTACACTTGAATTTATTAATTGAGTACATACAACAATAAATATGAGTAGGTAGGTACCTACATACATGTATAAACACTGAATAAAGTGAAGTAGCACCTCTGAGGCAGACGCATCATTAGGGTCAGGGCAGACCGAGCGGAAATTGCTCGCGCACTTCTCCGCGCCCGCCACCCCCGCCTACGCGAGGATGCCGCCAGACGCGGGACGCCGCGGCAGCCGTCCGGAGCCGGCGGAATGCTCGCGGAAATCGCGCCCGCCGCCCGCGCCTTCGCGAGGATTTATTTTGTGTTATTTATATTATATCATGTGTCATGTCTGAAGAATCGATTTGTCAATTCTATATTTGTTAAAACATATGTTGTGAACCTTGTGTTTTGAATTTATGTTGAACTGATATTTGAAATTGATTACCTACGTAATTAAAAACTGCCCTGAGTGTTAAAACGGGTTTTCGACCCAAAAAACAAGATCAAATACTAGACTTATGTGAAGTCTAGATAGAGTTCGTTTTTCAAAAACCAAGATCTGACAGCCACATTCTAATGGCAGCGTTTCAAATTTTTCGACATCCATTTTATAATAATCATAAAAAAGAGCTCCACTTGTTTTCAATTTTACACACAACGTATGATATTCACCGTACATCCACCTTTCTTGCCATATTTTTTCTGACCAAATGCTTCGAAATATAATACCCTTCGGGTTGTTTTTAATGTATTCACATGTCCTCTTCTGCCAAAAGAGCTATAACAATCATATCCCAGTCAATCATTTTCGATGAAGCTCTGCGGACGACTGGCAACAAAACAACGCCGCTCGCGCGCCGCGATTTCCGCGCGCATCCGTCGGTAGCCGCGCGCATCCTCGCGCGGGCTCGAGCAATCTCTCGATGCCGCGCGCGGCGCTCGCGCGCCGCGATTTCCGCGCGCATCCGTCGGTAGCCGCGCGCATCCTCGAGCAATCTCTCGACGCCGCGCGCGTCGTGACTGAGGAGGCTCGAGCATGCGCGGGCAAATTTCCGCTCGGTCTGCCCTGACCCTTAGCGAGTCTTACCACACATACCTACATATTATATTGATAACCTGTTGTAATTGAATTGAATAACAAATTCTCTTCTTATATTTAAAACTTATCGAGTCTTTTATTCGCCAAAGTGATATAATATACTGTATAGTTTAGAAACCTTTGGCTTTGATCCTCTCCGCTCCGATCCGACATTTTCTCTCAACTGTCAGTCTCTCTGTCACTGTCAAGTGTCAGTGTGTGTGTCATTCAAAAAAAGCATCAGGCATCAGGGCTTCTTGTTTTTCTGAATTCTGAATTTCAGTAGTTTTTCAATTAATTTTCAACATAATCTGAATTAATTAAATATTATGTGATTTATCTGCTTAGATGTGACTGACCGCATAGCTTGGCGTTTGATGAAAGCGTCTCTGTTATGTGAAAATCGCGTTTATCTAGCACCGCTATTTGAATCAAAATAATGGCTAAATCTCAAATAAATACAAAGTCTAGCAATTATATGAGGGATAAGGAAGTCTTCCTGAAGGATCTCAAGCAATTCAACGACAGTAAAAAGTTAGTAAACTTAATATTACCAATATAATATATTTGGGGTACTTACCTACTTCTAAAATAGCTCCCTAGGTACTTCTGTTGTCAAAGTATAAATTTGCTTACAACTTGCAAACAATTTCATCTATTGTAATTGCAGGTATTAACATATAATTAGGTATTAGTATTCCCGATCGCCGGTATTAGTTGATACCTGATATTATATTTTAATATTAGATAAATATTAGTGTATAGCATTATTTAATTTGATGTTTATGTTTTCAGTTTGCCATACAAAATTCCAACAGTGAATTGCATCGAAATAGATTTGTATCATTTTTACACCTTGGTACAGCAACGAGGAGGTTTAAGCAAGGTAGGTGTTTGTAATTGATCAATACTTTGATAATTTTGCAAGTTTGAAATCTGACTAACATAAATACATAGGTGGACGGATAATTAGAAACAGGGCAAGATTTTCATACAATCGAGGCTATTTTGAAGCCATGGTTCTCCGTGAAGAATTGATCAGGGCAGGATCTGACGACGGTCATCGAAAGAGTAGGTGGAGGACTTTCAGATCGCTATAGATTCCAACTGATCGGATGAGCCGTCTGGAAGCAGCATCGTCATTAAGGATAAAACCCGAAAAATGGCACCAAAATGTATGAAAATCTAAAAGTCAAGGAATCATGAAGATGCTGCTTCCAGACGGCTCATCTGATCAGTTGGATATATATAGCGATCTGAAAGTCCTCCATCTACTCTCTCGATGATCGTCATCAGATCACGCCCCGATCAATCCTTAATGGAGAACCATGGCTTCAAAGTGTCCTCGATTGTATGAAAATCTTGCCCTGTTTCTAATTATCCGTCCACCTATGTATATATATTGTGGAAACTGTTCCGAGAAAATAACTCTAAACCTTACCTGGTAGACTTTATGCCAGAAAATAACATAGGCAGACACTTTTAAAAATGTAGCAGTAGTTTTATCAATAAAAGAATTAATTTACCATAGGTAAAATTGATGTATACATGGATAGCACATTGAATGTAAGCTAGTTAAAAAAAGCATTAACATTACACTCATCCAATTTAAAAATTAAATAGACCCTAATAATTTCAAACTTCTATCTTCTTCCATATCTACAGGGTACCATCAAATTCTATTATTCAAAAGTTTATTTACAAGACAGGTAACTTTAAGTAGGCCTTGATGTTCTGTGAATGAGCTAGAATGGCTCTTCATGGGCTCTTCCATAAATGCTTAGGCTCATTTTGGGTGGTATTGCTGGTGGTTACCCAGCTTGACCAAGAGGTCCACTAGTTTCTTCACATCGTAGGAAGCCTCTGGGAGCGTCCCTGGAGTGCAAAGTCTTGTAGCCCATGGATAATGGCCCTGCATTCTGTTGATCGCCTACTAATTTATTATTTTCAGGTAAATCAAAATGACGCATGGGACTCATTTCTAAGACCACTGCGGTTGCCGCATCCATGTATAAATGGGTCAACATTGCTGAGAAGAATATATGGAACATATTTGGAAAAGTAAGAAATAATTCACTATAAATAAATTGTTGAATAACCTTATAATTAAATTATCTTTAGGAAATTTACGATTCATCTAAGTTGATAGAGACAAGATATTTAAAATGATAAATCTAACTTTTTTGCAGTAATTTAGAATTATAAACTTGCTTCAGGTATGAGAGAGCCAAAGGTCCCCCTGGCAGAGACGATGACAACGACATGGACGAGGACCCAAGAAGAAGCCGCGGCGGTGGTATGCCGCGGATCACATTTGGTGGTGGCACGTATATTTCAGGTAAATACACATCTTTTTAGGCACACTTACAATTTCGACCATGTTTGCATATAATTTTAAAAAATTCAAGTAGTATAAGCCAATACTGTCTGATGATTTAAACTTTAAGAAAAAAATTCTTTCCCATCTTTGAAAAGGTTAAATATTAAAAGGTCAAATATTATTGTCTTCTCTATCTAAGTAAATATCTAAGTAATACATTGTCTTCACTATTGACAGCCAGTTTAATATCCTCCCACCCATAATGTTTTATTCTTAGACGTGTCGAAGAGTTCCAAGTGATAGGATGAAATGGAAGTTGATGGGGAAGGCCATATCCTAAAACACTCTGACAGTACTACTGATGCTAAAAAAAAAATTATGTTTAATTTTAAGAAAGTCAAAGAATAAAGGCTATTGTATAGATGAGGCGGTAGAAGTCTTCAAGAATGTGGGAGTTTTGTGCAATTCCCCTTAAGCCATTAATCTCCATCCCTGTTCCTTGATTAAAAGAAACACGGTTTCTCGATAATTATACAAATGGCCTTTATTCACTGACTTTCTCTAAATATAAATCATTACTTTTCTTGTCAGTAGCACTGTCAGGTGTTCGCCCTTGAAAGTCATCTTCCCATCGTTTTGTGAGTTTCCCTCTCTTATTTTTCTTTCTCTTGGGTACCACTATCACCTGCAACTCTTCCCCTAATTGTGGTGGAAAGTCATCTATTTGGTGGTTTTCCCTCTCTTGGGTATCACTCTCTATGTGTTTGGGCCATTCCTCGATAATTACTTAACTTAATCCCGAGTTATTGTCATGCAACAGCGTCCGGCGAGGCGCTGCGCACGGGCTCCCGCGTGGCCGGCCCGTCGGAGCGGCTGGCGCTGTCCCTGCTGTCGCCGATGCCTAACGAGCAGGACTTCGCCGTCAACGTGTGCACCGTCCTGGCGGCCGACCACTCCAACCGCCTGCCGCTCAGCACCACGCCGCATATACTGGACTTCCTGCTCGCGCATGCTGGCGTCTATAATCATTGTAAGTTCTGTTGTGGCACAGGTAGTGGTTGGTGCTTGTTCCTTCTCTCTTCAATGCCAAATCAAATCAAAAATGAAATCAACAATCTATTAGTCATCACTACACACAGGCACAGGCACAGGCCTATCAACGAAGGCGTACGGGCTATAGTCCACCACGTTAACCCAGTGCGGGTTGGTGGACTTCACATTCGCCTAAGAATTTATTCTTCAACGTATGCAGGTTTCCCCATGTTTTTTTTTATCTTAAGTACTTAAGTCTCGAGAAAAACACATTGGTACAATGGCAATGTACTCTCCAATGTCGATCGATTCTTAACACAATTTTCTTGCTCGCAGCAAGTCTCAGAGACACGATCGGGCGGTCGTACTTCGAGGCGCGCGGGCGCTACCCCGACGAGTTCTGGCAGATGCGCGCCGGGGGCGGAGGCGCCAAGGAGCTCGCTGACGAGACCAAATTCATGCAGCCAGGGGTCGAGCAGCCCGAGCTGATGGTGCAGGCCCTCGCGGCGCACAACACGCTCACCGACTGTCTCATGCAAGAGGGTTGCGACGACGATTATGAGAAACTTGCAATAGATGTCAGTGAGATTGAATATGATAAATTATAATAGACACATACCTTCACGATATGACGGGGTAGGCAAAAAGAATGGAGAAGTATTATTACATAATATACATACTATATCGAAATGTCCACAGTATCAAAAAGTCTACTAAAGTAAATGTAAGAAAGATAATAATCTTTAGGAGTGGTCAATCGGGTCGTATTTATTTCTGTAAGACATGAAAAACTCAACATTTAAATAAAAGTATAGGCGTCTGTATGCTTTGTATGAGAGGTAATTTTGATACAGTGGACGTTTTCATACAGTGGATATTTTGATACGGTGGACAATATGTCACCACAGGACCCAGATCGGTACGAACTTGTAGTAATTCTTCAAAAATTCAAACATATTCTATACCCAATGGTGTCGGGGCCTAGCGCTCGAGTCAAGCTGGGCCAAAATGCCATGTTGTTTGCAGGAGTTGCTGGAGGACTGGGTGACGGAGCCGTCTGACGAGACGCAGCTGTTCGCGCCCGAGCTGCCCGGCGGCGCCGCGTGCGTGTACACGCAGCGCGTGCTGCAGATCGCGTCCATCGTGCGTTCGCTCTCCTTCCACGAGGAGAACGTGCAGTATCTGTCGAGGAACACCACGCTCATCAGGTAACCAACTCAAATTACAAGATTTTGTGTATAATAATATAAGAAATCATTTTATTGTCAGGCACTAGTGGCCCATAAACACATACCTTAGTCTAGAGATACTTAAATTGATTAATCGCACAAACTTAAAATTGCACTGACTAAGTTTTTGATCTGTCTCGCTTCCCTTAAGTGGCGGAATACTACTCCTACGTTCAAAAGTCGGAACTCAGGAACACATCTTTGTGTTGGGCTATGACTCTGGTATAGTAATGCTGCATTCCTTAGAAAGAAGAAAAAATATCGAATTGAAATGTGAACTACAGAAGTAAATCTATGTTTGAAATTTATGATTTTTGTTGATGCGTACGTTACTATGAGACTCCACTCTTTTCTAGACTTCAATGTAGCGCGGAAAAGAATGATTTTAGTGACTTGTAGTTTACCTCCCATTGTAATTTTATTTCACCTTTCCACTTGGTATGATGGGTATATTCTCGACCGTGATCGCTAGCAAGATGAACTGAGAAAAGGTTTCTATCCCCTTTTACGAAAACAGCGGCATAATTTAAAAAAAAAAATACTCTGAAGAAATTAAAAGAAATGTATTCCTCGACAGATTTCTGCTGCTTTGCGCAAACAGTTGGGTAGGAACTCTACGACAATCGGGCCTGGATACACTTGGAAACGTTTCAACGGAACTTATCATTAAGGTAAACCTCATTTTAAGTTGAATCTTGTATATTAAAAAAACCGTTCCCCACACTCATTGACCCGTATTCTCCCGATAGGACCCGGCGACGTGCCTCATCTCTCGCCACGTGCTGTCCACCATCCAGTCAGCGCTGGTCTCTCCGGACCGCGCGAGGATCCTGGCCGCGCTCGAGCTGCTCAACAAACTCGCCCAGAACGAGGTCAACGAGGACGCCTTGCTCAAAGCCTTGGAGGCCAAGGTATTCTGGTTTCATATTATTTATTTGTGATTGCAATGTCCTTTTGTGATTCCCATGGTATAGGTATTCATCTTCATCATATCAGCCTTTTAACGTCCACTGCTGGACATAGGACTTCCCCAA
Organism: Metalampra italica; assembly: GCA_949699065.1. NCBI lineage: Eukaryota > Metazoa > Arthropoda > Insecta > Lepidoptera > Oecophoridae > Metalampra > Metalampra italica. The sequence goes on from OX452989.1 coordinate 5,660,870, forward strand.
TCAACGCCACCACACCCGGTCCTCCGCTCTCCGCATCCAACCGCTTTCGGCCACCTTTAGGTCGTCGGTCCACCTGGCGGAGGGGCGTATTGGTATTACCTAGTTGGAATTTATTATATTTTTAGTGAATAGATAGCTTTTCATTCAGGGTTCTGTCAAGTAAACTGATTTTTACTAATCTGGGACAATCGCTGGATACAATGAGCTGATTTGATTAGGTGTGTTGGTGCACATTTTTAACATGCAACCAAAGCATTGTTAATTGTTGGTATTGTAGCTAGCTTACTTTGTACCGTACAGAACGTGTCTTAAGAATTGCCGTACGGAATAATTGAGCACTCGACCAGAATTTTAAATTGACTCTCGACGATTCGCGTCATTGAAAGAAGACGCTAATTTTTCGTGTATGTTTCGTAAAGGTGTACGCTGACGTGTGCTCGCTGCTAACGCTGCGGGACATCATGGTGCTGGTGTGCACGCTGGAGTGCGTGTACGCGCTGACGTCGCTGGGCGACCGCGCCAGCGAGGCGGTGGCGCGCGTGCCCGGCCTCGTGCACACGCTCGTGTCGCTCGTCACTGTCGAGGTAGCACTATGCTTGGTGAAGGTGTGAGCTGACGTATGCTCGCTGCGGGACATCATGTCCTCCGTCTCTGTTCTATATTTTAACTTGCTCTATTGTTGACAGGCGCAAAGCTACGGTCCGCGCGCCTGCATCCTGATGCGGGTGGTGGAGACTGTGAGCGGGCCGAGCGCGGTGGCGGCGGCCGCGGCGGCCGAGCGGGACGCCGCGCACGAGCGGCAGCCGCACACGCAACAGCAGGTGTGATTTTAAGTTCAACAATTGTAACACTCGCACAGCTACGGACTATGTCCATTGATGGATTTCTTTCATAATTAACGCCACCACACCCGATCCTCCGCATATGCAGCCTCTTCCGGCCACGTCCATTAGGTCGTCGGTCCATGTTTTATCTTTAATTTCATAGTTTTATTAGAGTGCTCTGAAGGTTCATAACCAGTGATCGGATCTCGGATGCAATTTGGGGTGAATGACCTCAAATGTTATGCTTAACATGGATGTGACTCAGGCTTTCCCGGGGTTTTGGGAAATGGGTTATTTATAATAATTAATGAAACAAAATTAAAAAGTTCACTATCCATAGGTCATTTATTTTACATAATTATACTTTTAAAACATACTTTACTACGTTGGGTAGTAAATTTATATCTAAGATCTTTTTTCTGTGTGTTTTGATCGCCTTAAGAGAGTCCTAAAAAGGTAGGTAACACGTAGGTAAGACTCGCGGGGTTATGAGTTATATCCATGTTAAGGTAACGTACTTAAATCCCGCGACATTGCATCCGAGATCCGATCACTGTTCATAACACTTAAATCTCGCATTTTTTTGTTTCTGTATGCGTTGATGATATTCTGATAACTTGCCTGCGTAGCAGCATCAGCCAGCTGCAATGTTTTGTATAATTAGGTGGGTCTGGATGCCCCATTCTGATGACACGCAATATTTTAAGATTGACAGCACTAATAATAGTTTCATATTTTACCTGCATAATAAATTAATGTGTGACAGGGATAGAAGCAATCTTAGTGTTGTAAAATTTTAACATTGTGTCTTCGGAATTCAGGGTCCATATTCTAATAGTATGTTAATAAAATGATAGAGTCAGCCGACGCTGAAGCCCGCGCCGGAGCCGGCCGCGCCCGCGCCGCCCGCGTCCCCCGCGCCGCCCGCCGCGCCCGCGCCCGCCGTCAGCGCACCCATATCCAGCATACAGCAGTCTCATATGCAGCAGAGAACTGTACAGGTAACTCAACTAATTCCTATGTTCCCACAGTTGAGGCTCAGGCCTACCCTCACAACGAGGTCGTAAGGGCTATAGCCCACCTCGCCAGCCCCAGTGCGACTTATGCGCCTAAGAATTTCTTCTTCGGCTTATGCAGGTTTCCTCACAATGTTTTCCTTCACCGTTTGAGAGCAGTCATTTCTAGAAAATTCCACTGGCGCATGGCTCGACCGGAATCGTGCTCGGACCTCGACCGCGACGCCACTTGAAGTATTATAAGACTTAGGGCCTCTTTCACCACTTGCTAATATTGTTACAGATAGTAATCTGACAGATTAACTAATTTATTAGATAAATCTGTCTGATATTTATTTTGTTTTGGAAGACCAACAGCTATAATAACGAGGCCAATTATAGGTCTCCACAGATAGCGTATTATCTTAGTAGCGATTATTTTCGTGTTTCACACCTCAAGTCTCTGATAAATAACAGCCACTTGATCTTGCTGTAGTTTATCAATCGGTTTATCTGACACATAAGGCAATCGAATATCTGTGAAACAAAAAAAAAGGCTATCTTACTTACCTGGTAATCTGCAAATCTGGGACTTTAGTAGCAAGCGGTGAAAGAAGCCTTAAATACGCCACTTTGTTGGGTTGGGTTGTACGTGCAGGAGAACGAGCACTTCGCGCTGGCGTGGCTGCGCTCCACGTACGAGCCGCTGCCGGCGAGCGACAACAGCGCGTGCGACGCGGGCGAGGTGTACCGCCAGTACCTCGCGTGCTGCAGCAAGCTCAGCCGGAAGGGCGTCATCGCGCCCGCGCACTTCCCCAGACTAGTGCGGTCAGTGTTCCACTTTTTTTTTCAATGCTTGTGAGTCAATAAAGTCAATGCCAGCCTCGTAGGTAAGTATGCTGTTTGCCATGTTACTCAGAGCTTTCATTAGACTCTAGAGTATTCATATAAACTTAGAATGTACTAGCGTAATAGACGTCCAATGTGTGCAAGTGAGATAATGTGAATTGTTACAAAAAAATATCCCGACTTTTATGATTTTATTTTTTAGAAACTTATGATTTTATCCACCGACGATTTATTGATCCCTTTTATTTTAATATTCCACCCTCAGAGGTAACATATTTTTTTCAAATTACAATGGGACATTTCGCATCGGAAGAAAACTATGATGACGTCTCCCCTCCTCCGGACCGTGTTGCTTTAAGTTCGGCCATTTTTATTTTATTTTTGTTTAGGACGGTGTTCGGCGGCACGGTGGGGCCGAACGCGGTGACGGTGTCGACGGGCGAGACGCAGCAGGCGTACATCGGGATACGCGCCAAGATCATTCAGAACAGAACAAGTACGCCAGCAGGTTAGACATTACACAATGTCTCAACTCAGCTTGCCTTTCATTTATTATACATCATACATACATAAAATAGCGTCAGTGGCTTCGGGGATAAGACACGACCTATCATATCGAAAGGTCCGGAGTTCGATCCCTGGCTGGGCCATGTACCAATGGGTTTTTTCTCGAAACTTAAGTACATTTACTGACTGCTCTCAAACGGTGAAGGAAAACATCGTGAGGAAACCTGCATACGCCGAAGAAGAAATTCTTAGGCGCATGTGAAGTCTACCAACCCGCACTGGGCTAGCGTGGTGGACTATATAGCATATTAATGTACTGTAATTACTTTTATTTAATTACCGAGATAAATATAATTATTCGTTTCCATCTATCTTTTAGGACCGTCGTCGCCGATATTGAAAGCGCAGCTGACGAATAAAACAGGAGGCGCAGAAGTTAAACCTATTGTGTCCCAGGTACGCTCTTTAGTTATTTATGTAGATAAATAATATACTTATCTAGCTGTTTCTAGATAGCTGACTAGATAAGTTTTTTCTCGCGGGAGGTATACCTAACTAATATTACTACCTACTAATATTATAATCGCGAAAGTTTGTAAGGATGTATGTTTGTGACTTTGGATGTTTGTTATTCTTTCACGCAAAAACTACTGAACAGGTTTTGATATAATTGACCGAGCGAGCGAAGTCACAGTTACGAGATTGACCAAAAATTAAGTACCCTTCGCTTAAGTACAAACACGCTTGTAGGGCATCACATCACACACACACACACACCTCACTACTACATCCACACCCATACAAGGCGCACTGCGACGTTCTTCTTTTTTACGTTCTTTTTTACTTCATATATATATCTGTACCTACCTACCTATTATAATTTAAAAACTATAGTTTACAAAAAAGAAATCTGTTATTGGCTAATGTACAAGTTATATTATAATGGTTAAAATATTCTGTAACTAGCTGTAGATTTGAGAATGAATAAATAAAAATAAAAAAATAAAAAATGCTTTTGTCCGTCTGTCTTTCTGTCTGTCTGTAATTCTCTACAGGTCGCATTTTTCAACCGATTTTGACGAAAACTTGGCATGGGCATATGTTAATAACGCCGACAAAGTGGGTAACATAAAATCTTGAAAAACATTTTTTAGAGTAGGTACAACACGTAAAGTGGGAGGGAATTGTTTTTTTCTCGTCAATCCCATGGTGTGGGGTATCGTTGGATATGTCTTTGAAAAATATCGCGGGTGTGTGAAAACCATTTTTCGATTCAGGGATCCGTTTGCGAAATATTAAGCTTTGCAAATTTTTGTCACTTTAGTACAGTCGACCGGACATCAGTGGAAACACTTTGACCTTGACTGGCCTAGCATAATAACTATCTACTTTGCTATTAGGTAGTTTCAATACTATGAGAGACCAGTTTATACTAGTTTTGTTACCACTGATGTGCGGTCGACCGTACGTGTCGGATAATGCATGGTTATAAGGGCTCGCGAGGTCTACTGTTCTCACAGAACCACTAGTAATTAATAATAATAAAGTTATTTATTTTCTCCTTATCCTAATATAATTAGTAGGATGTTGCAGTAAAAGCTCAAAGTACGGTAAATCTTGAAAATAGTATTCTTTGCCTCCGTAGTCGTCAGCGCAGCCGACGGCGGCGCACCCGCACCTCTCGCAGGCGCTGGAGGCGGGCCCCTCCAACACGTCCCTCATCAAACACCTGCTCGCGCATAAAGTAAGCCCCGCAGTAAGCCAACCGCACCAAGTAAGTGCATACTAACAAACTAATACATTTTTATTACTAGTGTAGACAGACACACAACTCGGAATAAACAACCACTAGAACTCCTGCGGTGAAAATAAAAATCTTGAATTCTAAAAGAAATCTTTACTCGAGATTTCGAATTCAAAAAAAAAATGTATTAAAAAAAAATTAAATTCAAAATTATTATTTTTATTTTCGACTAGTAACTTTTGAAGCGTCGTCTATCCATCGTAAAAGTTTTGTTTTGTATAAAAGTAAACCGTATTGAAGTTCCGAAAACTTAATTAGTACGGGCCAAGGTTCGAACCCACGACCATGGCCGTGAGGCTGGTGCACAACCAACTAGTCTACCATGGCTGTAGTAAACAGTATTAGTGAAAAAGTGTCTAAAAGCTGTAATTATACCAACTTTAGAAGTGGCGACATACGTCACTGAAGAGAAATAAGTGTGTAAACAGATTTCTAGTGGCTATTTATCCTCAGTTCTGCGATAGAAGAACGGTGTAAAGATAGAAGTTAGTCTTAGAATCGAATCTTAATTTCTTGTTTCATTTATGAAGCCGATGCCTTCCAAACTTTTTCGTTCATTGGTGTCGATAAAAGGTAGCCCTAAGACTAAAATTATAAATTCTGGATGAATTTGACTATCTTCTGTCTTGTTTGTGTCGCATTGAGATTATTACACACAAAGAATTTTTTTTATTTTAAAGTTATTTTTTATGTTTTTTAAGTTTTGCAATATTTGGTTGCTATAAGTTTTTGCAGGTATTTTGTTGGGGTGGATATATGAAGGATTGATTTATATATTTTTTAGAAAAAAAAAATATACGTAAGAAAGTACAGTGAAAATAGAGTTATGGTAAAACACTCGAAAATATTGAGTATTAAAAGACTCATAACATAACTTGCATGGGTTTTTGAAATTGTTTTTGTTTGTGAAATAAATAATTAAAATTTTTGTAGTGGCAGTAAACAGTACATGCTTTTGGTATGTCAAAATAATTTAGTTAAAAACTAACCTCTTTTAAGATAACAAATATGAATTATTGGCATGCATATTGGCAGAGCTTCTTTGTGAGCATGTATTAAATTTTTTTTTACTAGATTTGAAATAGATTTACAACATTATATTATGTCATTGAAATTATTTCAATTTTACTGTTTTGGTCCGTTTCAACAAATGTATTAGGTAGGTACTTGCTTAAAAAAAATCAAATCAACAGCTTATGTTCCCACTGCTGGGGCACAGGCCTACCTTCTCAACGAGGCGTACGGGCTATAGTCCACCACGCTAGCCCAGTGCGGGTTGATGTTTCGTTACTTTTGTTTGAATACATTGAATATCGGAACCAGTATAATCAATTGGTTATTTTGTATCTAAAAGTTCCAAATACGAACTACAGTTTGTAACAAATATCACATTTAAATAATAGTGCGTTATGATAGCGTAATTATTGTAGAAATTATAAATTAGAAACGGATGACTTGTTTATTTTTTGCATTGTTTTTGATTACTTTTGTTATGTATAGGTGGCGCAGAGACAACAAAATCTGCAGAGAATCGGCCCTTCAAACACAGTCGTTGTACAGCCCAGTCAAACCGTGAGTGAGAACACTTATATCATGAGAAATAAATTTCGGTTGAATCCTATCTCGCCCCTTCCCATCTCGGCCCCCAAGAGTTTATACCTACGAAAAATTCCCAACTTGCCCCTCTACCATAAATCACAAAAAAAATTCGCCTTTCTATTTTTAAAAGTCCAGTCGCTTCGATATTTCTCTAGGCTGTTTTCCGATTTAGCGTTTATATTATACATTAGTTACCTTATAATTATAGATTTACTTAAAACTGTAATAATAATCAGCATATTACTAACTAATACTTCTTAAAAAATAAATCTAGAAAAGTATTTCTTTTCTTGGTCCTGAGCTTATCAACATTATGACCATCTTTATAAATATATATTTAGGTATACATACATATTTTTAACATATTTACAACTTTACATGATGTGGTGTCAATTCAGAGCATGGAGGTGGACCCCGAAGCCCTGATAAAATGCACGACGATAACACCAGGCGGTGTTGCTAGCAGTACTCCTCCCGTACAGGAGAAGGTACATTTTATGAAAGTTTTATGTTACGAAATACTTGAACAGCTTTTCCCGAGGTATCTAATTCTATAGCCTATGTGTTATTCTCATATATAATCTATTTTTCATCAACATCTGTTCCGTAGTTTTTGCGTGAAACATAACAAACATCCTCACAACCATCCAAACGTCCTTACAAACTTTTGCCTTTTCAATAATTTTTTTTAAATATCCTTTTTAATATCAGTAGGATTTCAGATAACATTAAAGATAACAATTGTAAACTTTATTTCGTTACAAAATTACATAATGTTGAAACCCTGACTCCCAAACAAGTCTAGCTGTATTTCAGGAGTCAATATCTTCCCTATTTTTGCGACATAGTTTCATGCTTATTCTGAAGGCAAACAAATTAAATTTGACAGCACTATAATTAGTGTCGGCCTTATCTTCATAATACAGCGTGACAGGGATATTTTTCTTTATATTCTACTATTACATTTAAATTCCATAAATTATTTGTAACTGTATAACGGCAGCCACATTTTTAATTTAAGCTGGGAGGAGCTTAAACCTTTAAGCTGGGAGCGCTTTTAACGCTTGAAGGTTGATGTATCTATAATTTAAATGCATTTCATTTTTTTCCAGGTCATTATAAATGCACAGGAGGAACTCATAGGTATGTTGAAATTTTAACATTTATGTAGGTACTTAAATTTAAAAAATGTCATCAATCATCAACAGCCTATTAATCTCCCCACTGCTGGGGCTCAGGCCTACCCTCTCAACGAGGGCGTGCGGGCTATAGTCCACCACGCTAGCCCAGTGCGGGTTGGTGGACTTCACATGCGACTAAGAATTTCTTCTTCAGCGTATGCAGGTTTCCTCACGATGTTTTCCTTCACCGTTTGAGAGGAGTCAGTAAATGTACTTAAGTTTCGGGAAAAAACCCATTGGTACATGGCCCAACCGGGGATCGAACCTCGGACCTTTCGATATCATAGGTCGCGTCTTATCCCCGAGGCCACTGACGCTCTTAAAAAATGTAAACTCATACAATATGAAATTGTTTTGTTTTCAGCTCCCAAAGAAGAGCAACCGGTACAAATTCAGATCGATGAGCAAGCCCAATTGACAATCGTAAGTTACTGGTTTACTTTACCTAACATGGGTTAATACAGTGGCAATCGTCCTATTCATCGTTTTTCCAGTTTTTTGCACTTAAAAAATGTTGGTTATCTGATAAAACCTCTTTGATCCATTCATTTATTATTATGAAACATAGACAATCCATATAAAAATACCTTTCGTGTGTTTTGTTTGATACTTAATACAGTACATCCATGTCGCTTCAGAAATTATAATTTATCAATATGAAAACGATGTGAAACTTTGTGTTTTAACGAAGCATTTCATACCATATTTAATAATACCTGGCGTCGCATGTTGACGCCTTTGAAGCGATTTCGCACCCTTGACAGTCTTTATTTTTTACAGAAGACAGCTCAAAACAAAATGCTCGCTGACCTACTGGAGAAGAAGTCTAACCCCCCTGTCCAGGTGGTTCAAATGGGGCCCCAAATAAACGCCCCCACCATTCAAATCACCGAGACTGGCCAAATCGTTCAAGTGAAACCAGACCCGAATCCCGTCATACAGATCAACGCAGACCCCTCCTTGGTACCTCAGGCCACCTCTTACTTCCAAATAAAGAACGAACAAGGCCAAATTATTCACATAAAGAACGATCAAGGGCAAATCATTCAGTTGAAAAGTGATCAGCTACAACCGCCGCTGATTCAGATAAAGAACGAAGGCCAGATCATTCAGGGAGGCCAGATGATGCAGCAGAGCGTCATCCAGGGTATGTTAAAGACTGAGAAGGATTTAGTGGAGACGGTGGTAACTGACCATTCGTATACGGAGCCCCCGAGCAAGAAACAGAGGCTTGAGGATAAAAGAGAGGTTCGTATTTGAGGCGATAGATTTTGAAATCCAGGCAAGTCCGTTCGAATGAGTAAAAAACTTACTACTCCGATACGGGCGGTTCCCTGTAAAAGGTTCTGAGTCTGAGGCACGATCTAACTCTGCCTTTTTCGAGCAAGACACCGATTTTCTTTTAAAAAAAGTGGGTTGACTGAGAGCCCGCATATCAATATCTATAATACGAGCGACAAGTATGTGCATTCGCGGCACCCGCCATAAATGGATACCCGCTGCCAAACTACTAGGCTTTGACGACGGGGCGGCGCTACCGCATGTAGAATAATAATGTTCCTGTTAACACTTGCCTAATCCAACTTAATTATTATGTCTTCCGAGTTGTATCAATAAATAATAATTTCCCCATTCAAAAATTAATTTATATTAGTGTCAGTGAAGAGTATTCCTTTATTTGCAGAACGGTTCTCCCCAAGAGAGCGTGTCGAAGACAGCCGCCAATTTGTACGCTGCCCTAGCGGCGTCTGCGTTGATGGACGATGAGGATTTGGTAATTAAACTTTCCTCTTTATTGTGATCTCAAAACTTATGCTGTATGGACATAGATAATCCCAAAAACATACCTGTGATCTGTGTTTATCTCCTCAAGCGTGGCCGGCGCTCAGCCGCCAGGTGACTTTACCTTTGAGGGTGCTCTTAAACTTACTGTCTTACTTTCATGTCTGTTCATTTGGTATGAAGCGACCCCATGGGATAATGTTAGCTGGACCTCGAAGGGGCGGCAGCGCTAAGGTTTTTATTTTGTACTTTTTATCTACACTTCTTTACTAATAACTATAGTAAAAAGGAAAATTTTGTAAGTAGGTATGCTTAAGGTAATCTTAGAAACTACAGACGATACATACATAGGTGGACGGATAATTAGAAACAGGGTAAAATTTTCATACAAACATGTTCACTTTGAAGCTATGGTTCTCCGCGAAGGATTGATCGGGGCATGATCTGATGACGGTCATCAAAAGAGTGGATGGAGGACATCGACGTTCGAACATAGTACATTTCCCATGGAAAAGGCGGAAAATTTAAATCGGTGCCGTCTATTTGTCTTTTTGTAATTAATGACAAATTGTATTTGAACGATCTTAAGTATTGTCATTTAATTTAAAACAGGTGCCGCCTAAACAGGAGCCGGTGGAAGTGATTCAACCTTCAATGCTGGTCGCTGGACCGGGTGACAACGCGTCAGTGATTATACAAGAACCTATTCTGCAGGTAAGGGGACGGAATGAACGGTACTGTATATGATATAATTAATTGTTTGAAAGGTGTAAATAAATATAAATAACATTCACAATTAAAAAGTTTCTCAATTCTATTACTAGTCACGAGGTTCGCGATACTTGGCGCTCCGTTCTTTCTGTCTACACCGTTAGGGACATGGCGTGAAGATGTGTGTATGTAACATTGTGTGTGTGTGTGTGTAGGTGCAGCAACCAACAATACAAGTGCAGCAACCCACGCTGCAGGTGCAGCAACCTACGCTGCAAGTTCAGCAACCAACTTTACAAATGCAGGGGCCTATACAGGTTATTATTATTATTATATCACGTAGGGCATTAAATTTTCCCTTCCTACGCGTAACTACGGTTCGTAACTAGTATTTCGTACCTACTTTCGTACCCGTAATTAGTATTTTTGGACCGTACAGCCTGATGGATAGTACAGTTGCGGTTATTTTTCCTCGTTTCTTTGCAAGTTCTGTAGTAAGTACATGTCTGCAAAAACATTCAACTTAATTTCTGAGTTAAACACTTTTTATTATTATTATTAATTTATTATTTTGAATAATAATAGAAATTTAATGGAAGAGTAAAGTATATTATAAGTAAGTGAAATATACTCTATTGTAAATTATAAATTTATAATTTGGGGATATTTAATTACAGCTAAGAATTTGTTTAAATTCAGGTTCAACAACCAACGCTGCAAGTTCAGCAACCGATGCTGCAGGTGCAGCCAATGGATGTCCAGAATCTGATCGCATCGCAGTCCGGACAAATTATTCTTCAAGGTATGTAGACAAAAATAAAAAAAATCAATTTTGTATGAAACAGTTGATTGTATTGCAACAGTTCCATTTCGAAATCCCATGGAACTACTGAAAAGAAATAGTTGCACTAGTCCCATGGTACAACAGCACCATGGGACTACTGGGAATGATCAGTACTTCTCTGAGTTCAGAGTTAGTCCCATAGTAATTCATGAGTACTCACATCCCCTGAGAGGTTTAGCGTCAATTTATTATCACGCTGTGTAAATTATTTATTAAAATAATTATTTACATAAATTACATTAGAAAATCTATTGAGAGTTTCGAAGTTTTGATATGTAGTAAATAGGTACAAAAATTTGGTAATCCTTAACTACATTTAAACTACTGTACGTAGTTTATGATTTCACCTGTCAAACTGTATTTTCATTATATTATATATTATATTTTACTTTAGCGGCATAAAAGTGTTCGAGCATTCCTCCGCCTAGCACGAATTGACCCTTAGAGGTGTGTTTACAGACAAGTCTATGGGACAGCAACAGGCGCAGTTCATGCAGCAGCCGATGCAGCTAATCGCAACGCCCGGCAACGCGCAGGGCAGCCTCGGCTACATCACACAGAACATACCCGGGAACATGATGCAGAAAACTATTATAATAGTGCAGGGACCCACCGGCGGCGGGCCTCTCACTCTGACCGTATGTATTCTATTTTTATTTATGTATTTATTTTGTTTTGGAAGACCAACAGCTATAATAGCAACATTATCATAAGTAAAGTACTTATTACGAAGCCAATTATAGGTCTCACAGATAGCATACATAATAATAAATGGCAAAGCTCTTTACTTAATACCAGAGAGTTGAGTATACTAACTCTATGCTTAATACCGACGGGAACTAACTGGATGGAGATAGGGCAGGACTAGTCATTGTAGAAATCTTTGTGGGAGGCCTTTGTCCAATAGTGGACGGTCTTCTGGCTGATATGATAATTTTTTGGACAAGAGTGAGATAAACATATATAATATATTTTTAAATAAATACTTACAAACACCCAGAATCCGAAAACCGACAGATATGCTCATCACACATATGTTGGTCCCGGGTGGGAGTCGAACCCACGACCTCTGGCGTAGTAGGCAGGGTCACTACCAACTAAGGCAACATTCCAGACAATGATGATAATGATTCCATTTTACGCGACAAAGGTGAACAACGCGAGCGGGCTGGACGAGGCGACGTTAAACAGCCTCATTGCGCAGGCGACAGAGGCGATAACCCAACAGCAAATCATTCAGGTTACAAACCTACCCCACTTAGAAGCTTCTGTCACGCTTCTTGTCACTAACTTCTCGCACAAAAACATTACACAAGTACCGCTTCGTACAGTCTCGTTGGGGGCTTATGATCGACTAGCTTTTTCCCATGGCTTCACACGCGTAGTAAAGTTTTTCCTGTGTACATTGAAACAGCGCCCTCTATGTAGGCGTTTTGTTACTTAGGGGTATTAGCGGACGCCCCGCGACTTTGTCCGCGTTAAAAAGGAGCCTATATGTTATTCCAGGATATAAGCTATCACTGTACCAAGTTTCATCAAAATCTGTTCGGTAGTTTTGGCGTGAAAGAGTAACAAACATCCTCACATTCAAACATCCTTACAAACTTTCGCCTTTATTATATTAGTACTAACTTCTCGCACAAAAACATTACACAAGTACCGCTTCGTACAGTCTCGTTGGGGGCTTATGATCGACTAGCTTTTTCCCATGGCTTCACACGCGTAGTAAAGTTTTTCCTGTGTACATTGAAACAGCGCCCTCTATGTAGGCGTTTTGTTACTTAGGGGTATTAGCGGACGCCCCGCGACTTTGTCCGCGTTAAAAAGGAGCCTATATGTTATTCCAGGATATAAGCTATCACTGTACCAAGTTTCATCAAAATCTGTTCGGTAGTTTTGGCGTGAAAGAGTAACAAACATCCTCACATTCAAACATCCTTACAAACTTTCGCCTTTATTATATTAGTAGGATAGCTTTTTCCCATGGCTTCACACGCGTAGTAAAGTTTTTCCTGTGTACATTGAAACAGCGCCCTCTATGTAGGCGTTTTGTTACTTAGGGGTATTAGCGGACGCCCCGCGACTTTGTCCGCGTTAAAAAGGAGCCTATATGTTATTCCAGGATATAAGCTATCACTGTACCAAGTTTCATCAAAATCTGTTCGGTAGTTTTGGCGTGAAAGAGTAACAAACATCCTCACATTCAAACATCCTTACAAACTTTCGCCTTTATTATATTAGTAGGATTCGCAATTCAATCTGCTGTTTAAATTATTAAATTTAATTACAAATAGTATTGTAAGTAGTCGCGAGTGTATCTAGTTAGATATAATCATTTCTCGAGAGATACCTACTTAAAATCTTATGCGGGGATAGAAAAAAAAACTACTGGAATTATGTTATATATCGCGACACATAATAGTCTAAGTATATGCGTTTGCATTCATACGTCTTGATAACGCGATTGTATGAAGCGTACCTACTGTATTTTATTTTGTGCTTCTCATTTCCATTTTTGGGTATCCATCACCTCATCATGTCTCATATTTTTTGGTTTCGTAATACACTCGTAGTTGGCATATTCATCACTAATGGTACTAAAATCCACCATCGCAATTTCTTTTTAGTTCTAGCTTTTGTTTTCAGCCGTTATGAGCCCCAAAACCCGTCGTGGGTGCTTCCTAATTTCTTATGCGTTACGCAACTGTATCAAAAATCGCAACGTGTTTGATATTAATCGACCAATCACGTAAATCAAGACACGTGATTGGTTGAACTGGTTTTGGTTGCGGTTTTAGACACAGTGTCATGGCCGTCGTAATATGAATAACATTATGTAGTAATTTAACGTTCTTCATATTTATGTTTTATGATTGTTTTTATTTATACTAATATATGTGGCGTTACAAATCGAAAGGGGAAGTTATCGCGGCATTTAGTTTTCGAGATAATTAAAGTTTGGTAAAATGAATTTGACAAATCGAAAGGGGAACATATCGCGGCATTTTATTTCCGAGATAATTATAGTTTTGTAAGATGAAATGATGAATGAATTTGATGAATGAGAATGAAGTTTTGATGATGATCATTGATGAATGAAATGTCAAACGACGACCGACTCTATAAAAATAACCATAGTTGGTTCTTTTAAGTTCCCTTTTAATTTGGATCGCCACATATTTAAATTTCCATCTATAGATACGATTTGCAAAATAATTGTTTTGACAATTATGACCAACGTCGTGTAATCGCAGTACAGGTATAAGTACAGCTCTAAAGGTGCTCTCTAAGACATAGTAAAAGCTATATCTAAGACGAGACGAACATAAGATCAGGCTACCGCGAACGCAGTTTGTTAATCGTAAGATATACATATTTCCCATAAATCTTTTTGGCAGTTATATGAAGTTGACTGATTTCTACGCAGCGACAAATTTTAGGTGTCAAAGACAAACTGTGCGGGGGGGGGGGGGGGGGGGTTCACTAGAGACGCTCATTCAATTTCAAGAAAATAGTTCATGGATTCAATCAACCGAATCAAAATGTTCAAGGTTTTGGACATTCTCTACGCATCACATAATCTCAATTACTCACAGAAATACTGCAAACACTATCAGCGATGTGCCTGATCTGTGACTATATTCGCTCAACCGCCAAAAAGATTTACGGGGACTATAAAAATTGCTTTTTAGTGGTCTTAGCACTCAAATTTTTAAAATTATTGCAGGTGATCTAATATACATTCTGTATAACTTGTATACACTATTTGTGATACAATGTGTCCGTATAATGTGTATTCTTCCCAGCGCTAACACTTTGGAAGCGGTGGTAGATAAAAAATTTGCGTTGTATATGTACCCAGTGTACTTACATGCAATAAAATAGTTTTGATTTGATTTGATATAAACTGGCACGTCTGATTTTGTTTCTGTCGTATAGTAAGCTTGTGTTTTGTAAATACAGGCTGTTGTTTATAATTAAATGGAGGTGTAATATTGCACATACAGAACGCGGGCGTGATACAGTCGACACAGAGGGTGATAGTGAGTCAGCCCACACTCGTGAGCACGTCACAACCCATCACTATGGTCAAAACGGCGCTCGCGCAGGTTCCCACGCACACTACTAAGCATCATAGACATTTGCGCTTATGTAGTTGTAAATTTATAGTATTTATATTGGTGTTAATTTTATCATTTACGACTTTTGTGGGTTTAAGTCATCAAACGACCAATGGACCGAGGATCTATATGCCAGGAACATTTATGTTCTTTATTCTCAATGTTTATGGCACATACCATAGTACCAAATTCTTGACATTTTATGCAATTATACTAGTGATTAGGAGATGAAACCCAATATCAAAGTCCAAACCGAGAAAAATTAAAAACTAACAATTTTAACACCCTATTAATTAAAACCTAAATGTTACCGTTTTCTAACGTTTTTTAGTCTACCTGGCTGACAATTTAATTAAATCATTTAACTAAGGTCGTAGATGTTAAAATTACCTTGTATTATGCATGATTAATTAGATCATTTTTATTACAAAATAAAAGATTGTTTTTATATTGTGACTTGCGACTCAACAATGGCAAAGCAACCAGCAAATCATTGCAGTTTTTAGCTACCAACCGATCATAATGAATGCCTTTATAAACATACGTTTTATAATTATAAGTAATATTATTATTGTGTATTTTGTTTAGCTTTTATATTGTTAATGTCAATACATTTTATTGTTTTTTATGGTGGGCGATTTCAACTGTGGAAATTGTTATGTATTTATATGTACTGAGTATGGTTGAGGTATAGATCAGTGTGCCTTTTTTTTTCTTTAAGTTTGTGTTAAATTGTATTGTTTTATTTGTATGATAAAGTAGGCAAGATTCAGATGGCAAACAGTTAAAATTTGACAGCACTGAAATTAGCTTCATCCATATATTCCTATTTACTTTGTGACAGGGAGAGAAACATTTTTAGTGCTGTCAATTCTAACATGCGCCTTCAGAATCAAGCCTAATGGAGTTATATAATGTCTGATATTGATGAATAATTCGCAGAACACTCCGCAAATAACGCCGAGCCAGCAACCAATAATAACCACGCAACCACAACCGCACAAGGCACAAATCATTAACCAATCGCAACCACAACAAATCGTGGTCACGCAGAAGCAACCGCCCGCTCTAATCGGCACCACGACCAACCAGATCGTGACCGGGAACCAGCAAATAATCCAGGGTAGCCAGCAACTGATGCAAGGCAACCAGCAAATCATTGCGGTGTCTAGCAACCAACAGATCATCATGAACGCGCCCATGAAATCGGGGGTTCACCGGGTGGTTCAGCAACCGCAGCGGAGTCAAGTTATTAATGTTCAGACTGGCGCCGTCAACCAGGTTTCGGTTGCGCAGAGCGACAGTAAGCCTAGTGTCATACAAACAAATACGGTAAGTGTTATTGATATGCAGTTTTTGTACTAGGAATAAGTTCTGGCCACCTTGAAGCCCCTATGGGTTGCTAGGTGCATGGCCTGGCCGAGTCCTATGGGACCCACTCAACACAATGGAATGACATAAGTATCGTGTTTTTTTCACAGCAACGAGAATCATCAACTGAATACCTACTTACTACGCCACTACTACTACTATTACGCCATTTTGCAGAAGAATTTTATTAAATTCTTCTGGAAAATGGTGCTGCAAAATTCACAGGACTATCGTACATAGTAGCGTGTATATCTATAACTAGCGGTTTCCCAGGGCTTCGACCGCTTTATTTCTTTTTGCTCGGCTCTTAAGGGTCGTAGCGTAATGTTAAATAGCCTATACCTTTCTCAAGAATTGGGCTATCAAATGCAAAAAGATTTTTTCAAATCCCACCGGTAGTTCCAGAGATTAGCATGCTCAAACAAAATAATCCTTTAGCTTTATTATAGCAGTGAAGTGATTTAAATAGAGGTTATGTTATCAGAAGCAGCCGGTGATGCGCCAGGTGATCACCCGGCAGCCGGTGATGGTCGGCAACACCAAGATCGGCGACAAGGAGCTCATCGTCTCACAGCCCGTCACAGAGGTACTAGCAGCTAAAGATCACCTAACACATTTTTTCTACTACCGTGTGCGAAGTCACTCTCAGGTTGTGACGAAATGTTGTATGAAATTTCATTTCGAACTCGATTAGGTTCTTTTTGAGGTAAGTTTGTCCAGACACTCGAAATTATCTCTCCATCTTATATTATCTAGCTTCCTCCCTCGGGTAAAAAAGCGTCATTATCTACTCGGTACGAAATATACTATTCCTGTGCAAGCGACGAGTCGTCTATATTTCGGACACAGTAGCGTGCCTTCTGGGGAGGCTTATGTCAAGCAGTGGATTAGTGCATTATACTATTATACATTCGCTGGGGTACTCGAGTTCTCTAGTTCAGACCACCACTGGGCAAGCGCAGTGTGGCACGCCACCGGGTAGATGGAGATACGATCTGCGTAATGCGGCTGCCGGTGACTGGAAGCGGAGAACCGAAAATATGGTTCAGTGGCGCGCCTGTGCCTATTACGAGTGGATTAGTACTTACAGGCTGATGATGAAATTATACTATTAAATTCGTAAGTCAGTAAACCGTCAAACCCGTAATTTTATGTGTTGCAGCCGAAACCGCCGATGCCGAAGCTAGCGCCGACGCCGCCGCCGCTGCAGCCGCAAGACGAGACGCCGTGGATCTGTCACTGGAGAGGCTGCGGCAAGTGAGTGACTCTTAGGAATGTCAATGACATCATAATCTAGATCATCACTATAGTCTATTTTTGTGAGGGCGCACTACCACGAAAAATAAGACACTGTCATTGGTCCAATTGCTCTGAGGGTGTATACGTGTTGAGACATTGAAAAAACGTTTTATGGCACCTTTAAAATAAATAGACTATAGAGATAGAAGTCTTCATTGCATGACATATTGGAGGTTAATGTAGCATTGACATACATGATGTCAGGGGATGTCTTGTCATACGATTTATTGTAAAATGTTACTTTAAAAATGTTTGGTTTAAAGTATTTCGTTCTATAATTCCAATGAACAAAGCTACCTAACCCTTGTTCCGGCTAGGACGTTCGAGAACGCGGCGGAGGTGTTCTCCCACGCGGCGAAGACGCACTGCCCGCCGAGCGCGGGCGGCGAGGCGCCGTGCCTGTGGCTCGACTGCGACCGCGTGCCGCGACGCACCTTCGCGCTGCTCAACCACCTCACCGACAAGCACTGCACGCCGCACGTGAGTACACACCTTCCACGGCCACTGCTGGACATAGGCCTTCCGCGATGTACGTGGTGGCATCCTATAGACAAATAGTAAATGGTCGGTGTGACCCGCCCGCACCCCGCATTGCATAGAGTAAATATAACTGGCAACATTGCCGCAATGGATTATTTTTTCTGTGGGATTGGTAACACTGCAGCAGTGCTACGGCATCGCGCGCGGTCAGCGGTCGTGTCGCACGCGCAAATCCACGAGTAATGAATTGTTTCCTCCGGCCACCTTCTTTAGGTCGCGAAAGCTTCATGAGAGCGAAGCTTGCTCTTATCCTCGACATTGAATTTGTATAATTCGTCTGTTTTCAAACGGCGTCGACAAATTCTAAACGCTCCTTGTTTTGACATCAATTTTTTTGTGTCCTGTCAATCGCTTCGCTCGCTCCAAGGGTTCATGTCAACCTAAAGAACATACCCAACTTATTTCACAATTTTTATTTATATTGATGCTCATAGTATGCCTAGTCCCTTTTTGGCTTTATAGAAAATGCATTTTAAATTAGAAATGGCATTTTACAATTTTTCATCGGTAAACCTCAAAACAGCGAGTGTTGTGATGTGAAACTAACGAGAACTAAAAAAAAACTAATGTGAAGCCAACGACTTAAATAAACTAGTGTAAGTTGTTATTGTTGATCATACAGTCAACAAGTAAACTGAGTTTCTATTCGAACCCCAAGTCTCCACATTAAACTATAATCTACACATGAAATGTATATAAATGTAATGTAACCCCAGGCGCTAAAGGCGATATACAACTCGCGGCGGCACGCGGCTGCGGACGCGGACGCCGGCAAGCCTGTGTCGCTGGGGTACCCGCCCAACGCCGCGCTCGCCGCGCTCAACAAACACGCCGCCGACATGTTCAACCCCAGGGAGCTCATGGTAACATGTCCTACCCCTACACGCTTATCCGCAAACATGCAACCCGTGGAAATTGAAGTAGAAGTTGTTATGACAAAAATTACAAAAAAATGCTATTCTGGGCTGAGTGGATAGTTCTCTGAAAGCCGATAAATGAATGATGAATTTTAAAAAAACATGGATCCCGAAAAAAAATTAAAGTACCACTAGGAAACCACTCAATTTCGACCCTTAGTTGACAGGGGAGGGGTTAGCTTGTTGCAAATGACCTAAATGTAATAAGTCGAATTTCTCGTCACCCTAATTGTTGTGGCGTCCAGTCTCCTTGACTGAATACATGACTGGCTGACTAGTACTTTGACTTAACAGGACTGAAAAATGGACGACGAAACAGAATACGACCTTTGACAAGACAGGAGAAAAATTGGTGTTATATTTTGGACTAAGATTTCTGGTCTATAAATTCTCCGACCGTTCACTAATGTATGTTTCACGACTAATATGGGGAAATAATTTCTAGGTAGGTACACCTAATCCCTAATTTTCTAGGTATTAGATAAGGACAAGACAATTCCCAAATAGATAGAGCGCTCGAGGCTTAACGAGCAAGCTAGTAAGACGGTCACGTTAGTTAATTCTTCTATCGACGGGTTATAGAATGGAAGAAGGCATTCTATAACCCGTCAGACATATAACCCGTCTAACAGAACTCATATAATGATGAGATGAGATAATTACCATGAGTTTACAGCCTCAATACTGACTAGCGACGTAAACACGCAATAATGCTCTGTAATCTCTGTCCGACTAACTACATAAGGCAGAGAGAGATAGATATCGTTTTTACGTAGTCGCTTGACGCTTTAGGCGTATCCCAGACACACGCGGCCTGCGGTGGCGGCCTGTTGTATTCCATACGCAATGTATATGAGACTTCAGACATGCGCGGCCTGCGTTTTCATATTGAATCTGCGGCCTGCGGTAGGCCCCACCGCAGGCCGCGTGTGTCTGGGATACGCCTTAAACTCGTCTTAGGGGTACTGAACTATCAAAATGACTTTCATATTCGTGTTGCTATACTTTTGATCACTATGTTAGTACTGTAGCCAATATATGTATAGTACTTACTACATATATGGCCATGGTAATTTTCACTTGACATCGGGAATCTTACTCCAGGTGAATAAGGATTAGTATCGTACGTCGTTAGAATCGTCTGCCGTTAAAATATTTGTCGAGTGTTGCCTAGCTACAAAGCGTCGTAAGCGGCATTAACAGCCGTTTCAAACCGAACGCAGATATTCCATTTTTTGCGATCATTTCTTTAGATCCATTGGCAAGATCCATAAGATCATGTGAGATTATTTTTCTCAATAGATCCAAAGTTGAAAGTGTATCTTCTGAGAACTTGCTTTCTCATTGGATCCATTGGCCAGTACCATGATGGATCTGCTGAGAACCTTCTTTCTCACTAGAACTTGAAGGTGTTGATCTACTGAGCATATGCTTTCTCAATAGATCCATCATAGATTTAGCAATATATCGATTTTTTGCATCGTGTAGTGCTTGCGAATGATCCTTGTTCACCTGCGATGTTGGCGACGCAAAGATTACGCTCGCGTCTCTAGAGGCACGTCTTGGAAGCTCCCTATGGATAGGACGACGCTTGAGAATTGACAGGTGGCATTCTTCTAAGCCAAATGGTTCCTATCGAGAAAAAAAAACTAAAAATTCCGGCTAAAATACTAAACTTCCGATCAAGGAAGAAAGGAAAATCAGTCGGAATCTTACTTCTAACTTCACGTTTGACTTTTAACGATATTTAAAAGAAAAAAAAAACTGACGAAATTTTCTTATAAAAAATGTCTCAAACCGATTAATTACCTACCAACGTAGGTACTGTCAAATTATGACCCAGTGAGGATTTACGATAACACTGTCCAATCAGAAATATGTCCAGGCTAAAAAATGTCCAGTCTAAAACACGTCCAACCAGAGAGTTATCCAGTAGGGGCGCTAGTGGTGATGTTTGCGTGGCCAAGCGTGCCGTAGGTGTGACGTCACTAACGTGTGTGTGTTTGCGCGCGCAGCACAGGGCCGAGCTCGGCCGCACGCCGGAGCAGCTGGTGAGAGTGAGACACACTACACAGTGGCGCATACAGACATGCGCCGAAACAATGCGAGCCAATGTGTGATTGAATGTTTTTTTCTTTTTATTATTATTGAGGGTTTTAAAAAATAGATAAAAATATTTTAAATTAATTTTTTCTCAGGCAATTAGCTTTAGTAAGTAATTTAATATTTTATTTTATTTTTATTTCATTTTATTTCAGGGTTTGTTCTATTTAATTTGTAATAAAAACTTTCCTCAATACCGAAAGTTCAAGTTTTTGAAAATTTCTTGAAGCATTAGAAATTTATAGAAATTTACATAATTTAAAAACGTACATTGTTATTAAATAAATTTAATTTCGTTTAATTATTAGTATTTATAGAATAAATATTAATAGTTAAACGAAATCAATTTTATGATATTTTTTTCTATTTATTTATTTATTTAAACTTTATTGCACATGTATTGTACAAGAGGCGAACTTAATGCCGGAGGCATTCTCTACCATTCATTCTTTTATACGATTTTCCACCTTTTTTTGAGAGAAAAATCTGATCGAAATCTAAATAAGTTTCTGGCTTATTGTGCCCAGATTAAAATTAGATGAAACCTGTAGTCACTGTGGCAACGGCGAATGTCTGTACGTGCCACGAAACTTGCGTGGCTTTTGTGTTGTTTTGGAGTGCGAGTCTCTGTTGTGTGTCATCATTTTTAGATAGCTAGTTACTGCATCATTTATATTTAAATTATTTAAAGGGTATATAGAGACGTCATCATTTTTTGTCTCGAATTCACGCTTTCCAAGTACTTATAGCAGCCGGCAAACTTCTTGAAAACTGCGCAGAACTGAATTATAGGTCACTTTGGCGGCGGGGTGCGGGGCGCGACCGAATCGAGCGCGCTATTGGTAGATCAGTCGACTACATGCGCGAACTTTCCCCCACTGCGTCACTCAATGTTAATGAAGTTTGCTGGTTACTATACCTACAATTAATAAGTGAGTGAGCTGACTGAACCGGGTTAGCATGATTTGACCCTAAGTTGGTCGCTCACGGGTTGACTAATAGACGCTGGTAGACGCGTAAGATGACGCTGGTAGTCGACCAAATAGTATTTAATTACGTTTAATGTATTTACGTCCAAATTGAAATTGGCCAAAGTGATAAATATGGCATAAGAAAAAAAAACTAGCAACTTTACTTACAACCGAATTAAATTGTGTCTTAAAAATGTCCACAAGGGAATATGTCTAAACGGAAAATATGTGCAAAAATTTGTATCTGATTTCTAGAATCTCTACGACTTTGATCTTTTGGACAAAGTTCAAATCGGACATAAATATTTTTGGACGGAAAGTAATTCAGACTATATTAACTTTGAACTTGGGACCAATTTCAATTTAGACGTGGATACTTTGAGTGGTATAATATTTTTTTCGACTACTGGCGACTACTTATACTTTGACGAAACATGTACATTTAAATACATACCTAAATCCGTAAAATGTTTGAATACTGGAAGGTAGATTCGCACTTATCGAATGGAAGGCGCTGAATATAGAGCCTGCTAAGTGATGACGTACTCATATTCTACCAGAGTTGGGCAAAAATGTAATCATGATTGCTTCCTGATTATTTTCTTATTTCTGTAATTCGTTTATATTCCAAGGTGTCATATAAAGAAATTAGGAAAGTTTTGCCTAACGCTGATCTCTACATCTCTCGGCTTGATCATCATTGTTTTGTGTATTTCTACATTTCTTATGTGGGTAGATTAGACATGTAGCGCTTTACTCATTCCGCATTGCAGTAGATTAAAGGACAATGCCCATGGAAATAGTTCCATAGGGCCCCATAGGGTTCCATTAGGTCCTCGTATAAAATTGGGTCATGCTGAGTCACAGTGATGTTACCTATACTTTAAAGTGAAATTAGCATTTTATTGTAATGAATTATGAGCATTGTCCTTTAGTGAAATTTAGTCTCTTTTGATTTAAATGCGAATAACTGTCAACGTCACACAATAACTGGAAAAGAGATGGGGAATTGGAAATATGTCTCTCACAATCATTGTGCGACTGACAGTTATTCGAATTTAAATAAAAGAACGTACTTTAGCCTTTGGGTTTTAAAAAAGATGACCACTGGGCCCCATGCTGGAAGTACAAACTTAAAATTTGACAGCACTATCTATATCACTATCTATTTTTCTCTAGGTATTTAAGTGCTGTCAAAATTTAAACGTGTGTTTTCAAACACGGGCCTAATTGTTTAGTAAGAATTACTTGAATTTTGTTTGACAACAGGATGAAAACGAGGGCCCTGTTACGAAGAGCATACGACTGACCGCTGCCCTCATACTGAGGAACATTGTCATTTACTCCAATACTGGACGACGGTGAGTGCTTTGTACCAAATCAAATCAACAGCCTCGCACAGTGCGTATGACCTATATAGTCCACCACGCTAGTCAGTATGCAGGCTTTCTCAAGATGTTTTCCTCTTCACCGTTCGAAAGTAGTCAGTAAATGTACTGAAGTTTCAAGAAAACCCTTGTACGTGGTTAGAACTTCGACGTGCTTTGTTAATACTAGCTTATACCCCTAACTTCGTCCGCGTCATGAAGTATCCTTTTTTGTCTACCTGTCTATCTGTTCTGTCTGTTTCTTTCTTTCTGTCCTTCTTTCTTTCTTTGTGTCCTTTTTTCTTTCTTTCTTTGATCGTTTGGACGCGCTAATCTCGGATGTAAAAAATTCTTTTTGCATTTCATAGCCCAATTGTTGAGGAAGGTTATAGGCTATTGAACATCACGCTGCGTTGCGATGCGACGCGGAGGGTCGGGGGCCGAGGGCCCGACGAGAACCGAGAAGAGCCCAACGGCGGGTGAAACCGCGGGGCACAGCTAGTAATATAATATTTGTGTCCGCAGCCAACTGCGCTCGTACGAGTCCCACCTGTCCTCGATCGCTCTGAGCAGCGTGGAAGCGTCGCGCACCATCTCGCAGGTGCTGTATGACATGAACAACATTTGAGAGTCGCCCGACGCGCTACACTAGCGCCCGCCGCACCAATACACTTGCAATGAAGCCATCATCATATCAGCCCTTCAGCATCCACTGCTGGACCTAGGCCTTCCCCAATGAACGCCACCACACCCGGTCCCTCCGCATCCAGCCGCATTCGCCGCCGCATCGAGCTATCTTGATATGTTTAGGAGGTGTTCCAAATGAAAAGGGACCTTATGGCGGAAATGAGATATATACAGGGCTGAAAACTACATCAAATCAACAGCCTATTAAGATGTCCCCACTGTTGGGGCCCAGGCTTACCCTCTCGACGAGGGTGTAAAACTACATACTTAACTACAGATTCAAGTACCATCGTTCTAGCTCTTATGGTTATTTTTTAAAGAATTGTTGTAGTGACCCAATTGTGTCGCGTCGTCGTTTGAGTCATTTTACAAAACTTTTTACAAAAACGCGGCATTAACAAGCATAACATAAGCAAAACATAAAGTCCCTTGTGATTTGTAATGCCATTTAGTATTATGTAAGTGATTACATTACGTAAGTGATACTGCTCGCCCGTGTATTATTCAAAAACACTTTCTTTAAATGGATTGTGTATAAACATAATCACCTATCGAAATTTTATGTAGCAAAATACCTGTCATAAGTAGTTTTTCTTATTATTTTTGTTCATGCAGACACATAACATACCTTTTTCTGTTTTTACTTTTTTGTTATCACAATAAGGACTTAATAAGGATTTACAAAATTATATGGGGCTTAGTCCACATGTCCACTACTAAAGAGAGCTATTGTAACTGAATAGTCCACTAAAAACTGAGTATTTTTTACCAGATAGCGTAAAAATTATGTCTGAGTGAAAAAAATCTTCAATATAACTCAATCTTAACCAGGTTACACTGCAGCTCGTGATCACGGCCAGTGTAACCTGGTCGAAACGTCGGGCAAGGTAAATAAAACTTATTCGTGTGTAAGACCCGTAAATAATTATTTAAGTAATTATGAATACAAAGCGCGAAAGTTTAAAATGTACTATATAACTCAATCTAACGCACATTTTGAACTAAATTGAGGACTGATAACTTTTTACTGACAAGTTATTTGTTTTTTGTGACTGTAAAAGTGGCTGTGTATTTAGTGGACTATCGGCAACTTACGTCTCGTTAGTGATTGATATTTGGACCATTTTGGCTCTATGTCCTTTACCCGGTTCAATTTTTTGCAGCATATTTCGGTGTTTTTTACGTTGGACTTTTTGCAAGCCAAATGAGCATGAGTTTCACCTAAAATTCGGGTCATAATTGAAGCATTGTTTAATTTTTAATTATTTTGTGTCTGTTTGTCTTGTTATAATAGTAGGATTTCTTTCTCATTAGTATTAGGGAATTAGACTTTATAAGCCTAATTTTATATGTTCACTTACTGTGATTATGATTTAATTGAATTATGACTAATAAGCATGTACCGTCTTTAATTATATTTAATTCAATAAATAATTTTGTATTAATGTACAAGAATGATTTAATCTAATTTAATATTTGTATGAAATTAAAGTTTTTTGAGTATAAAATAAATTAAATTATCGTACTTATATTTTATTTTCATTTATAATACCTACCACTTTATTCGTATAGATAATACAGGTTGGAATAAAATGCTTCTAGTTTATGCTTGTAATTGTAACAGAGGACATCAGTAAGTACCTAATTAGTATCGCTTATGAATTAACCACTTTTATTTTGCAACTTTAGAAATAAAAAAATGTGTTTTAAAAAAACACATTTTTTGAAAATGTACCTAATTTATATTTACTTGTAAAGGAACAGTTCAGTATTTGATATCGAAAGCATTGTAACAGGTCGTTACCAGCTGTATTTTTATTTTCAGCCCAGCCCATAAAAAAATTAACCCGACTGCGGCGAAGCACCTAAGGATGGAAGTTTCATCCTTCATTCAGGAATGAATGGATGAAATTCTTTATTTATACTGGGTTATACTGATAACATCGTCTTAATAAAACCTGGTCTTTTTAAAGAGTTGATTGTTTTTCAATATGATCAATGCAAATTGGTTCGTGACGTCTAAAAAAATTGCACCTTCAGAAGGAACAATGGCAAATATATTTGCGGAACAAAGTGCCCGCGCACGAAACAAACATCCGCAGTTGGAATGTTCACGGGCAACGAAAGTTTTGTTATTGAAATCCGCACGCAAACAAAAAGTTTGCGAACACAACAATCTTCGCATACGGCGCGGCTCGAGTACCTACCACTCAAATGGGACGCAAGTTAAATTTTTACGTAACAACGAAAATGTCACGAACTATTGTCACGAAATACACAGGGACATTTAGGGGAACGCAAAGATTGCAACCAATTTTAGAAAATTATCTATATTAATAATAAAGTGGCAAAAACTGGTGGAAATTTTGCACGCTTATCTTAAGCGTGCAAATTTTCAAAATATATGTTGCGAACAAGAAGATTCGAACCTCTGGTCGCGCGCGAGATTTTTTTTTAAATTCATGGTTGCGAAGAACCAAATGATAGCGGGGTGTAAAATACCTACACCTAACGCCATCTATTGACAAACTTTAAATCTAAGATTCTGGCATGATTAGTTATAACGGGTTAAATTTTTTTTAATAACAAATCGTATTATAACGCGGATGAAGACGCGGGGCATCGGCTAGTTATTTATATATTAAGATTAATATTGCAGATAATGAATTTATAAAGCGAGCTAAGATAATTTTAAGCAACAAAGTCCAATCACCAAAGAGATTGTATAGGTATCATAATGATAATAAATAAGGATTTTCTAAGTTTTGTGGCCTTTTTTCCGTTCCTCTCTGTTTTTCTGCGTTCCTCAGTGTAGTTATTCATTCATCTTCAGCCTATACTAGTCCACTGCTGGACATAGGCCTCCCCCAGGCGCGCCACTTAATCTTTCTTTCTTTGGTTCATCGGATCCAGTTACTGTCAGCAGTCTTGCCGATCAGATCGTCGCTCACGTACGCTTGCCCACGCGTGGGCAACCCCACGTTTATAGGTTCTCTGACACATAATATGTTACTAGCTCTTTAATCCTTAACTTCATCTTTCGATATACCTTGATACCAAAAGTGCCAACCCTAGTGAGATAAGAATGCTTTTATCCCGACAACATCGCTTAGTCATTCGTTTCATAAGAAATGCACCTTTGCATCTTAGATCTGAGTCAGTTCACCCAGACTAGAGCGAGTATCTCCGCTATGTATTTCTAAGAATTTCACGCTCAGAAAGTTTATGCGGATTAGGAAAGGGTAGGTAAAAGTAACTAGCTTTTACTAGAATTTTAATATATTTATTAGAATGTGGCTGTCAGATTTTGGTTTTTGAAAAACGAACTCTATCTAGACTTCACATAAGTCTAGTATTTGATCTTGTTTTTTGGGTCGCAAAACCCGTTTTAACACTCTGAGGGATATAAACTTACTAAAAGCACAGAATATATAATAGTAGCTAAAGGTTAACAGCTTTTAGTACTAGGATACCACATTAACAAGGTTATAGAATGTTGATTAATATAAAGCTTAAAGAAAACCATAAAGTTATTAAATGAAACAAGAGACAGCGAAGCGAAAGAGGTGTGTCAGGATCGCAATAATACTTGGCGCTCCGTTCTTTCTGCCTACCACGCCAGGGACATAACTATAGCGTGAAGATATGTATGTAATAGGGCCTTATTCACCGTGCATCTTCCTGTACAGCCGTGGTCATGCACAATGCTGGATGCAAAAGTGCCTATTCAAGATCCAGCATTGCGGCCTTGAGCCTTGGATGGATGTAAATTACGAGTAAGATGAATAATAGTGAATATAGCGCCTAACAAATATCCTAACATACTTAGGTTACAAACTTTCGCCTTTATAATATTCGTAGGACAAACTTACTAGGTAGATTGTGTGTGAAACTTATAGTTGCCAAAGCGGCCGGAGGGCAATATGTTCTTGTATGCGGTCCCTACACGATCATGCGGCATGACATGCGTTACGTGCTGTCACTCATGCATGACCGTTTAATTGTAGTGATTGACGCAAATGACATGCAAACTACGTGCTGGCCGTTATTGACAATCGTGCGTACTTTTCACTGTACTAAGTCACAGATTATATAATAGTTCCTAACAGACTAAGTGATTGATAGCAAACATGAGGGTCCATCATGCAGCATGGTAATTCAAGTAAACGTAACGCATGTCATGCCGCATGATCGTGTAGGGACCCTTTACTTCGGCAGTTAGTGCTCCACGTTTATTAAAAATGCAAGTAGGTAGATATGAGGTACCTACCTATATGAGTAGGTAGTCCACTCAAAGGGTGGATTTTTTGGAGTGGATTTCGGGAATAATTCGATTTTGTGAAGCGTACATACCTATCATAATTTTCATTTAAATTCGCCTTCACGCTGCAAGTGCGTCAAATTATTTAAATTCCTGTTATTTCGAGCTCCGTCTAAAACTCGAAACGGTGAATTGTAACTTTCGGGGCAGGCGGCCACCGCAGTAGTTTAAATTGCAAATAAAATCGCGCGTGGGTCGCCGCTGTGGTGCACAAAATTGTCCACGGCTATTTCCAACTGATGAATTATTTTTTAAATCCGCCTAGGAAAATATGAATTGCAAATTACCTTTCTCTGTCGAAAAATAATAATAAACGCGGTAGGCTGTAGTCTGTACCTACAGCTGCGGCGTACGTGAAACGTCTTTGGTGTCGACTTGAAGCTTGAAACTTTGTTGTATGCGCCGCTGCTCCTATGGAATAAGTAACTACGGTTGCCGGTTGTTTTATAGTTGCCGTTACAATAATGTGTAGGAAATTAAAATAAAAGCCTGTACTTCGCCAACTACTTGTGCCTTAATTTTGTGGAAGAAAATAATATTATGACTTTATATTTCAAATAAATGATATGGCTTAAAGGTCTAGTTAAATGCGCCATAACGCTCCACCTCTCTCCACCTGTTGTAAATATAAAACAAACAGCGTCTGTGATGTCACGATGTATGTAAACAAAATATACCTACTTAGAGTTTTTTTGGCGGTTTTGTGAAGTTGGCAGTGACTAATGACTAATTTTAGGTGTCAAAGGGGGGGGGGGGGGAGCTGTGCAGGTTCACTAGACACGCTCATTCAATTTCTAGAAAAAAGTTTATTGATTCGATCAACCGAATCAAACTTTCAAGTTTCTGGGCATCTCTATGTATCACACTATTTCAGTTACGCACACCTAAACTATAAACACTGTCAGCGACATGCAAACAATCTGTAACTATACTCGTTCAGCCGCCAAAAAATTCTACGGGACAACTTAATATTCAACCTTTAATATTAGCCTTACAGCGAAATCGCCACGGAATTTAAGTCCGACATGTTCCTTAAGTAAGCATGGCAGAATGAGAATGAACGTCCGCAAAATCCCAAGAATTTCCAGGGAGGAGCGACAAAGAAAAGCTTTTGGGGATGTGATCGATGTCCCCCGGTCCCTCCATCCGTCTTCATTGTCTTCCGTGATGTCCCGCGACAATTATGAAACGATGGAATAAAGAAATTATACTTACGCCGGTTATAGGTTACTCTATGAATTGAGCGCGTGCTTTTCCTGACGCCAAAAGCTTTATGGACTTAGATGAATAGGTATAGATAGGTAGGTACCTAGTTACCTATATGTATTTTTTGTTCTTGTCGTTTTTAGAGTTCCGTAGTCAGACAACCCTTCTAAGATCGTTGAGTCCGTCCCAGTCTGTCACAGCAGCTTCATTTTTATTTCAATTAATAACTGAGAACCGAAATGAATGAAATGTTGTATTTTCGATTTAGATATCTCAGTTCTGAAAAAAAAGGCATTAATTTGTTTTTTTAATGGCACTCTTTTTGTCGGGTACCTCAAATTTATTTACCTAGGTAGAGAAGAGTAGAAGGTTCCGTACCTACCTCGAATTATTAGTTATATGACGATTTGCGGTTTCTTTTTATAGCGTGTCAATAAAACAATAGTCTAAACTAGAAAAATTACAAGTAGGTATAGGTAATAGGTACCTACTTACGAAATAGGTATATAGGTACTTTCAAATTATTTATGAATATACCTATATTTGTTATGGAACTTACATTGGGCAAGTCCTACTCGTACTTGTTCCTCTTTTTGCAATATACCATTATTCTCACAGATTTCTTTGTATAAAGAAATATGTAATTATTCTGTTAATGTACAGTCGACCGCACGTCACTGGAAACACTTTGACCTTGAGCTGGCCTAGCCTATTAGGGAGTTTCAATACTATACCAGACCAGTTTATACTGGTTTTGTTACCACTGACGTGCGGTCGACCGTACCTACATGTATACTTATACATTGACAGAATAATTACAGATTTCTCCATTTCGTACCTACTTTTTCTGCACAGTGTTAAAAAAAACCAAATGATTTAAATGAAACGGTCGCAAACTTTGAAGATAAAAAACACATTAAACTTATTAATGACCCTGGATATCACAATTCCAGCAATTTTCGTGCTAAAAATAAAAATGAAAGTAACAATTTCCGCGAAGGCTTTCGGCGAAAATGTCTCCCGGCACGCACGGAAAGTTTGTTTCTTTTCAAACGGATCCCAATATCACGGTACATGTTATAAATTGCGACAAGAACTACTTTGTTGCGAACATAAATTGCAACAGTGGATGGGTTAGGTACCTACCTATCGCTGGAAACACTACTTGGTTGTAGTTTATGGGTATTTATTTATTATTTACTACTAACGCACGCCCTGCGACCTCATCCGCTTTAAAAAGTAGGTACTTAACCTATATGTTATTCCACGAATACGGCACCTGCCACTGTACCAAGTTTCATCAAAATTCGTTCGGCACTTTTGGCGTGGTTATAATAGGAACTAGCATCCATACCATTCAGATAGGATGGTATTAGCCAGCAATCTTGATAAGTTCGTATTGAATTAATTTCAATCAAGGATAAAAATAATGTGGGTCACATCAAAGAATTAAGTACCTACATAGATTACAGATAGAGCGTAGAGTGCGGTTTTTGAGAAAAGATCCTAATCAGGGCTTCCGTATTTTACTTACCCAGATACGGAATCCAAAAAGTTCTATATTAAAATTCTCAATAAGTAAACTTCATAAATCGCGCAAGGAAAAATCCTTAAAGCACCTACCGACCGACATTAAGCAAAATCTGTTCGGAGTCTAGCCCTGGAATGATTTATGGACGCGGACCCTAATTAATCTGCCGTTAACCTGCGCGGTGCGGCGGCCAGAGTAATTATAGCCCCGCGAATTTGTGGCCGACCCTCTGGAAGACCGGTGAGGTGATTAAAACTCATTTTTAATTGCCGCTGTTACTGTCATATTTGATGAAATACTCTTTGGCGGAACCGAAATGTCATGTTTGTCTCTTATGCTGCTTGCACACGATGCGCAGTAGCTTGCGCAAGTAGTACTAAGCATTGTACTTTACTAAGCGTTCAGACGAAAGTGGTCTCTAACGACTTACTTGCACGACTTAGTGCTAGTTCAGTAGTAGACAGAGATACGCCATGTCATGAGAGTAGCGAGGGGAGTGAAGGAGGCGTAGTGGGGGGGGGGGGGGGGGGGGAGAACGAGTCACTGGCCCAAGGACCATAGTGAGTACAACTAAGCAATTTCCATTCGCACTTTCACTAAGCAAATTACACGGTGAAATTTCATGCGCAGAAGTAGTACTTGCGCAAGCTACTGCGCATCGTGTGTGCAAGCAGCATTATAGTAAGCATTTATAGAAATTTACAATTGCAAAAGTGTAGTAAATAGTAGTTAAATAGTAGTAGATACTTAAGCACAACAGTCTGAAGTATCTACCATCGGAAAAACGAACGGAGCGAAACGACCACCCATAAAACTTTAATAAAAGTTTTAAATTATGTTAATCACTTTACCCGATTCGAAGTCTGCGGGCAACTTAAATCACCTCGTATTAAAACGATTATCCTTACTCTATCCAGTTACCTGCGAAAATGTGCCAAGTTGGCTATCAAAAGGCCATCTAACTGCTCAGATGCCATTTGACATTCGTATTTTTGAGATACCATTTTTAATGCCAATAGCGTTTAAACGTTGTCACATCCACAGATTAGTGATATAGCCACATCTTTCAATGTTTACCTGGCCTCAAAGTTTACCTAAATATGCAGTTGAAATGATTTTTTTGGTGATAATATCACGTGATCATCAGATCAATTTCCGTAACTGACTTTTTGTAACATACTAATGAGTGAATGATGTCCATTGCTGGACAATAGGTCTTCCCCAATGAGTACGCCACCGGTCCTCCGGTCCTCCGCTTTCTTTGTACATGCCATTAGGTACTGAAAGAAAGGTACCTTTGCTTTGAAACAAAAGGGCATACCCAACCTAAATATAATACGTGTTTTGGTTGACATCATCAGTTTACAATTTCATATGTAGGGCATATAAATGTCGCAGCAGTTTCGTTTAATTGGCCATTTATTGAAACGGCTAGCTAGTTCATTAAATGCCTCTATTCAATTAAATTTCTAAGACAAATCGTTGAATGCAACGTAAAGAGAATGCAAATCGTTTAGTTAAAAATCAAGAGGGGTGGTTAGGTTAGTTTAACATGACCCTTGGAGCAAGCGACATGACCCTTCCCCCCTTTCCACATACCTTCCCCCTACCCCCTTCTCCATCGTAAATTTAACCACCCGGCTGCTTTTAGGTCAGCCATCTTCAGAGGGCTAGCTTTCAATTATCCAACTCGTTAAACTTAAAGTGATTCAACGATCGGCCTATGCATTTAATTTAATGCCGGCATCGGCATTTCAATAACGGGCTAGGCGTTTGATTAAATGGCTTATTTTAGTATTTGGCTGCGACATAATAATTATGTCGCAGCTAAACACAAATGCAAATATAATTATTATATATACATTCATTTTAATGTATACTTACATTCAATTCAACCCTACGGAGTGCACGTAACATACAGGATGTGTGGTTTAAGATTCTTGATTTTCTTACAAGAATAAGATTCACTAAAGTAAGAAATTACACTTTTTACTTAAAGTAGGACGTTTTAGGTTGTGTGGTAGTAGGACGTATTAGGTATGTAACAAAAGTAAGGACTCGTTCGTCGCTGTCAGTATCTAATACTACTTAACTTTTGGTCCACTTAATTTTGGAAAATCTTAAAACTATTAAGTAATTTCCCTATACAAATTTTCGATCTGCAACAGACCAGTGTAAGTACCTTCCTAAGAAATAGAGTGCGGTTTGATTTATAACTTAGTTTTAGTAAAATTGAAGACTTTATACACAACGGGTTTTTGGGCGACGGAAAAGCCTTCCGGCCCAGAGTGTTGAATTCATAAAATGTTGAATCGGGAAATTATGAATTCAACATTTTAAGAAATTTACATTTTGGGGAGGCGAATACCGTGAAGAGAGCTGCATACATCCTGTACACAGGGTGACCTAATTCAGCGTGCATTGAGGTCGTGCCGAATGTTTCCGCTGTGAAAATATTTGTTCGACAGTCGACACCCGCGCCAGTAATGGTAGATAACCGACATGAAATTTTGACGAGTAGGTTTCCCCGTGGATTCTCTCGAGTACAAGGAGACTTAATTAAATTTACCCTTGTAGGTATTGAACAGATAAAAAATGACTACAAAGCATACGTCGTAAGCATAGAAATGGGAGCGTAGCGAGCTTTTTCTGTGTTCTGTGGTCGAATTCCGTTAATATTTTTTGCCTGAAATATCTCGGGTTATTTTTCTGAAATTTTAAGCATTACAAACTTGGTCATTCACCAATAGAAGAATTTAAATAGGTACGCAATTGGCCATAAATTCATGGTTTGGCTTTTTGCGTTCTTGATAATTTACGAACTTGGCCATTCACCAATCGAAGAATATAAATATGCAATTGGCCATAAATTTATGGTTTGGCCATTTGCGTTCTTGGTCATATGCGTCGAAAGAGCATACAATTTTAGTAGGTAGATAGTTATCCTACCTATACATATTTTGAGTAAAGATGTGAAAATCTATCGTTGGGTCTGTTACTTACTCTGTGGTTGGATGACGCCACAGAGTAAGTAATGACGCTATTAATATTTTCAGTGTTGGAGTCTCGATTTGAAAAATGTAGGTAGCGTCACGTCGCGTCGCATCAATTCATCAGTGAATGAGATGGATCACGCTCTCCAAGACTGATGGTCTGCACACACAACTCATCCTCTTTAAGAAAACAGATTATGTGCATTATAACACATATTATCCTCTTAGCTTTTTCTCATTTATCTCAGCCTTTCAGGACATTGTGAACTCTAGGCTAAGTCAAATATGATTACATTTTGTTACATTTCGGGGAACGCGTGCACTTGGCTGCGGCGTCTTTTGAAAATACATACCTATTATGCCAAAGATTACAGACATTTATTTTGAGCAATAATATTTTAAGTTTTGACCATAACATTATTATTAGCTGAAAAACTACTAAACGAGCAATAGAATACGGCATTTTGTGCATTAATTACACATGCATACTATAGAGGTAAGCAAGGGTGTTTCCTCGTGGTCCTACTAGTTTGTCCTACTAGTAGGACCACGAGGAAGCCCTATAAGCAATTTGGACAGTAAAAAATGCGAAATAAAATCACACGAAACATATATTAGTTACATCTGGCTATTTCTGTGCATCTAGACACGCTTAAAGACACTTTGAATAAAATAAAACAAAATTCACTGGAACACTTAATTTATAAGACAATAGGTACAAAGATTTCAATCTAAAACCGCAAAATCCATGCACCCCGCGCATGAACATG
This sequence comes from Metalampra italica, assembly GCA_949699065.1. NCBI lineage: Eukaryota > Metazoa > Arthropoda > Insecta > Lepidoptera > Oecophoridae > Metalampra > Metalampra italica. Next base: position 5,696,163 of record OX452989.1, read on the forward strand.
AACATAAATAAAAAAGTATATTACTAAAAAAATGTCTAAGAACTCTTTAGACAAAAGTTATCCGTATTTCAATTATCATTTTGTGCATATCCTTGCAATCACGCCTCAAGACAAGGAATAGTTAAGCCTTGCGGCAAGCTCCGCCTCCACCTCCAGCCAACTTCATAGGATCCAACTCTGGAATTGGTTTCTTGTCCAACCCTGCTATCAGTCTCTTTAGCCTGGCTATGTACGATCCTGGTGTCAGACCCTTTGGACACGATAATGTGCATTGGAAAATAGAATGGCACCGGAAAGCTTTGAAGTCATCCCTCAATTCAGCAAGCCTTCGCTCCGAGTCTTCATCTCTGGAGTCTATAACCCACCTATACGCGTGCAGCAAGCTGGCAGGGCCCAGAAACCTACGTCCGTTCCACCAGTAACTAGGACAGGAGGTCGAGCAGCACGAGCATAGAATACACTCGTACAAACCAACCATCTTGAGATTGTCGTTGATACTTTGAGCGTACTGAGCTTTTCCCAAAGGACCCTCGTTCACTCTTACCAAGTATGGGCGTATGCTGTTATATCCGTTCAAGAAATGGGTCATGTCAACTACCAGGTCTCTGATAACGTACATATGGGGTAGAGGGTAGATGGAGATAGTTTTGGCGTCCGGGATTAACGTGGTACAAGCGAGGCAGTTCATACCCTGCACATTGACGCCGCAAGACCCACAGATTCCTTCCCTGCAAGACCGGCGGAATGTCAACGAGGGGTCCATGTCTTTTAGTTTTATCAGCGCGTCGAGGACCATTTTTCCACAAGTGCTAACATCGAGGTCGAAGCTCTGCACTTTAGGTTTTTCTTTACTCAAAATACCACCGAATCTATATACTTTAAACACCCTTCGGGGGTCCATTTCTTTCTTTTTCGGAGCTGGTGCGTCTTCTTTCTTTTTAGCGGCATACAATCTTACAAACATTGTCCCACGGTATGGTGTGGAAAAGGGGCGGTAAACTGAAGTCGTAAACATTTTGGGAATACAAAAGGACATGATTTAATTTTATACTAATATTTGTAATCAAAAGATGCCATGTCGCATGTGACGCAACGTCAGTTTAGTTCGAAAGTGGAACTTATTTAAAAGGAAAGCGTAAAAGAGTTTTAATTAGCAAAAAACAACCCTCCTTCAATGACAAAAAGCCGAGACATAAAGTTGTTATCATTAAAATTTAATGAAAGAGCTTTAGGTAAGTTTCAGGTGACTCGCTGACTCTCAATACTTTACAGAGTCTAGATTACACTTTTACAAAATGTTGGTCTCACAAAATAGATACGAAAGGGTCTAGTCCAGATGTGGATCTATTATAGGATGATTGTCAAAGAATAAGCAAGCGAGAGGTTGCGTGTAGGTATAAATTTGCGTAGAAATATTACCATTCACGCTAACGCATTACGCAGTAGGTGCAGATTATCAAACCCTGGCGTTCGAGCTCCAATACCGCCTATGGGTATCGCCGGGTCACAATCAGCTACTGAACATTAGGGTTGTCTACAAAAAAATTAACATCGTTTTAAATTGAAAAATTTCTTATTGGTTCATTTTGCTACAGGTTGCGCGTTGATGAAAACGTAAAAATAGGTAGATACCTACGGCTTCGAGATTACTCGAGTAGTAGACTAAAAAAGATATAAAAATCAAATGAAAAAAATAATTAAAGTTTTCCAAAGTTTGTTTATAGTTGACTACGACTATCTCAAGTGAATCAAGTTAATCGAAGTTTCAGCGCCCGAGTCTAACGACCAAACCACTAAGCCAACGAGGCGGTCTTTTATATCTTCTAATTAGTATTAATGTATTCTTGTTTTTTCCGCGACAACCCTGGAGCCACCATGTCCGCAGTATTAGCATATGAAAGGGTCCCTTCACGCCCTACAGTCATTCAATAAGCTTGTCTACGGCGCTTTATTGGAATATGTGGAAAACGTGTGCTTTATATTGTATAGAACCTATTCGGCAATAGGTATAGCTAGGTACTTATTTATATTTTAGTCTTCTCTTCTAAACTTTTACTGAATTTTGTATTGAAATTGTTGAAATGTAATCAGTTAGACATTTTGCCTAAACCAGAACCAACTTTTAAATAACTTATTGGAATACAAAGTTCTTTAAGTTTCTAGCCTGGAATTATTTATACTTACTTAGATTAAGTTTTGACAACAATGTCATTTTTAATACTTTTTGCAAGCAATTTGTTTCATCTGTATGAAAGCGAGTAGTATACGGAATAGAATAAAACCTAAGTACTTATCTAATTTTAATAAACTCTAATAATTGCCGATGAGTAGACCTAAAGTGGTTTAACACAGAGTATCCGAATTAATAAACAATAACCCGTAACTTATCATGTAAAGTCGCTATCTAAATGTACGTAATTAATTTTAATTAAGGCCAAACAAAAAAACGATGGCAAGGCCCGGAGTCAGGTAGTGGCGCTAATTGCGGGATTTCAATATTATATGCGAAGTATTTTATTTGTTTCGTTTTCTAATGAAATACATTTCAACTTACTTTTAAAAATACCTGTAAAATGACATACATCTTCTATTTTGTATTTAATAAAAGTAAATAGTTGCCTGTCCGAGGTTTTTTGTAAGCTTCAATGCTCGAACTTACATGGCAAGGTATTCAAGTGTTCCGTTCCAATTTGATTCATTCATTTATGTAAGTGTTGTAGAGCACAGAAAAATAATTCACATTTATTTTTTGTCCAAAATAAAATTTAGTATGAGGAATCGGTGGGACGTCCTTTATGTGGACCGGCGACCTAAAGATGGTGACCGGAAGCCGCTGGATGCGGAGGACAGAGGACCGGGTGAGGTGGCGTTCCTTAGGGAAGGCCTATATCCAGCAGTGGACGCTAAAGATTTACGAATACTACACGTGTTTAAAAAAAGATACTTATGTTAATAGTTAAAATAACAAGTGTCAAAACATGCCTATCGGAAAATTAGAGCCGTTCGAACTCGGGTCAAAGCAGTGGCCAGCATGTGCGTCGAGTGAAACAGTTTATAAGTATAGGTATACTCTAAGAGTTTATGTTACTGGCTTACAGTATACATTAGCTAGCTTATGTATACTCTAAGGTTACTGGTGTCCTGATTCCAACCCTGGCATACAGACAGAGTAAGGTCATAATGTACCACGCCGATGTTCCGTCCCTGACCCGCTTGCAGTCTTACGCGACCCGTGAGCAAAATACCAAATGAGGAACATTTAACCTTTGCGCTCGGACTAGGTAAGTTATTAATTTACTGTAGATAGTGACAGGCTTTGTATAAATCTGGGTCGAATCCTGACGGATCTAATTAATCCTCTCTAATAGGTAATCTAATTATTGGCTGACATGATGATGAGCTGTCCACTTCATCTGCATAGGATTTTTCCCCAGCATTCCTAGCGGCCGAAAATACAAACTTATTCAGGTACTTATTTTTGTCACTTAGAAGCTAATAATCGTTAGTTTTGCGAGTTCACCGTCCTCTTGTAATACCGCGCTTGCCTTCACTAGCCTAAGCTTACATCGCTTGTGAATTAGACGATCCCAAGCCGGCAACAGCTGGTTTTATCCCAGCTTTACTGAGCTGCGAACTCACCCCCCATAACCCGTCCAATCTTACCCAAGAAATCGTAAACTTTTACCTTAACCTTTATCTTTCGACGCAGGTTTGTGGGATTCTTTGTAGGATTTTGATGCCTTTTTACGAACAAAGACTTAACATCATTTCGCTCTGGAGTTTTTATGGTTAGGGTTAACCCTAATAGTGAATACTTTTATTTTTAACCTGTTTGCCCATCTTCCGTGGCCCATCTAAATAGAATTGTCAAGTTTATTACAAATTATATTTTTCCACAACCTGCCAAAGTTCTGATGCCGTGGGTTTGGATGTTTGTTGCTCAATCACGCCATAACTGCTGAAAGGATTTTGATGAAACTTGGGACAGACTTATAATATGGTAGAACAACATGTAGGACACTAACGGGTGCGAAGCCGCGGGGCGTCCGCTAGTTAGGATATATAAAGACAAGAAGTAGGTAGGTCCACCACACATTTAGATTTAAAAAATAAATAACATTAATTTAATTTTATCTTTTTGTTGGACTTGACTTATGTTAGGTTTTATTCAAAGAATCGGATGTTTATCGATTTACGATAACGAATTTTGAGTGGTAATTGAAAACGCACACGGGCAACATTAAGATTTGGGGAAAGAAGGAATCGCGCGCTGGCAAGGTTGCGGGGAAGCGGGGCACCGGCAGATGACAGATGGTCGGGTTGGGAGAAAGATGTCAGAAAAGGATATTAATTGTTGTATGGAAGAATTGAATATAGTTTACTTGAAGTATCTGGTGGTTTATTTCTACAGTTCAGAAGTGGGATGTACCTTGTTTGGTATTAGGTTCAATAAAAAGGTCACGATTTTTGTCTTTCTTCTAATGTATCATTTAAGTTTGTGTGAATAGCCGCTAGATGTCGCTAAGCGTTTCGAAATCATGCATATTGCACTATTATTAAAATATGAAATGCGCGGTTTCTACCCTACGCATTCGATGCTTCCAATTCAGTACGGTGGAACGCGAGCCGAACCAAAAAACCTTTATTAATATTATTTGAGTGAAGAAAAACGCTTAAATCTAGTGCTCAACTGTGTGTGGTGTTTGTGTGGACAAATATATATAAATTTACATAAAGACTACTTAAATTAAGGAACATTTAGCAATCGAGGTAGCCCGGCGCCGGTGTAAGAAGAAAGCGACCATATATTACTTCGGTGAGTAGCACTTTCTTATGTGTTATATTATTAGAGGGATCTCTAATCGTGACTAGAACCTTTGAACCTAAACCATCTGCCAATTGGTCCTTCACAGTCCTTCAATCGAAGATAATTACGCCACATTCTTTGGTCCTCCAGATCTCGGATTTGTAGATTCGTACCTAATACGACCTATGGATTGACATTAAAATATATTGGCAGGTAGGTTAAATAATTAATCTGTGCACTTAAAATCACTGTAAACATATTATTTTGTCGTAATTGTCATTATCTACACGTGGTCGATCGGCCGCCTCGCTTCTTTGTTAGTGCATTCCAAGTGATATCTATAGAGTGGTTAATACCCCAATAAATATTCTTTTTAATATTTTATTAACGCACATTTTGTGAATTAGTTTTTTGATTGATCGCCAGTATTAGGGTGACGTTGTTAGTGTTTATATATTTTTTGTAATTCTGTGTATTGTACGGACAATAACTGTGTGACTCATAATGGATCCTTTAGACCCTATTATTAACATCCGACGGCGTGTGGTTATGAAGCGGTTAAATGATGCCTATCTTTGTGCAAAGCGGTGTCAAACTGATGAAGCGTATCGAGACAGATTCACTGCATGGTGTTCTCGCTTACCAGAAATGTTAAAAGAATTTGATGAGTCTCATAACAAGATTCTGGCTGACATAGGTCCAAATGATGAAGAATTATTCTCTGAGCAAGATATGGTCAGGCAGACGTTTGACGAGACTTATTCCGACATTCTGGAAATACAGAACAAAGTTTTTGGTGGTGTCACACCAAAACCTACGTTTGTCACACCCGAACCAAATATGAACTCTAGTGAGTTCCACGAACATCCGCGCCACAACAAGCCGCAAGCGCAAGTTAAATTGCCGAGAATCGAACTAAAACATTTCGATGGTGATTATAAAAACTTTTTACCATTTCGGGATCTTTTTGATACTTTGATACACAAAAGTGAGTCATTATCAAAGGTAGAAAAGTTCAGCTACCTTCTGTCTTCTCTGAAAGGACCTGCTTTAGACTTAATTAAGGTCTTTCCACTGTCGGAAGCGAACTATGACGTAGCGTACAGTACATTAATAAACAGATACGAGAATAAGCGTCATCTTGCGTTTATGTCGTGGGAGGCTGTTCTCAACGCCAAGCTTGCCGCAAACAATGCAACGTGTTTACGACAGTTATTAGACACGTTTTCTGAGAATCTAGCTATTCTTAAAAATCTTCAGTTACCGATCGAAAAGTGGGATTTTCTTCTTTTTCATACTCTGTTGAGTAAATTACACGCATCCACTCGTAAAGAGTTTGAGATGACCGTGACGTCACAAGACATTCCAACGTTCGACACGTTAACAACATTTGTAAAAAAATATTGCCAAGCTTGGGAGAGGTCTTCCACACTGTCAGACACGTCACCTGCTGTCGCGTCCCCGCCGAAGAACGGCGCCGCCGCCGGTAAAAAACCGGCCGCTAATAAATCCGATAAACAAATTCCACCCACTACACTGATTGCCAGCACGAACAATAGTTGTTCATATTGTTCTAAAGATCATTTTATTGGCCATTGTACAGACTTTCAGTCTTTATCGCCCCAACAGAGGTATGATACTGTCAAAGCCAAGCAATGGTGTGTTAGATGCTTACGTACTAACCATACGAGCAAGACTTGCCGTTCCAAGTCATGTTGCCGTACCTGTGGTGGTCGTAGTCATCATACGGCTCTTCACTGGCCTTCGAAGACTCCTTATGTTCCCCAGGAGTCCAAGGACACTAAACCTACTGCATCGTTGACATCGCAGGAAAAAGACCATTCCCCTTCTGGGAATGCCGTCAATGTTTTAACCAATACATTAAATGCTGGTAAAACAGTCTTGCTGTCAACAGCTAAGGTTGAAGTGTTGGATAAATGGGGTAATTTCCAAGAAATTCGTGTTATGCTTGACTCAGGTAGCCAAGCTAATTTCATGACCGATTCTTGTGCTAAACGGTTAGGTCTTACGAAGTCGCGAAGTGGAGTGCCAGTTTATGGTTTGAGCAATAATGAAGTTGCTGACCTTGGGAAGGTACATTGCACTACCCGTCCTCGGGGTGGTTCTGCACATAATGAGATGGCCTTCGAAGCCATTGTCATTCCTCAGATCTGTGGGGATATGCCTTCCTTCAAGGTTGATAATACAGCATGGATTATGTTTAAAGACATCAGCTTTGCTGATCCCACACATCATATCCCTGGTGCGATTGATGCTTTAGTGGGGGCTGAAATATGGCCGTCCATCTTATTACCTGGATCCATTCCAGCTACGGGCAGTTCACCCATGGCCCTCAATACCATTTATGGTTGGGTTCTAATGGGGTCTGTACCATGTGCAGGATCTAAGCAAGTGAATGCTTGTTTAGCCATCTCTGATCAAAATTTGGCTACAGCCATACAACGATTGTGGGAAGTGGAAGACATCCCTGGTGATCCTTTGGCCAGCTCTCCAGACGATATTCTCTGTGAAGACATGTTTTCAAAAACACATGCACGTGATGACCAGGGTCGATACATAGTCGAACTTCCTATGAAAAATGAAACGCCTGTTTTCAAAAACATGCGATCTATTGCCCAGAGAAGATTCCATGCATGCGAGAACCGCCTCAAACAAAAGCCTGAACTTAACAAGGCTTACTCGGATTTTATGAAAGTTTATGTCGATAGTGGTCATATGACCAAAGTCCCCCCGGAGGGTACACACCGGTCTGACGCGTACTATATACCGCATCATTGCGTCATTAACGAGAATAGCTCGTCAACGCGTCTCCGTGTGGTTTTTGATGCTTCGGCCGGGGATGCTAACGGAAATTCGTTAAACAAGTTTCAGTTGACTGGACCCAAACTTCAAACTGATATCTCCGCTATTCTTTTACGTTTTCGCCTCCACAACGTGGTATTTACCACTGACGTTAGGCAAATGTACCGCCAAATCTTAGTAAGCTCCAAAAACCTCCATTTACAACGCATACTGTGGCGTTTTGATCCCTCTCAGCCTGTTGCGGAATACGAATTGAACACCGTCACCTATGGTGTTGCATCTTCGCCATTCTTGGCATTGCGTGTTATACAGCAGCTGACTGAGGATGAAGGTACGGCGTTTCCTTTAGCCGCTGAGGTTTTGAAGCGTGATATATACGTGGACGATGTCCCTTGTGGGGCTTCTACAACAGAGGAAGCTCTCGCTCTTCAGAAGCAGCTCATTGACATCATGGCCAAAGGCGGGTTTGAATTACGAAAATGGGCCAGTAATGAACCCAGTTTGCTTGATCACCTACCTTCGACGCACTGCCTTTCTAAATCCCAAACGTGTGATTTAGATCAAGACAACTTCGTGAAGGTTTTAGGGTTAACATGGGTTCCGGACACTGATAATTTTGTGTATAAAGTTTGCCCTATTGACCGAAACTGCTCCAAGCGCAATATTCTGTCCGAGTTAGCACGGATTTTTGACCCTTTGGGTTTAATAGCTCCTCTCACATTTTTCGCAAAATGCCTTGTCCAGAAACTGTGGCTGCAAGGCTTAGACTGGGACGAAGAACCTCCTCAGGAGATTGTCCAATTGTGGACACAATACATTCAAGAACTTCCCCAGTTATCAAAATTGACAATTCCAAGGCAAGTTACAAACTCAGCGGCAATCAACTATCAGCTGCATGGCTTTGGAGACGCGTCGGAAGCCGGATATGGCGCAGCCATTTATATCCGATATGAACTTCCGGATGGTACAGTCCGAGTTCACCTTCTTTCAGCCAAGTCCAGGGTAGCCCCTGTAAAACGGTGCACACTCCCGCGTCTCGAGTTGGCCGCAGCTGTGCTTGTTGCAGACCTAATGTGTTTCGTATTGAAATCACTAGCACCACTGTTGAGTCCCCAAGGAATTTACACTTGGACGGACTCCATGATCACATTGGCATGGATCCAGTCATCTCCAACTCGGTGGAAGACATTCATCGCCAATCGTGTCAGTCGCATCCAACGTAAGTTGCCGCAAGCTACCTGGAATTACGTCGACACAAAATCCAACCCCGCTGACTGCGTGTCTCGCGGGCTACTGCCAGAAAAGCTCATTGAGCACCCATTGTGGTTTGATGGTCCTGAGTGGCTATCTAAATCACAAGCACACTGGCCATCTGTACAACAGATTTCATCACAAGCCATTCTCTTGTCGGAACAAGAGCAGAAGAAAACTGCTCTTATTACAACCAGCACACACGACGATGGAATCATGCACCTACTATTCAGATTTTCTTCTCTTAAGAAAATTCAGCGAGTGGCGGTGTATGTGCAAAGATTTATCAAATCAGCGCGGAAACTCCCATGTGAGACAGGTGCTATTACTGCATCGGAAATGGAGGAGGCGCTCAGTTTGATGGTGTCACGTACCCAGCATCAGATGTTCGCCGAGGAAATTGAACACTTAAAAAAGGGAAAGGCCCTGACCAAGCCCATGAGGAAGCTAAGTCCGTTCATCAGCGAGGATTCGATTCTCCGAGTCGGTGGTCGATTAAACAATGCACCACTGACTTATGACGCCAAACATCCGGCGTTATTGCCTAATAACCATAGGCTTACCAATTTAATTATTGAGGATGTGCATGCCTCGAACATGCATCCTGGACCTCAAGCTGTCCAATTTTTATTAAACCAGAGGTTCTGGGTTCTCTCAGCGAGGAGAGCCATAAAGCGTTGTTTGCACAGGTGTGTTCGCTGCTTTCGAGTTAATCCTACTCCTGTTCAGCCAGTAATGGCGCAGTTACCTTCAACTCGAGTGTCTGGTGTGAAGGCCTTTGCGAAAGTCGGCTGTGACTACGCAGGTCCCTTTAACGTTATCATTGGTAAACGTAGACGCGGAACTCGATCACAAAAGGTCTATTTGTGCCTTTTTGTGTGTTTTGCCACAAAGGCTTTACATTTAGAGATTGCTTCTGACCTTTCATCAGAAGCATTCATTGCAGCCCTCCGGCGCTTTATAGCCCGTCGAGGTCGTTGCACTCATATTTTCAGCGACTGTGGGACCAACTTCGTTGGTGCCTATCGTCAACTGGCTCCTCTCATGGAAGAGGCAGCTCAAAATGAGCAAATTGCCTTCAGTACACATCCTCCTTCAGCCCCACATTTTTCGGGACTAGCTGAAGCCGGGGTAAAGTCTGTCAAGGCTCATTTAAATCGAGTGATTGGCTCTCAACTCCTGACCTACGAGGAGCTCCAAACACTTGTAACCCAAGTCGAAGCGGTGCTTAACTCTCGCCCATTATGTGCGGTGAGCAGTGACCCTAATGATTTGTCGGTTCTTACTCCGGGTCACTTCTTGACCTTAGAACCTTTAACTTCGCTTCCCGAGGTTCAAGATTCTCAATTAAAATTAAAAAATCGTTGGCATCATTTACAACGTTTGCACAAAGATTTCTGGCGCCGTTGGCATCACGACTATTTGAATACTTTAATGCAGCGGTCCAAATGGACCCAGGATAGGGGTACATTATCCATTGATGATCTTGTTGTTATAAAAGATGATGACACAAAACCTTTGTACTGGCGATTAGGTAGAATTGTAGATGTTCATCCCGGTTCAGACGGGGTAGTTAGAGTCGCTTCGGTGCGCACTGACACTGGAACATTTAAACGTCCAGCTGTTAAATTATGTCCCCTGCCAATACGTACAGACTAACTTCGACGACGCATTATTATCTGTACCTACTTTATTTTAATTTTAAATTTTATGTTATTACTTTTATCTCTTTCGAAATTGCCTGGAAATTTTTAAATAATTTCGCAGCGGGGGGGAATATGTTTGGTATTAGGTTCAATAAAAAGGTCACGATTTTTGTCTTTCTTCTAATGTATCATTTAAGTTTGTGTGAATAGCCGCTAGATGTCGCTAAGCGTTTCGAAATCATGCATATTGCACTATTATTAAAATATGAAATGCGCGGTTTCTACCCTACGCATTCGATGCTTCCAATTCAGTACGGTGGAACGCGAGCCGAACCAAAAAACCTTTATTAATATTATTTGAGTGAAGAAAAACGCTTAAATCTAGTGCTCAACTGTGTGTGGTGTTTGTGTGGACAAATATATATAAATTTACATAAAGACTACTTAAATTAAGGAACATTTAGCAATCGAGGTAGCCCGGCGCCGGTGTAAGAAGAAAGCGACCATATATTACTTCGGTGAGTAGCACTTTCTTATGTGTTATATTATTAGAGGGATCTCTAATCGTGACTAGAACCTTTGAACCTAAACCATCTGCCAATTGGTCCTTCACAGTCCTTCAATCGAAGATAATTACGCCACAAAATAACTCTGTAAGTATCAAGTGCAGTAAGTATCAAGAAATAATTCTCGTCGGCGGAAACGGTGTGTTTCAATGTCTCATTTCAGTTCGAATGAATTGTTTTAGTTTATATAAAATACCTACCTACCTATCTACAAATGGTCACGACAGCGACGTGATAATATGTTTTCCAGCGAAGACAGATTTCGCTGCCTTCACGTTACGAACCTTTTCATTTGAACTGGCATGTGGTCAAACATTCCTGTCATATTTCATACTATCCGTTTCCCGCTGTTTCGCTCGCGTAGAAAAGTATTTCACGCGGTAACAACAGTTTTTCCCGAGGTATAAGTATCCTGTTGTAGCTCTGTACCGTCCCTCTACCGCGCACAGAGGGTATAGCTGCGCGGGAAAAATACTTAATTTTGGGCCAGATACAGAATCATTATAGGTACCTATTTGATGTGCAAGTCAGATCTTTTTTAATGTGGGTAAGCGTAGATGTTTATATAAATACAACGCCAATTTATGTGTAGAAAATCATGATATTTATAAAATACGTTACTTAGTTATTATTACCCTCTATCTTGAGATCAGACGGCAGTGTGTAAGATGTCCCCACATACTATTTATTAAAAGGTAACTTTAAATGAACCACAGCCTTGATAATGAGAAGAAGACTTGATGTACCAGATCGCGGGTATAAGGGGATGCAAAATTTCAATTAATTTTAGGCTGGGATGCGTAGTTTTCGAGATATGAGTAAAATTATGATAAAAAGATATAATTATTTACTAATCTGTGTAGATTACCCGTACTTGTTAGAATATGTACATAGTTGGATTTGTTTCTGAGTTCCAGAAAGGCAATGCAAAATAAGGACAAGCCGGAGGTGCCAACGACCTCTGGAGACCCCAGAACCTGCTGGGTCTCGGCGGTCGGATGGTGTGGCCAGACGCAGGCGCAGTCGCGAGCGTCGCGGCAGTGTGTCAGTCTACCGCCGAAGCCGTGTGCGGAGCAGTGGTCCTCGCGACTACAACTCGGCTCAGCAACTGCTTGGAAACGACCGAACGGGTCGAGTCTCGGGGGCGATTGGATGATGCAGCCATGCGCACCCGCACTTGAGAGCGCCGTGATAGCGAGGGATGGATACTAACATACTACATGGATACATACATGCTATACGGGGAACATAACAGATTAAGATGCACGGTGAACAATCAAAGAGGTTTAGAAAAACGAGATTATGCAATTGCGGATCATCGTGTATCTGCCGAGGTTGAAGTGCTTTCTCAGCGTTGGAAATACAGCCCAGATGGAGTTGGCACAGGTACCAAACGGGTACCTTTGAATGTTTACCATGTGGGTCTTTTGGAGTGGATTTGGAGTTTCTGGTTTTTCTTAATATACTGACATTTATATTGCTATGTTATTATAATGAAGTGAGGCCAGTAGTACATTAGTCTAGGGTAATACCTAAGCTGAGTAAGGTAGTTTACTTGTATATTGGGTATCAAATGTATTTTATAAATGTGGGTCGGTGCATAGTCGGAGGATTTGTGTAATAACAATGAAAATAGAAGTGTTGGACTATACATCATTCGCGTACGGTGTTGCTTAGAGATGCGTTGTGTCGACCTTAGCCTGATATGCTTGTTTGGCAACTGATAGTAGGTTTTCTGTGTCATCGTTCCGAGTTGTCTATGTTTAAATCACCGATCATGGATACATTCTTGGGTGTGGTCAATTTTTGTATTCTGTGATTTTGCTGCGATTTCGCTTGGTGATTGCAAAAATTTGGAGGAATTGTGGTATGACGGAGAGCGGTATATAGCTATAGAACATAGAGTTGGTGAAATTCATCAAATGTTTTGAGGCTGAGTTTTGGTTGTACACTTCATGAACGAGAAGGTGGTTATGCATTCAAAAAAAAAAATCCTGATTTGTTTTGGAATAGCCTCTCCTGTATTCACACCAAGATTTCAATGTGCGAGGGCCTTCTTTTACAGGATAAGATGATTTTTATATGTTAAGATTGTGCAGTGTGATCTTAAAAAAACCTAGGTCATGGATATTGGCTTTCCCAGTGTTGACGTTTGTAGTGATGTGGTTTATGCATGTACTCGTCGTTTCTGTAATGCGAGTCGGGTCTTTTATTATATGTTTGAGATTGTAGTTCCTTAAATTAGCTTTAACTCTGTTGATATTTCAGACAATTTCAGTACTTACATCTATGTTAAAATCTCCATAAACCCTTTTTGTCTGATTGCATATTGTGTTCAGCAGCGTATCGTTAATCTTGGAAGAATAATGAATTTAAAGGTGACGGTGTTTTATCTGTTTACACGCATGGAATAATTATCCTGGATTTTGTTAATTTTACTCCGCAGCACTCAATTAAGTAAGTTTGGGTTATATATAGCCTCTAGATTAATTGTCTTGCAATCTATGCCCAGTCTAATCAGAAATGCAGAACCACCACTCTTGGACTATTTCCTAGAACACCATGTGATGGCATGAAGTTTTTAATTTTCAGATTATATTCCGTGTCCCTAGGCATGTTTGTTTCCGAGAGGCATATTACATCTAGTTTGGTTCCTTCGTCCTTTATGTGCATAGTGTACAATTAAATTCGTCTTTTGTATAGAATGTCAGCAATATTTTGATGAAATATTTCAATTATCCGCGCATAGTTCAAATGGTTGTCTAGCTGTTTTTGTATTTTGTGTCTTTTTCAGGACTTTTTGAGATATTCAATAATTAACATTTTTTGGGTTTTCTTGACGAATCGTTATTTAAAAAAAAATATTGACTGCGTGTAAATTTTCTTCAATATGGGCAATTACCCATCTAAGATCCGTGAAAGTTGCTGCATCCCTTTTTATTGATAATACCAGTAGCCCTTGAAAAGATAGAGTCCGAATACTTGAAATGTTTGATTGAGTCTAAAATGTATGTACCTATGCGTAATAATGGATTAAGATATCGTTATTAAAGCTAGCTGTCAAAAGCTTTTATGCGTCTGTAGAATAGGTTAATGTTGCAGCTAAAATATGGCAAACAGATAATCACATTTAATTATGTGTGTTGGATGGACGCTTTTGATTGTTATCTATTATTTTGTTTTAATTGTTTGTGTCTTCGAAGTCTGTTGTCTGTGTAATCAATGCAATATGTAGTCTTGTAGTTTTCGTTCTAGATTCTCTGTAAGTTGACTAATTGCTGCATTTGTAATTTTGTAGTAAAAGAGGTTTGCATTTTGGAAAATACGCTCAGCTCTAGCTAGAACGTCCCTTCCTAGTAGCACTGTTTAATATACAAATCTTAGGGGTATATGTCATGAGGTTATGGTGACCATGATTAGCTCTTTTCGTTTGTTCATTTCTCTTCGCTGTGGATTTCGATGTGTTCATTTCCAAACTATGTTCTATCGAATCTATAGAATCTAAAAAAGAGCTATGTTCGGATATGTCCAATGATTCAAGAATAAAAGCTTTATGAAGTTGCTTCTTTAATTTTTATTATTAGCGTGTTTTTTTCGTATTTGGTTATCTGGGCTGTCAGAGAATAATCTTGTTGTCGGCGATCTCCAGCTCTTGCAAAGAGCGCAATGCTGTTTTCAACTCATCTACTTCATTGGGCAGATGTGTGTGTGTTAGTACTTAAATCAGGTACGCTTCTACTTTGTTCGGTAGTTGCCATGGCCAGGGGTTCTTTTACGTTAGAGTCGCTATATTGAGTTCTGAACAGATACATTTATAAATATATAATTATTTACGGGTCTTACACACGAACAACTTTTATTTATCTTTGCCCGACGTTCGACCATGTTACACTATGATCACGAGCTGACCGCTGAGATAATTACAAATATATTATGAATACAAAGCGCGAAAGTCTAAAATATACTAGATACGTTTATGCTTTGCATCTCATTTGTTTTGGTGTACTTGATGATATAGGTGAGCTAAGGTTGCAGAATTGTTTATTTCAGTCTTAAGTTTCAGTTCATCAGCCATCTTCCCGCGTCGCACAGTAGGACACATGGGTGTGTAGCGTTGACGGCTTGGTGGTTTTAATGAAATTTAGGTCCAAAGGGACAGTTCTTACACTGCCATGTCAGTTTTATTATTATTGGGTTCCATCAGGTCAAAAGTTTGCGAGAAGTTGTTTGCAAGAAGAGTTGGTATGTTTCAATGGTTCAGTTTGTAGCGGAATTTAAAAAAAAAATTAACACCATTTCACTTCACTATTGTCTAGTAAATTTATACCATATAACTAATTATAATATAGAATGTTATAATTGCATTTAGTGTTGGAAAAGTTTATGTTTTTACTAAAAACTGACAGGAATGGTTTTGTTTCAATAGTTTAACAGTTTTTAGCACTAATTCTTGTAATACGTTAATGATTTAAGTTTTAATTAAAATTTGTATTGGACCAACGATTACTCAGGCGTGCGCCACCTGAAGGGTCGAGTAGTTCTCAGTATAATTGTCATTTATACATATGGTTTATGTGATTGGTGATTTTATTGGCAATTGGACATTGACTTAACTAAGAGAATGAGGTGGGTCCTGCTTGTAAGAATGCATTCTTATGGGCTTGCAAGTTGGACCTATTCTAGCGTGGTTTTATCATGAACAGTTTTAGCACTAATGCTTGTAATACGTTGTTTAAATTTTAATTAAAATTTGTATTGGAACAATTTTTACTCAGGCGTGCGCCACCTGACGGGTCGACTAGCCCTCAGTGTAATTGTGATTTATACATCTGGTTTATGTGATTGTTGTTTTAAGTGGCAATAGGACATTGATATAACTAAGAGAATGGGGTGGGTCCTGCTTGTAAGAATGCATTTTTATGGGCTTGCAAGTTGGACCTATTCTAGCGTGGTTTCATCTATGGTATGGGACTTGGTCTAGTCATTACACCAAATGGTGACTGATGACATGTCTTAATGCTGTGTATATGGAATTGGTCCTATTTGTAAGAATGCATTCTTATGGGCTTGCAAATGGGACTTATTCTAGACGTTACACCAAAGTGGTGGCTGGTGACATGTCTTAATGCTGTGTATACGGAATTCGTCCTATTTGTAAGAATGCATTCTTATGGGCTTGCAAGTGGGACTTGTTCTAGTCGTTACAGCAAAGTGATAACTGGTGAGATGCTGTGTATACGGAATTGGTCCTATTTGTAAGAATGCATTCTTATGGGCTTGCAAATGGGACTTGTTCTAGACGTTACACCAAAGTGGTGACTGGTGACATGTCTTAATGGTGTGTATACGGAATTCGTCCTATTTGTAAGAATGCATTCTTATGGGCTTGCAAGTGGGACTTATTCTAGTCGTTGCACAAAAGTGGTGACATGTCCTAATGTTGTGTGTGTGGAATTGGTCCTGTTTGTAAGAATGCATTCTTATGGGCTTGCAAATGGGACTTGTTCTAGTCGTTACAGCAAAGTGATAACTGGTGAGATGCTGTGTATACGGAATTGGTCCTATTTGTAAGAATGCATTCTTATGGGCTTGCAAATGGGACTTGTTCTAGACGTTACACCAAAGTGGTGACTGGTGACATGTCTTAATGGTGTGTATACGGAATTCGTCCTATTTGTAAGAATGCATTCTTATGGGCTTGCAAGTGGGACTTATTCTAGTCGTTGCACAAAAGTGGTGACATGTCCTAATGTTGTGTGTGTGGAATTGGTCCTGTTTGTAAGAATGCATTCTTATGGGCTTGCAAATGGGACCTGTTCTAGTCTAGTGTGGTTTCGTCTTGGAATTTGTTCTATTGGCAAGAATGCATTCTTATGGGCTTGCAAATGGGACTTGTTCTAGTCGTTGCGCTGAAGTGGTGACATGTCTTAATGTTGTGTGTGTGGAATTGGTCCTGTTTGTAAGAATGCATTCTTATGGGCTTGCAAATGGGACCTGTTCTAGTCTAGTGTGGTTTCGTCTTGGAATTTGTCCTATTGTAAGAATGCATTTATATGGGCTTGCATATGGGACTTGTTCTAGTCGTTATACCCAAGTGATGAGATTGAGATTCAAATACTGTTCGTATGAAATTGTTCTAGTCGTATACCCAAGTGATGAGATTGAGATTCAAATACGGTTCGTATGAAATTGTTCTAGTCGTTATTTTTGATGAGATTGAGATTCAAATACTATTCGTATGAAATTGGTCCTATTTGTAAGAATGCATTCTTATGGGCTTGCAAATAGGATCTGTTCTAGTCTAGCGTGGTTTCGTCTTGGAATTTGTCCTATTAGCAAGAATGCATTCTTATGGGCTTGCAAATGGGACTTATTCTAGTGTGATATTTTTATAAAATATTAGTAAACAAAGTAAGGTTTTGTCTTGTAACTGCTTATCTGATTCTGTACTAATAATGGTGTTTAATACGTGTGTTAAATTATGGTTTATTAGTATGTTAGATTAGAATTGAATAATTGAACAATGACTACTCAAGAAAAAGTTTATTTGAAAGTTATTTTTCGCTCATTTTCTCGTGCCTATGGACTCATGCAACCCACCGAATGTTAGGTTTATTCTGAGATGTGCATGGGGACATGCACGTTGTCAGGATGGACGAATGTTAGGTTTTATTCAAAGAATCGGATGTTTATCGATTTACGATAACGAATTTTGAGTGGTAATTGAAAACG
This sequence comes from Metalampra italica, assembly GCA_949699065.1. Taxonomy (NCBI): domain Eukaryota; kingdom Metazoa; phylum Arthropoda; class Insecta; order Lepidoptera; family Oecophoridae; genus Metalampra; species Metalampra italica. Next base: position 5,713,988 of record OX452989.1, read on the forward strand.
CACACGGGCAACATTAAGATTTGGGGAAAGAAGGAATCGCGCGCTGGCAAGGTTGCGGGGAAGCGGGGCACGGGCAGATGACAGATGGTCGGGTTGGGAGAAAGATGTCAGAAAAGGATATTAATTGTTGTATGGAAGAATTGAATATAGTTTACTTGAAGTATCTGGTGGTTTATTTCTACACTTAGTTACCTACAATCGATGTCTAATTCCAAACTAAGATTTTTCTCCTGTACAAATAGAAATTAAACAAATTGTACAAAGTTGTCTGTGCCCAGTTGGAATCGAACCGACGACCTCTGAAGCTACGATGACTAAAATCTGAGCCAACGAGTCACGTCATATATCCAACACAACTTTTAATACTTTTAAAAGCCTTTGTCAAACTCACGACAAGAAATACGCCACTTTTTGGTACTCGCATATGCGATCTCGCTCATTCTTCAAAGTTCCTAGTGGCTTCCCATATCTCTTCGAGAAGAACCCCCATTTTACATGTTGCGCAATCCATAAAGAGCTTTTGAATAATTCACGCCAGTGTTTTCAAGTGAAAAATACAACTCATTCCCTGAAATCGTCTTCTATTTGTTACTGATTGTAAATGATTCATATTTTTTATCCTTAAATTCACGAGATAGCACGATTGATGACGTACACGAAAGCACACGATGATGATTTGAAGTTTTATACATTACTTATATTATTTATGTACAGGGTGTACATAAGTCTCCACTCAAAAATTCGATATAAAAAGTAGAACTCGTATTAAACTAGGATTCCGTGTAACAATCAGACAAGGGCAGCCCAATTCACAAATGTAAGGACCAAACAAGATCAGCGTAGGTAGGTACACAAATTGTACAAAATTGACTGTTCTGGGAATTAAAGTCACAACCCCTTGATTGGAAGCGAGTTTGCTGAAGAACTGTAATATTTATCCACAATCAGTATTATTACCAGAATCTAATACAGGAGGAAAACGAATTAAACATCGAAGTCTCGTATACCGAAAATCTGATTTAGATCATTCCTTATTCAGATAACAACGTATCGTTGAGGGAGATATTCTTGACTTATTTTTCTTTTATCTTTAACTAACATGCGGAAAAAATTGGTTCTTTGTACAATGTCACACCAATATAAAAAGAAACTTTTGGTAGGTATTATGTAAGGAATTCTTTATCCCAGCCGTTATAAAACTTATACGTTATTCACTTCGCGTCAGATATGATTATAAAGCCCTTGTCGGCATCAAACTTATACCTACACAGGGTGATCAATCATGGTATTTCTAAACATGACTCGTCCCTTCCTCCCCCTTTATAAGGAAACACTCTGTATTCCACTTTATGCCATAAAATTGGCATAGGAAAGTCAAGTTTTCCTTACCTCATCTATGATGGTTATCAATATAATAATTTATGTGTTTGTAGACAAGGTGGACCGACGATCTGGTGAAGGTCGCGGGACCCAGCTGGATGAGGTTAGCGCAGGACCGGTCGTCGTGGAGATCCTTGGGGGAGGCCTTTGTCCAGCAGTGGACGTCTACAGGCTGATATGATGATGATGTATTTGTACTCCGGTTTTTTCGGAACGAACACCTTCTCGCTTCTCTTCATGAAGGTAAAAATTAGTTAGGTATATTGTGAATTTGGTGGTGTCAATTTCGAAAAAAATATTCTAGTTGCTCACGATATTTTTGTATTTCCAGAGTGTCCTTCCTTAGAACCTCATTCATGTGTTCTCCATTTTAGTTTATGCTTCTCCTCTTTTCTCTTTTTTTCTCTTCTCTCTCTTTTATAGAAATATATTCAGTTCAATCGGTGCAGTTGTTTTCGAGTATTATGCCGGACAGACAGACTAACATGACGTGTCTTCTCTATAGGGGAAAAGATCCCTAAAGAGAAACAATATATTTTCCTTGCCTTTCCAAGATAAAAATGTCTAAACATTTTTCGGAGACTGTTTACTATTCAATTATAAAAGCTATTTTTTTCAGAGAATAAAAAAAAATTGGGCGCGTATTAAAAACGCCTCGCATTTTTATGGCACGTTGTTGTGCGTCGGTGGACTATAACGTAAGGCCGCAGAAATAAATTGTGATGCACGTTGCCCCTATAAAAGTTACTCGAGGGAGCCGGGTTTATGAGAAAAATAATTTTACAAGCGTAAATTGACGACATTGCAAAATTTGTACCTAAAACTGACTTACTTTTTAGTTTTTCTTTCTAACGACTATTTTATAAAGAAGGGAAGGTATTGAGACCTTTGAAAAAAATTGCGTTCATTATTCATCACATTATTTCTCACATGGCCATTCATAATTCACTTAACAAACATGTGTGGTGTGATTCCCTGACAAAACCCTTGCGGGTTTTTCAGTTTGGATATGATGTTATAAAACTTTAAATTAGTTTATAGTCATTTAATAATAACAATTTAGAGTTATGTGCGTGTCCGTTCGTAACCCAGTCTATATAGCGCCTAAACCCGTGAAGCAATTTGAACGAAATTTTGTATTTGTGAGTATTTAGTAAAATAGACAGATATGTCTCAGTATATCTGTGATACAACACTATATCTGTGATATACAATCTGTCAGTAGTACCCATTGATCCAGGAAAAATCTGTAAACAGGAAATTGATTGATTTCGACAGGAAATTCATGTTTCATGGTATTAAAATGTCATTAAAAGTGCCGTTGGAATTGACATTTTGTGCCAACTTTGAGAACAGGTAAAACATTGAAATGCTGCCCAACAAGTAAGGTAGATAAGGCAGAGGGTGGCGAGCGGTAGATAAGTTCATTAGGTGAAGATTACCGCCTTATTATTTTGCTGCTTTATAAACCTACTTATATAAATAAGCCGTCTTATCAAGGAAAACGCTGCGCTGCCTTCCTTTAATAGTCTCTACGGAAATATCTGTGTATTTATTATCTTAACAAAATAATAAAAATATACTAAAGTATAGAGTCTTAAAGTTATGGTTACAATAGAGCGTCGGTGGTTGTGATGAAGACGAGGCTCAAACGGGTCCGAGTTCGATCCCCGGCCGTGCCATGTACAGTCAAGGTTCATAAATGCAGTAGCAGTTGCGCAACTCAATAGATTGAGAGAAAGTTTTACTTACGACTTTCTTTTATATCTGTACCCACACACGCACATATCCACTGATATATTTTTAGATATTACGATGAATTGACGACTTATTGCTGTGGAAATAAGGTTTAAAACACGCTATGCCTTGGGTAGTCTTAGGTGCATGTGAAGTCCACCAACCCGCACTGGGCTAGCGTGGTGGACTATAGCTCGTACGCCTTCGTCGAGAGAGTAGACCTGTGCCCCAACCGTGGGAACATATTATTAGGCTGTTGATTTGATTTGGTAGTTACAATACAAACAAAACACTGTCACATGATTTTGTTTAAATTTCAGAGGTAATAAAAAATTAAACTGCGTTAATAACCAAAACGTTTTAGTCACGGCCTTGAGATGCCTGCCTAAGTACGAAATTCTCCGTATTTACCGAAAGACAAACATATGCTTAGAAACCTGTTTACATATCCGTAACAATGTAAACAACCTTACATTTGTGTGAGTATAAATCCTACGTTCCAAGGCTCCAGGCTCGGCTGAAACAATTAACTCTGGGTTATGCAAATTCAACGACTACCTACCCATCCACCGCGGGCCATTCCTAAATATTCCCTCTAAAAAAATAGCAGGTCTAAGTGCAAAAGTTGCTAAGCTAACATAAGTCCAACAAGTTGTAAAGTCACACATCTGAAAGAATTGGATATGAATAGGTATAATTTTGGAACATTGACAAAGACAAAGTCAAATTTTTTTGATATTTTTCTAATTCTGAGACGAAAAACAATGATTCCTTATCTTATGTCAGAATTTTTTTTGTTTTTTTTTCTCTACAAATTTCTCAACATTGGCTGCGAATTTTAAACAACCCGATTCAGAATGCACACATTTAAAAATTTTCAGCACTGAAAGTATTTTCGTCTTTTACCTTCATAATAATGTGTGACAGGGATAGAAACAATTTTAGTGCTGGCAAATTTTAACATTATGCCTTCAAATCGGATCTTTTAGCTAAATGGACCCAATAGTTTTCAGTTTTTTTTAATGTTTCGGAAAAGAAAATTTCTACAAATTTCCTATAATTTTTAACCCATTTTACGTGTTTCCTTCCACAGTTAAATCGTTGCATTAAATTTTTGAGTTATCCAGCAGGCAGACGGACAAGTGGCCATAACAGCTACGCTAAGGGTATCAGTATTGACGGAATCCTAAAACCACCTATTTTCTCATACATCTTTGTAAGCGACTGTGTAAATTCCATAACATTCAATATTTATGTGTAAAATTCCACGACTGTATGTTTGTCGTTCATTGAATTCTTTGCGCATTGTTGCGCCAGCTTTCTATCAACCTTTTGTAGAGTGGGCGTATTTGTGATTTTCCTCCAGTAGGACGTGCTTTTTTGTCAAACGCAGGTACCTACGCGAAATGGTGATTAAATTAGATTACTTTTCTGCTCTTTTAGGCAATGGGAGTTGAGTAAAAATATGCAAATTTCTTTTTTATAATAAATTAGTGAGTCTAAGTTACTCCCTAGTAAATAAAATAACGTGAGAGCTATTTGATCTAATGTAAGAGGTAGAGACAGGAGGTAACAGAATTTTAGAAACATTAAAAAAAATACATAATATCAAATATAGTATGTAATATACATAAAATAAGTATGTAGTAAATGTAGTATCTATTCTGGTACAAAATCGTATGAATACCAATACAGACGTCACGTCGCCTCGGGCATACGATTTTGTTCTTTAGGCTATAGTGGTATGGTTCATTTGACAATGACGTCAAAAAGTGCGTGGGGGCATTATATTCCATAAAGAGTATTGAATTGAATTGAAGAAAATTTCGAGATTGAATTTAGAAAAACTTGATATCTACCTGGTAACTTCAGTATCATCTTATCACGTTCCTGTTGAGCGAATAGGAGTAGACCAGCAGGGGTTGATATGCCGCCCTACCCTGTTGCAAATTAAGGGACAATAGTCAGTGATTAGGCTGACTCTTTGCTTCCTGAGTAATGCATTTAGAGGGCCTGTTTAGACAAGACAATATATACAATGAGAATTAGCGTTTGAGTGATGAATTCCTTCTTATTGGTATTGTCTCTAACAATACATACATAAATATCATCACGGTGTGTCCAGGGTAGTGCTATGTGCTAGTGGTATGTGTGGGGTAGGCAGAAATAATGGAGCGCCAAGTATAGTGTCTCTAACAATAGTCTAGTAAAATTAAATAAAGTGTTCCAAGAAATCGCCTTAAATCCACGGCATTGTTTTCTAATGTCTGTAGTAGTAAAGGTTGGTTTTTAAAAAGTTTTCAAAGTTTCTTTCCTTTTTTTTCTCTGTATAGAGAAAAAAAAGTTTTATTTTAAAAGGTGAATTCTTCTTAATTCTCTTATTTTATTGTTCGTTTCTTGCTTTTAATTTTTTTAGCTTACTATAAAAATCTGAGAAGAGTGCAATACGCGTTATACAATACTTATGTTCATCCCATCCCACTACCATATAAATGAGAAAGTTTGGATGTTTGTGCTCAGTCACGCTGTAACTGCTGAACGGATTTTGATGAAACTGGGTACAGCGATAGCTTATATCTTAGAATAACATATAGGATACTTTTTAGTGCTGAAGAAGTTGCGAGGCAACCTCAATTATACATAAAACAGAAAACTTCACCGTTGGATTTAGTGCGGGGTACATTTTTCTTTTCTTGGACTATTGAAACTTGGACTAAAAAATGGTTCTCTCCGTACCAAACTACTTTTCGTGCTGATTGTACAGTCATTTTCACACACCTATTACGTTAATGCGTTCTTAATGTCTATATTTCTTCTCTGTGCGTTGTCTAAAGCAACCGATATGATCTTTAATCAAATAATGGATCGTTCAAAGTAAATGACTCATTTATCAAACTATACTGAATGTACGGCTTTTAGGCTAATCTACTTTTTACTATTGAAGTAAGTAAGTAAAATCTACTTTTTACTATTAACATTTTAATATTAAAGACTGTTCTGTGGGAGAGAAAAAAGCATTTTTGACGAAAATGGATTGTACACCTAAAGTCGAAATAATTGTAAGTAGTGTGTGTGTATGTGTGCGACCCCGCCTCCTCGTATAGCGCCGAAACGTGTGAAAAACAGTGCCTAAATGGTTGAAGCGATTAAATTATCGTTATTTTTTAATGTCATTGCTTACATAAAATTTAGTACCTACCTAAGTTTAACTATGACATCTTTAGATTATATATGTATATGTGTATATATGTAAGTTACTTTGTTGACGAATATAATTTAAATTAAAAGGAAAATATTATAACAATAATTAAGATCTTTGGATTATGTCAAAATACGAGATGAAATGTAGTTTAAAAGTTAGAAAGGGTTTAATAAATCAAGCACGTCTTTGGAAATAATTAATGTTGGTATTCCAATAAACTCTCCCCTGTTATTAGCATTCCTTTGTCTTTTGGGTGATTTGTACGAGGTACTGTGTGGTCGCGAGGATTCGCGAAATTACGTTAAGGCATTCCAGACTTCCGTGTGAGCATTTTATTAGGTCTCCTTTTGTATAACTTTAGACATTACAAAGGTATAATAAAACAGTAAACGTGAGAAATTCAATATACTTAATTTTAACTTAGTATTATGCGATAATAAGTATCAGGAGAATAAGTTCTGGGGACTTAACAATCTACAACTGTTGGTTTGTAAAAAAAGGCCTCTGTCTGTCTGTTTGCTCGTTCGGGTGTAGGTACAGTAAAAACGGATGGAAGAAAATAATATTAAAAAACTTTATTTTTATAATCATTAGAATGTGGCTGTCAGATTTTGGTTTTTGAAAAACGAACTCTATCTAGACTTCACATAAGTCTAGTATTTGATCTGGTTTTTTGGGTCGCAAAACCCGTTTTAACACTCTGAGGGATAATATAATTTCCTTCTTTCCGACAGCATTCTAGGCACACTGCCTCGTTGTGACGCTTTGGAGAAAATATTTTATTTGTAAGATTGACATATTTTTTAATTTTTTTTTTGATTATAAGACAAACCATTAAAAAATATATAATATATATATATCAAATGATTTTTGTGATATAATTTTCTTAGTAAGTATTTAGTTTGTAGTCTTTATATTAATTATCTTTGATATTAAGTAAAGGTCTTACAAAACGAACTACACAAACTTAGAGGCATTGTTTTTTATCTCTTTACTGTCATTATTTGGTTCACTTTTATTTTGCATAGGTATACGGTATACGTTGAATAATATACGATTTTAAAATCAATTTCGACTAGGTACTGTTTTATAGTTTTCTTCGAAAACTAGACGACTTCACTTTAGAGAAAATCTTGTTTGTACTTATAGAAAATTTTGAAATACCCTGTATTACTATTTTGTAAACGAATGTTACTTATAATTCAATTAATTAACTTAATTTTAAACCTCATTAAACGAATAACTGTTTAAATTATCTTCTACGAACCTAGCTTCCCACCTTGACCTATATCCCGGGTATCACAATATTACTCGCTGCGAGATTCATTTAGTATGCGCGTCAGAGCGTCGGAGTCGTGACTACGTGCCCGCTGTCGACGTGCTTGTCGAATGTCACACGGCACAGTAGCGCGTACTGTCAATAAGCCACACATAAGCGGTCACACCCTGTATAGGCTTACTTATACAGCGTGTGGATTTAAAGGTCGACAACCTCTCAGAGAGCATTAAAATGAAGCACACGTTAAATAGTTTTAAAATGATGCCTCGTCAGTCGTCGAAAGACGAGGAAGTGGTCTCAAATGCGACTAATTTTAGAAAACAGTCCTTACATGAATCACTTTAATAACAAAAAAAGGATATTTCGTACCGAGTACAATATGACGCTTTTTCATACCCGAGAGAGGAAGCTAGTTCGCCTTAATAAGTACATATTATCAGAATCACTTTCAGAAAAATGCGCCATGTTTTCTCGCCGAAGTCTTATTCTTCTTCTATTAGGCGCGATGTGGCCAGTAACATTTTGCCAACTACGGCGCCGCGAGATAATTTCGAGTGTCTGGACAGAACCTCAAAAAGAACCTAACCGAGTACGAAATGAAATTTCATACAATATTTCGTCACGCCCTGGAAGTCATTGCGCACCGGGGTCCAGAAAGTTCGATTTTCTAAACTGATTTCGAGTATGAAATGGAACTTTTTACTCAAGGTAGTAGAAAATATATTTTTCAGCCTAGGCTCTAGACTAAATTCGATATACGTCGCAAGACACAATAAATAAGACCTCCCCTTGACCCACTGAGACCGAGAAGAGGGTCCAATTTCATCATTCAATCACCGACGACGACGTTATCGTAGAATTGGAGAGAACATATTAATTTCTAGGGAATTTACCTCTCAGCGATCTATCACTGGGGATCAGAATTTGGGGTATTCTTCTCACATTTTTCAAATGTTTAGTTTATGAACCCTTCATACTGTAACAATTATATTAGTTAAAATAATTTATTTCTTATAGTTATACAGTAGCGATATGAAAATACTCTTCAGTTTTCTAATTCTTTCCTTTACGTGTTATGCACATGTTACCAATTAAAATAAGGAACTCAATCTCGTATCAAAAATATCTTGATACGGAGTTGAGTCCCAAAACCGTTGTCGATAAGCATTCTGTACTGTCTGTCAATTGTGAATTATTATTTTACACGTTTATAAAACCGTTTGTTTGTTATCTCTTTTGAAATACTTACTCGTACAAGGCAACATAAATAAAACAGTAAATATCCACTTTCACAGATGGCATGACAATCATTGGGAAAGTCATAAATATTAATGATAAGTTTTCGAAGGTAATGGTTTTTTGATGAGAATTCTTAATGTTGCTTGTCGATTTTATTTACCGTCTGAAGGAGCGAAAAGCTTTAGGTTTTTTGTATAACCAAATAAAGGCTTTGATAAAAGGGTCGCGTCCGAGAGTATTCTAGGAAAAATTGCTTTCTTTTATAATTTTATTATCGGGAAATTGAATTTGTATTGGCTACTTTTTGTTCACAACATTTTACAAATAAAATATTTTGATAAAACAAAACAGAAAAAATACCAATTAGAAATTACTGGCAAAGGTATGGAAACCTAACAATTGATACCTCTACGAAGCCTCTATGAATCCATAATTAAGTTGATAAAACGAAACAAAAAAAATACCATACAAATTACTTGGAAAGGTATGGAAACCTAAAAGAATGATACCTCTACGAAGCCTCTACGCCGCTACAGAGCGTAGGGCACGTAGCAACGCCCTCGGTGCTACGCCGTAGACGCTTCTACACTAGGGAGTAGCAATTTTGGAATCTCAAATGTTTCGTCAAACGTATTAATTTGCTTTTACTATCTATTTAAAACATTAAAATGTAATTTGGAAACAATATTTTCGTAATTCAGACGTCAATTTTGTATAAAACCACCTGTTTCCACCTGTATAGCCGAGGAAAATTAAAATTTTCTGTCTTGCTGAACTTTTTGTCGGACTTCGCCATCTTGGCAGAAGCTGCCGTGGTCTCAGGTAACTTGTGATCAGAATAATTTTTTTGACAACTTCTTCAGTACATTTTTATCAGGAAATTATGAGTGATGTGTCATCATCACGAATAGCATCATAAATGTTCCGCTGTATAGACATCATTAATTTCCCTTTAGAACTAATTCAGATGCCCCGGTTTTCCTTTCTAAGTATATACGTGATAAAATGGATTATTAATGACACCTGTGCTAAAATACCTATTGCATATTTAAATATCTTGCTTACTAAATTAGTGAAATTCACTTAATCCGAATTATTATACCGGTATTTCGTTCCTCGAATATTGGTTTGTTCTAACTCATCAAACCTATCAAGGAGAATTCAACCATATTGGCAGTGGTTACAGTTGAGTTCTCCTTGACAGGTTTTGAGGAGTTACTACAAATCAATATTCAAGCAGCGATTTGTAAACGAAACAGCGAAATCACATAAGAAATACGAGAAAGGTGCTTCACAATATGATTTCTGTTAATGAAAAACAAACATGAATATTCCATTTTCTATTTCTTCTGACGAATTCACAATAACAATGTTGTGATGTATCTTTTCTCACAATTTCTTTTTCAAATTATCGTCAACCCGTCGACGTCCTCTGTTGGTCACAGGACTTTCCCGTGAAATTCAGTATTTGCCCTAATGGTGAAGAATGGGTCTCGAATCGATACTTACCAAGCATATCCTAGTATTTGAAATAGATCGGGAATTCCTCTATGTATCACCTACCAGCTATAGCAGCAATGCACAATGTGCTGATGATGTTGACATTTGGTGACATTGATGTTATTATGCCCCCTTGTATTTCTGTCAACGCAATCACTTTGTATTTACAAACAAGATTAGTTGCACTAAGCTGATACGTTCTCGTATAGTCAAGGGAAAAGGTAATTAACCGATGGTGAGTGAGATAAAACAGGACGACAGCGACTCTTCGCCCGATTGGAGCGTCTTCGAATTAGTCGACACGACACCGACCCGACACAATACCGATAGTCTTTGATGACGACAAGGCTCTGATGGTTCCCAACTTTCCACATTTCTGTATTTTAAAATCAACTCATCTGATGAAAAGAATTTATTTATTTATTTTATTTAAATGGAAAGGCAGCTAAAGCTGATGCTTCCATATCAGCAGTCGACTTGCTTTCATAATTTATATTAATTTATTGCGTCTTTTTAGATTTGAGAAAGTTGTCTAGTCTGTTCTTGAACATGTTTACGGGAGTGGCAGATAACACAGATTCTGGCAGATTATTCCATTTGGATGCAACCCTGTTGCTTAGAAAATTCCTGTAGGGGTTCAGCTGTGCATTGGCTCTTTGTATTCACAAGTTGTGCCCTCTCAGTCTCTCTATCGGGTTAGGGTTAAATATGTTCCTTATGACAGATGAGTTGTAATGGTTGCTCAGAATCTTGAAGGTCTCAATTAGATCACCTCTATCTCTACGTTCTTTAAGTGTAGTAAGGTTCAAGCCCGACAATCTAGCATCGTATTCGAGTCTTTTGAGTGCATGCGGTAGTTTTGTAGCTCGCCTCTGCACATTCTCTAGGAGGGTGATATCATATAATAATATATAATCATATATCATATATGTGATAATTTGCGCATTTTTTAAAGACTGAAATAATCTATCTATACTAATATTATAGAGGTAAAAACTGGTGGATAATCTGCACGCTTATCTTATATATTTTGCGAAGAACCAAATGATAGCGGGGTGTAAAATACACCTAACGCCATCTATTTCAAACTTTGAAACTAAGAAACCGGCATGATTATAGAACGGGTTAAAAAAATTTGAATAAAATACTATTAACGCGGATGAAGTCGCGGGGTATCGGCTAGTTTAAAATAAACAACTAATTTCAATATCTTAACTAACATTCCCAATTTTGGCAGCAATATTACCACGCTGCCAGCAGTATTGCTCAGGCAAGAAGAAGATTTGATGATGATTTTGTCAAATAAATTAATACTACGGCAATATTGCCGGCAATTTGCTTATGTTGCCGGGAATGGGAATACTGGCGACGGAACACCAGTATTCTCGCCTTTCGTCTAGTCTAATGGTCCGCTCACACTTTGTCCTTGAGCTGGCCTAGCCTATTAGACAGTTTCAACACTATGAGAGACCAGTTTATAATGGTTTTGTTTCCACTGACGTGCAGTCGACAGTACAATAAATAGACAAATCGGGACCGGGAACAACCGCTAGTTCTAACAAAATAAACATGAGTTCGACAAAGGCTTAAGTTATCGTTGAAAATCTTGGATGAACTTCATAAAGCAAAAGTTGTAGCAGAGAATACAGTTAATAAAACCTCACTAAGGCAGGTAATCTACTGAACCGCTTATAGTGAAACTTTGTTCATTAGTTGTGTTAATAACAATAATAATAGAGGTTGGACGGACTTCCTTGAAGAAGTTTCCAAGATTGGAACGTGACGATAATGCCAAAGGGAAAGTAAGTACGAATATAGGACTGTAGCCAGTGAGATTAGATTGCATTTGTTTATTTCACAGAAAAAAGAGTTACCGTTATAAAATGTTTTAATTTATGTTAGAAGACACATATTTATTTAAGTATTTAAAATCGCCTTCCGACACCATATCGCCGGGTGACCAAATAAACTGCGACGGTGACTAAAGACTGGCCTGTTGGCGTAGTTGGTAGTGACCCTGCCTACTGCGCCAGAGGTCGTGGGTTCGATTCCCGCCCGGGACCAACATTTGTGTGATGAGCATATCTGTTGGTTTTCGGATTCTGGGTGTTTGTATGTATTTAAGTATTTATTTAAAAGTATTTATGTACGTTTATGAGTTGTTGAGTACCCATTTACAAGCTTAGGCTTAGTTTGGGACTAAACAACCTTGTGTAAATCTGTCCAGACGTTATTATTAACTCAGCAGTTACCTAGATCAGCACCCACACCAGCCAAAAGATGTCCACTGCTGGACAAAGGCCTCCCCCGAGGATCTCCACGACGACCGGTCCCGCGCCAATCTCATCCAGCTGGGTCCCGCGACCTTCACCAGTCGGTCCACCTTGTGGGAGGCCTGCCTACGCCGCGTCTTCCGGTACGTGGTTGTAAGTCTAACTAAAACAAAATAATCAGCTAAAAAATTGTTTACTTGATGATTAATTGACAGTTGAAATTGTTAAAGTTGCGTCCTTCTGTTCTTTCTTTTATTCGTAGCGAGTAACAAAGTCAAATAAAAGGTTTGTCGTAAAATATCCATGTTGTTCGGAATTCGCCATAGCAATATCAGTTGAACAAACCAATCCATTACTAGCAGAAACAATAAATCCGACGGCCATTCGACCGGAAAATCGTCGGTTAATGTTTCGGTCCCCGTCTTTGAAGCAGGCTCTTTCGTTACAAAATTGTTCATATACTATTTAATGAATCCTATGTATTTACTGAAAATACAATATACTTTTCTCAAACATGCTTGGAAATGTGAACATTATTTTGACAACCTTCTTCGAGTTAAATCGTCATTGCTGTACTGGTCAAATAAATGAGAGCAGACGGGCAAATAATTTGAATGAAAATCCATATATGTAGTGCCTAGCGGTCAAATAATGACCATATTAATTCATATCATGTCATGTGACCATGGCAACCACAGAGTTAAAATAACAACAGTTTTTTAAAAATTTCGAATTGCCTTGCAAATTGCAAGCAGTTTAGTGTAATAAAACAAATGAACATTTTGGCGCGTGGAAATTTATTGTTGTTCGTCATTGATTTTGGAATGTATATGTATGAAATAAAATGGTGTACATAGGTAATAGTTAAAATTTCCGCGCATTTGTTTGAGAAGACTACTATACAAGTCTTGGCCACAACCAGGCATTGATGGACTCACGTATGTATGCCTCGGCTACCGCCTCGGCCCACATGCACACGTTCATCCATCAATGCCTCTGTTGCGGGCCGCGGCAGTAATGTACTATAACTAGTTAGCGTTTATTATTATTTCTGTTGCAGACTGCCTTCAGCGAATAATATTCGTTTTCGTGTCTTTAAATCAATCAATCATTCAATCAATCAGCCTAATGATATGTCCCTCTTCTGCTGGGGCTCAGGCCTACCCTCTCAACGAGAGCGTTCGGGCTATATAGTCCACCACGCTAGCCTTGTAGCCAGGTGGACTTCACATGCGCCTAAGATTTCCTTCTTCGGCGTATGCAGGTTTCCTCACGATGTTTTCCGTCACCGCTTGAGAACAGTCAGTAAAGTACTTAGGTATCTAAATTTCTAGAAAACCCATTAGTACATGGCACGACCGGCATTGAACCTGGGCTTTTCGACTTGACAGACAAAATAAATCAATAAAGTTGTAACACCCTAAGCCTATCCTATACTAAAAATGCAAAACTATACCTACTCTACTCTACATTAAAATCTCTACCACTCTATTATTAAAATACCTAACCAAATATACTAATCAAGGTTTAAATTAAAATATTCCTAAACTTAATGTTAATGTGTAGCTAAACTTACCTACCTGTAACTACCTACTAGATAAATTACACACTCCTACAAGATATTATTTAGCTGCAATATTCTAATTGATTGTTGTAATTTTGATATTAATTTGGCCATGTGATCGTCTAGTTTAGTTCCTACGTTGTGTATTTTTAATGTAACCCATTTTCTTTTAGAATAGAGGTTTGATACAATTAACCGAATACCTGCGATAAACAAGTTAACAGTGACTATTTAATAATGACTATAATATGACTTAAGTTAATAACTAATATTGGACAATGATCCTAGATTGTGAATGAGTAAATAATAGGATAAATATTGAAGTACATTAATACCTGTGTAAAATAATTTAAAGTAGGTATCAATGACAGCATAATAGTTTTTCGGCAAGGCTCCTGCACCGCCCCGCAGAAGCACTGGGTCTCGACAGGCCAGACTGGTCAACCCTCGTCCGAATGCTACGTTAATCTTTTGTCTTTTAGAGTAACGGGGAAATATCTTTTCCATTTTACTAGTCAAGCTGGGTGTCATATAAGTAAGTATGTCATATTGTCATCAACATCGTGTCGAGAGGAAAGCAAGGGCGAGAGCTCTCCGATGCAAAGAGAACTTCTCTAGAATCTAAAACTTCAACTTTTAAGCTTGACTAGGGATATATAAACACTAATACATAGATAGAGATTATATCACCTATACATAATCTTCAGGATCCAGCCTCAAAGATAAATGAAGATAGCAGGTTGTGCTATAAGTTAAGATCATTACTAGATCACAGTAAAGCCTCGGCTACTGTCAGAATGTAAGGAACTATATTCATCCAGTTATTCTTACATCCATATGAGTATAACCCTCAGGTTAGGGACTCGGCCTCACCTCGGCTTGGCCTAAAAGGTATGACTGTAAGTCTAATGATTGAATACTATATACCAGCCCTCGGCACCAGTATAGTAAGGTTTAGATAATTAACAAGCCTCGGCCTTGCTATAAATCTGTGTGAAACCATATTTGGTTGTAAGACTCCATAATTGCTATGGCTAAAATCCCAAAGGTTATTTGGTTGGATAAATATTCAAGATATTAATTTTAGAATAAGAGGTAACACATTAATATGTTGCAAACACACACAATGTCTGTCTATACAAAAATATGATTTGAATAATTATTTCTTATTTTAGCATAATAATTAAATCTATATAAAATTTAAACACATTATCTATTCAATGTCCTTAAAACAAAATATTGTTTTAGCCTTTGAAGTATGAAGTATATTTGAACCTATTTGAGTATTCAAACAATACAATAAAATTATTAAATAGCTAAGTCCAACAGTGGACATCCACAATTCTGCAATGGGATTTAATCAATCCTAGCATAACCGAAACGTATGTAGGTTATTTGTAAACCTGTTTGGATTTACATTCCTACAGTAAAGTTATAAACTACCTATGTCCAACAGTCGACAACTGTAATAAAATCCTGAAATGGAATCTAACCAAACCTAGTGAAGCCGCATCGCTTTTAGCCTATCTGTAAACCTATTTGAATTTAACATCCCTACTATAAGATTATTAACTATCTACGTCCGACAGTGGACAACTGAAATAAAATCATAAAATGTAACTTAACCAAACCTAGTAAACCACATCACTTTTAGTCTATTAGTGAACATATTTGAATTTAATCTTCCTACTGTAACGTTTATAATCTACCTAAGTCCAACAGCGGACAACTGTAATAAAATCCTAAAATGGAACCTAACCAAACCTAGTAAACCACATCACTTTTGGCCTATTAGTGAACATATTTGAATTTAATCTTCCTACTATAACGTTTATAATCTACCTAAGTCCAACAGTGGACAATTGTAATAAAATCCTAAAATGTAGTCTAACCAAACCTGTAAAGCCGCATCGCTTTTAGTCTATTTGATGCCAAGCCATTTAATATGAAATAAGGGCTAGCCTACACGCATAGGCGGCCTTATCCCTGCGAGAGGTCTCTTCCAGCAAACCCTAGAGCTTCCGAAAGAATAAGTTTTAAGAGTTTAGAGCCGAATTTAGTTTAGTTTAGCCGATTGATTTTTGAATGCTAAATGATTGAAGATAGATGTTTTAATTTTTTAGTTAAATTAGTTTTTCACTGTTCCTAAACCTAAAACACAACCTATAACCGCACTAAATTAACACATAGAAATACACACAGATATAAAATGAATTAGACACAGAAATACACACGAATATAAATAATACATGAGAAAACACACACGATTATAGCACAGTATAAGATACGGTTATCACGACAATTATGAAGACGTTGGTAATTTATTCTCCTAAAAGAAATTTCACACACACACGAATATTTAACCACACAGTTTAAAAATCATCTTCATTAGGAAGATAGTTATTATGGAACGGACTCACTGATTTCTTCTGTTTGTCAGCTCTACGGGACTCCGCTCACCAACCCGTAGCCTCCACTCCAGAACCCGCAGTCTCCTCTCCTGAACCCACAGATTCCGCAGCTTCTTAAAACCACTGAAGTTAATTAAAGTTGCAAAGCACTGAATTTAAGACTGAAAATTCCCGATATATTTGGGAAGAGGTTCCCCTTACATATCGGAATCGGATGTCAACTACTAGAGTGACAGAGTAACTGACTGTCGCGACGGAGTAAGAAAATAACTGACTGACTATCTTGACCTATCACCCCTCGGCTTTATATAGCCCTCGCTACGCATCGCAAGGTGCGCGCTCCGGTTCGGCTTCCGCATTACCATATAAGGAGATTTTTCTTCCCTAATTTCGATCGAAGTTACTTAGCGATCTGGCTGCGGCAGCACAGCCCATCGCTTCGGTTTGTTTACGCGCAGCGACACCGCTGCTCCATTCCGATCCGCTGGCTCCCTACCATATAAGGACATTTTCCTACCCAAAATCCAGTCTAGGCTGCTTAGCGATCTGGTTGCGACAGCGCAGCTCGTTGCTTGGCTTTGTTTACGCGCAGCGACACCGCTGCTCCATTCCGATCGGCTGGCTTACTACCATATAAGGAGATTTTTGTGCAGCTGCCCTAGTTAATAGTATCCTACCTATATTCTGTAAGGCTCACAGGTTCGATTCCCTGTCTCTAAATTTCTTGATGCTAATTGAATTTCCGCACTCTCTCGTGAAACCATTTATCTTACAGTAATTTCATATGCTACCTTCCCACATCCTTAATCAGAGCAAAATATTGTCGTGAATACAAGGTGACTGGACTTGGTACCAGTACAAAGTTAACATCACTTTGCAGGATAGTGGCGCCGTACGCCGTCCTGTAGAAATTCCCAATTTTAACACATCGCCAAACGGTGTCCGTTCTAGTACATTATGTACTGGTGAATATTTCACTGTATTTTTGAGGTATGGGAGTGACTGTCATCAAAAGCCAAATAAATCAAATGATTTACAGAAAAACACATTTGAGACGCCGATTTTTAAAAACTGATTCCATTAGCTTTTCCATGGACGTAATATACGGGATCCATGTTGGTCTGGTTCCTTTGTGGTGTTTCTTTACAGCTCGGTCGCGTTTTCCTTAAAGAATAGTGAAGGAACGCACCAAGAGCGGATATTGGAAGGCAAAGGCGTCATGTGTGGGGAAATTGATCGTTAGATGGATGATATAGAACGCCTTGGACGCAACCTTTGTACTGTTAAAGAGTTTTGTCCGTCCAATAAAGATTTCCTGCGCTTTTGTGAAGAGAAAATATGCTTTAAAAATGTTGTGTTGGAACTGTAATTTTTGAGCTTTAAAAATTCATTGCAAACTGAATGCACCGACGTCACGATTAGGGTATATGGGGAGTAATAAAAGGAGGGCACAATTTGTTATTTTTTGTAAATTCCAGCGCAACGGACGGACGTTATACAATCGCATTGTTTGTTTTTGTGGCAAAATCATGCAACATTGACTATACTTTTATTTTTGCACGTTTTATTGTAGCTGACTCGACAAGTAAAACCAAATTTTTTGAATTACTCAATAAAATTCTTTAAATTACTTATTAAATGCAGTTATTTTTTAAGTTATTCTTTAACATATTTTATCTGCAGAGATGTTTCAAAACAGCAGCAAGAAACCAAATTAAATTTTTCACAATGAACCATAATTGTAACGGACGTTACACCGAAGCGTAACGGACATTACAAAAATGCCAAAGTGTGCCATTTACTCTCCATTTACCCTAATCGTGACGTCAGTGCATTGAGATAACGGGCTCTACCAAAGTGATGTTTTCGAACATTACAAAGAAGATGTTTTCAAAATAGTACGGAGACTTTTTAATAGATGAAAGTGTACTTTATATAAGCAGGATAGTTACTGCTACGTGCCTCCCACGAATGTAATACGCCGTGCAATCAGAATATTGAATCAGTTGGATTGAGCTGCAGTGGACTTTGCTATGTAAATGCTTCTACGGAACTCCAATAGGATTCAATGTTAGATTGGCCCTCTCTGGGAACCTGCAATGCGGAGGTTAATAGACCGAGATAGTACCTACAATGGGATGCGTTTAACATGGGTTTGTTTTAATACTTGGTATATTTAAACCACAGTTGAATTTGTAATAGAGACAAAACATGTTTCAAATCTACAGGCTGAGGTGTAATGAAATTAAACAGGGTAACAAGAGTCGTATTATCTATACTAATGCACTTGTGCACCTTGACTGTACCTATTTTAAAATTAGGCTGTATTATTCTTTACTCATGTGGTATTTATTATCATACAACGCTCCTACGAAGGGGTGGTAGACAAAGAAATGACGTATACAAAATTAAATGTACCCAGTGTACTCATAGATGTAATAAAATATTTTGACTGACATATTTTTATGAGTCGTTACCGTATTATTGAAAGATAAGATGACTGCAATACGAATCTATAATAAGCTTCCCAATGACATAAAAAATGTAACTGACAAAGAATTTAAAAAAGTATTAAAGAAATGGTTAATTGATAATGTTTTTTACGACCTCAATGAATTTTATGCAAAATTGTGAGTTTGATGAACATCTGTTGTTTTTACTGTTATTATTACTGCTTAGAATATTATTTGCATTATTGTATGCCTGACTAGGTAAGAACTAAGAACATTATTATACTAATATTATAAGATCTGTAGGACTGGTTCTAACAATAAATATTTCTGATTTCTGATTTCTGATTTCTGATATATATCCCACCGACGCGACGCGTCTATATACTTATAGAAACAGACATAGCTCTGACCATATACATGTACATTATACGCCACTCAATTCCCGTAAGATTCGCCTCGGCGTTTTCTACTGCAATAAATACATCTCGCAAGACAAGCTCGTCGTGGAACGAAGCTCTGCCACTACTTACCGCCGATGAAGAACACGGAGGTATACGCCGCAAGATCGTGCACAATACTACAACAAACATTAAAACTATGTATTAAACCTACGTATTTTTCTTACACGTAGATTAAAGTTAGAACTTCTTTCTTAAAAAAGTTCGTAAAAGAAGCTCGAGTAACTGGGTATAGGCACTTTTATACACGTCAATGTTTTATCTACCACCACTTCCTAGGTTAGCGCTGAGAAGAAGAAGCGGTGCAAGAACCTTATGCAACACATTTTTAAAAATCTAGTTTGTCAATTGTTCATAAAGATTGTGCTAGGCAATTAATATTGTATAAACCCTAGCCATCATTGTCATTAAATATCGTCTATTTTATAATAAGTTTTACCTTCGGCCCACACTGACTACTTTCCAAAATGACCACTTTCCAAAATGACTAATAATGCCCACTTTCTAAAAAGACCACTTTCCAAAATGACTACTTCCCACCAAAGTTATTTTTTAATGTGATTCTCGTGAAAATTTTCTGTCCTCACATTAAAAAATTTGTAGGATGGTTATGTCCTATCTTTCTTACGTTGTGCCGAGAGTAAAACTATTACGATTTTCAGTTAGGAAGTTATATTGAAATTCTTTAGATAATTTGGTGTAAAAGTGCATACATTACCCCGTGACAGATTTATTCACCGCCGTTTTATAAGGTACGCCGCCTCGTCATTTGACCGACAAAATGTTGATGAATTATTAAAGAAAAGCGTATACAAACACCTTGATTGGTTTCCTAATTTAGCTGCCGTAAGTTTAAAGTAGCTCAGCGAGTTATGGACTTATGGAGAGAGTCATGCTCGAGGTCTCTTTGAAGGACAGAATTTGAAATGAAGCCGTGTCAAAGAACGAAATTCACATTTAGCTTTAGGGCTGGCAAGTTGAAGCACAGGTAGACTGAATTTTTTCTAATAATATATTGCTAATAATAATATCAACCTATTTTATTTATTTTTATATTGGAACTGGTTATATAGCTTAGGTTACTTTATTTATACCTTTTCTAGCAATTACCAACGTCGTCCCATGGAAAGAAATGCGTCAGACTGCCGGATAGGTCTTTAAATTTTTATTTTATTTTTAAAAGTGCCATTCATTTGGCATATCTAGTAAGGAAACTGTTCGCGATCATTGATCGCCAGACAACTCGTCCATTGGGACAGTGAAATATGCCTTTGGTGAAGTTATAGCAAAACAAACGTATAAAGACAAACAACTATAGGTAGGCTAGGCTACCTACCTATACTATAATTTTAAAATAATAATCGATAAATTTTTGAAAGAAATACCACCGATATTTATTATTATCTTTATAAACAGCGTTTTGAACCTGTCTGTCGCCGAGGTCTTGGGTCCAGCGCACGTCCGCCCCCTGCCACCGTACTAGACTAGCGAGACTTAAAATTTAATAAAATAATTTTCATAATTAAGGATTTTCTTATTGATAACTAGCTTTTTCCCGCGGCTTCGCCCGCGTAGAAAAGTTTTTCCCGTGTACATTGTGAAACAGCGCCCTCTGTGTACGCGTTTCGTTACTTAGGGGGTATTTGCGGACACCCCGCGACTTTGTTTGCGTTAAAAAGTAGCCTATATGTTATTCCAGGATATAAGCTATCACTGTACCAAGTTTTATCAAAATCTGTTCGGTAGATTTTGCGTGAAAGAGTAACAAACATCCTCACATCCAAACATCCTCACATCCTTACAAACTTTCGCCTTTATAATATTAGTAGGATTAGTAGAATAGGATAGTATGTAAATGTATACATTGGTCAAAATCGCCCAGTTAATTATTGCAGGTGATTAACTCTACACCCTGTACTGTACTGTTACGTTGTTAACGTGATTGTATTTGTAACGTGTAGCTTACGTCAGTAAAATATTCAGAAAATTCCGGGTTATCCCTAAATATTTGAACTCTGCATACTTTTGAGTTAAATATTCAAAGGCGCACCTTCCCGAAATCCTTGGCGTATTATAACCGAATCGGCGAGACTGGGTTTACTGCATAATTCATTCGGAAGGCTTCACAAGTTGATGAAATTAAAAGTGAATTAGAAGTGGAAACTTGTAATTGGCGTCTTGTCTTATTCCAAAATAATAGGGACTCTTCGCAGGACAGGAATCTTTACTTAAAATAAAACTAAAAAAATTGAATCTTTTCATATATTTTTTTAATTATAAAGATTGTCTGGAAGAAATCGCTCTTAGCGATAAGACCGCCTAGATGTACATTACTGTATCTGTTTTATCTTTTTTTTGTCTGTAATTTTTAAAATGTGCAATAAAGTATATTGAATTTAATCTTTACTTTAATTATCTTTTAAAAAATGTAGGACATGAGTTTAGTATAATAACATTAAGTAAGAATGATGTTTGTTTTTATATTATTCCTTGCAAATGTGTATTGACTGTTAAGCTTGGGAGAGTTATTTATTAATCTCACGGTTCGGCTGTTCGGTATTAGACAGTTTTCCTGGAATAACGTCAATCAACTGTCTTTTTACAAACTTTTTTTGCCCTTAGGTTAATTTTATTGTAGGCACCTACAACATAAATGAATAATGATTGAGTAATTAAATGACTGCCAGTATAATTAGATTGAAAGAACTTTATTTTTGCCATTTTTACGAAAACAACAAAAAGTCTCTTGTTATGCTATTCTAGGACCAAAATCGTAGGCGGGATATAGAATACCCAATGGGCTACAACGGTCATTTAGTCCTCTCTAGTATTCTGTTGCTCTGAGATTAGTTATGACCAAAAGCAGAAGCCCTATTTTTGAATCGGTCTCCTCGCTTCGAGCGGTTGATTCTACAAGATTTCCTTCAGCTTCCGATACAAAAATCTGTAGAATCGACCGCTCGAAGCGAGAAGAGCGATTAATAGGGCGAAAAATAGAGCTTGAGGAACGCGAGCATAATACGTCATCGCTATCAGTTGGATACAGTTTGAATTGTATGCTAAACACTTACCAGCATAATTAATCTACCTATCTGTGCTCACATGGTGCTGGCGTCGTATCGAAAAGAGGCGGTCAAATGTCCAGAATCCAGCAAAGATTAAGTAACATTTTGTTCTCTAGTCTAAATAAGTTAGGCCAAGTTTCAAGTTTCCGAGCTACTTTCGCGTTTAGTTTACTCAGCCGAGCAGTACGTGAGCAAAGCGGTTCGTGTTATTTATTCACATCTAGTTGCTTCGATATTCTGTAGCTCTACGAATGGCCGTCAAGTTGAAACGTTTCTGCTGTTTCATGGCAAAATGAAATGCGAACGGTGGATATTTTGGGGTAAATAAGTATGACTTATTTTAGGAACTTTATCCTATCCGTATCTTACCATTATAAATGTGATAGAGATATAGATTGGCAGTCTTCCTGGTGGGTCTGAACTTTTAATAATGTACTGTCTACTAATAGTTTCTTTATTGTAAGTAAAGGTGCAGGGTGGAATCCACAATGACGGCGATGACTCCGTACCTATTGTGGTACTACTACATACATATTTTCACGTTATGTCCCTGACGAGATATAAGAAAGAACGTAGCGTTAAGTATCGTGATCCTGCCACACCTCTGTCTCTTCGCTTAGTCTCATCATTCTCTTCACACACGCTCACCGTACAACATTGTTCTTAATATTTACCACCGGTAAGTATAATAAAAAAGAATATGACTGTCTATTTTTCAATGAGATATGCGGATTATTCCCAACGGATCATATGATCAGTTCGTGGTTGTATCTGATTACGCTAAAAGTTCCCATCGGATCACGTGATCCGTTGCAACTCTTTTTTGAATTGAATGTTTTCCCAACGGATCACGGTTACCCGCAATGGTTACCACATTAACAAATATGCTGGATGCTTAAAGGTCTAAAACCCAAGCCAAAACCTCTATAAGAATATAGCGTCTGTTTGAACTTTAGTAGCTAAGTAATAAGTAGACATTGTAGTAAGGTGTTTGAGTTATTGGTTCTCCGCAGATTCCCTGCTGACGAAACCGAGAACTTTTCATAGGGCGGATGGTCGTAATAAAATAAGTTAAGATGTCAAAACTTTGCGGTCTGATCCCTCGGAATTAGATTTAAGTCTGATATCCGACGCTTAGATACCGGAAATTCGATGATATAATAACTTTCTTGTGAAAAATTTTATTTTTTTACAAGAAAGTGTTAGGCGGCCATAATATATGAAATAGCGTCTTCTACAGCAGATATAGATTCTACTCTTCAAACGGACCTTTTTCTACGATTTCGAAAATAAATGTATTTCCTTGATATTTAATAATGCTCAAACTTTATTTCTGAAATCAGTGTATCGTGAATTCTTGACTTTAGAGGCATTTTCTTGACAGAATAATATATTTAGTTTGTTGGAAACAATGAAACTACGTTATTTTTATAAGATGTCGAACAAAATATGTTCCATTTGACGAGTAGAAGGTGCTGCCCTGGAAGCCCAACATTACACTCGTATAATTTATGCGGTTATTTACATAATTTTATAGACCCAGTGAACTCAATATGCAATAAGATATTTTGACTTCGACTTTGAAATATTGTGTATACAGTTTGTTGACGCTACCTTTGTATCATCTCATATATAAAAGGCGAAACTGACTCACTCACTGACTGACTGACTGACTGATCAACGCACAGCCCAAACCGCTGAACCTAGAGACTTGAAATTTGGCACAGAGGTACCTCATATAGCACTGACGTCCACTAAGAAAGGATTTTTCAAAAATCAACCCCTAAGTGGGTGAAATAGGGGTGCAAAGTTTGTATGAAAGTCCCTCATTTTTAAAGTTGGAAACCTGAAAATTTGTATTTAGGCTATTCGTTAAAAACCAATGAACACGTGTTTCAGCGATTTTGAAAATTCCACCCCTAAGTATGTAAAATAAGGGATGAAACGCGCACAGCCCAAACCGCTGAAGCTAGAATCGTGAAAATTTATATTTAGGCTTTTAGTTTAAAAACAATAATGACGTGTTTCGCGAATTTTGAAAATTCCACCCCTAAGTATGAAAAATAGGGGATGAAACGCACACCCCAAACCGCTGAGCCTAGAGACTTGAAATTTGGCACAAAGGTTCCTCTTATAGCACTGACGTCCACCAAGAAAGGATTTTTCAAAAATCATCCCCTAAGTGGGTGAAATAGGGGTGCAAAGATTGTATGAAAGTCCCTCATTTTTAAAGTTGGAAACCTGAAAATTTGAATTTAGGCTATTCGTTAAAAACCAATGAACACGTGTTTCAGCGATTTTGAAAATTCCACCCCTAAGTATGTAAAATAAGGGATGAAACGCGCACAGCCCAAACCACTGAAGCTAGAATCGTGAAAATTTATATTTAGGCTTTTAGTTTAAAAACAATAATGACGTGTTTCGCGAATTTTGAAAATTCCACCCCTAAGTATGAAAAATAGGGGATGAAACGCACACCCCAAACCGCTGAGCCTAGAGACTTGAAATTTGGCACAAAGGTTCCTCTTATAGCACTGACGTCCACCAAGAAAGGATTTTTCAAAAATCATCCCCTAAGTGGGTGAAATAGGGGTGCAAAGATTGTATGAAAGTCCCTCATTTTTAAAGTTGGAAACCTGAAAATTTGAATTTAGGCTATTCGTTAAAAACCAATGAACACGTGTTTCAGCGATTTTGAAAATTCCACCCCTAAGTATGTAAAATAAGGGATGAAACGCGCACAGCCCAAACCGCTGAAGCGAGAATCGTGAAAATTTATATTTAGGCTTTTAGTTTAAAAACAATAATCACGTGTTTCGCGAATATTGAAAATTCCACCCCTAAGTTTGAAAAATAGGGGATGAAACGCACACCCCAAACCGCTGAGCCTAGAGACTTGAAATTTGGCACAAAGGTTCCTCTTATAGCACTGACGTCCACTAAGAAAGGATTTTTCAAAAATCATCCCCTAAGTGGGTGAAATAGGGGTGCAAAGATTGTATGAAAGTCCCTCATTTTTAAAGTTGGAAACCTGAAAATTTGAATTTAATCTATTCGTTAAAAACCAATGAACACGTGTTTCAGCGATTTTGAAAATTCCACCCCTAAGTATGTAAAATAAGGGATGAAACGCGCACAGCCCAAACCACTGAAGCTAGAATCGTGAAAATTTATATTTAGGCTTTTAGTTTAAAAACAATAATCACGTGTTTCGCGAATTTTGAAAATTCCACCCCTAAGTATGAAAAATAGGGGATGAAACGCACACCCCAAACCGCTGAGCCTAGAGACTTGAAATTTGGCACAAAGGTTCCTCTTATAGCACTGACGTCCACCAAGAAAGGATTTTTCAAAAATCATCCCCTAAGTGGGTGAAATAGGGGTGCAAAGATTGTATGAAAGTCCCTCATTTTTAAAGTTGGAAACCTGAAAATTTGAATTTAGGCTATTCGTTAAAAACCAATGAACACGTGTTTCAGCGATTTTGAAAATTCCACCCCTAAGTATGTAAAATAAGGGATGAAACGCGCACAGCCCAAACCGCTGAAGCTAGAATCGTGAAAATTTATATTTAGGCTTTTAGTTTAAAAACAATAATCACGTGTTTCGCGAATTTTGAAAATTCCACCCCTAAGTATGAAAAATAGGGGATGAAACGCACACCCCAAACCGCTGAGCCTAGAGACTTGAAATTTGGCACAAAGGTTCCTCTTATAGCACTGACGTCCACCAAGAAAGGATTTTTCAAAAATCATCCCCTAAGTGGGTGAAATAGGGGTGCAAAGATTCTCATATATAATTTATAACTCAAGAACGGATCGACGGATTTTGATGAAACTCGGTACATTTATAGCTTATATCCTGGAATAACATGTAGGCTACTTTTTACCGCGGTAAATTGTTCCCGCGGGAAACTCGATAACGGCTGAACGGATTCGGATGAAACTTGGTACAGTGACAGCTTATATCTTGGGATGACATATGGGCAACTTTTTACCGCGGTAAACTTTTCCCGCGGGAAAAATATTTAATTTTGATGAAACTTGACACAGTGATAGCTTAAATCCCGGGATAACATATAGGCTACTTATCACCGCAGTAAACTTTTCCCGCGGGAAAAATGTTATAAAATATTATAAAAATATTTAATTTTGATGAAACTTGGCTAACCTAACCTAACCAAAACCAACCTAACCTAACAGTAATAGTTTATATCCTGGGATAACATTTATGCAACTTTTTACCGCGGTAAACTTTTCCCGCGGGGAAAATATTTAATTTTGATGAAACTTGACACTGTGATAGCTTATATCCCGGGATAACATTTAGGCTACTTATCACCGCAGTAAACTTATCCCGCGGGAAAAATGTTATAAAATATTATAAAAATATTTAATTTTGATGAAACTTGGCTAACCAAACCTAACCTAACCAAAACCAACCTAACCTAACAGTGATAGTTTATATCCTGGGATAACATATAGGTAACTTTTTACCGCGGTAAACTATTCCCGCGGGAAAAATATTTAATTTTGATGAAACTTGGCTAACCTAACCTAACCTTACCAAACCTAACCTAACCATCAGTGATAGTTTTCCCGCGGGAAAAATATTTAATTTTGATAAAACTTGGCACAGAGTGACAGCTTATAGCCTGGGATAACATATAGGCTACTTTTCACCGCAGTACAATTTTCCCGCGGGAAAAATTATTAAATTTTGATGAAACTTGGCTAACCTAACCTAACCTTACCAAACCTAACCTAACCATCAGTGATAGTTTTCCCGCGGGAAAAATTATTAAATTTTGATGAAACTTGGCTAACCTAACCTAACCTAACCAAACCTAACCTAACAGTGATAGTTTATATCCTGGGATAATATTTATGCAACTTTTTACCGCGGTAAACTTTTCCCGCGGGAAAAACATTTAATTTTGATGAAACTTGGTACAGTGATAGCATATTAGTGTGGCTGACGGAACGGAAACCTCCGTGGGCGACCGGATTTAATATTTAGGCTTTCAGTTAAAAAACAATAATGACGTGTTTCGGCAATTTTGAAAATTCTACTCCTATGTGTGTAAAATAAAGCGTAACACACACTGGGCGGCGGCGCTGCGAAAGCGTTGCGGCGGCGAAGGTTTGTATGAATAACGCGCCGCGCCGCCGCCGCTTTGATGTAAAGGGCTTCATACTATTTCGAACATTACAGAAAAAAACCGCAACGCTTTCGCAACGCCGCCGCGCAGTGTGTGTTACGCTTTAGTGATGAAACGCGCACAGCCCAAACCGCTGAGCCTAGGAACGTGAAATTTTATATTTAATCTTTTAGTTTAAAAACAATAATGATGTGTTTCGCGAATTTTGAAAATTCCACCCCTAAGTATGTAAAATAGGGGAAGAAACGCGCACAGCCTAAACCGCTGAGCCTAGAGACTTGAAATTTTGCAGAAAGGTTCCTCTGTGATGTCTACTACTAAATGTATTTTTACCGCGGGAAAACTTGCGGGAAAACCTTTTTTACGCGGGCGAAGCCGCGGGCAAAAGCTAGTTTACCTATAGAATTGACAGCAAGTAACTCTCTCTAAAATCGTCCGACGTTCACTTGTTCGTAACATATTCACAGATTTTGTCACCACCTTACAGACTGGACGTTTTTCAGTTTGGACATTTTTCAGTTTGGACATTTATCAGTTCGAGCATGGTCGTTGGACATTTTTCAGATTGGACATTGCTACAGTAAATCATAAATACTAGTATGATAATCTTGACATTATGATTAACGTCCGGCAGACCTCACCGACAGACGGACGGACGGTACTTATTATTCTTCACAAGCACTGTTTTATCTGATGATGAATAATGGCTTATTATTTGTTTCCAGGCGCCGAGTGCCAGAAAGAAAAGATATTTCGCAGTTGCGACACTATTTCGCTGAAGACGACAGAGTTGTAGGTGTCTGGGATTTTTGTGGCCCCCGACGGGTTTCTTAAAAGTTACTTTTTCTTTAGGTATTAAGGAAAGAAAATAAATTGTGATTTTATATTCACATAAAACTAATGTTTTATGTGAATATAAAATCTAAGATATATAAAATAAAAGAATTGACTTATTTTATGCCAATTCCACTGTAAAGAATAAAGCGAATTGCAATGTCATCTCATGAAAACAATACAAACAGGGCGCTAGATCCGATTCTGATAACATGGACCAAAACACTTTTCTACAGACTTTAAGAATACATTATCACTCGCTATGTTTTAATCACAAGCTCCCAATAAACTGGGCCTTATCCACAGACCCGTAGATCACGACTGCGTCCAGCCCTGGAATCGGAACCCACGTCTTTGGCACAGATACATGACTGGTACATCCTGCTACATAAACATAAGTCAGCCCACGACAGCGCTCGGAAATTGATGACGTTTGTGTTTCCGGTTTCAGCACACTAGCTGGAATTAGTAACTAGTACTTGCTGAATCTGAGCTTCAGTTCCACTTTGAACTAAGAGGGCGTCCATTAACTATCTAATAAGTTTAATTGCACCCATTCCCATCAGTGCAGGGCTATTTTACATAGGGTAAAACTCGGTAATACGCCCCACTTGACAAAACGCCCCACTCACCTAGCGAACACACTAACAAAGATACGCAGCACACGAATAGAAACGCAAGTAGCCATCAGTCGCCCGACAAGTTGTCTACTATTATGTATGGGTACTTGCGTTTCTATTCGTGTGCTGCGTAGCTTTGTTAGTGTGCGTGCTAGGTGAGTGGGGCGTTTTGTCAAGTGGGGCGTATTACAGAGTTTTACCCTAAGTATGTGTCATCATCATCAACAGCCTATTAATCTCCCCACTGCTGGGGCTCAGGCCTACCCTCTCAACGAGGGCGTGCGGGCTATAGTCCACCACGCTAGCCCAGTGCGGGTTGGTGGACTTCACATGCGCCTAAGAATTTCTTCTTCGGCGTATGCAGGTTTCCTCACGATGTTTTCCTTCACCGTTTGAGAGCAGTCAGTTTCGAGAAAAAACCCATTGGTACATGGCCCAGCCGGGGATCGAACCTCGGACCTTTCGATATGATAGGTCGCGTCTTATCCCCGAGGCCACTGACGCTCTTCTTATCCCCAAGGCCACTGACGCTCTAAGTATGTGTATAGATTCAAAATTTTAGCTCAATGGGTGCAGTAGTTTTCGACAGATAGATAGACAATGTAGATGATCAGATTATAATCGTATTAATTTTAAGCGATTAAAAAATTCATGGTCATTCTCTCAAATATAACGACCAGATTAAAGACGGTCAATATGTCTTCTCAAGTGGCTGTAGCCTGCCCTTTCCCATTACCACAACAAATACGCGATGTTGTCATAAATCACTTGTCCTCCTCCCGTTTATAAATAAAACACATAAAACGGCCATTTTGTGCGTTTTCCCGCCAAATAAACGGCGCCTAATCTAATTTGTTGCGTCACTTGAGCGCCAAGAAAAATATGTCCGCGGAAATTACACGTGACGTCACAGAAGATATGGAGGCGATACTTTTTACAACATTGCTTTTGGAACGTAAGTGATTGGAATACTTCCTATACTTACCGATTTTTATACCAACGTTCAATTCAATTTCTTTGTTATGGACAGAAACATGTCATAAATGGAACGGATGGGATCTTTTTGTTGGATATTTTAGCTTTCTTTTTAAAAGTAGGTATACACAGAAATTTATACGAACCTTAACAATGATAATTGTATAATAAAAAAATAATATATTTATTTCTAACCAGACGAAAGATGAAATTCTTTAAAACTTAATGATCCCTAAATGATTCTCTTTTTCCCTTACCTTTGGGAAGATATTTTCTTTCAACAATTTATATCAAGTGGATTTAACTAAAAGTCTTCAGTTACTTCTGCTTCACTAGTCAAATAGAAAGGTTATCCTTTTGTAGAACTTTGGCTAAATGCCAATTGTCTCATAATTTTATCGAAAACCAAACCAATCCAACGTGCAGTCAACCAGAAAATCATAATTTGCGCGCAGCTATTGAAAAGAAAATCCATTTTCCAAAAATAAAATGTCTCAATTGAAATTTGAAATCCTCACTTAAGCACGAGGGAGATCAAAGAGAGATCGGGCGATCGGTGCTGCGTTGAATGAAACGGATATTGCACGATCCCCCATTCTGATGTTTCAAACGAAAATTGATATAAAGCATTGAAAACACCCAATATTCTGCGTCTGCGTGGCAAAAATATGTGAGAGACGAGACATTCTTAAAAAGAATATCCAATGTACGGTTTAATGACGGGAATACCTACTCAATAGATTCACTTTTAATAGAAAAAATATATATGCATTATTTTAAAATATACGTTTTAACAATTATTTTAATTTTTAAAAATTATTTTTGTAGACGATTATATGCCTGGGACAAACGGTCCAGTTAGGTAGGTCCAACTTCGAAAAAAAGGTCAATCGTCGAATCCAACTCGGCTGGGCAGCGTTCGGGAAGCTATACGCAACGCAACATCTTCTCGTCTCAAATACCGCAGTGTCTCTCAGTGATGACATACGGTACCGAGACGTGGTCGCTCACTATGGGCCTCATAAGAAGACTCAAGGTCACCCAGAGGGCAATGGGCTGGGCTAATCACTCGTAGAACTGACGGCCGTTGAGGCAGAAAAGAAAAAGAAAGCGGTAGATATAAGCTTGATCAGATGCTCATTCAAAACATATCGGAGTACATTTGCTGCAATGCAGTTTGCAAATCACTTGAGACAATTTTCAAGCGTTTCCACAATTTAAAATGTTGCAGCTCGTCTGACCTCGACTGCAGTTCAGTTTTATGTAATGATCTTGTTCTACTTTTAAATTTTGACTTTCAATTGGTCATTACGACCCAAGAGGGTAGCCGACGCCGACCGGTCGGGAGCAGTGCCAGGGCCGGTTCAAGGTTCATTCATATATCTAAATGCCTATTATATGGCACAATGGAAATGTATATATATGAGTATGGACATAGTCTGAAATGAATTATTTCAATTGAATTATAACACTGAATCTTTATTTTCCCTATTTTCGGCACCTTATTTTTACAGTTAGGACAGGAAGTATTAGGGGGTGATTAATAGAAGAAGACTTTCAAGAAATTCTACCTCAAAAAATTACAAACAAATTCTATTCTTACGTAATTATAAGTTTTACCTGAAATTTATTACACGGCATTAATAAAATATATCCAAATTCAATTACAATCGCTTCTAAATGTAGAAACAAACCCAAACAGGCCAAACACCTTTTGTTTTGTTACAAGAGTTACGACTGCAGCTACCCCCTTGTAGGTATGTCGCGATTCCGTCTTTGAACTTTATTTCAACACTTTTAAAGACGAGATGTTAGCGTAAAATTCGCCGCTCCGCTCTCCGTCAGGAGCCCTTTTTGAATCGGTCTCCTCGCTTCGAGCAGTCAGAAGCGAGGAGAACTATTCAAAAATAAAGCCCCTGGTTTGCGCTGCAACCCTAAAAATGTCAAATGTCTGTTGGTATTTGTTAGCGGCATTAACGCCCTCTCTGGCCCGCACTTAATGCGTCCCTGTAAGCTCATAACTTTGTAGTAGAGCAGTTCAAGTGAGACTTTATTAGACTAGACGCGATACTACGACGATTTTATCGCGATTCTACTCCATTTTATACTTAAACATTAAGTTTAAACTTTAAAACATTTTGCGGGTTAGTTAGAATAATCTTGGGCGGGTAATTTTAGTTTGAGTTCAGTTTTAAGTAAATAGCAAAGTCAAAGTTGATTTCAAGTTTTATTAAAATAACTTGAGATATGTGCTTTGGCTTCGATATTACAAGTTTTTTTACCGTTATAAGTAATTAATATTATGGTTTAACTTGCTACCATATACAGCCACTGTTCTACGGCTAGCTAAAAAATGTCTCGAGGTACTATGATATTCACATATTATGTTATTATATTAGACATAAATGAAATTAACTTTATCGTGACTGTTCCTTTCAAAACATATCTGTTTCAATACAAATTGCAAACGCGTAATTACGTCACGGAAACCAAATCAACAGTAGGTCCTAAATGTTCCGAAGTGGACTGCAAAGTCAACGTAAATGTACAAACATATTATTGTCCCTTTTGTATACTTAGGGCTTCTTTCACCACTTCCTGATATTGTTACAGATAGCAATCTTAGTGATAAACTAATCTATCAGATAAATCTGTGTGATAGACTATATAAAATATAGGCAATCAGATACCTGTGAAAACAAAAAAATAGGCTATCTGTCAGATAAGCTGCAGATAGGGTATCTGGGACTTTATCAGCAAGCGGTGTAAGAGGCCCTTAATGTAATACTCGTATTTTGTTTCCGAGACGCTAGTATCATTTGTTTTCGTATGACATTACGTTTGGAATGCAGTATAGTGCATATAATGTGCTTGTGAGAGAGATAAAACCTTGTTAAGGCAATCCCTGTGCTACCGTTAGTGTATACAAGCCTTAAACTACAGTGTATACAAGCCTTTATATGAATGTGTTTAATATACTACTAACTTAACCACACATACAGTTAGCTTCCAACTACAAGTGGGAGTTAGGTAGACAAAGAACATAAATTCAGCTACGTGTAATCACTATAACTACTACTTTTGGCGATGGAAAGAGCGTTGCTCGGAGTTTCTCTGAGAGATAGAACGAGGTGATCCGCCAGAGAACCAAAGCATTCGACATAGCTTAGGAAGTTAGTACGTTGAAGTGGCAGGTACAGTGGGCTGGTCACATCTATCGGAGAAACGATAACCACTGGGGTAGTTATGGTCTCGAGTGGAGACCACCAGTAGGCGTGCGTAGCGTGGGATGCCACCCGGCCAGATTAAGCGACCATCGGCGACAGGCGGTGACGGATGCGGAGAACCGAAGTTCGGGTTCAGCGGCGCGCTTTGGGGGAGGCCTATGTCCAGCAGTGAACTAGTGTAGGCTGATGATGACTTCTAAAAGGAGAGTTGTTTTTCGCGTCGTTTCTTAATGTTCTCATACGAAATCGCTGAATAGTTCGAGTGTGGTTTTAATTGTTGGATAGCTTTCTTCGGCAAGGTTTTTGCCTGCGCGGAAAACTTATTATGTTCAACAGGCAACCTAATAATTAACAAGTAAATTAAATTTCGCAACGAGCGAGGGATATTATTTCTTTATTTTATTGCGACAAAGTTCAAAGGTTCTGAAAACACCTGTAATTACAGAGGCCGATTTGAATAAAACATTTGAGTGCACGAAGAATATAAATTACGCTTAATATACATTTCAGAATAATGTCCCCAAACTTCTAAATTAAGGAGACAGGTAAGTACTTTATTATTTAAAATTACAGTGAAAAATTCCACGTAACAAAAAATATCTCAGATACTCGGCTAAGATGGACTGAGTCAAAACATGTCGGAGATAGGGTGAGAAAACAAATTCATGTGAGTAAATTCCATGGCATTTTATAATTTAAATCTGATCTTTGTTTTTTTTTTAGGTCTTCCATATAAGTTTATGTAAAAAAAATATCTTATCGTATCTTTTTATTGAAATTACATGGATGTTAATATTAAAATAAAAACTAATCTACTACAAACTAACCTCTAAACATATATTTTTTAATTTTTTAAAAATCTTAGTTATCTTTTACTTTCCTACAACTTTTCAAATTATTGTGTTGAATATTTTGAATCGATCTGATATAAATATGCTCATCGTCACCACATCCGGTCCTGTGCCTTGCTCATTCAGTCGCTTCCGGCTATCTTTTTCAGGAAACTAGCCCACTTCTGGATCAGCTCTCTTCCAAAATGAACATACAAAAAAACCTTCCAAAATATCAAATAGGTACGTGCACCGCAGAAAACATAAAAAAATTGCTGCTTTGTATATGGTTCGTATCTCCTTTTCATTCACTGCGGCTTGATACTTATCGATACAAATTATTGGAACAGTAGTCATCAGACATTAGGAGCGTCGGTGGCGTTGTGGGGAATATGCGGCCTGATGTCATGTCGAGAGGTCCAAGTTTGATCCCCGGCCGTGCCAGGTACCAATTGGTTTTTCTCGAAACTTAAATCATTTACTGATTGCTCTGTTGAAGCAGAAGTTCAGCAAACCGCACTGGATTAGCGTGGTGGACTATGGGCCCGTCGTTGAGATATATAACCCATATGTACAGTAGGTGTAGATAAAGTCACCTGCAGTATGTACACAACCCACCGTTCGAGTCTTCTCACACCCCCCTGGTGGGGAGAGTGGGGAACCTGTACCGAGGCGACGGCCTCCTACCAGGAACTTCAGTCGCTACCCGTTAATACGGGAAGGTCATTGTGTCGCGGAGCGACTCCGCTGGGAATGGATTTGAGACCTTTTCTTCTCTCCAGCTCGCGTGATCAAGCCCGTCGGATGGAACCCCGTTGGGGGAAGTCCAACGAGCGACCATCAGCAGAGCCGGAATACGCGTAGGTCTCATGGGTCAGCGGAGCCGTCTTCCACGAGGTCCCGGGGTAGCTTCCTGGCATCAGGAGGCCGCGCATGGTATGGAGCGTGGTCCTGGATATGAGGTAGTCTGGACTCATCTGTGCGTTGGAACATCTTCTTGGCTAGGCGTCGTATAAACTTATCCAGGCTTTCCATTTGTAGGTCTCTCTGGATAGTTGTATTTCTGACGAAGCGAGGGGCTTTGACGATGGTTCGCAGCGACATCGACTGCTGGGCTTGCAGCCGGTCGCGGAGTCTTTGGTTGGTAAGCGCGTACCACGCTGGGGCGGCGTAGGTGAGCCGCGGCCTGATGTACGTCTTGTACACGCCGATCTTCACTCTGTGGGGGAGAGCAGAGGTTAATATTGGATGCAGAAGGGCGCGCGCTGTGCGCGTCTGGTTGATGGTGTGTTTCACTTGGGCGTTCATGCTCAAGCGCCGGTCTATGTGGACCCCGAGGTATTTGACTACGGGGGTCCATTCTATCTCCTGCGCGAGCAGTTGGACCCGTGACGGAAGGAGTGGTGACGAGTTCACGACGATAGCTTGCGTCTTTGTCACATTTACTGACAGCCTCCATTTAGCCAGCCAGGCGGGGAGGGTGTCGAGGGTTCTCTGCATCTTCTTTACGGCGAATTCGGCTGATATTGAAGACGTGTAATAGGCCGCATCGTCGGCGTACAGGGCGAGGTGCGCCCCGTCTGCCACGGGGATGTCATCTGTGTACCTGGCATAGCACACTGGTGATAGGCAGCTTCCTTGGGGGACTCCGGCTTCGATTTTCCGCTCTTGGGATATGGCGCCTTCAACTGCCACTTGAAAGCGTCTGTCTGTTAGGAAAGTGGCCACAGTCTTGACGACTCGTCGGGGAGTCGTAGACGTAGACAGTTTGTATAACAGACCTGGATGCCATACGCGATCGAAGGCCTTCTCCATGTCGAGCAGTACGGCGACGGTGTGCTCTCTTTTGTTGAATGCGACCGCCATGTGGTGCAGTACTTTTGACAGCTGGAGTGTGGTGGAGTGTTCGGCTCGGAAGCCAAACTGCTCGTCCCGAGGCGTGATGTGAGGTGTGAGGTGCTGCAGTAGTAGTTTCTCGAACACCTTAGAGATGGTCGGTAGCAGCGTAATGGGCCGATAGCTCTCTGGTTTGAGTATATTCTTTTTTTTTCTCGAAACTTAAATCATTTACTGATTGCTCTGTTGAAGCAGAAGTTCAGCAAACCGCACTGGATTAGCGTGGTGGACTATGGGCCCGTCGTTGAGATATATAACCCATATGTACAGTAGGTGTAGATAAAGTCACCTGCAGTATGTACACAACCCACACACAGGGTACTTACTATATTACAGTAAACCTAGGTTCGCAACGAGCGGGGGTACGGCGCAGTGCGCCCTCCGTCTCTAATTATCGAATATCGGTCGTCGGGTCGGCCGTCCAGCTACCACACTTGGTAGATCAATATTTAATTTTAATATTTGACCCAAATAAGTACTGACCAAAAACTTTCTCATTTAAATAAGACTCAAATATAAAGTTGAGGAATTATATTTTCTTCTCAGAACTCACCCTTAGCGTTTTTCAAAATCAGATGCCCTTTGCGTCGCGACGACGGGAGTTCCCCTCGTTCAGCTTGTTACAGTTTTAATGAATCTGCAAATTGTTCGGAACAAACTCGAGCGGTCTTGCGATTACTTAGCTTTGTTTCAAGTGTTTCGAATAAATGGAAATCTATCTTGTTAATCGTTGAATTGAGTAAGTATAATGATTTATTCGTTTCTGAGCGTAACATAATTTAGAAGCGCTTGGAATAATTTTGTGGAAGGGGTTAGCGGTAATTTGGACACGAAATTTCACAACTGACACTACGCGGAAATTTCTGGAAAACACCTTTGTAATATTTTTTGCATATAAAAAAAAATCTTCTACCCATTGCAATAGGTATTATGTTAAAAATAAATATTCTTGTCAATAGGTAATGGAAGCATTTTCATCACGTAACTACTTAATTTATATAATGGCCTCTGCCTTTTTATAGCCTCGAAAAAAGCATAAGCCAAATTGCCCTATTCTGTTTTGAGCGATTTCCACACAGCTTGAGGAAACCCGGCAATTCATCAATCAATCGCCAACTGGCTTTGACAACTTAAGGGCAATTTTTTCACACTTGTTTATTTCAGTTTTTTGCTATAAAAACCGGCATTAATGTCCTCCTTTGGACTTCATTCGGTTTTATGTTGGTTTTGATAAAGGCCTTACCATTTGCTTACTGGAAGACCTTCCTTTTTTATATGGTTCCGAAGTCCCTTAAGGAATATAGTCATAGTTTATTTACAGACTACACTAGTAGACTATTATATTAGTACATAAATATAAAATTTGACTTGGTTAGACATATTCATAATGACTACAAAGTTATTTGACTACAAGCTACAAGTAAAACTCACTAACTGCATTATTTGAAAAAATGAAATGACACTTATATTTATTTTATCTATAAAATATGTAATTTCATTTGGCCCAAAATGTATAAGTACTTAGTGAGTTTGACTGTTATCATCCGACGAAATATTCTAATGGCTATCAAAACTGATACTGTTACATGATACGTTCCATTACAAGCATATCCTGTCTACAAAGAGCTTAGACCTTGGGTGTATTGGGCAAATATCCCTTTACTGTTCAATCTGGTCTATTATGTGATTACATGCATCGGGTTAGCAAATAGTCTCTCTCTCTTTATGTCCAGTCCGATTAATTTCGCTTCTTGAATATTGCGTTGCACTAACCCTTTAAAACCTATTATACCTTATAGTGTGGCTGTCAGATTTTGGTTTTTGAAAAAAGAATTCTATCTGGACTTTACACAAGTCTAGTATTTGATATACATTTAGAGACCCGATCGGGTTTTTTAACTCAACTAGGTATAAAAGATAAGGTTTACAGTTATTTTAAAATACCTAACCTAACCTAAATAAATTCGTATACTCGTATAAAATACATATAACTTATTTTCAAAAAAATTTATTTTTTAATTTATTTTTTAGTATCCTTTTGCTCATTTTCTCCTTTTTTCATTGAATTCTCCTTTCAAGTTTTGAACTAGTACAAACCAATATTCAAGCAGCGATTTTCTGAGGAGTTTGCGCCCAGAATGGAAAATAGGGTAGTTACGAACGACTACGACTTTTTCAAAGTAGATTCGGAATCGAAACGGACATCGGAAAACTCTAAAAATTCCCTCAGAGATAACAAAATCCGATACCCGTTTAAAATCTGCCGGTTGATCGGATATCGTATCCATTAAGCGCTTCACAGGGCGTAGCCAGGAAATTGAAGTGCGGCAGATATCGAGTGCCTCCGGCTACAGAGTGGGAACAAACAGGCACACGGAAGTACTGTATGAGCTTAGGACTCACCATATAGGGTTACATTCCATGTATAGAAAGGGTTACACACTAAGTGCAGAGTTCAGTCGGGCGGTACTTTTCTAGGGGCGGGAAAAAAAAATTATGTTCGCACATTCCGGTGGAATTCGACCGTATTTCATATAGATACGTTTTCATTAACTCACTAACTTAGGTAATATTTTCTACCAGTAGTTCTCAAATGAGAACTATGAACTAAGAATGAATAAATTCTATAGAACTGTAACTAGAACCGGAACTACAAAAAAGTTTCAACAGTCTATGACGTCACAGTTCTGTAAAACAAATGGGAACTAAACTAAACTCTAGTAACTGTATCTTTAACCATATTTTCCCCCTATATTATTAACGCCATTTAAATAAATTTACATGCCGGAATGTAAAGACCGATAACGATACAAAATGCAATAACACAAGTTTTCACCTCAACGATTCCACGCGAGAAAAGCCTTAAAAATTGACAATATCATTTATACTGTCTACAAAGCGCCGAAAACACAGGACATGTTTCAAGAATGTGAAAATTCAGTGTAAATTCATAACGAATGACGTGTAAATTCATTGTGTGCTCGTGTGTAAGTGAACATGTCAATACTGGCGACGAGCACGTCGTATTTAAAGCATTTCCACATTACCCGATCCGATATCGGATGTCGGATCCCACACCCATAAATATCGGAACTCCTGTTAAAC
The DNA here is from genome assembly GCA_949699065.1 of Metalampra italica. NCBI lineage: Eukaryota > Metazoa > Arthropoda > Insecta > Lepidoptera > Oecophoridae > Metalampra > Metalampra italica. The sequence goes on from OX452989.1 coordinate 5,753,197, forward strand.
CCCCGGCTCCGTGGCATTGGTTCCTAGTCCATTACAATGACATCAAAAAGTTAAAACATATTATTTTTTTTGGCTAAAAATGTATGAAACCTGAAATGTCCTTTGATTACTGGACCAGCCTGTCCCCATACAACTGATACCTAATTCACCCAGGTACCATGCAATATTGACTTTTACCGTAGAGGTAGCACCAAAATCGAACAAATCCAAAAGTAGTTCGATAACCTCAAAGGAACCAGACAATATAGAGACATGGGCGTCAAACTTATACACCTCCATTTTTGCATCCGGTGTTGAAAATACACTGCAAAAATATATTTATTAAATATAACCACAGAGGAAATAATAGTTACTACGTAGCGTAACCCGATTTTTATTATCGGAAGTCGCCTCCGATATCGGATCGGACGGTGTGGAAACGCACCTGGTTTCGTTTCGTCTCGGTCGGTTTCACTTGTCATTTTCCTGTTCGACGACCGAAATGTGTTTATCCACGAAATTCAATTCACTGTCTATTTTGAGATTAGCCATGGTATAAGCATGACATGGTGTCAATTCAATATGTTTCAACCCGTTGCTGTTGTTGATTTGAAACAATCCATACTATCTATTATGTACTACTATTATAAACTAGCTATTGCCCGCGGCTTCGTCCGTGTAGGGTAATCTTTTTCCCGCGGGAACAGTATATCGCGGTAAAAGTAGCCAAGTAACATCAAGTGAATACCGTAAGACCTCAAGTATTAGCATGAGATCAGAAGATGTAAACAAATCACGATGGCAAACGCGTGAATAATATCCTGGTTGTATTATTGTATTTGCTCGTTTATTTATGAGTCTGACATTAATTCCTGCTTTTGTTGGTCATTAATTTGTCACTATCATGTTGGAACAGCCATTTATCTTGATAAAGATAAGGCAATTTGTCTTAAGGCGACTTTGTTTGTAATTTAACAATTAGCCAAACAACAACAACGGATTCTCATATTTTGGTAAAGCTGTTGCCCGCGATTTGGTTCATACTACGTTACTTAGAAAGAATTTATAATTACGTTGAACCCTCTTAACGTAAATCGTCTCACAGGTGTGGGTGGTTTTTCAAAAATCATTGTAATGTTCTACTTATTTTTAAAACTAAAACGAAGCCTTTTTAAAGTAAAATTTCCTTTCCTATCTTCGATAGTTCAAGAGCTTTCGCTCCGAGTGGCATAGCCGATGGACACTTGTGCTTTGGGTATGCTCGAAACAAATTGAAAAAGAAAACTGAGATATTGAAAATGGGAGATAGTAATATTCACTACTTGACAACAAGTTTCCCTGTAAACAATGTTAGCAGAAGATAGAACCACCAGGGATGTGTGAGCGATTGCCTGACGTGGTGGTGTACCAGTCTGAGCTTTGGCGAGGCCTGCTCTAAAATACGAGTTAGACACCCCCGTTTCCGCCGAGGCATAAATAGTGCTTTTCTCAAACAACGTCATTTTAATTGATAAATAATTTGCAATAAGGACAGAATTAGTTTTAGTTTGACAGTTAAAATAGACCTTATTGTTTATCAAGGGTGGTACACCACTTTTTTGGCCGACTGGTGCCTATCCACAGTTGCTTTATCCGGTTTTTACTCGGAGTTCTAGTACCAAACGATACTTTCGACCGAATAAGATTCCAAAAACCCTACCTAACCTATTTTGGTAATTACTTTTCGTTGGAAAACTTATTAAAGTTTTAATTTATGCTCTGAGGTTGCACCGTACGCAATATTGTAGTGCAAAAACAAAGAGGAAGATTGCATTTGTTACGTCTGAGCGATCAAAGCCTTCATTTTCCTATTGAGCTTCAATATTATCCGATATGGTTACTTTGAATGGCTTTTATTTGAAAGTAGGTTTTCCCGGAAGATTCATGTTGTCTCCTCCGCATTCATCCCACTAGTGGGGAAAACTTTTTGTAAAAAATATTCCTGTTGGTCCCATCCACTTGTTTGTGGAGACAACAGCAATCTAAAATTTTACATGAGTAGAGGTTAATCAAATGATGTGACATAGTATTATATTATGTCATCGTTCTAATACCTACAACGCGATTACGCGAGCATCGCGCGAATAAGCGATGCGATCGTCGCACGTTCAATGTTAATTAGGACACTAGACATCAGTATGTTTGATCGCGCGCTCGTACGAACAAAGTTCGCGAGAATCGCGCAATCGCGATGTATTTGTATGACGATGAAGAGTAAAAGAAATCGTCCAATTCTTTAGACGAACTCGCGGGTATTGCCTTAGTATTTCAATACAACCGTTTGTAAAACATCCTGAGGCCAGAGCTAATGGATTTCGGCGCTGTCGTCGCTTGAAACTCAATATTGTATCGTCACAGCTATTCGGGGCAGTGCTGTTATTTTTAGAACTACACTTAATGGAATACGAACCAATACACCCACACTTACTCTAAATGGATTCAATGAGGTCGCCTTCCAATACTCTTTACGGAAGTTATTGTTGTTTAAAATGCCATTAAATTTCGTATAATGAAGTAACTTTTAACACCACTTAGCTAGCAGAAAGAGAGAGATAATAAAATGTCAATTTCTCTCCAAAATTGCAATTTCATGTACATACACTTGTTACATTTTGGATTTGAAAAGCGTTTAAAACCCTAACAAGAAAGCGATAAACAGGAAACATAAATAAACTCCGAAAACTGCTGCTGATTTTTAGACGTATTTTATTGTTATAGATATTTTGAACCCAAAGTTCAAAAACACGTGTCTTTTTATAGGGATCCCTCCGAAATAAAGGAGCAATAACCGTTTATAATTCAGATCAGCAATGCATGGGATTGTGAGATATGGGTACCTACTCTGTACTTAAAACAGATTAGAGGACCTAAGCAAACAATGGACGGAACCCAGCCACTCTCGGTGTACCCTTTAAAATGCCTCAACTAATAATCTCGCATTAGTCCTTTTAGCATAGAAATAATAAAAGTATTTATTCACCATAAGTAGGTATACTTTTACAATTAAGTACCCCTGAAATATATTTTGATCATTTTATGAGAAAATATTAGAAATTACGAGTATGTACATATAGTTCAATAGTGCAGTCTTAGTTAGCGAAATAAATAGTTTATGGCGCTTTGTATCGTCGCATTCAGACAACACACACATAGTTTATTTTTTGCCAGCCAAATGTGTACTCTAAGGTAGGACTGTACTTTTGAACTCGACTGTACCTTACCCAACTATCCGTGTGCAAGAGTTGCGTCATGATCGCGATACTTACATGGCGCTCCGTTCTTTCTACCTACCCCGTCAGGGACATAGCGTGAATATATGTATGTATATGTACAAATACCCTGCGCAGGTCGTCGCTCCATCTAGCCGGGGGCGTCCCACACTACGTTTGCCTAGTCGTGGTCTCCACTCGCGAACTCGTCTACCCCAGCGGTTATCGGTTCTCCGACAGATATGACCAGCCCCATGCCACTTCAACGTGCTAACCCTTTGAGCTATGTCAAAGGCTTTGGTTCTCTGGCGGATCACCTCGTTCCGGATCCTATCTCTCAGAGAAACTCCGAGCATAGCTCTTTCCATGGCCCGTTGAGCGACTTTGAGTTTTCGGACTAGTCCCACTGTCAGTGTCCACGTTTCGGCGCCGTAGGTCGTAGGTTTATTATATTCTTATCTAAATTGTACGGTCAACCGCATGTAAGTGGAAGCAAAACCAGTATACACTGGTCTCTCGTAGTATTGGAACTCCATAATAGTCTAGATCAGCTCAAGGTCAAAGCGTTTCCACTGACGTGCGGTCGACTGTACTTTATATTATGCTGCAAGGGTATCACGGAGTAGCAATAAATTATATCTATGTCAGCAGTACAGCCCGCGGGCACTCAGTGTCATAAAGATGCACCGCGATGCATTCTCGGTGGGTAATATTTTATTCAAATGCTAGGAATATCAAATAGCATTTCCTGTTGCGAGACTTCCAGCATTTTGCCGTTTTTAAATTCTCTACAGACTTTTGTATTGTAGGAAGCGGTATTTATTGTACGTACAACTATATAACTTGCTTGTAAAGCAACTTGGAAAATGTCGCTGTCTATTACTGAGTAGGAAAATTTATTGATGTATGGGCCAAGAAAAAGGTATTATAAGGTCAGGTGGAAGGACACCAGAGAACTAGAAGACCAGATCTAACAAACTAGAGTTAAACTCTATAGACGTCCAGTTTTTCAATACAATACAAATTTATTTTCTCACACAATAAGAAACAATTGAAAGTAATATTTCAGAAACCGGTTTTTGTGTGAGACTGGTGCCTATATTATTATTGGTCTAGTTTGAGTGCATTATAGACTAAATAAATATCTAAGTACAGAGTGACACTTACAAAGTGTTGTTGTTTACGAGAAAGTTGCCTGGTTGTAAGTGCAAATCGAAGTGACGTTAATTCCTAGAGGATTTCACTTGTTGGAAGGTCGACCTCGCGGTCTTGACAACTTAATGTACTTATTTCTTTTATGAGTTTCAAGTACCCCTCACTTTTGACTCGGACGAGGGTATTGTTTTGTCTGTAGCCGTGTCGTGTACGTATATTCATATTATGTTAATAAATATTATAGGTAGATATTATGACTCGTTTACGCATGCCTTAGCTAGGACACTGTATCTGTCTATATGCATTCCAGGACCATAAAGACCAGCAAACGAAGCCGAAGGCGTAGTGGGGAAGATGCGGCCTGTTACGTCGAGAGGTCCGTGTTCGATCCGCGGTCGTGCCATGTACCAATGGGTTTTTCTTGAAACTTAACATTTACTGACTGTTCTCAAGCGGTGAAGGAAAACATCGCGAGGAAACCTGCAGGAAGAAGGAATTCTTAGGCGCATGTAAAGTCCACCAATCCACACTGAGCTAGCGTTGTGGACTGTAACCCGTATCGTTGAGAAGATAGGCCTGGGCCCGAACGTGGGGCCATAGGCTGATTTAAAACGCAGCCGGGTGATCCGACATTTGAGCCAGTCTACCTAATTATTTGAAAATATTTAAGGTATAATATTCTTGGATAGTATTTTGTAATTTAAATTCAATTATTTCCTTTAATCAGGTGTAGCTGAATTTTGCACGACTTATAAATTCATTCGGATAAAGAATGGACATGCAGTAGAAACTCTCGAAGCTCACGGGACGAGGTCTCTACTTTACCCTAATACGCCTTTGACACCCTCAAAATGACAATATCCATTCGTTTCTAATAGAAAGGCGAGGCATCGGGTCCACATCGCCTGGATCATAAAGCCATGATAGCGTGTTCGGGTCGTTTTGTCCCCTTTATGCGCGGTCCAACATCTGGAGGACACATAAATTCTGAGACTGCTACAGATCCGCCGAGAATTCAATGAAGGTATAGTTTTGTAAATTAGTTTAAAGATGGTTGTATATGTATAAAAATAAACTTCAATAATATTTTTTCCGGGAATTTTTATGCCTCACAGTTTATGATAATAAAGTTTACCATTAGCACACTACAATTCCGCAGTAAAACAGTTTAAATACACACAGAAATAACAAACACATATTCAAATAATTATAGGCGAAAGAAAAAAACAAGATTCATAGAAGATTACACATAATATCTAAATAATATTTTAGGTTTGAGATTCTGATTTTGTTTTGATCTTTACCACCTAAAAACCCCCTCTGTCTTCAAAAAAGTTCTATTACTTACCTACTTTCAAGTGTTGCGTTTCTCGTTGTTACTTACTTTTCCTCTTTAAAACTAGTATTCGGATGGGGTTTTCATTGTTGGATTCTAGATATTTCGGAATGTTTATACGCAGCGCAGGATCGACGCAGGTAAAACCGCGGCGCATCCGCTAGTCCTACTATCGTAAAACACGAAAGTTTGTAAGTATATTTAGAATGTTTGTACTCTTTCTCGCAAAAACTAGAAACTAGAAGCTAGAAACTTTACAGTAATATAGATTATACATCAGAATAATTCATATAAACTTTTCTACGTGAGCAAAGCCGCGGAAAACAGCTCACGTAAACCCAAAATACCATAGTAGTTACAAGCGTTAGTACGCGCAAAATGACGTAAGTAATGGTAGGCAGGAGCTTGTTTGGCTTTTAGTTACAAATACAAAGTACAAGCCTTAAATCCCAGTCCCTAACATTACTGTTATCTTATGGAACACCTTTGTTTATAGCCAAATCCAATTAAAATGATCCTTGTGAACCCAAACATCAGGACGAATTGCGCAGGCGAGCTGGGAGGGGCTCGGCCAATCCCAGGCTTTACAACTCAACGTATATAACTCCATAATAACCATGGCAGCGCTTGTCAAACTTTGATGCTTCATACAAATTTTACATTAACTCTCTTATACAAAGCATGAGTGAAAGGTATTTACAAGTACTATAGAAAGCATAAAAGAAGACTAAGGGAATGCGCAGACCAAGCGAAAAAATGACCGCGCACTTTTTGACGTCATTGTCAAATGAAAGAAGAAAGAAAGTTTATTGCCATATAAACGAGTAGGTACTTACATAACAAACAAAAAAAATTAAACATATCATGCAAGTGGTACACAAAACTATGAAACATATCACTTTCCCTAAAGCAATGACTTTTGTTAAGTTAAAAGTATAGTAATTTAAAGCGTGCACCATCCGAAATTGCACGCCTGTCAACTGGAATTCTTCATGTGCCTTACACTGGCTCTCTTACGCCCCACGTTTGAGAACCAATGGTCAAGGTGTTTATTAGGATATTAGTATTGCTTTGAGGGATTAATGTGGATACAGAGGCAAAACAAAGGCAATAATATTTACATAATATATGTATTTAATCTTACACCGCCTAGATAAATCTCGAGTTAGGATTTTAACATTTGTAATCCATTTGTTTGACAGGTTTAACAGGAATGTCTTTTGCAATATAGTTTTATTAACTTTCCTTTAGTCGCTAATGTCCACTGTATCAAAAATGTTAGGTAAGATAGTACTTGATTTCTCTTTCTATGGTTGGATTAACCAATATAGAAAACCATTAAAATAAGTACGTCATTTATAATAATAATATAATACAAGAATAATATTATCCAGATATCAGTAATGCTGCTGAAATAAATTAGGGTGAAGGGCCCAAAAATGTCACACTATAAATCAAGTCAATTTCAATTTATGTGGCACGTTCGACCTATAGGGAATAAAGGGCCACGATTATCCAAGGGCTTTGTCAGGGTTTAAAGAAAAAGGTTATCCCCGATGTCTCCGTACAATAGAGATAGAAATGTCACCCCTTTTGTTTATAACCTGGACACAGAAATAAATGGCCTTTGGCGAATCCTTGTATCTATAATTATATAATTATTTACGGGTCTTACACACGAATAAGTTTTATTTACCTTGCCCGACGTTTCGACGTGGTCACGAGCTGAGTCAGCTCGTGACCACGGCCAGTGTAACCTGGTCGAAACGTCGGGCAAGGTAAATAAAACTTATTCGTGTGTAAGACCCGTAAATAATTATATAATTATGAATACAAAGCGCGAAAGTCTAAAATGTACAATCCTTGTATCTATTGATTAATAAAGAAATTCAGTGAACTAGGATTTATTTCTATATCGTATGGTATAAATATTTATAAGGTAGGTTTGCTTTGATGTATTTTCTTTACCCTTTGATTGAGAGCAGTTAGTAAATAAAACCGTTTAGTAATACATTACCATGACTGGGACCTCCCGACATACTTTGGATGTTTACTGAGCACTGAATGATCTTGAAGTTGTATTAATATGCTAATAAATCATAATAAAACATATACTACAGCTACTTCCTCTGTGACTACAGTAAGATCTATACCGCAGTATATGAAAAAGGTCGACAATACATGGACAAGGCCATTTGCAAGGTGACATTCCCTAGAGAGAGAGATTCTTAAATTGTGTTCCCTAATAACAATAGACGCTACAGTCATTTTGTGATAAAAAGGACCCTTTAGTACGAGCTTGTCTGTTGGATAGCTCAGTAATGAAGACAAATAGTCTGTTTTTTTGGTGTCTTGGATAGCAAATATCTTTAAAATCAAGTAGTAGCACATCCAACTTAAAACAACAGAAAAGATAACTCAGCTTAACTTAATTTTAGTTAAATATGTACTCATTTTCTTTGCTTCAATTAGCATAATTTCTATAGGACTTAAGTTACAGGAAATAAAAATGTGAATGAATCCTTGCTAAATTAAAAACTATCCATTTACATGGGAAGTCAAAAATACACGTTTACAATGGTTGTCGATCGCCCATCGCCCGGATATTGTGTACGACGTACAGTCGACCGCACAGCAGCGAAAACACTTTGGCCTTGAGCTGATCTAGCATATTAAGGAATTTCAATACTAAGAGAGTCCGGTTTGAGAGTATTGGTTTTATATCCAATTTTACGTTTGATGCTTCGTTGACTTTTTACGAATTGGGAGGTGTTAGTCAATGACGCTCTTCGTCAAAGAAGGATCTAGGTCAAAGTTGCTGTTGGTCAAAGTTATAGAGCTATTCCACTTTATCGTCACTATCTGACATTGATAAGAAGTGTACCGATTCACATAAAACTTTGGTCCAAATGTTCTCCAACGTAAGGACATAAGGATAACGAATGAAAAGACTGCTAAAACCCGCGGAAATTGGAACCTCATGGTTCAAATGAAAGGTTCTTAGGGTCGCGAACGCCGTAAATTTTATTTTTTGAAAGAAACTAGGTAACTTCATTTCGAGATCGCTCGGGCGTAAAAAGGCCGCCAACCCGAGTTGTGAATACCCACGGCCTAAGGAATACCTACTCAATTTCACGGCAGCTCCTGTGTCCTTATTAGAAATTTTGACAGTTACCGACGCGCCTCCGGGACTGCGAGTTTATTGGAAAAAGTCCCGTCAAGTGTATCTGGGTATTTTACGTGGGTTCTGTAGAGTTTTTAAAACCTTTAGGCACTTATTTAAATATGAAAAGATCTAATTTTATTTAATTAGATTTTGCTATTTCTTTACTGCTTAATCTTAATTTAATTTTTTAAACGTACCTAATTTTACACATTTTAATAGTTTACTGATCACAATATGTTATAATTCTAACACATAAAATACCATAAATAAGGAACGAGACCTGGCGCCAGTGTCACAGTTTAATAATATAGTTTAATAATACTCCAGTAGCAAGCTATTTCCACGAAATTGTTATATCATTCCAGCTTGTAATGTTTTATAAGTGAACTATTGTCATAAATAAAGTTTTTATTAGTATTATTACTATACAACGTGAAACCGAATAATTACGTCATAATGTAACAGCAGTAGCATGTTAACTATTAAATCTTGTTGGCAACCCTAAGTAAATAAAATGAAAGAATAAATAAATAATGGGATTGATAATTCGTAGACGATAAGGAACCTTAGGGAACCTTATAAAGTTTTCATTTTATACAGCCCTCCCTAGCCGGTTTGAAACCAATTTCATTGAGGCTTCCTGGGAAAAATGATTGATAATGCTTTTATAGTAATTGAATGTTATGTTATTCGAATTATTCTAAAGCAATAAAAATACTTTTACTTTTCAGAGCTTTCGTCAAAAGAAGAAACGTAGAATACATTACAATATTTATTCATATTTATACGTTTCACTAGGTACTATAGGAATATACAATAAAAAGCGTACTTAGGTGCATATCTAGGTAAACCTAAGTTCACATTAGACGTAGGTTTATGTTTAAATGAGGATTAATCTTGTAATTCTCTTAAAATATATAATCTCGGTTGTGATGTATTGTTTAACTGTGATTGTATCTTAAGCACCAGTGTCTATTGGTTCCCTAAACTATCATGCGGCATGACATGCATTACGTTTACGTGAATTATCATGCTGCATGATTGACCCTCATGCTTGCTATCAATCACATACACCGATCACATAGTACAGTGAAGCAACGGCCAGCACGTAGTTTGCATGTCATGCACGTCAATCACTACCTAGGTCATGCATGAGTGACAGCATGTAATGCATGTCATGCAGCATGATCGTGTAGGGAGCACTTATGAAAGTAATTGAATCTTCAGGAAAATAGCTCATTAGCACAGAATACATATATAATAATAGGTACTATCATTAGCGCAAAAACACGAGCAACATTTATAAAGAAGTAAAATAACAAGAAGTTTACATCACAAGAAAAAGCGGACACAAAAAGCTGAATTCGATATAAATTCTTATCCCAATCATGCCTATATATCAAAGCTAATATTTATTACAACTCGTTGTAACATATTTCTTGAGTACCGTTTACAAAAACAATACGTAATTTTATTAAGAGCTTTGTCTTATACCGTGACGCTACTGCCTTTAGTTTCCCTTGGAAATTACATTTTTTTCTTCGGTACTTCATATTTTCTATCAGTATATTCCAAAACGCTAAGTCTGTTTTTCTGTCTATTTGTAATAATTCTCGTTAGGTAATAAATTTTACATACCAAGAATATCTCTGGGATTGTTCTTGGGCTTGAATCATTACGCAACGAAAGAAGGAAGCCGAGTAGTGACGATTTTAGTTAAACAAGCTGTCAAAGGCAGAATTACTATGCATACAGTGTCTCATTTTATACGTAGAAAAGTATAAATGTTAGGTAGACGAACAGCCAAAGAATAAAGTGTGAATAGGTTAGGATAGGTTTTCTTGTCTTAAAGTCATAAAACAATAAAAAAAACAATATTTGTTCAGAACGAACATTGAACTGTAATTTAGTATCTGTGTCTGTATCTATGTCCTATCGTTCCATTCGTTCTCTCACTCTCTTTCGCTTCAACCGCCATACAGGCAGCACACGAATTGTACCATCTTTTGATAAATTAATAAAATCAGTGCATTAACTACCAAATACAGTTTTATTTATGTTGTGCTCAACAGTATTATTTGTCGATTTCAGGCGTATTCAATTTTTAATACTATTTCACGAGCAACGCAATGCGCCCCTGTGAACTTTCTGATCCGTTTAGACGTTATTGAGTAACATATACAGATAACGTTGTTTATTACAAGGGAAGGTAGGGATTGCGAAGGCTCTAGCAATTTTCTTGGGGACCTCATCTATTTTCATTCGTACATAGGTCGGCTGGAGGCCGTTACATTAAGGCCGCAAGTTTCCAATCCGGCACTCAGGGCGTAGGGTGATGTTGGCAAATAATTCCAGGGCCAAGCGACGTGTTTCGGGACTCATAGAGTTGAAAGGTTAGAAATAGGAACTGTACGAAAATAAATTTCAATTTGGGTTTTGGTTGCTGGGTACAGCTAGCATAATATTATGAATGTAGATGGTGTCTGTACCAAACATAAACATTATTTCGTCATTCATGTTATGTATTTCTCATTATGATTACGTACACTTTAGGAGGCAAAATAAAGTTTATAATTTTATAAGTAAATATTTATAAACACTTTGTCCATTCCCAGGATAGGATAATTCATAAAAATATCTAGACTGGGACCAACTTGTACATATTATACAGACTTGTTTGTCCCCAGTGACAATATTTTTTTATTATTATTGCTACGGGGGCAACAAGCGGGCCTCCTGATGTTAAGAGGTCACCGCCGCCTATAGACACCTGCAACACCCGGGGGTGCTGGTGCGTTGCCGGCCTTGGTTGAAGAGCTCTTTTGACTCTCTTCTTGAAGGACCCCATATCGTAGCGCAGTGGAAAAACGTCAGAGGGAAGGTCATTCCACATTTTGCATTTTGTACATATTAAAAACCAATAAGCAAATTCCGATCTAAATTGACGTGGGACTTACTTTACCATTTACCATTACCACTTGACAGTGTCAAGTTCACACCCTGGTTGGTATTTTAACACGTTCTTGGACAATACATCTTCAGACGTAACACCGTTGGTCTGCAATGTGACAGTACGTCTATGACGTTTTAGTTAGACACGCTAAAGCAGGTACAAAATCTCATCAAATTAATTAATAACGCGTGAGACGTACAGCGTACTGTTGCAACGCACGTTCAAGTTACGACAGTACAAGTAGTCCCCGGACGTTTTATAAATCGTGAGATTTTGTAGTGCCGAATCACAAACTCAAGCCTGGGCTGTGTATACGAAAATGTTATACATTGGTCGTTTCGTTCTGGACCTGATGGAGTAAAGCGCAATCCAATTTCTGTGCGCCACGGACTGTAAGGGTTCTAAGCTTGGGATCAAGTGTCGGTGCTTCCCGTTCGTTAAGTCGCGAAGTCTATACGAGAGCGTGGAGGGAAGTCGCATGAAAGCGCTAGTATGTAGCCACACAACCCAAAATAAATAGATAGGTATACCCACGGCTACTAAAAAATAAATTCATTCACTAATGATTTCGGAAACACACCGCACTAGGCTATTGTGGTGGACTATAAGTCAGAGGGTAAGCCTGAGCCGAAACAGTGAGGACACATTAATAGGCTGCTAATTGAATTTGATCAAATAAATTCAATTACAATTAGCTGTGTTCAATGAATTTTAAAACGGTTGTAACGGAATATGTCGCTTCTCAATTATTTATAGTCCACTTACTTCTGCTGACCGTGGCGGGAGATGTCAGCAATACTACATTATTCAGTCTGTAGTGGCCGTACCTTGTGTAAGGCAGGTCGGCTCGTTTTATATGCCGGCTCCTGCATATTTTACCTAGCCCATCGCTCCGTCCACTCTGAATTGCCCACTTTATGTTTGGTCCGCTGAATTTTATACTAATATACCTCATTCGTCCTGCCCCCTTATTGATGAGGATCGTGATCATTCGATGGATGGATTCACTTGGCAGACGAGGTGCTTTGCTAATACCTTGCTTATACTTCATCGGCCATACAGGATTTCTCGTGTTCTTTTCTTTCCACGAGGAATCAACTTCCACTTGGTTCGACTGTCGGACCACGTTGTCGAACAACGTGGACGCACCCCACCAATACCTTGTGTTATGAAATGTAGTTCAATAATCTTATTAACGTCGAAATAGCACAAACCCTTAACTCGACTCTTCGATTCTTAATCAGCTGGTGTAAGCGTCCATAATTAGGCCTCATCTTCATTTTTCATCAGGATAAAGTCAAGGGTGAGTCCATCTAAAGTTAATATCTAAAACTTTTACTGGGTTGCCATTTTTTGATTTAATAAAAATAGCGTTTGGTCTAAAGGGTTGACTCACTCACACAATTCACCAACAAAATATACTATGCTTTGCCACGAAGACTTTGTGTTTCTAGCAACTAAGCCAATAAATAAATACACGCAGGTATAAAGGTTGTGTTTTTATTGGTTTATTCACTAGAAACTGGCACGTGTTCGTGGCAAAGCATAATATTTTGTTTAGGAATTGTGTGAGTGAGTCAATCCTTTAGACAAAACGCTTTTTTATTATATCAAACTTTCGTAGGCATAGGCGTTTCATTAAATGAAACAACCGTGCTTTTGTTTATTTTACTCAGAGTGAGTGAGCCGATTCCCATCTGAACAGAACTGAAAGCATCACTATTAGAATAAATATGGATGGCAACATTATTTTACAAACTGGCATTAGCATTTACTGTATTTTTTTTTAATCTTATTTTTTATTTATTGAGGGTTTGGTACAAATACTTGACCATGCCACCCTCGTATATTCTACACACATATTGCTACTGTCTTAGATTAAGGCCTGCAAGCGTTAGTGCATACAACCCCTTGGCTTTCTCCGATAAGCATTTACTTACTTTCCTACTTTGTTAAGACCGTCAATCTATTGTCATCATATTATCACATACGATTTAGTCGATATTGACCCTTAGTTACAAAAAAAATATTAAAAACTATTAAGAATTGACTGAAGAATTCTAACCATAAAAAATTATTGCTCTTAATTAAGACCATTATGTAGAGCGCAGATCCGAAACATCCAATATTTATTAATCAAAGCCGCAATCTCCATAATGGCTCGCAAAACCAACTTTACACCATGAATTAAACAACAAATTGAAATGGACTCATTCTCAAAACATTAGAGAGTATATTTCGGGAAGATTTCATTTCAAATGAATTAATAAACTCATCGGCAACTTATCCAATTTATTCAGAGGGTTCTCAACTCATCTCGTAATGAACTCTTGTATCTTGGATTTTATTTAATCTTTCGTTTTTTGTTTTATATTGTAATATTCTTCATTTAATTTTATTTGTTTATCGTACATTCTTATCTCATTGCTGATTTGTTTTTGTTGTTGTTTATTTGTGCGCTGCAGGCGTTTCTTATTTACGAGGATTTTGTTTTGCATGAAATTGTGTTACAGACATAATCGAATATGGCAGTCGCGGCAAAATTTTAAGGACGAGTCTTCATTTTTATTTTAATTTTTTTACACACAAGAAAAGATAAAGCGGAGGACAATCACTATTTAAATAAGTAAAGACCTTTTTTGCCGATCATTGGTGAGGTTGTACAGAGTCGACCACGCGTCAGTGTAAATACTTTGACCTTGAGCTGGTCTAGCCTATTAGAGACTAGAATAGACTAGACTACGACTACAATACTATGAGAGACCAGTTTGTAATGGTTTTGTTTCTACTCACGTGCAGTCGACCGTACCTATATTTTTACCATTATTTTTTCGCAACATTTTATACTTGCGTAGAAATAACGTAGAATACTTAAACAACAAATTAACATAATTAAAAATAAACATAATTGCTATGAGAAATCAAGTTTAGGTATTTATGAAATTGAGTCACATGAATATTTAAAGAAGTACCGCATGAAAATAAATAGGTAAAGTATAGGTTAAACGTCCCAAACACATAATTTTCCCGCAATAGGTCGTGCTGAAAGTCCTACAAGCCGGGCGGCATACAAATTACTATATTTGGCCGGCATAAAATATGTAAAATGCGGTGACACGCCGTTATAGAGAGAGAAAAGGTGGTCGTATAGGAAAACCCAGTTGACACTTCAAAAAGTCGTCTTGGTCAGGGATTTTTATAGGAATTGTTCTTTCTTTGCGAGAGGATTTGATTTTGAATTAGAAGTTTTCAAGGTAAATCGAAACGTCTTTCGATCTTTAATAATCTCTAAAAATTACTTTACCTTTTTTTAATAAGTAGATATTGTGAACGCCGCCGTATCAAGTCGTCTAAACGAACCTGTATCTATGCCGCGTGGATTACTATTCAATTTATTGGCGTGTTTATTAATATTATAGGTACCTACTTTTATCATTTCAATGAAATTAAAAACACAGTAGGTAAATGGTAAAAATATACAGGAGAAAACACCGTAAATGATAAAGAATTCAATTACGCTCGTGTCGGCTCAAAAATGAAAATTGCTCGGAAACATTAACGTGCCTGCTTTTATGTTTTTACAGTACCTTAATACTTAATTATGGAGTTGTGAATTGTGTCTAAAATGGGGTTTGCAGCCATCTTGTTGGGTATGTTTGAGGTGGTATTATGGTTTTTAAGAATTGCTAGTTAGTAGATTATTTACTCGTAAGTGAGAAAAAAGGGGATTTCCTTCGGGGGACTATAGATTGGATCCTACTAATAGTAACTGACCGTTAAGTATTTCCTGTTCTACTTATAAATACTTATTCCTTAATATTGAGTCCTTACCTATAATGTTGCCGTTTTGTATGAAGAAAATTGAGAAGGTTGCAGTTTTCATACAAATTATTTTGCATATTTTTTATGGAATCCGAATTAAGCGATATTTTGTATGCATGACTTAATAACATTAAGCTAAGTATCGGGTGTATTAATTTCTCAAAAACAGAAACCATCGCGATAAGACGAAGAAATGAAGCAATCTAAAAGCACTATTTTCAACCCTTATTTATAAGTATGAAACACAAATAAAGGAAAAAATTACTGCAGTAATACTTAGTGTATTTTTTAAAGATTATTTTTTAATTGCTATTGTTTTATGGAAATTACATGCTCCTTAGATAGATGTAAGAAAAAAAAAGGGCAACTTCATAGGTATTGACCTAATACATGGCTTTTTTTAAGTTAAGCGTATATGTGGCGAGTTACTTAGTATTAAACCCATTTTCTGCGTACCACGAACAGTTAATCACAGCTACAACAAAATGGACCCAAAGAAGGTGTATCTCCAAAAATGTCTGAAAGTAACAAATGGGAATGCTGATGGCTAACTCACAAGAAACATTTGTCACCGCCGAGAAACGCTCGCGTGTCGCTACTGCATATATCATTGCCTTCGTAACATTTAAACGGTCGTCGAGAGCCTTTCGCCTAATTTATTTGCTACGAAAAAAGAAAATGGGGGTTGTTATCTTTTGCCGGTGCGGCATTTATTTACGCAGAACAGGTATTTTATTTTCAATTGTGTGTCGTAAAGGTTGTCTGAATTTTTTTTGGCGCAATGACCTTTCTTCTAACGTTTTCCCATAGAGCGGTTTATTAAGTGGTCCTTCTTATTATCAAGAATCTTTCACTGTCATCAACACCTGTTTATTCCGCAAAATATCGATGATTCTAATTTCAATTGGAGTAAATCACATAGCACCCCATCTGTTGTGATGTAGAAGAATTAGTCCCACAGATAATAACCTCTCATATTGGTGTTGCAGCGATACTGACTGCTCTTACAATCAGGCGGACTCTCTGTCCGTTTGTCACTTCAATCCATAAAATACATCTTGTTTCTACCCCAAAATTATATTAAAAAATGTTTCTCGTAAGCGACGCAGGAGTCGCTTTTCCCATTTCCCAGCAAAATGTTTGTCCATTTTCACATTCTCACAGAGTCGTAACTTTGCGCATGAAATTGAATGTACATAACCTTATAATAAACGCTAAAATTGCCTCGTAAAGACGTGTTATTTTGCTTCCCATTAAAATATTCATAGACTGGAAAGCTAAAAGTCGATCCATATAAGTAGATTTCCTACGGGAGTATCTGTACGATGAAAATACTTATTATATTTGTAACTAGCTGTGGTCCCGACTTCGCTCGTATGGAATCTAGAGCTAAAAATTGAGTATTTAGTATTTTTATTTTTTTTAGTATTTAGTATTGACTGGCCTGTTGGCGTAGTGGTAGTGACCCTGCCTACTGCGCCAAAGGTCGTGGGTTCGATTCCCACCCGGGGCCAACATTTGTGTTATGAGCATAACTGTTGGTTTTCGGATTCTGGGTGTTTGTATGTATTTAAGTATTTATTTAAAAGTATTATGTATGTTTATCAGTTGTTGATACACAAGCTTCGGCTTAGATTGGGACTAAAACAGCCGTGTGTAAATTTGTAATAATAATAATAATAATTATTATTATTTTCTTTTTTTTTATAGTTGGACCTTAAGTTGGTCTTTTAATTTATTCTGACAGTTTAACCTGCTGGAGTTCCTAAGCATAACTTCGCTAAACTGTTACGAACGCTAAGCGCAGGTTATGCTTGTTAGGTTAATGAAATAACAACACGGTGTACGTCTGTACCCACTTATGTATATTCTCGGGTTTATGTTCCTAGACCTCTTAGCTTTATCATGGAAATTATGTTTTCCATCATGTAGGTTGCCTAATATAAAGTTTACTATACGGCACAGTACAGGCAGGGGAAACTATAACAACAAATACTTATTCCTCAGAGTGTTAAAACGGATTTTGCGACCCAAAAAACAAGTTCAAGTACTAGACTTATGTGAAGTCTAGATAGAGTTCGTTTTTCAAAAACCAAAATCTGACAGCCACATTCTAATGATTATCTAGTGATGGGCCAATCAGCCATCTAAAAGCAGATTTTTACTTTAAGTCTGACGGATAATGATGACAACCTAAAACAGTATTGGTACGGTCGACCGCACGTCAGTGGAAAAAAAACCAATATAAACTGGTCTCTCATAGTATTGAAACACTCTATGTGGCTAGGCTAGCTCAAAGTCCGAGTGTTTCCACTGACGTGCGGCTGACTGTTCACTTATTAACATATCGCTTTGCAAAAACTTCTGAAACTTTTGACAAACCGTTACTGATTTTTCCCGACAATGTTTTGGCTATTCTTCTTTCGGCAAGTTTGTAGCTGCTCACAGGAATCGGGCGCGTCCATTATCTGGGATTAGGAGCCGACCTCCGAAATCTCTTTTGAATAGGGTACAAGATAAGCGGTAATTTATTAGATCGCGAGACTGCGCGGAATTGCGAAGCTGAAAGGTTTTTAAATCGTCCATTGATTTATGGGTAACACGGGTGTAACATTGGCTGAATGACATGCACAATAAACCCCTTCAAAAATACCACTGGTATCGAATGTTAATTCGTTGGCCATATTAGTCAATGATAGACATTGGTTGCAATCAAATCGTCTTAGAATGAACAGCCTATATAACTATGTCCCTATCCGTACTGTTGGGGGCATCATCCTACCTACCCTATCATCGAGGTCATAGGGGCAATAATCCTTGGCTTGGGTGATCCCAAGCCCAGTCCTAGGGGACTTAACTTACAGGTTAAAAGCCTGTGGTATGACCATCAGCGTAGCCAAAAGTATGTCTATGGGTATGACAATAAACATTACTTTCCAAAAACTCATTGATGTGGATTTGAAATCTCGACTTCTTCTCAATATGAATTATTGTAATCTTCTTGCATTTTAAAGTAGAGTAGTTAATCGATTACACTTTATTTTATTTTATTTTTACAATTCTACTTTTATCTTTTTGAATATTAATGATTCATAACGCAATGCTCATGTAATATTGAATTGTGCGGACAGTATCTCAATCGCAGAATTTCCACGTAAATTTGCGAAACTCATATAATCAACGCTCCCAGCACCGATGTAAATTCAATAATCTGTCACTGCAATTTAAAAAAATGCTTCCAACAACTTCATTCATTTTTACTGGATTGTAGACTATTATGTCCAGCGTTATGTCATGCCTGAAGACAAAAGTCTTCAACCAGTGCGTCCTACCCGTAATGACGTACGGCGCCGAAACGTGGACACTGACAGTGGGACTAGTCCGAAAACTCAAAGTCGCTCAACGGGCTATGGAAAGAGCTATGCTCGGAGTTTCTATGAGATATAGGATCCGAAACGAGGTGATCCGCCAGAGAACCAAAGCCTTTGACATAGCTCAAAGAGTTAGCACGTTGAAGTGGCATTGGGCTGGTCACATCTGTCGGAGAACCGATAACCGCTGGGGTAGACGAGTTCTCGAGTGGAGACCACGACTAGGCAAGCGTAGTGTGGGACGCCCCCCGGCTAGATGGAGCGACGACCTGCCCAGGGCGGCTGGCAGTGACTGGATGCGGAGAGTCGAAGATCGGACTCAGTGGCGCGCCTTGGGGGAGGCCTATGTCCAGCAGTGGACTAGTGCAGGCTGATGATGATGATGTCCAGCGTACGTCAAATGGCTGATGATGCACGCCAATATACCCGGTTCTCTGCCCTGCCCTTTTCAGGTCGTCGGTCCATCTGCCAGAGGGAGGCGCATGTATCCAGCCCAGAACTCATCTGCCTCAACAACAGCGGTCGGTTCCACGACAGGTGATGTATCTGTGACCAAAGAAATTCTATCAATTCCATCCCATACCTCACACAGCCACTTTAAACTTGAGGATCGACTCATCGTTAGTTAAAATATGTGAATAATTTATACCCACGACTTTGTCTGCATTAAAAAGTATCCGTCCTATACTTATGTAATTCCAGGATATAAGCTGCACGTTCTGCTGTTATAGCGTGGTTGAGGAACAAATAAAGAACTAAACCAAATAATCATCCACACTTTCGCATTTATAGGAATAGTTGGATTTCGAAATACCAATATGTATTTCCGTACATGTACCTACCCTCTACAATGTAGCAGAGCACCGAAAACCGTATGTTGAGATCATTACTGTGCAGTTTCGCTGCCAAACCACATTACGGGCTGTGACTGGAGTGACTCAGCCAGCCGTGCTACCAGGCACGTAATCAGGCGGGACTTCAGGAATGACCCCCTATTCTTAAATATTTCTCGTAAAACTATAATGTATATGACTGTCTACTTTATTATTTATCTATGACATGGCACATACATTTAGAATACACATAATGAACAATGGATTCCTTGAATTAAACCCTTCCGGGTTTATCCGCCTTACCTAGCGACCGGCTAGGCAGCCAGTAATTTTTTTGGGACAAATTCGGAATAGATTTTCAGCCTATAGCCGTTATAGACCGCAATAGAATATTTGAGAATACTTATATTTGTAAGGCGGGTTTAAAATGGTGGGTACGTACCAATTTATCCTTTTGTAATTAAGTTAAGTTAGTATATTACACATTTTTATGACCGAAAATGAGGCTTTAGAATTATTTTTAATGTCACTATTCGTATCGAAGTGTTGTGGTTACTAAGATGAGCTTTAGTTGATAGGAATTTAGTTAAGTACTTATTGTGAGCCTTGCTACTATCCTCCCCTGAGTCCGCGCCTGGCCTGTCTGCATACCTCGTTAGGTAACATAACGTGGGAAGTGACAACTTTCGTCTTTTAAGTCAACGACATCAGTCAGGTTAAATTAGAAACCCTCTTAATTTTACGAATAATTCTGCAGCAAAAAGGAAAAAGTTAAAAAACTGACTTCTTTGTACCTAAGTGTACTGTGGCATATCGTAGCCTGCCAAGGTGCCGTGAATGGAACAACAAAGGGGTAATGCGGAGAAACGAACGAAGAACTAGTGAAAATACTTTATGAAAGGAGTTAATTTTGTCGCATGTCAAGAAATAAAAATAAAAAAGTCTCATGTATACCTTGACCTGAGATTCTTGTTCTGTCACAATAGGTAACTATACGACCTGGGCATTACCTCGCTCAGAGGATCAGCCTTACCATTCAGCGTGGTAATGTTGCCAGACTTCTGGGCACGCTCCCAGCGGTGGGGAGCCTCGAGGGGGTTTTCTATTTATAATTCATTTGTAGTTTAGTTTTAGATTTATAATGATTTATTTTTATTTTTAATTATGTGCTACCTATATTAAATGTTTTCAATAACGTAAAAAAAATTATACAAAAATAAGAGGCTGGCGCCTACCTCTCACAGCGAGTGAGTATCGCAATTCAGAGAGGCAACGGCGCCAGCGTCCTGGGGATTATGCCTCCCCACGAGGGTTTGGACGGCGTCCACCTTCTGTAAATAATATGTTAGTAATAAGTAGTTTTAAGTTTTTATAATTGTTTAGTGTAAATAAAAAGAAATTAAATAAGAAAAAAAATAATAAGAGAAAATGTAAATGTTGCCCACTGAACTTATTTAAGCCATGTTCGTCTCATCGCAACCGTATGTCGCAGCTATTGGAGTATAGACAAACAAACATATTATCGATGTATAACGATTTTTGTTGTCAAGATGACAAGATAACATACAATACAAAATACTCATAATAAATTCGTGTACCAGGCTGCCCATTGTGTGCGCCTCAGAATGTTATACATTCATGTTCGTTTTCCCTATCTCACTTGTGATTGTGACGCTGTCATTGTATAGTTTTTTCATTACTCATAGAAGGTCTGAAGTTGCCTGAGTAGCGGGTTGAAAGTAATACATCTCAGCCCTAGGGAGAATCGCTTTCAACTGACAGCTGTCAAATTATAAAAAAATACTAGTACTATTTTGACATTTCTATTGGACCATGTTCCAACTGTCTATACAGCCACTCAATTACAGCGCAATGTAAAATTGAAATAACATAAAGTTATGTAATAATTAAAGAATATATTTTTTAAAATGACTTTATTATAATTATTACTGTCAACTATTTCTTTAAAATAACATAGATTTGGGCAAAATATTTATCATTTTTTCAATGATGGAAATGAAAAATAATGGCAGAACACCTGGCCGGCCACAGAAAGAAAAACAAAATAGACGGGAAAGCGGCAATCCGATCTTCTTTTGTTTTTTCGAGTTGTTGAGTTTTGTTTATACTTCCGTATAGCAGAGACTTGTATTAACACTCATTTTGTTTTTGTTTTTACTTTCAGTGTATTCTTAATGAAAAGCACAGTGTTTCCCTCGGGTTCAAGACTTATTTAGAGGTCCCTCGAACTATTGGCGCCCTCGCTACGCGTCGGGCGCCAACCCCGTCTCGGGACTTAAATAAGTTACTTTCACACCTAGGTTAACAATGTACTATTCTCACTCGCACACATTGGACGTCTATAGTATTCTATGTTTGTGGATGTGTGGTTGTTGTTTGTATTTCAAGCCTAAATTGTGAACGAGTATTCAAACAAGACTTAAGATCGCATGTCCACATATTCGTAGCCTCGTAGCGCCATCTCTTCGCGACTACGACTCTACCATTAGCAGCGATGACTCGGTGGCATTGTCTCAGGCACCCCACTCTCCCCACGGAAATACATTACCTCTATGATTAATGTATAGTGTTCAGGGGTCGTGTTTAATTTGAAGGAAATAGGTCGTAGTAACCATATACACTCCATTAAAATAGGGTACACAATTAATAACAATATTAAGTGATGGTTTAAATTTTAATGTGATGATTTGATATACAGTTTTACCTACTCAATCCGTTGGACAATAATTAACATGAAAACCCGGGTAATACTACTTCTCAAGACTGATGTAAAAATTAGAAGAAAAACAAAAATCCAAAATAAACGAGAATAATATCAAAGTTGATTTTCCAAAAAAGATGTTGTAGTACATTTTAGACTTTCGCGCTTTTTTACTATTTCCTGTGTAAGACCCGTAAATAATTATATAAAGATGTTTTAATGAATTCTTAAGACAATGAGAAGAAAGTTAAAAGTTCAACTGTCATTAAAAGTTAATACTACCGCCTTCGATAATAATTTAATAAAAAACTAAATCTAAACAAATAGTAACTAACATACTTCATTCATTACAATCATCACCAACGACGAAATAGGTGTACCAGCCGGAAATGAGTGGCATAAAATAACGTACTATACGACTCATTGAAATGAAGGATTTTTGAAAATATTTCTACTTGGTTCTGCTCTGCGGTTTAATTAAGATAATTTACATTCGCCTATTATTAGTTTTAGTGCAAAATAGTATCAAATGCCTATTTGTACATTAAATTCAAAACAAAAATGTAGTAGTCATCTTTGCTTATCTATTACAAGTATAATTTACTGCATAAAATTCACTATCGTAAATTATATAATTATTTACGGGTTATACACACGAATAAGTTTTATTTACCTTTACCCGTAAATAATTAAAGAATTATGAATACAAAGCACGTAAGTCTAAAATGTACTATCACCAAGGTAAAGTTTCTAAAGCCTTTAAATTGGTAAGTCGGTCTATTGCATACTGTGCGTACCAATAAATTGTGAACCCAAAGTCTCAGTGATCCATTTCTATTACTTCCATTGACGGGGGTTAATCTATGTGCCCAAATTGTCACAGAATATATTTCACTTGACAAAGGTCCGACTTAACAGTCTGTGGGAAAACAAACTGTCAAAAATATCCCGTTCATTCAGTTATTCGATTCAGTTTCATTTGAATATTTCAATTGGAAATAGCGAGACTGCACACTGCAGTGTCAGTGTTATGGAGGCTTCGATATTAAAAAAGTTTGTGGAGTAAGGAAAATGAGGCTTGGCCTACATCCAAGTTTAATTTTCGTAAAAATGAATAAGGTAGAGATGCTATAGAAAAATTATATACATAACTCGGTACCTAAGCAATTTATATGGTAGACGCTCTGGTATACTCGTCAGTGTCCCTATAGCCGTCACAAGGATATAATAGTTATTTGTTATGCAAGGCTGCAAAGTTGGTTATTTTGTGCGAGTACCAGTATTGAAAACTGAGCAAGCGAACCACGAGCGAAGCGAGTGGTTCAAAGATGGAATCCTGAGCGTAGCGAGGGTTTCAAGGTACGAGACGCAAAATAGCTTTGCTGCCGAGCGCAACACACAATTTTTCACCTCACTACAGCGAGGAAAATACTAGGTGAATTGAATCCTTCAGCGGTTTAGAACCACAAATAAAAATAACCACAATTAGAATTGACCACTTCTTTTAGTTGTCCACCTTCTACAAATTAGAAGAAAAGTTTTAAAAAGTTTTTCCAGGTGCAGTTTTCCACGCAGATTTCGAATGAGAAAGTATACCCTTCCGAGCTTGTGAGGTGAAAAAGTACTTTCTTCGTCAACTGTACGTGAAGTAAACGTAAGCGTTTGTAAGCCTGCCTTAGTCCAGTCAGCCATTGTGCGTCCAATCGTCGAACTATGTAGGTCAATTGAATCGACACAATGCAAATACTTACTGCAGTAGATTGTTGAGACCAGGCTCAGAATACCACTCAGAGATTAAATGTTGTTCAATACAAGAACATAAAATAATCTTAAAAATGTAGGTAAAATATAAAATGGGCAAATGCGTAGAAATAGCATGGCAACACTCCTCTTCCATCTTGGATCTGCATGCGGGCACTGTGTGCTCCGCAATTAAATTCTAATTACTATCAATATAGTACATAAAACAGTTTCTTGCATTTTCATTTGGAACATGCAAAGTGGTCCTTCGAGTGAAGTAAATAGAATCAGTGAATTTCAGTGTTTTCAGTATTATTTGAAGATTTCGTCTGTCCCATATTGTGCGGGCGTGGTGGCAACTTCGCCGTATTTTGCTTGTTGCCCGGCGGAATCTCACCCAGCTGATAGTTTGGGTGAAAACTGGAACATTTTAACAAGATTCATCAACCACGTAAGGAGATTTGCGGAAAAAATTTTTTCGCAAACCGAAGCATCCAAGGTATTTTTCAACCGCCATTTTATAATTCCCTTTGGATTGGATTCGACGGCGTGCTCTGTGACGTCACGAAATAATCGTGCTAGAACGTTGGCACTACTGATCAGCACCTGTCTACTGTTTGTGGTTCGACGCAGGCGGCGGTGTGTCAAGTTGACGCATCCAACTGTCAATTGAGTTTGACAATCACAGCTGTCAATTGTCTGACAACCTTATCTGTCATTTGAGTTTGACGGATCCTCCTGTCAATTGAATTTGACAATCGTAACTGTCAATTGAGTTTGACACACGGCAGGTAAACAACGGCAAGTGACTTTCTTTCGAAATTAGAATCAGTGAAGTTTACGTCCAATTCCTAAAGTGTTAGTGCGGTTAATCTTACGTAATTAGTGTTGCGTGTGCGTATTATGATGGCGGATACACCGGAGCTTAAGAAGCTTAAGCTTCTGCGCTCTCATTGTAAGGGTACGGTTACTCGCATTGAGAACTTTGTCAACGACCCTATAAGCATGGCCTCCGCTACGCTGGACGTTTTAGAGGCGCGCAAGGAAAAACTGGTGTCCACGTTAAAGCAATACGAATGCGTCCAGTTAGATATTTTAAGTGAGAATGAGAAGGACCTTGAGGATGTTGGTGCCTTTGAAGAAAAGTTTTATTCAACACTTGCTAAACTTAGTGAAAAAATAAAGGTGCTATCTAAATCAGAGTCCTCTCAGACCAGCTGTGTATCCTCATCTAAATTGCCAAATGTGGAAATTCCTACTTTTGATGGTAAGGACTTTACCAAGTTCAAACCTTTTTATGAATTGTTTATTGCTGTCATTGACAACAACAAGACATTGTCGGATGTCCAAAAATTATTTTATCTTCGTAAATACCTTTTAGACGAAGCCCTGTCAGTTATTGTTAATTTACCCCTTCTGAACAAATCATATAAAGAAGCCTTAGAGCTATTAAAGAAACGGTTTGATAACTCAACGAGATTGATTTGTAATCATTTTAATTTAATCTTGGACATTCCTTCAATGCAGAAAGGAACAGCGGCCTCTATACGGACCTTTGTTTCCCAAGTTCAACAGCAATTGCATGCGCTGAAAAACTTAAACGAACCAGTTGATAACTGGGATCGCCCTTTAATTTGCATTTTGACTAGAAAACTGGATCTATATACCAGTCGTGCTTTTCAGCTCGAAAGGGATCCAGACGTACTGCCAACGATGGCTGAGTTTATAACATTTTTAGAACGGCGTGCTATGGCGCTGGAGGATAGTACCCCTAACAAGGCTACCTCAGTTGATAATAAACCCAAACCCGTAATACGGGCTTCAAATCTTTCAATGCATAACCTTCTTTGTAAATATTGTGACAAAGATCATGCAATTTTTAATTGCCCCAAATTCAAGATGGTCCCTATAGAGACTCGTCTATCCTTTGTTAAAGATAACAAATTATGTATCACCTGTTTAAAAATCCATCCAGACAATGTCTGTAAATACAAATTTAAATGTAAAAATTGTAAAAAATCACACAATACTTTATTGTGTCATGATGGTAAGGAGGCACCTCCTGTCTCATTGTTTTCAAATAATAATACTGCTAATAGGAGTGTTATACTACCTACTGTGAAGGTAAAGGTCATAGACAAATATGGTCGTGACATATATGTGCGAGCATTGCTCGACAGTGGCAGCCAAGCCTCATTTGTAACTGATGCTCTAGTTAAAAAGTTAAATTTGAAACCTAGGTCACAGCCGACCAATATTATTGGTATTGGCAATAAACTCACAAAGATGAACCAAACTGTTGACTTATCTATAACTTCTTGTCATTATCAGAATGTTATTTTCAATGTCAGTTGCCATGTAGTTGATACAATTACTACCCCCTTGCCACAGCAGGTTATAGATATCTCTAAAATGAAGCTTCCTGAATATATTAAGTTGTCCGATGATGAGTTCAATATTCCTTCAGAGGTCTCAATTTTATTGGGAGCTGACACTTATTTTGATTCTTTATTAGATGGTTGCTTAAAGATTATTGATGGACCTGTTCTACAAAACACTGTGTTTGGATATATTGTTGCTGGCAAGGTTGGTGTAGAAAATCCGAATATAGTTTCAAATTTGGTTTCTAATTTTGTAATATGTGATGAACAAAAATTGGAAAATGTGATGGAAAATTTCTGGCTGACTGAGAAGTTGCCTGAAGCTGCAGTTAAAGTTACAGATGAATTTCAGAAAGCTGAAAACGTTTTTCAGCAGTCTCTTAAGCTTGAAGACAATAAATTTTCTGTTGATATGCCTCTCATTTGCCCAAAAGATGAATTGCAGCTTGGGGACTCCTTCTCAGTCGCTTTACAAAGGTTTTTATCCTTGGAAAGAAAATTTAAATTAAATCCTGCATTACTAGAGCAATATAAAATGTTCATAGAGCAGTATGTGGCGATGGGACATGCTAGAGAGGTGGATATAGGTTCCTATGATATTAATGATGGATCGACTTACTTTTTAGCGCACCATGCAGTCTTCAATGAAGAGAGCAAGACCACCAAATTGCGCGTGGTCTTCGACGGTAGTATGAAGTCCAAAAATAAAACATCATTAAATGATGTCATGCTGAATGGGCCTGTGGTACAGGGTGAGCTTTTTGACATCCTCCTCCTGTTTCGAACTTATTTATTTACATTGATTTGCGATATAGCGAAAATGTTTCGCTGCATTCTTATAAATAACCACCAAACAAGCCTCCAAAATATACTGTGGAGAGATGATCCCAGCAAACCCATAATTTGCTTGCAGTTGCAGACGGTCACATACGGATTGAAAGCTTCTACATTTTTAGCCACACGTTGTCTGGTAGAGTTAGCAAATAGGTATAAAGAGGAATATCCTCTCGCTGCGCAAGCTCTAATCTCCAACACATACGTTGACGATATTCTTTCAGGAGGTGATGATATAGATCAGCTACGCTTGTTAAAAAATGAGTTGGTAGAGCTACTTAAATTAGGTAACTTTAAATTACATAAATGGTGCTCCAATCAACCTTCAGTCCTTGATGACATTTCAAACGGGGATAAATATTTTGAGGAGATTGATTTGAATAGAGACAATGTTCTTAAAACGTTAGGTCTGAAATACGATATTATTTCAGACCAATTTTACTTCCAGACTCCACATTGTGATGAGGATGGTTCACATACTAAAAGAAAAGTGCTCAGCTACATAGGAAAATTTTTTGACCCATTGGGTTTAATCGGTCCTATTATTGTGGTAGCTAAATTGATAATGCAGGAGTTATGGTCTATAAACCTGGGGTGGGATACAGTGTTGCCTCCCAAACAGCTCCAGCAGTGGGAAAAATTTCTAACCAACTTAAAGTTGATGAATAAAATTTCTCTTTTGAGACCTATTAAATCTCAGAATTTTCAGTCTGTAGAACTGGTAGGTTATGCCGACGCATCGTTAAAAGCTTACGGCTGCTGTCTCTACATGAGAATCTTTAATAGTGATGGGAGTATAGAAACTAACCTTGTATGTTCAAAGTCTCGCGTTGCGCCTCTGGCTAAGACATACACCATACCCCAGCTGGAGCTGAACAGTGCGCTACTGTTGGCCCAACTGGCTAGTAGGGTTAGCAAGGTGCTTGCCTCCAAAATTCCTCACTCTCTCTTCCTGTACAGCGATTCCCAAATAGTTTTATCTTGGATAGAGTCTGGCAGTGTAAAGGCAAATACATACGTTAATAATAGAGTCCAGCAAATTGTTGAACTTACTGATAAGGCTTCATGGTTCCATGTAAAGTCTGCTGACAATCCGGCCGACCTGCTTTCGCGCGGTGTAGAGCCAAATAACTTAAAATCTAGTGCTCTCTGGTGGCATGGACCGGGTTACCTGTCAACACTAGACTACAATCATGGAGATAATAATGTAAAATCATACATACCAGAAACTTACCAGGAGGATGAGCAGATTCCTTGTCTTCTCCAAAATGTAGAGCAGCCTTTAACTTATGATTTATTAGAAAAATATTCAAGTCTAAATAAACTTCAAAATGTAGTTGCATACATTTATAGATTTTTCAATGCCTCGACACACAAAGGGAATTTTAAAGACTTAGTCTTAACTCCTACGGAATTACAGGAGTCCCTGTTTGTGATTATTCGTTTGATTCAAAACCAGCACTTTGCTGAAGAAATAAAATCACTTAAGTGTAATAAAAACATTAAGTCAGGCATTGGTAATTTACATCCTTTCGTCGATGCACGCGGAATATTTCGGGTAGGCGGTAGGTTGCAAAATGCAGGCATTCCGCAGGATAAAATGCATCCAATTATACTACCAAAAAATTGCAATGTAACTTCTTTAATCATAGAGAGAGAGCATCTTAGATTGCTACATGCTGGTCCTAGACTGGTGCTTAGTTCACTTTCTCAAAAATATTGGATAGTTAGTGGCATCCGAGAAGTAAAAAAGGTATTGCATAAATGTCTTAAGTGCATTCGTTTGAAAGCTGAAACTGCCAAGCAACTCATGGGTTCACTACCAGCCGAGAGGATTACAGCAACTAGGCCCTTTCAGCATGTTGGCATTGATTTTTGTGGACCTTTTAGCATCAAAGTGGCCAGGATTCGTAGACCGATGGTGACTAAGGGCTACATTGCTCTCTTCGTTTGTTTTGCGACTAAAGCAGTCCATATAGAGACAGTTTCAGATCTTACTACCAACACCTTTCTAGCATGTTTTAATCGCTTCATATCTAGGCGGGGCATGCCCACAAAGGTATTTTGTGATAATGCTAAAACATTTAAGGGAGCTGAAAACCAGCTCAATGAGTTATATAAATTACAAAGTTCAGAAGCTCATAGAGAATCTGTTTATAGTTTTTGTAAAACTAAATATATTAAATTCATGTTCATTCCCAGCTATTCACCGGAGTTTGGTGGGCTGTGGGAAGCAGGGGTGAAGAGCGTAAAACACCATCTGAAGAGAGTCGTAGGCACTTTGTGCTTAACGTACGAAGAATTTAATACAGTTGTAGTACAGATTGAGGGTGTGTTGAACTCTCGACCTCTGCTCCCACTAAACCCAAACGAAGGTAAGTATTTGACACCTGGGCATTTCCTTATTGGAACGGCTTTATGCAGCTATCCAGAGGTGAACCTATTGGAAATTCCAATACATCGCCTTAAATTTTGGAACGTTGTCTCTAAATTGAAACAAGACTTCTGGAAGACTTGGTCTTCTGACTATCTCACCCAGTTGCAGAGCCGTCCCAAATGGAAACATCAGTCACCCAATATAAAAGAGGGTGATCTTGTTTTAGTTAGGAACTTAAATACACCTCCACTGCAGTGGCCTTTGGCCCGTATTGTAAAGGTTATTCCAGGAAAAGACAACAATGTAAGGGTTGCTGAAGTGCAGTATAATAACAAAACTTATTTAAGATCTATTGCAAAATTATGTCCACTGCCCATCAATTAAATTGTAAACCCGCATTGTTTGAAT
This sequence comes from Metalampra italica, assembly GCA_949699065.1. Lineage (NCBI taxonomy): Eukaryota > Metazoa > Arthropoda > Insecta > Lepidoptera > Oecophoridae > Metalampra > Metalampra italica. Next base: position 5,783,522 of record OX452989.1, read on the forward strand.
ATGTTTAAACTTCAACTTTATATTGTTTAACTATTGTTTAACTTAATTTTTAGTTTTTATGTTGCCGGCCCAACTTATGTTCAATACAAGAACATAAAATAATCTTAAAAATGTAGGTAAAATATAAAATGGGCAAATGCGTAGAAATAGCATGGCAACACTCCTCTTCCATCTTGGATCTGCATGCGGGCACTGTGTGCTCCGCAATTAAATTCTAATTACTATCAATATAGTACATAAAACAGTTTCTTGCATTTTCATTTGGAACAAATGTGATTGCTCGTGAAATGCATGCTCGAGGAATAGTCAAAGGTATTTCTTGGACCCGCGGAGAAATAGAGATAATTATAACAATGTTTTGCTGTATCATTCTTATTTTTAGACAAGGGTGGCGGTCCCTGCACTGACTCCATGAAAGCGCGAGTATTGTACGGGATGTTTTGCTGTCATCATGATCATCAGATTGGTCTAGTCCACTGCTGGACATAGGCCTTCTTCAATGCGCGCCACTGAACCCGAAAAGTTTTGCTGTATTGATGAACTGAAAAACCATTTGTACCTTCTACCTTGTTGAATTTCATTATGGGATAGTAAGTAAAGGTCCGGAGTTCGATCCCCGGCTGGGCCATGTACCAATGGGTTTTTCTCGAAACTTAAGTGCATTTACTGACTGCTCTCAAACAGTGAAGGAAAACATCGTGAGGAAACCTGCATACGCTGAAGAAGAGGCTTCTTAGGCGCACGTAGTCCGCCAACCCGCACTGGGCTAGCGTGGTGGACTAATAGCCCGAACACCCTCGTTGAGAGGGTAGGCCTGAGCCCCAGCAGTGGGGAATTGTTAATAGGCTGTTGATGAGGACTGTAATTACACATATTATATCACTACAATGATTATAATTGTTGCTTAGAACCACAGAACACGGAAAAAGCTCGCTACGCTCCCAGCTTAGAACCATGAAAGGTTGTGGATTTTGCGGTCCTAGTGCCATAGTCGTAATTATGATGTGTACAGTCATCCAAGTAGTAGCGACAGCAAAAGTTTTTATTGTCTACCACAAACGTAATAAATCCACAAAACTAGACGCGTAAACTGTGGCGGTATCTGTACTAATATAAAACTTTATATTTATGTCGCCGCCATTAATACTAGTTTATGTTGTTGCTTTCTCAGCGAAAACAACTAAATCGGTTTTGGTTGTTGTGTCATGCAAAAAATTATTGATAGTTGGTTTCAGAATCTAGAGTCAATGATACTGTACCTTCTTTTCTGTTTTTGTGTGTGCTTTATGACAGTAAACAAATGTTTTTTCACCTCACAAGCTCAGAATAGTATACTTCGGAAGGGTATACTTTCTCATAAGAAATTTGCGTGGAAAACTGCACAAAACCGGCTGCACAAAAACTTTTTAAATTTTTTCTTCTAATTTGTAGAAGGTGGACATTTAAAGAAGTGATCAATTCTAATTGTGGTTATTTTTATTTGTGGTTCTAAACCGCCGAAAGGATTCAATTCACCTAGTATTTTCTTCGCTGTAGTGAGGTGAAAGATTGTGTGTTGCGCTTGGCAGCAAAGTTATTTTGCGCCTCGTACCTTGAAACCCTCGCTACGCTCAGGGTTCTATCTTTGAACCACTCGCTTCCTTCCCTTCCGAGCCGGTGAGGTGAAAATAACTATTCTTTCTTCTTTTCTTTCTTTCTTTGTTTTGTTATAGTGCCCAAATATACCAGTAAGTAACCGTACACTTTGCACACCAATAATCACCATCTAAAATCACATTAAATCCCCATCCCACGTGCTAACTATCTCAAATTGCCGCCTCAATCTGCGGTTCTGTACATAATGTAGTACATGGCGAGATCAACGTCTGCTTATATCGCTAATCCATCAAAGTCGGAGGCAGTGACGGGCCATGTATCCACTTAGGGTAGCGATGAGCTGGGCTCGGATTAGGCTTGCGAGAAACTGTATTTATTATTAGACTAACATTCGCCCGCGGGGCGTAAAAGTATTTTGCTTAAACAGCGGCATATTTTCTATTCTGTTTAATTTTAATTGCATACACAAAACATATTTACACAAACAAAATTAGGAAATAACATACGTGAAGAGATACTGCTTGCCTACCAGCGAATGAGAAAGGTTCGTCTTAGGGCAGAGTGTGTACATAAAGTACTTAATATACCTAGTCCCAAATTAAGCCGAAGCTTGTTCTATGAGTACTCAACAACTGATAAACGTACGTACCCATATACTTTTAAATAAATGCTTAAATACATACAAACAACCAGAATCCGAAAACCAACAGATATGCTCATCACACAAATGTACTACTGTAACATATACTTAAATACATACATATCTTCATGCTATGTCCCTGGCGGGGTAGGCACTAGGCAGGTATACGTACGAAACATAATTATATATATACTAACTGTCTATGGTAAAAACTGCTTGACGGATCAGTTAGGTGCGTACTGGACCTCCTCCATCCGTACTCTGATCTTTTCACCATCAGATGTCACGCAAACCGTTATCTAACGGAGATCTAAGGGCCCAAAGTAACCTCGAATGTATGAAAAACACCCCCTGGCACAGAGGAAATAATAGTTACTACAGAGGAAATAAATATGGCCCTGGTCCTTATTTTGTTTCGAGTAGTATATGCTTGGAGTTTCTCTGAAAGACTGGGTTCTACTTGAGGTAATCAGGCGGAGAACTAAAGCCTTTTACAAAAAGTAGAAGTGGCAGTGGCTGGTCTCATCTGTCGGAGAACCGATAACCGCTGGGGTAGACGAGTTCTCCAGTGGATACCACGACTTGGCAAGCGTAGTGTGGGACGCCCCCCGGCTAGATGGAGCGACGACCTGCGTAAGTAAGGTGATGACGACATTACTGCAAGATTTATTAGATCTTACTTACTGTATTACTATTTTAAACAATGTTAGAAATACAATCATAACTCGTGTTGTGTTTTCAACCACCGGAGAACAACTTCAAATTTTAAATCAAAAACACAAAGCAATTTAGCCCCAGTGCTGGGATCCAGCAATAAATAAAATAAAAACTCCAAATCCGGTCTGAGGCGACTTTACTGAGGCATTTCAGCCAACTGCAGTCCCGGAGAGACGTGACAGTCTCAAATTGGAGATGGGGCTTTGTAACTTATCGATAATTGCTTTTTAAACATCCGAATCCTTTCTATAATAATATAGCTACAAGTGCAAAAACTCGTACGAAAATTCCTATGGAATAACGGTAGCTTTGACATGTAAGCAGTACAAATTAAGACAGTAATTTATAAGTTTGAGGGCCTCTTACACCGCTTGCTGATAAAGTCCCAGATACCCTATCTGCAGGCTATATGACAGATAGCCTATTTTTTTGGTTTCACAGGTATCTGATTGCCTATATCTTATATATTTTATATAGTCTATCACACAGATTTATCTGATAGATTAGTTTATCACTAAGATTACTATCTGTAACAATATCAGGAAGTGGTGAAAGAAGCCCTGAATCTTATATAGAAAGTAAATCTATTTACCTAAGCATAAAAAACTGAAAAACTGCTGTGTTGAACCTATTTTAATGTTAATTAATGACATTGTTGTTTTGCTTTTGTTATTAGTAACTGTAATAATTTTGTGTTTTTGACATTATAGTTTATTTATTTATTAATGTTATGACGATCTGTTTTACAAAAATAATAACACGCATAATGAATATAATTATTTTAACGCAAAATAAATGAATCTAATCTGATCTGTTATATTTGCAAATATCTCTGAACAATTATTTCTCATGAAAGTTAACCTATTGGCGAACAATTTCATGTATATTTTTCCGTATTTTTAACTAACCTATCAACGGTGCTCAAGTTACGAGATTTATAAACAAATCATGAAACGTTTAATTATTATCGAAATGAGTCGTATCCCATCACTAACTCTCAAGCGCCGCGTGCAGCGGTGACCCCACGAGATATCCGGAATTAGATTTGTAAGCTATCACCAGCCCAGGTCTGGGTCCGGGAGATATCATTCCAGGGACAAACAATGTCCACAGTCCCGTAAATGGGATTTGTGAAACAAAGACATTTAAATCTTTATGAACATGTTCATTCTATCAAATAAGTGTGGTGGGTGTCACTTGGGATCAGAAGCGAACAGGATTAAATCCTATACGCTCAGTAGTCTATGCGTATATACCCCGACTATATCACGGAACTTATTACTTAGTAATACTATTAATTACCAGTCTTCCTATACTCCACTGCATTTATGATTAGTATTACATAGGCAGTAATATATTTTACTAACAATGGATTTTTAAATCTGAATAAATAGTTATTTAATTTATCAAAATCTGATATAAATAAGAATTTCATTCATTATTATGGTAATATTTTGTTAAATTCACATAAACGCGCAGCTTCGTAACAACCTTTTTATCTAAACATGGACCCTGTTTAGATAAAAAGGTTCTTCCTCCGCGACCTAAACATGGCTTAGGTTCAGTCCACACCTGCTTTCAGCCATAACACGCCCCATAATTCTCATACAAAATGCTCACGAGCGTTTTACGATGCCTGAAATTGCCTGTGTGGTAGGTATCTAAGGGTAAATGGAATTACTAGAGGCCTAATATACAGTAATAAACGGTTGTAATCATGTTCATTTGTGCCCTTAGTTCATGTGATGTCATAGGTTGACTCAGTTTGATGTTTTGTTGTTTGTTTTATGTGTTTTGTTCACAGAGCGCAGAATGCGCATGAGCGGGCATCGCCGCAGCGAGCGGCAAAATTCCAAACTCTTTGGTTTTGTTAGACGCAGTTTCCCAAATACTGCCAATTTGTCTATATAGGTACATTTTTTTTGCTAAGACTGTCCAATGTCTATTGGAAGTTAAATTGATTGATTGGCAGTAAGAACTATAATTATAATAACCTACAATAATATTGTTTTATTGAGTGCTGTGGATTTTGCGAAAATAAATAAAATTAAAAGAAAACGTGTACTAAGGTGCACTTATCTCTACAAGAGATCTCTTCCAGCCAACCTTCACTGTTGGATAGACTAACAGATAATCGGAGATCAAAAGATTATACTAATAAAGACTACTAAAGATAATTGAAACTGTTTTAGGTATTTAGATAATAAATTGGTAAACATTAGTTATTTTCAAGCTATATTCGTAATCTATAACATATGTGGCGGTCCGAACCAATAGGGACCGTGTGGAGAAAATGAGTTATCTAATAGGGCTATAAACTATACATATACATGTATCTAAGAAACAACCTCCTAGCCCAGAATATAGTTATTTTTGAATGTGTAGTGACTCAAACGTGTTGTGTCGTCGTTTGAGTCATTTTACAAAACTTTAAATATCTAAATCCCGCCGTAAGGTCCCTTTTTATGTGGAACGCCACATGTTAATATGAAAATTATGATACAGTAGGCACACTCTGTAGAAATTATAATTTTTCTAACCTAAAGCTTAAGGAACCTTTTAACGCTCAAGTTTGATGTAATCGCAATAAAAATGTTCCACTGTGAGCTGTTTGATTATTTAACGTGACATCCAAGATCCAAATTCCTATTACTGCGGGAAAGCACAGGGGAGTGGACCCTAAATAAATTGGAAAATGAAAATACTGCTTGTAAAGCCTCGATATAGCGGTAAGGAGCGGCGATCAAAGTTAAAACACATGGCAAAATATATACAGAGTTATAATTTTGGACTTGTACATTTTCAATCTAGACGGTCTCATTATCGTGGCAGAAAATTGGAATCATAAATATGGTTTGTAGTAAGTAGCACTCGAAAAACTGATCTAAGGCGTGGATTTTCTCGAATAAAAGCGAACATATCTCGAAAACTAACTCATTTTCACTGAGGTCAGAATAAATAGGCGTTGAATTTCGGATTTTTATATGAAAGGGAGCGTCAGTGGCGTCGGGTATAAGACGCGGCCTATCATATCGAAAGGTCCGGAGTTCGATCCCCGGCTGGACCAGTACCAATGAGTTTTTTTCTCGAAACTTAAGCACATTTACTGACTGCTCTCAAACGGTGAAGGAAAACATCGTGAGGAAACCTGCATACGCCGAAGAAGAAATTCTTAGGCACATGTGACGTCCACCAACCCGCACTGGGCTAGTGGTGGACTGTAGCCCGAACACTCTCGATGAGAGGGTAGGCCTGAGCCCCAGCAGTGGGGACATGTTAATAGGCTGTTGATGATGAAGGATTGAAATAACCACGCTCCGCTACCGCTTGCTACAGTCCTACAGGCCTTACAAGTCACGCTGGGACCAGTGGCTCGCCACCAGTCACGTACTGAGTTTATTATAGGTACTCTCAACGTCGTTATAGAAAAGCCAGACGACCTGCGACGCGGTCAAGTCTGTGTTCGCTTTCATGTGCAATTACTCAATCATGTGCAAATATACAATTACAGATCTCAAGACTATGAAAATAATAGTTTTTAGTTCACTTCTTTTCGATACGTATTTGCAAAGTTATAAGACTTATTTTGCATGCCATATAAATGGTGAAGCATGAGATCCTGTGTAAGCATAAACTCCATACAACTTATTACCATGTTTCAGCAAATAAATTCATTCATTCATTTGGTGAAATGACCGTACCTCACTATATTGTGCGGCGTTCGCTGGCGGTCGGTTAACTCGTTCGCGTGGTTTGTCTATTTTAGGTCCAGGGTTCAAACCAGCTTATTATCGGTGTCGATACTTATTCGAAGTTTTGTAAAAAAGTTTTCCCGTGGACTTTGATTGAAAGATTCGAAAAATATAAATTGGGTTATTACACATATTTTTCCTTATGTTCCTTTTCGGAAAATAACTTTGCTTTGAGTTAAGTTGATGTCAAATGAAGTAGAAGCAAAGTTTTATAGAGGCGTTAGTAACTTTGAAGATTAAAGTTAAAGTAACTCCATGTCTCCTCCAACTTCGTAGTTCTGGTCTTGGACTAAATGGCTTTTAAAATAAAATATATATTTTTAAGAACTTTTTCCTTAGTCATAAAGTGTCCCAAAGCACTAAAGTTTTAACTTCCGCTCAGTGGCTTTGTGTTATTTTCCTTTTTAAGTCAATTTGAACGTCCTAAGTATGTTTGTATTTTGTTTGTGTGTTTAATAAATGTTTAATAAATTTTATCGCACTATGAATACTTATTAATTATTTACTTCATTTATTATTTCATTACTTAGAACATTGAAGTGTAGTTACCTAAAGCCATTGAAAAGATAATATGGGATTACTACTGGAGGGATTACTGTGACACACGCTTGTGCGAAGTATCGTTAGTGCGAAATACGAGTGTGCGATGTACGATAGTGCGATATGTCATTTGTGCGAAGTATCGTTAGTGCGAAATACGAGTGTGCGATGTACGACAGTTCGATATGTCATTTGTGCGAAGTATAGTTAGTGCGAAATACGGGTGTGCGATGTACTATATTGCGCCGAGTTATTTGTGCGAAGTATCGTTAGTGCGAAATACGAGTGTGAGATGTACGATAGTGGGATATGTCATTTGTGCGAAGTATCGTTAGGCGAAATACGAGTGTGCGATGTACGATAGTGCGACATGAACTTAACCGACAATTTCAAATCATTACACGCAGCTAAAGGTATTTTGCGTAAAAATAAATTTAATTTTCCTCAGCGATATATTCTACAATCTGCCAGCCATTGGGGAATCGAATATAATTCAATTCATTTTATTACCAGCTCCCGTAATTGAGTGGCCGAGGTACCCACGGAATTCTCTTTGGGAGACATTTATCAATAAAACCGGTTGTAACCGGTTAATATCCAGATTCAAATACCGGCATTTCGTTGAGCAATAATTTATTATTGCTTTAGAGTTAATTGAAAACGGTTATTACCTTTTTAGGCTTGTAACTTTATCTAATAAACATACGAACGAATTTTTAATTTAAATTAGGTCAGTATAGGATTTTCTGACTTACTGACTGAGGTACAATAATAATAATTGTTATACAAACTTGATTTAAAAATATATGTTGCGGAAAATTATTGCGCCTCTTCTTAGCGCTAATAACCTAGGAAGCCGTGGTAAGTTTGCATACAAATTGACGTGTATACAATGTACCCAGTGTACTCATATGCAATAAAATATTTGGACTTTGACTTTACTGTATATAGTTTAGTAACCACAAACCCTTCAAACACAATTTTATATTTCAATATGTATACTACCGTTTAATCATTCACAGAAGTTTTAAAGGGCTGTGTTATTAATTAAAACGTATCTGGTTGAACCATTATTTAAACAGTCTGAGTTCTATTAATCGTTCTACTGTTTGTTTTATTTGGCCATATTAATTTATTAATAGGTACTAAAAAGCGAGGAGAGTATTTGAATACGTACATGAAAATAGTGAAAATTAATGTGCATTCAGTACCTATGTACAGAAAGTATAATCTATCTCTTACTCTAATTTATTCAGAATTTATTCTATTTTCACTTTTAATTGCTAAAATATATCTGTTATTAAACACACGCTTTACGATCATACATACACTCACAATTACTCACCCTCACACACACATACACAATTTTAATACACATACTATTACTTAGTATAATTTAATATCTATATATAGATATTAAATATAAATATATATATTATATTATAGTATTCATCTACCTTATGTAACTGCTTTAAACTATATAGTGCTAAGGAAGAGCGGGCTATCCTGACACAGGCAAAGAAATTTTCCCCCTGGGAGAGCCCAACGACTGATACTAATATTACGTAACTGTTGTTAACAAAATAAACATTTATTTTATTTATTTTTATTTTATATGTAAAGTGATTTAAAGCTACGCGTGCGGCTCCGAGCTATGAACGCAGTATGTCTGAAAGCTTCGAAACCCAATATCCTGTGTGTCGCTAGCGCTACGACCTCTGCTACGAATATGCTCCCCGAAAGTAACAGCTACGTCTGTCATGCATGCTACGAAACGAGACCCAGCTGTATGCCACGGAAAAGCAATGTCAATTTACTCCGCTGAACAGGCTTTTCGAGTGGTACGTTTGTCTCAGGAATGAAATGCTTCAAACCTCGGTGGAACATGTAGATGTCAAAATTTTAGGTTAGTTTTGCCTGTGTCTTGAAAGTCTGTCAGCCATGTCTTATCGAGACCGGCTGGTGGAAAAAAATACACTTATTATTATCCCTATTATACTTAAAACATAACAGCTGACAGCTGTCAAACTTAAAACTGCTGTAACTCGAAAATTATTGATCCCAATTTCTTTTTGAAATTTCGTTTCGAAAATCGTTATGTGAAAAGTATTTAATACTTTTCAAAGTAGCGACACAAATGTTATTAAAAGTTTTGCATGTTCCATGAAGCAATCTTCAAGCATATCTCCTGTTAGACTTGTTTTCTGACTTACCACTTGTTCAGAACGAACCATATTATGGTATTTCATACTCATTCAATTACGAAGTTCATTCGTTCATTGACTGAGCTGGACCACTCTATTGCAGCACGTGTTTCCATCTTCTTAAAATATTATTTTAAATATTAGTTTTATTTATGTTTATCTCAACACCGCTATGTGTTTGAGTAATACGTAATATCATCAAACGTGACGTTTAAACACGAGTGGGTAATTCCCACGGGTTCTCACGTGCGATTCGCAAATGCCACGTCAATCACGGCGCCGCAGGCTTGGCGGGTAATTGCTTGAAATTAGGCTAACGTCTCGTCCCCGAGAGCCTGATTCTGATATGGATGTGTCTATAAGTTATTCCTTTTGATTACTTAAATAGCGATAGAGAAGTTTTTATTGTAACATTAACATTTATCTAACAATTTTTAAATTACATGTTTCACTTGGAGTTAACCTCACAAGTCATATTTGTCGAACCTTCTTGCATCTTCTTCTAGTTACTATCTAGTAAACTATTAAGTAATCATTTAAAAGCAAATGACATCAAAGTGTTTTGCATTGACAGTCAATTAGCTTATTCATTCTTGGCATGCACGTGTGAAGTCCACCAACCCGCACTGGGCTAGCGTGTTGGACTGCCTTGTTGAAAGGGTAGGCATGAGCCCCAGCAGTGGGGACATAATAATAGGCTGTTGATTGATTGATTCTTGGACAATTCTCGTGCTTTGTGTAATAGAAGGTTCTCACCGTTCATGTTACTTTTATTTTCTAAAAGTTTACTAAGAGTATGTTCTTCTTTTTCGAAGTACCTATGTGGCATTGGCTTGCTTATGTAAATCGCAATGTATACCTGAATAAGTCATTGGCGGAAATCTGCTTACCACTGAGCGGAAGCTCTCTAAATTTGTTAGTATTGCCTGCGTCGATCTCCTGGGAGGCGAAGTTATGGCTTCCACTGTACGCTTTATTGCACGAACACCTAACAAGGTAGCTTGTATTACATTGTAATATTAAAGAGGAGTTATGTATGTGTGTGAGGAGATACTGGAAATATTTTTGGAATTATGCTCAGATTATTTTGTTTACTCAATTTCTTAGTTATAATGAGACCAAAGTCAAAGTTGAAGCATATTATTTGTCAAATTTCTTATTATTACTTTGAAAGACCTTTTACAGTATCCTCTTACAGGGCCTCGCTTGAGGACATAAAATTAAAAAATAAAACTTATCTAAAACATTAAAATAATAATAATCGTTAAATTAATTGTAGTTTTTGACATTCACTTCTCTTGAGGACTAAAAATTAAAAATAAAACAAAACGCAAAACATAAAAATAAAATTCGTTCACTTCTCCCAGGACTCAGGAGGTTATAGAAATTAGAATAGTCGTTCAAAAAAAACGTTACAAACTTGACTTGAAACTTTTTATATAGCGGCAAAATCATCAGCACCGGTATCATTAAATTAATCTTGCACGTAACGTTAAACTATTTCCAACCAAAATTGGTGTTTTCTCTTACAAGACCGAATTTCAGCGAAGCATGTGACAGTCAAGCGTATGGTTCTCAATAATTCATGATAGTGTTGTCGGAATTTGTTGACTAGATATGTAGATGACTATCGATAGTTTCAAATCAAAAGGGGCCTTATCGCGGCATTTAGTTTCCGTGCTAATTAAAGTTTTGTAAAATGACGGGGATAAGACGTCAGTGGCCTCGGGGATAAGACGCGACCTATCATATCGAAAGGTCCGAGGTTCGATCCCCGGCTGGGCCATGTACCAATGGGTTTTTTCTCGAAACTTAAGTACATGTACTGACTGCTCTCAAACGGTGAAGGAAAACATCGTGAGGAAACCTGCATACGCCGAAGAAGAAATTCTTAGGAGCACACCAACCCGCACTGGGCTAGCGTGGTGGACTATAGCCCACACGCCCTCGTTGAGAGGGTAGGCCTGAGCCCCAGCAGTGGGGAGATTAATAGGCTGTTGATGAAAATGACTCAAACGACGACACGCAGCTTGACGAAGTGAATTTACTTGCAAACATCCCTTAGTACTAAATGCAAGTTTCCAACTAGCGTAGTACCGACAAAAAACAAACTCTTCTGTTATTATATTAGTATAGATAAGTAGTATAGATTGTACTAAACAATACAACAAAAAAATAGGAATGAAGTACAAGATTGCAGTTTATCAAAGTATTACCCCGCGGAAATATCGATATTATAATTGATTTTCAAGTACAACCTATCGATAGCAAACTTACTAATAGTGTGGCAACACTAAATTTCACGTCTTCCCTCAGGGGAGGGGAAGGAATTCAATAGCACTGTTGGTAACAAAGATTCGAGATTTATCGGCAGAACGCAATCGGAAAATTCATGCGAATCGAATAACAATTGTGTGCCAATGGGCGGAAGAATTTCGCAACGGTGCGGTTATTTATATAACGTTCATGAGTTACAAGTAACTAAACATGCTAGAGCGTCGATCGCGTAGTGTGGCATATACGCGGCCTATCATATCGAAAGGCGGTTCGATCCCCGGCTTGGTAAGGGCCATGGTACCAATGCAAAACGCATTGTTTCTCGAAACTTAAGTACATTTACTGACTGCTCACAAACGGTAAAGGAAAACATCGTGAGAAAACCTGCATACGCCGAAGAAGACCATCTTAGGCGCATTTGAAGTCCACCAACCCGCACTGGCCTAGCGTGGTGGACTATTAGCCCGAACGCCCTCGTTGAGAGGGTAGGCCCGAGCCCAAGCAGTGGGGACATGTTAATAGGCTGTTGATTTGATTTGAAACATGCTAGAGCGTCGATGACGTAGTGGGGAAAACGCGGCCAGTTACGTTGAGAGGGCCGAGTTCGATCCCCGGCCGTGCTAGACATTCAGCAGTCAGTAAATGTACTTTCGAGAAAAACCCATTGGTACATTGTGCCACACGGTGAAGGAAAACATTGTGAGAAATCCTGCATAAGCCAAATAACCTCGTCGGCTAAAGAGATAGATTCCCCATGAAAATGCTATCAGAGATCCAACTTAGGCCAGACTCTAGTTAGCTGCGCCAATTGGCGTAGTTATGCGTAGAGCAAGATCATGGGAGTATAAAAAATTCTAATAATTTCATGAACACGACACTTGTTATGCCACTCATTTTATTGTATGTCCAAAGAAAACTGATACAGATTGGAAAAATAAGATGGGAGAAAAAAGATATACTAACAATTACCTTATCAATTACTATTAATAAAGAGGTAAAAACTGGTGGATAATTTGCACGCTTATCTTATATATCTTGCGAAGAACCAAATGATAGCGGGGTGTAAAATACACCTAGCGCCATCTATTGACAAACTTTAAACTGAGAAACAGGCATGATTAGAACGGGTTAAAAAAATTAAAATATACGCGGATGAAGTCGCGGGGCAGCGGCTAGTTTCGTAATAAATAGCGTTATCTCTGCGAACGACTGGACATTTTATTGCAACGTACTAAACAAAAGTTGTTAGGCATTACACTCGCTAACTGTTAACGAAATCCGGCCTCAAAGCGTCCGCCCAAGTTTCCGGCAAGATAAAAGTCCGATGTCCGTATTCTGAAAAAGTCTGAATTACGTATTCAGATTGCTATTTATTTGCCAAATAACTGAATCGAGCAATTTTTTAACATGTCTGCTTACAAGTAATACATAACAATGACAATATTTGTCAGATTAGGTAATACATCGTTTAGATTCACAATATCCCTGCACCGAATGTTTCATAACCGGAACAAATCCCTTACAGAAAGTGAACGACATAGAAAGTCGATAACTTTGGAAGTAGATGAGTTAAACTTATTAAGATATTATAACTCGTTTATGGTTAGTCTACCCAATCTATCAACGTACAGTTCAAACCGCTGGGATTAGAATTTTTTATATATCGTTCCTCATTGAGCAATGGCCTTCACGGTAAGAAAGGATTTTTTGAAATTCCACGCGAACGAAGTCGCGGGCAACAGCATTCACGGTAATATTTTTTAAGTAAATTTTTCTCTTATAAAATCCTATCACCTGTAAACCAGGTCGACTGAATTAGGCGGGTTTCAGAATAGGCCTGCGGCGCTCATGATTAGTACGGCCACGGGATTATCCCGGCAGTATCCCGGTAAATTAGTCGTAAAACGTTGTCGCGATGGGATTGGCCGAGAGCGGCTATACGTTCAATCTGAATGGTCCGTTCGCGTCCCCGTCTCCCTCACGTCGAAGGAGTTATCGGATGTGTTGAGCGATATTGAACGGCTTTGTAGTCCATTGGGCCGTGATTTGTTTCACGATAATCCGTTACAGTGGAAAACATATTAAGTACCTATCGATTTTTATAATAAAACTATAGAAAAGGTGTGTGTACCTACCTTAAATTTATGATAAAAATAGGTCGGGGGTATACCGGATATTCGAAAATATCGGAAAGCTTCGCAACATCTTCTCGTCCCAAATACCGCAGTGTCTAAAGACGAAAGTCTTCGACCAGTGTGTGTTGCCAGTGATGACATACGGTACTGAGACGTGGTCGCTCACTATGGGACTCGTAAGAAGGCTCAAGGTCACCCAAAGGGCAATGGAGAGAGCTTTATGCTCGGAGTTTCCCTGCGAGATCGAATCAGAAATGAGGAGATCCGCAGGAGAACCAAGGTCACCGACATAGCTCTAAGAATTGCGAAGCTGAAGTGGCAGTGGGCTGGGCACATCGCTCGTAGAACTGACGGCCGTTGGAGCAGAAAGGTTCTCGAGTGGCGACCATGTATCGGAAGACGAAGTGTAGGCAGGCCTCCCACAAGGTAGACCGACGATCTGGTGAAGGTCACGGGACCCAGCTGGATGAGGTTAGCGCAGGACCGGTCGTCGTGGAGATCCTTGGGGGAAGCCTTTGTCTAGCAGTGGACGTCTACAGGCTGATATGATGATGATGATGATACCGAATATGCAATTTTTTCAGTTTTGTCTGTCAGTCTTCTGTTCAGGCATCACGCAAAAACCAATGAACCGATTTTGAAGAAACTTTGTATAGTGCCACTGTCACTTCGCACTTCAACTATTAATTTTTGAGGTATGTCGAAGGCTTTGGTTCTCTGGCGGATCACCTCTAGAATCCCTACGAAAATTTTGTTTTTGCTAGAAATACTTCTATGTCTGTTGATAACCTACCAAAAAAATAGATACATAAGTATGTATAGCGTAAAACTCGGTAAAGCGCCCCACTTGACAAAACGCCCCACTCACCTAGCACGCACACTAACAAAGCTACGCAGCACACGAATAGAAACGCAAGTACCCATAAAACGTAGTAGACAACTTGTCGAGCGATTGATGGCTACTTGCGTTTCTATTCATGTGCTGCATAGCTTTGTTAGTGTGCGTGCTAGGTGAGTGGGGCGTTTTGTCAAGTAGGGTGTATTACCGAGTTTCATCATAATTTAATAATTTGAAATTCAATACGTTTGAACAGTTGTGATTACGTCAACACCTATAAATTGGTGTCTTTTCATTGTCTAAAACTTTTGGAAGTTTTACCAGTGAGAACAAATGGACAACTCGAAGCAGTATAAATAAATTTACTTTCCCATCCCGCGGTGGAAAGCCAGCAATAAATTAATAAAACCTTACTAAAACTTCCGATCCCACTGTGATTTCAACTTTATTGTTAAAAGGCTATACCTATCTGCTAAAGTTTGTTTCATAGTTTTGGGTTCAGTGGCGCGCCTTGGGGGAGGCCTATGTCCAGCAGTGGACTGGTGCAGGCTGATGATGATAGTTTGAAAGTCAGTGGACAGTCCAAATCTGTAGCAGAACCGATGGCGATTAGGAATACCATTAGATTATAGATGTGAGTGAGACAGACATCTCATTGTAACGAAAATAATTACTTCCTTGACATCCTTCTCTTTTCAAGCCATTGTATGACATTTACAGACATTTTTATATCTAAATAAATAAAACAAAGTTAGGTTAGTTAGTTAGTGTGACTAACACACAATTTATAACTCAAGAACGGCTGAACCTCATCATCATCAGCCTGCGCTAGTCCACTGCTGGACATAGGCCTCCCCCAAGGAGCGCCACTGAGTCCGATCTTCGGCTCTCCGCATCCAGTCACTGCCAGCCGCCTTACGCAGGTCGTCGCTCCATCTAGCCGGGGGGCGTCCCACACTACTGAACGGATTTGATGAAACTTGGTACAGCGGGAATAACATATAGGCTACTTTTTACCGAGGTAAACTGTTCCCGCGGGAAAAACTTATTCCACTAGTGATAAGCGTTCGTATTTAAATTCTATATTTGTGTATCATCAACAGCCTATTAATCTCCCCACTGCTGGGGCTCAGGCCTACCCTCTCAACGAGGGCGTGCGGGCTATAGTCCACCACGCTAGCCCAGTGCGGGTTGGTGGACTTCACATGCGCCTAAGAATTTCTTCTTCGGCGTATGCAGGTTTCCTCACGATGTTTTCCTTTACCGTTTGAGAGCAGTCAGTACATGTACTTAAGTTTCGAGAAAAAACCCATTGGTACATGGCCCAACCGGGAATCGAACCTCGGACCTTTCGATATGACAGGTCGCGTCTTATCCCCGAGGCCACTGACGCTCTTCGTCTCTATTTGTGTATAATTTGTCTAAAAATAAGAAATGTTTTTAACACAAAATGTGTTTCAGTACCGAATTCGTCTTGATAATATATACCTAAGTATATTGTCATTTTTGTCGAAATGTCTCCATGAAACAGTGATGAGAAAGAGACAATAATCTACTTAAACAAGACATGTTTTGTTTTTCATCACGTCTGGGGTGGGTTTAACGACCGTTCTTTTGGTGAAGTGAACAAAAAAGGAAAGCTCGTAGGCTTTCAAGGTGAGATTGTTGACAAGGAGGTGCTTATCTCTACAGCCTCTTTTAGGAGCGAGGTGATAACTGGAAGCGAGAGCGGTTTTATATCCACGAGGACGTAAAATTGTGGTAGTATTCAAAATATTTCGGATATAAATTATGGGGCGTAAAATATGGCTAAAAATATCTTGTTCACGTAAATATTATACGAATAGGTATGTCGATAAAATGTATGAAATGCCATTTCTTATTATAAACGCGAAAGTAACTGTTTGCCTATCTGTTTGTTATTTTTTTACGTCTAAACCGCTCGGCTGTAACGGGTGAAGAATAGAGAGGCCTTTGAGTACCTTAGATGATTGGAGGCAAATCAACACTGAACGTCGTCGGGCTGGCTAATAATGGTAGGTAGACACCTGTTTGGACATTATTCAGTTGGACTTTATTCAGTTTGGACTTCAAAGCCAAAGTCAAAACTATTTTATTGCATGTAAGTACACTGGGTACATTTATACAACGTAACTTTATTCAGTTTGCACTTTATTCAGTTTGCACTTTATCCAGTTTGGACTTTGTTCCGTTTGGCTTTATTAAGTTTTTGGACTTTATGCAGTTTTGACTTTGTTCCGTTTGGACTTTATTCCGTTTGGATAATATTCAGTTGGGACATTATTCAGTTCGAGCATGGTTTTTGACAAATTATCTAATCTCTTCAAATTACTTCATTTTTGCTAGTTCTATGCTTTTTCGCTTTTGACTAAATCTGATGACTAAAAATGTATATTTTTAAAATTATTGCTCAAGGCCCGTACCGGATGTCGAATGACAGGCTGACATGAAGATGATGATAGTTCTTAAATCAACAGCAAGCATTAAAAAACGAAACACGGAACTGTAAGCCGATGTAAACCGTATTTCTTTCGTCAATTTTACACGACACTCAAACGATTTTCCGCTTTCCAATTTTAGATTCACCCAGAAAAACTGCCGTTAAGCTTTCGTTTCGCTTTAATCAATAAATCTTGTTGGATGTCGGTCTTCTATTTTTATTTCTAGTGGCACTTTGCAGTCACAGATTTCGAAATTAGTATGCATGGGAATTCTCGTCAAAGTAAAATATTTCTTACGAATACGAATTTGAAAACAAAATTTGTTTGGTAATTTGTTTATTTGATTGAATTTTTCACGCTTTTACGTAAATGATATATTTTCTTGTAAACTATCAATTTGTTGACAGAGGTATTTTGGGCTCTGAACTTTTTTCATTCTTGGCTCTGGATTGGATAGTCATACAATCGCAGATTTCATACAAATCGAGCCCTGGACCATTGCATAGGCTCAAAATTGAAAGAAAACACATTACAAAGAGATATTCAATTTAATTCTATTCAAATATATAGACTCGTATCCATTAGAAGTTTTCAATCAGGTAAACAAATTTTTTGGTAAATAAAAAATATGCATCAAAGTTATGAAAATAATTTACAAATCTAAAACATAAAACTAAATTATCCTAAAAATATGTTTCTATAAAAGATAACTGTAGTCAAAACAAGATAAATTGAATACCAACTAATGAGTATACCAACTTCGATCTTCGACTGTAAGAGACTGTGGAAATATTTTACACCGTGATGAGTGATGGATGACTGACCAAGTGCGTTGTTAATATAATTGGAAACTTCATATGAGGCGACATTACTTTACAGTAAACAAATACCAAATCAGACTTTGCATGTGGGTGTTTGATAGTGCAACTTTATCTCACTTTACAGGTCAAAATTCCTCATTACCAATGTCAACAGACAGACTAGACTGCATCATAAAATACCTGGAACGTCTAGAGGGCGCATTTAAATGGTTAAGGACTAAAACGAATTACTTACGGTGTGGGCGCTTATGCGTGAAAATTGTAAGTGAATTCTACGAACGAACGGTGAAGATAGAAGTGTTTATTTTATTCAGATACTTGAATTCTGTGTGAATTGAATTAGAAGTTTCGTTTTCTTTTTGATATCAATAAATAAATATACAGAGCACGTAAGCTCAGAAGCAGTATTATTTCTTATTCAAGGGCGCCAGCAGTTTAGTGCGTCTGAAACAGGAAAATACAAACCGAACGTTATCTTGCTTGGTACCTATATAACTGGCAATACTTCGACTTTATGCGATTTGTTGCGTCAACCCCCTGTCCACAAACGGTGCCTCAATATGTTTTTGGTGGACGTCCGATACGCCTTAGAATAGAAATTCAAATCTTCGGCGTAGTTTTCCTTCACGAAAAGCCCGTGATATTTTAATAAACTTGAATCCCGAAAAACTCATTGGTGCGTGCCAAGGTTTGAACCCACGACCTTAAGAAATAAATTTTTGACATACTCATTCCATTTCATATTTAAATTACCAAGAGACACTATCTAAAAATCAGCTATGCACGAACAATATCATATCGACAGTAATTTCAGCCGCCCAGAAATCACTAACTCTGCCCCAAAAAGTTCTATCCCTTCTAGTTCTAGTCATATTCTAAGAATATAATATAACTTAGAATCAACTTAAAATTACAACTTAGAATAAACTTATGAAGTTTAAAATTAACTTAAAATTTAGCCAGAGCACTAAAATTCAGGCTGTTGGTGAGTGTACAGCCACTACCGTAGCACTAAAGGTCACTAAACGTATCACGTAGTGCACTAACAGCGGCGTTGTTTATTTCTCTGGCTTATTTTCTGACGCTTAGCGGAAATTATTACTGCAGGGCGTCGTTTGCCGTAGCTTCTGAACGCTTTGTTCTGTGCTGGAGTTCTGAAAACACTCTAATGAACCGTCAGAAAGCGGAAGGTGGAAAGTATAACGCTTCTACAGCATTGTTGCCGCTAAGAATGAAATTTTAATGACGTATCTCGCTGTGTCAAGAAATAGCTCTATTTACTTTTTATTAGTTCACTACCTGTTTCCCGCGGCCTCTAACCTTTTTTCTTTTTGATCAGCTCTTAAGAGTCGTAGCGTGATGTTAAATAGCCTATAACCTTCCTAAAACTGGGCTATCAAATGCAAAAAGATTTTTAAAATCCAACTGGTAATAGTTCCAGAGATATAGAGATAGCGCATTCATACATAAAAACAAACTCTTCGGCTTTATTATATTAAGTACCTATAGTTCATCATCATCAACAGCCTGTACTAGTCCACTGCTGGACATAGGCCTCCCCCAAGGCGCGCCGCTGTAAATTTAGATATACATTATTACGTGAACATAAACTTTACTTGGTTAAAAAGTTAATGCATATCGACACCTTGACTCCTAAACCAGCCATTTTTGGTGTTAAAGGTTAAATTACAAGTATGACAAATTACAATGTAACAAACAAGGAAATTTTTAGACTAGAAAAAAAGAGCGTGTGTATGTGTGTGACAGATAAAAAAACCTCCAGTAGTGAAAAGGTACTACAAAAAGAACACCCTGAAAATTATGAGAGAGTTACTTATTATTTCTTAACAACGAAAAAAAAACAAATTCTTTAGAAATACTTTAGTCTGTGTATCTTAACTTAAGTAAATTAAAAACGCCATTTTTGGCTTAAGGCCTCGCCGACCTTCAAGGAAATGAAATTCCGCGGCCTTACTTACGGCAACTAAGTAGTTGCAACCATAAATTAAAAAGTTAACTGCTCTATAAAGATGCCGATCGAGGAAACGGCCATTAAATCATTTTACTACCTAACTTACCCCATTACTGACGGAGTAGGTTGCAGGGACAAAAAGTGTGGGCGTAACCTTGCTTAGAATGTGTTTAGTTCCGATCTATCAATCACTTAGAATGTCCTCAACTTCATTATGGGACTTATTTGTTTGTCGGATTAGCGCAATATTTTTTTCCGAATACTAAATAGTACAACCTTTGATCGGGTTACCACTCTCATATTATTATTATTATGCATGCGTGATATTTTATTCCAGAGCGTCAGTGGCGTCGGGGAAAGACGCGGCCTATCATATCGAAAGGTCCGAAGTTCGATCCCGGCTGGACCATATACCGATGGGTCATTTCTCGAAACTTAAGTACATTTACAGACTGCTCTCGAGCGGTGAAGGAAAACATCGTGAGGAAACCTTCTACGCCGAAGAAGAAATTCTTAGGCGCATGTGAAGTCCATCAACCCGCACTGGACTAGCGTGGTGGACTATTTGAGAGGGTAGGCCTGGGCACCAGCAGTGGGGACATGTTAATAGGCTATTGACTTGATATTTTATTCGTAGAGGTCATCAGGTAGAGGTATCAGAGACGGGACTGTTGCATGTGTAATGTCCAACACATTGATGGGTGTTGAGGTTTACTCCACGTAGATCACCAAACCAAGTTTGATAACCAGTTATCTACGTGTAATTATTTACCCAGGTAGACATAGTTATGAAAGTGGAATCAGAATGTGTAATTTTCACTTAGCGGGTTCACGGAATGGTGTAGTTACCACAGGAAATCCATAATGAAAACTTATTTACGGTTAAGGATGATGGACTAATTGAACTAATTTAGAACAGCGGCCATTTGGCAGGATATCAGCTACATCTGTGCTTTAATGTGTTTTGGCACTAAAGTTAGTTAAAGTCATTTTGCTTTGCTTAATTCGATGGTTAACATTTGAAAACATTTACGTCGTTCTACTAATTCGGGAGAAAGGTATAAACTAGGATATATCTAGAGTAAAACAATATTAAGTGTGTGTATATGTATGTGTGTGTGTGAGTGTGTGAGATTTAAATTACTATATTGTTAACTATTTTATGCATTAGGTACAGTTTGAGTTTTGTTCTCGATTGATTTTTTTTGGTCAATGAAATTCTCTGATAATACGTGCATAAAGATAAAACCATAGAGATATGATCTCTTTGGTGGGTGCTCGCGGCCCCCTATAGAGGCGTAAAAAAAGCATTCTATGGGTGTCAAATGTATTACAATACTGTAACTCCTCATTTTCAAACTCCAATAAATTTGTATTTGCAAGAAAGAGTGAGAAGATACTTTCCCCTCCTCCCGCTACCGCTTTCTTTGTCCGCACCCCCCCTGTAAGTGGCACCATCGGTTCGCATACTAAATATGCAAGATACAGTCTCCATAGGGAGCGCGCGCGCCAACAAAGAGATTAGAACCTTCCTGGATAAAACAGTACAAGTACAGTTTATGTTTACATTAGTTTATTATGTCATGCTTGTACAGTAAGGTTCATAAGTGCAGTAGCACGCTAAAAGTCATTTTTCTGTACAACGGTGCGCACGACAACATGAAAGCCAATTAGATATAACTGACCACCCAAGTCAATAGTGTGTTTTAAACCTTATTGTCATAGAAATTGAGTCATCATCATCATCATCAACAGCCTAATAATCTCTCCACTGCTGGGGCTCAGGCCTACCCTCTCAACGAGGGCGTGCGGGCTATAGTCCACCACGCTAGCCCAGTGCGGGTTGGTGGACTTCACATGCGCCTAAGAATTTCTTCTTCAGCGTATGCAGGTTTCCTCACGATGTTTTCCTTCACCGTTTGAGAGCAGTCAGTAAATGTACTTAAGTTTCTAGAAAAAATCCATTGGTACATGGCCCAACCGGGGATCGAACCTCGGACCTTTCGATATCATAGGTCGCGTCTTATCCCCGAGGCCACTGACGATTGAGTCATCAATTCATCGTAATATCCAGGAATATTATTAGTGGATATGTGCGAAACTGGTCTCACAATTTATTGAGTGGCGAAATTGCTACTGCACTTATGAACCTTGACTGTACATCGATTGCGAATACGTAATAGTAATATTCAATTTTAATTCGTGATGTAAATCTAGTTCAAGTCTGTTAACATATAGGTATCTCTACATAAAAGTCTTAATTTTAAAAAGCATAAAATAAATCCGATGCCAATACTTGTATCAATGAAAGTTTCTATCTAATCTTAATTATCAAGTGTTATTTTTATCACTCTCTGAATCTGTGGTCATATTCCCCTTGAAATGCTACAAATCGCCATCATACTTAAGATGATCAGAATGGGGGCGGGGAGGGATCCAAAAAAGGCCTCTACGAGTAATGTAGGCTATCATTCAACTCATTGTGCAGACTTCGAATCTAGAAATATCTCTTTATGTTATTTATGGTCCGGACTTAGTGTTTTTACGCGTCATGTATCTTACAAATGAGGAAATCGTGTAATGTTTTACAAAAGTTGACCAAGTGAGTGTCGGGTCAGACGCAGGGTAGGGTTTTGTCTTCTGACTTCGGAACCCTAAAAAGACTTGCAACTAAAACGGTAAAACTATACAGCACTAAAGAGGCAGGCAGCATGGATATCTGTCAATTTGGCGGTGTCAATTTTGGGGGAGAATTTAATTAAGTATTTAGTTTATGTCATTGTTGTTGCTATGGAAATAACATGATACTTATGTGATTGCATAGTGTATTGAGTGGGTCCCAAAGGGCCCTGGCCTAGCAAACAATATTCATGCTTTTTAGGACGGTGGCGCCCACCAACAAATTTTAAGTTTCATTGTTGGAACCAAGAAGATTCGAACCTCTTTGGTCGCGCGCGCGCTCCCTGTGGAGATCGGATCTTGCAAATTTAGTATGGGAAACGAAGAAAAATTAGGTGTCAAAATCCGGGGGGTGCGGACAAAGGAAGCGGATTAGCGGGAGGAAGTTGCTAATACAAATTTATATGGAGTTTAAAAATGAGAATGTGTGAGTCAAAATTCTGCCAAAATGTCAAATGTATCACATTTGACATTTTGGCACCCCCGAAAATGCTTTTGTTACTCATCCATATGGGAGTAGCTTTTTTTTAAATTCATGGTTGGAACTAACCCGATCTTTGGAATATCTTTGGACAAATAAAAAAGCTGTAAACAACTTTACAGATTTTATTGGCCCAGAGATTACATTAAGTAAACACCAGTAAAAGCCTAAGCCGGGGCATAAATCAACCACTCAATGCTGCGCGCGACGGATTTGAATTGGAAATTTGTTTCGGGTGTCGTGTGCACGGAGCCTAATGTGTTACAAGCCCGATGTGACATTTGAAATTGAAATTTGCAGCATATTGTAAGTGAAATATACCGACCTTTGGTGCGGAAAAGAATAGAATTTATTTCGGTTTTGGGCATCAAGAAAAACCTTTCGATGAAAAAGTATTTTCCGATTTCTTTAGATATGTTTTATGTTTTCATGTTTCGCTAAAATCGTAACTGATCGATTCGCTTTTATCGTACCTGGATAGTCTATACATTGGAATCTTCCTGCAAAGACGGTGAAAATTACATTAAAATGTGTTTAGCCGAATTATGATTGGTGTTTATTATTAAACTTTATCTGTGTCTGCTTTTAATTTAGCCATTTAATTTAATTTAATTATTGTTAATTATAGCAGATATAGATGGAGAACCAAGGTCAGCGACATATGTCAAAGAATTGCGAAGCTTAAGTGGCAGTGGGCTGGGCACATCGCTCGTAGAACTGACGGCCGTTGGGGCAGAAAGGTTCTCGAGTGGCGACCACGTATCGGAAGACGCAGTGTAGGCAGGCCTGCCACAAAGTGGATCGACGATCTGGTGAAGGTCGCGGGACCCAGCTGGATGAGGTTAGCGCAGGACCGGTCGTCGTGGAGATCCTTGGGGGAGGCCTTTGTCCAGCAGTCGACGTCTACAGGCTGATATGATGATGATGATAGCAGATATCTTAAGAATAGACAAGTGTTTTCTATTTGGTTTTGGTATAACAGCTGAGTACGCCTTTAAGGTAAAAATCACGGAGAAACATCACATCGCCCAAGTTTGGTAATAACAATAAAGGTACGGCCAATAAACCAAGGCTTATTTATATATCTTGTTCGAGCTACGTTGTAACGTCTCGGATGATAGAGCCAATTACGTTTATACGACTCTAGTTTACGTTACAATCTGAACGACTTTCCGTTGCTTATACTTTACAAGCATTACTATTATCTATATTATATATTTTTGTTGCCTCGATGCCAAATGGACCGATGACATGAAAAAGGCAGCTGAAAACGGTGACCGGGTGTTTTGGAATGGACAATTATTGGCTACTGGTAGACTTATAAATCAAGGTACCTAATTAATAATATTTTTCAAAGTATTTCATCTAAATGGTAGGTACCAAATACTTTTATAACTGTACTCGGAATAATAACGCTTCGACGGCATATGTCCAGCAGTGGACTAGTGCTGAGTGGTATAGTAGAAAAATGTAGAGGTTCAACAGTGGCAAACAAGGTAAATAAACTTTTATGTGCTGTATAACAGTAAATTTTACTTAATATAAACCATAAATTTAAAAAAAAAGCACTCCCATATGGATGAGTAACAAAATCATTTTAGGGGGTGCCAAAATCGTGCCAAATATATATCGAAATTGAAACTCACTCACACATTTTCATTTTCAAACTCCATATAAATTTGTATGAGCAACTTCCTCCCGCTAATCCGCTTCATTTGTCCGCACCCCCCCTGATTTTGACACAGAATTTTTCATCGTTTCCCATATTAAATTTGCAAGATGCGATCTCCACAGGGAGCGCGCGCGCGACAAAAGAGGTTCGAATCTCCTTGATATAAACTAACTAGACCTACCATTCGATTTGCTATTACAGGTACCTATTACATTAATAAGATCTTTAAGTCAGGCTACACCTAAATAGATAGGTACGAGAAGGTATCCCTCCTTTCTATTTCCAATTTCCTCCTAACATTGCTGTGTTCAGGATTGAAGAACCAGAGAGCCAGTTTAAGAAAGCATACAGCCATCCATCCCAGCGATCAGGTCGGTACCTGTTCCATAATAGAGTTTTCTGCTCAAACGGAATCCTAAGAAATCAAGTAAGGCCCTTCAAACACAAGCAAATATGTTCTGGAACGCTCATATTTACTCTTGGCAAACAAAAGTACTATACTAACAACCTACATAAAATAAAACCATTTTATTCCGTGAGTTTCTGTCGAGCATTGGGATGAAAAATAAAAGAGTGTATATGTGACGCAAGTATCTGGACATGTCCGTCAGTACTCACATCATCCGCTTTTTGGCAAAGTGCCAGCAAGCAGCGGTAGCGGTACTTGTAGGGCTGTCAAATATCCAAGAGTATTATATCAATATTTATTTATATTTCATTAAGATTATACAAGATAGACCCTATTGCAAAATCAGCGATGAATTCACTCAAACTTGCAAACTGATGTCCATAGAATGTTAGTAATACATAAACCTTAAACTTATGTTGGTAATAAAATATAAAATATTTAAATATATTACATACAATTAATTATTTTACAATCGATTAGGAGATTAGCAGCGTGGCATAGGGCTGGAATCGATTTGTCTCACGGATTTCAACACTCTTCGGACTTTTCCGTAAATGAAAACATTCTAGGGAACCTTGAATATGCTGGACAATAAATGTTTACGCATGTTTAAATTGCAGTTCGGTATCTAATAAAATAAAACATTTATGAACCCATTAGGTATAATAGTTTTTCTACATGGGAAACTAAGTTGATAAGATTGTGCTGTAACTTGGCTTTACACGCTGCCGCGTGTCTAGATAATGCACTTTGATATTTTCATTAACTAAATTAGGGAAGCAGCCCTGGATACGAACTACTGGTTCCTGCCCTTTGCGTGCGAGACTATGGGCTGCTGGGGGCCAGAGGCGTCAGCCTTCATAAAAGAGATTGGCCGCCGACTTCGTGAGAGGGGGCGCGACGCCCGCGCCGGGTCGTACCTGGCACAGAGGCTGTCCATCGCCATTCAGCGCGGCAACGCCATATGTGTGATGGGTTCCTTTGTGCCAGGTGCGACAAGCGGAGGCCTGGTAGTCTAAGTTTACTTATCATTTTTATTTAATTTTTAAATTTTTGTTGTTTTATATTAACTAATTAAGTATTATTAAAGCTTTATCTATTGTAAGTTTGAAAATAAACTAACAATTAGGGAAACATTAAATGTTTTCCAAAATGAGGCAACCCTGTTCTTTACAGGTTGGGCACTACGTCGTGGCATAAGGTTATCCCATACCGAAGCGGCTACCGTAAAAACGTGTATGGTTATTGTCTCTAGCTACGTTCAATCCCATCTTAAAGAGCTCTTAAACCCAATACGGGGACGTTATGGACTTCGGTATTTTATTGCAGTAACAAAAATATATTATTTTTATATTATAATTATAATAATACGAGTTATGATAGGTGAGTGAAAAGATTTTTAGATTCGAACGACTATTAGAGTGAAGGAAGTATTGTGAAAAAAATCGCGTTTTTGATGAAGAAAGTCGATGCAAGGTATAGCGTATTTAGGTTAGCTTGCTATATTTTCGAATGATGAATATATTTGGGACGATTTAAACGTGAGTTTTGTAGATTTATCTGTACTGGACATGTTTTTATTTCTCCTATGATTCCCTACATTTTTCTTGAAGTACCTAATTGCTGAAGCATTTCAATTGTCGCTGTCACATACATCTTCGGCTGTGTATTGTGTAGATGACGGTACGCTAGATGTATTACCATCGTGAAACACAGATTATTCTGCTGTTCGGCTGAACGGATTTTAATGAAACTTGGTACGGTGATAGCTTATACCCTGGAGTAACTAGTGATGAACAAGTTGAAAAAATATAAATACTATTTCAAAACATTATCGGTGATTTCCGAACCTAGATTGTTTTAAAAACGCTGTAGGTAGGTACTAAATATCTAGATAGGTACCTATAGCCTTAACATATTCCGCTTTAGTGAAATCATTCAATAGATTCACTATCAACACGCAGTAAAAGTTTTACCCCTGGGGTAAAATCTATCAACGTTACAGGTGTGTGGGCTGCTGTCACGGCATTCCCTCGACACAAATTGGGGTCGCCTTTACTCCGAAAAGTTGGCCGTATACAGTGAAAACTTCGATCGGCGGTTTTCAACTGCGTGCGACTCCATTTTTACCATGAATTGGTGTATGTACATTCTTTGTTAGGTGTTCCTTATTGAATTGAGTTAAAACTACTTTAAACCGTTATTTTGTATAGTTACTCTAATATACATACACACATATCTTCAGGCTATGTCCCTGGCGGGGTAGGCAGAAAGAACGGAGCTTTAAAACAGTCGCTTTCGCGGAGGTATATACGCTGTCGATGTAGCTACAAAGCTAATCGAACAAAGGTCGTTTACTTATGTAAAAAAAATACATATGAAAACAAGGCGACATAGAAGTGCCTTAAGGTGTCTCTAAAAGAAATAAGGCTGGCGCAATTGCCCCGGTTTTATTAACACCTCACTTTACTGCGAAGCCTTTTTATGGCAACCCTAATTATGACACGTTCTTTGACGTAAGACCGAGCGCACATTAAGGTTGAGTATTATAGTAAACACTAAAAGTAAGAAACGTTTACCTAAACTAAACAGATGTACAGTTAGTATACATACTACCAAAATTTACAAAAATATTAGCATTGCAGGATTCTTAGTTGCATCTCCAAATGAAATGGCACATAAATACAAAGGCTGTTTGTGTCTCAGAAGCAAAATATACTTTTGTAGCGGCACTGCACGTCGAAACCTAAAAAAACGACGTGCAGTGCCCTACCATAAAAAGTACATCATCATCATATCAGCCTGTAGACTTCCACTGCTGAACAAAGCCCCCCCCCCCTAGGATCTTCACGACGACCGGTCCTGCGCTAACCTCATCCAGCTGGGTCCCGCGAACTTCACCAGATCGTCGGTCCACCTTGTGGGAGGATTGCCTACACTGCGTCTTCCGATACGTGGTCGCCACTCATACATAAAAGATACATTAACAGCAAAAACAAGTTTTAATTGTCACGTTAACTTTGTACTCCGATTGTACCGATATAGACTGATGATAAGGACAATATCCGATTATAAATTCTTCTACAACCTGTAATATACAAATACACAACATTCTATTAAAGTGATTACTGAAGACAATCATATTTTTTTAAATACGAAAAAAATTCTTCATGCATGTTTCCATAAGACACAATTCATTACAGACCTCCAAACTGTTAGTAACAACGAATGCCAACCCCCCCAACTGGCTGCCAAAACGTTTCCGTGCCAAGCCTTCGTAGAAACCTCGTATTGATTCTAGAATCCATGAATAGCAAAACTGAAAAACATTTAGTGAAAATTCCAGCGTATTTAGCAAAGTGGGATCGAGTGAAAAACTGGCGACGACTGCGCGTCCGGGAAAGGCGCCAAAGAAGAAATTGAAAGCAGAAATGAATCCGGAATTGATCATTATTTGACTGTGAAATTAGTAGAACTGAACGTCGCATCTAATTACTGAGTCAGTCATATAAATCCCTTTAGCTCAGGTAAAAATAACGTTTCAAGGCAGTGCCACTTAATCATCAGATGGGCTGTCTGCCACTTCAATCCGTAAATAAAAAGACGAGATGTGAAGGCTACATAAATCATCAAGAGGTCTTCGAACACGCTTCGGCCGCGTAGTCAAAGTCAAAATATTTCATTACATACACTGTACACACAATTATGTACACTGGGTACACATATACCGTATTTTTTTATCTGCCACCGCTTTCTAGGTACCTAAAGAGGTGTGTCAGGATCGCTATACCCCGCCAGGGACATAGCGTGAAGATATGTATGCTTAAATGCTTCCTAGGAGTTAGCGCTGAGTAGCGCGTTAATCGATAACCAGAGTTTGATGTTATCCAGCAATCAAACAGAAAAACATATTTTTTGATAACCCAGCTGTAGATAGAATTTTTATTCCTTTTAGAACTGGTTATCTAGGAATTATTTCTATTCCTGATTGAGAACAGAACCGCAAATCATTTTCATATAGGGAAAAAAGATCTCACCGAAATTGATGTTTAAGAAACTATTAACAAAAGCCATGCGGTTCTCAATTTGATATTTGTTTGATATTCAAGGGAGTGCTGTTATTTATTTATTTACTCTACATCATCTTCTATTATTGCCTTCATTTATATTCATAACTCAATCTTGTTTCTCAACCAAAATACAATACCTCTTGAGACAACAAACGTCAGGGCTGTCATCTATTTTAAAGTGTCATTAAAGCTTGATTAACTAACCCTTTAGTCAATTCCACGTATTGTTTGGGTCCTGTCCTGTGTATGGGGGATTGAGGTCTGTGACAGTGTCGTGACAGGTAATTTCCGTAAACCTTAGTAATTAACGGCAAAGAGTATCGTAATATAATTAATGGGAACTAAAACAAAGAAGCAATAAAGTACCATTTTAAAGTTTTCTTTGTAGAACCTTTGACGCAAATTCTACCGTATTACATTATTTAGGTTTTGTCTTGTGACTTCATGTTATGTAATGAATCGTGACTCTTAATGACTCATCATTATCAGTATATCAACTGCTCTATGCTGAATGGTGCAAAAGTGGACAAACGTGGTGGCCAATGCAGGCTAGAGGTTTTAGTTTTGGTCGCAAAATCTAATGTGTTTAAAACTTTGGTAGCATATTTGGCTTAAATGCAATTGCTCTGAGCCGAATAACATGGAAAGCATTTTGAGTGACGCTACTCATGCATTAATGCATACAGCTGAGCGAAATTAGGTTACGGCTTAAGCCCATGTATTTAGTTGGTTGCAATTGCAATAATTTTGTCGTTAATTTTAGTAGGTACTTTATCTGTTTAACCTAACCAAGTTTTGCTCATAGTTAAATAGGTTAACTATCCCATAATGGTTTCGTGGTGAAATAATAACCCTCAGATCAGAGTGTTAAAACACCCGATCGGGTTTTATTAATATTGTCTGCAGAATGTGACGCGACCCGTTTGGGTGTCGTCGCTGTAGGCTATTATCACGTATATATATGTATAGGTATGAGTGATTTCTCGAAAATCAAAAAATGACGTCCACATTCTGCGGAGTTTTCTAATTTTGACAGCCACATTCTAAAGGATAATAATGTTTGGAGAATTTTACATACGTCTGTTTAGTTCCAAACTAAGCTGAAGCTTGTAAATGGGTACTCAACAACTGATAAACATACTTATATGTATACTTTAAAATAAATACTTAAGTACATAAAAACACTCAGAATCCGATGCTCATCACACAAATGGTGGTCCCGGGTGCGAATCGAACCCACGACCTCTGGCGCAGTAGGCAGGTCACTACCAACTACTTCGCCAATAGGCGAGACGTAAATGTCTTTGAAGTTGACATAAATGTCTTGACGATTTTGAATTTCAGTTTGAGACGCATGGCGAATGTATGATAAAATAATGTGTTACGTATACAGTACTAAAACTTTAGAAGATAGGTACTGCTTTGTTGATTTTAAGCTTCTAGAACAAAAGAGAAACAGACAAAACAAATTCATAACAATAAAATTATATGACAAAGTATGCAATGTTCGGTGCGTCAAACAAACTACTTGCACTCGAAAGTAAACTGAAACGAAAGTAAATAAGGTTTGTTTTCCTTAGCTGTTCTTTACAATTTCTTCTCAATGTTGCGATACAAATTGCAACTAGAAAACCGTTGGATTTTCTCACAAAAGAGGACAAGTACTAGGCGTTTAAGTCTGACAATGAGTTTTATGTGTAAGTTTTAAAGTAGATTTTGGTGTTGAATTTAGAACAGGTTGCTAGTTTGGTAAATAAGCGAATGGCAACACTCGAATAGGAGAAGACTCTGTTGAAGGCGCCGAGATGCGAAGTGCTTGTCGGCCAAGTTTTGAGGCATGTTGTTCATTTCAAATGCTTGTTTTGTCTGTACGTCATCTTTCTATTAGGGTATGTATGTTTTCTTTCCGCTGAAAATTTTTTAAACCACTTTACCAAACAGACAGTGTTGTGTGTGTGAGAGTTATAATTGATAGATATTTTCAGTGTTTCCATACAACTTGTTATCAGCCGTACCATTTTCGAGTTATATCCTGCCCATAAAGTTAATATCTTATGGATTAAGGTATACTAACTTTATGATCCTGCCACAGTCGTAACCAATGTCGTCCATGTAATTTCTGAACTGTTTCACTTTGAAACTTCTAATCGCACACGTAAGTAGTCTATGGTAGGAGTTTTTAACCAAAATAATTAGGTACTGGTATTCTGTGATGAACCTTTTTGAGTTACGGAAGGAAAACTGTGAAATAAATGACCACGGAACCCTACGCTATGCGTGGCCCAGCAAGTCCTAGCCGGTTTTTCGGCTCACCACTAAAAGGTATCGTATAAAAAGAAGAAAAAAAAGTTCATCGAGTGTACAAAACTTAAGTCTCTTACAAGTTTCTTTCACTTTCTGAAATCCCTGAAGTGTATTTGTGAATTTCGTCGTATTCGCGACTCAGAACTTGATGCCTTTTTAGCAGAAATGTATTGAGGGTGATCTCCAAGAGTCTTCTATAGAATTGTGAGATAGGCCAGTTTATCTCACAATTCTATCATATTATGGATACTCAAAATAATAACAGATTTTCACTTTCCTTATTCTTATACAGAATTCACTTTCCTTATTCGCCCACTTCCTATTTCGTCCACTTCCTAACTCGTCCATTTTTCTAATTTGTATGTTTTCTTTGATTAAAATAAGTGATTCGATGTTATTAATAGATTGTATTTATGACATACTTAAATAAACGCTTTAAAAATTGGGTCTTTGTTTAGATGTTTATCTTTAGCTGAATCAATTTTGATGGACCATACACTTTTTACCCTTTCACGCCGAATAAAAGGGTGTAACGATAAATGGTATTACCAATCAATTACATTGTACCTTAAAAAAATAATCAAAAAGTAAGCAAGAACAGAAAAAATATCTAAGGCAATAATTTCATAAAATAACTACAGGTGCGTGACTGTTATTACGACTAATTAACTAAATAAAGATACAGGGCGGTCATTAAAAAAAAGTATATAGTTTTGTTCTGCTACGGAGGGCAACGAAGTAATAGTAATCGTCGCTCGGTGGCGCAGTGGGGAAGATGCAGCCCAGTCGTGTCAAAAGGTCCGAGTTCGATCCCCGGTCCCGTCTGCTAATAATATTATAAGAAATAGAGATTTATTTTGGGGTCTAAACAGAAAACACAACTTAATAAACCACAATTAGTACTGGGGCACACTGGGGTTTGAATTCCCAATTGCATGACACACAGAAATGAGAAATGTGCTTTATTTTAAAAAAAATTTTTCTTTACTATCCATATGTGTATATATGTACTTAAAACCTGTTTTAATTGAAAGGATTGTTAGAAATCAATAATGTTAGAAATAGTTTTATATAGGGGTATATTTTTGATAAACCAAAATTTAACAACAAAAAAAAACATTGTGCTTACGTTACGAGTATAAATATGACAAACACGATATATGGTAAACACTAAGGACTATCCAGCTTAGACGAATAAACCACATTTATTTAATATATTATTTTAAGTATCAAATGTCAAGAAACTGACGACACTACCCTAATTGAGAATAAAAGATAGCTGTTCCAACTATTGGCTAGTACAATGAAGGACAGAAGAAGTTTTTAATGCCTAAGAACGTTGTTCGTTGTTGTTTTTACATTTTTGTTTAATTTTTTATTCGTTTTAAAGAGCCCATTATCGTGTCGCAATTTTGCTGTGGACACTGATCAATGGCTAAGATATTTAAGTTATGTATGCATTCCTAAATATAGCTGTAAGTGTTAGAAATAAAATAAATATAAAAGTCTATAGGAAAATTCCTAATTGCGACTGAACGATTTTTATTCGCGTGATTCAATCGCTACTGTGCCCGCGGCCTAAGAGTGCGCACTACGTACGACGTAGCTATATAGAGGTGCCGCGTAGCGCCCAGTATCGCGTAGAACTCAAACTCGACCGCTACGCTGCGCTCGGCGCGGTCTACGATATTTTGCGATCGTTGTAAAACAAGAACTGTACATGTAAAAATTATGTAAATACTAAATAAGGTAATAAGTGTATAAGTGTGTGTTTTAAATTTAAAATAATCAGTGTTGTGACTGTTTTTTTCCCATCTCTTGAAAAGTTGTGGCCGCACCAAGGTTTGTCTAGTTTATGTTTAATTGGATTTGCCTTGTAATTGGATTTGTTTTTGATTATTATTTTGCGAAGTGATTTAATTGGTTTATTGCGCTTGCTTCTTAGTAATTTATGTTTGTATCTCATGTTGTTTTTTTTGTATTGTCGTTATTATGTATTTTGTTATTTAAGGCGAGAATATTCAAAATATGCTTACGTATCATTAAAAGTCTATTCCATTAAAATAAATTGATAGGAATAATTTAGGTAGGTACAGGTAATTAATTATTACTAGGTACCTATTATAAATGAGCCCCAATTTTTTCGATAGAAATCAGGCGGTTAGGATTTGCTGTGTATATACTTAAAAATGTTGTGCATAATATGAACTAAAATAATATTCATACTTACTAGTAATAATTATAATAAATAATGATAATACAATGAACTACGGTTAATATTTAATTTTGTAATTCGATCATTCTCAGTAGATCCATTGGCCAGATCCATGATAGATCTAGTTGACACTTTTTACCAAATAATAGGTAAAATAAATGAGTAAACTCACAAACGTTCACAAATCAAACAATAGTCAATATATTGGTATAATATACCTGCTATATGTATAATTTTTTTAAATAAGTACTATCTTCGGGTACAACATGTAAAAATATGGTACTTGTGCTTTTATGGAATTGTCAGTTGGTAACCAAAAATAAGTAGGTAATTGAATTTCCCCCGAATCTATGGGGAGCCACTCGTAAGTTTGGCCGCACCATTGTCAGTTCAGTGACGTAATTTAACTTTCATGATCTATGTGTTTATAAATGTGTTTAGTAAAGTGACAGTAAAGATACAATAAGCCTGATTCTGACGGCTCAAACATAAAATTTTACGGTATTAAAACTGTCTCCATCTCCGTCATACACATATTATAAGGATAGGAACGAAACTAATTTTAGTGCTGTCAAATTTTATTATTTCGCCTTCAGAATCGGACTTAATAGGTACATTTAAGTACGAGATAGGTATACTTAAGTATACTTGATACTTATCCCTACTATTACGCCTGTTAAGATACTAAGGGAGAAGTCTAGGCAACTCGCAGAATTTACTCTACTGATTTATTATTTGAACCAATTTTACTTCTTAGGTTTAATGTATATTAGATTTAATGTATGCATAAATATAAAGAAACGGCATCGACCATAGACATTTTTTATATAAAAAAAAATGTCATACATAGATTTATCCAGGATTATTTGGTCATTTGCAAAAACAATAGAAAAATATACAAATAATTTGTCAGTAATTTAGTATCAGGCCTAACTCATTTATAGTCACATTTTAATGACCTCGACGTTACCCTTTGTTCATGTATCAACTTCATTGAAAATTTATTCCGTATCTCTCTTGAGGACCGCAACAAATAACGATGGACGATCTCCTCGGTATTATTCGAAGGCTTCGGAGGAATTTTATGTATGTGCCTATATCACATTGCGGCGCGGCCAGAACTGGGGATATAAATATACAACCCGCCAACGCTCTCCGGTCATGAAATTCCTACAAAATAGTGTCTCCTCTTTCATGTACTCAGTTATTAAATTCTTTTCAATCAAATCAACAGCCAAATAATATATCTCCACTGTTAGGACACAGGCTTAGCCTCTCAACGAGGGCGTGTGGACTATAGGCCTATATGTATAGTTCACTACGCTAGTGTAGGTACTTCACATGCGCCCAAGAATTGCATCAACTACAGGCTATTATGATTTGGAAAAATCGGATTTTAGGAAAATTACTAATATTCGAACTAAAATCAGGCAGATAGCTTTTAAAAATTGTTCTTACGTCGCTATATCATCCTGTGATTCTACCTAAATTCCAGATCCAGACTTGTAAAATACAGCTTAAATATGATAATTATCATGCGACCTAGGTACTTACAGTTATCATCATTAGTATTTTAATTTAAACCATGAAATTATTTGGTACTTTATAATTTATTTAAGTAAACATGTAGTAAAACTATAGACCTTGAATTAAAATCATAATTATATTCATAATAATAATTATTAGGTACCTATGTATTTCATTTATTCAACGCATTCGGTTTGCTAGGTAGACTCTCTGAGGGATCCATGTCCAGCACTAGAGCATAAAAAGGGACGTATATGGTTATGACCATTCATATTATATGACGTTGCACGTGGAATGATGGTAAAGGTCCCGGCTTAAAATATTCAAATTATTCCACAGTAATTTTCTGTTTACAAGAGAATATTATGTAACGTGACCTTTCTCTCGCAAGTTCCAGGCATGTAACAAAGAGCCGAGCGACTTAATTTCATTTATAAATCGTATACGATGTTACAAAGACAAGGTAATGGATAATACGATATATATACGTAGGGACGTTAAAAATGGTTAACGGATAAAAATAGAATTTGTTTGGTATAAACACCAAAGTACTGGAATTTAATATTTAATTTCATATTTTAATATACCTACATACTTAATAAAAATAAATATTATAATAAAGGACATATTAGGTCCAATTCTGAAGTCCCACATTTTAAATTTAAGTAAACTGAACTTAATTTTAAATTTAGCTAGACGTGGACGTAATATTAATAATAAAAAAAACTATTTAATAAATGTATAGGCACTGAACGATCAAAGTCCACAAAATTACTGTACATTGAGTCGATGTCATTTAAGATTTTGTGACAGATCGATTTTTCTTCTTTCGGTATAAGTATTCAGTTTCCTGTAATCGAAATTTATTTTTCCTCATGAGTCCTGGGATATGTGAAAGACAAAAATTATTGTTTTTTATTTATTTTTATGTCTTATGTTATGGTTTACTTTTTAATTTTTATGGCCGAGGTCATGGGGTCCCACAAGGATAAACATCCAAAAATATTAATAGCTAAAGTAACTAAGTATAATTTTCTCTTAGCACCAAGAGTTGCAAGTATTTCTTACGGCACGGCCAACCAGGAGGAATATTCCGTGATATTTCACTGCAGTGGCACGTTACGGTAATAAATGGCGCTAGCTACCTGCTGAGCTGGCTCGTAGAAATTGCACTTCAGTGAACAGTTTAATGGCATTTCCGACAACTTATATTACGACTAACAATATTTCTAACTTGACGTCATTATTATTTTCTTTGCCGTTATTGCATGACCGGTTAACAGTAAATGTTATACCTATTATTATCTATCGACAAATTATTGATAGAAAATTGATAACAAGTATTTTTTTTATTCTCGCAGATCTTTCTAAGATTAAAAAAATAGATAATATAAACCAACTAAAACTACTTATAACTAGATTTATATTACTACTTTAATATATTTATATATTATTATTTTAAAAATTATTAATGGTATCGTTAAATGTGGCAAAATAAATGAATATATATTTTTATTTCGAAAATTATGGATTTGATCAATGTCATAAGTGAATATGAAAAGTGTATGTTTGTGTGTTGTTATTCTCTCATTTATGTATGAAAATTCGCTCCTTCTATAAGCACCGACGATTGAAGGTACTAATACCCATATACAACCCATTGTTCTAATCCCAAAAAAGGTCTTCCAGAATTTTTATTTATTTATTTGTATTATGGGCATTAAAAGTGTAGGAAAATTTACAAATATAACCCCTGTCGAAATCGAACCCACGACCCCTGGTGCTCGAGATTAATGACCAAGTCACTAAGCCGACGAGGCAGTCAATGTTATTTTAGGTCATAGGTATCAAGTTCAGACATCTATGTATGTATGGTATCAAGTTCATGTGCCTGTTACTGATGCTAAGAATTGCTACATTTTACTGGTCGATAGCAATAAAGCATGTTTGGTTATTAAAATTTCCTTTTCGTGCAACAAATCCAAATCGTCTGTTATGAAATTCCCCAGTATTTGCATAGCCGAAACAGAACGACCACCGCAATAGTGGCGGAAAAATGCTGGCGCCGCGGCATGTTGTTTCATTTCGTTCGCAAATAAAGTAACTCTTGTCGGGTAAACATAGAACACCCTATTGCTTTAAGGCAGGAATTGGAATAATGGGCTCCCTAAACGATCATGCGGCATGACATGCGTTACGTTTACGTGAATTATCATGCTGCCTGATGGTCCCTCATGCTTGCTATCAATCACATAGTACAGTGAAGCAACGGCCAGCAGTTTGCATGTCAGTTTGCATATCAAGCACGTCAATCACTACACTAGACGGTCATGCATGAGTGACAACTCGTAATGCATGTCATGCAGCTAGGTGTATAGGGACCACTTAATAGAATGTTTTTGTGTGTGGGTACAGGACAGGACGCATAGGTATTATGTGATTATTTTATGTATTGGTTCTAGTGTCAAAAACAACTCGACATCAGAGCCTCGAAGCTCAACTAAGTACGAGAAGATAGTGGCTTTCCTTTAGTTACAATTATACTTCGCACAAATGACATATCGCACTATCGTATGTACATCGCACACTCGTATTTCGCACTAACGATGCTTCGCACAAATGACATATCGCACTATCGTACATACATCGCACACTCGTATTTCGCACTAACGATGCTTCGCATAAATGACATATTATCGCACTATCGTACATGGCACTCTCGTATTTCGCACGAACGATACTTCGCTCAAGCGTGTGTCGCACTCCAGTAGTAATCCCGAATCTCAGACCATTTCACTCGAACGCTTTTAACTTAAACATTGAAAATCCCATTGCCATTTTTATCTGTCACCCTTTTTCCATCTCTCACAACCTCTGCCGTTTAATCTCCATACACAAAGACTTCTCACATATGAAACAAATGGGGCCAAATTCTAAGGAAGTGACGTAGTAAATGCAAATCCGGATATGGGTTGTTTTTCCGGGCATAGATCCGCGGTCGGGATCCAGCGTCTATTGAAGTAAGCCCGCATATCCGGCAGGCTCGTAAAAGCTTCTGGGAGATATCCGGAATTTTAAATTCTTTGTTTTCGTTACAATATTTCCATAAATCATGGCTTGGGGGATGATTTGTTGGTTTTGGTAAGTTGATGAATCATGCAGAATTTATTGTTCTCGCTTTCTAATGCATCTGTAACTGAGCTAATGTGCCTTCATCTGTCTGTCCATAGTGATAGTTTTGGGATAAAAAATGGCTTAAGCTTTGCTAAATACATACTTAGAAATATAAGCTTAAATTTTAAACTTCTCAGGTAGATATGTATATGCAATTTAGAAATTGAGTTAAAACTCAGTGTTAGCATGCATTAATTTGTGATTTTAAATATGTTACTTCACTATATACTTACTTGACAGTCTGATGATAAATGTAACTATAGAAGCGCCGCTTTAATAGAATCTAACATAATGTATTTAGGTATTGGTTGTAATTATTTATTATTTCTACCATGATCGTAGTTTCTACCACATTGATTTAATTCTGATTCTAATATACTATCAGATCAAACTTTAAAAATCAATCCGTATAATTTAATTTTAGTTCTATTATTTCCTAAAATACGTCACAGACTATGACGTCACTTGTTTACCTGGTCGACGCGAACCGAAGGAAACCTACTTCGGCGTATGCAGAATGACGTCATAACCATTTCGTAAGACAGTTATTGAGATGGGATGAGACCAATCACGGCATAGTGTATTAGGTAGTGAAACAACTCTATTGGTTTGAAACGTTTCTTTCGGCTTGTCGTAGATTTTTATAGTAATTAATATATTATA
The DNA here is from genome assembly GCA_949699065.1 of Metalampra italica. NCBI lineage: Eukaryota > Metazoa > Arthropoda > Insecta > Lepidoptera > Oecophoridae > Metalampra > Metalampra italica. The sequence goes on from OX452989.1 coordinate 5,822,670, forward strand.
AAGTAGGTTAACTACGCGGTCTTAAATAGGGTGCATGTTTTGTTCGTCTCTAAAACAGCATAATCTTTTGATTCTTCACCGTACGGACCCCCACTAAATTGAAGTTAATATTCTGAAAGGGTTATTGCACGTTTATCCCGGCCTATTAGGGCAATAGTCATTTGGAGGGGCGATTGTGTTTGATGACCGTTTTATTGCAGAAATATCTTTTTATGGCCAGATAAGATAATATATAACAAAATACCAATACCAGTGCGTCTGGTAGTTTCGCAGTTAACCTATTGGATGTTTATATGACAGAAATGATTTAAAATATTACGCAGGAAAATGCGGTTAAATAAAAAAAATTATGCATTCGAGAATCTATAATATTCGTATATACGAGTAAGTTATTAAATTCTTGACGTGTCCGGTCTATAGCAGTTTGTACATGGTTAGCAAATAATTTATTGATTGACATACTCAACATTGGCTTTCCTTGTAAATACATGAGTATTATAAAGTTGTCTGTAGCTACATAAATGATCTCGAAAATCAATCTTTATTTTTTATAGCTACTAATTATCCATTAAGCGTTTGATCCGTTAATTACGATCCAGTTCCAGATTTGTTAGTTTGTCGTAATTGAATAAAATAATGAGCTGAGCTTCTTTAGTTAATGGTTAATCATATCAATAATGTAGATTTTTAAAAGTCAAATGAAACATCGATGCATGTTTGTTTAATACATTTTCATTATACAAAAGATAGCTTTTCTTGAACATACGAATAGGCAAGGGTCGCAATTTCCTATTTCCTGAATAATGTTTACTAACTATCCAAGGCCACTTTTTACGAGGATGACGATACTGATTGACAATATACAGACAAACAATTACATGTTTTACTACAATGAATTTGTAAGCTCTCTTTTCATTATGAAAGTATCTAAACAAAAAAAAACTCAAGTATCTATTTAGTAACACAGTCTGAAAGATTCTTATAAACTTACTCTACCTACCATAATATTGTATTCAGCATCGCTAGAATAGTGATATCTTCGTCAAAATGCTGAAATAAAAGTCATTCAATTAATACCAGCAAGAAACTGTTTTGAGCTCGCATTTGCTGATAGTACACGGTATATCGGAGAGGAGGGTATCCAGCTCGCGGCGGCGGTGGCGCGGCGTGCCAATCGTCTGTTGATGCCAATTTAATATACCTACTCGTATAAAATGTTTCTCTAATCTAGTCTTCCGATGAATGCACCTTTTTGCAAATAGTTTGTATTTTCATTTACTGCAGTGTGAATCAATATACCTAATAGGTCTATTACATTATCTTCACACTATGCCCCTAACAGGGTATATCGCGATCTTGACACACCTATCTCGCTTCGCTCAGTCTCATCATTGTCTTCACACTTGTTCGCCAAGAGACGCGAGTGCTCTTTACGTCTCCATCTGTTAGCAATCCTAATATCTACTTACTTCTTTTATTGTCATTTAGATGGCTTAATAATTCCTTCCATTGTGTTTCATAGCTCCATCAATCTCCGTTTAAATTATCATAAAACAGAAATCGCACCGCTATTCCCTCAACTAATAGTCATTATTTCAAGAAAAGGTCGGGAAAAGGCTTATCCTCAGCTTAATCTATCCGAAAACTATAAAGGCTTATCGGTTTCTGGAATGAGGCAATTTATATTTACGGCCCTTTGTAGTGTTCGCTTTGCACTCAGGTGGTGTCATCTACACTGTTAGCTTCTTTAAAGTCAGCATAGTCTATGTGATAGCTCGTTAATTTTTATGTGTCGTACTCTTGTCCCCTCAGGGGTTTAGACCCTGGATGGCCGAATATAGTTACCATCAAACCTTAAGCTACTATCCATAGCTTGTGATATGTCTTCTGTTGGACCATGGACCTTTATTCTCTATCAGTCGCTCAGTTGGATTTATCCATCAGTTTTACCTCATAAGACACGCAGTGGAAGGCGGCAACGGTAATATTCTATCAGAAATCATCACGAGGCATAAATTTCTGTCCCGATCCTCAGTTGAGTAGTCGTCTTTGGTAAGAATTTAAAAAAAATACGATAATATTTAAGGCAAAAAGTAGAGATAGGTCTATATACAGCTTTGATGTTGAAAGGAATTTTCCCTAAAATTGTGCATAAATATTTTGTGAGCAAAATCACGAAGTAATCCGAGACGACAGGACTGCCGTAACAAATGTCACGGTTCATTTGTATAATTTTGTTGTTACATTCCCCTTCACTCGTCTCCACTCTTCCTGCTAAGCCTTAAAGTTGAGAGCCGAGTGTCTCAAGCGTCAACTTTAAAGGAAACATTGCGTAGAATGGTTTGAGGGTGTGTCTTCTAGAAAATTGGTGTCGGTAATGTAATTTAAGGTTCATTTACTTGATCCAGATTAATAGGAGCATTACATGGCTTGCTTAGTATATTATTTTATTTAGAGCTGAGTGAGATAGTCCTGGTCCCTGGTGGATCAGATGGGAATCAGCCTGTAAATACTCTTATAGGACAGTGCGTGATTTAGTTGGCGGCGCTGTATGTATGTAAGCATGTTAGTAGGTACTCTAAAGACGGAGTTGAAAAACCTAGACTTACATCTTTAACATTTTAGTTGAAACCACATTCACATACCCAGATTCATAAGGTTCAGGGCTTCTTACACCGCTTGCTGATAAAGTCCCAGATACACTATATGAAGGTTATCTACCAGATATCTTTTTTTTTCAGTTTCACAGGTATCTGATTGCCTATATCTTATATATTTTATATAGTCTATCACACAGATTTAACTGATCGATTAGTTTATCTCCAAGATTACTATCTGTAACAATATCAGGAAGTGGTGAAAGAAGCCTTAAGAATCATAACTATCTGCTCTTTAAGAATATGAAACTAAGAAATAATAGTAATGGAAATAAACCAGGAATCGAAACCTTTGAAATCGATGCAAATGGACTACCAACTGCGTTAATAGGTCATGATTATTCAAATAGAAAAGGGCTGAGTTAGGTGCTTCGCCTGAAACAACCCAAATCAGCATAGGATTCAGGTACTGTCAATCTTAACACCGTTAAACTTACTTGTTGATTGGTCCCGTAAGGGATTTGCGAAATCCAATTAATATTCATCCATAGCAACTACGGGCAATTGGACGAGACATGGGTAGAAGTTGGGAACTTTGAGGAACTTAAACAATAGGGAACCGCCGGCTCTGCCGCAATAGAAAGTTAAAAGTTAGTGGAAAGCAGACATTTGTTCTGTGACCTAAGTATGTTTTTAAATATTACTAGGAAAGTAGATAGGTATTGAGTGTTAATAGATTTAACTGCTGACTTTTGCTTAGATATTCTGAAACTGCCAATGTTCTCGTTTAACATAAGATTACAAATGAAAGTTTATTTCCTACGTTAAATATTTTTGCAGATAAAATATTATTATTATCGTAATAGTGTTTATAGAATTATTATTATTGTTTTTGCAAAAAAAAATCGCAGCATTTGAAAGTGAAAGTATAAAGTAAAGTAAAAAAAAACTACACAAAAGGGATAATAAGAGAAAATGAGGCCACAGGTGGCCAGAATTGGGCCAGTAATCTCTTTGCGTCATAAAATGTACTCAGCTTAACCATTTTTAAATAACAATATACATAGCTGTATACCTCTAGTAAAAAAGTTTCATTTGAGCAGACAAGGGGGAAAGAGGCCACAGTTGCCCAAAATTGAGTCGGTAAACTCTTTGGCTCATAAATCGGGACTATTTTCGCAATTTCCTGAAATAATGTTCAGCTTATGCCAGGCGGAAAAGTGATTTGTGGCGCACTCCGCAGAAAAGATAGTCATTACGCGTTTGAAGACGTCGTCGTTACATTTTTGGACGTTTACTATGACTAATACAAACTGCGATTATAATGGGGAAACAAAAAATATGATGATACTTAATGATAAAGCATTCCCATTATTCGGAAGCTGCTTAGTATGCCGGAAGCGTGAAGGTCGTCAATCCAACACTTAATTCAACAATGGGCTGTGATTCAATCATATGAGTAATATAATTTCGAAGAAGCCAAAATGAAAAATGATTCAAGTCCTTAGACATTCTGGCATCTGATCTCATTTATTCTGCGGCTAATGAAGAGTGTCCATTTTGTAATTTAATTTTTTTTGCTCTCTAGAGAAATATTATAAGTTACTTTCAAACGATTCTTTACATTGAACTTTAAGATGAACCCCATTCACGCAACGTAGGTATACAAGATTCATAAGTATCTCTGTGTTGGATTCACGAAGAAACTTAAATGCCACATATAAATTCCACAGCAGCCGATGCGGCGAGCAGTAATGGATTTCCTATACTCTTTACTGCGCAATATCCAAGAAATTACTGGAATGAAACGCATTCCTGTATAAAATACTAGCGGACGCTTGTGAAACTTCGAAGGGATTTATGTTTAAAGTGATTTTAGTCTCTATTTAGCTTTGGTATAAATGGGTAGTTTTGTGTGTGTTTATAACCAATAGGAACTACCCTAACACACTGGAAATTATTTTTTGAGACGAATATTTTGATTAAAATTCTCATAATAACTGTCTGTTTGTCTGCTCCACTGCTCTCTTACACCCAGAGGTCCACTGGAGGAAAACTAATTTAAGTAGGTACGCCTTTGTGAATCATTTTCCTTGTACTAATTGTATTAAATTGTATTGTGTACTTTAAAGAACAAATAGATATATAAAACGCGCTTCATAGAGCTAGCTCTACCATTTTGTTACACAACGAAAATGCATTGCTCTATGTTCTAGTTTAAATGTTCAGTTCCAACTTCGTCTCAACATTTAGTGACTGACTAGGTACTTGTGTTTCAATAAAGGAGTTTGTGGGGCTGCTGGCACAGTTCATGTTTGACAAATCTTCTCCTTGCCGCATTGACTTGATTACGACCCCTTACTTAACTTTACTAAGGGTCTGGGTCTTGGCTGCAATAACTGACGTTAACTTTCATCTAGTCAATGCATCTGACTTAGGGTCAGAACATAAAACTGCGATGCGTGCGACGTCGCATCGTAGAAATGATAAATCTACGAGCTCGCACGATGCATCGCAAGAACTTGTGAATTGATTGGCATCGAGCACTCCTGCGACGTTACGCCTTCTTTCTTTCTTTTTTTCTTATACCTTTCTTTTTCCTTTATTCTTTGAAATCCGAATCGCGCCGATTCATAGAATAGATTTGTATTTTGTCCCTTAGTGTTACGCTTTAGTTTCATTTAGCATTTACTCAGCAATGCCATGGTTGGGTTTAACTTAACCCTAAAACATCTCGTTTTATGTCTGTCCGCCTGAGACGTCTAGTGTGTCTTTTAACTCCCATTAAGGCTGGCATTGAGTTCATGAGTATATGTAATCCATGTCGAGTTAATTCGATTGCATTAGGAACACTTACCCTAGTCGGTTTGTTTGCGCGCTCGGCTAAACATTTACTTAGGTTTGCTTTGCTCAAATTAGAATGTTTAGTCACGAAATTGGGCTTGGATTTGAGCATAATGCTCGTACATTGTGTGTTTATAGTTTGCGTCATTGTTTACGACTTTTAATGCGTTCGTGATTGAAAACTATTTTTATTTTGTAGTACTTACCTAACCTACTCTGCCACTTCTATTTCTTTGGGATTAGTAATGGCCATCGTTATGTTTTCAAGCATATTATTATTGTGAAACTGAAAGACTGTGCTTTATTTTGATAGGTTCATGACAAGTTTATGACCAATTGCGTTGCTATGGTATTACAAGAACAGTTTATTATAAACTTACACTTCAATAATATCTGAACTGGACTTATAGAACTTAGTAGAAGTGCCTTCAGAAGTAGGTACACATTAATTAGAGAAAAAGAAAATTTTTAAAAAAATACCACAATTTTTCTTTTTTACAGATAACCACACTGAGTTAAAAAACAAAAAGTGCTCCACATTAAAAAATCAAATGAGTTAACGTTCAAAACGTTAGCAATTACAATCAAAATCCAAATATGACGTGTCCGTTCCGGCGCGCGTCGTCGCAGCACCAATTCGCAAACGGAGGGGCTGGGAGCAAGAAGCCAGAGTTTCGCTCGAGACAGTCATCTGTGCACCTCCCGGGGCCTGAGGAGGAGAATGGGGAGAGGAACACGCTCACATTGAAGCACTTGAGCGAAGCTTTGCAGCTGCTGACTGCGCCATCGGTAAGTTAGTTTCTTCTGTAGTTACTTTTGAATGAACATCTAGCAATGCAGCATCAATACTTATCTTTATGTTCTAGCTAGACCTAATTCAAAATCGAGAACAAAAATCTTTTTGGCACATAAAATAATAAACATAAAACGAAATGTCAATATGGAATATAGAGAAAGGTTTGTAGGTGCTGCTTGAAAGGTTAAACGAAGACGAGAAGAGAGAAAGACTGAATGAATGACTGTAAGAATGATATTTAGTCAAATTTCTTGTTAACCTTCTAAGGTTATTTTATATACTGGAAGGATTTTGTTTACAGTTGAAGGTTGTGTTAGTAAAATAAAATGCGAAACCCAAGTGAAATACAATATTGCCAAGGCTTCTATCGTCGTGAGCCTTCGTCTACACAACGTTAGTAAAACTTATGCCAGAAATGTCCAACAACTCTTCTATGTCAACACCGTTGAAAGCAACATAGCTACAGTTTTCCAACTCGCCGCGAGCGCTTTGACAACTCTTGCAAGCATACTTGCTGTTACACTGTCAAGTTTTGTTGCATGTGGAATATGGAAACATGTTATTATGGATTACTAGATTACAGAACTAAGTACTAACTTCTTTTACACTTGTAGTAAGTAAAAATCAAATGTTTTATTGGATGCCTCATGCTTGTCTGTTATTTCTACAATAAATATCTCCGTGTCCTTTGATTTGTCATTTTTTTGAGTTTTCCAACGATCTTCTTCTAATGAATATATTTTCATACTGAAAGAATATACTCTCCACATTTTGTGCAATAATTTTAATAAAGATAATCTCCAAGTTTCTAAATGTTTAAAAAAGTATACTACTTTAGTGCCATAAGCATAGAGCCGTCAACTAAAAAAAATACACAGCTTATATTAAAACTTGTCGACTTTATTAGTACAATATTTGAAATTATTATTCATTGTACGCGTTTCTATAATACTAAAAGTATATGACGGCAAAGAAATCAAATACAACTGTCAATTATAATTGAATAGTTGTTTAGGCCACCCGTACGGAAAACAATGGCATAGTTAGAACTTTATGGATCGTACGAACTAGTTATGGACCGTAAAAAATAATGATCCCGGATATGATCCTCTAACATTCTGTGTTGGGATACCACGAGGAAAGACCCTTCGAAATGTACTCGGAACTTGACTCGTAGGTACGAAAGATTTTCACGTAGTCAGATATTACATCACAAAGTGCATAACAAGTAGATTTTTCATTAATATCACTTTATTATAGTGTTTGTGTTCATTTAGGTAATTTAGTATCTTCAGCATCACTTAAAATTAGTTCGTCATTCGATGATATTATCATTTACTTTTTTGTTATTTTAAATATTTATCTCTTAGATATTCGTGGCTCAAAATCATCATCAGCGTCGATTTTTTGCTCTATTTCGCATTTTTTTTAAATCTTCAATTTTTTGATATTCTTGTTACCTGTTCACTTTTTACACGTTACAACTTTTTATTTAACTTGGTTTCCTGTTTGTTTGTCTGTCCGAGGGGAATCTCGCAATCGAATTTCAACCACTTCCCGATATCCGATCATACTCAGTTTTTGCACCCCTTTTGGTTCTGAAGACACAAAACAGTGTATTCAACTTCATAGCTGATCTAATAAAAGATTGATTGAAATATTTTTAATACACTTTTTTAACAATTAAATTGATCACACATCATTGAATTAATTCTACTTTTATACAGTATCGGAACTTATGAAGTTCAGTATAATATAAAGGTGTATAATTACAAAATTACATGTATAATTTGTGTGTTAGTTTCCATCCAGCAACATGTTGATAATTAACTATTACATTATCCCGTACAAAGCGCCAGTTATTAACATGTAACACATAATGTATGTTGCAGACTCACTAATAAGTTTGCAATGTGCTCGCAAGTTGGTAACTTTTGATTGGCTGTACACTATGTAACCCTTTCAACATAACTTAACCTATGTTCATAGGGTGGACTTTGGGCATATGTTGTTTCCAAAGTTCTGTATAGTGAGTTTTAGGTTGGTTTCATATACGATCATTGGCAAATTATTGGTTCATTGTAGAGCAAAGCATGCTACCCAATCTCGAGAAGAAATTTTATAATAATATTTTGCTGTTTTTGTTGTGTTAAAAGTGTCTCCATTTGCAAAGTAAAACATTTAAATGATTTACTTTGCAAATGGAGTCAGTGTCACAGAATTAAATAATAAATAATAGTACAAGTCAGTGCTGCAAAATATGTTCATAGTCACATAATATCATCCCACGAATTATTACGTCACTATTAAACTGTCGTATTATTCGCAATCTTTCCGCCATCAAAACCGTCGCTTCACAGTATCCAATGGGCAATATTCAATGGTACTTGAGGCACGTCATATGGAAGCCGAGTGTGACGTCATAACTTATGAATATTTCCCCTCGCACCTCGAGCGTGCGATTGGACTGAACGCCCTGCGCGCACGAACGGATTCCACGTAACGTCCCCGTTCGACGCCTTTTGAATGCCTCCCACGGAGAAAAATGTTTTAATCTCGCAAAAAAATATTGTTATCTTTACGAGAACGAGGCGCTCCGGCGTGAAATGTTTCATGTGTGTTCATATTATGTCTTCACTTTCATGCTTTTATGAATGAAAAGAAAATCCTTTTCCGAGTTATTATTTTTATTGTTGTTACGTCTGAGTGTCGTGTTGTTTCTTCATTTGCAGATGATGTTACTTTTAGAAGCAGTGGCTGTTTTAATGTTAATTTTTTGTTGTTCCGGATTATTTTACAATTTGTTATTGGTGTTACTGATAAAGTTCACCTCATTGATCAATGAGATAGTGACATCAGCGCTTAATTCAATTGTCACCATAATTTCCAATATCATCATTTTCCAACGTAAAGTTCCAATTGTTCCAATGATGAATGAATCCGTCAGATAAAAGATAAATTACTATTTGGTTCGGCGATTGATTGGGGCCGATTCGATCGTTCCCATTCAGTTTGTGTTCCGACGAACGGAATAATTCATATGATTAGTTATGATCATAAATATTACGTGATTGGTTGGCAAATTACTTACCCACACATTTAATATCGATGCGGGTACGGTTTTACTTGAGTAGGTACAATTATTATGTACCCTACATACAATAAGTTGAGTACAAAAATTGAAATGCTCTGCGTTTTTTTCTCGATATTGTAGGTAGATAAAGTTGTCTATGTTAAATCAAAGTCAAAACCGGACCTGCCCACTGCCACTTCAGTTTATTAATCTTTTCGGCTATGTTGGTGGTGACCTTAAATCTATTTGAGCTTTTATTGACATTTTGACAGCAGTTCTTTTCATTAAATGATAGCAGTCCCGTTTGTCCCGGAATGTCCCCTCGGTCCATTACTACCTTATTCTGATGATGCCATCTAGAATCTATGCATCAGTTAAATTGCTTTGCATCAACTCAAAGGGTATACAAGTTAGTTTCTCGTCAATAGGTTCTGTCATAGTAGACTGAAAATTTTTGTCTACTGTGGTTCTTTTATTTACAATTATAGTTTTATCTCTTCTAATCTTAACACTGTTGGTTATGGACCTGTATGAATGCCATCGTAATCCCAAAAGTTTCGTAGATTTAGATCGAGTTGTGGTTTTTGGCAGGTATTCGGTGCGGTGGGGTCGACCGACGATCGATGACATTGATTGACATTTTGTAACAAGCAAATCCCTCATCTAATGTTGTAACTTATAACTAAAGCTTATAACTTTATAAACTTTAGTATAAGCCTACTCTGTCACTTAACTTTGCCGATTATTTTATTGTGCTGTGGAGAAACTTTGTCTAATCTAAAAGTGCTTACGCTGAAACAATGATATTTTGTTCTCCTTCTCACATTGGCATGCGAATGAGAGACGAATATAAATTACATCATCATTGCCTTTTAAAAATCTAGTTTTTATTTTCCTTATATTACTAACGACACTTGGATTTTTTCCATGCCATGATTAACATCTGATCTTTTCAAAATTAATTATTTTGAAATATTGTATCTGATGTGAATAATTTATTAATTAAAAATTAATGGTCGTAGTCACGGGTCGTAGTTTCCCGTGCAGTCTAAATCCTTGCTGAAGAACCATGCAACAATTAAAACTCCATTGGAATCCATTCGGTGGTTTATGAAGGGAAGAATAACAACGCGAAAAGCAACACTCATGACTGTGTTATAAATAGTTATAATACAACTGTTATAAGTGTATAAAAACTATACGTATTATTACTAGTTACTTGGACCATTGCTTGTTGTTATGTATACTTGACATAATTTTACTATAAAAAACAATTTATTACCATTTTGTCTGAAACTTTTGATAATTGTTCTTCTAAAACTATAGATTTCATTCTCAGCAGAGATATTTATTGTAGCTCACAGGTATAGTAGATCGTTCATTACATTACAAAGGTGTAACAAAGGATTCCACTCTAATAATCTGTTCTGCACTAGGTATGGGAAGATAATTCATTGCATCTTTTTTACAAACCATTGGTCACCAGAGGCTTTGTATTGGCTGTACGTTGATAGTCTCCGGAAAGTCTCTCACAAAGAAAAACAATCTTTAAGCATGCGTTATGCAGTTTTATATCACATCACAATATCATTTTAGGGCCTGTTTCTTATCCAAGTCAAGTAGTTTCTTTCGAGACGAAAGTTCGAGTGCCTTACGAATTGTCGTGTACTGTATATATTTATATTGTTAGTTCTGTTGGTAGTAATCCAAGAATTTAGTTGCTCAAGTAAAGAATTTTTCATTTAAATAGTACAAGTTCCCGAGTCTACCTTAACGTTCCCGAGCATTGGGTGAAGAATGCTTCACTTCGTACACTCGTATTTTCTCTGTAAAGTAAACAAAAATAAAAATTAAATTGTTTTGCTACTGCGTCCACAAAAAGGAGCAGTTAAATATTTCGGGATTTTGGGCATCACATAAACTTCTAGGGATGTGAGTTTATAAAATAGTTTAGACGTAACCAAGTGTTTCGTAGGTCCTAATGGTTTTTAATAAAAAGTATGAGTATGAGTAGTTTTAATAAAAAAGATTTTATGTTTGAACAGAACTGTGATAGGAAGCTAATAGGAATAATTAATATGTTAAAGGTTAGTATTTTTATACCCAAAGTTATTCATAGTTTGTGGACTTGTTTCATATAAATGCAAATGCTAAGACCACACGATAGCTACCTACTAACCTTAAGGCTACCCTTAATTAAAAGAACACATTTTATGAAAATTAACATGTACATACAATAATTACTGTTGTCAAGGCTTTCATTAATTGCCAAGGCCTTCAAAGGAAGCCTTTAATTAACATAGGATAATTTTCTTAAGCATTAAACAACTATTTCAAACGCGTTGTCGCAGACAAGAACTTTGGAAGTGTGGATGGTTCAAGCATTGGAAGATAGCGTTTTATTATCGCGTCATTAATTATTTTTAAGATAGGTACATAAAATATCAAGAATTTTACTTAAAATAACGTAGGGCATTATTGTAATATAGATGTTGATAATGATGATATAGGTTCCTGCGTTTATCGCTTGCCAGGCAGTAATTTTTTAAAAATTACATGTACAATGGGTATATAAATACGTAAATTTTATCTACCACCGCTTTCTAGGTGTTAGCGCTGAGAGGAAGTCGTCATACTATTGCTAAGAAATCACTGTTTCAAAGTAAGCCAAGATACAAAGGTTCCTTTTGTGGAAACATATTTGCCATGCATTACTTTACTACCAATTATTACTACATTCGTGATTTTTTTTCTATGGGGAACAATTTAAGTTTAAATATCACCGTCAGTGTAGCTATAGAAAACCACCATAATATTTTCCAATGCACACGCATACTTAGTAGCAAGAGAGCAAACACCGCATAAAAATGAAGAGAATAAAAATGTAGGATGCAAATAAAAAAATAAAAAATTATATCCTTTTCTTATGCATTAATCCAAACTCTAACCCTTGCTTGCTCCTGTAAGTTTCGTACATTCCATTGCATGAATTATAACTTAGACTTCAGAACTTTTATCGGAACTTCCATTTTCATGTAGGTATATAGAAAAAAAGTCCCAAACTAAAATAAAGATTTATTATTATTATTAAAAGCCTTTTGTACTTTATACTTAAAATAATATTATTATTTTGGTATTACAAAATAAATCCCACTACCATCTGAAGCATTTACAGTATAACTTAACTACAAACTTATATTACTAAAACAGTTCTGGTTTGTTTCTCCAAGTGTTTCTTTCAATTTTAAATAGGTTATAAAGAATAACTTTGATTTTCTCGCAGGCAAAGTAGTCTACTACTGTACGTTACTTGCTTTAAACTTATGTACAGGAAATTGTGTGCAGAGGTGCATTTTGAGCTATGCAAGTGATATAGACAAATAAACATAGTAATACATAACATAACAAAAACAAGGACGAAGTAATTGTACTATGAATGATCATAAATACATAGCATTACCTTTTGCTATAAAGATATTGTCATCTTCACCTTTGTCCGTTTTATATTATGTTACATTCTCAGGCTTATACCTGAATAAGAAGTGAAAAATATAATTAATTATCACTGACATTCTTGATAAAGGAACAAAGTGGCTTTCAAATATGAAATATGTTTTAGAGGTTACTTACCTATGTAATTTGTGGGACCTCTATGTAAAACATCATCTTGTAAAATGTTAATTGTAATCCTGGTTACGGCACCATTTGTACATGTATCAATTTTCTTCTGTTAGTTGAATTATTTTGTTTTTTATTCCTGTTGGTTGGTTATTTACAAAACGTATAAATAAAACTGTACAAGAATCACTGCCTAAATTTTCTTTATACTCAGCAAAGACAAAAAATCTAAACAATTCTTTTGCCATTAGTCACCTGATACGCGCCATTTTTACACCATTCACCCGCCATTCAAGCCATTCCGCTATCCGGTCCTTTGAGACGATCACTTAAGGTGTTCTGTTACTTCAGGCCGTGGTTTAAGTAAAGTATACTTAACACTCTTTCTTTGAATGCTTTTCCATTCGTTATTTGGCGAGTTGAGTGAAAATTTGGTTTTTATTAATAAAAACGAAAAAAGTATTTTATTTAATAAAAACCAAAATTTCACTTTTAATATTAAAAATTAAATGCTTTGTTAATTGCTGTATTCGCGAGGATTATTTAGATAAAGATATTTTACCAAGTTTAAGAAAATTTAAAAATGTTTTCAGAGTTAATTAAACAACCTTATAAAATTAACCAACTCCTATTTTCTGGTGCCATTATAATTATTTCTTATTCTAATGATGAAAAGTTGTTTGCCGTAAAGTAAGTAATTAGGCTTTTATTGCCTTGAACTGTACAGAACTCCACATAATGTTTGGTTAATGTCGTGATTTTTTATTTTACTTAATGGGAAAGCCTAGCTACTTTCATAAAGATAATTATATTGTTCACTTAACGAGAGTCATAGGAATACATTTTTATACGGGCAAGCTTTATGGTCGGACGTTTAAAAGAGACGTTTCTATAATTTGGATTTTAATTTGTTTTTCCATCATGCAGAATGATAATTCACGTAAACGTAATGCATGTCATGCCGCATGATCGTTTAGGGACCGCTTTAAGTAGGTACAGGTAACTAACACATACACAACTGTCAGTCAGAAATGCGCTTGAGCTTTCGGTGTAAGAAGAACAAAAGGCTTTATTACCACAACGCGAAAGCACGAACTATTTTCATCAACGTCAACAAAAACCTTCTCAAACCTACTTTGTAAACCGCAAACGGTTGAAACAAAGTTACCAGTTTCGAACAACAGCGGAATTAAAGTATCTTCAGAGAATACCGATGCTGGGTTTTGTGGAATGCGGGAACCACGTTTCATTATCTTTTTACTTGTCGTTTCCACGTCGTTGTCATAGATTTTAAAGCTTTTCCTCTTTACCTAATGTCAAAATAAGCCACCAAATTGAGGAAGCGATCTTTCGCTAACTTTTTTGCTTGAAGAATGTTCATAGAATGAAAAATCTTCTCAAAGAATGAAGTGGTCAATAGGTTTCGTTGAAGCCACGATCCTCAAAAGTGCATCATCAACACGTAGAAAACCTAAAAAAATTACATGGTCTTCTAGTCAACAACTTTTGTGATTTGCATCAAAGCCATTGCCTTGGTTTTGATAAAATGATACTTTAACCTACTTATTAATATTATTATATCTTATGGATTTTAACTTTAAAATTCTGCCCTCATGTAGGTGTTATTAAACTATTATTTCACCTACCTATTCGTAAAGTAACAAACTTTACACTTCACGGATTAAAAATAGGTTTCCTTAACAATTAACCATTTCTTCAACGATTATCGACAGCTAACAGCTATTTTTATCAGTTATTTTCTACCAACTCTACAAACACTAATAAGGATTCCTTGCCCTTATCCTACTTACTAACGTTATATTAGTTGTCACTCTAAAATATATCCGGTTAATGCCGTGAGAACATAGTTTATTTGCAGTTTATATAGAGCCGAATAAACGCGGCAGGAACATTGATAACAACATTTCGTCGCCTTCCTGACTAATTATAATAGTCGTAGTCGTTTCTTGCGAAACTGACTATCTGACTTTAAGCCATTCTTATAATTTTCTTTTGAAGCCAAATCGATCTGTGTAATTGTCGTATCTGTATCCTCTATCATCATCATCAGTCTGTACTAGTCCACTGCTGGACATAGGCCTCCCCCAAGGCGCGCCACCCAACCCGATCCTCGGCTCTCTCCATCCAATCACTGCCAGCCGCATCTGTATCATCTATAATTTCCGAGAATACTTCAATACTACTGCCAACGTTCCAGCCAATATCGTACAGCTCCAAACCGAAAAACGCTTACTCACAAATTCACAAAATTTTAGTTATGACTATTGTCAGCTTTGCACTTTATTCTCAATGTTCCTGGCATAGTACTTATTGTATCTGTATTCTATGAATTTGTGTTCATGGAAAGAAAGTTTGAAGTAATTATTTAACAACTTTATTGGACTGTAATTTCAATATTAATTATAATTCTAATTATACTGAGAGAGTTGAATCCTCTGATTACTAAAATCGACGATTTGTATGGAGTTCCTTATACCGTTGGGGGATGCTTAAGAACTTTAATGCTTATTGTGAACTTCAAAGCCGTGGCTTTAAATTTATTCGTCTTTCGGCTCAAGGGGATAGACTTAGCTCTTATGGCATTTGAAGGACATATTTATACTTAAAAGCAAATCTTAGAGCTCTTATGGCATTTGAAGGACATATTTATACTTAAAAGCAAATCTTTAATTAACTCTGCTTTAGGGTTCTTTTAAAACGCATGCCCCTATAATAGCGAAGCTTTTTTGTCCATATGTCTGTCAGATATATAACTGTGAAACTACTTGTAAGCAACAAGAGAGCGGATGAATAAACTAAAAATAAATAAAAAATAAAAAATCTTAAAATAAAACAAATGAATTCTTATTGTGCATTATCAATATTGATACATTACCTGCAATAAAAACATATTAAGCATCTGATTTTTGAAGACTCATTTTGACGACAATAATAAAAACTTTAACAACAAAAGCGCGGCCTGTTGTCAGCCAATTTATCAAGATATTTTACACACTTTGCTGAAAGACGAAAAGTTAAATAGAACTGAACTTTGTCTTCACCTTTTTGTAGACGTTTTTAAAGAAATAATGATATTAACTTTTGTACTAAGAGCAAAGTGGGAGATTCAATGCCATCGAAGTTTAAAAGTTTTATTAAACTTTTAGCTAGATTATGAACAATTTATATTCTCATTTTTAATAGTAGTGGAAAGTTAAAAACTATATAATAAAGTTAAAAAATATTTGAAGAAGAGTGTGTAATGAAATTAGTAAGTATAGGTACTTGTTTTTTAAGACATAAACTGAGTAATTGGTTTGATGAAATAACGAAATATACAGACAAAAATTTTTATTTTATAAAAATATAAGTTAATAAAATTATGTTATTCTTAGTTAATTTTTAATCGTTTACTAAACTAGAAATAATAAACAGATTTTCAAACCTTCTATGACTTCATTGATTTTATATAAACAATTACAATGATTGTAAAATAAAAGTAAACAGCACGATGGAAATTAAAAACTAAAACATAATATGCTGCATGGTGTATAATTATTGTAAATTTCAGAATCAGGGTGTGCCTTTTAAAGATATTGTAGTTCACCGTGTTATGTTAACAACCACCAACGATTCCTAAGATTAACCAAAATTTAACATAAGTCATAGAACACAATAATGCCTAAGCTGAGATTTACCGCATTTGGACTTACACAGTAACATAATAATTATAATAATAAGTTTTGCCTAGCATTGAATCCTCTCAGCACTCTGCTGGAGGACTCAAAGCTGGGCTATCGGCTTCGGAGAGGGGGTGAGATCATTTCTCATCTGCTGTACATGGATGACCTCAAGCTGTTCGCACGGCAACGCCAGCACTTGGTGGAACTGTTAAAGATCACTGAGAACTTTAGCAACTCCATCAAGATGGAATTTGGTGTGGACAAGTGTGCGGTCATACATGTACAGCATGGGAAAGTTGTAAATTCTACGAATATACAGCTTTCCGAGACAATGATTCTCAGATCGCTCTCGGAAGCCGAAACCTACAAATACCTGGGCATGTCAGAGTCGTTGGGTATTTCAGTAGGGGACGTCAAGCAGTCGGTGAAGGACCGTTTCTTTTGTCGCCTTACAAAAGTCCTTAATAGTCTTTTGTCAGGTGGCAACAAGACGCGTGCCTTCAACGGTTGGGTGATGCCCTTACTGATTTACTCCTTTGGCATACTCAGGTGGACTCAGACCGAACTGGACGCCCTGGACAGAAGGGTCCGTCAACTGCTCACGTCGCATCGCATGTTGCACCCACGTTCGTCGGTCATGAGACTGTACATTCCGCGGAGGTGGGGGGGTCGTGGCTTTTTAAACGCCAAAAACCTCCATAACCGCGAAGTGTGCAGTCTCAGGGAGTACTTCCTCGGCAACGAGTGTGGGATGCATCGCGATGTGGTAACAGTTGACAAGGGCCTCACGCCGCTCTCCTTGGCCAACGGGAACTGGCGTAAACCGGTGGTACTTAGCACCGATGACCGCAAGGACGTATGGAAGGGCAAGGAGCTGCACGGGCGGTTCTATCGGGCCTTAACAGGGCCCGATGTGGACCTGCATGCGTCGGTGAACTGGCTACGATTCGGCGACCTATTTGGGGAAACCGAGGGTTTTGTCTGTGCAATTGCGGACGAAGTTATCAAGACGAATAACTACCGGAAATATATAATGAAGGACGGTACGGTCGACATATGTCGGGCATGCCGCCGTCCTGGGGAATCTCTTCGTCATATTATTTCCGGTTGTTCTCATCTTGCTAACGGAGAGTATTTGCACAGACACAACCTAGTAGCCAGGATCATCCACCAGCAACTTGACCTTCAATACGGCCTTGTCGAGTCGGAGGTGCCGTATTACAAGTACCTACCGGGGCCGGTTCTCGAAAATGGTCGTGCTTTGCTCTACTGGGACCGGTCTATCATCACGGACAGGACTATTGTAGCCAATAAGCCTGATATCGTGCTGATAGACCGGTCCCAGCGCCGGGCAGTGCTCGTTGACATCACCATTCCGCATGACGATAATCTCGTGAAGGCTGAGAAGGACAAACTCAGCAAGTACCTTGACTTGGCTCACGAGGTCACCGCCATGTGGAATGTTGATTCAACGAGCATTGTCCCGATAGTCGTTTCGGCGAACGGCCTTATAGCGAAGAGCCTCGACCAACACCTCGAGAGGCTCTCGCTAGACGGCTGGATCAAGGGCCAGATCCAGAAGGCAGTACTCCTGGACACGGCGCGTATTGTCCGGAGGTTCCTCACTCTGCGGCCCTAACCACCGGTAGCTTGGGCCCTGCCCCGCTGCCGGCGGCACTCTAGGTTAGGTTTTTTATAATGTTTTTGTAATTAGTTTTTTATAAAAATATTATAAAAAATGTATACTTGAGAATATAAATAAATAAGTGAATAATAATAATATATTATATTATAGCCTCGGTCCAAAATGTTATTTTCCCGAAATGTCCTATTCCCAAAATTCAATAATAAAACAATGCAAAGAAATTTTAGTAATAAGATTATTAAAATTGTTCAATGCTAATTTATAACACAGTCTTTAAGTACCACAAAAACGACTAACAGAGTAGGTGTAAATATATTTTTTTTCTTTACAGAACGAGTGCCTGCACGCAGCTGTGACGTCACTAACGAAGAACCAAGCAGAACACTACGACAAATACAATTGCCTGTGAGTCTAATTCGTTTCGCTTCGTTAACTGCCACCTTAATTAACTTTCATTGCCGGCCGGATTATATTCAATTACCTGAACCGTGTTAATTTGGTCGGTTACATGTTAAAGAGGCTTTGATTTTGTTTGTATTTGAAAACATTAAAATTACAATGCTACGGCATTTTAGTGTCTTTATATGTTAGACCTCGGCCTATCTTTATAATCCAGCCAGAACTTAGTCTGAAAAAAAACCCATTAAATACAACAATACAGTGTAAAAAAAAACATACATACAGACGAACATAGTACCTCCTCCTTTTTGGAAGTCGGTAACTAGTGTGAAGGTGCATTTTAGTTTTTAAGATAAACTTAATTGGATTAACGCAAGCGTGAGCTTCATTAGTACATTATTATATTTAACGAACATAGTACTGAAAACCAATATTTGATAGACTATGCAACGGGTTAAAAGCCTTTAAAATTTGGGCGTTCGCTATTACAGTCTAAAGGAGGTACAGCTTATATTAACAGCTATGCAACACGGAGGTAAGTACTTTAAATATTGACGATAGGAAATTTTACTGAAACAAAGTTTTAGTTAGGTAAGTATTGACCAGGTTGTGTTTTTCCCACATGTTAGGTTCGATTCCCGGCTCCGGCATAAAGTTTCTTTAAAATGTGTGAATGCAGTCCTACTTATTATTAAAAATATTCGTTTCAGTAGCTGTCATAGTCATGATCACATGTCATAGTCATGACCTACGGCGCAGAAACGTGGACACTGACGGTGGGCCTGATCCATAAGTTTAAGGTCGCTCAGCGAGCTATGGAGAGGGCTATGCTCGGAGTTCCTTTGAAGGACATGATCCGTAATGAGGAGATCCGACGGAGAACCAAGGTTACCGACATAGCCGAAAGGATTAGCAAACTGAAGTGGCAATGGGCAGGTCACATCTGTCGCAGAACCGACGGCCGCTGGGGCAGACGGGTTCTGGAGTGGAGACCGCGGACCGGTACGCGCAGCGTGGGACGCCCCTCCGCCAGGTGGACTGACGACCTAAAGAAGGTGGCCGGAAGCGGCTGGATGCGGAGAGCGGAGGACCGGGTGTGGTGGCGTTCGTTAGGGAAGGCCTATGTCCAGCAGTGGACGCTAAAAGGCTGAGATGAGTAGCTGTCAACAATATTTAGGATACTTTCCCTCCAATCACGGCTTTTAATATCTATAATATGGACAATTCATAGAGTGTACACTTAAGTATGTAGTAATTATACTAGGTACTTTGTTAGTAAGTACGGTCGACCGCACGTCAGTATTAACTGGTCTCTCATAGTTTTGAAACTCCCTAAGGGTCGAGGCAGACCAAGTGGAAATTTGCCCGCGCACTTTTTGACGTCATTGTCAATGAATGAAAAAATATATCAATAATAGCTAAAGAACAAATTCATATAAATGACCTCGAGCGCGAGGCGACGCCGACGTGCAGAAGTCATTTTATGATTTTGTTCTTTAGGTTATAGTGATGTGGTGCATTTGACAATGACGTCATAAAGTGCGCGGGCAAATTTCCGCTTCGTTTGCGCAGTCCCTAATAGGCTAATAGCTCAAGGTCAAAGCGTTACTACTGACGTGCGGTTGACTAACACAATGTGGTGCCATGCATGATACGTCCAGGACGAAGGCAAAATTATAACTCTTTAATTTGTTCGCAGACGGAGATTGCCTGATGATGTTAGATCTTGTAGAAATTATGCATATTTACAAGAAATTTATGAAGCCGTACGAGCGACTGATAGTGAGTATTATGAGCTATTTATATTCGTGTGGCATAATGGCCGTTTGCATTACATACAGTATAGAATACTATAAGCTACTATTATCTATTCTGTGCTATAAGAGAACATAGGTAGATAATTTGAAAAAAAAAAACATTTCGTTTTTTTTTATTGCTACGGGGGCAACAAGCAGCCCGCCTGCTGTTAAGAGGTCACCGCCGCCCATAGAAACCTGCAACACCCGGGGGGTGCTGGTGCGTTGCCGGCCTTGGCTGAAGAGCTCTTTTGACTCTCTTCTTGAAGGACCCCATATCGTAGCGCTGTGGAAAAACGTCAGAGGGAAGGTCATTCCACATTTTGCACGTGCGCAGCAGAAAAGACCGCGAAAAGCGCACAGTGCTGGTCCGCCAGGTATCTATGTAATGTGGGTGAACCGTATTCTGACGGCGCGCAGTGCGATGGCGAAAACTGGTGGCTGGCACCAGACCAAACAATTTTTTAGAATTTTTCAGAATTTCGTACAAGTTTTTTAGAATTTCTAAAAAGTTGACTACCTACGACAGTTTTCTGTTTTGTGATAGAAACGCACGCTAAAGAACGCCTTCTTTATCTTATTTCAAAGACAAATTTCCTAATGACCAAGCGTTCTCTTTTCATTGGAAGTATAAAAGAGCAATGAAAAATGACAGGTTCGCGTTGAAAGACTTTGTTTCGGTTTTCAAAGAGAGTGACAAAGTTTATTTCCATTCAAAAATGATTCATTTACTTGACAACCGTTTCTGAGATTTTATTTTTGCTGCACGAGTTGGTTTCAGAAATTAAAAACTTAGGGTTTCTGTTCCAAAAAAGGGTTCAAGATTTCAGGCTTCGTGTACATACATGGCATTGTTTTACATGACATTGTTGACGTTATATAATGCGTATTGTCAATGTTTCTACACTTGCCAACTCTGGGTTGATTTCCGTCGGAAATCTTATAGTACCATGAGGGTGCAATACAATGATGCATTCCGCACCCTCATGCGACTGCCGCGCTATTGCAGCGCGTCGAGCATGTTCGCCGAGGCGCGGGTGCCCGACTTCTTTGCTGTTATGAGAGCGCGCGTAGCTTCCTTCTGGGAAAGGCTGCGTCGCTCTGATAACAACATACTAAAAGCCGTCTGCTGCGACCTGGACAGCCCTATATATAGGTACTGGCTAGATGTGCACCGGAGCGTGAACCGGAAGTAGAGACCACCGTGACCACCTACCCCTTGGTAGGAGTTCAAAATGATCTAATTTTAATTTTATTAATATGACGTTGTATATTATTATTATTATTATTATTGTATTTTATTTTCTTTTTTCTGTTTACATTATGGGTTTATGCCTGAATAATAATTTTTTATTATTATTTATTTACGGGTTTAGAAAAATGGTAAAGTTTAACTGGAATGTATTTTTTGTTACAGGTGTATGCACTGAAAACTTTATGTCAAAATTAGGAGAATATTTAATTTTAACAGCGTTTTCCCATAATTGTCGACTAGAGAGAGCATTTAAATGTTTAGGAACTAATTTGACTGAATTTTTGACCACACTTGACAGTGTTCACGACGTTTTACATGATCAGGTAATATACTTTTTTAAATCCGAGTGCTATTCAAAAATTTTGAACTAAGTAAATTTTATTGTTTTGGTCCCAGACTGGGACTCCCAGTTAATTTATTTGTGCATTTAGGTAGGGAAAAACTCGGTAATACGCCCCACTTGACAAAACGCCCCACTCACCTAGCACGCACACTAACAAAGCTACGGAGCACACGAATAGAAACGCAAGTAGCCATCAGTCGCCCGACAAGTTGTCTACTACGTTGTTTCTATTCGTGTGCTGCGTAGCTTTGTTAGTGTGCGTGCTAGGCATCGACTTGTGTTAGGTGAATGGGGCGTTTTGTCAAGTGGGGCGTATTACCTAGTTTTACCCTATCAATACTAAAAATAAACACTATGTCTAGGATGATGCCCAAAAAGACGAAACAGTGGAGTATGAAGCAGCCTTTGTATGCACAACATCGCAGGAGGGCAAGATTGAATTACATCTTACTACAGAAAGCGAGCCGGTAGCGTACCTGCTAGTGGGCAGTCTAAAGGCGATTGCGAAGCGTCTGTATGACACACAAACAGATATAAGACTGATGAGCTATACAAATGATCCTAGAAGATTTAGGTAAGCGGATGACAGGCTCCGGTATCTAGCTACAAACGAAAAAAAAAGTCTTTGTTTGTAACCAAGTTACGAAAAAAGAATAATTCGATCGCTGAATTTTCTTTCCTTGTAATTAGTTACGATTGAAGAATTTATAAAGTCTGCGTTTGTAACCGAGTTACAAACAAATAATTTTCTGAAAACATCTTCGTTTGTAGCTGGTTACAAAACTCGGTTACAAACACGGTCGGAGCCGAATGATAAAGTAGATTGTAAGATGATAACTCATTATTTACAAAACAATCAATAAAAGGCCAACACTTGAATTTAAACCTTATCTTTTTCGATAAACAAGCAACCTACCAGATGATGGTAAGCGACCACAGTTGTCCAAGAACTCTTGTAATATTGGGCACCCGCATGGTCAGTTCATTAGGGACCAGTGAGAATATCGCTTCCCGGGATGATATAGTCACATGGACAGAATTTAATATCAAAAATGATAACCTTGGCAAACATTTCTTCATTAGTGTTTTTTTGTCATATCATAAGTTGAACAAAATACAAGAATCAAATTACCAACATTAAAACAACAAATTAGTATAGTTTCCTGTTGTCATAAAAACTTAATATTCGCGATCATAATAATAGAATATCAACTTACGACGACACCATAAATTTCATCTACAACTAGTCAAAGCCACAGATATGGTAAGGCAAGGACAAACAAAGCTACTACCCTTACATTACTACTTTGCTACTACCCTTATATTATTAGAAGTATCATTATGTAGTACGTATTTCAGGTATGAAATAAATGCCGTACCCCTTAACCAGAAGACAAAGGAAGATAACTGCGAGTCGACCAGTGAGGCAGTGTCAGTTGCCTCGTCAAGCAAAGTGACAGATCTCAAAATTGGAGTAGCTGGGTTCTGTAAAGCATTCCCTTGGCATTTTATTACTGACAAACGACTGGAACTTGTGCAGCTAGGTAAGTAAAAATATAATAATACTAGCCATTTCCCGTGTACATTGTGAAACACGCCCTCTATGTAGGTGTTTTGTTACTTGAGGTATTAGCGGACGCGCTGTCCGCGTTAAAAAGTAGCCTATAAAGTATTCCAGGATTTAAGCTATCACTGTACCAAGTTTCATCAATATCTGTTCGGTAGTTTTTGCGTGAAAGAGTAACAAACATCCTCACATCCAAACATCCTCATATCCTTACAAACTTTCGCCTTTATAATATTAGTAGGATAGGATATTACTAGTAGGATAAGTAGAAAGTATGTTTTAAGACAATAACCACGTGCTAGTGTAAGAAACCTTAAACAACACCACACGAAATATGGATATTCATTAATTAATATGCACCATATTTAGATAGCGAAAACAGATTCTACTCTCCATTACTTACCTCTTCTTATATTTAAATTTCATGCTAATTGCATGCATTCTACACTACAGCTGGTATGGTAAATCATACCGCCGCCGTGCTGCGCTATTGAAAATGAAGCAGCCATTTTCTTTAGCGTTGGTAGGTGCATAGTAGAATGAAAAATGTGTACAAAATGATGACTTATTTTACGTTAAAGTTAGCTTCACTAACTATTAGTACAAAAGTTAAAGGAATGCTTTCAAGCCAAAAGGAAGTTACAGAAATTAACCATTCCAATCTGACAGTTATATTGTAGATCCATAAGTTGCAAACAAAAACATAAAAATTAAAACTCTATTATTTATAACAGTCACAACTTCACCGAAATAGTATAATGTATTTTTAGAAGCGTAACTCTACACTAGCAAAAATATGTTATTATATTTGTAACACGAGTAGAGCAAATATATTTTAGTAGAACCCTTTTTCTCAGAATAGATTTCTATATTTAATTCGTCTGCGGAACTAATGCACGGTTGACCTAGAAAGCCTCACAGTACGCTCTATAAATTATTTCCAGACGTTCTCGAAATGTTACTTTAAAATTAAACAGAGATGTCTTGAATTGACTTTGAATAGTTATCATGAGTTAGTATTCTAAAATTACTGCAACACTTCTGTGAATTATTATAATTAATATCCTTCTTATGTATTATCTATCATTAGAACCATGTTTAAATCAGAAAAGACGTAATCTAAGCTAAGATAAATAGCAATAAAATATTTTAAAATGTTGCTTGCTATACAGAATAATACAAAAAACGTATTATTTCGTGCGTTTCTTTTGGTTTGCGTTAGCTAAAATCTCTTCACAATTTTCTTTGGCCACTTAAGATTGCGTTTGAAGGAATGACGCATAAAAGCCTCGTTTACTTCACTTCACGTAAGGCCCATCGGATTTACGGACCACTTAGACGGGCAATAATTATTTACGACTCCATAAAGGATTTCGTTAAACTTTATTGCTACAAGCAGAGTCCTGGAAATTAACATTCACATATACATATCTGTCTGAAAATGCAAAGGTGTATATATGTTCTCCGTTATCTTATAATTTTATTGTGAATATATTCATTGTATGGTTTGGACTAAATTGTAGTCGTAGGTATCCCAGTTTTAGTCTGCTACTTTTCTCACTTGTTTAGTTCCATTTCATTTTCATGTTTAAAAAGTTCTCCATATGAAAACACTGAGCCTTCTCTATTTCTCCCATCATCATCATCATTCCCAATGACAAAACATAATTTATCATTGGCAATAAAGAGTTTTCCGGTAGGTATTTTTAAAATAGGTATGTGTAAATTTACAAAGTTGTGTCACTTGTACCATCAATGGTACAACTGACACTACGCGAAAATTACGCCTAGTATCAGTAGTCCGATTAATCAGTCCGATAATCGGACCGATTTAGATTTTTTCGTATCAGCAGTTCGGTGATGCAGAAAACCGGACTACTGAGCCTTTTTATCTCAGTTCAGTCTTATTATTCTGTTAAATTTAAACAAAAAAAAATTCATACTTTCTCAATACCGGGGTAAAAAATTCTGTCTCGCAAGCTAACGGCTTGCTAATGATCCTAAAATATTGGGTCGTTAAGTTTCCGGTAGGTAATGTCGGTCGAGTTTACCGCCGAGGGATGGTTTTTGTTAAGGATCTTCCATTTTCTTAGACCCTACCCTTGTGATGGTGTAGCGATTTCCACTAACGACGTTAAAGCAATCCCAAGGAATTTCAGGCTATTTTTACATTTTAAAAAAAAGTTGAATAAGTATGCCTAAATGTTCCAAAAAGGATAAAGATGGACCATAAACACGTAGATGCACTTATCTTGATTCTTATTCTTATACGGGGGTGGGGGTCCCTTCACCGACTCCACGAAACGGGAGTTATGTGCAATTCCTCCCGGGCCGTCAGTCCAACCATTCCAACTCCTTGATGTAATGGAGTAGGGCTTCTGGCTGACGGCAGCACTGTTGCAGGTTGCTCGTTGCCGAGAGGTTGGGATTTATTGTCAGCCCCGTTTCGGATCTGAACTCCTGTGTTGCAGGACAGTGTAGTGACTGCATGCTCCACTGTCTCGCTCTCCTGCAGACAGCCCCTACACAGTGCGCCGTCTGTGATGGACAAATTGTGCATGTGTTTGTTCAGGTTACAGTGTCCTGTTATGATGCCGACCAGGAATTTAAGGTCGCTTCGATTGCGTTTCACGAGAAAGCTTGTGAGTTTGCCATCGCTGTTAGGGAGCACACTTACGCGACCTTTTGTTACAATACCCTTCTTGTACGAAATGAAATATGTAAAATCCCGTTTTTGTTTATTTTCCGAAATGTTGAAGAAAAACATAAAATATTTGAATTTATATTTTTTTTGCTAGGTGTGCTTAGACAGTTGAAAACACCTGGATTCTCAAAGATTTTTTCGCGAACAAAAAGAAAAGAAATGGCATTTGCATAATTTTATTGCAACAAAATTGAATTGAATCGATTATTCCCCGGTATAAAGCCATCTTGATTCATGTTCTTCACAAAAAGTGCTTTTAAATGCCTGTGGGGATTCTTAGCCAATTTATTTTGATTATAACGTAAGTAAACTGATTAGGTACCTACTAAAGTACTCATCGTTAATGAACCACTTAGTTGCGAAGGTTTTATGAGACAGCCTTTTGTGGAAGCCCCTTGTTTTGAGGCTTCATTAGGGCGTTTTTATTTCAACCGAGAATTTTTCGACCTCTATTTTCTTATACGATGTTTATTAATGCCGCCTACTCTAATTTGTTGCTAGAGTGGGCAATTTATTTTATAATTTCCCAGTGGATTGTGGGGGGTTGTAAGTTTCTATTCTACCTACAACAGTCACGCATACGAGGTATGTGAAGGTCTTGAACCCTTCGATCATATCATATTTCCTAGACTAGCACTTATTGGTCTGATCCTTGGGCTAAGCAATATCATAATAGTCATTTACAAGTAAACTAAAAATTATTATAATCGTTTCTTTGATAGGTATTCCTTAAGATTAATGACGTAAAATGAAAACCATCCTAACGAATGGCGTCAATCGTTTGCCAATACTGCGACTAGAACATTGTAACCTACGCAAAATAATATAATCAGTAATTTATTAATTAGTAATGTTTTATAATATTTTATTCTTTGTCTGACTGTAAGACTCTGATAATCTCTCTGTCTGTAGTACTTCTTGTATTAAAATACCGAACTGATGAACAGGTGGTGGGTTCATGCGTCTGTTCGGCACGCACCTGGCGTCGCACGGGTCCTCGCTCGGGACCTACTTCCGGCTGCTGCGGCCGAGGGGGGTGCCGCTCGACTTCCGCGAGATCCTCAAAAGGGTTAACACCCCGTTCATGTTCTGCCTCAAGATACCTGGCTCTTCTCCGGCTGAGGTTGGTAGATTTCTTTCAGATCACTTTAGATTAATGCCATTATAATACAGTATTTATTTATTTATAGATAGTTCACCGAAAATCGGTATCGTACGTAACATATAATAAAGTATCTGTGTGCCTAAATGATGCATATTTTTTGTAATACCAAAGCAGCATTAAAGCAAAGTACCTACATTAAATAAAAATAATATTAGAGTAAGATAGATAAACTGACAGACAGACCGACAGCATAGACTGACCGACAGAGAGACCAACAGACGATAAGAAACCTTCGTTAAAAGGGTATGCCTTTCGACGGATCGCTAAAAATGTTGTAGGCAGATTTTTTCCATGAGTGATGTTTGTCGCGAATCACTCGACTACAGAGCGTCCAATCTGATTATTCATGCTCTTGTTATTTTTGACCCTTTTTCGGAAGGGTTTACTATTTTATCACTTAACAAGGGCTACTTTTGTTTTGTGTTAACTCAACCCACATGCGATTCTACGAGCAGCTGCTTAGGTTTCGGCCTTGGGTTGCTGTTTTTCGTTCATGTTTTGCTACAAAAGGTCAGGCTTAACAAGTTATATATAAAATTTTAGGGGCAGCCAACTTAGTAATTATGATAATAATATTTGGCTGTAATTTAACTTAATGTTACAACATATAATAATAATGTTTGAACAAATTTACACACGGCTGTTTAGTCCCAAACTAAGCCGAAGCTTGTAACAACAACTGATAAACATACATAAATACTTTTAAATAAATACATACATACATAGTTATGCTCATCACACAAATGTTGGTCCCGGGTGGGAATCGAACCCACTGTGTTTCAAACACCCAATGTGTTTAAAACGTTTTTGGTTTAGGTATAACAGAAAATTTGTGAACTTACGAAATAGATACTGTATAAATAATGACGAAGACATTAGTGGCCATTATAATATTATAACAAAACCAAATTATTATAACCTTCCTTATAATAAATCATAATACTATTAGGCTTAAGATAGATGTAGATACACTAAAGAACACAAATACATAATCTCCTAATGCGATTTTCCTTCTCCAAATAAGTAATACGTATTCGAGAAAGAAATATATCCTTCAAATAAAAATAATATAATCCGGGGATAATCTGGGATATTGTGCCTCTTGAGAAATACTTCAACAGCTATCAGGGGAAGTGTCGTCAAGTTTTAAGCTTAATCATTCTCAATTTACCAGGAGAATTGTTATTAAATTAATAAGGACAAAACGCTTCGAGACTGTGTTTTATAAAGATCGCAATGAAGCTTTCAAAATCATACATTTTTGAGCGAAAATAATTTTCTAGATAATAATTAAGTTAACAATTTCTGTGTATACTATATTTCGATCTTTGCAGTATTTAAATGATTATCAGAACCTTTTTCTTAATAAAACGACTAGGTACTACCTAACCCTTTTGTTACATAAATGACAAACCACTTTCTTTAGTCATGTTTTACTACAATAATATGGAGGGCAGAATTTTTTATATTTTGATCTTTGCAGTATTTAAATGATTATCAGAACCTTTTTTATATAAAACGACAACCAACCTAACCCTTTTGTTACATAAATGGCAAACCACTTTCTTTAGTCATGTTTTACTACAATAAATATTAAGGACGGCAGATTTTTTTGTTAATCTTATATTAAACGTAGGTAAATTTTTAGATAATTTTTAATAATGAAAACTTGCTCCATTATAAGCTAACAATCAACATTTGACCTGTTATTGGACCGTACGTGCGTACCCCGTACCTACATAGGTACACATTACGACGGTTCGTATCGTACCCTTTCCTTTTGTTGACTGCGGCCTGGAGTGGACTTCAAAACACTTCCATTTCAAGAGACAGCCCTTTGTAGTAAGGCACTTACAATGTTTACACAACAATATTACAAGAGTGAATGGACAATTCGTCCTTTGTATAGCTGAGACCAAAATGTGTACTCAGAGAAAGGTAAAGTAAATAAATTAGAAATGAGATCGCTACTTAATTTAAGAGGTATCGTTATGAATACCCGTATTAACTACACACTTATGTCAGTATCAACACTAATCTGAACTATCCATACTTTGTCTCTTTTAGATAATTTATTGACAACGAGTTCTAAACAAAATCTAGAACAATTTATGCAGAATTTGAGACTACGACGAGGCGTCGTCGTAGTCTGAAATTCTGCATAAATTGTTCTCACATAAATAATAATTTTGTTTGCTTAATTTCTAATGTGTGAATTAATTTATATTATATAAATTTTATTTTGATCGGAAAACCAACAGTTATTATACTTAGACAAAAAAATTAATTAGAAACAGATAACAAATAAAATTTTACCTACTAGAATTACAAGGAAACGTTTATTTATTTATTTTAACAAACACTTAACAGAAACATTAAAGAACATAATACATTAATAGCCATTAGAACATTTTGCCGACGCAACGGTTGTACAGAAGAGGTCAAAATCTAATTGTTCTGTATTAAAATATTGCATGTAAAACAATAATTTGGCTTTTTCAAGGCTCCACGCCCGGTATTAATATTATTCTTAGGTGATGGCACAGAATACATTTAAAATACTAGTGATGGTAAAGTGGCAGTTCCGACTTTTACATTACTACTTATCAAATTGCAGTTCTTTTATAAAGGGCCCAGTTTTCTCCTTAAGTTCTACTCAGCCACAATGTTTTGTGTTTAAAGGACACTGAGAGTACAAACGGATAAGTGGTCCCTTTTGATGGGATACACCACAGTGTACCAGCTTAATTTACTTACTTTATGTATTCAGGAGAGTACTCAATAGTTTGTTTACACTTTATAGCGGTTAAGTATAAGAGCTTCAATGAATCTATATCAAAGTAGTCATATCAATACAACAAAGTACCTACCTTTAATAGTATTAAAACGATATTACAAATTTACCATAATTTTTCAAACAAAATCCAAGTAATTCAGTTTCTATTTAACGTTTGAGAAAGTAAGTAAGATATACAAATCAGACTCGTTTCAAGTTTTTAGAAGATGAAGCGTTTCTTAACTGTTGTTGCTTCTTTTATGTCCAAACTACAGTAAATTGGGTCATTAACCTTTGTTACACGTTGTTGTTTCAGCAACAAACAGTGTTAGCCGAAAATAAAACTGAGATTGAGATTAGCTCGTTACCTTGGATTTGTTAGGGAATGTAAATAGTCCCTCTGTTTGTCGGTCCCTTAACTATGTTTGACTAAGGAATTGAGCTGGTCGCCCGGAAAGGTTTACCATTGGATTTGGTTTATTTGGAAGTGGCATTGATTGACAAAAACTTGGCTTTTAAAGAAAAGCGCTTTTATTTGCCTTGGATCGTATCTCATTGAGTTCTGAGGCGAATTGACGCATAAAAGACGATTTTGGGTCGCACGAATATAATAATGGCGGCTAGAACCAACCACACTTAGTAAAGAAAAGGTCGACTTTAAAGGTCCTTCCAATGAGAGTATATTATTTGAAATGTAGTACTCTCACGTCATTGTTTAAAAGGCCGCTGAGTCAAAAATATAGTTATTTACCACAAAGGTCAAAAGAATTGATACGCTATCGACTAAACCGATTAATGCGATACCTGCAATCGATGCGTCCGCAACTAAAACTATGACTAAATAAAACTAAATAGAGCGGAAGCCCTCTCGCCGATAAATCCTAAAACCGGAAAAGGCAGACTATTAGCAGCTGGAAAATAGAAAAGAAATAGTGAATGCGTATGTTCACGGCAATGGACTTCATTTGACAGATTGTGTTTAAACTTTTAAAATAAATTCCGGCTTAAGTTTTATAAGAATTTGAAATGACTGTAAAAGGTGACCTTTAGAATAGTTACTCCTTGTAGGCTTATTCTAGTTATTCCATGACTGAGGTCAACCTCCATTCAAGAATTCAATCTGTGTTTGGTAATATTTTTATACCATTGTAGGTACCTAGAGGTGGCCATACTTGTAAGTAAACTTTGATTGTATAGGAAGTTTTGGTAGGCAGTTAATAGTGTTATCAATACTAATAGAAATTGTTTCTTAAATATTCCGTTACATTATCCATAGAAGCGCTAAATTCATTAATAGTATTATTTTATTGCCAGCTAAAAAGATATGCTAACAAATTCAAAAATAGCTATTACAAAATGCACTGTCTATCTGTCTGTCCGTTAGCATTTTTTTTATTACTACGGGAGCAACAAGCATTCGGGCCTCCTGATGTAAAGAGGTCACCGCCGTCTATAGACACCTGCAACACCCGGGGGGTGCTGGTGCGTTGCCGGCCTTGGTTGAAGAGCTCTTTTGACTCTCTTCTTGAAAGACACCATATCGTAGCGCTGTGGAAAAATGTCAGAGGGACGGACATTCCACATTTTGCACGTGCGCAGCAGAAAAGAACGCGAGAAGCGCACAGTGCTAGTCCGCCAGGAATGTATGAAATGTGGGTGAATCGTATTCTGACGGCGCGCGGTGCTATGGCGGTAACTGGTGGCTGGCACCAGATCTAACAATTCCTCGGAATACTCCCCGTTATACAGGCGGTAGAGCACGCATATTTAACTCTAGAACAAAAAAAAAATAACATAAAAATGTAATTATGTTTTATTTGTTTTGACCACCATTAATTTAATTTTATTATTGTATGCCATGTTCTAGCGCATCACGCGTCCACTCAAACGTTCTGTATAACCACCATGTATAACCGTTGATGTAAACAATAAACGATTATCTTATCTTATCTTATCTAGAACTACGAAATTAAATTTTCTGAACAGGCAACTTCAAAAGGCAAATTGAAATTGTTACGCGGTAAAGTCGCGGGTTTCTTATTAAAACTTAAAATATAGTCAGATTGTGTTTGATATTCGTTGTACTTAAAGGAAGCAGAAATCTAATATGTGCGACTGAACAGGAAGACTTGTAGATTCTTGTAAGAGTTCTTCAACTTTGTGCCGAGCTCACCTGAATAACTTACAAGGAATGAAAGACATCCTACTTTTGAAACTTGTTTGTATAAATCCAAGACAGAAGATTTCTCATGCATAACATATTGTTTTTCCTGCCATTTACCTTCCAACTGAGAATTTCTCGCAAAACTCCTATCATCAGTGGGAATTGTATCTGACAGGATTGTATGGTATGAATACCTATAAAAGTGTGAACATTTGTTTTGTGCCTTTTTATTTGTTACGCCTCTGCAATTTTACCAATTTGTATGAAATTTTGTGGACAGTTTTAGGTACTTACGAGCAAGTTTTTACTACGTAACCATAGGTATGTTCCTCAGTAAAAGTGTAACGACTGCGGACAATGAAGTATTTTTGAACGTACTTTAAACTAAACAATCTATTTGTAGCAAAAGGGCAATATAATAATACATTTTGTAAGTGCTTAGTCTGTCTGCAGAATAAATATATGCTCAGAATCTCAGATTCAATAAACCATGCCCTATTTCTTATTTTCTAAAGATCTAAGATTCAATATTATAATTTTGTTATACCTACTTGTAGACTCGGCAAGACAATATAGAGTACACTGTGGAATCTACCGCACCATTAGTCTCTGAACGCTCGCAGGAAATTTTCTTTTTTTATCTCGTGGAAAGGGATCTCTTGTGCCATGTACGTGTTTTTGTTGACCTTTTAATGGTTGAAGCGGACTTCTCTCAGTAAATAAATAAGGTCGTTCAAAAGCCGCAGTCGCCCGCAGTGGACGAGTTTCGGGAACAACGTGACAGCAAAATTGCGTATTCATTCCACCGTATTTCTCATTCAGGACTTCAACATTCTTGATGGAAATTCGCAAGTCATGGCTATTGCTTGTTCGACTTACTTGTACACCATATCTATGTCTTCGGAACACGTTTGGTTTACGATAACTGCTAATTAAATATGCGTCTAATCACCTTCTAATACGGCTCGACCGTGATTTGAATTCCAATTGCCTTCATAAATTCATAGTGTGTATAAATTCTCCATCACGTCCCAATTCGGTATGCGAGTCATTCGTATTGAATTGGATCGAAACAATATCTCGTCTGTTGTCTAGGAAGCAACAAATCTGCTGCCATTTGATTGCTATATCTAGTGATTGGAACCACAAATTTCGATTGGAACGATGTTGAGTAAATTCTTATGAATTTATTTGTACTACTCAATATTTCAATTGTATTATTTCGTATAGAATAGAATAGTTTATTTACCAGAATAATGTGGTTTATACAAATGTGTCCAACATATTCTACCATGCCTACATATAGATAGTTCTAAACAAGTTAAAAATTTTAATGTAATAACAAGCATTGGTGGTCAAAATTCACTTTGATTAGATACCTTCTCGACTGGTGTCTCTAAACCCTCATACGTAAGTAATGCCTCAAAATTACGACATCTTTTATTCAAAGGAGTTCTTGAACCGGTGGTAGGGTCAGTATTGTTTACATTGTAAATATGTGTAGTTATCCGGAAACTTGGCTCTCACCGTAACGGTGGATTCTCGGGAAGATTTATCCGCGAACCAAATAGCGTAAGGTCGGAGCAGCGAAGTGTTAAGCCGTAAAACTTTTGCGCAACAGTAACACGCGTCGAGGGCTACAAGTTTGTAAAATGCATGTGTGTGGAGTAATATATTGTCTATGCTTTACTTTACAAACTAAGACGCGTCTGAAGTTTACTGTTTCTGATGAGATAAGTTATGTTTACGAAGGGCTTTATTCCAGAACGTCTAGCTAGCATTTTCTCGTTTAAATGTGGTTCTTCTTTCAAAGGGATGCGGTTAATTTTATATCAAAGACGATTTTCAAAGGAAATAGCCGTGTTTTTGAGAGAGAAATGTCTTGAATCAATAAAGTTAATGACTTACACATTTCACAGGGCTTGGAAATTAAAGGTCAGATGGTGTTCTGCTCCGAGTCGGATTCTCTTCTCTTCGTGGGGTCACCATTCTTGGACGGACTGGAAGGATTGACAGGAAGAGGGCTGTTCATATCCGATATTCCTCTACATGATGCAACGAGAGATGTCATCCTAGTCGGTGAACAAGCAAGAGCACAGGCAAGTACAATACATTCTTTTAAAAAAGAATTCACATCAAGAAATGGAAAAGATATCACGACATTATTCTACTTAGCGAAAGAAAAGGTCTGTAACTCTGTATACTGAGACTTTCAGTCTCTTTGAATGTATTTTAAGTGCAATGGAAAATCTTGTTAAGCTTCAAAATCAGAGAAACATAAAGTTTAGTACCTATACTAGAGACAGTTACGTAGTGTTCATTCGCGATCGTTTTAACGGGTAAAGACATTCTCGGTCGTATTAACGATGCGAATGACTTTACCCGGTTCACCGAGTAAAGTTTTGTCCGGAAACTACATATTATTTGTTAAATGTAATGTAATGAATACTTACCCATAAATAAAATAAAATATACAATGATATAGGTAGGTGAAATAGTTTTGTTGGAATGCATTTCTGTTATGAAACATGTAATACAAACAATTCTGTATAGGGAAAAGCAAAAGACTATTAAGGTATCAGAGATAAAATTTTCTCTCGCGATATCTCTCGATTCACCTTTGAGAGGAATTTATTTTAAAAATACAATAATATAATTTATTGTTTTGTGAGAAATCCAGTTACAAATCGCAAAAGTTAAAAAATATGATTAAGGCGGTCTTAGCGCTTAAGTGTTTTGTTCTAGAAAACCTTTTAATAATTTAGCTCCATATCAACCAGAGTGAAGTAATAAGCAAAACATCTTCTTCACTGGAGCCTTGGCTGACTGGAGCTTATAAAGAGCATAACATATTTTTGTTGTTGTTTTTGTATAGTTCTTCTAACTAATTCAATTTTATAGGACGGACTTCGAAGAAGAATGGATAAACTGAAAAATTCTATAGAAGAAGCCAGCAAAGCAGTCGACAAGGAAAGGGAGAAGAACGTCAGTCTGCTACATCTGATATTCCCGCCGCATATTGCAAAGAGACTGTGGTTAGGTGAGTCAGTGTAGAGATTGGAATAACAATGGAAGGTTTTGATGCTACAAGATATAGGAGAAATGTAACTAATTCAATATTTGATGATTTTAACAATTTTAAAACTGTTTCTAAATGTTTCATATTAGTTCACGAACTCAATAATGCATTGTTAACAAAATAACGTTGGAACTAAAAAATGCTGAACAAATAATTAGCAATGAAAGAGAAGAATTGTAGCACACGTCCTTAAACATTGCACTATTAGATAGCATGGATGAGGGTAATTAACATACCTCAAAATTAGATGAATTTAACCCATCTTGCACACTGTGACTAGATTAATTGAGAAATTTACCGTGTAATGAAAGGAACAAAAAGGTAAAAATCCGGGTGGTTTGTTCGTCCTTGGTGTAATTGTATACAGTTTTGCACACGTAACATTCTTTACGTCAGAACTAGAAGCGGACTTTGGAAGTAAATTGTCGGATCCGATGAAAGCGGAGGGCAGGAAGACTAATGAAGACTGGCACTAACTAAAATACTCAGAGTAGGGGAAAGTAACTGAATTAAAATGAAAGCTTCCTCTCTAAGTACCTAGATATCCCGGAACAAACAAATTAGATAATAATATGAATGTTTTGTGTTTAGAAGACTGCGATCTAAGTGCCAGGCGATCATAGTTGGTAGCTCTAGGTTGCTGACTGGGATCGACCTTGGCACGGTGACGGCCGCAGTGTACGATGGTACTGTAATACCGTTTTGCCCTAGTGTGAAGGATCTCGGCTTACACATAGATCAGTATCTGAATTGGAACGTTCAAGTTTCTGAGGTCAGCCGAAAAGTCATTTTCACACTACGTTCACTGTATCGGCTGAAACACTTTTTACCTTTTAGAACTAAAGTATCGCTAATTCAGACGCTGGTCTTCCCCATACTGGATTACGCTGATGTGTGCTACTTGGATTTAACCGAAACTCTTCTCAACAAGCTTGATCGCCTCCTTAACAGTTGTATTCGTTTCATTTTCGGCCTCCGTAAATACGACCACATATCTCAATATCGTGCCCAGCTTAAATGGCTTACTATCCGACAACGAAGGAACTCACGCATTCTCTGTTTTCTGTACTCAATTCTCAATGGTCCTTTCGCTCCGTCCTATCTCAAAGACAACTTCTCCCGTCTCGGCTCATGCCATGACAAAGACCTTCGTTCCTCCCATAATCTCAGGCTTGCCGTGCCTCCTCACCGTACTGACTTCTTCTCGTACTCCTTCATGGTACATGCCGCTCGTCTGTGGAATGAACTCCCGGAAAGCATTAGGACGGCTCCCAACCAGTTCGTTTTTAAGAAGCGAGTACGCGAGCATTTACTCACTACGAAATAGGTCCCTCCTATGCCATTCTATGCATTGTCTGACATATTTCTGTTTTCTGTGTATATTTGTGTAGTATATAATATATATTTATATTATATTATAGTGTATTATATAGTATTAGTAATATATTATGTTGTGTAGTATTTATTTATATATCAAATATATATTACGGTATATTTATATTATTACTTTAATAGTTTTTGTTTAATTTCAAATGCCCTTTTAATATGTTATTGTCTTCGCACCTATCACAATCTATCAGCACGACCCAAAGGTTAACTGGTAGAGAATGCCTCCGGCATTAAGTTCGCCTCTTGTACAATACATGTGCAATAAAGTTTAAATAAATAAATAAAATCTTTAATACTATTACTAGTATTAATGATCGCAGTTAGAAGACTTAAAAAATGATTTTATGTGGTGTAAGTTTGGGTCGGTTTGCGTTTCCTAAAAAATAACACTTGTCGATATAAAACTCAGTTTTAATGTAAAAGTTGTTGTTGCTTATGGATTTTATTCGAAGTTGTGAGTGTAGATTCAAGTCAACAAACATCACAGTGTTTATAGACTACATCTATACACAGGCAATCACTCGCAAACTTTGTAATATGTTAATCAGATTAGGCGGTGCACACTCAGACGAGTACATATTGCTTACATTTAGCTTAACTTCACTGCTCACTATAATGTTGGCAATATCATGATATAGTTGAACGTTATTTAGCCGCATCATGAAATAGCCAATAATTAGTTGCCCTGAACCCTGTCGCTCTCTTCACTTGCTTCATTTGTGTCTCGTCACTTCCTTCGGTCGTTCCTCGCACCTATTCTTGAATGTTGAATGCATACCATACATTTTACATAGTTTTATATTCTTTCGGCTACCATGTCTGACGGCTATATTTATGAACTTCCGTTAGTACTTCGGCATGATGCATCGCATAAATAAAGCGCTATCAGCGCCTCTAATGATGGGTAATTTAACTATTTCACGCTATGATTTAATTAAATTTGGCCATATCATGAAATGGCCAAACGTTAATGTTCTATCGACAAACGATTTGTATTCATTGATCGGACCAAGGCTCTTCATGATATAGTTGGCCATTTCAATAAATGCCACCATTTCATAACCAATACGATCCTAGCTAGTAAAATAGAAAGCCCATATTGTGCCAGAGTTAGATTTACCTAGTTTAGTTAGAAGGAGTAATCCTCTGGCGTTGTTGTCGTCGTTTGTTGTTGAATCGTTAGTTTAGTTAAGACCAGAACGTGATTACGAGTAGATTCGAATCGTTCCTGGAATTCAAACGGTTCGAAACTAATACAATTGTCTCAGAGCGAATATCAACAGGTATATATGCCGCAACAACATGGATTTCTGAGTTTATTGGAATAGTTGCTCGCAAAGCCATAGTAATCCAGTTACCTTCGTCATTCCGGTCAAACCATGTGATCAGTTTGCAAATCTTTAGAATTTTAGCAATAAAACATTTGCACCACAAATGCGTACAAAACGCTATATATGAATTATGAAAATCTGTTGTTATTATAACCATCTTTATCACTTATCGGATTCGGCTCTCGTATTTTTTATGGTTTGAAATTGCAAACGCTTTTTATGATAATTTCTTAAAATGTTTCTGTATTTTTCATAACGACCGCTTCTTGAATTAAATTGTCTTCTAATAACATATTTTGTAAAGTTTAATATCGCCGGCTCAAATCATAGATATTCATTTAATTATTAATTATTTTGCCAAATACAATATAGGTTAGTGCAGAAACTTATTTTTCCTTAGTACTCTCATACTCTGCTCATCGATGCTGAGACACTAATAGATTTTCTAATATTATAATCATCTTATCTTAAATTTACTTACCAAGAGAGCAAAAAATTGAATCCAATGTATACTTCACTTTATAATGACAGGGGTGGTCTGAACTTTCATAATTCCATAAAGTTTATTACGTGAAACTCGGGTAGGGTGTGTTACACGCATAATCAAGTGAGTTCAGGTGAATTAATTACCCTCAAAGCTAATTATTTTAGCTCCAAAATTATCCACATCTTCTGTTATATCCTTTCATAATGTTATGTTGAACATGATGGCAGTAACAAATCCAAAGAAGTGGAATAGTTACCAAAATTCGAGTTTTGAAACCTTTTAGCACAAATACTTACTGAGAAAATTAACAAATCCAAAAATCTATAGGTAGTAGAAATGAAATGATGAAACACACAGTGATGTTGTTTTCTTTTGTGATTACTATCTATTCTAGGCATTCAAATCTTCTCGTTTTCAATTTCACAGTTAATAAATTCGGTTTCTCTGTAGAAACAAGACACGGGCTTAAGATCTAATAAAATTTCCCAGACTCAGTTACGAGTATTCCAGTTCCAACTCCGGTAGTAACAAATTTATTCCTGACTTATAAAAGGGCGCCGAGTAATTTGATTTGAGTAAACCTTTTGTTCCCAAATGCTGGGAGATAGGAAGTGGTAAAGCCGCGATGACGTAATTATTCTCGACAAATTAGAAAAGTGTTTTCATTGTGTGGCAATATTTAGACATGCATGACTTTAAATGATAAAAAAATATCCTTAAAATAAAATTGTAGTACAGTTTAGTTGGGTTTTAATTACAGTATATTCTGAAGTTATGTCAACAAATTTGGATAATTATAATTTGAAGACAACGATGACGCTTGTATTTGCGATATTTTTTTATTTCTTGACTAACAAGTAAGTGAACATTTTTGTTGCATAGGTGAAAAGATTGAAGCGAAAAGCCATGATGACGTCACGATGCTGTTCAGCGACATAGTAGGCTTCACGTCCATATGTGCTACTGCTACACCGATGATGGTGATAGCAATGCTCGAGGACCTATATAGCGTATTCGACATATTCTGCGAAGAGCTCGATGTTTACAAGGTAAGCCCTTATAAAGAGAAGTCATGAAAAAATTAAATTGGATTATGAACGTACTAGGAAAAGCTATGACTCACATTATATGAATACGACAAAATGAGGCCAAGGCTCTATGAATAAAGTGAGTAATGAATGTGAAGTAAAACGCGATGGAATGTTGATTAAACTTCCTTCGATATTAAATATGTAAATTATTATCAGTGTAGGAATTTCCTACCAGAGAGACTAGAAAGTTACATTTCATTAAAAATTATTTATCTACCTACCTTTTTGTCTAATATGACCAAAGTTGCGAATTTTAAATACGACTTTGAGGTAGGTATTGAAATCGAAAGATAGAATATTTGTAGCTGTTTATATGTAGACGACTTTCTATTCAGGTGGAGACGATAGGCGACGCATACTGCGTAGCCAGCGGGCTCCATCGCAAGATCGACACGCACGCTCCTCAGATCGCATGGATGGCTCTGCGCATGGTAGAGACTTGCGCACAACATTTAACACATGAAGGAAATCCCATTAAGGTACTTTTATATCTGTGAATAATCCGCATATTCTTTTCAGACCAGGTTTGGATGTGGGGTGTGATAAAGGAGGTCCAGAGTGCCATACACGCCTCAGAATAATAAACAAAATGTATGCAAAACCATAAACGCAGGATTCTGACTAGCCTATGGCGAAAACCGCTTGCCTGATCATATCAGTTAAATGTATAGAG
The DNA here is from genome assembly GCA_949699065.1 of Metalampra italica. Lineage (NCBI taxonomy): Eukaryota > Metazoa > Arthropoda > Insecta > Lepidoptera > Oecophoridae > Metalampra > Metalampra italica. The sequence goes on from OX452989.1 coordinate 5,863,145, forward strand.
CACTGTGTAAGGCTCCACCGAATCTCCTCAAACCGTACGCCGGGCAGCCACTATCAGATCTCGCCTAAATCATTCCCAGCCTAACATCCAAGGACTCAAAATGATCTCGAATGTATCGTATGGAGTGTTTTACAAGCAAAGAAAACCATTAACGAGCCATTACGACCGTCGCCGATTTGTACCGTCAGTGCTACACCTTGCGAATGCTGTTTCGTTTAAAAATGAACCTTTGCAACTATACCGTTCAAAAACTAAATCATTTTCATACAGATGCGCATAGGTCTCCACACGGGGACAGTTCTGGCTGGAGTAGTCGGCAAGACGATGCTGAAATACTGTTTGTTTGGACACAATGTCACTTTGGCCAACAAATTCGAGTCCGGCTCCGAACCTTTGAAGATCAACGTCAGTCCTACCACATACGAGTAAGTTTTTCGTAACAATTAGAAGAATGAGCTTTTTTGATGCCTACTTGAATATTAGGATCTCAGCTCTATTATTCTTCTGAGATAAGTAGCTATTGTAAGACCTAACTACTTAAACATTTGCAATGGCTTAGCGACCTGGCATTAGCGTGTTTTAAACCTTATTTTCATACCAATGAGTCATCAAATCATCGTAATCCAGGAATAATAATATCCGGGAATATATTAGTAGAATGTGCGTGTGTAGGTACAGATACAAATGAAAGTCGTAAGTGAAACTGGTCTCTCAATCTATTCAGTTGCGAAACTGCTACTGCACTTATGAATCTTGACTGTACTTTTGTAAAAGCTCTTGCAGTCACCGGGTGTTCGTCAATTTTCTGCATTGAAACGGACAATTCACTCGGAAATGTTTTAAGATGAATTTATAGTCCGAACGAAATCATTGTTTCCCAGAGATTCTGTGAAAATGTGTGCGCTTTTAACATTTTAATTTAAAAAGTTTCTTAACTGGTCGTCTTTTTTACGTGGGAGAGCGACGTAATCCGGTATAATCTTAATGGTCGAATTATTATTTCGTTTTTAAAAGTTTAGGGCAGAAAAGTTGAAGCTGTAGTATGCCCTGTAACTGTCTTTCTTTAGGGGTGTATTTTATGGGACATTCGAATCATAATAAGTAATAATAGGTTCCTTCCTATATATTAAATAGTGTCAATCAATCTAGTCCGTTTTTTACGTCGAAAACAGAATATTAATTCTGGAACTACTTTAACTTTTGATCGACTACGATCGATCAAAAAGTTACCGGTCTACTTTTGTTTTATAATCCCTCCTTTTTACTGACTAAATAAACTCATGGCAACCCAAAATCACTTTCAACGAATAAAGGGGCCGCTAAACTTGGGGGAGTAACAAAAGAACTTCGCTCGCAGGTGGCTAATAAAATTTCCGGGTTTCGAGATGGAGCCGCGCGACCACTCCTGCCTACCGAATTCCTTCCCTAAGGACATCCCTGGAACATGTTATTTTCTACACAACTACACGCATCCAGGGACGGACCCGGGAGCAACTCAGGTAAGATATAGTTTCGACTGGTCTTGTAATGTGGGTGAGAAAGGTCCTGACCTTGCTTCTTGACGCCTTTGAAGTTCATATAAACGTAATTTGTGGTAATTTGACACGTTTAACGTGAGCAAACTACAAGTTGGTTTCAAATGTTTAGAACTTCAAGAGCAGAAAAATATCTAGCTCAACATTTAAAACAAAACACTAGTCGTAGAGACGAAGATTTAACCGTTATTAGATTAAGAATTATCCCGTACGTTCGTTAAATATACAATAATTTCTTTTTAGTAAGTATCCGTCAAGAAAATCAGACAAATCATCATATCTACGGTTTGCATGAACAAAATTAAATGTACCAAAAGCCAAAAGCGGTAATGGAATAAACTTTCTCATATCCTTTGGACAGGACAAAGTTAATAGGTATCTGTTATTGCCTTGCTTAACGCTATTCGTGTCTCCTGCTCTACTCTATAGTAAGTGCCAGAGTAACTAGATGGAAAATGACCTGTTTGTTTAGCACTCCACTGTGGGTGGCCTGAGTGTTGAATATTCATTGGTAGCACTAATGACAATCCTTCAGGCCACAGAGTATTTAGGGGCGGGCACTCCAGGTTGCTGCTAGTTGCCAGAAGTGCATCCATTCACACATAAATTTCATGCTGACTAAATAGATGACTAAATATCAATTACAGTTACATGATTTTTTTTCTACTTATTTCTAATAAAGAGTATAGTGCTTCAAATGTTATAGATTCTTCTCTTTACAAAGGTGTTTGTTCAGTATAATAAAATGAAAAGCTCAAAAGCTCAGTCAACTGATTAGTTTGATGATGATTCAACGGATATGGAAACTGTTGATTGCATCCTGTAGTATGCAATATTGTCTTTATTAAAAAAAAAGCTGAAAACTTACAAACAATTTTGCAATAGCAGGAAATTTTAAATTAAACCCGAATTATTAAAAATAATTTTATTTTCAACTAAATTTAACTTTCATTTATCAGGTTAAACACATAGAAGATGCGTTGAAAGAATTTGGAATTGGACAAACAAAACCAGGTGATGCGGATAGCGAAGAACCCACTTAGTCGACAATGTAATAACACACTTAAAAAAATTGAATAAAATGTTTTAATATAAAGCAAAAACAGAAACAAAACATTTGTAAACGCTGTAAATATTTGTGTTAATTGCATTGTAAACTGTTGATTTAAAAACTTTGTTCATCAAAATGTTTGATGTAAAAATGTTTTCGCCAAGTTTAATATTCTTGGAACTTTAGAGCCATTTTCCTTTGTCAACGGTTATTTGAGTAAACTAAGTAAATGTTTTGCCCGTTGTGATTGTTGTCGAATTTACTCAATCTCATTGTACTAGATCTATCACAATATATGTACAGTCCGTCTCTAAATTAACATGCTCTGTTAGATAATATATGTAGATCAAGGCATTGTTGATACTGATAACAATGACACCTAATATCGGTTATGATCTCTATAATGTACCCTAGGTGTTAATGAAGTAGATAATATTAATATACCTATATTATGTCGGTATAATTAACTTTCGAATCATTCTAACATAAAAGTACCAAAGTGTAAATCAGTTAAATTTTCAACTATAAGTAGTTGTAATTTATAGTGATCTATGTGAAGCTTTACAACCTCGTTTATAAGACAATGTACATAAAGTTGAATCTGGGATAATTACGACTTACTTAGTTATAATGCAATTTGCCGTAGAGGTCATTTAGTATAGTTCGGGGGTATTTGTGAAATATGTGTGTAGACATAGAAAGGATGCCATGTGATGCAAAATATACACATGTTTATTTCTAGAATCAGCTCCTTAGAATCTTGGCATAAAACGAGAATTTCCTACTTGATCTGTTATCAAGATATCAATCACAAGATATTAGCCGTTACATCCGTCTTTAACTCCTATCAATTTTGACTCATGAACATGACGAAAAATAATCCTATATGCTCCAAAGTCTCTAATAGCTTTTTAAGATGAATCATTAAAACTGGAATTTTAAAAACATTATAGTAGCCTTTCTATAAAATGCGTATTTCAAAAATATCCCCTGCAGAATTGTATTCATTAGTAATTACATTTAAGAGTTAGGACAATGTTATGTCTGATGTTTTCTCGTTTTGAAAACATAAATGAGCATCTTCACGATATATCTCTGGCGTTTTTTTAGATATAATTGGTTGTAATATTTTGTCTAAGCATTTCGTATAAATTTGTCGATTTTATTTATTGGTATAACTGAATTGGAGGTAACTTAAAAAATATATTATTTATTTTTCTCTTTCCAATATCAATAATAATATATTCAAAATGTATGTTCTTCTACGTTTTTTTGCCTCACGTGCTAAACGGCAGTTAAAGTAAATCATAATAACAAACCGCTGTAAATGTTTATGTAATTCAGTCGCAAAACCGACGAAACCCATTAACAAGATCGCCATGTGCAATGTGAACTGGCACGCGAAGCAGCAATCAGGAACCATGAGCGATCCAATGCGTGCTCGCTTAACCAAAATGACAAAATTAATTCAACGCAGGCTGCTTTGGAAGCGGAACTAGAATGACCGAAAAGTGAACTTTTATGAACTTAGTAGAAACAATGAAATTATTGCGAAATTACTAGATAAATGGTTAGGCTTTGAAACAAATAATACTTTTTATTACATAAATATACATTTTCTATCAAACTTGTCTAACATTGGTTTTAATTTTAGTTTTTAATCACTTAAGTTCCTTTACGATCATTTCAACTAAAACACGTAATTGTAGTTCTTAAGTGCTTTGTTAATAATATTGTTTTCAGTTTGTTGGACTTATTAAATTTTGAATGAGTGGCTTCCATTAAGTTCTCGATGTAAAATTGGAAAATATTTACTTATTCAATACTCAAGTGAAAACTAAATAATTATGGTACTAACTTTTGGAAGTCAAGCATTTAAAACTTCTAAATACTACAATAATAAATTATTCACTGTATGAATTTAAGTAATAGTGTTTAAGCTTCTTTTTAGTGTAAGAAATCAATGATAATATACATATTTTTCAAAGAAAAGCGTACTTATGTTCTAAAGTAGTTAATGTGCTTACTGCGATATCTTGAATATTTGATAGATTAATATACTATACTTACCTAATTGATAATGACATTATCATTCTCATATCTAATTTTGAAAATTTCATGCCCTGTTTAGTACTGAGATGATGTCGGACAGACAACTTGTGAAGATATAAATACAACTAAAAGATAGTATAATATATTTGATGTATAATATATTTTTAAAAATACGTGTATTTTGTATAAAAGAATAATCGTTCTGTTTTTAGATATGTTATAACTTCAAAAATATAGATTCAAAATAATCGTTTTGTACTCTAAATAAAAGCCAACAGATAATTATTAATACATTTCGGCTCCCGAATTTGCCTCTGCCTCCGATAGAAAATTATATAAACTTTATATAATATTCAAGTTAGTCAATATTATACAAACATCAAAGGATCTGCTTGAAAATAAAGTCAAGAAGTTTAATTGAATCTAAAAATTCAACTTTTTATAAAAACATAACTTTGAAAAACTGGGAGATAATATCACTGTCTGGAGCAACAAGAAAGTATTGCGTACCTACTTACTAATCAGCTCGAGGTAGAGCTAGTAATTTTATATTAGAAACGAAAGTCAAATGGAAAAGAGAAGCAAAACAATACAATTTTGTACATTTACCTATTCATGTACTTTTTGTGTTTCTTCTATATATATTATTTTGGTATACAAGCAGCTTTTGATTGTACTGCTTGAGTCATTTATTATTTTACTAGGGTATTAAATGATTCAAGCAGCAGATTTCTTGGATTTTGAATTTGATTATTTTTTTGTTTTTCATTTGAAATTGAAGTTCTTCATTGTGTTTGTCGTATTTACATTATTACGAGTAACAATGTTTATATTTTGAATACCAGAAACAATAAAGCAATATCCCGCGCACACTGAAAAGCACTGGCAAATTCTGTGTTGCAAAAAATGTTCCCCAGTGTTATCATATAATATATGATTAACAACTGTAACTTTTCTCAGTTCTGTTATTTTTGGTGTTTTTTTACTCATCTGCAATTTTGTGCGTGATCATAATTCTATACTTACTCAAAGTTCTAAAAGCTGTTTCATTGTTGATAAAAAAAACATTCCAAATATAACTCTTTTAAATTTTGCAGTGTTGTGATTTAGTGTAGTATAGTAATTTATTAGTTATAAGTCGTATGTTATATGTATATTAGCATAGGCCTCGTTATGTTATGCTTTTAAGCGATTACGTCACATATCTCATATAATATAAATATAATAGTTATAATGCATTTTCATCTAGTCATAGATTTAAAATAACAGTTTCGCATTGCCTAGTCATAGCTTAAAATAGTTTTGCAAACTGTACACAGATGTTCACGAGTTATTTGCTAATGAGATTATGTAAGTGTACGCCGTCATGGATGCTATTTATTTAATTTATTATTATCAATGAAAATACAAAAATCCTCTTTTCTTGATTAAAATTCATGAGGACTAGTGGTAAAATAGTTAACCCTAAATCGACAGCAAGAGTAACTCTCTACAAACCGAAACCTGTAATAACGAGTATTTTGTTCGTCATTTTATAGAACAAAGAGGAAGGGATTCGTTGAAGTAATTAGGCTTAGGGATCTGGTCATACCTATAGGTAGTTAACCAAAGGGAAATAAATAGTACCTACATTGTGCATCAATGGTGGTAAGTAGGGCATTACTAACGAGAGTCTGCTGTTAGAAGCCCGACGCCAAAGGCGTTTGTTACTGTTCTTGATGCACACAATGTTTTTCATCACATTTGCGAGGAAATAATTACCTACATACGACACAAGGGACAAAAATAGTTATATTGTCAACTTTTTCAATGGAGCTTTCAGTACCTACTTCCACAGATAATGATAAAAAATTCGTTTAGAAACTCTAAAGGCGAAAGCACATACAGCCAGTTTTTATCGATTCGAAGACATAAAAAACAATGTTTGATTTAAAACCTCCATAATGTGGAATGTCATACCTACGGGTGAACGCCATTTTTAAAAACTAAACATTACTGCCATAGAGAAAACTACATTGTTATTAATCTCCCGCGGGAATAATTAAGGCATTCTGTATGCCTGCGTATTAAAAGACCCTTTAGCAAGTGTGATTAAAAATATCTTCCGCACCGTTTGATATTGTGAACTCAATACAGTCATTATTATTTTCGTGGAAAATAAAATATGCATCATTGTTTCATAGATGATAGATTCTATAGAAGGAGAAAAGTGCAGAAAAGAAAAAGTACTTAGGTACATAGTATTCCCGATCGCCGGTACATAGTTATTCTAAATAAACACATTTTTTTCAATTGTCTAGTTATTCCCAAGAGAATGTGTGTAATTTGATGTTACAGATATTGTTTCTGTCATCTGCTTTCATAATACGCTGGATTTGATATTTGATAATTATCGAAAGAAAACATTGAATACCTTTATTATTCTTAGTAGTTTTGACGTTACTGAAGAACAAGTTGTTATTGAATAACCTAAACGTAATCAAAATAAGTGAATGTTGTAAAGTAGACTAGCCATGACTTCTAAATAGCTTTGTAAATGTTAAAAAATGAAAGCTTTACTGAACGAGAGAATGTCATTGTAATGATTAAAAAGTGTTCAACCTTCAGTGTCGAAGTATATATATTAAAAATCAGTGGTTGTACACTTTTAAATCAATAAACATTTCATTATGAGACCGCAGAGCTCTTAAAATCAATTAATGTTTAAATGTACATACTCAATGTAAACCTCTTCATGTTACAATTACTTGAATTTAATAATAGATGTATTATTTTGGTTAATGTAAGCTATCAAAAAAATTATTCAATCTTTGTAAATCTATGTTAGAGATAACAGAATCATTGAAGTCATATGTATTATTTATTATAAAACATGTATTTACAAACCTAGAATTTCGTTGTTTTATATATCGCCTAAGACCACAGCGTTCCTTAGATGATTATATATACATACTTATCACGTAATATTATGATATTAACCATAAATGTAGCCACGAATCTTATAAATCTAATTAGAATGTATATTTCACTATGAATGTAAGCTATTTGTATTTCACGCTGTATCGATTTTTGTTTTAAATTCGTGCATAGTTTCTTGCCATAAAAGAAACTATCTGTGAATGCACTGTTAGTGAATCTATAAATAAAATGTTTCTTTCATAAAATAAGTCTTTTAATTTAAATTCTAAGACAAATTTAAAGCAGAGCAGCATCTAGCACCTCATTAAGAAGTGCAGAAACTACGAAAAAAAGTCTCAGTTCTATAAAGAAGAAATCTTTAACAAAGAAAGTAAAAAAGCAGATTTGGTACAATTATTATTCAAGTCTTATGCTCCACACTTTTTTAGATTAAAAAGCTGTAACGCGGCTTTTCAAATAGGTACCTATATAAATAGAGCACTGTACCTATACAATGACCATATCAGTGCGAATATTGCAGACTTTTGTGGCCTTTTCCTTCAGCGATGTACTATACCCTGATTTAGGTAGAGTTTTATCGCGCAAAAAATCACTGAAATTAACGATTGCGTGTATTCTACTACCAATTAATATCAATGGATTAAATTTGTTTTCTCGCAAGTTCAAAACACCCAACCCTACAGAGGAGCAGCGGCATCAACAAAGGCGCGTGACGAACGAAGTGATACAGACTCTCGCGGCGCGGACTTAGGGTGCATTTTGATTCAACACGAGTGCCGCTACATAACACTCGAAAGCTTTTACCAAGGTCGCATCCGAGGGGTGCAAAGTATTATGAACGTTAGCAGCGTTATAATTAGGTTTGAACTCGCATGTTAGCTATCAGAGAGTTAGCCTTCTGTACTTGTACCTATTCTGTCGTAGCGGTCAGAAAAGTATTTGTCTCTAAATAATGTGTATCATTAAGAGACAAAATTATAAATTAAATACACGTCTTAAAATTAAACAAGCTAAATGTTGTATGTATAGCATATACCTAAAATTAATTTATTTTATCTATTTTCGAATATAACAGTACGACGCGAGGAGGGCAGACTCTCAGTTGGTTAGAATAAATGTTTCCTTTACTCGGCAAGTAAAGGAAACATTTATTCTAGGTCCGTAATCCTTTACGCCTCCGTATACAGCTCCAGTTATTGCGACCCCTGATTGATTGATAGCTTATCAGGGATGTTACGTTGACACTACCTACACAACAAATTGGATGATTCGACTCTTAATCAACATGCTTTTTTATGTATTATGAGCATTTTTATTCTTAATGGTTTTGTTTTGAGGCAAACTTACTGGTCTTGTTCGAATCTAATAGAGGGTTCGATATAGTCATACCTTAGTTAATAAGATAGAAAGTCAGTTTGTCGTAGAGAAATTATCCTGACTATATTTTTGTACTATAATATTCTAACGTATTTATGTATTATGTACTAACATATTTATAACTTTATAAGTGAAGCGAGGTACGGATACTTACCTACATTTTATGGAAAATGTAGTAATAGATCTCATCACGATATCTTTTTAAACACCTTATTTACACTCGGAACCATAAACAAGGAACCACTTTGGTGAGCCAATTCCGGGCGTTTCGGCTGACTTTATGTCTCATAAAACCTGCCATTGCAACGCACTCAGATCGCACTACACTTTAAGGCAGCTTAGACACCTTGAATAACTACCGCATGGCGATGAGAAATGTTCTACTGTAAAATTGAAGAAGTAAATAGAGATCTATGATATTTTTGACGTAGGTAAGTAATATTCCAAATTTCTCTTCAATTAATAAAATTCAATACGTATTATCGTTTTTGGCATATGGTTTTGACTTGTATTTTTAACGGATAAATATTTCATATAAATAAGTTTAAGTACTAGAGAGAGAGTTAGTAATCACACTGTTTATCTATAAAAGATCTGGATGTGATATTCATTACATACTACAGTGGGCGAATTAACACAGAGTAGATATTAGTTCCTACGGAAGAATTAGGAAGATTGAGTCAGAAAAGTGGACGAATTCGTCCGGAACGTAAAAAAAATTAAGTTTCGCGGCTATGTGTGAATGACATTATTACTTGCACCATTGTCTATAATTATATAATAGGAATATATTTAATAATTCTTTCATGGTACTAAGGATATAAAGTTGTGTCTCTTGTACAGTCGACCGCACGTCAGTGGAAACACTTTGACCTTTAGCTGGCCTAGCCTATCAGGGAGTTTCAATACTGCGAGAGACCAGTTTATACTGGATTTGTATCCGTCGTGCGGGCGACCGTACCATTGATAAATGGTACTACTGACACAACGGTGTCTAACTAAACGAGACATCCTGATCAATTCATGCATTTTTAATATACGACAATTTGTTAAAAACGCTATCTATCTATCTTTCTTTTCTTTCTTTTTTTATTCTATTTTTAACCCCGACGCAAAAAGAGAGGTGTTATAAGGTTAACCTATGAATCTGTGTAGGTATTTATCTGTGGCTTCATAGCTCCCAAACGGCTGTATAATACCGATTTTAATAGGTACGTTTCATTTGTTCGAAAGCTGATATCGAAAGAAGTCAGATTATGTTACCTTACCACATAAATATTGCCGCTTAGATGGCGACCAATTTAAAAACATATTCAAAAGGACGTATCCAGTATAATGGAAAATTATACCCCCACTTTTCTCCCACACGAAGCCTTCTCATACCTTGTATGTACAAAATGTGTTTGCATTCTATCTGAACGCTTAATAACTCCTAAACGCCGTATAATACCGTAAATTCGACGCGAAAACCACTTAAATTTACGATGCCGAAGAACACGAGACGTTTATGGGGCATCGGATGAAATTTAACTTGACAGGATTATTGGTTGGAAGGGTTGATTGAATAAATTATGAGGCTGAAAGGTACCTAATGTTTAGAGGTGTCTTATAACTTTAGTTGGCACGCAGGTGTTGTAATGAAGAATATTGACGAAGAAAGAACGTAATTTTTTTCTTATTTTCTGGCGCTGACACGGCTATATATTTTCGAAAGTGGACAACTGGACTCTATATAAATCAAAACTTAAAGTAAAAAATTACATATCAAAAATTAGGTTTCCCTAATGTCAAATAAATATAGCGTTTGTTTTGTCTATAATTTAACTAGCCGAATACCTGTAGGTTTTGATCCTGATTTATTTTTGAAGCATAACTATGTCAAAAAGTTATTCAGGCGTAACATAGCAGCATTCTTGAGGAAGGTTATAGGCTAACAAAAACAAAAAAGTCACATGCAACGCGGCTGAAGCCGCGGCAAACAGCTAGTAGAATATAAAAGCGAGTGTCACTGGATTCTGCGTCGATCACCCCATTAGTATTCACGAGGCGTCGAATGAATTTTTTCCAAGAATCCGTCCTTCCTTCCTACTTAGAGTCTCTTGACTGTGGAGTTTTTTTTTCTGTTATTAATGCCAAGATGATAATACCTCGTGTATTTCCGTATAATATTATACTCCCACTCTACGCCTACGATGGCGGGTCTGTGGTTTGCTGCTCTACCTATAAATATTATAGAAGATTACTTAATATTGATTTACTACAATAATGTCCAATCTTAAAAATAGGCGAAGACAAGAAGAGGGTTATGTTACTGATTTTATAAGTTTATGTATGTACATACATATGTTTGTTTCACATGCAACTAATAATAACGCTCATAGGACCAGGTGTTCGAAATGTTTTTTTGTGTTGCAAAAATGTTTACATACCTACCTAAAGGTCACTCAAGGTCACCCAGAGGGCAATGGAGAGAGCTATGCTCTGAGTTTCCCTGCGAAATCGAATCAGAAATGAGGAGATCCGCAGGGGAACCAAGGTCACCGACATAGGTCAGAGAATTGCGAAGCTTAAGTGGCAGTGGGCTAGCCACATCGCTCTTAGAACTGACGGCCGTTGGGGCAGAAAGGTCCACGTATCGGAAGACGCAGTGTAGGCAGGCCTCCCACGAGGTGGACCGACGATCTGGTGAAGGTCGCGGGACCCAGCTGGATGAGGTTAGCGCAGGACCGGTCGTCGTAGAGATCCTTGAGGGAAGCCTTTGTCCAGCAGTGGACGTCTACAGGTCTATTTGTCCGCTAATGACGTTTAATTATTATCATGACATTTATTTTTAATTATGTAAATATTATCATCTGTGAAATAATTTTGTATCATATGTGTAATTCATTTAATATTGTAAAATTATTGCTTGTAATCTGACTATAGCTTGGTATGTTTGGTGTGTTTACTGTTAATATTAAGCTGTTATAATAAATGAATTGAATTGAAAAAAAAATTGATGATGATGACCTACCTAAATGATTCAGCGTGATTTCTGTGACTTATTTAAAGACATCGTAAACTAGAAGAACCTATATTATAATTAAACTGAGCAAATAAACAAACAAATAGAAACAACTAGCAGACAGACATCAAAAGCTAATAGTTGAGTTAAGTTTGAATAACTACTAAACGATCTGTCGATAACTCCTCATATCCGCACAAATCTTTCACATTTTAACCATTAATCATGTTTAAAATATGAAATGAACTGGTATATTTTTAAAATGTTGCAATGTATAAAGTTTACATTACTAGTCGTGATGGTAACCACATGTTTGTATTCGGCCTTATAATATTTAGTACGAATATAAATTTGGTTTAAATAGACTGGTATGGCTGGTAAATAAAGCTAGCTATGGTCGGCGACTTTGTCCGTTCATCGGACTTATATCTGTATTCCTGCTTCTTTTTTTATTGCTACGAGGGCAACAAGCAGGCGGACCTCCTGATGTTAAGAGGTCACCGCCGCCCATAGACACCTGCAACACCCGGGCGGTGCTGGTGCGGCGCCGGCCGCGGTTGATGGGCTCTTTTGACTCTCTTCTTGAAGGACTTCATATCGTAGCGCTGTGGAAAAGCGTCAGAGGGAAGGTCATTCCACATTTTGCACGCTGCTTCCTCTACCCAAGCGTTACTTGCTTAATAAATAATAATATGTAGTATGTTTATTAATTACTGTTACTATTTCAGAATGGAATAATTTGAAGTCCTCATACATAATGTTAGCCCAATGCCCGGGGGCGGGATAAAATATGTGAAATTAATTTACTCGGATGGTTAGAGGTTCGTTTCAAATTTACTCTTTCATCCTTAACCTTTTTGTTAAAAGGGAACCCGTTGAAATGTACTTACATGTAATTAATATTTTACTTTAACTAATATTATAGCAGGTTGTTAAATAGTTAAATTTCTATTATAGTGCGTTAACTGTCTATATGAATGAATAATTTGATTTATGAATAATTCCCACAAAAGGGAGCAAAAATAAAGAAAAAGTAAAAAATGTACAAGTAAAATACCTAAATAACAACACCAATAAACTTCAAAAATAGATATGTGAAGCCGTGTTCAGAAATTCTTGTAAAAACAACTAAAAACAACATATAATCGAATGAAACATAATGATATTCACAAAGCCAGGATATTTCGAGGCTTATCGCTCTCAATTTTACCGAAGAAATTTTGGATTTGAAATTATAATTTCGGAATTCTAATTTGTGTTGAAGATTACTCACCGTTGATCCTAATGCCTGGGTGACAAATGGGGTAATACAAACAAGGGACCGGCATTAAAATTTATCATTTCTTAAACAAATCGAATTGCGCATAATCTCGGCGCAGAATAGCTTCAAATTGCTTTTGTTTTAGGTTAAATGTTGGAAGGTACATTTATATCTATTTCCAGTGGTAGACTGTTCATAATTTTAATTGATAATCCACTTGGAATGCGTAAACCGAAAACCAGAGGACACTGTTGCTATTAGAGGGCACGAACCCTCGTGGGGCACTAATACCAGAAGATAGTGTAATTATTTATGGTGCTGATGACAAATAACTTCAATCGACGAGTAATAGGTAAATAATGCCAAAACAGTGATACAGCCACAGATCTAGTGGATACAGCATCGTCATTGGTGCCGATTCGAGTGTTCGCGCTTTAACAAAATTTTGGTCTCTTCTTTGAAAAGGACTGCATGAATTTAAAAACTGTCAAATTAGTTTAGTTCTGTCAGACATAAGAAACTGTACGGGATATCTATTGCAATTTAAAACATAAAATTCCCCGTATCAGACAGGACTAAACTAGTTTGACAGTTCTAAAATTCTGGTCATTCTTTTCTTATTTTTATAATAAAAAAGAGCACAGGAGACTAAAATTTAGATAAAGCATGCCCATCGACACGAATGACTATACTATAATTATTATTAAGTGTGGTTTGATTGTCTATTCGCATTCCTAATAAATCTTGAGTCTTCAGAGTTTAAACATTTGCCATTTATTTGATATTTCTTCGTTTCTTTATAACTTTCCAACTCTTCGTGAAAGGCTTATCGAGTTTTATTCTTGTTATTATAATATTTCATTGTTTTGATGTTTGTTCCAGCCATTAGAAATGAACAAAAACAAAGGCAAACAAGTCTATTATAAGCAGTCCTATATTGGACGGTTGGAGCTTTATCAGGCTTAAGGTATTGCGAAGATTTATCTTTCTTACCTACGTCAGCACTTGAGACACCGTCATAATGAGCTTAATATTGCGGTTTTATTAAAAAAAAGAACTCTGTTCTTTAAGAAAGTCGTAGGTAATGACAAATTGTAATATAGCTTCTGTATAGGCTAAATATTATTAGGTATTATGTTAAATCTAAATATTGACATTGGGTCTGCGTGATTAACTTTATTGTATTTATTTGTTCCCAGCAGTAGCAGGACGATTCATCATATCAGCCCATCGACGCCCTCTGCTGAACTAAGGCCTTCCTCAATAAACGCCACCACATCCAGTAGCTTCCGGCCACATTCTTTAGGTCGTCCGTCCACCTTTCGGCAGGGCGTCTCAGCTTTAGGTCGTCGGTCCACATTTCCGCAAGGCATCTCACGATGCGCGTACTCACCCGCGGTCTTCACTCCAGAACTCGTCTACCCAACCGCCTGCTCAAAGCTGTTATGATAGCACAGTCAAATAGTCAAATTTTAAATGCAAAATTTTGTAGTTCCTGCTAATCTTTTATCTTTCTTACATTATAATAACTATTTATGTTTAGAAGGCAGTAAGTATGTGTTCCAAAGTCCATCTCTGAAGATTCAAATTAAAAGGCGAACCCTTTAGAAACACCTGTCCATCTGTCCAGCCTGTGAACTTAACTTAATCTTTTGAATCAGAAAACAGATTCCCACTGTGTTGCCTTTCACACAGAGAACCCAATTTAACTAAAAGGTTTGTTGCCAAAGCAGAATGTTGCCAAATATGATACGGATCAGTAAAATTCCAAGAGAAAGTTGTAGCTAAAGTTTTCAAAATACAACCACAGAGACTTGCCATATGCTCATATGGAATTACTTTCTTTCTAATCCCTTGATTATGCCAGTGTATAACATGATGATAAGTTTGAGCTTATTTTTCGAATTTTGCTTCCCTGGTCTTGTCTCATTGTTATAATTATAGTACAAGAATTATAGAGTTTATGTCAAGTTCTTTTAATCGTATTTATAGGTATACAGGGTGGTACAGATAGAACGACTCCCTTTCCCGAAAGAGTCATTATTATATTATTTAGTTAAGAGAAATGGTTTTCTTAGGTTTAGAATTTTTGATGTAAGTAATACAATTGTTTTTTCATTAAAATCACTAGAAAATGTGTAACGAATACGAAACTTCCTTCACTTCTCTAAATAATAGTCGTTCGGAAGAAAACAGTAGCTAAGAAAAAAAAGTTTACGTTTCAAAGTATAAATCTTTATTATTTTGCCGCTTCTAATGGAAGATATTGCAATTGTACATTAAGTAGGTAACCACAGAGCCTTTTCATTTTTCCATGGCACAGTCGGATGACAGCCTCCGAAGAAAATCAATAGGGAGATATTTTGGGAGCGGCATTGGAAGGGGTTCTGCATTCCGCTTAAATTCGGGTTGTTTTGTGTTAAGGGACCTTCTATAAACCACGTGGCCCCTTTCTTAAGGGGTTCGTTAAAATGCTACTAAATACATGGCTTATGCCTTTTAGAAGCAAGTATAAAACTATATTGCATTTGTCCTATGTTTCTATAGTACTTAAGCTACGCCAGAGAGTCAGAGGCAGTCAGAGCCTTTCTACTGACACGACACACAAGCACACAGGCCTAGTATCAGTAGTCCGATGATCGGACACATATGGCTACTGCGCTCTCGTGGACTCCTAGCGTCTTCTAGTCAAGATAACACAGTAGGAGTCATATTGTGTCTCTTTGGGTACCCGCCAGTTACCGTAAGTATGTTTATAATTAAATCTGTTTTGTAAGTTTGTGATATGTCAGTGAATAAATATCTATATCTATCTACGTGGAAAATGGGAGGGATGGGCGGGGTAAAAAGTGGGGTCACATAGTTTCTGTATGCTCCCTAATGTCTATTTATTGTTCAATATTTGTGCCATTCGAGGCGTTAAGGCGAAGGGAACGCTTTCAACAGTGTAAACACTAACTTTGATACTTAACGCTTTGTGTTTGCTTATGTCTATGGGATGTTATACTATCTTTGCTATTATGTTAATCCAGTACTAATTGATAAGCATTAACTAGTTTGTTTACTTCTTACTTTTTTCTTTTTATTTCTCTTGGTTTCCGGTTTGTTCGTCTGCTAGCCAAGAATCTTGTGGGTTTTCAACCACTTCCCGATATCCGATCATGCTCAAATTTGCACCCACTTTTGGTTTAGAAGTTAATAGTAATTTATGGTACATCTACTATGACAGCCACCACAAAATGGCGGATCACCTTTATGTTTAAAACCTTCTCGACATGGATAACATTTAAGCTTGTTTTGATTTATTTTATAAGTTATACAGATAACTCACACCGTTCACACTTTGTACTGTATTTCATTAATTTATAGAAACTTACACTGAGCACATACATATTAGGTATTGCAATGAAATCGGTCCCCGCAAATGTAAATTTATATAAGCTTAGCACTATATATATAGGTATAAGTTTAATTTAACCATTTTTAATTAATGGATTACCTTTGGTGTGAGAGGTTTTATTCCCTGGACTAAAGGCTTCGCACCCTTGATGTCCCAACAATATCATAATTATAGGTATTATATTTACAAAGATCGCAGAAAATCTAACCGCTAAAGTTTGTGTTATACGACGTTCATCATCATCAACAGCCTATTAACATGTCCCCACTGCTGGGGCTCAGGCCTACCCTCTCAACGAGGGTGTTCGGGCTACAGTGCACCACGCTAGCCCAGTACGGGTTGCTGGACTTCACATGCGCCTAAGAATTTCTTCTTCGGCGTATGCAGGTTTCCTCACGATGTTTTTCCTTCACCGTTTGAGAGCAGTCAGTAAAATGTACTTAAGTTTCGAAAATATACGACGCTATTTTATCAAAATGTTGACAATATAATTCGTTGCCTCGAGACATATTGATCTGCCTTACGTAAATAAGTGTTTAAATATTTATTCGATAGTCTGTGTAAATATATTTATGCCAGTACTTACACGTACATGGTCGTAACCGGCTTTATTACATCCCGCGTGACGCGCTTATCCGACGAGCGTAAGATTTCACCAAGGAAAATGCTTTACGCAGGCCCGGTAGCAGATGTTTAGGGACCCTGTCATATTATTTTTTAGTCACCTGTACATTAATTTTATTAATATACTAGCCGACGCCCCACGACTTCATCCGCATGATAAAGTATACTATCTAAATGTTATTCAAATTTTTTAACCCGTTCTAATCATGCCAGTTTCTTAGTTTTAAAGTTTGTCAATAGATGGCGTTAGGTGTATTTTACATCCCGCTATCATTTGGTTCTTCGAATGATATATAAGATATGCGTGCAAATTATCCACCAGTTTTACCTCTTTATTATTAGTATAGATATAGATTGCAAATGTCATAACATTCTTCTGAATTCGTCACGGTAATTGTAGAGTTTTTTTATTGTACACATTTCTTATTCATTTTAATAAATTCGTTTTTATTTAATTGTCTAATTTGGTCACTTTTTCAGGTAAGTTCTTAGTCATTACAGGTGATCCCATTGCTGGGCAAAGGCCCTCATCCAGGTAAGTTTTGGGACCCTTAGGGCTTCTTACACCAGTTGCTGATATTGTTACAGATAGAAAACGGACAGATAACGTAATCTATCGGATAACACTGTCGGATAATATTTTCCGTTTTCACCACTCAAGTCTCTGTTAAAATAACGGGCAGCTAAACTGTCAGCGATTTACCGGGGAGTCGGAACATTCCGTTCATTCAGTTCATTCTTCAGTTCAGTTCATTTGTTGCGTTTCTATTTATGCATTTTTGGGAATCGACGAGTATCATATTTCTAAATTAATATCTTAAATTTTAGTTTAAAAATATATTCATAAATACCCATAAATTATATATTTATGTATAAAATACGGAAAGTACATTATTGAGTCCGTTTTTATGTAATTATTCTTGAGAATGAAATAAAAAAATACCTACGTTTATTGCGTATAACGAAGCGAAGCAGACTTCTATTCATATGGTCTGTGGTTCATCGAATATTGTTTTTGTTTTATTTACATAAAAAATTACAGTGAGGAATAACGAAGCTTTTTTACGGATTTTAGTGGTTCTCTGTCTATAAATTACGTGTACAAGTATTTGAAGTGGTTTATAAAAATACTGGGGGCATTCGCAGACAGGATGGCTTATTATGACGGTATTGGTGTCCATAACCGAAGTCAGTCAAGTTTCGGAATTCAACGCATCTGTTTGCCTGGTTGGTGGAGGAAAGTTCTCATATACCCTCCCCTTTTCGTGCTGATGGTCTAGTGGTGGATGGTCAGGGGCATGTGGCATTCGCATTTAGACAAAGTGATTGGAAGAATGGAAAAAGACGGTGAGAAAATAAATTTCGCATCATGCGATTGTTTCACTCTCAAAAGTAACAATATGATAATTCAGTAGGACGGCGGGTACAAACTGTCATAGGTATTTAATTTCAGTTTCTACAGAGCTTCAAGCTTGCCAGGAGTACTAGGTTCTGTCGATGGCACCCATGTAATCATGTTTTTTGTATTCACAATTCATTTTGAATGCAAATGTATGACATGTAATTATTAAATTTACCATGTTTTTGTTTTTGTAGATGTGCAATTTTTATTTAAATATCATGGGCGGTAGTCAAGTCTATTGATCAACACATGATAGTAAAGTGTGGAGACAACCTGTTGAAAGGCGTCATTGAGATGCTGTATAAAGAGAACCAAAGAAGATCCGAGTCTGGTGCCAGTGAAATATTCTACATGGGATGGGTATCATTGCAATAAAGAAAAATAACAAAACACATTTAAAAACATTTTCATTTATATTAATGTATATACTTATTCTATTTCACATTTTCCCTGTGGAACTACTGCTTGGCACAGCATTATAATCATCTTCGTCCTCGGAAAACGATGGCTGTAATGAAATAATAGTGTATATTAATAGTGTATAGAAAATAAATTAAATAAATTAAATAAATTAAAAATAAATAAAATAAAATAGTAGGTAATATAATAGGATTAGGTACCTATTAGAGGACTGGGTGTGGTGGTGTTCATTGGGGAAGGGCTATGTCCAACAGTCAACAGTTAAAGGGCTGGCATGATGAAGTATTGGAGTGGGAAGATTGTATTAAAGAGAACCAAAGTCTTTGACATAGCTCAAAAAGTAAGTATGTTGAAATGGCTGGTCATATTTGTCAGAGAATCGATAACCGCTGATAGGTGAGCCCTACTACTGGGCAAGTGTAGTGTGGGACGCCCCCCGGTTTGATAGAGCGACGATCTGCATAAGGCGACTGGCAGCAGTGACTGTAACATGTAAATAAAATATTAGTATGGTACGATCATTTTATCAATTTAACCAGTTAATATGGCCGCACTGTTGGTGCACAGGCCCACCATTAGACAAGGGTGTAGGGCTCATAGTCCCCCAAGCAGACCCAGAGTGGGTTGGTGGACCATATGCATGTTTCCTCATTAAGTTTTCCTTCACATCAAAGCCAAATACAGATAGGTACTAACTTTGGCCCTATCTTTAGGGAATCTGGCGAAAAGTGGTCTCAGGTTTTGCTATGCTTCGGACACTCGATATGATTCTAGATGCTGACGCTGTGCCTACACCACTCAGATCTCCGGCTAAAGTCAGAAACGATCCTTCGCATAATAGCGCAATGTTTGGTAACAGTAATCTATTCATTGGAGATATTGCAGCGTTACTGAAACAATGAAGTAACAATGTAACTTTAAAAAATCTCTAGTGTGGGCCCATTACTTGATCAAAGTATATGTGATTGGTACTTACATATTGGTACAGTATTGGTTGTTATTATGCCATCTTCTTTGTAAGAAAGCAGATAATTAACTGCTTTTTTGTTATCCTATATCTATCCCTAAACGCCCCATCACTATATTTTGTAAAATTATCTTCTCTACCCCTGACTGCGGGACGTGTCCGTGGGCGCGATAAACGGTCATGAAATTCTTCGAATTTGTCTTCTAAATAGTCAAATAAGTCAATTTTTAAAAGAAACAGCGATAAATCCATAAATAAAATAAAATTTACACAAAACTGAAGTATTACCGCGTTAAATTCGAAAAAAAAACAATACATATCCGACAGATAAAGAAATAACAGCCCCTTGATCTGGCTGTAAGTTTATAAGGCGGTTTACCGGACAGATAAGGCAATCAGATACCTGTGAAAAAGAAAATACACGGATATCTGGTAGATAACCTTCATATAGGGTATCTGGGACTTTATCAGCAACTGGTGTAAGAAGCCCTAAGTCTAATTAATTTAATGCCCTCTTTCTAAGAAAGAATAGGTTCTGCCAGCGTAAAAGTAGGGCAAAGTCTCAACGAAGATCCATTACAACGCCCCGCCTTGTGGGTCCATATTAGGTCGTCAGATTTGAGCGTCTGAGGGTTTCATTTTCACAATGATGGTCCATTAGTTTGTTCTATATTGACTAACAGAAGACTTTGTACGGTCGACCGCACGTCAGTGGAAACAAAACCAGTATAAACTAGTCTCTCATGGTATTACAACTCCCTAATATGCTAGACCAGCTCAAGGTCAATGTGTTTCCACTGACGTGCGGTCGACTGTACAAGTTGTTCTGGTCTGGATGTTATTATTAATACTCTGTGATCCTGTCTAACTCCTGTAATTAGTCCTAATTTGGAATTAGACAGTATTATAGCTACGATTTTTATTTATTAATATTATATAAAATCTTTATAATTATATTTATGCGAGTATTTAACGGGTTCAGTGGCGTGCCTTGGGGGAGGTCTATGTCCAGCAGTGGACTAGTACAGGCTGATGATGATGATGAAAATCTTTGTATAAATACCTTCTATCGTTACTCGATAATTTATAATTGCGTGCGAGACTATGGGCTGCTGGGGACCAGAGGCGTCAGCCTTCATAAAAGAGATTGGCCGCCGACTTCGTGAGAGGGGGCACGACGCCCGCGCCGGGTCGTACCTGGCACAGAGGCTGTCCATCGCCATTCAGCGCGGCAACGCCATATGTGTGATGGGCTCCTTTGTGCCAGGTGCGACAAGCGGAGGCCTGGTAGTCTAAGTTTAATCATCATTTTTATTTTATTTTTAAATTTTTGTTGTTTTATATTAACTAATTAAGTATTATTAAAGATTACCATTTCAATAGGTTCTATATTATGTTTGTGCACCCATTATGTAAAAATAAATTAAAAGGATTTCATATTTATACTTATAATCTGTACTTGTTAATGTAGAAATAGTCTGTTTATCAATTAAAGTTACATCAAAAAGCTAGCAGCGGCAATTGAATTATGATCGGACATTGCTTTTTATTAAATTGTTAATATAGATGTGCATCCAGCACTTTAAAAATAATTGAATTTTTGACAACTTAATTTATCAATTTAAAAATATTTTATTTTAACGATCAGTGTAACATTTAATTTTAAGATTATTGATATGCTATTGACCACTCATTAACTGTTTATTTTATTACGGGTTTCTGTATTGACAGTTTTGCCCCTAAGTCCTCCCCTGCCTTCGAGACTATTTACTACGATATTTTCTATACAATCCTACCCCAGTATGGAGTTAGGAGCGACAGTTTCCGACGATTTGTCAATCTGTCAAGTATTCAATTTGCGGATGTGGTGATGTTTTCGTCGACATACCTAACTACATTTATTTCGGGAACTAGGACATTCTACTTTATGTGAGACTAGCTGTTGCCCGCGGATTTACCAGCGTTAAATTTTGACCGCCCACTGCTTGATATGTACGTCTAAGAATTACACTTTGTATGTTATTCTAATTTAATATTTGTTATATATTTAGTATTTAGTAAATTGGTGTGTTATTGAAAATAAATTAAAGAATAATTATTATATACCAACTGTAAAGTTTCATCAAAATCTGTTTCGTAGTGTTTGAGTGCAAGAGTAACAAACATCCTTACAAACTTTCGCGTTTAAAATACTAGTAGGATTAGAAATTATGATACCTATCTACTTACTTACAAGAATCATAATATACCTTGGTAAGACATCTGGCTGCAAAAGGGAATTCTGTGCGACCCGGGATGAGATCTACCTTTTAGGATAGTCTGATGCTATATCTACCATTTTTTTATTTTGCAAAAGAGAGCTATTAGGACGGTCTCGTAGTCCACTGCTGGACATGGGCCTCCACCTAACCGCGCCACTGAACCCGATCTTCGGTTCTCCGCATCCAGTCACTGTCACCCGCCTCTTGCAGATCTACGCTCCATCTAGCCGGGTGCCTAGTAAAGGTTGTGGTCTACTATACCTAGCTGCGATCATGAATACTATTCATGATCTCAGATACCTAGTGCTTTATGTTTATTCACACGAATGGAAGCTCGAATATTACTTACTTACTTTTGCGGAACACAATAAGTTTATTGGAAAATGAATTAATTTCTTGAATACATGGAGACATTTTTTCTGAATATAATTTTGAGGGGTGTTTTACAAAAACAAGAAAACTGAATTTGAAAATCAACTGCCATACTTATAAAACGGTTTCGGTTCTTACTTACTTACTGATTAAATATAATTCGTGTGCGTGTATATTATAGGTAGACGTAAACAAACATCCCGATACGGAGTGTTGGCTTAACGAATATATCTCATCAACTAATAGCATTTACATGTACGAACGCGAACAATTTCCATCGTAGTCATGTAAGTAAGTATACTTATACTTCAAATTCTACCATGCGATGCTACTGGCTGTGTTTTCAGTCAAGTTTCCCTAGGTATTATATTGTCCCATGTAAGAATGAAACCAAAAAGAGCAAGATACGTTACTTAATTACAGAAAATGGTCCTACAAAACGAAGTACCAAGTGCTCAATCCAGCACGGAACAAAGATTGATTGAAGCGCCGAACATCGGGTTCAGTGACGCGCTTTGGGGGTGGCCTATGTCCAGCAGTGGACTAGTGCAGGCCGATAATGATGATACTGTATGTGTACTCGTAATACAGGTGATAATACAAACGGGTTTTCAACTGTAGTATGTGTGTATGTTATCGCGCAGCCTAGTTTTAGGGTAATTCAATTAAAGAATGTATCGAATCTTTCTCCCTTGGTTTCATCTAATGTCTTTTGATAATGTATAACCAATGTTTACTCTGGCTCAGCATAACCTACCCGGGTTTTATATTTTAAGTAAATCGTTGGTTTAAAAAGACATGAAAGAAATGCAAACATTTATTTCTAAAAGCATATATACATAATCTAACCTAACAATAAAATAAATGCTATACGATGCTGTTAACAGCTAGCATATACGTAACATAGGCATCCACTAATGGGTAACAGGAGAATCACCAACGGGATATACAATAATAGAGGCCTAAACAATCAGGCTTCCAGGAATGGTAGTGATTAAATCTGAATAATGATCGCTCGTTAGGCCTCCAACATAATACAATTAGATACATATACGATTAGTTTAATAATTCTATACACTATATAATAAATACACTGCTCGACGCAGGATCTTTCCTATTTTAATCATCATCATCAGCCTGCACTAGTCCACAGCTGGACATAGGCCATTGATTAATTGGTAGACTGTGTCATTGGGCAAAGCGAAGTCGGTCGTTAAGTTCGTTTATTTTGAATAAATTGTCATATAAAAAAGAAACATACATACAGCGAATTTCGCATAAACTTATTTTATATTTCTATAATATAATAATTTACTTGACCGTATACATTTTATATGTATCCGTTCGATCACATTACGAATACAAACATCAAATATTTACCTATTTACCGGGAAGCCGGATAACATGTGGAAAAACATACGTTCGTCCGTCCGCTCTGTCATCGTAGAATTGGCGATGTTAAATTGATGGTTGGCTATTTTTAGAATGGATCACGTTTGTTCCTTACTAATAATATAAAAGTGAGTTAGTCTGTGTCATCGAAAAGACTTGGTAGTGGCAAATTTTTCCTTTGGAAAATCTCTTCCCGCGGTAAACTTTGTTTTGTTTTTCTTGTCAGAATATCAAAATTCTTCTTCAGCGTTTTCTGGTTTCAATAAAATAGGAAGTAAGGTAGGTATTTAAATTGGACTTCATATTATTTAACAGACAAACTATTTACCTAACTGTTATTAAAATGTCCTATTATTAAAATGTCGTGAACTCTTTTCTGTTTCACGAAAGAAAGAAATCAGCCGAGCCTCACCTGTTTCCTTCACCCATAAACCTATTTTACACACAATCGAACGCCTTTGTGAGACCTTTATGGTTTCTATCAATCGCCCTTTTCAGTGGCAAACACTTACTCGCCGGGAATTTACAAAGAAAGTCAAAGTAACTGGAAAATGCTTCGACAGAATGTGTATTTTCAACATTTAGAATACCTATATTAAAAAAGTAATATGATTTCGGAGTAAAACATACGTGAAATAGTTAAACCGTCATTGCAGAAAATTCTTTAATAATACATCTTTTAGGTAACCGTCTTAAGGAAAGTTATTTATATTTAAAGTTTCTGGAACATGCTCATAACCATGAGCTGAGCTCAGTCAGTGAGGGTTTCCTTTTATGTATAGACCTAGCCGACAGGACTAGCTTCTGCCGTACCGTTATTCAGGGTTTAAAAGCAGTCATGTTATATTTTCTTTGCCTTTGTACTTTCCGGCTTAAGTGCTGCCTGCATTCAAAATGTATGTAAATAGATCAGATAGGTTATAGTAGTTATTTCAGGAAAAAATTCATTTAAACATTAGTTAGTAGTAGATAGCAGTACATTACATTAATTGTTAAAATACATTTGGCCCACAAGGAGGACCGACGATCTGGTGAAGGTCGCGGGACCCGGCTGGATGAGGTTAGCGCAGGACCGGTCGTCGTGGAGATCCTTGGGGGAGGCCTTTGTCCAGCAGTGGACGTCTACAGGCTGATATGATGATGATTACATTTGGAACCGATTTATATACTAGTAGTTCCGTGAGAACAGTAGA
Source organism: Metalampra italica (assembly GCA_949699065.1). Taxonomy (NCBI): domain Eukaryota; kingdom Metazoa; phylum Arthropoda; class Insecta; order Lepidoptera; family Oecophoridae; genus Metalampra; species Metalampra italica. The sequence goes on from OX452989.1 coordinate 5,888,375, forward strand.
CCTCGCCTGCCCATATAAACCAAACCTAAAAGAAACGAACAAAAGTCAACTTTGTAGTTGGAGACAGAAAGAGTACCTACTAAAGTGACAAAAATTAGCACTTTAAAGCTTAATATTTCGCAAACGGAACCCCGAATCGAAAAATGTTTTTTACACACCCGCGATATTTTTGAAAGACCCATCCAACGATACCCCACACCATGGATATCACGCGGAAAAAAATAATTTTCCATTTTACGTATGCAGTTCTATGAACATAATTTATTTTTTCAACTTTCATAAGTCGATCCACTATTACTCAAAAACTAATAGAACCTACTTAGCCGTAATAGTTTTCCTTGTAACTACGTTATATATGCTACTGCCATGAATTTTTTCACATTTCCAGAAGCAACCGTTTAGCTGGCAGGGGGGGGGGACACGTGACTCTAACAAAAATTACCGCTTTAAAGCTTAATATTTCGCCAACGGATCCCTAAATCGAAAAAATGGTATTCACACACCAGCAATATTTTTGAAAGACCTATCCAACGATATCCCACACTATGGGATTCACAGGAAAAAAAAAATCACTCCCACTTTGCGAGTATGGTAGCTACTCTAAAAAAATGTTTTTCAAAATTTTATTCTACTCATTTTGTAGGTTTAATTAATTTATACCTATGCCAAATTTTCGTCAAAATCGGTTGAAAAATGCGACCTGTAGAGAATTACAGACAGAAAGACAGAAAGACAGAAGGACAGACGGACATTAGCATTTTTGGTCAATCTCGAAACTTAGACGCTTCGCTCGCTTCGCTCGCTCGGTCAATAAATGTGATGATTTATCCCTCAGAGTGTTAAAACGGGTATTGCGACCAAAAAAAAAAGGTCAAATACTAGACTTATGTGAAGTCTAGATAGAGTTCGTTTTTCAAAAACCAAAATCTGACAGCCACATTCTAATGAATATGTACGTACTTATTTACTCATCATATCAGTCTTTCAACGTACACTGTTGGACATAGGCCTTCCCTAAACCTCTCCTCGATACCAACACCCATGTTAAAAACCCTTCATAAACTACGGAAAAGAAGAAATAGTCACTTACGTGATCGCGTTCTCATTTGTATACAGGGTGGTAAAATACACTATGGGTGCGACACTGAATAACTTTGCTAATTTGACTCCGTATACAAATTGCACGGTTAGACGGGTCATTTTCCTCGGAAAAGGGTCAATACGGTCGGTCTTTTGTGGTTAGGACACTCTGTATGTTGAAAGGTACAGAAACATTTTTCCTCTTGTGCGTATCTACAAAGGTTTTATCAAAACAATGTTAATTCTGTTCTTTTTTCGTACACTTGTGCTATATTGAAAACGTAATTTTTACGAAAATTAATTACTGTCTCTATTCTTTACCTATATTTCTATTCTATTTCTGCATATTTCTATTCTATTTCTATACGAAATGTAGAAAAGACTTATAGGTATGTACAATATCTATCCCTAAATTTTTAGCTTAATATTGAAATAGTGAAACTTTATTAGATCTATCTGTTACTTGAAGCAAGACCTCAGTAACATCGATCAAAGTTTCAATTCCCGCTCGCTCGTAATGTAACTTTATCAACAACTGATATAAACTTTGATATTATGTAATATACACATTTCAGAATCAAATTACTTGTAATTAAATCATTTAGAGTGTCCATGGCGCAGTGGGGAAGACACGGCCAGTCGCGACGAGAGGTCTGCGTTCGATCCGCGGCCGAGCCAAGTTGATGTTCTCGAATCTCACTGCTATCGAACGCTGAAGGAAAACATCCTGAGGAAATGCAGATTTAGTATTTTCCAGATTTTCTATTTGTATGCATATCTACGCTACGCAAAAAAAATGAGTTGACTTAAAATAATAAATTACAACCTATCTTTGATAAATATTTCCGTTTCGCATAAAATGCAGTTTTAAGTTAACTATTAGAATAACCTTGGTATTTGAATGTATGGCAAAATCCTCGCGCGGCCGCCGGCGTATCCGAAGCGCCCTGTATGCGCACGATTGATGATTCTGGCCGAAGCGGAAAACCAGTCTTGATGGAGATAAATGACACCCTCGTGTACCATTTAACACATCTATCTAACGAAATATATGTGCTGATGGTTAGCTATGCTTTTGCGTACCGCGCTGCGTCGTAAAAATTGTGAACTGGGCTTCTATCTAAGGATTTTTTACAGCCCATGGGGTTTTTCAAGAGGAGCGCAGTAAGAGAATAGTTTGAAAGTTGGTACACAAATTTTTTGAGTCATACAAGGATTTTCACCACGTCTGGTAATACCAGCTTCCTTTAGTATGATACAAGTGAGCTAAGTTGGTCATTACACTCGAGGCTGGAATGAACAGCACGAGGCGAAGTCGAGTGCGTAATGAAGCCGAGCTGACCAATGTTTCATACGACATTTTTCAACAAACTTCACGAGGAAAATAAAATGTCATAAACTTATTTACCATTGATTTTGATGGCAATAGGCTATCAATAAACACTAGTGCGGTAATGTACAGTAAAAATCACACGTGTTTTTTAAGCTACTCTATAAACGGTATGTAAAAGCGGTGCAATAATAATAATAATAATAAAGCATTTATTTTCAGGTAAAAACCCATTTTACAAATAAGAATAACACAATAAATACATACAACCACAGCACGATTATCAAATGTCAAAAATAAAATTAAAATAATAAAATAAAATTAAACTAAAGTTACCACATTATTGACCGAGCGAGCGAAGCGTCTAAGTTTCGAGATTGGCCAAAAATGCTAATGTCCGTCTGTCCTTCTGTCTTTCTGTCTGTAATACTCTACAGGTCGCATTTTTCAACCGATTTTGACGAAAATTTGGCATGGGTATAAATTAATTAAGCCGACAAAATGAGTAGAATAAAATCTTGAAAAACATTTTTTTTTAGAGTACGTACCATACTCGCAAAGTGGGAGTGAACTTTTTTTTCTTGTGAATCCCATAGTGTGGGGTATCGTTGGAAAGGTCTTTTAAAAATATTGCGGGTGTGTGAAAACCATTTTTTGATTTAGGGATCCGTTTGCGAAATATTAAGCTTTAAAGCGGTAATTTTTGTTATGGTCACGTGTCCCCCCCCCTGCCTGCTAAACGGTTGCTTCTGGATATGTGAAAAAATTCATGGCAGTAGCATATATAACGTAGTTACTAGGAAAACTATTACGGCTAAGTAGGTTCTAATAGTTTTTGAGTAATAGTCGATTAACTTAAGAAAGTCGAAAAATTAAATTATGTTCATAGAACAGCATATGAAAAATGGGAATTTTTTTTTTCCGCCTGAATTCCATGGTGTGGGATATCGTTGGACAGGTCTTTCAAAAATATCGCGGGTGTGTGGAAAACATTTTTCGATTCAGGGATCCGTTTGCGAAATATTAAGCTTTAAAGCTTGCTCTAATTGCAAAATTGACTTTTGTTCGTTTCTTTTAGGTTTGCTTTATAAAGGCTGGCGAGGTCTACTGTTCTCACGGAACTACTAGTATAATACTATTTCAGTTTACCATTCTAATGTAAATTCTAATCTAAATAAGAGCCAATTTTCGAGCAAGTCTGTTGAAAATAACTTTAATAGGTTAATCAAGCTGAAAAATATGAGTGTAAACATAGCGATTCGTTAATAAAATATGGGTATGTTTTAACGGAACAAATTTACCAAACATCCAATGATTAATTCAATTTTAGCACAATGTAATAGGGGAAGTTTGACAAAATTAAATTGATCCCGAAATTAATTTAGCAAAATAAATTTCCATTTCGACGTTCATAATAGGATCGTATTCCGTTTGCAAATATTTGGATAATCACGATTTGTTTTCAGCTTTACGCGTAAGCGTGTTCAAATATTTGTAGGGCAGTCGTATTTTTATTGCAAATGTCGATTATGTGCTATGTCCAAGTCTGAAATTGGTTTTGACGTCGCGATATTTATTATCCAAGAAAATATTATCTAACTCTTGCATGAATTGTACAAAAGGCGACTAAATGCCAGCTGACCTTTTAGCAGACCATTTTAGTGCAGGAGCCGCACTAACCTACTCGTATTTGACTTCGGACTGTCCGTCATCGGTCATCGTCATCGGACTTCCAGACCTTCCAAATATTGACAGGCCACGGGTTTTTCAGGGCAAAACTTCGGGACATAAGACTGAGCGAGACGGGAACATGTTACCGCAGACAAGCCGAAGAGTATAGAGACCACGTGCTCTGGGAATGCGGACTGTACGAGGAAGAACGCCGCAAGTTGCTGGACTCATTGCATAGAGCGTAAGCGGAACCGAAGTAAATGTTATGTGACATCACGCCCAGAAGGGGAAATCGTGGAAACAATTGAAGATAACACTACAAGTAGCGGAATCGGCCCAGATAACCAAGGTTCCAGCAAGGTTGGAAGGCCCAATGGAGTTTCTATGTCAGTCATCGGTCAACTTAAGTGTACCTGGATAATCTTAAGTTCTCATTAACATTACCCATACGTATCATTTAACTATAAGTGAAGCTATAGATTTCTTCGCTTTAAACGATCATAACAGACCTGTGTTTATTTTAGTGAAACATTCAAAATCCACTTTCGGTCAAATTAGGGGTACGCCCTCAGAAGTCGATTCGACCACTGGCAAAATTTGCATTCCATGGCGGGTAGGGATGATTTTACGTATTTAAATTTCGTTGTCCAGAGCTAAAAGCGACCTTTTTTTAAAATCCGAAATTAACTTTATTTAAATTCCATCAACGCCAGTCAACCAGAATTAACTGAAGATAGATTTATTAAATCACTCTTGCGTTTTTATCGTCTGCTGCTAAAAGATATAGGTATGTGTGGGGTGATGGAAATCCGATTACATCCGATATCAGTTTACTTAGGACGAAACGACCTAAAAATATTATATCACATTATGTCACCACATCTGGGCTTGTATTTTTTTTGTCCCATCTTAGTAAATATATCTTTCGTAATAAATATAAAATAATAAAAAATTTAGAACGATTATATCGTATCGTCTAAAAAGCAATTTGCCTATTAATAGTCAAAATGCCTAAAATCAATGTCTACTGTTTAGCATTAGCATAGCGAACATAAACTTGCATGTCTTTTGCATTATCCTCCTGAGTCCTGGGAGAAGTGAACGAATTTTTATTTATTTATTTTTATGTTTTAGTTTTTATTTTTTATTTTTATTCCTCAACAGAAGTGAACGCTGAGTCAACGTCAAAAAATTCTATTACTTTATGATTAATATTTTTTTAATGTTTTAGTTATGTTTTATTTTTAATGTTTATGTGCTCAAACGAGGACGTGGGGTCTCAGGAGGTTATAGGTCATACGTTGAACAAGTATCGTCCTATTCAGTTAAACAAACACGCCCTCAAAAACTACTCTGAGTGTCAACAAATAGGTAGATAGGCGCTAATGCGTTATTCTATTGTTTCTGAATGCTTTGTGTTCTCGAGGCGAGGTCATCTCACATTATGGGGCGTGTTTTGGGTCGTTTTTGCATTGACTGTTAATACCACAGAGCACAGAACGCACAGCACAATTCCAAACTCTTTGGTTAATACATTGAACCGTTCTGCACTCAGATTCAAATAAGCATTTTTTTGATGTTGTACAACTTAGGCAAGACTAAAAATAAAAACTAAAACATAAAAATAAATAAATAAAAATTCGTTCACTTCTCCCAGGACTCAGGAGGATAATGCAAAACACATGCAAGTTCATGTTCGCTATGCTAATGATAAACATGATATAGTGTAGCACAGAACGTTGCCTAAAACAGGTAGGTTACTCATAACGGAAATAGACACAATAAACATTTACATGCCAACTGCAGGGCGTGGTGGCTAGTGCGTGGTGGAAATTAATTCAATATCGTGAGTGGATAATGATATGGTTGCGATAATTCAGACTCTAATGGTGATTGCCTTAATTGTGCTTTTAATCTGTTGACGTGCTTCCGCCTATTCAAAATGCGTGTAAGGGAAAAATTACGAATTAGCTAACTCTATTTGTGTTTGTCTGCGGCAAAGAAATCTAACCGCACTCACGAACAAAAATAACTGGCCGGGGGCCTTTATCATACATTCAAGATCTTTTTGAGCCTTTTGATTTCCATCAGGCAATGATTTGGGGGAGATCCGATGTTTTAGTGTATTTCGATAGATACCTATCCCATATAGCCATTGTGAAGTTAATGATAGATGTTATCTAGTCCACAGTTTGGACAATGTTTCATGATTGATGTCGTTTATGAACGGTAAATTACAGTATATGTATTTAATATTTAATAGTATGTCTTTTCACATCACCCCCGGCCAATACCAAACGTAGCCAAGGGTCATACATAATAATATTACACCCGCTACGTCGTCGTAGCACCTGGCAACGTTTGTTCCTGATTTCTCTTTTATACTTAATCGAGAATGTCGTTTATTATTGAATTATGTAAACATAATACTATTTAGTATACAATTTATTACAAACATTTGGTTTTCATATCGGAATCGAATTAGATATACACCTAAATGCATATAACTGTCAATGCATCTCACTTGCTTGCAATCTAACCTTTAATATCTTTATGTTGTGACGTCACATTATCATAATATTATTGTAGGCATTACTGTACCATTAGTATACTGTGTCAACAACCACCATCAATGATTGTCGGAATGGCTGTTAAAAATAAAATAACAACTTATATGTAAAGGTTTACACCTTATATACAGGTTCCAATTTTTTGTGGTACTAAAATGAGAATAGTAGACAATCTATAATGTGAAGGTAGTTACTATTGCCCCAAAGGTAAAACCGCTAGCAAAAGTTAACCCATCATAAAACCCACAAAAATAACTCAGACGTTATATGGTTCAACACGAGAGAAAAAAAACAACACACGGCTAGAAATGTTTAAGTTATAATACTGGTTATTTAAAAGTACACAAGCACTAACTAGGAAAATAGTAATCTTTTTGTTAACTGAAACGGACTTCACGTAGCAACATTATTAAACAAGTTGTTACATAATTAGTTTCGCCAGTTTTCTAACTGCACCAACTGCAGAATAACAGGCCCGGGCGAGCGATACTGTTACATAATTAAGGCCTGTGTTATGTGTAGTCAAAGACTTTATAGCATACAGACAAGTCACCGTGGCTTTAACAGTATAATACCAAGTTATGGTGGGTGAAAAAAGGAAGGTAACAGATAGCACAGAATAGATAATAAGAAATAGTAGGTGTCATTATTGCAGAGGCGCGAAAAGTAGGCTTTTCCTGACGAGGTGATACAGCAGACCTAGCCCTGGCAAGACCCGACATAAAATACGAGTCAGGGAATCCCTGTTTCCGCTGAGGAATTTATAGTGCTTTTCTCAAACAATGCGAGGGAATCACTCCGACTTTTTAAAAAATACAAAATTAAAACATAAATAATTTAAAAAGAAAATATTCAAAAATCCAACTGACCAGAATGAAAAGCGATCCTTTCATAGCATGTTTGGGATAATTGTATTTTTATGTTCTCGAGGTCTTGAACCATATACTTTATGATAAAATTAGGTAAAAATCGAAAAATCAAAGAATATGATAATGTTACCTAAACAATTCTTTGACAAACGCCGTACATTCGTTCTTTAATTTTCTCTTTCCACATTTGTTAAAACATTAAGTTTATTAAATTATTCGTGGAGCAATTAACAAACTGGCACGAGCTCTCGGAAAAATGCCCTTTGAGGCGATTAGAAATTTAATTGAAAATCTGATTAATGCACCATTGCTTTTGGTTCAATTTACGATACGCAATATCGTTTAATTATCACGTTTAATTATGGGCCTCTGTGGTCTGCTAAATTTGATTTATTAATTTGGTATGAAATAGGAAAGTTAGTGTCTGTAGGCATTTATATTCTCCCATGAAATGTCATAGGTGAAAAATATTTGAATTCAAGTTGTATGGGAACAGTCAGTTATATGAACAGTTATATGGTAATAACAATAATATATAATTTTTAATTAATTTAGTGGTTTTGAAGGTGACAACTCAAAAACTCTCATTTTATAAGTAGAGTATAGTGAGACTCAGTGGCGCGCCTTGGGGGAGGCCTATGTCCAGCAGTGGACTGGTACAGGCTGATGATGATGATAGTGAAACTGTTAACGTGTTGTTATTGTGAGTGATGGTTTTGATTCTCCAGATAAATCATACCCAAAAACATTTAAATACAATCTTAACTGTAGATTATTTAAAAAAGAGGCTACTGATGAACTACTGATAGTTATAATATAAATACACTTTGTTTATGTACGCCAAAATCTTATTTGACACTGCATATAGGTCTTTGACTAATCTGAAAGTGATAAATCGAATTCGTCCCGATAAAAGCAAGTAAGGAGAGACGTAAAATATTCCGTATTAAATAAAGTAAAGATGAGTTCGCCACTTCAAAAAGAAATATTGCTATAGAACTCGCCTGTATAAAATTTCACGCCACTCCAAGCATGTTATAAGGGAAAATGTATTTCTCGTTACAAGATTTTTCATTAAAAGTTTTTATGAACGGTTAAAGGAAATTGATTCTTTTTTGTCATCACATCACCGTCCAAGAAAAGATTAGTCATTTAAATGAAAAGGAGGATTTTATTGTTAGATGAATAGGAATTTCTAAAGTTCGGAAAGTCAAAAGTTACATTTTGAATTCTCCAATTATTTTGATTCATTCAATTTAACTTTAATTTATAAATCGACCGGGTTTTTTAAGTCTGTGTGACTTATAGGTATCTATTTCATGTTGTATCTCTTTTCTAAGGACAGTAACGAAATTAGATTTAATTTTAAAATTTCAATGTAAAATTATTAGCCTAAAACAAAGTGTTCAAACAGTCTTCATTTAAAACTCCAAACACATTTACATGAGACAATATCAGATTCAAAATCATACCCTCATCAACTGTAAATCGTCGAAATTCACAACTAAATCGATCTGCGAAAGTTTTAGAGGCCCACTGACTGTTAAAATGAGGACTTGTAAATTGCTAACGAATCCCTTGCTCTTTGTGTAGAGAGACCATGAATTCATGACAATCTGGATATTAAGGCCCGATTGACAACAATCATATTCTAAGTTAATCATACTGCATACCATTTTAGAATAAGTTCTTTCTCTCCATTCTGAAACATATTAAACCAATTAAATTAATAAAAAGGTAACAATTAAATTATTACCCAGAATAGTTTAAGTTTTTCAATATATTTACAGATTTCATTAAATAATTTTGAACCCAGTGCAATTTAGACTAAATTCACTTTAGACGAAGTTATAATCGGACGTAATTTTGGGCTGTAGTAATTATGACCCATTTTACAAAACGACTTCATTGGTTGGAAGAATTTCAATTTGGACGTAAAGACACTTAGGGCTTACCGTGCAGACGATGTTCTACTATTAACCGGATGTATCCATTAGTCGCCTCACATGGCACAAGGAAAGCTGGAAGTGGTTCTGTTCTAGTACCAACCGGCTAGTACCAATTTTATATATTGAAGTCAGATCACGCAACAGAAAGTACAATCGTTAAGGACAAAATCTTGACCTAGACGCGACACTCTTTTACACCTAACCTACGCGTATGTACGACGTTCACTGGGTTTTCCATCTTTAGTAGCATAATTTCCACTGTTTCAAAACGTCTACTGTATCAAAATGACTTCATACAAACTCCCATACAACTTTAGATTTTTTTTTCATATTATTAAGTTGAATTACAAGGTAGGATTTACTCCTGTGTAATTAGAGAAGATTGAAACAGTGTAGGTACGTTCTAATACAGCTGATATTTTAAAGGGGACATTTTAATACAGTGGACATTCTGGTACAGTGGACATTCTGGTACAGTGGACAATTTGGTACAGTGGACAATTTGGTACAGTGGACAATTTGGTACAGTGGACAATTTGGTATAGTGGATAATTTAGTACAGTAGGCAAATTTGGTACAGCGGACAATTTGGTACAGTGGACAATTTAGTACAGTGCACAATTTAGTACAGTGGACAATTTGGTACAGTGGACAATTTGGTACAGTGAACAATTTGGTACAGCGGACAATTCGGTACAGTGGACAATTTGGTACAGCGGACAATTTGGTACAGCGGACAATTTGGTACAGCGGACAATTTGGTACAGCGGACAATTTGGTACAGCGGACAATTTGGTACAGTGGACAATTTGGTACAGTGGACCTTAGGCGACTAAATGTGCTCACCCTAAGCGCGTCGTACACAACCACAACTTCTGCCTCGAACATTGTTCTAAACTTAATTTTCCCGTAACAGCAGCGTATGTTTTGCTAATGGGCTTTGCAAAGTACGTATCTATTTGGTGAGGTGTTCCACCCGCAGGCGGGGAACTTGCCCACGCTGTATCCTATTTGGTCGATCTAATTATCCACTGTTGGGCTGTCGAGTGTGCCGTATGCCAGGAAGAGGGAAACAAAATAACATTTTATTTACAAACACGTACTTTAATGTATGCGTATATTTCTACCTGTTAATTGCTTTTATTGTTTTGTTATTACAAAATCCAAAACAGTGCGTAATAGACATACATAAGCATACTTTACACCAGGTACAGTCGACCGCACGTCAGTGGTAACACTTTGACCTTGAGCTGGCCTAGCCTATTGGAGTGTTTTAATAGTAGGAGAGACCAGTTTATACTGGCTTTGTTTCCACTGACGTGCGGTCGACCGCACCTTTAGCATAATAGATAATTACTACACGTTTAATAAAATTCAAGTCCAATTTGCGCTTGGTTAGTAACGAGGACAGTATGCGGTGATTTTTCTCGCTTTACAAATCCGTTAACCAATCCGGCTTGGCGTTAGTACGATAGTAGTATGTTTCTGATGCGTATTTTCAGCCATTAAACTTGATTTTAAAAGATGTGTTGCGGAAGTTTGTTGCGCCGCTTCTTCTTCCCAGCTCTATATAACACCTTGGAGGCGGTGGTAGATAAAAAATTGACGTTGTATAAATGTACCCAGTGTACTTACATGCAATAAAATACTTTTGAATTTTTTGAATTTTGAATTTTACGAATGTTAATATTTTTGTTTAGAACTATTGTATTGTCGTATGTCGTTATGAAGCTATTTATGAAACTACACTTATTGAGACATTAAAACACTCAACAACTGTACTCTACGTCTCGGTTCACAAACTTTTATAAATAATATAACACATAATTTTTTAGATAATACTTTATTGCACGCACACAGACAAACATTACAAATTAATATTACAAAAAAACATTACAAAATATTTATTTATTTATTAGCGAAATTTTGGTGAGAACAGTGGTGTAATTTTGTGTTTTTGTGCAGTGTTTCTCGCTTTATCAACACTGACCAAATCGTGGTTAAAATCTTATTATGTTAGAGATATAAATTCACTTTTCACACTACTATTCTTTTATTTAGTGATAATTTTTGCTTCGGTAGGTTCATTCATTACCGTTATAAATTATCGTTTACATCACTTTTACGCATTACTGTCGCCTAAGTGCATGTTAAGTATTATACCGCGACTGCAGTTTAATAAAGTTGAGCACACATCTGTTTCTGAAATTAAAAATAATGCTGCTCACTATTTTTCCTGCACTTGCAGTATGCAGTGCATGTGCATTAAGGAAGACAGGTGGGGACAACAAAAGGGAACTGGGGCGGAAAAATGAACACGGAGTTTCCAACTCCTGCTTGCGCATAGCGAGAGAAGACTTTTAAAATGATAAATGAGGTATTGGCGACAAAGGTGTGTGTCCCAATCGACAAAATTGGAAGCCGTGTAAGGGCTTATTCCTTGTGAAAACCAAGTTAGGTAACCAGTCATCATATCAGCCTGTAGACGTCCACTGCTGGACAAAGGCCTCCCCCGGGGATCTCCACGACGACCAGTAGTCGAGGTGTTACGGTCAGCGAGCCTGCCCGCGGCCGACTGAGCGGCGCGCGTGTGCGAGCGAGACGGCGCAGAGAGAGATGGCGCGCACGCGAGGTTTTGGGAACCGCGAACCTGCCAGCGGCCAACTGAGCGGCGTGCGTGTGCGAGCGAGAGGACGCAGAAAGGAAACGGCGCACAAGCCACGCCCCATCGAGTGCGGCTCCGAACGCCTAGTAGTTAAGAACTTGTAAATAGTAGTTAAGTAGGAACATTGGGAAAATAAATATGGTCAATGGTCGTCTTTGAACAAGCAATCTTAGTTTCATTTGATCGAACAAGAACAATATACAGTCCACAAGATCTATCCACAACACGAGGAGAAAAATAATTACCAATATTTCCAGTACTTTCTCGCGAAATCATCCGCGTTATAAAGTACCCTATATTTATTTCATTAGTTAAAAAACCGTTACTCTCATACAAATTTTTACTCCCGTTCCCTTCCCTTGAAATGTGGAAAGTCAATAGGTGGCACTGCGTGTATTTTACACCGCGCTATCATTTGTTTCTTCCCACCCACTAGTTTTTATTTTACCTCTATGATTACTATAGACTAGTAGTTCCGTGAGAACAGTAGACCTCGTCAGCCCATAAAAACCAAACCTAAAAGAAACCAACAAAAGTCAACTTTGTAGTTGGAGACAGAAAAAGTACCTACTAAAGTGACAAAAATTAGCACTTTAAAGCTTAATATTTCGCAAACGGATCCCTGAATCGAAAAATGTTTTTCACACACCCGCGATATTTTTGAAAGACCCATCCAACGATACCCCACACCATGGATATCACGCGGAAAAAAATAATTTTCCATTTTACGTATGCAGTTCTATGAACATAATTTATTTTTTCAACTTTCATAATTCGATCCACTATTACTCAAAAACTAATAGAACCTACTTAGCCATAATAGTTTTCCTTGTAACTACGTTATATATGCTTTATAATTTTTTCACATTTCCAGAAGCAACCGTTTAGCTGGCAGGGGCTGACACGTGACTCTAACAAAATTACCGCTTTAAAGCTTAATATTTCGCCAACGGATCCCTAAATCGAAACAATGGTATTCACACACCAGCAACATTTTTGAAAGACCTATCCAACGATATCCCACACTATGGGATTCACAAGAAAAAAAAAGTTCACTCCCACTTTGCGAGTATGGTAGGTACTCTAAAAAAATGTTTTTCAAAATTTTATTCTACTCATTTTGTAGGTTTAATTAATTTATACCTATGCCAAATTTTCGTCAAAATCGGTTGAAAAATGCGACCTGTAGAGAATTACAGACAGAAAGACAGAAGGACAGACGGACATTAGCATTTTTGGTCAATCTCGAAACTTAGACGCTTCGCTCGCTCGGTCAATAATATAACGTATGCCTCGCGCTGCCTCCCACCTGTCAAGGAACAAGGGGTAATTTGTTGACCGGTGGAGGCAGCGCCACGATGAACGATTTGTACCATCAGTCAGTACCATTGATGGTACAATTGACACTGTCTTATATATAAAATAATTATAATTCCTGCTCGATTACACTTACTGCAAGGAACAAGCGGTAAGAATGCGACGCTTGAGAATTCAAAAGTATGACGTTACAAATTGATAATTAAACAAACGACAAAAATATATTAAAAACGTTCGGTACCCAAATCCAAACTAAACCAATAATAAGAATTTTAATAAATCTTTTTTTTTCAATTCAACTTAAATTTAAATTATCTAAGATATTTGTAATATTAATACGATAATTATAATATTTATAATACTACGAGCTAACTAGCTAACGAATACAAATAAAATACGTTTTATCAAATTACTTACATTTTATTAAATAAAATAAAACTCACGTCAGAATAGAATATTCTAATCTCGGTGCTGTCTTATCGGTCGGTAGTGCATTCGACTTCTTTGACAGGCTGATGAAAAGCAATTGTCTCTGGCTTAGTGCTCAGTATGTAGTAGACACGACAGTGCATTGTTCTCCAATCAAACGACCTGATGGGGAGCGAAGCGCAATCGGTCGGACGCATAGAGTTAGTATACTAGCTATAGAGCGCGCGCATCGCTCATTGCCCATTGTGCCAAGTGTAAGCAGGTGTTCTATGGACGCTTCTATATAGATTTTTTTTAGATCGTTCTTTTCCGTAAATCGTGTTTACAGCTTGGCACTGCACATTTCACCATGATTACTACAAATCTAAATAAATACCGGCGAGAGCAACAATCAGCGCTACTGACGTGTTGTGTCTAGTAGCGTCGCCCCGAACATTTCGAGACTGTTCAGACCCGTGCTTACAGTTCAGACTTGCTAACGCGCGCTCTATGTATACTAACAACTCTCTGGTCGGACGTCACAGATGACGTCATTACGTGCGAATCAAATTCTCATTCCGTATGATCACGTCGGTTGTCGTTCAGTTGACGGTTTTGCAGTCACTTTTGGAAAATTGGCGCTGAGGTAACAGTTTGTGAAAATGACAGAAAGTTGTTTGTTGTTTAGATTAGGGTGTTGGTAGTTTTGTTCGCGCTAGACCATTTGTACCATCAATGGTACAACTGGCACTGTTTTGTCTAACTAGTACCATTGATGTTACAATTGGCTCTGTATCCTTCCGTCTTACTGGTACTGTTACGTCAGATGTTACTTTTATTTTCCTGTCTAGATTTGTGCTTCATATGTGTAATTGTCAAGGATAGGAGAATTCACAAAACATACACTTAATACCTAGACCTCGAAGGTGGGTAGGCTACCTCTGACCTTCGAGCCAACAAATATAAACATAGCAAGCCATAAAGCTGCACGCGATTTCCGTCTATATGGTCGTCAGTCACTTTCATTAGCGACTGTATTATTTTATGCCGATTAATAAAATATATTCTTTGTTATTATTCACCATAATTAGGGGCGACAAAGTAATTTCCCGACAAAGTAATAAAACAAATAAAGGGCATCGTTGTAAAAAAGACTGTTTGTGATACATTAAGAGGCATCCATGCAAAGTTTTAATTTATTTCCATGAGTAGACTCAAATTTAATTTTAAACTTGACGGCACACATACAGTGTGATTCAAAAACAGAGCTCCAAACAAAGCTCGTTTAAAATTTAAAAAGTTTCCTGCGAATAATAAACACAATACACACGGCTAACGAATACAAATAAAATACGTTTTATCAAATTACTTACATTTTATTAAATAAAATAAAACTCACATCAGAATAGAATATTCTAATCTCGGTGCTGTCTTATCGGTCGGTAGTGCATTCGACTTCTTTGACAGGCTGATGAAAAGCAATTGTCTCTGGCTTAGTGCTCAGTATGTAGTAGACACGACAGTGCATTGTTCTCCAATCAAACGACCTGATGGGGAGCGAAGCGCAATCGGTCGGACGCATAGAGTTAGTATACTAGCTATAGAGCGCGCGCATCGCTCATTGCCCATTGTGCCAAGTGTAAGCAGGTGTTCTATGGACGCTTCTATATAGATTTTTTTTAGATCGTTCTTTTCCGTAAATCGTGTTTACAGCTTGGCACTGCACATTTCACCATGATTACTACAAATCTAAATAAATACCGGCGAGAGCAACAATCAGCGCTACTGACGTGTTGTGTCTAGTAGCGTCGCCCCGAACATTTCGAGACTGTTCAGACCCGTGCTTACAGTTCAGACTTGCTAACGCGCGCTCTATGTATACTAACAACTCTCTGGTCGGACGTCACGGATGACGTCATTACGTGCGAATCAAATTCTCATTCCGTATGATCACGTCGGTTGTCGTTCAGTTGACGGTTTTGCAGTCACTTTTGGAAAATTGGCGCTGAGGTAACAGTTTGTGAAAATGACAGAAAGTTGTTTGTTGTTTAGATTAGGGTGTTGGTAGTTTTGTTCGCGCTAGACCATTTGTACCATCAATGGTACAACTGGCACTGTTTTGTCTAACTAGTACCATTGATGTTACAATTGGCTCTGTATCCTTCCGTCTTACTGGTACTGTTACGTCAGATGTTACTTTTATTTTCCTGTCTAGATTTGTGCTTCATATGTGTAATTGTCAAGGATAGGAGAATTCACAAAACATACACTTAATACCTAGACCTCGAAGGTGGGTAGGCTACCTCTGACCTTCGAGCCAACAAATATAAACATAGCAAGCCATAAAGCTGCACGCGATTTCCGTCTATATGGTCGTCAGTCACTTTCATTAGCGACTGTATTATTTTATGCCGATTAATAAAATATATTCTTTGTTATTATTCACCATAATTAGGGGCGACAAAGTAATTTCCCGACAAAGTAATAAAACAAATAAAGGGCATCGTTGTAAAAAAGACTGTTTGTGATACATTAAGAGGCATCCATGCAAAGTTTTAATTTATTTCCATGAGTAGACTCAAATTTAATTTTAAACTTGACGGCACACATACAGTGTGATTCAAAAACAGAGCTCCAAACAAAGCTCGTTTAAAATTTAAAAAGTTTCCTGCGAATAATAAACACAATACACACAAGCGTGGCGATTGTCGAACTGGGCATACAATATAAAGTGTATCCCAGACAGACGGACTACCGCAGGCCGCAGCCTCATCAAGCAAACGCAGGCCGCGCGTGTCTGAAGTCTCACATACATTGCATAAAGTGTCCCTAAACGACCATGCTTGCATGACATGCAACGTTTATGTGAATGTCATGCTGCATGATGGATCACCATGCTTGCTATCAATCAATACAGTGAAGCAACGGCCAGCTCGTAGTTTGCATGTCATACACGTAGTTTGCATGTCATGCACATCAATCACTACAGCTCATAGACTACCTACCCCTGTGGGTGATCTGTGCTACAGCTAGACGGTCATGCATGAGTGACAGCACGTAATGCATGTCATGCCGCATGATCGTTTAGGGAGCCCAATAGGGAAATTATTTATTATTTTTATCTTCAAATTTCAAATTCTCAAACAGTGAAGGAAAACATCGTGAGGAAACCTGCATACGCCGAAGAAGAAATTCTTAGGCGTATGTGAAGTCCACCAACCCGCACTGGGCTAGCGTGGTGGACTATAGCCCGAATGCCCTCGTTGAGAGGGTAGGCCTGAGCCTCAGCAGTGGGGACATTAATAGGCTGTTGATGATCTTCAAATTTATTACTTTTAAAAAGGTACAAATATATTGACTTACTGGAAATACTAGAAACATTGTACAAAACAACAGCAAAATGTTTGGACTCCTATATAGCTCCTAGGTAAGGTGATGACGTATATCAGTACCTCCTTATCAGTCGAGACATCGCGTATGTACATCCTGCTATCCTATCCTACTAATATTATAAAGGCGAAAGTTTGTAAGGATGTGAGTGAGGATGTTTGTTACTCTTTCACGCAAAAACTACCGAACAGATTTTGATGAAACTTGGTACAGTGATAGCTTATATCCTGGAATAACATATAGGCTACTTTTTAACGCGGACAAAGTCGCGGGGCGTCCGCTAATACCCCCTAAGTAAGAAAACGCCTACGTAGAAGGCGCTGCTTCACAATGTACACGGGAAAAACTTTTCTACGCGGGCGAAGCCGCGGGAAAAAGCTAGTCATTTTATATGTGTGTGTTGTGCGTGCGTGTATGACTGCACAAGTGTGGGTGTGTGGTTGATTGGAACAAACCAATAGGTACCATAAAATAGCACATCGCCAAAAAAAACTAGAGGAAAGGAAAATAAGCATGATGGCAGGGAAGTTCAACAAAACAAAGGGTACCTCCTCTTTCCCCCTTTCCGTTATTGGACTCTTCCGTTACCAATATTTACATACCTCAGATCAACGACGCGCTTTTATCGAAGAAAACCATGACGGAAATATTTAATAGGGAAGTTGAATAGGTATTTTCTTTAGGATATTAGTTAAGAATTTATACTGAACAGAGAAATATTAAGACTCCCCCTCACCGGGGCTCAGTGCCACTACCATGAGCTTATAACGACGTCAATAGTCGTCTACGTAAAAACTATATCTATATCTCTCTGTCCTTCGTAATTAGTTGAAAAGAAACAGCTATTTATTTACATAGCCGTTAGTATCGAAGCTATCAGCTTATGGTAGCGTCGTCGCGTCTATTGCTTTGTACGGTCGACCGCACGTCAGTGGAAAAGAACCCAGTATAAACGTAGAAAAAAAAACTGGTCTCTCATGGTATTGAAACTCCCTAATAGGCTAAGTCAGTTCAAGGTCAACGTGTTTCCACTGACGTGCGGTCGACTGTACTTCAACAATGTAAACATATGGATTTTCCAGTCTCTATTTTCTATTTTCTGGTCCGGACGCGATGGAAGACAAAAAAATTGTTGTTTAAAGATCCTGTGTAGTTACATGCAATAAAATATTGTTGATTTTGATTTTTTATTTTCTCTTTTCCCGTGGTACATCCAGGTAGACTTACACGGATGGACTAAGAACCAAGCAATTAATTTTATTTAAAAACTTTAAAAAATTTAAAAACTAATTTGTCAAGTTCCAAGTCCGTGTGTCAGTTGTACGTATGGGTTCAAGCCTTAAAACCGCAGCCGCCACAAATTTGTTTGAATCGGCTTTTCACGTAATATGCTCCCAATTTTCAAATGCAAAATACCTAACACCGTATATCTGGGAAGGGCCTATTTATTAACATTCAGACTGAATAATCTCCGGATTACAAATACTCTCTCTGTTGCCCCGCGGTGCTTGTTTATTTTCCCCATTAAAATGTTGTCTCAGTGAGTCATGGTGTAGGTACTGTACCCTGGTGCTCCGATATACCACGTTTATTTTCCCATGCTGATACTATTTTTGCTACTGCTGATAGTGTAATGTGAGAATAATACTATACTAGAAAATATCTCATAGAAGTGAGCTATATGGGGTAGCTAGATAGGTAGAAGACTCAAGAGGGGTAATACGACTTTGGTGTGGAAGGTAAAAGGCCATGTTCTTAATTATGTGGATTTAAGACGCAACCTAATCCTTAGGGTGGCAACGCATTTGTAGTATTTCTACGAATATCTCTGCTCTTAAATTTTAATTTAATCATAAAAATAACACTAAGTATGAAAAAATTAAAATTAAGAACTTAAAAATTAAAAGAAATGGTTTAATATATACATATTAATAATATCTATAAAATAAAAACTAATCTAATTAAAGTAAAAAATTAAATAAAAAATTAAATACGAAAATTGTCCTATTATCTATTCTGTGGAAAAGCTTACTTAAAAAAATGTTTCAATTAAATATAGAAATCTGATTCAATATGGACTCTGTAATGTATAATTATGTTGACTAAATTATTCACAACCATTTCACAACCGTGTGGTCCGTATCAATTTTACTAAAATTATTAAAGTATGTAATCCTATTTGGACAATACACTACGACAAACACACGGCCAAAGGGACAAATTTATAGAAAGGTAATCAACCCTAACATTGGTGTAATGTAGAGTGTTACCCGAACTATTTCAAGTTTATTCATGTAAATGTCCCACAACTCAAATAACAATTTACAAACGCTTAACTATAAAGGGTTTGTTAATCTCAGAACAACGCCGAATTGAATCAGATTCCTGATTGTTTTTGGGCGTGAATTTTGGGAATGTTAAAATGAAATCAGTTAGCCGGTAACAATAGACCGTAGGTACAGATTAAATATTGGTAAAATATATAAATTGATTTTCATAAACTACCATTGAAGATTTCTTAATAAATCTCCCTTTATTTGATTGTTTGTTGTTTAAAGTGGCGGGCCAGATTTCAATTACATAGTCGAAAGGGTTCTTTAGAATCTTTGAATAGAATAGGGAAACAATGTGGTTCCTAAGGGCGGCAAAATATATTTGTAAGGGTTTTAACTTTAAATACGAGTCGTGTATGTCTAACTGTATGTCTAACAACCACAAAATATTTGACTATAAACTAATTTAATTTCTTTCAAGATTTTTATTATTATCCCACGTTGTATACCTTCTCATTGGATTTTTCAGCAAGCTTTTTATGTTTCCTTGGAATTGCAATTAAATTTGTACATAAGTACGTATATATAGGTATACTGTTTAAGCTACGGCATGCCTTATTACGTTATCTCAACTTTTAATTAATTGCTACCGTATCCTATGTACACAAAGAACAACTTATATTAACGAATTTGTTAAGTCATCAAAATTGTATGGCAGTTAAGTAAACAATATTAACGTACCAACCGTAATTAATGCTCGTAAATTTCGCTCGAATGACGTTCAGAATTAATGTCCTGGTTTATTCGACCTGGATGTGTCATTTCTGATGTTGCAGATGACTTATGTCCCGGATAATATGTCTAATGAAAATACCAATAAAATACTAGTAATATAAACGTGACTTAGGACTTTTGCGATAGAAATATTTTTGCTTAAAATACTTCCTAGACACATCATAACACGTGATTTATCTTATAAAGTAGTCCCTAATACTTTCTAAAGTTTCAGTCACCTCAGTTCTATACCCGGACATCACAGAATAATTCATTACTACAGGTGGTAGAAGAACAATCAGGAACACAGTTCCACTATACCTTGTGAAGGACCGAGAATTTAAGAATCAAATTAAAAAGCAACTTTTAAAGAAAGATAGTCGATAAATTTAAGTGACAAAATGTCTGGTATATCATCTCATGATAACTATTATTGCATGCATGCATTTAATAAAGCAAATTGTGCTATATAAAATACATGCATGCTCTAGTTGGACAAACCCCTATTGTTATCATGAGGTACGCACCAATCAATGGTCAGTACAAAAATTTGATACATTGATTTCGTATTTAATTAATGCCATCTTGTTTCGACGGGATAATTATAGACTCTATTTTATTTGGCGAAAGCACTCGGGTCGTAATTGTAAACTTGTCGAATTGGATTTCATTGAACTTATTCAATTTAATCTCTGATTGGTATTCTGATTGACGGGTCTTTAGCCTCTATAGACAAACGTCAAGAGCAATAAACCGTTTGACGGGAGGTGATTGGAGTGTCTTGAGAGAAGTCTAAAGGTATTGCGATTTTGAAGTAGCTTTTTAAGTTTTTGAAACAAAATTCAAGATGTCATGATCATCAAGTATCAACAGCTGGTAATCAATTATGAGATACTCGTTGGCTAGTGGCGTTGGACTCAAACGTAAAATGTCGTGGGTTCGATTCCTACCGGAGACAGACAATCTGAGAGCAATTGTAGACATTCAGCGACGAAATCATTAGGTCTGAGTGTTAAAAATTGTGAATTTTACTTGTCTTATTCCCAATAAATAAGAGAAAATATGACTTGGGATTGGATAACATTACCTTTATGGTAGTAAGTAATTATATAAAAAAATGTATGACCTTTATCTTTTCAAGTGTTGCACTTGAGAGATAATGCTTCAAGTGTTAAAACTGACAGCCAACACTTAAGGGACTTTTTTGACTTTTGATAGCCACGCGAGATTGGTTATGGAAACTTAAATAAAAATTATAGTGTTAAAATTTTTAGTTTCATCAACATTTTCAGCTTAGATTCCCACTTCTGTATCTAGGACATAGGTATCTTCAAGTATTGCGCTATTCTTTTGGTTTGGGTATCTTAAGGTAGGAATTTTCATAAAAATATTTGACTAGCTAAGCAAATTTTCTATAATATTATCTGTTCAGCTAAACACACGCCTCGTAATTGCATGAACGTTGCTAACCTGTAATTAAAATAGTTCAAGGAAATAAAAATACAAGAAGCACCTGTATAGTTCGAAAATTAAAATTATACTTACCCATTAATTCATCACAGTGTAAAGTTGCATGAAGAAGTAAATTGTATGTTCTTTCCTTCTGGTCCTTCCAACCTTTCAGATAAGAGGGGCAAATCGCACGAGAGCGCACTGGTACTCGCCAGAGACTCTTTATTGAATTTTTTAACTTTTTCCCTTCTATCCATTTTAGGGGACAACGAGCCGTATGCTCGGCGCGCTTCCCGCATTTTAGTCTATATTCCAATACTTTTATACACATTAAATCCCCTGCGCTGCTCTCAGTTAGGTCTGCGGTGGGTGAGCTTACGCGCGCCACCACACCAAGCCCTCTGGCTTTCCAATAAAAACACTCCTAGCGGTTTATAATTTCCCAAACGTATTTTTCCTTTGAAGCGAATCAAATTTTCGCATCTGTAGCCCAGTTGGTATTGACTGCCTGCTGTTCGAATCCCAGCTGGCAGGTACAATTTTTACAATACAGTAATTGCTCGCCAAACTGCAAAGCAGTCTCGAGCCTTGTGTTGTGTGTATCGGGATTTGGATGTTGTGTTTGTATGTGCCCATGCCACCCGCGAAACAGGGAAGAGAAAATCCTACCTAATGCGGGTATGAGCGTGTCACGTATGTTTATTTATTTAATGCCATTTCAATTTGCTATAACTCTATGGCTAAGTGCAAGCTTCGAAAGGGGTAGTTAGCGATGCAGCACGTAACTTATTTGCGACATAATCCCATTAAGTATTTAGCTGGCAGTTTAGCTAGCGGTTAGCCTGTCATATTTGACAGACTAATGGAAGGAATAAGATTTAGATGCCGGCATCACGAAATCGCGGCAGGAATAGACCACATATTCCATTTGGTTTGAAAGGATATCCAGTTAATCCATTTAAAAGCATATGAAAACTTGGCCGCCTTTTCACCGCCTCGTTGGGCTACTTGGTCTTCATCATCATCGTCTACATCGTCAAGAGGGTGCTGCACCCGATCCTCGGTTCTGCCCATCCAGTCGCCCCCAGCCGTCTTAGGCAGACCGTCGCTCCATCTAGCCGGAGGGTGTCCCACGCTACGCCTGCCCAGTCGTGGCCTTATTAATTACCTACCTTTCTTCAAATAGTAAGATTTAGTTTGATGTAACATAAATCGAGGGTTAAGTACTGGCTATCTTCATCAGTCCCTTGCCAGGAGAATTAATTTGTTCGCCCCGGAATTCGAAACCGCAACCACATAGTTTCCGTTTTGGAAGGCCACTAAACCACTACGCCACTAGTCTTCGGTAGGGATGTCTAAGTTCAGATTTGTCTGATGTATTCTTGCAACATCAGAAGTGATTATTTTATTGTAATCCATCCAGTCCATAAAATCTAGTTGTCAGCTTTGGGCATTTGACATTATTTACTTTCTGGCAATTTTGCGCTTCATCGAGATCACAGAATAAATAATAGTGATGTAATAAAGCTTTTTTAATATGTCCCTCAGATAAATCCCTCACGGTTGATGTACTTCTTTAATTTTGCGAGACTCTTAATATTAAAGAATAAAACATAAAATGGTACATGTATACATGAAAAGAAAAGCTTCCTTCAATATTTTATGCTGATCTGACAACACATTTGTTACAGCATTTCAGACTTATGACGTGAAAACCTCGTGACGTGCGCCATCTACAATCTGTAGAAAAAAATCTCAGAAAAAAGACCTCGAGTCATTATTTGAGCTCGAAACGCTTCAGAACACGTTCTCTCTAAAAAAGGAAGAGGCTTTTGTTCACTAACTGGGTAAGATAAGATTTGAAAAGACCCCATTACTGCGCCTTAATTTTTCCTTTCACTTATTACCTTTGCTTTTATTTAGTTAGTCGTATTGGTTCGTATAGCCTATTCTTTGGCTAGTTGTACTCGCAGCTTTGGGAAACCACCTACATTTTGTTTTGGACTAATTCATCTATTAGTCGGGTTTCACAGCTTTACGGGAGAACCGTATACGGTAGCGCCCGCATTGCTCTAAAACGAGTGTCGCATAGAGTATAAAATATATTGTGATGGCCTTGTACCGGCTCTACCCGGACCATGACCCGCACGGAACAATCCGAGTCGCTGTGAAACCAACTTTAAAAAAATAAAAATTGTGTTTTTTGACAAATTCACACACTGCTGTTTAGTCCCAAATTAACTCGAAGCTTGTCGTATGGGTACTCAACAACAGATAATTAGACGTATATACTTTTAAATAAATACTTAAATACATACAAACACAAAATGTTAGTCCAGGGCGGGAATCGAACCCACAACCTCTGGGTCACTACCAACTAAGCCTAATAATAACAGGCCAGTCAAGTCTAGCCTAGCGTCTCCCGTGTGTCTCCGCTCCGGGAGCCCGCACGGGAGACACCAGGCAGCGTTAATCAGTAAGAAAAGCGCTATTGATAAGAATATGCAGTTGAATTAATGCATGAATTTTAAAAAAAGCTACTCCCATATGGATGAGTAACAAAATCATTTTAGGGGGTGCCAAAATCGTGCCAAATGTATATCGAAATTGATACTCACTCACACATTCTCAATTTCAAACTCCATATAAATTTGTATGAGCAACTTCCTCCCGCTAATCCGCTTCATTTGTCCGCACCCCCCTGATTTTGACACAGAACTTTCCTTCGTTTCCCATACTAAATTTGCAAGATGCGATCTCCACAGGGAGCGCGCGCGCGACAAAAGAGGTTCGAATCTCCTTGAATTAATGTGTCTTTGTAAGGTACGTGAAATCAATTTTTACACTAGCATACGTCTACCTTATTGTAAAGCCTAAACCAGACTCACCCCGAGAACACGAGAGAAACGTGAATGTGAATAGTTTCTCGGTGACTCGTTCTCGTTCTCGCCTCGTACAAACTCTCATACTCACTCGAGATTTCTCGCCGTGAGTCTAGATGAGGTAAAAGGGCAATCTCTACTATAAATAAGACTTTCCCTTTCGCTAGAAAACCTTAAGATGCCCCCGATTATTCCGGACCAGTTGCTCTAACGAAGCAATAATAGTTTCAATGACATTTTCGCGAGCATAAGCACGCACTTAGGAAAAGGGTCTTTTCTATTCTACTCTTGAATGATACTTAGGGGTTTTTCAATCACGGTTCAGGGCCTTAATGGGTCCCTTTCGAGTCGTGCCAAACCCATATGGAGTTCGAAGAGGAGGAAATCGTTTCGACCGTCTGTACTATAATGACCATGAGTCTAAAAATATTTATAGAAGAGTGATTTTTTCACTTCATTCCTATTATAACATAAAAGCTACTTTGAATCAAGTTGATGTTAGAGAGAATAAACTAATGCATGTTTAAAATAATGTATGCATGTTTTATTTACAGAAAATTTAAAAGTCAATGTTTCGTAAAAAGTAGAATTTTGGACGGTTTCTATGCTAATACTGACTAAATTATACGAGATAAATTGTGTATTTACAAAAAGTCCGTGATAGCATTGTCTGTTCATAATATAGGTTTCCTGCTGGTGTAACGTGTAAATATTTATTTAGGATGAGAAATAAATCACCTGTCTAGGCATATTTATGGTTATGAATTAGTTTACCTGTTACCCGCAACCATAGACTAATCTACAATAGAAGGTTCATAGAATTTCACTGTAAAACATACATTCATAGGACCTTTACGTTAGGTATGAAATTGAATGTTATCACAATGTTCATGTAATCGATGCTAACACGTAGGAACCTTTCTGGCATAATTTTCACTGCCATTTTTTTTACCGCACACGATGATTATGACTAAATAAACAAAAAATGTCATATGACATAGTCTCCTAAAGTGTCACGTTTTTGAGTTATTTAGGTATAAATGTCGGTAGGTATTAATGAATAATTAGGTACTTTGCATATAGAAAACAGCTCCGATAGTAAAATGTTCATACCCCTTTCTTTTTCTTTAGATACATAGAGCAAAAAGCGAGATACCTACATTGATATTGATATCGACACGGTTATAAATAAGACTTTATAGATATTCTGGTATTTTCCTCAACTTCGTCTCGCTATCATAAAAGCATAATATTTTTTCGCTAAATTTATTTCAATATCAATAAGTTCTTTGGGAAGTCTGTTAGATAACTACTACGAGTATGTGCCCACAATCTTGTTTCACGCACGATAACGCGCTTTGTGCCTATCCTGCATTGTTTGTTGGTAAGTAATAGATTTTTCCTTAACAATAGACAAGAAAAAATGTCCTTTTACATTTTAGTGAAAGAAATGATAAACTAAACTTCGTACGGATCGGTTTATCATAAAGTGAATTGTATTTAAGTAAATGGGGCAAACTCTTACATCTATATAGAAAGAGAGAGATCTCTTTCATAATAGATGTGTCAGGTCAGGAGACTGAAAGGATAAGGCTACAGGAAATATTTTCCTAACGATGGAACATAACCTTCATCATCAACAGCCTATTAATGTCCCCACTGCTGGGGCTCAGGCCTACCCTCTCAACGAGGGCGTGCGGGCTATAGTCCACCACGCTAGCCCAGTGCGGGTTGGTGGACTTCATATGCGCCTACGAATTTCTTCTTCGGCGTATGCAGGTTTCCTCACGATGTTTTCCTTCACCGTTTGAGAGCAATCAGTAAATGTACTTAAGTTTCGAGAAAAAACCCATTGGTACATGGCCCAGCTGGGGATCGAACTCCGGACCTTTCGATATGATAGGCCGCGTCTTATCCCCTACGCCACTGACGCTCTTAACATAACCTTAAAGTAATAAAAACGGGTAAATAGGCTGTTTTTATGAATAATTAGAAGATATCTGAAATGGCGCTGCATTTTGAGTTTTTTAATAAGCATACTGTCTCTTCATCATGAATCAATTATTCATAATTTCTAAGCTGCCAGTGCTGGGATCCCTATGTCACCGCGGAGGGTTGGCAAACATTTATTATTTGCAATTAATATAGATTACTCTTTTTTTTGTCTTCTGGAGTAATGGTGTTGAATAATGCTGAGAGATCTTAATTTAAAAGTTTTAATTGGGTTCTCAATAGGGAACAAATAAATGAAACATGTATTGTTTTATGTCGATAAACAATTTAAAAGATTATTTTATGTATTCAACATAAAATAATCTTTGGTTTGTCGACATCGGACGTTATGGGACGCAGAATTATTTAGAATTTTTAGTTTGAATAAATATTATTTATTTTATTAATTCATTGAGGTGGCCGGAAGGTTTACTAGGGGTTGAATGGAGGATCGGAATCTAAAATGTCGCACAACAAAAAATAATATACTTTTACAAGCATTTCAATTAACAAATTTGACGTAGGAATAAGTATTTTATTTTTATTTTAAATAGCCCGAGGTTTGTGCAAACCCATGAATAATTCAGAAGTAACACGCTTTTGTTTACCCCCGGGACCTGCGCGGTACACAGTTTCACAATTTTGTTTCATATTAGTTTTTCTGAACTTTATTTGCATTTTCATTTCATGTATTGGAATCTAGTTGTGTTTTAAAACGGTACGCTCAATAATATCTTAACCAGCTGAGAAGCGGTCGTATTTACGTTTATAAACTGACGACTTTGTTCGCATTTAGACGACGCCGTTTGTAATCAGACGTATAAACAATTTGCCGACGACTTAAACATAATGTAGATGATAGTAACATTAAATACTAATGACGTCTTAAATTTAATGAACCGTCTGCCGTTGATGGCGGGTCACCATAATTAATTGGAAGGTACTAAACTACAGGATTAGTGGAAGCTGAGGGCCACTTCAAATAATAGGGTTACCACAAATGTACCGCGGCTATCTGATGGTTACTAGTCGCGTTGCATCGTCACGATCGACGCTAATGCACAGAGTAAGTAATAGTCTTGCTGAAGTAACATAAAAACCAAGCATCTAAGGGCCTCTTTCACCACTCGCTGATATTGTTACAGATAGTAATCTGACAGATAAACTAATCTATCAGATTCTGTCGGATAAGGCTATCTGTCAGATATGGTATCTGGGACTTTAGCATCAAGTGGTGAAAAAATCCCACAGTAATTCAAATAATCGTCTATTTTGTAATAAGCTTTCTCATAAAGTTGCTTTTAATGTGGTTCTTAAATTTTCTGTCCTTCATAGTCAAGATATACTCTGGTAGTTTGTTGTAGACGCGTATACATTGCCCCGTGAACGCTTTATTAACCTTTCTAAGTCTTATCTGTCGTAGGCAGTAGAAGTTTGTTTTTATTTCTTGTATCATAAGTTTCGGTTGTCGTGGAGATCCTTGGGGAAGGCCTTTGTCCAGCAGTGGACGTCTACAGGCTGATATGATGATCATAAGTTTTGACAGTTTTTTTTTATATTCAGCAACTTAAAATTAGCAATGTCACAAATTAGCAACTTAAAATTAGAAATTGCGTGCATTCGTCAACGGAATGACAGCGATTCCATACAGAGTTTCCCAAACTTTTACTCTTCCGGATTTTGAGACAAGGGGAGTATTCTGTAGCTGGATTACATTGAGTGATAATATTATTTACAAGATAGGTAACTATTCAATTTTACCAAGAAATATATAGTTTAAGCACTTAATTAAATACTAAAACACGCATTTCAAACGGCGTAGTTTTAGTCAGAATTACCGTCAAAACGAGAATATTGTATTCCAATTTTGAATAAACATATTTGTCATTCATTTTCATTAAAATATTGCATTATTATGCGTAAGCTATCTTTATACCACGCTGTTTGTGACGTGTGACGTTATATATATTTGTTATACATTGTAGGTACTAATATTATGTAAATACATAAGTAGATCAATTTATATACGCAATGATCTACTCGTATATTGCGTTATTTTATGAAAGTACTTAACATCGATTACTTACTTATTTGCATTAAGGCTTAATAATGAACGTTCACGAGTGATTTAAAAATAACACCCAACAAAACTTTGTCATAAAAGAGAGATTTCACTCAATGAACGTCTCAGGAAAGGGTTCTTCAAACTTTTTCACGACTCTTTCTCAAAAGAGGTGATTTTTAACAAAAAGGGTTCTGTTGTATACTTATATATTAGGGTAAAACTCGGTAATACGCCCCCACTCGCCTAGCACGCACACTAACAAAGCTATGCAGCACACCAATAAAAACGCCAGTAGCCGTACAACGTATAGACAACTTGTCGGGCGACTGATGACTACTTGCGTTTCTATTCGTGTGCTGCATAGCTTTGTTAGTGTGTGTGTGCTAGCTGAGTGGGGCGTTTTGTCAAGTGGGGCGTATTACCGAGTTTTCCCCTATAATTGTAGGTGCCTACGTTAAAATAGAACAGCAAAGGAAAGACTGTATTGATGACGATCCTTTATGGGTTCAGTTCTTTTTCCTTTTGAGGTACGGCGCAAAGATAAATGAAAGATAAAATTTAAAAATATATATATTTGGATAGTCCATCTAAGCGCGGAGGTGCTTTTTTATCATTTTTTCGATAATCGAAATAGATTCGTATAAAAAAATTCTTTTCGAAATTTCGTCCCACAAATCCCCAGATTTTTCCAAACGTTTTCGATTTTCAAAAAAAATTGCCAACCGATTTTCAAACTTTCAACGTTATAATGTGTTTCTATAAATTCTGCGCCTTTTGAGCCCTCGTCTGACCCCGTAGCCCTAAATTTCTAGAAGTTATCGCAGATTTTGTTTATTTCATGAAATCGATCCCATAATCATTTTCAATGTTAAAAACATAAGATGTGAACAACTAAATCAAATGGGGATGAAACAATGGTCCAAGAGTGAATGCTGGCAAGTTGGTGATGGTGATGCCACTCAGTGAATAAGTCATTGAAAAAGATTTCTTGGTCTCATTTTCTTGTCTTTCCGAACACACCAATGACGTCATGTAACCCTGAAATAAACAAGAAAAATATGTTTGCGTAAGTCGAAACGGAACGTTCGTGAAATAGGGCTGCTGGAGCGAAGAAACATTGCGTGAAAAATAATCTTTACCCTACAATATATACGTGAAAGAGGAGTTTAAAGGTTTGTGAGTTTGTCACCGAGGGACTAAGGATAGAGATTAATACGGCTACTTATCGATTGTGATGTTTGTAGATACTATACGTATCTTGAACGTAGTCAAAACAACATAGCAACATCAGAGTTATTATAGGTCGCCATACTATTAGGTAAACCGAACCTGGTCATACGCCGCATTGAAATAATCAATGCGTTGTTCAATTTATTACGGACTAGCTTTTTCCCGCGGCTTCGCCCGCGTAGAAAAGTTTTCCCGTGTACATTGTAACGCAACTAAACTGTAACGCAATGGTTTTTTACTGTAAGTTAAGTTTATGTGAAATAAATAAATTTGAATTTGATTGTGAAACAACGCCCTCTATGTAGGTGTTTTGTTACTTAGGGGGTATTAGCGGACGCCCCGCGACTTTGTCCGCGTTAAAAAGTAGCCTATATGTTATTCCAGTATATAAGCCATCACTGTACCAAGTTTCATCAAAATCTGTTTGGTAGTTTTTGTGTGAAAGAGTAACAAACATCCTTACAAACTTTCGCCTTTATAATATTAGTAGGATGTGTTTCGTAGCGACAGCGTACAAGTGTGCATGTGTGCGCGTATATCTGCCGCGAAAAAAACAGGATTCGACTGTTTAAAGAATGTGTAAAAAATAATGATAGGTATTGATATTAGTTCTGGTATAAAGACACTACAATACAAACCTTTTTTTTGTGCTACCAAAAAACGAATTGATCCCACGAATGAAACGAATCCAACAACTCTCTGGTGGATATGCTAACCGACAAATTAGTTTAAGTCAGAGAGTTGTTAGTATACATAGAGCGCGCGTTAGCAAGTCTGAACTGTAAGCACGGGTCTGCACAGACTTAAAATGTTCGGGCTACTGGTCACAACACGTCAGTAGCGCTGATTGTTGCTCTCGTCGATATTTATTTAGATTTGGAGTAATCATGGTGAAATATGCAGTGCCAAGCTGTAAACACGATTCACGGAAAATAACGATCTAGAAAAAATCTATATAGAAGCGTCCATAGAACACCTGCTTACACTTGGCACAATGGGCAATGAGCGATGCGCGCGCTCTATAGCTAGTATACTAACTCTATGATATCCACAGACAACCCCACGCACTGGACTAGTCTAGAACATGTCAAAACATTAACTAGGAGATTTATATACCTGTTTGCGCCATACGAGAAACGTGTGGATAAACTTGTAGGCAACCTATCATTGGGCTGATTTATTACTTAGGTACTTAGTTTTACAGGCTTGCTTGAAAGTAATAAAAGTTATACCACCAATAAGCGATTTTCCTCTTAACTCAGTTTCTAAAATTGGGAGATTTGTTGAAACAAGAAGCAAGTAATTATGTTTGAAAACATGAAAAAATATTTAAAAAAATTAATTTTCCATCATGTTATGAAGTGCAGTTTCATTGTTTGGAAGCATTTTACTTGTCGCACAGGTGACGTTTAAGCCACCAAGTAAAACGGTCTTGAAGATGGTATATTGTAGTATAATATCTATTACAAGGTGTGATTACATTCCTATTTTAAAGCAAAAATGTTATAATTAAAAAATACGTTTAGAGACAAGTGGTGAGAGACGTCTCCGAAAAACTTTTGGCGTAAGTGATCACTTTTCTAGAGCCCATTTATTCTTATAAATGTGACCACTTCTCTTCCTTTACCTTTGTACATTCCTCTACTGACATGCCACTAAGAAATGGTAATGTAATTATACTTCTAATGAACATCCCATACCGATCCCACTAGCTAAGAGCCAAAGATTGTCTCACGCAGGTTCGCCCACGCTACCCGTCCTCCGGGGGTGGACTATAAAGTTGCGACGTGATCGGGAACGTAGACGACACGTGTTTAGGATTCTGTACTAGTAATGGGAAAATAGACATTCGTTATTCAGTGAAAAGATTAAGCAAATACGTATTGTGACGCCTTATTCTTAGACGGGGGTGGCGGTCCTTGCATTGACTCCACGAAAGCAGGAGTTTTAAGTAATAGGAGTACGAGGTAATAAGTCAATTTTAAAAAGTCGTGAGGCCTGTTAAAGCAAATGATTCCACAGAACTTATATTGTACCTATGCTCATACCACAGGATGGAAATATAATAAATTATTGGGAAATCTGTATAGGTACAAATGAGAAAGACATAGGTGTGTGGGTAGCCACAGTCCACTTCTTCCTCACTTGGTTAGCGTGTTGGACTATGGGAGGTAAGCTGTCGTTATGAGAGTATATTCAGAGGCTCAATAATGATTATCATATTATTTGTAGGTTGTTGTTTTGATTTGAAATGCCATAGGATATAAAGAATTCGGGGATTGGGTACCTAATGCTGAAACATACTCTAAACACAAAGTCCTCCTAAATAAATGATTACCATCACATAATGGATTTTCAATTAAAAATCATTCAATTAATTGGATGCATGAATGGGATATGACAGAAGGCAATTTGTGGAAACGACGACGCGACCCAGAATGAAATGGGCGCAGCCGTTTACTTTAGCAATTAAAAACTGTAATACTTGACATGTTTACCGTAGAATGACACATAGTTTACATAAATATGTACTTTACTTAGTTGACAATAAGGGCCAGTATGATAGATGATGATGGAATTAATAACTTGGGAAGAATGGGAGGGACTCGAAAGCTTTGTTAGCAGTATTCGAATAATTGGATCGATTATAAACTGTTTGATATAGCATTGTCGATTGTCAAACAGCACTATGTGACAATGTTTTAAATGTCGAGTAGGAGTCTTGCAACCAAGCCACAAACTCCTAAAAAAAATGTCGAGTAGGATAGTTACTTATATTTTAGGATTCCGTACCTCAAAAGAAAAGAAATTCTGTTTAATCAATACTGAAAATGGTCGATTTTCTGTGCCGGTGCGATTATTATTGAGTTTATGCAGGGCTTTACAAATGCTACCTACTCGTTAAAAACAAAATCGAGAGAGCTCGCTTGTCAGTCGGCGATTGACGAATTCTCTTTCATTATCCATTCCAAAGGCCGCGGTCGATAACATCTGTGCCCGACTTTTCAATTAGGGGAAAGAAAAAAAAATAAAGAAAATTCGATACTTTTCGAGAAGAATCATAAATCTTTATGTCATTTCGTTTGTTTTGCGATTTCGCGTCCGTATTATGATATTATGAATTCAAATGTATTGGATCATGACAAGCTTCGTAAATAGCTTGCCTAATCAGCAGTGGCGGATAGGAGCTTATTGTATGACTTTTTTTTTAACAAATTTTACTACTTACCTACATAAATTATGCTTTCCAAATATTTTATGAAACTTGTATATTTTTAGTAATAGGAAGGAGCCTTCCTGTTTTGAACTACCTATTCATGTGTTGTCTATAAGTAAGTGATTTTTTTAATTGCAAACGCACAGGTACAAACAAACTAACCAGTGTCTAAACTATTTAATTGTGTTAATAATACTGCTATAAGACTCTCAGTTGCTGGCAAGGGTTTCAGTCATATTTGGGTAATGGACATAAATACTGATAAGGTGAGTATGAGTATAATAATATTTTTATTATACTTACTGGAATGTAATGTATTCGAAGTGTGTTACGTGTTATCTTCCGACATTTACGCTGCAAGATATATTTCCCTGTTCAAGCCATAAAAGCCGTAGGTACGTATAATAATAACATCTTAATCTTAACTTGGCATTAAAATGGCAATTGCTGGGTTACTTCCGAATACGTTTGTCACTCTAAAAAGTTGTTGTCAGGTGTGTTACTTGGGATTGAATAACCCTACGTCATCTTTGCTATAAATAGACAACGGTATTGTTGCAACCAAACCCAAACGACTCACTTCATGTGAATCAAGAACGCATGTCGTGGGCTGATCGTAGAATTGGCCAGATCGTGATTCGTGATATGCCTAGACATTTCATGATACGCCGCCATTTCATGATTTGCCTAATAGAAAGTCGGGCTGATCGACGAAAGCAAAAATTTTATCGATATTCCCAGGTGATCTCGCGCGCTATCGATCTAATGCGCTATCACGGAGTAAGTAATAGTATTCAAGCGCTATTACATGCGAGAAAAACGTTTTTTTTCTCATTTCAGATTAGTTTATTTCGAAACGAATTATTTTACAGTTAGGTGTTTTACAGTAAGTTAGGTGAAGTTTATTAGAATTTGATATACTTTGAACACCCTACAGTCGAAAGATGTGCGTTGTACAATATGACGGATGACCGTGGATATTATGTTATAGATGGCCAAATCATGAAATGGCGGCGTATCATGAAATACATATCACGTTCTGGCCAATTATACGATCTGCCTACGATATTATTGATATTTACAGTGGTACTAACCTGAACTTCAACTTTTTGAAAGGAATGGCCTCTCTTTATCGAATTCTGCCAATGTCGAATCAGTCATGGGAGTGAAATGAAAAATAATGGTCGGTAACTAACTGGCATTCTGATAGTTACCTGACTCCGAGAGTTTCATTATCATAGGTAGTTCGATTGTTCAAAACGGTTCAGTTTATTTTATCATATTTAGTTCAAATTCGACCTTCTAGATACATATACGCATACGAAAGTTTGTCGGCAAAGTCATAACACTCAGTTTTACTGCAGTCATAACGCTAGAGTGTTATCGTTATTCGATAACGCTATATCGAATAAGTAATAAGGACGTTGGTTTAGTTCACATTGGCGTTCTATTATACACTAATTTTCGCTTGCGGCTTCGCTCATGCAGCTAACAGCAAATTGGCGGATTGCTTTCCCTTCCCACATAGGTGGACGGATAATTAGAAACAGAGCAAGATTTTCATACAATCGAGGTCACTTTGAAGCCAAGGGTCTCCGTGAAGGATTGATCGGGGCATGATCTGATGACGGTCATAGAGAGAGTAGATGGAGGACTTTAAGATCGCTGCTATAGATATTCAACTGATCAGATAAGCCGTTTGGAAGCAACATCGTCATGAAGAATGCGTCCACCTATGTATATAGAGGTAAAACAGCAAACCCTGTCTATAAAGCAAAAACCTCATCTATATTTGTATACTTAGTTGGTTTTAACATCCATACGAACAATCAGACAGGAAACAACATTCTTTTTGTCTATTTTAAAGTCTCCACAACCATTTTCTCCCACAATATCAAATCAAATTACAGTCTATATCCGAATGCAGAACCCCACTTATCCATCAGTAAATAATTTTTGAAATTAATTCTGTAGTTACAGAGATTACTTCAAACACACATACTTACATCCGTACAAAGTTAACCTCTTTTAATAGTATCGAGGATATTGATGACGGGTATAGCAAGTTTTAATTTGGATTGTAACTTTGGCGGTTAGGTCCTCATAAACGCAGTAATTGTGTTGACAAGTTAGATGATCGATTTAACACAGTCGGTCTTTCTAGTTGTCAATGAAAGTTTCTGGCAACAACTGGCTCTCCGACTTACGATTACAAGCCTATCGAGACTTCTTCTGGACATAGACCTGTGCAGATCTGGGTGGTCGCTGCACTGCGCTGATGATTAGGGTTGGAGAAAAACTAAAAAGCTCATAACGCCGAAAATACAGCTATGTACTGAGATTAGTCGCCATAGTAGCTTTTGTTCTAATTAACAAGACCTTTTCATTGACGTAACACTTATCAAAATTGTTAATGGTTGGTTAGTGGGTGGTACCAGGTTCCCTAGAACAATAATCGTTTACTGTATTTATTTTAAGCACACATAAAACAGCACGTTCCAAAAAGGAAGTACCAGGTTCCCTAGAACAATTGGTTTACTGTATTTATTTTAAGCACACATAAAACAGCACGGTCCAAAGAGGAGGTACCAGGTTCCCTAGAACAATAATCGTTTACTGTATATATTTTAAGCACACATAAAATAGCACGTTCCAAAGAGGAGGTACCAGGTTCCCTAGAACAATAATCGTTTACTGTATTTATTTTAAGCACACATAAAACAACACGTTCGAAAGAGGAGCAACAAAGGCGGCAGAATGAACAGTGAATGAATGAATTAACAGGGTATACTGGGTAGCCAATGTAGTTTTTTAGATTGCTGCGTGTAAGAATCTGTACCAATAATTTCTTTTATGTTATTTACTCTTGAAAATACTGAGTTCTTAAGTTTATCAATTTATGTAGCAAGAAGTTAGTCACATAAAATCGGAGTTTAGTACATATCTGCGACGATGTTTAAAATACTAAACCGCGTCGCAATAAATAAGCCTCCCCTTCACGAAATAAAAACATGAATCTTATTTTACGAGAACAAAATACTAAAAGAATACCTAAAATGATTATAAACGAGGATAAATATTTTTACAAAATCCCTTTGAATATTATATTCCTTTTTCATCCCTCAAGTAGCTAGCATTTTTCCTTTACACCATATTGAATAGCAGACATATTTAGGTCGCGTATATTCGTATACATTCCTATTGACATTATGGAACGTACTCAAAACCACTTCTTGTTGGGTCGTACATTAAAGGGGTGCCTATGTACTTTAAACGAGTCTACAAAGTTACTTACATAAGGGCTTAGGATATTTTATTTATTTGTTTATTTTAAAGGGAAACATTCAGAAACAAATAATCATCATCAACAGCTATTAATATGTCCCCACTGCTGGGGCTCAGGCCTACCCTCTCAACGAGGGCGTTCGGGCTATAGTCCACCACGCTAGCCCAATGCGGGTTGGTAGACTTCACATGCGCCCAAGAATTTCTTCTTCGGCGTATGCAGGTTTCCTCACGATGTTTTCCTTCACCGTTTGAGAGCAGTCAGTAAATGTACTTAGGTTTCGAGGAAAAACCCATTGGTACATGGCCCAGCCGGGGATCGAACTCCGGACCTTTCGATTAGATAGGCCGCGTCTTATCCCCGACGCCACTGACGTTCTAAACAAATAATAATATAGATTAATAATGCGGCACATTTTGAAACCCTGTTTTGATACCCTATATTAACCCTCAAACAACTCTTTGAATTCCGCCATCGAGTGACACTATGTTGGTTTCAAAACAATCAGCCAATTTAATTAAATTATTGTAATTTATTAATTTCCAAAACATACATTTATTTATGTCACCATGTCACCTTTTGGAGGGAAGACGTCGAGAATTCTCATGGATTCCAGCATTGTGAAATTCCAGTTTTCAGAAATTCCAGTTATTCATCCCTTAATAAACTTTGGGTTGGGGTAGTGCGCCAGTTATTAAGAACTTAATTAATTGTGAGAGAGTTCCGTAGTTTTCGAGACGTCTCGTCGGAATCCCGCTGCTAATCCGCATGATATTTAGTTGGGAATACTTTTACGTCACTATAGAGAGATGTTACTAGAAGAGCAAGTAGCATTGGATGACACCTTTTTCATCAGTGCATATTGGGAGATTGCGAGTCTCCGGGCTCTACTGAACTAGTTCCCGCTGCTAGCTAATTTAGCTAGCTATAATCTTCATGATATTTAGCTGGGAATGCTTTTACGTCACTATAGAGAGATGTTACTAGAAGAGCACTGCAAGTAGCATTGGATGACACCTTTTTTCATCAGTGCATATTGGGAGATTGCGAGTCTCCGGGCTCTACTGAACTAGTTCCCGGTAGCTAGCTAGTTTAGCTAGCTAAAATCTGCTTGATATTTAGTTGGGAATACTTTTACGTCATTATAGAGAGATGTTACTAGAATAGCAAGTAGCATTGGATGACACTTTTTTTCATCAGTGCACATTGGGAGATTGCGAGTCTCCGGGCTCTACTGAACTAGTTCCCGCTAGCTAGCTAGTTTAGCTAGCTATAATCTGCATGATATTTAGCTGGGAATACCATTATGTCACTATTAGATTTACAAATGTGAGCAACTTATCGTTCTTCAAATTTTAATTCAATTGTCCGTTCCTATTGTAAACAAACAGGAAAGGAAAGAGAGACAAGAAATATAGGACAACATTTTAGTAACGACTAAGCAAAACTATTAATAAGATGCTAGGACGTATTCATTATATGCAATAGTTTTAAAAAATCTACTAAAGAGAATAAAATATTTCGACAATCCTTATTTTTCAGCAGACATTTCCAGTCGTCATATGTTGTTGACACAGCAGTAGAATATTGAAGAGACGTACCAAGTAATTCGCAACGAAAGCTCTTCAGCCAGCGTTCGCTGTTCCACTATTTACCCCCAACTTGGGCACGAGGAAAGAGCAAAGTCGTTTGTAAGTTTGCTGCGAATATATAGAAAAAATGATTCTTTCTGCCAGCGAAATTGAGATAGTTTTCAAATCACACGTACGGTATTTCTAGATTATCTGTCGGGGTGTGATAGTACCTACTTGTCAAACTGAACCCTAATCCATTATGTTTTGATACTACAACAAACCCTTTCTTCTTTATTACACTTTCCTTTATAAATATTGTAAAATTCCTGGTTTTGGAACGAAGTTCCTTTTCGCACGGTACACTCCAGACGCTTGGCGAATGAGAGCTAGGCCGAAAAAAGCGTAAGATTTGTACCGACACGACACTGCAATGTGTCCCGAGGATAGCGGAGCATTCCCGAAGTTAATAACAGGGATTTATTTAATTGTGCCTGTTAGTTCTTACTTATTAAAATATCCTAAACATCACTGTTGTATAGAATCTACACCATTTATATAAGAAGGTATACTTAGTATCGATACTAATAGTCGGATTGTATTTCTATGCATCACTGCATCGGATCACACAGCAAATGTGCAATCGGTTGGCAAATTCGCCTGTAATCAAATCACATCTCACTACTTCACAAAACCTGAAATTGCACAGAATAGTTCCAACAGTCAGCTTCTACAATACTACAATAGGCGTGAATGAATGCCATTGTGAAGGGTTTAATTCCCACACCTCGACCGGGATCGCACAATGGGGTATGGAATGCTGAACTAATGGGGTCTGTGGAACTCGTTATCTTTGGCCCCTATTTCTAGGATATTCAGTCTATGTGCTGATTAAACGTTGCAGCGATGCAAAGTCGATTAAGACTTCATAATAGGCGGTCATATAATATCTGGGCGACTCCAGGGCGACTAACAGGTTTCCCTTGCAAAGATATTGAGAAAAGAGTGATGTTATATTCACCAAACTTTATAAAAAGGCGATAATAAATTTAGCGCATTATGCGTTTAGGGCATTATGCGTTGAGGGCATTATGCGTTTAGGGCATTATGCGCTTAAGGCATTATGCGTTTAGGGCATTATGCGTTTATAAATTAGGGCATAAACTTGCACTAGGATGGACTTGACATACTTTTCCGTAAGTAGTATCAATCGCGTATATAAGAGAGAGAAGGGCGTTGGCTGCAGTCATTCTGTAGGTACTTGTCATCCGCACGAATCTCTTCATTTCTTGGAGTAAAATACAAAAGCTTTTCACTTTAATAAACCATTGCATTTAATATCCTAGCCTTCCTACTAATATTATAAAGGCAAAAGTTTCTAAACATGTTTGGATGTTTGTTACTCTTTCACGCAAAAACTGTACAGATTATGCAAGAGAATATTAAAAAATTGGAAAAAAAATTCTACACGGGCGAAGCCGCGGGTAACTCCACCAACTCCAGCATTAAAAAAATATGATTGATACACTAAAATTCTCGCGATTTGTCGTCAAACACATCCGCGGATACCGTGAGTGTTGTGTGCCGTGACATTCCAGATAACACAAGACCAACAGTGGGCAATAGTTGGGGAAACTACTTGCAACCACTCTCAAGGGTCAACACTGACAGCTCGCCTCTCCAGTTAGCTCGTGACCACGGCCATTGACTATGTTCCTAGTTTTTAGTCATGACGTCGGGCGAGGTAAACAAAAAATAATTTTGATTTACCAAGGTAAAATTATTTTTCATTGCCAGAAACTGAAAATGTATCGCAACTTTTTATTTAAGTTTACTAAAGCCGCGGTTTTTAATAGCTTCGCATAAATCGAGTTTGTATTAGGCCGTAACGAGGTTTGCTTCAGGCAATGCTTGCTTGTTGCGTAAACATCGTTATAATTACGTACCTATACATTTATTATTATAATATACTATACATGAATTTTAAAAAAAGCTACTCCCATATTAAAAAAAAAGCTACTCCCATATGGATGAGTAACAAAATCATTTTAGAGGGTGCCAAAATCGTGCCAAATGTATATTGAAATTGATACTCACTCACACATTCTCATTTTCAAACTCCATATAAATTTGTATGAGCAACTTCCTCCCGCTAATCCGCTTCATTTGTCCGCACCCCTGATTTTGTCACAGAATCTTTCATCGTATTCCATACTAAATTTGCAAGATGCGATCTCCACAGGGAGCGCGCGCGCGACAAAAGAGGTTCGAATCTCCTTGATACTATACATATAATGTTACCGGAAATGGATGAAACCTAAAAATTGTAGAAAATCCCTAGAAGATGTGTATTAGGTTTTTTTGTCAAACATTTTCCTATAGGAATTGGAAGTCGCATGAAATTCCGAAATGGTATGTACAAAGAAAATATTATTTGTAAATTACATTGTACTATAGATTCTAGATTTTTGTGAATGAATGAAACATACAAACATACATCTTCACGCTATGTCCCTGACGGGGAAGGCAGCACAAGCGGACGCCCAAGTATCGTCATTTTTAAATAACATCATATTTAATTAATTAAAAATTTCACCAACCCCCGGGGCCCAGCTAATTGTCAAAGCAACACGTCCCGAACGAAGTTACGAATGGTAGCCACGCCGTTTGATTCGCCAACCGGAAACATTTACGGTTTAAATTGTTTAATTTCTGACTATTAGTGTAAAAGTGTAAAGCTTAAAAAAAGCTTTTTAATCTGTAGGTATCTAACTAAACTTAAATTTAACTTACCAGACCAAAAATCAATCTGAGGTAGGTAAGCAAGTACTTAACAAATTAACTGCTCTGTCAAAATGAAAAATATAAAAATTACCGCATTTACCGCAATTAATTTTTGAAGTATACAATAATTCCGTATTAAATTATTTATTGCATTCAACTCAGTCAACAGTATTTCACTATCGGAACAAACAAACGCGCATTTCCCGTCAAAAAAACGTAAAAACTGCCCTCAGCAGTGAAAATACTGTTGTTTGTTAACGAATCGCGCGCTTTGTTGAGTGCACTTTTAGTCGAGGACCTCGTCGATTCACATTCAAACCATTCAGTAATTCCTATGATAAACCGAGGTGGGTGAAATTTATCATTTAACAATTACAGCCTCTGTTTTGTATTAATTTGTCATTCATTAGTCGCTCTTAATTTATCATTTACTAGCCGATTGCCGCGGCTTCGCCCGCGTAGAAAAGTTTTTCACGAGTTATCTGAAACCTTTTTGTAAATCAATTCCATGAAACAGCGCCATCTATGTTATTAGTTTTTAATTTTGGATGCAATTTGGCCAATTTACTTAATATAGCTTTATAGGTACCCAACATTTAATTTTTTATTGGATTTTATTTTAATTTAATTTTTTTTTTTTATAAAAGCTTTTTATTTAGCTTTATATAAAATAACCTATATATTATTCTGATGTTTTATCTACATATATTATTGTAAAATTTCATGAAAATCTGTTTGGTAGTTTTTGCGTGAAAGAGTAACAAACATACATCCTCACAAACTTTCGCCTTTATAATATTAGTATGATGAAAGTCGCTATTTTG
Organism: Metalampra italica; assembly: GCA_949699065.1. NCBI lineage: Eukaryota > Metazoa > Arthropoda > Insecta > Lepidoptera > Oecophoridae > Metalampra > Metalampra italica. Next base: position 5,929,974 of record OX452989.1, read on the forward strand.
TAGGGCTATAAAGTACGTAATGATTATGATGACGCATCCGCTTCATATACGACTATACTAACTAAGCTGCACTGTGCTATAGTTCATTGACGCCGCCCTCTACAATGCTATACGAGCGATAGTTAACAATGCGATAGATTCCTTACAATTTGCGACTGTCGTTTAAGTCAGCTGAAACACTTAATACTCTCGTGTCAATGTCCTTCAAATAAGATGTTAATATAGTAGCCCTAAAAAGTAACAACTATGGAGAGATTGTTTGAATTATTCTGAAAAACTATTTAATAAATATACTAATTGTCTATTTCCACACAAAAACGGTAATATGGGAGATTCCGAACTCCCAAGCCACTAAGCGAATGAGAATACCTCTTATATTACCTCATCCCATTGAGATATAAGTATAATGCCTGTAATTAAGATGGATAGTCCTCCATCCACCTCTCGAACCTGATCGTATTAATTCGTTGTTATTCCGAACGTTTACGGAAACTATTCCAATATCACTCGCACTTGAGTCTATTGGTCGGTCCACTAACTTATCTAATAATAAAAACGTTCCTTTCTCTCTAGCTTTATTTCTAAGTAGAAGCTTATTTCTATTTGCAAAAAGTTCAACTATATTGAATTTACACCATTTATATAACAATCTATAAGACTGACGCTTCAAAATGTTGTTGAAATAAATAAATACTAAAAACTGAATGAATTGAAGTACCTACACTGGGTACAATTTTATACAACGTCAATTTTTTATCTACCACCGCTTCCAAGGCGTTAGTTAGCGCTCTAGGAAGATTGATTTCGGTATTGATTATGATTAGATGGATAGGATTGGATGTTGATTATCTAATCAGTCTTATCAACTAGAGCATTGCAACTAAAATCTGTAAAAATAATATAGCAATGTTATAAACGTATTGCAAAATTGTCACCCGCCATCGGCATTTTGGATTTTCTCCAATACAGGAGTGATATTATTATCTATGATGTAACATACTGCAGCATCTACTTTTTTATTACTTACTTAATCATCTAACTTCCTGTACCCTGAGCGCATTTAAATACTATTTACACGCAGGGTGTAAACGGAAAAAACCAGTATAAACTGGTCTCTCATAGTATTTAAACTCCCTCGACATGCGGTCGACTGTACGAACAAGCTCTTAATTATTCCCGGCTCAGCCCTACTGCGTGACACTATTCCTTACCCTCTCGGGGCCTTGCTCGTGACCACAGAATAAATGATAGTACCATGTACAGAACTCTCACTCCCGAACAAAACTGTGTTAAAGACATACTTACAAACGCCTCTTCATTATCGCACATCTCTTTCGGACGCGGCACGTGTAACGCTAGGGTTGTCATGTCAAGTAAACTATAATTTAATCTGACTACTAGTGGTAGCTATTCACGATACTTATTACTGTTTATAGAACTACTTTTAAGTTTTAGGTTTAAAGAAGAATACCCTAACTAAGAAATACCTTAATTAATTTATAGAAGAAATAATTAATTCGACTAACACAAATTAAACTGTTCAGTCTAAACTAGAGATTGCACAGAGCTAGTTGGAAAATCCGCGCTATGAAGAAAACCCGGCTCATTAGAAATGCGTACCGCGCTCAACAGAGCGCACCTACGCTGGCATTTTCCCCCAACGGCATTAATTATGGAAGTCTGCAGGTGAAGTATAAAATATACTATGTGTGAGATTCGTTTGCGACGTGTTGAGCGCTTTGAAAATGGAGTGCTTAGATTTATTTGGGAGGTCACGATTCAGTTAAACGACAATGTGCTTAGATTGCACGTGAATATGGTGTAGGAATATGGATAGGGAACAGTATACTCCGACGTCCCCTACCGTGCCATACGCCAATGAGTTTTTATCGATACTTACTCGTAAGAACGTTTACTGACTGGGCTGAGTTTGAGATGTGAAAGCAGCGAACTTTAATATGTTACATATTAAAGTTCGCTGTGTGAAAGTATTTGCTACGTTTCTTACGATATTTTGGGAAAACATCTAATTTCTATTCTTGAATGAATTTATTATAGGTATAAGGTAGATAAAGTTATAGTATGTCTCGTATTTTTCAATTGTAAATAAATGCAATGTCTCTGGAGTATCTCAAAATTACCTTTTTGAGTGTAATATTATTTGAAAAATAAGCTTCATCTGACAATAATGTTAGGTAAAATACTTTACAAAGGATACAAATTAACTGAGATCCTTACATAAAATTCCCAAAACTGTAATGCAAAATATTCGTTGTTTTATTTTAAGCCCCAGGGTTTTTCCGCGTGTATTGCTTTCATGTTTTCGTTCAATTTTTTCATGATTCTAGCAATTCGTTTCGTCGTTCATTTGATTATATCATTTTATATCAAAGGATATTCTGAAAAGGTTGTTTGAAACGAAATATATATCGTTTTATTTGTCCTATTTATGGTAATTCCTACTTATTTATATTAAAGACTATTGACTGACTGTGACTTAGCTTTCGTGTGGTTTTCATGGCCCATACCGTAGGCATAACGAGATAACGCATTGTCATAAAATTAATTCACGTAATTATTTTGACGATCAAATTTAACCTACTGCTTTACGTAAGCACCTTCCATAATCTATAGTTACACAATTTAACAGATTTTCACCTATACAATAGGCATTGTAAAATTAACCTTTATGTTACATTACATAATAATTTATACTATTTTTTTGGATTACTTGCGGTACTTAGCAGCTGAGAGCGGCTGTAAAAATTCTTTGTGCCTTTTACAGCTCTATACGAAGTGCAGAAAGAAGTCTCAAAGCCTTCTAAAGATAATGCTTTGCAATATATTTTCAGATTTAGTATCCCATTTTATTATGAGCCGTCGAAATGACATAACTCTGTAATAAAAATTAAATATTTTATGTTTCATTTTGTGATCATTAAAGTTTCATAGCTGTATTGATAATCTTACTTTCAATTAGTTTTATTACCTATGCGAGTAAACAGTATAAATTGACAATCAACACGAGAATCCATTTGTAGTATCTACCTACTTACTTTCATTTTATATTTTCTTCGGCAAGTTTAAGTTGAAAACCAATAAATTAGGTAAAATAATTGAAAAAAAGAAAGTGAAACTGATATCAAATTCATATTAACATAGGTACATGACATAATATTCAAAATTGTATCAAAATTCAATAAACCTAGAATAGTGGTAATTTAATTAGTCATAAATATCTTTTTATTACTAAAAGGACAGTAATACGTGATGATTCTAACCCTAATGTCGACATCACAGTCAGAAACACAGATGAGTAAATAATTTATCTTTTCCTCATATTGCAGAGTAGACCCACTTCGTTTACAAGTGTTTTTGACGTTTTGTTCGCCCTTTCAATTTGATCCATCAAAGGGCATATCAACTTCTATTTTTAGAAGGGCTTACCCTGATTTAAACCTTTGCGTGTATGATGACAATACTGTAGGTAAATGTGCAAAAAACAACAACAATTAAAAAGTCAGTCGTATGTTGTAACAACGGGATTCAATTATTAATTTTTCTAAGATTCTCATTAGTTTTTCGAAAAAATCCATAATTTTCCCACAGTGTAAAGGGCTCCCTAAACGATCATGCGGCATGTCATGCTTTACGTGCTGTCACTCATGCAAACTACGTGCATGACATGCAAACTACGTGCTGTCCGTTGCTTCACTGTACTGATTGATAGCAAGCATGACGGTCCATCATGCAGCATGACATTCACGTAAACGTTGCATGTCATGCAAGTATGATCGTTTAGGGACACTTTTAGACTGGTAGTAAGACTGGTAGTAACCCGCTAACGCACGAGGCATTTTACATGTTACGTTAAAAGTTTCAGCTCAAATTGGTCCCGTAGTTTTCGAGTTATCCAGTGCACAGACAGATGGATATAATATCTTCGCTATAAGGGTATGCTTTTTGACGGATCTCTAAAACATAATACCTATAGATTATTTCACTTTAATAGACACTACGATAGCCACAGCACTTAAGAAAACAATACAAAAACTACACTAACTACCATCTAAACTACCCTGACCTATAATTAATAAAAAAAAATGCCCCAAATCGTCGCCCCTGGGTACGGTTCCCAGGATGCTGGCTGCGTTCCCTGTGGATGGCCAGGCTTAAGCGCTGGCCGAGGTACGCGCCAGCTCTCTGGTCACCCGTGGCTTCAATGAGGCGCGTAGAGAGGTATTTAAATGTAATTATAATTATTAGTCGATATATACCTGCTCTTTCATGCTTCGTTGAGTATTCTGTCAGTCAAGACAACGCCGCACAGCTTTAGCCATCGTATTTCTACAGCATTCTTCTTACTTTCAATCGTCTTCTAGCAAACCAGGATCCACTGCCATAATAATAAAGTTGGTCAATATCTATCTTCTAAGGCCCAAAGTAACACGCTGACTGACATAATATTTACCGTGTTTCCGAAGTCTAAAACACAGAAAGTAATATAACAGCAGAATTTCCAAGTTTCGGACAGTGACTGGCGAGAAAACATAACGTAGAAAAGTGTGAGCCCTGATCCCTTTTCCATTAAGGTGTGCGGTAAATAAGTTTTATTTGACAGTCAAGTGAAGGGTCAATTTATACTAGTCCGGTTAGTAATTCAATAAGGGTACAATTGCCTAAGAATGTATATGGCTAACTTTGTGACGTAAATCGCACCCTCTTGCTTCGATTCAGGAGTTTTCCGTGACACCCTTAGTACCACGAATAAGTTTTTTATCTGTGGTGTGTATCGCGAGTTTATAAGTAACTAGCTTTTTCCCGCGGCTTCGCCCGCGTAGAAATTTACATTGTGAAGCAGCGCCCTCTATGTAGGCGTTTTGTTACTTAGGGGGTATTAGCGGACTCCCTGCGACTTTGTCCGCGTTTAAAAGTAGCCTATATGTTATTCCAGGATATAAGCTATCACTGTACCAAGTTTCATCAAAATCTATTCGGTAGTTTTTCCGTGAAAGAGTAACAAACATCCTCACATCCAAACATCCTTACAAACTTTCGCCTTTATAATATTAGTAGGAGTAGGATTAGTAGGATATAGTTACATCCGGCAGAAATAAAAAGTAGACCCTTTTCGCGCCGAGTTTTGAGATGGAAGAAAGCTACGCGGTGCTACGCGCGCTACGCCGTAGCAAGTGGATAGCTAAAGTGTAGCGATTTATGTATCTTTAAATTATAGTACTTTAACAATGTAAACATATGGATTTTCCAGTTTTTATTTTCTATTTTCTGATCCGGAAGCATTTAAGAATATTGTATTGTACTGTATTTAATATTATTGGTGTTAATAAAATATTATTTGATTATTTTACATTTTGCACATAGACATCTAAGATTTTCCTAAGGAATTTTTGTTTAAAGTCATAATATGTTATTGCTAACAAGTATAATGGGTAAATTAATGTAAATTATTATATACCACCGCTTCCTAGGTCTGTGTTAGCGCTGAGAAGAAAAAGCGGCGCAACAAACTTGACTATCATAAACAGAAAGTCAATGGTCACAGCGGTGTAAATAGTAAATCAAACTCTAGCGCCACTGGGTAGCTTTGAAAATAGTCTAACCCAAATTGCGTTTTAATTAATTTGCCTACTAAAAACGTTTAAAACCGAACTCAGTCCAAATAAGCCCGGCCTCAATCATGGGAAATTAGAGCCCGCATCTAGTGGGTACATTAAACCGGGCGAAACCTTATCCCGGCTAATTGTGTTAGACTAATATCCGGGCTAACAGCCTGACCGGTTAACATTGCCACAGTGGAGCTGCACACAGTAGCGACACTAAGTTAATCTATGAAAATAAGCCCTGTGATGATAAAACCAGTTTAGAAAACCTTCTCAAAGTTTTATCAAAGTTAAGATGAAGCTATATCTGAAGGTGGAGACACATAGTTTGACAGCTTTAAAATAATCTTTTTCCTATCAGGCAATACTAGAAACAGAAAGAAAACTCGTTATTGACGCCTGTCTTTTTTTTGTGGTATGGAAGAGATTGCTTCAAGCGTTAACTCAGCCTTTGCTGTTTCACTTTTTAAAAAAATTGTGTGTAAAGAGTTTATCTATTTATTTTTTTATAATTTAACTTAGAAGAATCGCAATATATATAAGAATGGTATAATGTGTCGTATCTTAATAAAGCATTTTGAAACTTTCAGTGATAGAATTATAATTATTTCTCAGAATGTTCCATAAGATTCAAACGACAGATATCGTAAAACAGCTTTGCATTTCGAGATTCGCTGACCTTGTGCAGCACATTTATACATCATGCCACTGTGGCTAAAATCTTGTCCGCGGATTGTTACTGAGCGCGTTCTTGTTCTTACAGATACCACGTTTTAATTAATAAAGATTGCGGGAAGGGGTAAAGGGGCGGGGAGCAGTTGCCTCCCGCTTCAAGGAAATTAAATAGATATTCTCCAAAAAAAGCTAATTATTTTTACTAAATATACAACTTTTGCCCGCGCTAGAAATTTCTCTCTGACCTTGGTCGATTCAGGTCGTCGGTCCACCATTTTGAGGTCGTTGGTCCACTTCAGAACTCGTAGCCCATATGTAACACGCAGTGTACAAATCCATCAAGATGTCGTTATCTGTTTCTTGGTAAATTTATCCTTTGAAGGCATAATGGATGGATATAACCGCTTTATGTGATTGAGGCCAGATGCGGCCGCTTACCAGAGTGTAATCTAGTTAGGGCCACATGTGGACGCGCCTAGATGGCAATAATTCAGTTATTACTTGAACAAGCTGCGATCACTCGCAGTTAAACGATGTCAAAGGTATATGTCCATGTCCAGGATGTAACTTAGTGGGTTTGATTAAGTCTTTTTAAGACTCAATTAAATAATCGCATTCATTTAAAATATACCCATGAATTCAAAAAAACAAAAATTATAACAACCTACAGGCAATCTTAATAAAGATCCTCATGAACTAAGAGTGATAAAACCCGCTAATAAATTAGGTCAATATGAATATTAAACAAGCAAGACCGTAATAGTCCCAAGTTGGAGAAATGCAGGGCTCGTATTGCAAACGCCTGGGAATTTCATTACAGGGCTATATTTAGGTGATGATTACAAGGTTACATGGGCTTTTCAATGTAGTTACTATAATATCCGGCTATGATTTAATACATTCTTATAATGTTGTAGAGTAAGTACATACTGAAACTTTATTGTAAAGTATTTTTTGTAGCTGCCCTTCTCTAGTATGAAGAATCGATCTTCAAAGTTTTCAAAAGTGACTATAGAAATAGAATAAACCTTATTAAACACACACAAGGCAGCACATATACAAAGAATTTTTATAATATAAAACTAAACAAAGTAAGAAGATAACATAATTATGCAGACTAAACCCTCTAATTTGATTTGAAAGATTTCTTAAAGCAAGATGCAAGTGATTTCTTGCGATACGAAGAAATCTAAAAAAAAATATTCATTTGACTGACAAGCTAAAACTTTGCATGTCGGTCGCCTTAGATTTCTTGTCACTCAAGAGTGAATAATTAAAACGAGCCTAGATTTTAATTAATTTCTCACATTAGCACGTAAGGCTCAAACGGCAAATGTTTGATTTAATTTTATCATAAGAAAGTCTAAGAAAGTAATGAGATTGTAAGCGAAAGATCATTTGAGCTACGATATTTCTGTCTCACCTGCAATGATATTGATTATGGAATGATATTGTATTGTGGTAGTACTGTGACACCATAGAAGTATATTTTCGCGTTTTTATTTTACTTTGTCAAGTAATGCTACTTCTATAAGGCTTTATTTTTCAGGAATGAAAAAGTTTCTTCAGTTTTATTTTTTTTCCTTTACCAACCTCATTGCATTTTTATTTCTTCTTTCGTTTGGTTTTTCCTTTCTTTACGTTGTTTCACGTCATATTTAAAATTTGAGCTGAAACAGGTAGGACCATAAGAATGAATGATCAGTAATATGGAATTTAGTAGGTATTTGAGCGTCAATGGCGTCGGGGATAAGACGCGGTCTATCATATCGAAAGGTCCGAAGTTCGATCCCCGTCTGGGCCATGTATGTACCAATGGGATTTTATTCTTGAAACTTAAGTACATTTACTGACTGCTCTCAAACGGCGAAGAAAAACATCATGAGGAAACCTACATATGCCCAAGAAGAAATTCTTGGGCGCATGTGAAATCCACCAACCCGCACTGGGCTAGCATGGTGGACTATAGCCCGAACGTCCTCGTTGTGAGGGTAGGCCTGAGCCCCAGCAGTTTGGGCATGTTAATGCTGTTGATTTGATTTGAAAATATAAATATTTTATTTTTTTATTTTGCTGTAATAGGTAGACTAGTAAACCGAGTTAAGTTATAAGTAGAGTTTAGTTGGCATGAAATCCTATGAAATTGGCGGAACAGTGTAGTTTAACGAGCTGAAACTTTTTAACAAGGCAATTACTGGGCCAAACATTATATCGCGCTGCTAAGTAACACCACTTCAAACGAACGAGTCCTTGGCCTAAGTAAATACAATTAAAAACTAGCTAACGGTATGGTTTAAAAAAACCCACTTTCTCTGTCTCTGTAACGTATTTTAATGATGGAAATAAACATACAAGGCAAATAGGTATCATGTGCAACTAAAACACTTAAAACATTTATAAATATATTTTATCATGTCTGAGAATAATATAAAGCATAGCTCAAACCACTGGGTATCGAAGCTGAAATTTTCAGTAAAATAATGTATTTTATCTATTTATTTCAAGTATGGACTTATAAATTTATTAGTACCAGCAAAAGACAACGCATCCGCGTAAAAGAAACGCATTGCTATAAGGTGTTATTTACTTAAATTATCTAATAAAATAATGTTCTGTAAATGCGTAGATGTTTCATTAAAGCTAAACATCTGTTTCACAAAAAAAAAAGATTTTTTGGGATTTCACTTAAGGGCATGAAACTGTACCAATTCGTAGTATTGTTAATTTTTTTGTAGGGTTTTTGTTGTTCCAATTGTTAATTTTAATTTTTAAGTAATGCGTACATTACATACATAGATATCTTCACGCTATGTCCCTGGCGGGGTAGGCAGAAAGAACGGAGCGCCAAGTATTGCTCTCAGTCTCATCATTTAGTTCATACACGCTCGCCGCGGGACGCGAGTAAGTAATGCGTATAGAGCCAAATACCAGTAACATCCTTGTTTTTATAATCATTAGAATGTGGCTGTCAGATTTTGGTTTTTGTTTACACTATGAGGGATAAGAAAAAATTCCGATACTAGGTGTCGGAATTTTTTATTTTTTTGTTTTGCTGTAACGAGCTGAAGCTATCAGACGGTGCAAATTAAAGTACTAGGCAAACATAATACCAGCTACTTAGTCTCGCCACTCAAAACTCAATAGTTCTTTGCCCGGGTAAATACACATGCAGCAGTAAAACTGCGATCAAAAGCTCGCGAGGACCGTGTTACCGCTATTTATGGCGCGGCTCCTCGCACAATGTTGCAGACTATTCTTTTTATCCGCCATACTTTTTACACAATGTGTTATAACATTTTTACGACGACTATAAACCCTTTTAATGCCGGCTTACCATACGATGGGAAGTCAAGTGGGGAAATTGAAATTTCATTTTTACTGGACCGTAATCCAACACCTCGTAGTGCTTGTTTAAAATTCGTTCTGTGTTTTATCTGTCTACCTCCATATTCTAGATTTTTTTCTGGTAATTTTGTGTTCCATATTCTGTTTCTCTATTCGTGTGCTAATAGAAGTATTTGAGCAACCTTTTCAATATTAAAAAATTCTATAAGTTTAACAGAAGAAATAAGACTCTTTTGGCGGAAACCGTCTCTACTATTTTATTTTCCATAAAATGTATGTAGGTTTTGTTTAATTATAATAGTATTTTATACATTAAGTGCTTGTAGATGGGTAGGTATATTATACGGGAAATTAAAATAAATGCGTGTAACTAATATATTCCTGTTCGTATAAAACACCATTGAATCTTGCATCTATATTTAGTCCTATTTCCTTAGTAAAATAAAATAAAAATTATTACATAATTAATTACTTACCTTATAGAAAATTTACCGGTAAAATCCAAGATTTACCAAGTTATGATGGTAAAAGTCCAAATTGTTCTTTGATAAACGGTTAGGTTAGGTTTAGGTTTATCATGACGTGGTCTAAGGTTTTCCGGTCCGATATTAACGATCGATTCGGACTTTTACCTTAATCGCTTGGTAAATCTTAGGTTTAACCGGCAACTCCTAGATTTTACCGTAGTTCGGGCTTTTACATTAACACTAAAGGTATTCGATCGCCGTATTATGCTAATGATAATCGTACAAAGGCCATGCATATATTAATTGAATTTTATATCAGTTTTATCAATTCAGTAGTCAGCAGTTTGCTGCTCCGACCGACTGTGTAATGTACACATAGTTGGCAAACTAATGACTACTGAAATTGTAGAATTTATATTAAATACCATTATACGAAAGAGATTTTTTTATATATGATACGAATCAAAGCCACGTCTTCTGATTTATTTAGTAGGTACCTAATTGTGTTTTTATACCTACTTATTTTTGAGGAATATATAAATTGATTGTTGAACCTTAGATTGTTAAGTTGTGAATAAAGATTTGCTTTGGTTTAAAAGCTAACGAGGCAGTCTATAAATATTCTAGGTCGCTAACATCAAAATGTGAAAAAGAATTACCATACATTTTACTTTACATGAAGCCCTGAGGTAATCGAATAGCTATCAGACGTTCAATGGACTAAGCGACTCACTTTTTTTAAACAGATTCGCCTATTAAAAACGACATAAAAACAATGGCGACAGGAATAAAATGGCCGACACAAAGGCTGTGGATTCAGGCTATTGTGAGTGACATTGGCCATTAAGGGGCAGTCCACGCTAAGCTTAACTGTCATTCAAACTAGGATTAACTGCATTGCATTTTTAACTTTGGATCTTTTTAAGTCGCTGCTGCAGAAATGGCTATAATTATGTTTATGTCAAGTAAAGGCGTTATTCATTTAAGTTTTTTAAATAAAATAAATAAATATTATTAACGCCACGTATTTCTGGCACACAAAGAAGATAAGAATATCAAATTTTAATCAGTCACCGAAATTATAGCATTGTAAGTTGAAACAAAACATAAAAAGATCTAATTTAAAAACATTTATAAACAGGTGTAAAATAAGTATGTTTGTTACTTAAATCTACAAGACGTGATAGGGTTTGCATGAAATTTTATATGCCCATTTTTCCATAATGGGATGAGCATTCTCCTCTGTAAATTCTACCATACAAAACCTTACAAATAGCATTCCTTTCCGCCCAATAACATTAATTTATATCGTTAACAGACCAATTCTAAGCTGTAGTTAAATAATTATCGGCCATTAGTCGGCTTTCTGAGCGGAAGTGTGCCTTATCACGCCACGAGGCCGTGGAATTATTTTCCTTGGCAGCTTCGGGGCAAGCACGTAGAACGTGGCCGGGGCTTGCTGGAAAGGGGGTCTTCTGTGTAGATGGCATGTCTGTTCATTGCTAGCACGAGGTTCCCTTCAAAGGGGCGGACATAACGTAGTAATTTTGGACTACTTGTACCAAAAATTAATATGACCTAATGAATGAACATCATATTTTGTTAATGATATCGTCGATTTTATTGAACTCTAAATGCGTGTAACAGAACTACTTTGCCTAATAGTTCTTCCTTATTGTTTACACCGAGCTATCCATCTGATTGTATCACATAATAATTGTTGTCTTTTTGACAAAGCACTAATTACACCACACATCTTAGGCTTAGGCCCGCAAAGGTCATGTTAGAAGGTCATGCAAAACTGTCGTGAAAATGCTTGCTATAAAGCAATAATTATTATTATTTGCTTGCACGACGTGCAGGATGTGTGCTGGCATCCTAGCAAGGCATAGACAAGCTCTAACGTTTTTAAAAAGTAGGTTTTGGCTTGGTTGGACTAGACTTTTAAGCCTTATCTCAATTAAAATATCAAGTAATATGGCTTAAAAGTCTTGTAACCAAGCCAAAACCTACTTTTTAAAGCTTGTCTATGCCTTGCTGGATGCCTTGCTAGGTGCCGCGCTAGATGGTGTAAATGCTACGTCTAACATGACCCTCTAATATAACATGACTTTCAGCGGGCGTACGCCCAAGATGTGTGGTGAAAATGGCGCATTAATAAAATTACATTTTGATCAAAATCCCATAATTTAAAATTATAGAAGACACAGATTGACATCTGAAAGTCAAGTTAAAGTTTGTATATTTTGTAATGTGTGGGGTTTATCTACTAATGATGATCGGTCCCCAATAATGGACTAACCAAATAAATAAACTATTTTAATTCAGTCCCGGTTCTTTTATTCTCAGCTCCTGCATCCATCTGCATCTACGGGAGTCACAGACCACCCAATTGACTGCGCACTGACGGCGAAAGCGTTCTCCAAACATAAGGCCACCGCCTAGGTATATTACCGGCGTCAAGCCATACTTGTTTTAGTGTGAGTTTGATTTTGCCTAAAGTAAGAACTTCTCACGTCAATGCGCAGTCAATTGGACGGGTGGTCTGTGACGGGAGCAAATCGCGCATTATAGTTACATAGTCTAGAAAAACGACTAGTTACCTCTTAGTGAAATATTAGAACACTTGTTATGCACACTCACTTTACTGTTTCTTCTTTTACACAACCATCACAGTCGACTGTCTTGAATAGAATGCCCCAACTGACCAAAACCCTCTCGAAAGTAACTCCCGGTCTGCCGCTACTGGCGGGAAAAATCCAGCTCCCTGATTAGTTGTTGCGATTTTGCCTTAACCAATCACCAGAGTAAGGGCCTCTTACACAGCTTGATGATAAAGTCCCAGATACCCTATCTGCAGGTTATCTGACAGATAGTCTATCACACTAGTTATCATATTAGTTTATCACTAAGATTATTATCTGTAACAATATCAGGAAGTGGTGAAAGAAGCCCTTAAACTCATAAAAGTTGCCAACACAAAAACGTTATCAGTACTTACTAAATATAATCGATTATTAAATGTACTCAATTTTGTAAATAGACAAATAACAATTAACCCTAACAAATAGTGGTTGCGAGAACTGTAACAACCAAACTGTGAGGGGCTACCATCGCCCAAACCTCCTTACTACGTGCCTGCTGCAGGGAGCCCTTATCAGTGGAATTAGGGCGGGATTGTAACATTGTTCGTTATTTATTTATTTATTACGTATATATTGTGCTATTTGCTACGTATTGAGTCGCATTTACACTATATAGTGGATGACACAAATTATTGGCTACTTGATAGTTACGTTTGTATGCGCGCTAAAATAATAACTGTAAGTGTTCAAATAATAATCTTTAATATATAAAACAAAGTCGTGTTAGTTAGACCACTTATAACTGAAGAACGGCTGAACGGATTTTGATGAAACTTGGTACACGGATAGCTTATAGCCTGGAATAACATATAGGCTACTTTTTACCGGGGTAAACGGTTCCTGCGGGGAAAAATTATTCCACGCGGTCGAAGCCGCGGGGAACAGCTAGTAAATATATCTTTTTAAATACCGGGTGGGTTACAATGACCCACTTTCCCGAAAATATCTTATTGTGTTGACTTTACTTTATATTTTTCCCAAAAGAACTATGTTAATATTTTTTACCGTTTTCAAGTTACAGCTTGTCAAAGTTTAAAATATTTATTGTAAAATTTTATTTATTTTATTGAATTTAATAAATGTTATTAAAATATTCTCAATGCCAAAAAATACTCAGAATTTTAGCTTCTATATACTCATAACGTCCCTTTAAATTTCTACATCTATCCACAGAGAAATCTGTATACCTACAAATCGTCATTGATGATAGATTCCTTTTTTCACATGATATCTTAGAGTATACTTAATATGCTAGTTTAAGTATACTCTAAGTATGATATCGTTCGGACCTCTGAAGTATGGGGCCATTTTTCTTTCATTTAATTAAAATTATACAATTATTAATTATTAATGATTCAATTATTTTGTTTCATCACAAGTCTTAGTAATTAATTTGATTTGACTAATGAAATTGTCTATAAAAGTTATAATGAAGAAGACAGGAAAGTTTATGTTAATAAATATTTAAGTACCTATATGTAGGTAGTTACTTCCTTCTTTATTTCTGATAAACATTAAAATACCACCTTTCTCCTTTCCTAAAAATGCTAATTTAAATTTAAAAAGAAAATTCTGTTCAAAAAGATCCTTCAAAAATGTATTTAAAATCCAAACCAATCTACCAAATCACTCAAAGCAGTTGTGTTTTAAAATTAAGAAATTAACCGCTGAGGCTTTGCGTGGCTTAACAAAATTAACAGACAGAAAAAGGTAAGGCCTCTAATTACAACCCGGGCACAGGTGTTGTTTTAAATAAATCAAATTAAGTTTATGGAAAAATCCCTCGGAGGGTTAAAATTTACCTGTTTACCTCTCCCGAATTTTTAAGCTAGGTCTAGAGATGGGTTCGACAGTTATTTGTGAAAGTTATCACAAGTGATACCTGAGTGATATTTGAGTCTTTGGGATAGAAATGCTGGGGCCCCATCTCTTTCGGTAGATTTTACTTTATTATTACGTCGCTCAGAGTATCAGCCTCACAATTCAGCGGGGTAAACCCGCCAACAGTCTTGGCACGCTTTAAATAATGGATCTACGCCTGTTTTGCTTCGCGTGAGTGTCTCATTACAAGCTTATAATTACTTGCCCTGTTAGTATGTATATTTATGTGGGTCAAATCTTGCAAGTGAGTTTTGACCCACTTCCCGATGTTCAATTGAGCTGAAAATTTACATACGTATGTAAGTCGGAAGACAATGCAATATTATGGTGCCATTGAGCTGATCTGATGAGGGGCAAGGTGGTCATAGGAACTCCGCAACGAAACAAGTATCCTCGTCGTGTTTGGGTTCGTTAGATTGGTCTCAATGAGTAGTTTGCTGACAGATGGTGATGTTCATTTTAATAAAAGCTTGTTTTTAAAATATTTCTTAAACTGATCTTTTTTAAAAACTTGTTGGGGTGTTTTTTATACGTCATGGAGAAAAATCCATTCTTGAGGCTCTTCTGATCCTGAAACTCGGGCGTGCAGGTAATATATTAAACCAGTACTTGTTCCCTCTTACTTGTAGTAACATTACAACACTGTTACCTGCTTCATTGAGGCGTGTGATGCAGCGAATATTGAAGTAATGATTAAAATCACAGCTCCAACTAATCTGGTTTGGTTAATGAAAAGTTTTTATAAACAGACTGCGGCTTGAGGCTACTTACATATTATAATATTACTCTGCTACCTATTTATTATAGACTAGCTGTTGCGCGCGGTTTCACCCGCGAATAATATACCGAATAATATTATAAAGTGTTTAATATTAATGTTATTAAATCGTGATTTTCCAATGTATTTTAATTTAATTCTATTTGTATTTTACTTGCTATGTACATGTTTGTGTCTTTTCTATGGGCTGTACCGGCCTAAAATAAATACATTTTAATTTAATTTTGATTGGCCAATTTACCAATTATCTTTAAGAAAGCCTATATGATGCAAGGCTTGAAAGAGTCCCACCACAAATAATAATAATACCTCTACCCCTTCCTGAGAAATAGGGGTGCTAGACGGACAGACGGTCGAGTGATCGTTCCTATAAGGGTTCCGATTTTCCCTTTTGAGGTGCGGGACCCTAAAAATAAAGGCAAATGTTTGTGACTTCATGTGTTAAAAATATCGCGTTATAATAATTTAATATACCTACTACTTTGTAAATAAGTTCAAACGGCATGTAAAGGCAAAGGTAAAATGGGCAGGAAAGTTTTTACCGTAAGGCTGTGCAATTAACCTTAGCGCTTTGAAACAAGCTTTGCATTCCACGTCACGCAATCGGTTGGCTATTTCTTTGTTAGTTAGGATTTTAAATATAAACATTACTACTTCGCCAAGGTTTATGTTCTTGAGGAAAAGGTCAGAGTTGCATTCAAAAAAATATCATGGAAATCAAAACTTCCCGAATCGTTGTTTTCAATAAATACTTCGCACTAACGATACTTCGCACAAACGACATAATTATCGCACTATCGTACATCGCACACTCGTACTTCGCACTAACGACACTTCGCACAAACGACATAATTATCGCACTATCGTACATCGCACACTCGTACTTCGCACTAACGACACTTCGCACAAACGACATAATTATCGCACTATCGTACATCGCACACTCGTACTTCGCACTAACGACACTTCGCACAAACGACATAATTATCGCACTATCGTACATCGCACACTCGTACTTCGCACTAACGACACTTCGCACAAACGACATAATTATCGCACTATCGTACATCGCACACTCGTACTTCGCACAAGCGTACTTGGCACTCCAGTAGTAATCCCTAGAATTGGTCTAACCTAGTATAGACATATTATATTAAGGTAAACATACCTTGACATTGCCGTAAAATTCACAATACAACACCATAATACACCAAAATGAAATGTGTTACCAAAATGGCGCCTTTCACGCCATACCCACTGATTTGGTTGACATGATACAGGGTGTGGCAGTTGTTACTCTAATTACACAAATGGATTAATACCTGGGCTCGGCAAAACCTGCTAATTCAGACACGTGTTGATTTTCATGATAAAAATAGCTAGTGGACTCTTATATCTAGGCCCTACTCGTAATACGTGTTTAAATTGATACGAAACGGATTTTATTGGCCAATCTGATTCCCGTTTACAACCGTACAAACAAACCAATGGGCATAGTCAAAGTCAAACTATTTTAGTGCATGTAAGTACACTGGGTACATTTATACAACGTAATTTATTTATCTACCACCGCTTCCAAGGCGCTAGCTCTGGGAAGAATAAGTTTATGTAATTAGATACTTATATTTATTTATTTAATTACAACCAATTACTTAATCAATCAAATTGTAAATATCCTTGTAGAGCAATGTCAGAATATAATCAAAATAAAAAATAAAATCATTAATTATTCTGCTTACTAATTTTCATAAAGGTCATAAGATCGACCGGGGCAAATGTGACCGCAGAGTGATATCTATGGTTCCGGTCAAATATAACTAAGTAAACAATTGTCGGAAAAAATTAAGAATTTTAATTGAAAAAGGGAATTGCCTTTACTTTACTGAAGGACTCAAAGCCATTTTCAATTTCAAAAGATTACTTTGACTGATTACATTCCCGTCCCACTCACCTTTTGTCTACACTCTGTATAAAAATGGACGGCAGAACAAGTTAATAAATAAAAAAATATGCTATTCTTCAAAAAGTGATTCATAGGTAAATAATGTAAACCCCCTGAAACCCCATTTTACGAGTAGGTAACTAACTACAGTTTAAATACTTTTTTTTTATGGTTACCTTTTTAAAAAGTTCTAATTAACAAAACTAAAAAAGTATGCCATATTTAAGATTAGTTGAATTCGGCTTCAATTGAGATCTTAAAATCGTATTGTCGTCTTTTTGCGTTAAGTTTTTTTACAGTACTTTTATTATTATTATTCGATTAAGTTTATATTCTGACATTGCACTTTTATAGATATTTACAATTTCATTGATTGCTGTAATTGGATAAACCGTTGCAATTAAATAAATAAATATAAAAATAAGCTAATGATGATGATGATGACGGTACTGTTAAGAATCCTTTTTTTCTTGGTTGTTTTCTGTTTAAAGCTCGCTGTGACAATGGCGTATTAAAGAGAGTACTTAGAGATCTCCTCGCCTCGAGCTGTTACAAGTAGATCTAAGGCTGACGCTTAGACTTACGAATCAAAAGGAAGTAACGCTCCCACAAACCCACTGTTTGTGTTTTGTTTGGACTACGCCCTGCGGCGGGTTTGGATTAAGATGTTCACATACGCTTGGGAGATCTAGTCTTATTGTTCGTGTAACTTTAACCGCGGTAAAGACTAACTTCAGGTTTTTGTAGAAGGGTTTTTGAACAGTTTACACTATACTAGTAAATGCGATTTCTTCGAACAGCTTTATTTAATTTTCCTGGATTATAATTGAATGTTTTTAACGTCTGTCTGTGTTCAGTCAGACTCATTCAATATCTTATTTTTTCACAATATTGTCGCCATGTTTTTTAATGCTTTATTGACAGATGATGCAATAAACAAACATCTTAATTCTTCATAACTGAGGCTTAGTGAACATCTAATAAAAGTGAAATGCATTTTATTGTTTACAAACGGTGTGATATGAGTTCGACGGTTGTGTGCCTCGTAATTTAGAAGTTTTTTGATACCTACGAGGTAGAATTACACAATTTTGTCGATTAAGACATTTCGTATTATTTTCCCGTTTCTATAATATAATTTTCACGATGCAGGTGAAAATCTTAGTTTGGGATACAATTTATATGAATTAAGTATTGATCTATTTATTTTTTATATAATTTATAAAACGTAACAAATCGCAACTTTTTAAATTATAGGTGCACGCGGCCTTATGATGAGGAAATCAGTTTTCCGAGCATATACTGACATCTATTGACGAATAGGATATAGCTTGTAGTTCGGAAAACTTCCGCAAGATGTCGCTAACGTAGACATTTAAGAAAGCCATTTTAGATTGTTCATATAGATAATAATGGATAAACGCATGCTTAAAATCTATAAATATCGGTATGAAATTAATGAGAAGAGTTTAAGAATTGAATGCATTATTTTCAACCAATAAAACCTTCAGAATTTTCAAACAGTTTTGCGTCGTCCAATAGCAGTCGTCCGTCAGTTTGCGCCAAGCTCTTGGCGGGGTTAGTTACGTACGTTGTTTCCACGACGGCCTAAATAAGAATATCAATAACAAATATTACGTGCATGGTCCCTTAAATAAACAAAATTATTATCGTGTCAAATCTATCTAATAATATAGTGTAAAATCTGTGGCCAAGGCAGGTATTTTTTCATGGTTATTTTTATACTTTTCAGTGAAAATGAAATAGATAACGCTCTAAAGCTAATTAAGTTAAACTGTTTATTTTTCTAGTTACTCAATTACCTATACCTAAACTATTAGATTTTGCTTGTCTAATTATCAATAGTTATTAAATAAGTGGTTTATTAAAATAAACGAAAAAATAAAAACATCCAATTAGAACTCAAGGTATATTGTTTAACTGAGTTTGTTATTACCTCTATTTAATTTAAATAACAACATTTTTGCTTTTTTTATAAAGCAGATAAAATATTTTTGCTTTTCTTTCCAAATCTAAATAACTAAAAGTGATGATAATATTAAAATTTTAAAAATATATTTTCAATACGCCACCTAGTGTGGACTAGCGGTACTTGTTCTTTGAAAACTTTCTTTGCTTTCGAGAGAAAACTATGTTACCCCGCCATCTGTGGTGAAGTAGAAGTAACTTAACATTATGTATTTTACAAACAAAAGTTACGTAGGATGATTTCATAGGTGTCGCACAGGTTTTCAAGTTGCCGACATCGCATTATTATCCTTTACATTCGCTAGATAAGAAATTTCAAGTCCACTGAAAGACTGATAATTTTGTGGTCTTCCTTTAATTTAAGATACAAAAAATAATAATAAAATTAAGATAATAACTGGGGAAACTGGAAACTCTGGGGCCGTGGGGCCCGGAGGCTCGCAGCCTTTTCAAACACTTATCTACGCGCCTCATTGAAGCCACGGGTGACCAGAGAGCTGGCGCGTACCTCGGCCAGCGCTTAAGCCTGGCCATCCAGAGAGGGAACGTAGCCAGCATCCTGGGCACCCTACCCCGAGGCGACGATTTAGGGCAATTTTTTTATTTGTAATTTACGAGTAGGTTAGCTTAGTTAAGGCCATCATTAGGTATTTTGTATACGATTGTTGTATATGTTATTAGATAATAAAGATTCTAACAACTATACATTGATTCTGTCAATTTAATTTAAGTTTTTTATGTTGTATTTGTTTACTGTAGGTTTTCCTAAGAAATTAAAATAGAATAAAATAAATATTTAGGGTAATTACTAATTTCCCTCCAATCATTGTATTTTATCTTCCACTGAAAATATTAATAACACGATCACATCAACTTCTTCATCTATCTATACCTACAAGTATCAATTTGTATTTATTACTAAGAAAAATCATAAACCATTCATTTTGCCGAAGGTTTCATACTTCCAAATGAATTTCCTTTCGTTATTTGCTGAACCGCTCGGAAGAGGCCTCGGGAGTGAAATTAAAAAAACCGAGCGCCGCAAAATTCCTTTTTGTCTTTTATTCAAAGTGATTGTGAGATTACTTCGCAAAAGAAAATGAGTTTTCCACCCAATGGAAAGTAAATAAGCCTAGGTTTCCCCATGAAAATAAAAACGTCTTCGTAATTTATGAAACATTTCATATTGTTTTGTTTGGCATCACTTCAATTTGTTTCTGTTCCTTTAGTTACGTTTAGTAAGTAGTTTTTATTAAAAAATAGTTTGAAAGAACTATTTTATAATTTTACTGAGTTGGTCTACTGCATCTAAGCTTTAGAAACGTTTGTACTGGTCTGTACTCTTGATAAGATGAAGCATTGACTACAGTACCATGGCCATTTTATAATAGTTACTAGACAAATTATTATAACGTAACCATTATTTTATTTTCAGGTAACAATTTTGGACCTTCAAAATGGTAAGTTTTTATTCAGATAGTTTTTTAAACAACTATTCAAATATTCTCTGTCGCTGTCTGGGATAATCAGATAAATTGTATTGTATTGTTTTATGTTGATTTGAGGTTAAATAAATATGATAGGTAGGTACCTATTTATAACATCTTTCAACTTACAAAGGTTTTTTGAACTTTTCAGTACGGCTTTGTAAACTATGCTCTCGAGTTGCTGGTTATGAAGACATTCGGCGTGGAGACATGGGAGACAATCAAGTAAGAAATAACTAGAGGTATCTATCTAATAGATTAATTTATAATACCAGCGAACGTCCCGCGACTTCGTCCGCATTATAAGAGACAGAAAGAAAGAAATAAAGAAAGAAAGAAAGACAGACAGATATAAAGTTTCCTATAGGCCCAGACTCACGGCGAGAAGCCCCAAGAACAGCCGAGAAACGTGAATGTGAATAGTTTCTCGGCGACTCGTTCTTGCCTCAGACTCACGGCGAAAAGTCTCGGCGAGAAATGTCGGGTGAGTGAGTGAGTATGAGACCTTGTATGAGGCGAGAGCGAGAACGAAACACCGAGAAAATATTTACGTTCACGTTTTTTGGGTGTGTTCTCGGGTCTTCTCGCAGTGAGTCTGGTTTAAGCTTTGTACTCACTCACTCACTCGAGATTTCTCACCGAGACTTCTCGCCGTGAGTCTGGATGAGGTACTAGATGATATCGTAGTTATAGCGTGTTGAGCAACAAACATCCAAACTGTCGCAATTCGTGTAGTGGAATGTAATAATTATTTCATTAGGTTTTAAGGTAGCATGAGTTTTTTTAGCTGTAAACTAACGATTCTTCTGTGGAGTATTGATTCCAAGTATTGGTTCCTCTATTTAGTTCTACTATTATTTTTCAGGAAAAAAGCTGAGGTTTCCATGGAAGGCAGCTTCCTTGTCAGGCAGATATACGAGGATGAAATAACATACAACTTGATAACTGCTGCTGTGGAGGTTTTGCGTGAGTTTTGTTTTATTTCTATCATCATCATATCAGCCGAAAGACGTCCGTCCACTGTTGGATAAAGGCCTGTCCAAAATGACCGGTCCTGCTATATTTGCATCCATTTCTTGCGACCTTGACCAGATCGTCGATGCATCTCTATTATTAGGTACGTATTTCTATAACATAAACAAATTATTATGGTAGTATACAAAAATATAAGTTATTGTTAATAGGTAACATTATCAATAATAGGGGATATATTTAAATCAAGTTAAAGGTATCATCATCATCATCATATCAGCCTGTAGACATCCACTGCTGGACAAAGGCCTCCCCCAGGGATCTCCACGACGACCGGTTCTGCGCTAACCTCATCCAGCCGGGTCTCGCGACCTTCACCAGATCGTCGGTCCACCTCGTGGGAGGCCTGCCTACACTGCGTCTTCCGATACGTAGTTAAAGGTATGAGGAGAGAATAACATTGTTTTCCTCTTTCTCACCTTTCCTTTTTTATGTACAGATATACCCGCTGACGCCATTTTGGAGTCGTTCGGGAAAACCTTCTTTGAATTCTGTCAGGATTCTGGATACGACAAGATTTTGCAAGTTCTGGGCGCTACGCCTCGTGATTTCTTGCAAGTAAGTGTCATTTCATTGTTGTATTATTTATATTTTTGAACGGAAAAAAGTTCCATTTACCCCAATTGATAGGGGGAGCCAGTTGGGTTAGATGGAACAGACCTTCATCACTTTAATACTAACGAAGCTGGCCGGGACGTCTGACACCGGGAGGGCGGAGGCGTGCATGTCTGCCTCTTCGATTTCCTTCATTGTAAGAAGTATTCTGAACAACAGCTCCAGAGGCAGACATGTACACGTCATGATATAATACCCCTTTTTTACATTTTTGAAGTGCTGTAACCACGTGTAACTCAAAACGCATCGACATACGGCCTTAATTGACTGAACCAAATCGATTCGTATTGATCTGAACCGTCATCCTTATCTATTACTAGCTTTTTCCCGCGGCTTCGCCCGCGTAGAATATTTCCCGTGTACCTTGTGAAACAGCGCCCTCTATGTAGAACAGCGCCCTCTATGTAGGTTTTATGTTACGGGGTATTAGTGGACGCCTCGCGAAATTGTCCGCGTTAAAAAGTAGCCTATATGCTATTCCAGGATATAAGCTATCACTGTACCAAGTTTCATCAAAATCCTGTTCGGTAGTTTTTGAGTGAAAGAGTAACAAACATCCTCACATCCAAACATCCTCATAAACTTTCGCCTTTATAATATTAGTAGGATGAAACATGCAGAAATCATACCTACATGGCCAGCAATCCCTAACTATTATAAAGGTACGAAAGTTCGCTTAAAACGTTCGTTCCAGAACCTGGATGGCTTGCACGATCACCTGGGCACGCTGTACCCCGGTATGCGGTCACCTTCGTTCCGCTGCACCGAAAGACCTGAGGATGGGGCTCTAGTCCTGCACTACTACTCCGACAGGCCTGGACTGGAGCATATTGTCATCGGGATTGTCAAGGTATCCTTTTAAATTTTTAACTAAAAAGTCCACAGAATTGTTACAGCAAACTCTGTGTGTATGTTCAACGATTGTGATCCGATTTGATTGATTCTATTTTACCCGACTGCGGCGAAGCCCAAAAGGAGAGTTATGTTTATTGAATAAGTAGACTAAATTTTGATGGTGGATCTATTTCAATTTGAAAACAATATGTCACCTCTAAGGGTAGGTACATATTTTTAAAAATTTGGCTGCGATCATTAGTATTGACGAAATTAGGGAATCAATAAGTCATCGATGTACAAAAATCTTTTTATAAACAAAAAAGTTTTAATTTTTTGAAGAAGAATTTAATTTTTTGTATAAAATCAGATTAATTTAATTAAACTAACTTCCAGACGGTAGCCAGCAAACTTCACAACACTGAAGTGAAGGTGGAAATTCTGAAGACCAAGGAGGAGTGCGATCATGTCCAGTTCCTGATAACGGAGACGTCCACCTCGGGCCGAGTGTCGGCACCTGAGATCGCCGAAATTGAAACTTTATCCCTTGGTTAGTTATTATTATTGATTCTTATTAAATTGTGGTCTCAAATTATAGTCTCAAAATGTGGTCGAGTCATGTCACAAAAACTAACTAACAGATTCAAAGTACCTCTTAACATCAGGAGGGCCCTTTTCAGAACTTGCCTGTTGCGCCTGCCTGTTGCTTCCGTAGCAGTAATTAAAAAAAACTACTCCTATTTTACTTAATTTTTGGTAGGTATACAAGTAAAAGTTTTTATCGTGTGTAAAAATCTATACCAATATTAAAGCTGAAGAGTTTGTTTGTTTGAACGTGCTAATGTAGGTACCTACCAGTCGGATTTGAAAATGCTTGCATTGATAGCCCTATTCTTGAGACCATTAGATAGAAGCCGAGCAAAAAGAAAAAAAGCGGGCGATGTCGCGAGAAACAGCTAGTAAAGTTATAATAAATAACAAATGTGAAAAAATATTTAGCAGGTAAACTAAGCCTAATCTTCTAAAGTTGAGTGAAACTTTTTAATCCTTTTTTAAAGAACCAAAAGTGAGTCCTGCGACTTTCTGTCGCGTGTTCCCGTTCCACCTGATGTTCGACCGCGAGCTGAACATCGTCCAGGCCGGCCGCACTGTCTGCCGTCTCCTGCCCAAGGTCTCCAAGCCTGGATGCAAGATCACAGATGTCTTGGACACGGTGAGCATTATCAGGTCTAAAAGGTAGCACGTAAGGGGCAGTCGTCTTTATAGAAACAGAGAGGTTTTGCGCTGTCCGCATCCAGCTAGTTCCCGCGACATTGACCAGATCGTCGGTCCATCTTGTGGGAGGGCCCGCCCACATTACGTGGTCGCCCCTGGAGAACCTTTCTGCCCCAACGGTCTTCGGTTCTGCGAGCGATGTGCCCACTGCAGCTTATATTGTGACCTTTTACAGGTGCGCCCACACTTGGAGATGTCATTCGCAAATGTCCTGGCACATATCAACACGGTGTATGTACTGAAGACCAAACCTGAAGAGATGCGTGTGTGTGTTCCTCATGAGGAAATTGCTTCTCTACGCCTGAAGGTAATTTAATTTGTCGTTCAGAATAGACTTCATCCATATTTTCTTAGTTCTGACACTGTTTATGTATGCAACCTTCTATTGCTGTCTTATGTGCCAATGATCATTATTCTCTTGAGATTTCCCAACATTAACAAGTGGATTTTCATATCTATTGTTGTTTATTTTGATTACAGGGTCAAATGCTGTACATCCCTGAAGCTGATGTGATCGTATTCCAGTGCTACCCCAGTGTGACGAATCTTGATGATTTGACCCGGTATTAATAACTTCTAATGGTATCTATTTTTTAGACAAAGACGACGATGCTAAGATTCTATCTAACGCCGAAATCAAAACTTGATTATTAATAATGTAATGTTCTCAAGTAGAGTAATTCAAAGGTGATGTTAGCGCAAGAACATCAACTTAGGTTAGCTAGGTTAGGAGGAAGATTAAAATAATATTTTCATAGTCATAAATAATAATAAAAAAAATCTGAAGCTTCTTCTATTCTTAGGCATCTTCTAAATTTTGTCGCTTGGGGGAATGCGTAATCTTTGCGTCGCCAAATATTAATTCAAAGTAAGACCCACGAAGCAAATACAATCCGTGGGAAGACCCTATATTCATTATTTGTTTTCAGCCGTGGTCTGTGCATCTCAGACATTCCTCTTCACGACGCGACCCGCGACCTGGTGCTCATGTCTGAGCAGTTCGAGGCCGACTATAAGCTGACCCAAAACTTGGAGGTCCTCACCGATAAGCTGCAGCAAACATTTAGAGAGCTGGACTCTGAGAAGCAGAAGACTGACAGGTAATGATAATATAGCTAATATTAAACCAAATGATTAAAAATATTTGATGAGATACGAACGCAATAATGCCAAATGAAGTTTTTAAAACTACTAAGAACCTAGAATCTACAAATCCTGCCTTAGAAAGCAGTTGTCCAGGTCACCGTTTCTACAAACCGAGATTGAAGGCGATTTACCACGAGTGAGTGTTGCGAATTCTACATTGCATTTGCAATTTAGATTGCTTTATATTGCTAGCTTCAAAAATAGTTTCAAAAACTTACATTTTGTGATAATGGGCGCGTATCTCGTCAAACGTTCAATCATTTGACTTGGATATTATTATTGTATGAATGACTTTAAATGGGTTTTGCATTATTGCGTTCCATCTTCGGCAACAATGTACCTATATACTTACTATAATTAAAAACTGCCCAAAAATCTTTAATTATTTCCAAAATGTTCCAGGCTTCTGTACTCTGTGCTGCCTATCAGCGTGGCCACAGAACTACGTCATCGCCGCCCGGTCCAGGCGCGTCGCTATGACCCGGTGACCCTGCTCTTCAGCGGCATAGTTGGCTTTGCCAACTACTGCGCCCGGCACACCGATCACAAAGGCGCTATGAAGATTGTCAGGATGTTGAACGACCTGTACACTGCGTTTGATGTCTTGACTGACCCGAAGAGGAATCCTAATGTGTATAAGGTACCTACTTAGCAAGACTTCATTTTTGCTGTATGGGAGATGTCAAAGAAAGTACCTACCTACAATCATGATAATAAGAAATTATAAAGAAGCAAATCAAAACCTGAATTCCGCAAAAAACATTAAGCCAACAAGGCGGTCAGAAGTCGGCGGAATGGTTCAAAGAAAAAATGCGTTTCGAAAAATCTTCTAACAAATCGTTAATACTAGAAAATACGTCCTTTTCAGGTGGAGACAGTAGGAGACAAGTACATGGCAGTATCAGGTCTGCCGGAGTATGAAGTGGCTCATGCAAAACACATTTCGCTCCTCGCACTCGAGATGATGGATCTGTCCCAAACCGTGACAGTCGATGGGGAGCCTGTGGTAAGAATTACAGCAAATGTTTTGAAATGTCAATTTACTTTTGAAGACTCATAGTATGTTGTTCCGATTATTATCAGCCTTCCCAATGCCTTCCCTAGTGAACACCACCACATCAGGTCCTCCGCCCTCCGCATCCAGACGCTTATGGCCTAATTAATAATATTTGCTAACTCCATTAAGATATTTATTGTTTTCTCCAGGGCATCACAATTGGAATACATTCCGGCGAGGTGGTGACCGGTGTCATCGGCCACCGCATGCCTCGGTACTGCCTCTTCGGTAATACCGTCAACTTGACCAGCCGATGCGAGACCACTGGGGTCCCTGGCACCATCAACGTCAGCGAAGATACTTACAGGTACAATAATATACATTAAAGGATTTATGACTACATCTATTTTTTGCTGCCTGTTACCCGCGACGTCAACTGGATGAACTACATGCAGAAAACAAAATAAAAGGGTATATCAAATAATAGGGTATATATTTTCTTACAATAACGAAATGAAACGATAATACAAAAAGTACGATTTCGTAGTTTAATTAATCATCCATTAAATCCAAATATCTCTTCAAAGATTGCGGTATGGGTAGTTTCTGTATTCCAAAAGGCAGTTCGAAATTCCTCCATAGGACTTGTCTTACCTTACATCTACACAGATGTTTCAATTCCACGGGTCTCAAACTACACCTAGAGCTAGGTATCAAGTGATCATCTAATATCTCTCCATATTTCTCTAATACCGCTCTTCTTTGATAATTGTAGTCTTCTGGTAATTTTAAATGCTTGACTGCGTTCTTGTCGACTGTGAAAACAATTTTCGGGGTCGCTCTTAGGATTAGCTTCAAGCATGTTACCAATTCATAAGGATACTTCCTATTATACTCCTTAAGTCTGTCTAAAATGGATTCCACGGGGTTTGTGGAAACATTATCACCTGTGATGCTCGCTCCAAATCTTAGTAAAATCAATAACATTTCCGCAGCACCCATTTGTATGACGACTCTCACTGGAGATGCTTTCCCACAGCTTTCTAAAGGAACGTCTATGAAACGATATGTTTTGTTTCCTTCGCTGTATTCTAGGTTAGCGTTAGTAGCATGATCTAAGAAGAAGACTAGTGCGTGCACATTCTCTTCTTTGTCCATGAAGTCAGATTTCCAACCGGCAAGGAAGTGCGGTGCTGACGTGCCGAATATGGCCCCTGGAATAAATTGAGGTCTTCGTTAGTTTTTTCAGAAATTATTATTATTATTATAATTTTATTATTCATATGCATATTCTTTAAAAGTATATAGTATCGGTCGAAGGTGGCTGGGAGTAAAGGAACCGGAAGTCCGGTTTGGTGACGCGCATTGAGGCCAGTCTCTCTCATCAGTACCAGTTTTCAAGGATCTTAATTTATATTGGAAAATGATTCTAAGGTTTCCGCTGATTTCAACATAAATATAACTACAGCATCATATAACTAGACTTACTACATACCTACATATCTTTACGCTATGTCCCTGATTGTTCTGCCCACTCCGGGCAGAAAGAATAGGGCAATAAGAATCACTATCCTGACACACTCTTTCGCTTCGCTAAGAAAAACCGCTAAGTCGGCTTTGGGGGATACTTTTATAGATTATTAAATAAATAACAATTAAAAATTAATAAAAGTCTCTTCATTCTCTTCACTAACTAGATTTAATAAAACAAAAACTTCTCACCTAAAAATATCCTCTCAAAAGTTCTCTCACAAGCGTACATTTCATCCAACAACGCGGCTACCACCCCATTGTCCTGGAGGCTCCAATCGAAGGCCAGCTTCATGGCTATGTACAAGAGGTTGTGGTACTTCCCCATGAGGCAAACATCACCGTTGGTGGATTTACAGCTGTTGTGGTACCGCAAGGCTGATGCAACGAAGTTTTTGCACGTCGTGCTGTCAGATTTGTTTTCGCCTAAAAATGCAGTATGATCATTAGTTTGATTCAGGTTGTTTCGTACTTGTTCATGCATTTTTTAAAATACATATGTATTACTTATTTATATTAATAGGTTTATGTGTGACAGAGTCAGATCAGACCAGACTAATTAATAAGATTACTACACATATTAAAGTCTGTACACTTTACCTACTCACAATTTTTTTATTGTTATGTATTGTAATTATAACTTTCACTAGTACATGACAAATTGTTAAACATTGTAATTTGAAAAGTGAAATAATATAACTTTATTTGTGTAGATAATACTTAACAAAACTAACACTCAAGAAACTATTAAGATATTAATTGTAGAGTACGCTTATAAAGTTTTGTATATTAAAATATTTCTGTTTAGGTATGTTTTAAGTGCTATGAAGTGTATTTGACTTGAACAATATTATACCTTTTGCGCAACCAGCAATGACAGTATTGAAGTATTCAACAAGCTCTCTTCTTTTGAACCTTTCATTTAAAGAATCGCGGTTCATATTACAGAATACCTCTTCAAAATAGTAATCCATGAAGGAATCCATTTTAGTCTCACAACAAAAAAAATTATCGATTACCAAATGAAATCACTAATTTTGATAAAAATACGAAATAAAATTTATTTTTTGTAATACATTTTTTTATGTTGTTTCTTAAATATTAAGTCACAGATTTAAGTCACTCAAAATGATTTAAAAACTTCTTGATTTGATTACCTACACTATTCTCTTTTATGAAACCTATTTTTATATTGTCCACTTACGGCTGTAGTTGGAACGGAAATGGTCGGGAGTCAGTTGCGTTACGAAACACTTTTGTAAGAAAACTTGTAAGTGCATAAGCTACTTACCTTTTGTCGTGTACTTCGGAAGCCCTATGAAGTATGACATTTCTCCTACGTATTTGTATATCGCGCTCCGCCACACCGATTGCTAAAGGCAAATTTTGTTCATACATTATTATCATCCATTTCTTACAAAAAAATAAAACCGACTTAATTGTACATTTTATGATTATTATACACCGACCACTCTAGCCTAACGGCCTCGTCGAGAGGGTAGGCCTGAGCCCAATAGTGGGGGACATTTTAATATAGGCTGTTGATTAGATTTCTTGTGGTGGCACTCATTGCACAAAACTCCTGTCTTCGTGGAGTCGGTGCAGGGACTGCCACCCCCGTCTAAGAATAAGAAGTGGTGGCACTCATTGGGGAAAGTATACCCAGCAGTAGGCTTATGCATGCTGGTGATGGACTTTTCCTATCTTTTATTTTCAGTTACTTGATGCGTGAGGACAACCACGACGATCAGTTCGAGCTGACTTACCGAGGCCATGTCTCCATGAAGGGGAAAGCCGAATCGATGCAAACCTGGTTCCTCACCAAGAAGAACATTTAAACAACTCTTATGCATATTATGTGTGAATTTTTTTGTAGATTAAGTTAATTTAGCATGTACCTACATCTAATTACTTAATCAGAAATCAAAAAAATATTTATGTGTACAATTTATTTCATTGTACTCTAAGTATAGTACTCACATCTTTTTGTATTTATTTCAAGTAAATTACAAGATAAACTGAAAAATATAGTACAGTCGAGTCAGTGGATACACTTTGACCTTGAGCTGGCCTAGCCTACTAGAGAGTTTCAATACTATGAGGGACCAGTATAAACTGGTTCTGTTTCCCTGACGTGCGGTCGACCGTATCTATCTACGTAATTATGTACGAAGAAGATATTCAAGTGTGTTGTTTGAATCATAAAAAAATTGGACAGAGCTATTATTTTTATTTTCGTGTAAAGGTAGGTACTTAAGTGGATTTAGATCGTATTGAGTTTTTCATTACTTATTGATTGATATTATGTCAGCAATTGACCAGAGAAAGATTAATTTTGACCAGTGTGTTTTGGTGAGACCTTAAGACTCGATGGCCTATCAATAAATACCCAATCGATATAAATAGTAGTTGTCGTATCGTAAAAATAGAAAAAATATTCCATCATTACTTATTTATTTGAATAATTTGGGAAATGGCCTATTTTAATTATAAAATAAATGTTTTTAGTAAATGTAATAGTAATCTGTAAAATATCAAATTATTTTGCTTTATATGACTGTTAATAAAATTGTCTTTTAAAAATTTTCAAATATTTATAATAGACTTATTTACACTATTTGTATTGAGTTAGACTCTAGTCATTTATAAAGAGACTAAGCATTGTTTTAAAGCTTTAATTGTATTGTAACCTTGGTTAAATACTATTATTAGATTACGTATTATATTAAGTATTTACTAACCAACTTCAACTATAAGTGTAATGTAGTTAACATTTTACATCATAACTAATGTGATATGTGGATGGAATTTAAATAAAGCACCTAAAGATAAAATTAGATTTTTTTGTCCTCTTGTGGTTACCAATAATGCTCCCGTATTGAACATGAACAAATAGGCTATTTGAAAAATAAAACACCTAAAATAAAATATGAAAAAAAAATGAACCCAAATCTGTGTAAACAAATGTGATAAACATTAGATTTGGTTTAACGTTGGATTTTAGTAAACAAAAAAAAATGAATTAAAATTGAAGTTTATTGAATACCTAATCAAAAGTAATTTCCGCATAAAAGGAATTCAGGCAATGTGTATCAAAAACTTGGGCAAATTAATTTGAATAAATTGTTTTAAGTCTTCAAACACCAAAAAATTTTTTAATTAAAGTTTACAAATAATCTATGACCGAAAGTTCTTCCTTCATTCAATAAGATTATGTCAGTGTGATTTGGACACAGTTTCCTATCGGAAACAAAATAAATACTTAGGCATTGTAGTTCTACTGTATTCCTATACTGCAGTATTAGCGAATGCCTAAAAATAATCTCGACGATGCGGAATGTCGCCGCACGACCTCCACCGTCCGGTTGTGCAGGTACCTACAACGATTTCGACGAAGACCCGCCGAGATGCCAGTTCGGACCGCCTTATTTTAGGTTTGAAAGTCGCGATTTGGATATAAATGTATGTGTTTATTTTATTATCCCTCTTGCCATTCTTTAAAAATTTCACAGTTATAGACCACCACTGATGTTTCGCTAAAATATACGTCTTAATTTCAATCGACTCCAAAAGGAGGTTCCTGCTCAATTGGATTGTATTATTTTTGTGTGTGTATTACGCTACATATTCGCCAAATGTATTAAGCGTATCCCAGACACACGTGGCCTGCGGTGGCGGCCTACTGCAGGCCGCAGCTTCAATATGCAAACGCAGGCCGCGCGTGTCTGAAGTATCACAATTGCATAGGGAATACAACAGGCTGCCACCACCGCAGACCGCGTGTGTCTGGGATCCCCTTAGAGCGATTGACATGGTTGAAAAAAAAACACCTCTAAAAAAATTGGGTATATATAAGTCTTAAGTGTATTTTTTACAAAGTCAGTTTTATGTTTCGAACATAAATATAATTTTAGGGATCCGTACCAGAAATGGTAATAAGAAACCCTGAAGTTCCCGACTTCGTCTTCTGTCTGTGTATTTCGAATTTAATGAAAGCAGTTCATTCCTTCTAACGGCCCTGTCACAAAACATCTTAACTGCAAAAAAGGATGTGTTTTTCCATACACACTCGCTCAACCAGTTTTTTAAAGTTTTTTCACCAATATTGACTTCGCGCTACGGCCATAGCGGGTCAGATTTTGACTTGAGTCAAATAATACATTTTATTTTAAACTACAGTGTTCATACATTGCCGTTTTACAGAAAAGCGTCTCTAAAAGTGCACATGTAAAAGTATACATGAACATCGTGCAGCTGGAAGTTGTAAAATGAATCTTAAAGTAAGTGAATCACAATAAAGGATATTTGCAAAGATGATATCATTGCTTTTGGAAACATCTTATCACAACATGTATTTATGTAGGTAAGTACCTACCAACGTAACTTAGCATACTTATAAATGACAATATTTTGTTATTGCAATGTAGTTTATTTAATAAAGATCAAAATTTCTAAAAATATTTAGATCAATCGTACTCTAGAGTAATGAAGAAGAAGAATGGAAATCATCCCCAAGTATGCGATTCGAGTATTAAATAATCAAAAATCATAAAAATATCTTATTTAAAGTTATAGAAATCTTTATTGTGTACACGCTTCTGGAATTTATTAAATCTACATAATTTTTAAGGCTTTTATTTATAACTGAAACTGTGTCATAAAAAATGCTTTTTGATTAGTTATCTTAAAAATTATAAAATGGCACAGTAGTTAATGTGGGCGATCTCGACTGCAACACAAATATTATTGAAGTCCAAAAGACATCAACGAGCTCAAATTAGATTTTCCTAATAAAATGAAGAATTTATTGATTATGAACATGGACAAGAAGAAATAATAACGCTGATGGACAAAAATATCAAAGTAACAACAGGAACTTTTATTTATTTAATATTAAGAAGAAGCTTCACTTAAGAATTTGTAATTTATACTTACGTTGTAAATTTTTCTGTTTGATGGCGTTTGTGGCAAATTAAATTCTTCATGTTCTTTTTGTGAGTTTGCAAAGATTATTATTAATATCATGAATTTTAACATTTATATTATTATTAGGTATAGTTGAACATGTTTTAAAATACCTACTTATTTAAAGTGTCAAAAACATCATTAAAAACAAACTAAAACAAGTCCCGCAAAAATTCGAATCATGCGCATGTGAAGGCAACCGAGGTGGCAATTCATGTTCCCAATACCGAAATAACTCAATCACCAGTTAAGTGTTATACAAAACAATACTTATCACATCTGGCGAAGGTTGTAATTTGTTTGAAGAAATCCCACTTAACCTGATAATGTGAATGGAGAAGGCTCTTCAACGGCCACTCATTTGAGAAAACCGCTTCAGTCAGTCTGCGTCACTTGTCGCTGTCACACGCGCCCGCGCATCGACGGCATTGGCTCATTTGAATTTCGAACGTTCACCGACCGGCCAATCGCGTTCGATCGTTTGATTTCTTTTCGCGACCACTTTTTGCATATACAGAGTGCTCCGTTATTGTGTCCTGCCTGTGTTTTGTCATTTTGTGACATTGGTTTAAGACTGTGTGTGAACTGCGGATGATTGTGTTGTATTTTGTGTTAGAAGGTCGGATGTTTTCTCACGTGAGCTTGGTAAGATTTGTCATTAATTAGTTTAATGTATCATTTGTCTATTTTTTACGTGTGTGTACGGGAGATTTGTGGCTCTCACGCTTGTTCCAATAGTAAACTGCTATTATTATACCAGTAGTAGTAAATATTCGTTCACATTCGTTAAAGAAGGGTTTGTCATTATATCTCAATCATGTTTATTATTCACATCAAAATACTACTGTGCTTAACTAAAATAGGATATACTTCAAAGTCTGATAAAATTAGGTATTTACCTACTTAGGCAGGTTTAGTGAATACAATGTCTTGGTAATATTATTCAGTAACTAATTTACAGGTGCTCTCAAGAAACACTAATAGAACAGCGCAATAATAGCATCTGATTCATGAGATCGCATCATTATAGCAATTATTATCCATCACAAGAAGTAACACAACGATGTAAATTTTATTATCCCTAAGGCCATCTACGTGCTACTTAGTTAAGTAGGCCTCAAACACTTTACATAATGTATGTCCCACATCTACCGAAATATAGTAGTTTATTAAAATCTAAGAACATTTAAAGGCTAAACAAACTTATATGTCTGTTTAATTATGTCTGTAATAACTACTTCATACAGTATTGAAAATTTATTAACTATTTTAATAAGTATAATGTTATTTTTCTTTTATAAATGTTAGATTTAAAAAAAGTGTAAGTACAATACGTACACTTATTTCTTGCCTTAACTGTAACTGCACTTAACTTACTTCAACCACAGCTTCAACTAAATTCCTACAAAGATTAAGTAGCCTGGCATACTTAGTCATTTTGTCAACATATTTTTTTTTTTCCTACAATTTTATTTTCTTTTATTATTATTAATATTAGCACCGTACTATCAATTAAGTTATATGGTAGAATTGAAAGGCAATGGTAAGGGCGGAAGTAAACATGACATAAAAACGATCAACCGGTAGCGTTTAACATCGATATGCTTGATGTGTCACACAGTCATGTCACAATACACACATACATACACACACACTATAAACAGATGCATTATAGAAAGGAGTGGTAGACATTCTCGAAAATATAACTCATTAAAATGTGTTATGTACCTACGTAATGATAAATTAGAATAAATAGTAATTCTTGCTTCCTTATTATCATTATAAGTTAGATAACAAACAAGAAACTTTCAAACTATTGGAAGACTTTTTTTTTATTGCTACGGGGGCAACAAGCAGGCGGGCCTCCTGATGTTAAGAGGTCACCGTCATCAGACTTATCTAGGAAATAAGAACTTTATGACATCATAGTAAGTAGGTAATAAAACCAATAGAATAAGAATAAGGTTAGAATTAATGTAACTTTTTGAGATATTAAATCTCAAGACCTAGTACAATTTCAAATAGAAATATTATATACAAATGATATACAGGTCTATAACTTTACTAATTATTTAAAAAATTTAATAAAATTATAATAACGACCTATCTAATCATGCATGAATGACTAAAAATATACTATTAAAATACACATTAACTAAAATACATTCAAGTTGATGTAAAAATTTAAAACACTATATTATTTATTTATTACATTAACAAAACGATGTCAAGTTTATATCTAATTTTATAATAAAAATTAAATGTTGTTAAGCAATTCCTTGGCTATCAAAAATACACGTATCACGTGTAGGGTAATATTGGATAATATTTATTTAGGAAAAACTCCAAATTTATTGCTCCTGGAATTATCTTACTAAATTGTTTACGACTAGACTCCCATTTCTTAGGTAGTATATTGTTTTTGGACAAAATCTGACTAGGAATGTTGAAAGCTACATGTAAATGTCTCGAGTGGAGACCACGACTGGGCAGGCGTAGTATGGGACGCCCTCCGGCTGGATAGAGCGACGATTTTCGTAAGGCCACTAGCAGCGACTGAATGCGGAGAACCGAAGATCCTATCCTGGGGTGGACTAGTGCACGCTGATAATGATGACATATATTAAGTACTACAACGGACCCAAGTTTCTAGTAAATAAGTTAAATTACTTAGACAATCAGTAAATAGAAGCCAAGTTACGCAGCCTCCGCATTTACAGATGTTTTGACATCTAAGCTTCACAAACGGAACTCCAAACAGAAAGTAACACGACTGGTCAACATTCACGTTAGTGAAACGAAAACGATAAAACACAAAAATTGTATCTTTTCGTAAAGATTATTCAAATCGTGTAGTTATACCACTTTCGAACGAGATTTGAGATGTGTAGTCGAGTGTGAGAGTGAATGCGAAGACGACCTTATGTAGGTGGATGTATTAGATGGCGGAATTAGCCTTTTAAGGTGTTAAACAACTTGATGATAAGCGAATAGTCGCATACTATCGCCTAAAGACACCTGCCACCATAGGGGTGTGCTAAAGATTATGTCTTTCCACTCGTCGTCATGGCACTACCCAGTCAGACCCTAGGACTATTACAGTCCTACCTGTTCTTTAATTGATAAATTTCTCCAGCTACCGCCTTGAATGTTCTACCTACTTCAAACAAATGACACTTGAAAAAGTACTAAATTGATTCAAGATTAAGGGCCTCTTACACCGCTTGCTGATAAAGTCCAAGATACCCTATCTGCAGGTTATCTGACAGATAGCCTATTTTTTGGTTTCACAGGTATCTGATTGCCTATATCTTATACATTTTATATAGTCTATCACACAGATTTATCTGATAGATTAGTTTATCACTAAGATTACTATCTGTAACAATATCAGGAAGTGGTGAAAGAAGCCCTTAAAGTTCTGAGATTTAAGTAGTAAAGACGAAAACTGAAGTGTTCGAAATTTAAACAAAACAGTTGAGAATACATACATGGTCTGCGCATACGCATCGTATTGACGCTGAGTTCATCAATACATTTAGCTGATACTCAAACACACTGGAGTTATTGTTGCTAATTTGTATGTGTATGTTGGCTGCAAAATATAAAAGATGTCTGAATTATTTATACTTGTAATAGTGGATTGACATCAAAAAGTTATTTTCAATGTTCGTATGTTCTTAAGGCTCGTTTAACAGAAGGGGAATTCCCGCCTGAACAGATGTCGTTTTGTAACAAAACGTAAAGTGAGCTCAAGAGTTCTTTTGATTCCGAGTGAACTTCGACTGCGAGTTGTCCCATAATATGTATGTACTACCAAAGTACCGAATAGTTGGCCCATCTGGAGAAAAATTCCCCGCGGTTCAACCAGTTGAACTACGCGGTTAAACCATGGGGAACGGGTAGATTATTATTTATTATTCATCATCATCATATCAGCCTGTAGACGTTTATTGCTGGACAAAGGCCTCCAAGGATCTCCACGACGACCGGTCCTGCGCTAACCTCATCCAGCTGGGTCCCGCGACCTTCACCAGATCGTCGGTCCACCT
Organism: Metalampra italica; assembly: GCA_949699065.1. Taxonomy (NCBI): domain Eukaryota; kingdom Metazoa; phylum Arthropoda; class Insecta; order Lepidoptera; family Oecophoridae; genus Metalampra; species Metalampra italica. The sequence continues at coordinate 5,967,250 of OX452989.1, forward strand.
TGTGGGAGGCCTGCCTACACTGCGTCTTCCGATACGTGGTCGCCACTCGAGAACCTTTCTACCCCAACGGCCGTCAGTTCTATTTTATGTATTGTTAGTTTTAGATTATTATTAATATTTAGATTAGGCCTTACAAAACTTTAATTTTATACAACAGACGGAACTTTTTTTAATAATACTTACTACATTTACAGTAGGTATTATGCATGTACTGCAACCATTAGAAAGTCAAGGAAATATCCATAACTAACCCTTTCCGAGTAAATTATCCGATTTATTTAATAGCGTGTTTTATTTGAAAGCAATCGTACATGTAACTTTAACAGCGCTTTAAATTTTGACGCCAATTAAAGTTGATTATACTATATCTCGCATTCTCCCGCGGCGGCCTTTATGTAGTGGGTAATTTATAAAAGGTATCAACCAATCTCTCTCAGCGTCCAGCCTCTGTAAAAGGCAGGTACGTATCCAGAGATTCCCTTCAGGCCATTATGTAAAAGGGAGTGGTAACCAGACATATGAAACAAAGCAGACGATGACTTAACATACCCTATGCTGCTATTTCCAGACTGCATGTTATAATCCCTCGGCGAGCGTGTGAGGAGAATGACGAGACTGAGCGGAGCGACAGAGTTATTTCAGGATCGCGATACTTGGCGCTACGTCCTTTCTGCCTACCCCGTGAGGGACATAGCGTGAAGATATATATTTATGCACGTATTAAATGTAGTACAGTTTCGGAATGGGAATGTTTAGCAGCGCGAATTTGACAAAACAAGGTTTGACGAATGTAGTATTTGACGAAATAAGAATTTGACAAAAAACGAATTTGACGAATGTCGTGGCTACCGTTAGCCGTCTCCGTAATGACTGTGTTGATTCTCATTCACTATTCCAGTACACTACAAAATAGTTTAAAAGTCCTTCAAATTTCACTTTCCGTAATTCTGTAACGTCAGGGTGGGTAGATAGGTATAGGTCGAACAGTGAACGTGAACAGAATTTGATACCTCCACGCATGGTTAGTGCAGATTCAGAAATACTTTAACTAAAGGGAATTACCTATACCTACCTAACCAGTCGTTTCGAATTCTATATACTTCCGCCGCGAGGTAAAGGTTCCTACTAGATTCCCGGGATTTCTTTAGCCCTTTCTACGTACCTGTGTCCTGGTTTAAGGCTTCGTTAGGAGTCAGAAAACAAAATAAAGGAGAACTTAAGGATTCGCTTGGCCTCCCTTTCGTTGCCAAGTGGAACAACTGCCTACATTATGAAATAATGGATATGCTATTTCTAAAAGTAGGTGCAAATGAACAGCGATAATGGTTATTCATTTAAAATTACATGGTTTAGGATCTTAATTGTGGCAGTATAAGACCATCTTTAACCGGCTGTTGACGGTCCTACTCATCTCGGCATGAATTTAATTTTTTTATATAGTTTTACGGCCAATTGGAAACAAATCCTTATGGCCAAACCGTAGTTTAAAATCACTAATACATATATAAAACTACAGCACGGCCTCCATAGCACAACTAGTGGCATTCGGTGTTCCACACTGCAGCTAACACCGCACTAAACTGATAGTATTTTTAATGTCGATTTAACAAAGGACAATTTAGAACAATCCGGTAGAGTCGTTACACGCTTTTATTTAACTATCCCGCACAATATGCACTTTAATCGGCACTTGTGGCATATAAAACTATCACAGATACACACCCAAACCTACAATATACATTTTTTTGGAAAACTAGACAACCATCTCATGAAATTAAGACCTTTTTAATGGGCGCCGCCCGTATCTATGTCATCAGTCCAAAAAGTTTTTATTCTAAAAAAATATCTTCCACCAGTCACCATTCACATATCACTGCAAATTCCAAGCCAAGAGTAAAACAACAATAACTCCGACATACCTTTAAGAGATGTTAAATTTAGCACCTCGGCAAGTTATATTGCTTTCAAATATTGAAGTCGACAGAGACAAATGGCTGCGCGTCCCCGCTTCACGAGTTCAATTATCGGATTCGCGCATCTCAGGCCGACGTGTTTATGCATCTGTGGCGTCAGACGCAAAGTTATGGCCCTTGGGAACCTGTTTGCGGAGCTCACGCCCTTCGAGGTACCAAGTGTGAGGACAGTATCCAAGGACAAAAGTTCACTCTGGGATAAGTTGAAGTTTTACCGATTACTGGTTTGACTGAATACCTTAGACTGATATTCGAAATCGTCAAGGCTGCTTGAGAGACTTTTGAAATTGTCGAATGTAACTTTATAATAATACCTATACAGGGTGGTACAGAACGAGCCACTTTCCCGAAGAGTCGTATTGTATTCTATTCGATATGATCAATTTTTTAATGGTTAGAATTTTTCTTTAATTAAATTTCATTACATTTAATTTTTAATAGGTTTTAATTTTTATTAGTTTTATAATCATCATCATCAGCCTGTACTAGTCCACTGCTGGACATCGCTGCGCCCGATCCTCGGTTCTCCGCATCCAGTCACTGGCAGCCGCCTCACGGAGATCGTCGCTCCATCTAGCCGGGGGGCGTCTCACACTACGCTTGCCCAGTCGTGGTCTCCACTCGAGAACTCGTCTACCGTCGTCTCGTTTTATAATCATTACAGTATTTTACAATGTCATTGACCATTGGTTTTGTAAAATTTTAACCATAGCTAGTATTGTACATCGGCAGGGGGGCGGATGGACGTGAGGGGGGGGGGGGGGGGCGACGAGGCGACACTTTTTGTTAATTTTTTTTTTATGGACATCTAGAACTTCCCTTAACGTTAAGGTTTTTTAATAGAAAGAAGGAACGTTCCCTAAAACACTAAATACTTGTCTTAAATATCAAAATAAATAACACCACTTAAGTATAAACCCCGGACAATTTCATATAAGGCGGTGCCGCCGACCACAGCGGAGTTATACAATGTGTAGTCACCGCATCCGCAGTTAAAATAACTACGCGACTATGACTGTATAATACCAATTTCTAGAGAAACGTTTCCCCTTCAGCCTGTATATTAAAAAAACAATTCTTTAGAATCAAAATAAAAGTTTGCGCTAAAACTGCTTAACAATACATACTTATTTTACATACATATTTACACACATACATATTATTCTATTGTATTGCATACCCCCAAATGTCAAATCAAAGATTAGAAACATGATTAAGCACATCTGTTTTCTACTTTGAAGAATACATTATTGGTCAGTAGGTATCCATGTAGTTAACAGTAATTTGACCGAGTTTCAAGGCCGACTTTTATATTTTGCTGTCGAGTCTGTTATTATACCTACTGTTAGGTATAATCCTAACGTTAAGTTTTAAAGAAAGTCGTATTTAATATGATGATTTCTACTGAATTAAAGACTACAACAGATTAACGACAAAAATTAGTAAGAATTTAATTTGGTTGCTGAAAAAATTTATATATTTATTAACTTAGTTAGAATCTATTACCGCTTTAGAAGAGATATCATCTGCGTGGGAATAAAGCGGTAACATAATTTTTAAAATATTTTCCTAGTCCTTCATACGTTTCATAACATAAATAAATAAGGGCGGAACGCTTAGAGTATTAGCTAGCTTATGTATACTCTAAGGGCGGAACGCATCTTGTAATGTCATCTATACTAAAATAGTTTGGGGGGTAGTTTTATAAAAGTTCGTGACATTTTCTAACGAACGAATGAAAACGCTTTTATCTATAAGCGCAAAAAAATGACAATCTGCGCTTTTGACATTCTGATCTTTTTACAAATTGCAACCCATTTGTTATTACGGGCTTTTGACCTTATGGCCCTAAACGCAACAAATCACATACTTAAGTATATGTATAATACTAACCTTGACAACAATGCATTAAAACCTATCAAAGTTACCAAGTCGTTAAACCAAAGCCATTGTAATGTGAGCAGTAGCCGACCGTGAGAGCGACAGGTTCCCGGGTCGTTGACTCCGGCGACCCTTCAGGACTTTCTTTTGGTCCTTCGTGCCGGATAAAAAAATAACCGGTTCGTTTGCGTTGGTCGTCATGCGATTATGTGGTGTAAGCTTTGGTTTCTTACATACAATATACGAAATATGTAATAATACATATCTCAGTGCTAAAATTAAGGTAGGTAGGTACCTACAACATTTTTTTTTGAATTATATTCCTTGAAACTTCTTTTACATAATAAATCACTGAAGTTAACTTTTTTAAACCTCGAATGAATGTGTAATTGACCGATTGATTGAAAAAATAATGCTTATGCGTATTCACATGCCTATTCATATGTCTCATTCATTCATTACTCAATACGCTAAAGTTGTATACACAATGCGTTTGGGAAACTACAATACAATGGGGTGTGACCACAGACTGTCTAACGAACAACCGAAAAATTACAACAATGCCACGCCAAATCGAGCGAAACGGGTGAAATTGTGAATAGTTTACGCCATTGTCGAAGGAATATATTGGCGTAACGTTCCTTATTGAGGATTTAAACACAAAATTAGCTTGAAAATTTTCGTAGAATGGGACACTTGTTTTTCAAATGGTTGTTTGACAACCAAATTACTACTAGGTACTACAGGTTTTAATTTATTTATTTATTCTTTATAAATATTCGATATTTTATATGATAATGTATAATGTTCTCAGAATAGTATATTTATATTACTTAATACCTGTGTAAATAGCTACAATTATATTAGTTTTATGTACAATGTTACAATGTGTTTTAGATGTATTTAAATCTTCGCACCTACCACAACCTATCAGCACGACCTAAAGATTAACTGTTAGAGAATTCGGCGTTAAGTTCGCCTGTTGTACATTACATGTACAATAAAAAATTAAAATAATAAATACCCTGCTTTATTTACAATCTGTCAAGCATTATCCAGTACAGTAACAAGTTGGCTAGACGTCGCCCGTCGGCGGATCGTTACGCATCGGCAAGCGAAGACTTTTCTTTTACTATTCACTCACTCGTTCTTTCAAGTGAAAGTGGTTCATTTGTCATTTCCAAGTTTGTTTACGTGCCTTATTTGCTAAAGCAAGAAACGAAAACAGCTATTTTTAATTTTACGTCAGTATCGAGAGTTTTTGTCTGTTTATCGGAAACATGATGATTGTTTAGTCCAATAAGCACTTTCAGCAATTCATATCTGTCTCAGAGACGGTCTCTACACCAAATCTCCTCTGCCCCAATTAGCATAGATTCTGCAACATGTCTGCCCTGATCGTAGTGACCTCAGCTTGCTTATCCTTTTAGCTTTCTCAGTGCCTAACTCTAACCATAAAGTACGTTATCGGAACTCCTTACTGCGGGTTACATATGTAATACTCGTTACTATTGCAATACTGTTACGTTTATTAAAAATCGTTAAAAATCACATTCACACCGTCAGCAATTTCCACATCATAAAGATTAATGAGGTAATGTTGAAAGTTCACAACTTCGTTCGTTCAATGACTTCATCGCATACCATTTCTCCGAAACCCGATTTCCAAATATAATTGCATCAAACTGATTTGGCGATTTGCAAAATATCTTGCTCATCGTGTATCCGCAAGTTTTTTATTTATTTAAAATGTAAAATATTATTCATTCACTCATGAAGTCATAACTTAACACTACCAATTACAGCGATAAAAAGAAAATATTTTTTGAAATCTATAGACAAGAGTTAAAGATATTGGCTGAAATCTATTTAAAGCTGCATTACTAGCAAAGTACTACATAGTTAATAATGTACGAATAAATTTCTATAAATAGCCTTATCATTGAGCAATATCGATATACATGTATGTGTACCTACTGTAAATATTCTTTAACATTTTTGTAATTGTTATATTTTTATCTGTCTAATTATCATAAAATATATGTAAGTATTAAAACATAAATAGATATTTATTAGACGAAGTAGTAAAGAAACATAATAATTGAGATCAACCCAGATCAAACGTTAGATGACATGAAAGTCTCATTAACTGCAAGTATTATGGGAGGCCACTTAATACGATATACGATAATAAAGAAGAAAGCTGAATGCATTCGATATCGCGGCAAAGCTAGACCATTCACTCAATCGTTCGGTAAACCCATTCGGTCACCGACAGGTCGTTCACATCCTCTCGAGTCATCGGAAAGTGAAACAATTATATTATTTTGTTGTAGAGTATGTTCTGCGACATTTTGAAATCTCTAAATTCCGCATTAGGTACTTGGAATGTTGAGTTTCGTAGCAATTAATAATTAATTTATTAAAATTTTCTATTCAAAATACTAGTCCAGGAGGCCCTTAGTCATGGTTGTGATGCAGTATTTTTAAAAAGAAATATTATATTAATCTGAAGGCACATTTACTGTTGAGTAGCTTAGAATTTGCGGTATTTATCACGCTGTTACGTAAGGGCACTGCGCAATAAAAACACCGACAAAACCGCATGCGGCAATTTTCGGAATTCCGTGAACCAAGTCATTTTTACGTCCGGTTCATGGTCTAAGATGTTAAATCTACGTGGAAGCGAAAAATATAAGTTTTTGTTCCATACAAAAACTAAAACATACTCAATCAAAGTATTAACTAACACAACACGATTATTCCTTACGACCTTGGCAAGTCGTGAGAATGTTTTGACGGCTGATCAGACAAACTGACAGACAGATTATTCTACTGTAAGTGACCCGGTTGCTATCGTGACACGCACTGGGCATCGGTACTGATTTAGATAGACTAAGTTAATAATAAAACGAAAAAAGAGTGTGTGAAAAAATAATGAGGAGTTTTGTTTACAGTCTTTCTATATGCGAACGAATTTTGCCCCAGAACTGCCTTTTTACACGACTTACCCAAAAAAGGAGTGTAATGTTATTAGGGTTCATGTATGTATGTTTTCCATGCAGTGAGTTTGACAGAAGACAGCATTTTAAAGATAAAAATAGATGCGGAGAACGAAAATTACTAACCAAACATTAACCTAAAACGAAACAAGTTTTTTTTTCATTAAATACGTTAATTATGTATTTTATTTTTGATTTTTATGATTTCTTTGTATTCCAAAATAATAAATAAACTACAACATAGAAGTATTCATTCAGAAAAAGTCGTTTAGATTGGGATCTCTAAAATGATCGCTTACAATCTATTGAGCTATGGAAAATGCAAAAATACCTAATGAAAACTCCTCATTGAAATGTAACATAATCATAAATCAAAGCATCTAATACAAAATGTAGCAGGAAATAAATTAAATAGTGTCTTAATTAAGATTTTTACGTACCTAATTACGAACACGACGTGCGTTTCAGATATTTATTAGCTCACTAATTCGGCATCATTAAAAACATTAATACCTTTAACACGCGTGGTTGAGTTGTATAACCATTTTCTCGTTCCGATGTGTCGGGTCGAGCTCGATTTTGTGGTGAAAGTCTCGATGCAGGTGTTACGCGAGCCGACATCTCGAATCATCGATTCAATGGGAGCGGACACGCAATCGATTCCTTACATGTGGGTCAGTCGATTTAGATGAATTAATATTTTGGTCACAACCAAAACAACTGGAAATCGAAATGTGTATAAAAAAGCTAACAAAAAATTTACGTTGTATAAATTTACGCATGCATTATTGACCGAGCGAGCGAAGCGAGCGAAGCGTCTACGTTTCGAGACTGGCCAAAAATGCTCTTGTCCGGCTGTCTGTCTGTCTGTCTGTCTGTAATTCTCTACAGGTCGCATTTTTCAACCGATTTTGACGAAAATTTGGCATATGTATAAATTAATTAAACCTACAAAATGAGTAGAATAAAATTTTGAAAAACATTTTTTTTAGAGTACCTACCATACTCGCAAAGTGGGAGTGAACTTTTTTTTTCTTGTGAATCCCATAGTGTGGGATATCGTTGGATAGGTCTTTCAAAAATATTGCTGGTGTGTGAATACCATTTTTTCGATTTAGGGATCCGTTGGCGAAATATTAAGCTTTAAAGCGGTAATTTTTGTTAGAGTCACGTGTCCCCCCCCCCTGCCAGCTAAACGGTTGCTTCTGGAAATGTGAAAAAATTCATGGCAGTAGCATATATAACGTAGTTACAAGGAAAACTATTACGGCTAAGTAGGTTCTATTAGTTTTTGAGTAATAGTGGATCGACTTAAGAAAGTTGAAAAAATAAATTATGTTCATAGAACTGCATACGTAAAATGGAAAATTATTTTTTTCCGCGTGATATCCATGGTGTGGGGTATCGTTGGATGGGTCTTTCAAAAATATCGCGGGTGTGTGATAAACATTTTTCGATTCAGGGATCCGTTTGCGAAATATTAAGCTTTAAAGTGCTAATTTTTGTCACTTTAGTAGGTACTTTTTCTGTTTCCAAAGTTGATTTTTGTTGGTTTCTTTTAGGTTTGGTTTATAAGGGCTGGCGAGGTCTACTGTTCTCACGGAACTACTAGTAATATCTTCTTCTTGACATACTTTGAAAACCTGAAATGATTTATTTAACAATGGAGAAAAGGTTCAATTTCATAAGGAAGAGTAGGAACAGGAAAAAAATTGCCTTCATAGTCTGTAATTTTTTTATCAATTAATATGATTAGGATTATAATGATTCATTAATGTTATTATAGGTACATATGTCATATTTAATAATTGTAAACGTTATGAACAATGGATGCATTGCATGTATATAATAAATTCATGTATATAATAATATTGTAATAAATTCTTATTTAACTTGCATGGTCGAATACACACACATGTTGTATAGCATTTTTTAACTTAAACGCAAAACGTTGACATAAAAAGGGATTAAATGCTTTAATCTTAATTATGTCAACTAAAATAATAATTGCTCTAACTGTAGAAATTGCACTCGTTAATGCGTGACACACACTGGGCGGCGGCGTTGCGAAAGCGTTGCGGCGGCGAAGGTTTGTATGAAGAACGCGCCGCGCTGCCGCCGCCGCTTTGATGTAAAGGGCTTCATACTATTTTGAACATAACAGAAAAAACCGCAACGCTTTCGCAATGCCGCCGCTCAGTGTGTTACGCTTAAAACTTTGCTTTAAGAAAAAGGAAGAAATATCATCTTCTGTGACGTAGGATCAGATTAAAAGTGCAGTTGCAACCGACGGTCGTAGACAAAAAGTTGTAAGATACATCTACCGTAACAAATCCCACGATCACTTTTTGCAATAATTTCTCACGGGAACTAAAATTGTTTACTCAAAAAGGATGTTTCCAAGCATTCCTGATACACCGCAGAGAATAGATGCATTCTTTTGTAAATTCAAACGCATTGTTGCGTCCGAGTTGGTGACAGATCAAGTATCTTACTAAGAATACCATTGTATCGAAGACGAATGCTTTTTCTAACAGATTTAAAATTTTAACCAAGTAGTAATTCAAAAACTTTATCATACATAGCACACAAGCTGTATAAAGCTACTTCAAAACCTATTATAAAATACATACTTTCTTAGAGTGGTGAGTGGTGGTAAGTATACCTATTATTAATACTACGTACTCAGGAGACACGGGTAAATTGTATCCTGAATGTTATGGCATTTAAACGCTTGATATTGTAGTCTGAAGTCCCAAAATGGTCAACTAATAAACGTATTTAAATTCAACGACAAATGGCCCACCTTTCTACTGACTATTTCTTTCTATTTCCTGCTATGATGGGCAACCGACCGGAAACGCCGGCTACCTGCGCCCGCGCCGCGCATAACAAAACGGCCTTCTTAGACCGAATCTTATTGTTGTAAGACATTCCATAAAAAACGGTGAGGTAATTATGGATGATTCATTTGGATTCGTCGATGTGTATAGTTTATTTATATCATTGCAGAGAAGAAATATGCAGTTCTGTCGAAATAACTAAGTGTAAGTAAATCCGCGTAGAATTTATTGACGGCTGAATGAATATAGTCACAAATTGTTTGCACATCGCTGACACTGTTTACAGTCTATGTGTTACGCACACATAGACTACAATTTGATAATGCGCCGCAATCGGCCAACTTCACACAGCCGCCATTAAACTCTACGGGGCGACTAGGTATAAGTTTTTAAGAAGTGTCAAGTCAGATGCAATGCAACCCGCGGCACAGATAAGATCGATTACTAACGGATTCATCAATTTTGTTTCGGCGGTTTAGAAACCTACCGTGGGAATAAGTTGCATTTGTTATTGCCTAAAACAATATAACAATGTTAGGTAAAGAGAAACATACAAGCATAAATCAATTAGACATAGAATTATGTTACCTGTTTATTCACTAGTAAAATACGTGTGGTTGACTGTACCTAATTACTCGCGCGCCTGAGTAATTATCGAAATAGGATCCATTTCGGTAATCGTAATTTTATCTATTGACTTAGTGCATTCCCGAAAACATTTTAAGCGCATTATCTGTTGCATAAGGACGTGCCCACCTGGCATTGTTTACTACGATGTGGTATAAGCCATAAGCGGAGCGAGTAGCGTGTAAATTTTCTTTACTACAAGAGTCTAAATTCTTATTGCACAAAATAATAAGTATCCTAATCATCATATCGGCCGAAAGCATCCACTGCTGGACAAAAGCATCCCCCAAAGATCTCCACGACGACCGGTCCCTCGCTAACCTCATCCAGCCGGGTCCCGCGACCTTCACCAGATCGTCGGTCCACCTTGTGGGAGGCCTGCCTACGCTGCGTCTTCGGGTACATGGTCGCCACTCGAGAACTTTTCTGCCCCAACGGCCGTCAGTTCTACGAGCGGTGTGCCCTGTCCACTGCCACTTGGGCTACGTAATTCTGTAAGCTATGTCGACGACCTTAGTTCTCCTTCGGATCTCCTCATTTCTGATTCGATCTCGCAGGGAAACTCCGAGCATAGTATCCTAATGTTTCCATGATACTGTTACGTTTCGGTTGACCAACTCGTTCGCATATTAGGTGCGACGAAGTGTATACAGAAATCTGTAATGTATTGAATTGGAAATCAAATCAAATCATTTTATTGCATTCTACAATGTAAATAACAATAAGTGTAAAGCCACAGAGGTAAAGCTTAGAGGGATCCTTGTGGGAACACAACTTAAGAGAGAGGAGAACAGCTGGAATTGATGTCTACTACGAATGGAAAGGGAAAGAGAATAAGACCAAGTTCTAGTCCAGACACATAGAAAGAGAAACCGCAATCGCCTCAACTCCTGCCTTGACTCGCTGAGGCACACATACACAAGTCGGTCAGTGTCGATGAAAGCTGCGCGTGCGCCGCCTGTTAATGCTGTATACTTGTCAATGGACGGATACTTTCAACTGGCTGCCCTAACCGCTGGTGTTTACGTTTAGAATTATTATTTGTTAGAAGGCTCGACAGGATATTTTCTCTTTTATTAACTTACAACTACCTACAATATTTGAGCTATTCGACATGACATTGGGGAAATTGAAATGATATTGTATTAATATTACGAATGTATTTATTGACTTTTTAAAATTTAAATTGAACAATTTTTGCGTTATACAATGTTTGTTTCCCTCGGCGAGCGTGTGTGAAGACAATGATGAGACTGAGCGAAGCGAAAGAGGTTTGTCAGGATCGCGATACTTGGCGCTCAGTTCCTTCTGCCTACCCCGCAAGGGGCAAAGCGTGAAGATATGAATGTATGTGAACTAAAAATAATAGTGACCGCTAATCACTGGCAGTCTGTCTATCCGTTTGCCACTTTTACCGAAAAAATAGGCAACTTTTTACCATGGTAAAAAATTATTGTGGGTAATAAAACATTAGCCAGGCTACGTGACTTGACTCATATCACGTGTGAATGAAGAAAGATTTGTTACAGCAAAATAAACATTACCCCAAGGTCTTGCGAGTTTGCAATAAAATTTAATGACTGAAGTAGCTAAAACTATAAACAAGTCATGCATGATCTAAGAATATAATATTATTTATAACTTTATAATATAACTTTACAAATACCTCATAACTGATACATACATACGTCATACGTAAATCTTCCCTTGAACGTCTACTGCCGGACTTAGGCCTTCCAGGACTCGATAACTGACTGACTGGACTCCAGAACTCGACTGCGATAGATGTGGTCACATACGAGTAGATGTGGTCCCCACTGCCACTTCGACTTAATCCTTTCGGCTATATCGATAACCTTTATTATGGCTGAGCGACCTGAAACTTGTGGATCACCGATGACTCCCGGATTTAACATTCCTGTAAGATACTTTCCCCGTAGTTAAATAAAGTCCCTAAATCTATGTAACTCGTTACATAGGTCTTTGAAAAACATTGCGGGTGTGGAAAACATTTTTCGATTCATGGATCCGTTTGCGAAATATTAAGCTTTAAAGTGCTAATTTTTGCCACTTAATACATAATCTGTCTCCGACTGCAAAGTTGTCTTCTGTTCGTTTCTTTTAGGTTTGGTTTATAAGGGCTGGCGAGGTCTACTGTTCTCACAGAACCACTAGTTAATGTAGGGATGACCACAACTTGCTGGTATTTAGTAAAGCCTTGGACTCAATGACCTACCTTGGCAAAACCATAAATAACATGTTAGGACATTAGTCAAACATCTTCGTGTTGGTAAAGCCGTCGTGTGCTAGCAGTTACTGGAAGGTATACTAAGTTGTATTCGATTCGTAGGTACATAATTAAGTTAAAAGTCGTGACTTAATTAAGTGCAGAATGCTCGACAGAAGTTAATTTGTCAAATTTACTGTGTAATTTTCGTTTAAGTGTATCTGTATGCTTAGGGATGTTTCATATGATGTTTCATATCCCCACTGGTAGGGAAAAATTAATTATTTTTCCATCCTTCCCTACCAGTGGGGATACTTTTCCATCTCTACTGTTTTGCTATATGTGAATATAGGTACGTTGTCGAAACGATGAGAGTGCTTTGATTGTTAAGTTAAACTCTTGCTTGCAATGCTTATTAAAAAAAAATGTTTTCATGTGTCTTGGCTTCGAAGCAGTGTATGTCGACTCGACATTTTATTTAATTGTACTGTAATAAATTGAAAACTGAAGTTATTTTAAGGTTTTTTATGAGACCTGTAAATAACACTAAACGAATTGAATTCTAACTATTACCATTACCAAATTAACTAGTCTATTACCATTCTTCATGTACCTACCACAATGATAACTTATTAGGAAAGGGGACATCTCACCCACCACGCCGTCCCGCGTTCTCTATGCTCTAGAATTCGCAACTTATTTGCAACAAAGTCAACCCACTAACACTTCAGCTTACTGGCCTACTTCCGGTCTATTCGTTTCTGTGTTACATTGACAGAACAAAACATTAATTATTTAAATTTACATATGTTTTTATTATGTAATCATGAATATCCTTGTGATTTAAAATCAGATGTCCGACTTTCTTTTAAATAAGATACCTACATATTATATAAAAATATCAAATAGTAGGTGTCCATATATTCTTCTAATTAAATATTATCTAACTATATTAAAATTATGCAACATTTATTGGAGATAATAAATATAAGTCCACTGCTGCGGGCATGTTGATTTAAATCAAGTAAAAACCTGAGAATCTTAAGGTCATTGGATGGAAAAACACGTTCAATAAATATGTATTAATGTGACGGACGGACACACGTTTCCATTCGTTTCTTATATAAATTCAGTACCAGTTGAATCTGTTTCCATTGAATTTTTAAAATACTACTAAACTTATTTATTGGTAATCAAAATTTGTAGATATATTTTTAAGTAATTTTTTACTGAAATAATTATTAAGCCAATTATTCGACAGAGCTCAAAGAGTTAGCATGTTGAAATGGCAATGGGCTGGCCACATCTGGGACGAGTTCTCGAGTGGAGACCATACGCCCCCCGGCCACAGAGGAATATGCCCCGGCTAGATGGAGCGACGATCTGCGTAAGGCAGTTGGCAGTGCCTGGACGCATTCGGCGGGGCGCCTGGAGGCCTATGTCCAGCAGTGGACTAGTACAGGCTGAGAATGATGATGAATTACTTTGGCGTTTCACCAAAGGCCTACCTAAGTAATGGAGAATAAACTATGCCAAAACAAATTCAAATAATATGCATGATTATTATTATTTATGCTAATACATCATTAAAGAAGAAATAAAATTATACTATACCCGAAACCGTCCTGTACTCTATACATTTACCTACTATTTTTTTATCCAACAGGATCATCGCAATGCAGTAATATATATAATATTTACACAAATACCTTCTCTAGCAAATAATCGTAGGTAATACGTGCCAATGGAAACTCGTAAATAGTCTCTGTATATGGAAACCTGCCTCCGCCCGTTCGTCTGACCATCCGCTCTGAGCAGTATACTCTTTAATGGAAATTTAGATCACGCCTGGAAAGTCTAAACGGCTATTCGAAGGTAAACATGGACCATTTACTGCGTTGGAATTTAAAATAATGTATATAGTTTCATAATAAAGTTTAGGAAATCAAACTTGCGTATGACAATGATACCTTTGTGCTTCAAATCATCAGCCTATAACATGTCCGCCTGCTGGGGCTCAGCCTATAACATGTCCGACCCTTTCAACGGGGGCGTTCAGGCTAGAGTCCACCACGCTAAACCAGTGCGGGTTGGTGGACTTCACATGCGCTTAAGAATTTCTTCTTCGGCGTATGCAGGTTTCCTCACGATGTTTTCCTTCACCGTTTGAGAGCAGTCAGTAAATTTACTTATGTTTCGAGAATAAACCCATTTACATGGCCCAGCCGGGATCGAACTTCAGACCATTCGATATGATAGGCCTTATCCCCGACGCCACTGATTATTATTATTATTAATATTAATCAGTAGATTAATATTAAAAATCAACTACATATTACACACATATTCGACAAACGGCCTCCACAACTAACGTCCCGAAGTAAGACAAGCCGGTATCGGCTAACAAAAGTAAAATCTCAGGTAAATTCTGTGAGACGGAGATGGAATTAGCTGATATTTATTATGATATATTTGCTAAAATAGGGTGACGCTTTTGAAGTACAATTTGATCTTTGATCGGACAATTTTATGTGTTAACATACGTGGCTTAAGGTATACCATTTTAGGGACAGCCTCAAAATGAATGATTAGCAAAGATTTTTTTCTGTCTGTCAGTCAATAAATATTATCTAACGAACAGTAAGGCGAGTAAGATAACATCCACACATAAAGTTGTATCGACATAGACATATTGGTATCAACATATAAATAGATAAAATAACAATAAGTATCGAGCGACCAACCATCCTACAGATAAACAAAGATAGTTTGAGTAGATTAGGATGGATTAAACAATGTACTTACCTTTATTTAAATAAGTTGTTTAAGAAAATATATATATTATCCTATGCGAACACTGTTTACGACAGAAACAAGAAAGCCACACATTTATTTAACGAACGCATAATGTGGCGTCGCCTGCGCCGGCGCATCCTCCAAGCGGCCTTGACAGCGTGACTTTAAGCTAAGGCCCGCTTAAATGTCGGGATCGGGCGTAATTTGAAAGGCCACAGCCATTAGATGCTCATAATAGTAATCATGTTCAAGTTATATTATTATCATACATTCCTCAATTAATAATTCCTATTTTGCCTGGAAGTTGCTAACAATTACGTTTTTAATCTGAAAGTCACAGAATATCTTAATAAGACCTAACTTTTAATAATAATAATGTTTGGACAAATTCACAAACGGCTGTTTAAAACATACTTAATGTTTATTTCTTAATAAATAAGTACGTGCGTGTCTGAGACCTCCTTTTAAGTACATATATATACTTATACTTATAAATAACTATGCAACCACAGAGGACTATAATAGTTTGATGCAACACTGCAAACACCCAGAATCCGAAAACCTACAGATATGCTCATCACACAAATATTGGTCCCGAGTAGGAATCGAGCCCACGACCTCTGGCTCAATAGGCAGGGTCACTACAACTAAGTCAACAAGCCAACAGGCCAGTCTTATACCTAATGTGTAATTATAAACACAGCTTCTTGGGTAACGGTAACATTATTTTGTTGCTCAAATATATAATTATTATTAGCTCAAATGTTTTCTGTGTAGGTCGGTCGTTAAGACGTCATCACTTCATCATGCAATCTATATTCACCTTATTTATTTGTTTGTTGATGGGAAAAATATTTTCCCATGAAAGAATATTATGGCGGTCTGTGCCACAGAACACGGAAAAAGCTCGCTACGCTCCCTTTTATGATCTGTGCAGTGTCATTCACAATCGCATTTTTTCTGCTCGCTTTTATGCACAATCTTATGATCTATTTGCATAAATAGTATACATTTTAAGATAAAGTTCTAGATATGTGATCTTTCACATCTCTAGAACCTAAAATCTTAAATGTAACAAAAAGTGACAAAAATCTCAAAGCACAAAAAATGAAGATACCTAAGCTTGGTTTACATTACATCCTCGGTAAATGAAAACAATACGAATACTGTGGACTTAATACTGTCTTTGTGTCTCTCTATACTTATTCTCTCAATAAATTTCCACACTGTTTAAAATAAAGTAAATAAATAACTTGATTGAGAAAAGGCTATTTAAATAAAAAAAGATTCCACGAAAAATTATGAATACGAATACTTGATATCTCGTTTACATTTAGACATAATTTACACTACAATTATTACTAAATAGCACCGTAGTCACGTAATATGTCTACATTTTGCCGGAATTCCAAGGTTGCAATATTTGCCTACTGAGCCGTGCAGTAAAAAAAATTCAGATATGCCTCAACGAAATTCATTAAGTACACTTGACATTTATTACTTTTAATGTGATTGACATCCGTACAAATTAAGTTTACATGAATACATTATTAACATTCATGTAGGTATTTCATTTATGTCAATATGATATGTATATTTTAATTAAAACTAAAAGTAAATATATAACTAAATTAACCTAAAACCTATATAAAACTAAAATTACCTAAATACTAATCGATGTAAATGTAATTTACTATTTATGTAAATTAGGTTCTGATAACATTATGTTTAATAACTGCGACTTTGGTTTCAATCTAGTGCAAGCTGTTATACTTAACTTGATACTTAGAAATGATACTTAACCACTGTACTTTGTTAAGAATTGATAAAAGAGTTAAAGTATACCTCTAGTATAGACAATAATAAATAAGAGAAACGTTCTCGAATACTCCTTGCAATAGATTCATGATTTATTTCTGTGTTGTATTATTTAACCAATTATAGATGGTGTTGTATTGAACATTTTGTAATCAGATAAGCAGAGTAGAGCGTCAGTGGCGTAGGGGATAAGACGCGGCCTATCATATCGAAAGGTCCGGAGTTCGATCCCCAGCTGGGCCATGTACCGATGGGTTTTTTCTCGAAACTTAAGTACATATACTGACTGCTCTCAAACGGTGAAGGAAAACATCGCGAGGAAACCTGCATACGCCGAAGAAGAAATTCTTAGGCGTATGTGAAGTCCACCAACCCGCACTGGGCTAGCGTGGTGGACTAAAGCCCGAACGCCCTCATGGAGAGGGTAGGCCTGAGCCCCAGCAGTGGGGACATTAATAGGCTGTTGATGATGATGATGAAGCAGTGTACCGCAGAATTCATGTCAAACGTAAAGAATGACATTTTAATAAATGTGTAATTTAAGAGGAGTAATTAAACCAAATTACATAAGTAATTTATACTTACATATACATTATGTATGCAGTCTAAGGTCTAGGTAAGAGGACGTCCGGCGTTTAGAGAATATTTTAGCTATATTAGATGATGTAAGTCAGGTATTTCTCGTTAAAACTAAACGTTTTTGAGTAAATGGAAGGTTTGCATTTAATTACTTATTAAAACCATACTTATCGCTTTACACTACATCTGGTTATGGATGTAGATTTATGATACTAAGCTCATACGTAGATTCATACATATATCTGCATGCTATGTCCCTGGCGGGGTAGGCAGAAAGAACGGAGCGCCAAGTATTGCGATCCTGACACCTCTTTCGCTTCGCTCAGTCTCATCATTCTCTTCATACACGCTCGCCGAGGAACGCGAGTGCTCTATGTATCCGAATATTTCTTCAAAACCTCATTTAACGAGTGTAGAATATTTTATCAAGAGTCAGATTGCCGCCGTTCACTGCTGGACATAGGATTTCGTTATCAGCTTGTAAATACCTAGTGTGCTAGAATTTATAATACCGCTAATAACTCTATTCAATCATGTTTATGATATTATTTATTTAAATGAACAAAATCATACATACAGTTTCGCAGGAACGATACATCGCACAAATGACACGACGCACTATCGTACATCGCACACCCGTATTTCATCACACTATCGATACTTCGCACAAATGACACGTCGCACTATCGTGCATCGCACACCCGTATTTCGCACTATCGATACATCGCATAAATGACACGTCGCTCTATCGTACATCGCACACCCGTATTTCGCACTATCGATACTTCGCACAAATGACACGTCGCACTATCGTACATCGCACACCCGTATTTCGCACTATCGATACTTCGCACAAATGACACGTCGCACTATCGTACATCGCACACCCGTATTTCGCACTATCGATACATCGCACAAATGACACGTCGCACTATCGTACATCGCACACCCGTACTTCGCACTAACGATACTTCGCACAAGCGTGTTTCGCACTTCTGTAATAACCCCACAGCAGAATACCTAACGTAGGTACCCACCTTTATTTTAAAGCAACACAATCTAATTGAACCCACACTATTACAAGTCACATTAAGTTTACTTAAATTAACTTGTCACTTTATAACTTCCAGTATCGTGACGATCGGTACTTTGGTTGCATTTTACGGCTCATTTTGCATTATTAAATGTACCTAATTACCATGTAAATTGACATGTCCCGACGCCGAATGGCGTGTGTTTATACACCTGCGCCGCTTGTTAGTAAATCATTCTCTATTTTCACTTCTCTGATGAATGGTGTGTCCAAGGACTGACAGAATCTGACAAGACAATTTCAACGTGCTATTTGATCTGAATTACTAATATTTTACATATCTGTATACTTAGTAATACCTGTAGCTGTATTACCTAGCTTTTGACAGAACGACGTCTGGCGGGTTAGCTAGTATCTGTAAAGTTCCTCAGTAGTTGTAGCTTAGTTTTGTTGGTTTAAGGTTAGGTTAGTTCTAGAATAGATACAGCGGTTTTTAAACATTAGTAGCATCAGGAGTGCGCCTCCCTCAAGGCACACTACTGAACCCGATCTTCGGTTCTCCGCATGCAGTCCTTAGCAGCCGCCTTAGTTCCATGTAGCCGGCAGGCGGGCGTCCCAAACTACGCTTGCCCAGTCGTGGTCTTCACACGAGAACTCGTCAAACGATCTCACGAGAACTTGAGTATATCTCTACCTTTTCAAGTCTGTAGTTGACCTGCAGAAGACCATTTCATCCACCCAGCGTTCTTTAAAATCCCTTGCTCCCTTAAGTTATTTTATACATAGTAGTAAATTTAAAAAAAACTTTCTTTATAAAGGTGCATTAAGTAGGTATCTTCCGTCACATTACCAACAAAGAAACACATTAATGTATTCTTTAACCATACAGACACACCTGATGGTAGTGAAAGTGCATTGTCAACAGAAGCAATAGTTTTGTCAGTATGTGTTACGTAAACTCCGTATAGCTGATTGACGTAGATTGGTGACATTAGGTTAAGCTTAGAGTGCTATCATTGTTTCTCGATCGAAGTTTTTAAAAATTTGTAGATTTTCCTTTTCATCAAAAAATTTGTCGTTTATGGATACCTGCGACCAACCTTACCAGAGTCAAGTTCTAACCAATTACGCTACCGCATCAACTGTTGCTCTAGGTTACAAACAATATGGACAGCACCCTTATTTTAACAGTGTAAAGAAAAACAACTTAAACTATGACGGCAACATTTTGAATGATTCATTTTAAAAAATTATTTTTGACATTTAATTTTTTTTTTCTGAACAAAACTAAGCTAGAATGCTAGAAACCTCATTTAGGAAAAATCTTAAATAAGCAATGTCAATTATTAAAACTTGTGAATTTTTTTTGTGACAATGAATCGAGTTCTTGATTCCGTGGTAGCGCGCGGTTCGTCATACACGACTCATTATTTGCCGAATAAAAATATAACGACGCATTTTGCGCGTTTGTTTTTATTTGGCTACGTAGGTAATTGGTAAATTACACCATTGTTTTAAAGGGTTACTTCAAAAAACAATGACCAAAGGGAAAGTGACATTAAGTAGTAAGAAAGTTATGTAGGTCTGTATTGAATAATTCATTACTACGATTGAAGTATAAAATCTCTAATTTATAGATCTTAACTCGGCGCGAAAAGGTTAAAGTTTAGAATGAACGATTCGTCACAGAAAATAATAAAGTAAATCTTAATCTTACTATTAACAGCTTATTGAGTAAAGGTTCGGTTCGGCGGGTGGCCAATTATATAGAAAAAAATGAAAGCATTAAATTGTTATTATACTTACAATTACTTCACAAAAGCAGTAGGAAGTAACGCAATAGTTTACAGTTGAGTGCGTCAACTATACCTACCATCAATTGATGGTAAGGAGTTGTAAGGAGATCACGAAACAAGTTGAAAGGCAAAAATATTTTTAACATCTCGGATAGGCATGGTTAGGTTAGATGTTCTGACCAACCAAATAAAGATGTTATAAATCGACTCTACTCTTGAGAAATAAGTTTGGTTTAGAAAATAAAAAGATTTTACACAAAAGTCAAAAAGTCAAAACTATTTTATTGCATGTAAGTACAGTGGGTACATTTATACAACGTCAATTTGTTATCTACCACCGCTTTCAAGGTGTTAGCGCTGGGAAAAAAAAGCGGCGCTACACTCTTTGTAGGTCCGAATTGAATAATTAAGTCTCAGCAAAATTTTGCCCGGAGCTCACTATCATGTTGTTGATACACATTCTTCAAGAAATGTTCGGTTACAATCAATTAATACTACGCGTAACAGTCAAAATAGTCATTAAACGAATTTCTCTAGCACGAGAGAAGTTAAAACATATGATTTATCAAACCGCTTCGCCCGCCAATCCGCCGGAACCGACTCTGATTTATTACGTATCGCTTTTGGCAGTAAGTTGCTATCATCGATTGATTTTATAGTGACAAGTTTCCAATTTTTTTATGTTACTTTAAATGACGGCGGGTACAATTTGACATGTCATAATGTATAAGGTACCAGATAGCACGAGTGTCAAAATGTACAATGTACTGTTGACAAAATGTCAGTTTATCAGAATGCACTATGGTCTGAATGAGCTATGGTCAAAATGAAATCACATTTTTAATCTAAACATATTTTGTCACTAACTATTAATCGTTACTGTAATTCCAAAACCACGAAATTGTAAGAAATTTAAGAAGAAATAAGAAAGGAATCCTTTTGCGATTTTTGCAAATTCGTGGATTGGAATTTTAAGTGACGAAATATTATTTATGTAACAGGGCATGAATCTCTTGATACCTTATAGATAAGTTGTCGTAAATAGGAACTCTTTTCGAAGTAATAATTGTGTTAGAGTAAAATAAAATCTTATAAAAACCCGTTTTCAATGAAACCCAAATATTGCCTAACAAATAGACATCATCGACGAACTTCACACAATTATTGCCATCAAAGTACACAATAACTACCGCAATAAAAAAACGTTCTGTGCTCCGAAAGAATTCATTAGAAAATTGGATTCGTCTCGATACTTAGTGGAGGGAAAGTGTTTTTTCGCGTCCGTTTTGCTCGGACGACGGGGAATTGTTGCCATTTTGTAATACCAGCGATTGAGTACTTAATCGACTGGTGATTGGAATGTCCGACGGTCAATTAATAGTTGATTTATTGAGTGTATGACCAGCGTAGTTTGTAGAGTGATAATCACAACAAATTGGTACTCACGGTCATCTGTAATTAATCTCTTCTTACATGACGGCACAAATCATAATAGTGTTTACACTATAGTTTTTTTTTCTCTTGTTCATTGTGACACCTAATTGTACGGTATTGTTACATAATTTCTCATTATACACAGAAAAAACTGTTTAATGAACCAAGAATCGAATCCATTCTAATTCCATTTCAATTTGTATTAACATAACCCCGGAAACTATTATTATATAATTGTAACGCTACTTGTCATGGGTCAATACCTCTATCGCAATCGTGTCTTCATAACTGCGATATTGCAAACTTTAATGTCAATTCGTTTCGTCCGTGAAAACCGTTTTAAATTGTACCTACAGATCCACCAAAATCATATGAGCTGTTAAGTAAACCGTCTTACCCCTCGGGGATCTTCGAAATCTATAAGCAAAGGAGGCAGGGGAGATTTTAAAGCGTGTCGTGTACAGTCAGCGTCAACAGTAGCTGATCAAAAACCAACATCCAAAAGTACTGACTCTTCTTAATTTCACAATAACCTGATGTCCTAATTATTCAGCCGAATATATCGTAGATAAAGCCAAGTCAGTAATAGCCACTTCAAATGACAATATCGGAAACAAAATAGACATAGCTTAATGTTTAAAAGAAAATATACTTACCTCGACATTCCAAAAAGGTTTATAATATTCCACGAAAGAACTTTTATTTTATTTCAGATACTTTTGAAACATTCTATAGAACCACAGTATTGATAATGTCAAATAAGTATAACTTTACTTTTGAAAGTAAAAAAAATATTTTGATTTGTTTGGCAACGCGATTCTTTTGGAATAGTCTGATACCAAGCTTTTGATGTTTTCATTGCACATCATGTGGGCGTGCGGTTTGATTACATGACACTTTTCTCAAACAAAAGATACCTTGACAATAAAAAACCAAGTTATTGTTCTAGAATGATTCTTAGCGCTCTGTACATAAGAGTTCAAAAAGAAACCGTCGACAACAAAGCTGTACTAAAATATTTATTTAAGTTCTTGAAAGATATTACCAATACATGTTGTGTTGTCAAACTATGTTGACCAATGTACCTATGTAGTGTAGACGTAAAGTGGATAATGACAAAGCATTTGTAATATACATTTAGTAAGTAGGTGGTATTGATGTAAGACATTGCAAGGTTTGATATTGTTTCAAATTTCACTGTAAATGCTATGTGGGTAAATATTGATTATGCCTTCGCAATGGTGTTATGTAATATCTACTTAGACATTTTTTTGGAGCAGGGCAGGTGTGTTAGTAAGGTTATTGCACTCCACACAAATGCTAGGAGCCACAAAATTTAGAAGCCGACTAAGAAGAAATGTCACTTGAAAATTTTACACTGTTGTGGTGTTTTCACTTTTCATTATCTCTATTTACTTATTCAACATATCAAATTTGTTCTGGCAATGTTTAGTATTTCGACCACTAGTCGCGTTGGGGAAAATCTTTGAGTTAACAATACCACCGAAAACAACTGACACTTCGCGTTCATTGATGAAAATTAGCTTTCATATTAATTATTAACCCTGCTGCGATTATATGAGCTACAATTTTGTGTTTAAACTATCTGCTGCCTTGACTGGTGGTTGTTGTTTTGTTGTAATTAATCCATAATTAATCACTGTTTATCTTTGCAGATGTAAATACCGACGTGCACTAGAAGAAGTCCAGCTGTACGGATTATTGACCCAGTATCGGTCGGTCACCGGAACCATTATGCCTTATACAACCATCTGAGCGGACCTGACTGGCATTGCAACCGACGGACCGTTAGCTAATTATGCCAGTTTATTAGCACAATACAATGATGGAGGAGGTGACCCCCCGGCCTAGTGTGGAGTACATCCCCCCACTACCTCCCAAAGGGAAACAAAGAGGTTCCACAACATACACTCAAATAACAACAGATGATAAGCTAAACGGGTTCAGTACTGAAAGCCGGAACGTAGATTCGCTAAGTTCGATGCACTCGCTCGTCCTTAATTCTAAGACCCCATCAGCAACGGTATTCATAGCGGCGACCCAGCCAGAACGACCCGCGAGCACGCCTGGCACGGACGCCCCTACCAACGGTCCCCACGTGGTCACTATCAGAATCAACACAGACACAGACAAACCTAAAGCTCCGAAGATATCCAGCGTACACCTCAAAAGCGATGTCGACTTTGACACATTCAAGATAAATGAAATTTGCAAAAAGAACAGCAGTTTTGTCAGGCTCAATGTGGACGAAAAACCCAAGATCCTTGATCATGAGGAACTGTCGAAGCCTGATAAGCCTCCGTACATCTACTGCAACTCCTTTGTAAATTCAAATACAATCATGTCGAGTGGTCAGTGCTCTCCAAGCGATACTCTAGATTCAGGAACCTGCAGTGATCTTGATGGAACACCACCGCCACTGCCAAAAAAGAAAATATCTAAATCCAGTTCTGCAAAGAAAGCTGTCTCTGTAACGGTAATTAGTACAACGCGAAGTAATCAAGGCGAACTCGATTTCGAAGATAACGATTCGAATATATCGTGCGATTCACTAAACAGCAGTGAATTAAACGGAAGCGTGCACGCCGACGAAAGTCATAGTGAAGATACAGGGAAAAAAGAAAAGAATCAGATTGTTGAACCACCCGTTGCGCCACAGATGCCGCCGTCATTTGCCACCAAAGCAAATAATAAAGACAGTAGCTTTCTACCACAAGGCCTCCTCCAAGACATTAGAGACCGTTCAGCAAAACTCAATACGGTTGAAACTGAAAGTGAGTCGGATAGCAAACGACACGGGGAAGCGAACCAGAATATTAATGAAAATGCTAATATATCAAAAGAAAGCGCACAGCTTACTTCGTTCCGTCTAGTTTCGCAGTTTAATAGTGAAGCAAAAAGAAATGACGGCTCACAGTCATTACCTGTGAATTTGTGTAGCAAAACGCCTCTGATTAGCGAAAGCACTTACGAGGACAGAAAAAAACAGGACAAAATGAAACAAGAGCAAATGTGTTACAGCAGTCATTATTTTGATACGGACAAATATTATGACTTCCATCTGAACGAGAAACAGTTCGATGACGTTAAGTCAATAAAAAGTGTTAGTGTTAAAAGTGATTGTGATACGTCTGAAGTGGAGTTCTTCGCGGGTGTAAAGGATTTCAAGAATGAAGAGGCGCCGTCGACGATTAGAAGTTCGAAAGGAACAATACGCGGTGTAAAGAACCGCGTGCGAGCCGGCATAGCGACGTTTCTACAAATGCAGAGCACAACTAAGGTAATTTCTGCAATTGTCTCACTTTTTAATTTACCCTACAGGTTTTCGTGTCAACTGCCGACTCTTTATACACGTTCATGATTTTAGAGGCCGCGGTTAAATGTATTCGAAAGTGATTCGCGCAAGCACGTAGACCGGCGTATATTACAATTCCCAATTTATACGGCCAAGATATGTCGACGGTGGCAATGCTATTGAATATTGAACCTTCACGCAGTGTTGTTGAGAACAATGGACTCAAGGAACAGGTACCAGTCAAACAATTGACACAAGCTGTTAATTACGATTCAGAATTATAAACGGACGTATGGTATATGAGTTCTGTCTTGTGCTCTGGAAATCTTGAATAACAATGCCAATTGTCATTCTAATGAGACATTGTGGTATAATTTTGTGTAAAACATGTGTTGGTACAGTTTCTACGTAGTCATTTGTCAAATCATCTTCAACAAGAATGATTATGTTCACATGCATGGGTAACAGAAATAAAAGGGTTCACAATATAATTTAAAAAAGAATAATGAGATGTTTAGAGAAATAACTGCTTGCGGGCTGTAAAAATCCTATGAAATGTATCATAAAAAACTACAATAATTGTAACTATAACTATAATAACAACTACTTATTTTAGTATACAATTTTATAATGTTTGTTGTACTAGCGACGAAAAGACAGTTAACTTGCACCAGGAATACAAAAAAGGAAAGAAATCCACACGTACAATAGTTTTCTAAGCTCATCTTCCGCTTTTCTCAACAAGTACACTAATTAAAGTAAAATTGGCATTTCCTTTTGCATGGTCCCACGTTAGCTAGCAAGTATGTCGGAAGTGACACAGTCCTCCAGTTTTCTACCCATTCAAACAAGAAAGTAGAAGAATGAAACGCATCGAAAGAAACATATAAGGGGAAAGTGATGCATGTATCTTACAAAAATTGTTGTAGGAAATGCATTAGTAAATTGAAGGTTTGATTTCTATTGAAGTTTCTTTAGGCACCTATCACAACATTTACTGCATCTAGACAACTCTATAAAAGTTCAAAAATCGAATAAGTAAGTGTTCTCAGATTCATGTATGTTCCTGGAACATTGGGAATAACGTGCAACCCCCCTTGTAATTCCAAATAATGGATTCGAATTCCTAAAATCGATACATGCTTCATTGCGGTTGCTGACAGGGTATGTCTGTCCGAGGCTTTTCTCAATGTTGCTAGGACAAAATTATGAACAATAATTTTATAACTACATAATACTAGTAGTTCCGTGAGAACAGTAGACCTCGCCAGCCCTTATAAACCAAACCTAAAAGAAACCAACAAAAGTCAACTTTGTAGTTGGAGACAGAAAAAGTACCTACTAAAGTGACAAAAATTAGCACTTTAAAGCTTAATATTTCGCAAACGGATCCCTGAATCGAAAAATGTTTTTCACACACCCGCGATATTTTTGAAAGACCCATCCAACGATACCCCACACCATGGATATCACGCGGAAAAAAATAATTTTCCATTTTACGTATGCAGTTCTATGAACATAATTTTTTTTTCAACTTTCATAAGTCGATCCACTATTACTCAAAAACTAATAGAACCTACTTAGCCGTAATAGTTTTCCTTGTAACTACGTTATATATGCTACTGCCATGAATTTTTTCACATTTCCAGAAGCAACCGTTTAGCTGGCAGGGGGGGGGGACACGTGACTCTAACAAAAATTACCGCTTTAAAACTTAATATTTCGCCAACGGATCCCTAAATCGAAAAAATGGTATTCACACACCAGCAATATTTTTGAAAGACCTATCCAACGATATCCCACACTATGGGATTCACAAGAAAAAAAAAGTTCACTCCCACTTTGCGAGTATGGTAGGTATTCTAAAAAAAATTTTTTTCAAAATTTTATTCTACTCATTTTGTAGGTTTAATTAATTTATACCTATGCCAAATTTTTGTCAAAATCGGTTGAAAAATGCGACCTGTAGAGAATTACAGACAGAAAGACAGAAGGACAGAAAGACAGACGGACATTAGCATTTTTGGTCAATCTCGAAACTTAGACGCTTCGCTCGCTCGGTCAATTATTATTTCTGCGAGTGAATTTATGATAACTGTATTCTTGTTATTTATGTCGCATTCCGCCCCACTGTGTGTGAAATGCTGCATTTTTTCTGTAATTAATTACGGCTACAAAAACTATAGACCGATACGAGTTTTTCTCTATCAACTACATTGTCTGACCATATTTGTCGAACCGTATGTTTCTGATAAGTAGATATTGTGAGAGACTGTTCTTGCGTGAAAAACGGTATTAACGCGATCGGTACATGCACTTTTAGGTTAGTTTCTTTGTTGGTTTCAGGCGACTCTTGTTTGCTTATTCCTGAAATTACAATGTTTCAACTTCCTACTTTCATTTCACTTGCGTTTAGAATTTCCAGGCTAAAATTTCAAGGTCATTTTATAGTTAGAGATTCATGTTACAGCAACTTATTGTTAGGCTTCCTGATCATTGAGCTTTCATAATTATTTATTGTAGGTATTTTCTACTTTTGTTCGAACTACAAAACATTTTTTCTGTGGTTATTATGAGTATGATAGATAACAGATGTATCTATAGTCAATAAGGATCTTTATGACGTCTGAGTAGACTTCCCTGAGTTATTAATAACTTCCGTGTAGGTAACTATCAATTTTAACATTGACACCAGGTTTTGTTCGCATTCACATGTGCTGCTTGATTGATTTTATTAACTAAATAACATAGTATTTAAGATTTCTAATGTTATCATCTGTTTTTTTGGAATTTAGAAAATCTAATACGTTCTGCTTAGCTTTACTTATTAAACAATCGTGCGCAATACTTACCTACTTATTGCATTACCGGTTATACCTAGGTTATAATAGGTACTTTACCTACTATGTAGTTTTTCTTTATAATAGTAATCGAGTCCCAGTAAAAAATACTTCTTTACTCTCTCAAATTTTCGTTTCCTTTAATTATTCGGTAAAAATTTTACTCATCATTATTAGGCAATTAACCGCAATTGTCTAATTAGACAACATCGAGCAGTTGAGATCTCAAAAAAAATTCTGCGTATTTTTTAATTCTAAATATTCTAATGTCAAATTGTTTGCTAGCGGAACTTACAAAATAGAAGCCTTGACTTTTGGTGTGTACAGCCACTTTCGTTTTGTCGGTTGGTGTGTAGATACAAAAAAAATGATTTGCATATACATTACTTCACGATGTCGGTAGGCCGGCTCGTTCGCCCACCGAGAACGGGTGGTAATAAAATTTATGCCTCCACTTGCTTAGTTAAATTTCTCTCCTGTGGAACGGCTAGCACAGAGAGTTTCTTCATAAGTACAGGTTTCTGTATTATGGTTTTACTATGTAGATAATTCTAAACTTATAAAAGCGTTTGTCTTGACTGACTGACTGATCTATCAACGCACAGCCAAAACTTAAATCTAGAAAGCTGAAATTTAGAACATAGGTTTATTTTAAAACGTAAGCATCCGCTAAGAAATAATTTTTCGTTTCAACTTTAAGTGGGAAAAATGGGGGGGGGGGGACTTTGTATAAAAATTTATGTTCTTTCAACATAGAAACATGCCTACTGAGCATAAATAAATAACGACGTGTTTCAGGGTTTTGGATTTAGGGCGGAAACACAGGGTGAACATTTAATTTTGTAATAGGTGTATCGGTTTTTTTATAGTTAAGATCATAAAAATATTATTAATGCGGACGAAGTCATTTATTACAGATACTAGATCTTGAGCCAATGTAAAGTTAAAAAAAAACAAGAACAAAAAGATTAACCGAACCAGAAAGCTGCTTTAGATTATATTTTTTTAGTTCCGCACGCCTGAAAATTTGAACTAGAGACATTTTTCGTTCGGTGTTTGCTTTGCTTTAGACAGACAAAAAAATATACCTAATGATAATGATTTAAAAGGCTAAACCGGATATCTGCCGTGGAATGGTTTTCCGTTATAGCATGGAGACCATGTACCAGAACGCACAGAGCAAGGAATCAAGGCGCACGTGCGGGCATCGCCTCGCGGCGATTCCAAACTCTGTAACCAGACCGCGTGGTAAGCCCCGTGCCAAATGAACCGATGACTTGAAAATAGTGGCCGGATGAAGAAGTGGCTATGTAAGGGAGTACGAGGAAGACGACGCTGTTTACCATAAAATCTTAAGAATAAACCACATGTAGTTCTTATAGCAACTGCTCGACTAGATAATTGTAGGCTAAAGGTAGACAAGCGAGCTACTGTAAGTAATGTAATAACAATTACACTCACGATCCTCACGTTTTTGCAAGTTATCGGAAGAATTACTCATAGCCGCTGCGTTTGCGCACGCTTCCTAGTTAGTGACTGATTTACTAGGCTGTGTTTATCGTGTGACTAGCTTTGATAGGGGATAAGTCAATGTTAACATGTCTCGAGAACAAACGTATTTATATGCACGACTGGCTAACCACATTTTTATATTTTTACGGCGTTGTGGGGGATAAAAAATAATGAGATTTTAAATGTTAAAACTTTTCCATCAATATGTTATTACAAATCTGTCTTTTTCTGTCTTTAACTGCTTACTCCAAGTCGTATAATGAAATCATTGCTAAGTCCTTTATTATGTACTAGCTTTTGCCTGCGGCTTCGCCCGCGTAAAAAAGTACTACTTTAATATATATACATTATTTTGATAACTTTTCACAGACATTTTATTTAAGTCTACTTATAATAAAGAAGCCTTCGTAATTTGTGTCAATGTAAATGTATAAGCCGTTTAGTAGTACTAATCCTAGTATGCACTGAGTGTTTTTACACGATCCCACGATTTTTAATTTCAATAATGACCTATATTCATACTGTAAGTAAGTTGACATAAGTTAATGGACTTAGTGGCTTAACATGTTTAGCCGACAGTATTGTATGCTCCGTCAGTATTAGTAACGTAATCCTAACAAAACAACGTAATTTTTCTATAAAAAGCTGTTACGTACGATATACGTGCTGTTATTGGTAGAATTTACCTTGACATTGATCGTATAGTAAGTACTTACTTAGTTTTAGTAGTGTGAGTGAATTAGAGTGAAAGAGACCACAATATTTTATTTACCACACATGATCATGTAGGTCATAAGATGTATAGTTAAGTTACGTGAGATCTACAACACAGATAGAATACACGCAGAACACATTATGTCGATCTTACTAGACTACGATCTACATAGATCAAATAACTTCATAGCAAGCTGATATAGGTCATAAATACAGGATGCAAATTTTACCCAAATCAAACATTTCTTTATTTAAAAAAACTGCATTCAAAGATTTTTTGTAGTCTCTTGTGCCGAGAATCGAACCGAAACAAACGCGAAAAAATAATAGTCTGCACAATTTTTTTGTCTTAATTTATTTCGGAAAAATAGCCTGAAATTGATTTTCATTTTCTTTTAACTTTTCATAATTTGTCTAACTAGTGATATGGTAGGTTCCAAATTTTAGTCCTTGTGGTCCGGTAGATTTCGATTTCAGCGGATAGATCTACAAAAATTGAAGACGAAGATCGATTCTCCTTACCCATATTGAAGGCGGGAACCAAACCCTGTAAATTATGACGGCATGGCCAAAAGGGGCTGAGTAACACACGACCGCCCCGTGGTCGAAGAAACCGCACTAGATTCAGTTCGTCGTGGGCGGTGCAGTGTTAAAAGCAACGGTACAACGTCACGAGGAGTCAAGAACGCGGAAGTTCTGAGACATCTTCCAAACCCCATGGATATTTATATTTTATACCTCCTATAGGTATATCTATTGATAGAAAATAAAGTGACGCAGGCACTCAAATGACTACCACAAACTAATATTTTATTTAAATTTGTGGTTATCAGATTCGAAAAGAAAGTCAGCAGGTCAACCCGTAAGGTAAGCACAAAACGAAACCACCTATTAGCCTTGAAAACATGTCACCATAAACAAACGTTTACGAATTAACCTCAAAAGAAAGCGACGCACAATCAGAAAAGAAAACTATTGGAAACCTCAAACCACATTGTGAAAGTTCGCTAAGAATTTAAGGCTCAGACTTTAGGGCTCGGCGAAAGCCAACGATTATGTCGAAACTGTCCAACTTGACGGTATTATGACACACAGTTGTTTATTTAGCAACATTCTTGACTGTATTACATAACTACCTGCGTACCTTGATAACTAAATGCTAAAAGTTACATACTAAACCAAAAAACGTATCAAAATTGGATTACTTGATAAGATGAGATTAGTTACAGAGACAAACTAAAGATTTGCAATTTGCGG
Source organism: Metalampra italica (assembly GCA_949699065.1). Taxonomy (NCBI): domain Eukaryota; kingdom Metazoa; phylum Arthropoda; class Insecta; order Lepidoptera; family Oecophoridae; genus Metalampra; species Metalampra italica. The sequence goes on from OX452989.1 coordinate 5,998,898, forward strand.
CATAAGAAATAGTGAGAAGAGCTTATGAGGGGAGATTTTTTGGACGGCCGATGGGTCAAAGGATGGTCAAAGGCCGGTATTGATGGAGGGACGCAGTCGAAAAACCATACCACATGAGAAGATGAGATGCATCGTGGAAATAACCACCTGTGAAATCATTTCAACGTGCGCTACGTCAGGATTGAACGCAATAACGAAGGAAACCTGGGCAGAAGAATCTAGCTAGTTAATAAACTAGACTGTAGGGTTTCAGACTTTTGCATATTTATCAGAGAAAAAGGAACAAGTTGGCGAATAGATATGCGTTGTAATTTCCGACCCATAATATTTATTTATTGAATATTTATTACCTATATAAAACAAAGTATAGTTATAAATAGTACCTATAGTAGAGGTATATAGCCTAGGACCGAACCAATGATGAGGGAGATGATGTACAAGCTGATGATGATGATGATATACGAAACGCCGCCGACTGACATCAGGACTCAGAGGATAATATATCTGGCATCGTTTCTCAGCCAACAGAGTTAAAGTCGATTTTGCAATAGGAAGAAGAAGTCAAAAGATTACATGACTGTGTTAAACATTTGCACCTAATTGGTACATTAGAAAAACATAGATAACATAAATATGCAGATGTGCCGTTCGCCACAAGAATGCCATTGAACCAGATAACTTGATTTACTTGACCACCTGTTCCGATATAACATGGAGCGTAAAATGTACAGTAATGAATGTAAGGTATGGCATGTGTCTTAGGTGCTACAAAAATTTTGAGATAGGACACGTCTGATCTTATTTGTGTGTGTACAATGTTTCAAAATGATAACGGGTTGTGGTACACTGGTGAACGACTGCATAGCTAATGTAATAAGAAAACAGTTAGAATTTCGTTTAACAAAATTATGTAAGATTTTTTACATTTTCTTTAAATAATATTAGGTGGTCCAATAAACTGCCATTAAAATACCTCGTAAATATAAAATAATAAGGACACACTCGTTTTTAAAGTATTTTTTATCGTCTAGTACCACTCTACGACAACTTGAATACTATCTGATTAGAATACCCCAGTTTCCGCATTTCAATTTTATTCATGACTAAAATAAAATGTAGATCGTATCTCTAAAATTTTGTCAGAATTGCCTTCTCCAGTGTAAATTCGCATATTTTCTAACGTTCGTGCTACAGTAGATCCCATCGTCACCGTAGGCGAATTGTGGGCCGAGACCAAGGCAGGCCGCGTGCTTCGCATAACTTAACACCCTGCAGTCCTATCTGTTTTGTAATAACTAATGTAGGTAATAGCTTTGACATGAATTATTTTGCAAGGAGTGTTAATTTATTGAGCGTCTTTGATTTCTATAAATATGTTAATTTTATGGAAATATCTGCAAATCTGCAAGTCTAAGGTCTAGAGATCTTTATGATCTGTATACTGTTATTCGCGGATACCCTATCCAAATACCGTTGTTGCTTCAAGTAATATGTGCATCAGGTCGTCCTCAGCCAAACAAAATAAGTAAACATAGTTATAAAAAAATATACGGGTCGAATTGAGAACCTCCTCCTTATTTTTCGTCGGTTGATAAACCAAACATTAAAGAAATAAACCAGACAGCTTTCCCACATTGTACCACTGAACTAATTTAAATTAAAACCGTGTGTTTTTAATTAGTAACTATTAATTTCATTTGTCTGCCATAGCGTGATGGAATCTACGGTTAATGAACATAATAACAGTTAAACTGATATTATATTAAGTTATTAAACCGCTTCATAATCTTTGACTCAATAATTTTGTTGTACAATTTGTAATCTTTAGAATAAAAAGTTCAAATTAAATCAAATCAACAGCCTATTAATATGTCCCCCAATATTATGTTAACAATAAACAAATGCAAAAAACAAAACTAAAAGTAAAGAGGAGGAGAAACCACAAAATAATATATTATATTTTACATGAAATTTATATATATAAAAAAAAAACCTTATCTCCCACCAAGAGCATCAACCTTATGTTGATGGATTAACTGGAAAAGCTGCAAATAGACAGCTTAAAAAAAATATATATAAAAAAAATTAAAAAAAATATGTCCCCACTGCTGGGGCTCAGGCCTACCCTCTCAACGAGGGCGTCAGGGCTATAGTCCTCCACGCTAGCCCAGTGCGAGTTGGTGGACTTCACATGCGCCTAAGAATTTCGTCTTCGGCGTATGCAGGTTTCCTTACGATGTTCAATTTTCTTTACCGTTTGAGAACAGTCAGTAAATGTACTTAAGTTTCGAGAAAAAATCTCATTGTTACATGGCCCAGCCGGGGATCGAACTTCGGACCTTTAGATATGAAAGGCCGCGTCTTATCACCGACGCCACTGACGCTCGCTGAGAATGAAATGTTCGAAAGGTAACAATGCACTCTAATGTAATAGTTTTCAAATAATCACATCCTAAAGAAACCCAGTATTTGACTCTCAGATATACCATCATAGTCTTATGTGTGATTTCAATGAATGAATGGAATTTGATACAACTTTTACGATAACATACTTTGCCATTGTTCAAATGAAAGACTGACTAATTAATTCGTTAAAATATGACATGACAAACCACCGTATAATACGTCGCATACTATTAGTAACTGTGTCATTATAATGACATTCTAAATTAATTGCGTAATGAGGAAGTCTGATAATCATTGCATGTACTTTCATTGACTATCAGGAACAGAATATAGTACACGGGTTACTGGTACTGGTTTTACTGGGGTTAATACAAAGTCATCACAATGTTGCTACTAATACCGCTAGGCAAGGTGCGATATCGGAGAACCGATAACCACTGGGGCAGACAAGTTGTCGAGTGGAGACATGGGACGCCCCTGGCAGGATGGAGCGCGATCAGTTCCAGAAAGTCCAAATTCCCAGATTGACCAATTCCCAAAATTTCCAATTCCCTGATTGACTAATACCCAAAATGACCAATTCGTGCCAATTCCTAAAATTACTAACAGATTATAGTAAGTAGTTATGTAATGGTCAATCTGGAAATTAATTAGACATTCTGCGATTTTGACATTGGGAGATTGATTCGTATATTTGTATGTATAGTGGGACATAATCGGACTACTGATACTAGGCCAATTTTGGGACTTGGACATTTTTGGAGTTGGACAATTTTGCTACAAAATTTGGACATTCTGGGACTGATTTACTGCATATTCTGTCAAGTCTGCCTTTTCGTAACAGCAAGCTCTCACCACAAAAAAGTCTGCGAGCTCTAATTTTCCGCAATTTTTTCTTCGCACATTGTGCCGGTCGTGTTGTGTTAGCGTTATTTTGTCGGATGATTAATTGTCGTGCCGCTTTTTTGTGCTCATATTTACCGTGATTGGACGGAAGCACCGTTACACAAGTACAAGTAATGTTGTGTACCGTTCGGTTCTTAGATATGGATTTATGGCTTGTCCAACACTAATAAATAAGAATTTGTTCGGATGGAAACAAAGAGAAGATTCGAAGCAAGCGTGGTAGAGCTTGGTCGACTAGAAATTTGAAGGTAACTAATTTGAGAACCCCAATCCTACCTTATCTACTACATTCGTGTTGATTCGGAGGTGCACACGACTTAACTAAATTTAGTCCATTGTGCTCTTCTATAACTGTAGAAAATATAATAAAGAGTTGGCATGAATTTTAGAACTGTCAAATTAGTTTAGTTCTGTCATATTTTTTGGGTGGGATTTTGTTGGGAAATGTGCCCTGTAATCTGAGGCCCTGTATTTGTGGAGGCCCGTGCTGTAACCGCCGGTTTTTGAAGAAAATCAAACAAAACGTGACTTGACTGTATGGTCTATGACTTTTGCCTGTCCATCATTGGACGAGTTCGACAAAAAAAATTGTCCTGTCATAGTCCAATTCTTGAGGAAGAATAGGTGCTAGACTATTTAACATCACAAAAGAAAATAAATCAGAAATAACTTATAAAACGCGGGCAAGGTCGCGGGAAACAGACAGTAAAAAAAGTGATTTAATATAGCATTATTTTGCCGGTTATGTCAGATTTGGATCAAAAATATATGAAACCAAAAATTGACTTACCTTTGACGCGGACGAGGATCAGCTGCAAGTTATAAATAAACCAATGCCCAATAGTTGAATTATATTTACACACAAACAGACAGACGTCACGAAATACCTAACAGGTTACTCAACAATTGTAACAAAGATTGATTGCGCTTTAAAAACAATCAGATCACAAATCAGCGTTCCGGTAACCTTGGTTCATACGGAGGCCAACTGCACTTAGCACATGAGCTTTATGTCATTGCAATAGACTTCACGTTCGAAATTGCTAACGCGTGGTGGACTGTACTAACAGCCTATAATTTAGTCAATTTATTATCAAATATAGACAATCTATTTTGCTTAGACAAGTTAATTTTATGTTTCGTTACCTTTTAGATAGATAATCTAGTTAGGTGAATATTTTTGATACAGATATTTATAGTTTGACACTAGTAAATTAATAAGACTATGTATATTCTTGTTTTACATTCTAATTAAATCTTTTGTTAATCTATGAAAACAGTGCCTAACTATATTAAACCGCTTCGAAACCCTTCAGCCGTCTTTATTTTCTCATCAAAGTATTTTAAATAGAGTTATTTTTTTTTGTCATTACATAATTTCTCACTCCATTGTAAAATTCCGAACCTGTTGAAGTTTAAATGCCAGAGATACATTGCGACGTCGCGGGGCTTAGAGTATGTTGATCACGCATGTATGCGCAGTGGCTGCAATTCTTGCTAAACGCCAACTTGAAAGCGTGGGAAGGACGTCACTGTACCATTGTGTTTATGTAAATACTACAGTGATAATATCCGTGAGTGATTGAAAGATAGTTTTATCTTTGGGTTAACTTCTTTATTTAGTAATACATCAATTGCCACAAAAGATCTAACAACTGAGGTAGCAATGACTGAAGTGGCTCAAACCGACGGCCGTTGTAACAGTTGGGGCGATGACCTAATTACAATGAGCTATATCACTATATTAGGTTACTTTAGGGACCTTTTGCGAACAGATTCTTTTGTTAACAGGACCTTTTGCAAACTTGACCCACCTGTTGCAAGTGTCACGTTCGTAGTTTGCGTCCCTGAGCTTTTCTTAGCAGCGGGACATTTTGCGAACGGGAACTCATGCAGTAGCTGGATGGAAGCAGCTGTTTAGACCGGACATGGCGATGAGGCGATTGGAAAGCCTTTGTCTAACACGTGGATAATAATAGTAAACGGAACCTAGTTCAGATCTCTCCTTCTAGGTGCTCTCTCGTGGTCCAGCCGATTGACCCCTCGAATGGGGTTTTCATTGTCAACTGACAGCTTGGTTCTTCGGCAACGGCTCGTAGGCTGCGTGGGAAACTTAACCGTCAAACTTATTTATCAAAGTGGATATCGTTTTATCGCATTCGCATCCTCGTGGTCTGGAGTGTTACGTTGCCGTAAGGACCCTGCAATTTCATATATTGATTATTTCAGGTGCGTATGGGTTTCCTTGCGATGTTTTCTTTCACCTTTGAGGGCAGTCAGTAAATAGACTTCAAATGAGATTCTCATGCTTCACATGGTTAGCTTATATTAACTAGGTAATTATTTTTTGGTAATTCTACCAATTAACGACTACGTAAATTCGAATCAGCAATTTATTGATTGCAAAATCAACACAAACATTGGGTAACACGTGTCGGTTTACAGTCTATACAATGGTGTTACGTTATACAGGTGCGACTGTTGTGTACATAATATTATGTTTCATGTCCTTGTCATTAACCTGTCGGGCTTATTAATTTATGAGAGGTTTTATTTACTTTTGAGGTGACATTAAAATGTCATGTCATGGCTACAGGTTTTTGGACGAAAGTGACCCCTAGGTATCATCTGGCTGTCTATCCGTCCGTTTGCCTCTTCAAATCTTGAAAAACTCCGTTCGTTCCACTAATCCCATCGTTTTGTCCCATAATGTGACAACTGGTCCTATTAAGTCCCAGTAGTCCAATGGGACGAGTGACACCCATTTTTTGGTTTCCGAAATCTTAATACCGTCATTTCTGTATAGTCTTTTTTCCTTGTCGTGCCTCTTTGGTATTATAAGATAGTCTGAAATTGTCTGTAAGAACGTTGTGATTTTAAATATTTTTATTTTGAACCAGAAAATCTATCGGTCAACTTCAATTATCAGACTGACATAATTTTCAGGATAAGCAAGTTAAAGTGGCAGTGGGCGGGGTATAATAATATGTAATAGAGCCCAAATGTTAATGATGACAGCAATGACAATTAATTATCTTTCCATACCAAAGAGCATGACAAAAAAAATACTAAGTATGTAGGTATGTAGGATTTCTGAAACCAAAATGGTGTCAAATTGTCCCATTATAGTAAATAGTGCCCGTTGTCCTGGGACAACACGATGGGAGCAAACTGCAACCAGAAGATTGTCGGGCCTCAAACCGTACGATATAAAACACTATTCAAAAGTGGGTTCTCCACTATCTAAACTTAACTGTATTCATCGGTAAACATCGAACGAACACATAGCTAGTTAACAGCTCGTCTGGTCACGATCCAGCTATACGACCTTGTGGTCTGAACGAGTTTAGAGTTCCGCGGTGGAGGCGAGTGGAGCGGACCATTCATAGCCGTACCGGTCTACGGTCGGTGGGGAAAGGCGGTAACTATTTTGAAATTGTAAATACGAAAGTTTGTTTACCTGTTGACAAAGTTTTAAGATATTCTTTAGTTTAGAATTCAGTTGATTATAATAATATAGAGTGTTAAGGAAAAAGACTTAAATTTTAAAGGCGTGAGTGTATTTGGGAGATTTGTGAAATTGTACCGTGTGACAACCTTTAAATTTCAATGAGGTGGAGTTACGAAACAGCCTCTCGTGCTTACGCCACAAGCTCACAACATCAGCAACCACTGTGCAAAACCTCACGTTTCTGAACCCAGCGACAGTTCCATCATCATCATCAGACCAATGCTGGACATAGGCCACTGCCAGCCACGCTTCTGTTCTGTTTCTGAATACCACCATTACTTCTGTTTGATACCGCACAGATTAGTGACAATTAAATTAACAAATTAATAACAGACTACATTCTCGCAAGCGTAGCGATTTAGAGGATAGTAAGGAACCTCCGTTCGTTATTTTGAGTTATATTTGGTTGAAAATCCCCAGATAGGTCAAGAAGAGGGTGTGTGATGTACAGAACTTACTTTTAATGCCTTCCTTTCCCGACCTATCTTGAGATTTATTGTGTTGTGTAACTTTGTTAACATTCAAAGCAAAGTTACCTTCAAAACCCTTCGCGTGCCTCATACAAGTGCTAATTAGTCCTTGGTTATCTATGATAATAGAAGGCACAGAGAATCAATTGTCTAGTTACTCGAATCAAACTGTACCTGTACACAAAGTAGTAATTGCTGAGGATGTATTTTTTACTTCCGAACTTCTAGAGGACTGAGGAATTTTTTATTTTCCTGCAAAATAGCGCGCTTTTGATTATCATAGATTGTACAGTCGAAATTTTCTATCTGTGAATATTTCGTAAATATGTATTTCCAGAGATTTTTTATACCCATTGGTTCGGGAATCGGTAAACCATACACCCAAGTCGTACATTGATCATATTTCGCACGAGTTGGAACGATATTCGCCCAAGCCTGCGCCATGCCACACTCCGTAGGTAATTATTTAAAAACTACAAACTTCAATTTGCGGTTCGTCAAATACTATAAGCTTACAAACTGTATAAGTAGGTAACTGTTAAATTAACTCATTAAAATTGTAACATTCAGACACCTGCTATACGTAGTAAAAATGTTTTCATACATTTTTAATCGAAACCAAAATCTTGGTCAGGGTTTTGTAAGCACTTGACATTTAAATCGAAATCAAATCAAATATCAAGGAACGATAAAAAACGCGATAAACGGCGAATGACACAGCGGTGCGCAAACGCAAGGTAACCATTTGCATAAACAGAGATGTACTCAGTAAAAACGCTTGAACCATAAACTTTTAACAATTTATTTAATTAAAGCTAGACTGTCATAGGATCAAATAGAGCGGGTGCTCACAGACGGACACGCAAAGATCACTCGCGTCCCGCGGCGAGTGTTTGAAGTGAACAGAATGCTGAGACCGAGCGAAAGCGAAAGGATATCCATCACACAGACATATAGTACCTACTACTGCCTTCAAGGATGATATGTATGTATGTCTTTATTTATCCATCTATGGCGCTAGAGAAACATGATGTTTATTGAACAGGCATGCATGTACTTTGTCCACCTTTGAAAGCCTGTTTAGTTGACCTAGTGAAGTTTAGTTTTAGAATCCGAACAGTGGGCCGCTAATTATAAAAACAATGTGTAGCTTGCATTAATGACTCTTATTAGGGCTTCTTTCACCGCTTGCTGATAAATTCCCAGATACCCGATCTGCAGGTCATCTGACAGATAGCCTATTTTTTTGTTTCACGGGTATCTGATTGCCTTATCTGACAGATAAACTAGTTGTAATTTTATCAGAGACTTGAGGTGTGAAACACGAAAATATTATCAGACAGACTTATCAGATAGATTAGTTTATCTGTCAGCTTACTATCTGTAACAATATCAGCAAGCGGTGAAAGAGGACCTTAATCTGCATTTAATAAACTTTCATGCTACAACCGAGTGGACTCTGTACCTACTGTGTAGACTTATTTAAATTATTTGAACTCGTTATTTATTATCATCGGTCATATATTATTATAATTTTATTTATTATCTACTGGATGCCTGATATATTGTGGCCCGAGGCCAATAATTAGATTTCCTACCTACGCCTCTGGTGAGTAATGACGTACTACGACACGAGGTGCGCGGGCGCAAGACTGCCATTTGAATAACTGTTCCGATGCATACCCAAGTGACCCGCAATTTCAAGGCCGGTTTACACGCCGCGATATTTTTAAATACAAGTACAGAAATACCAGGCATCAAGACATTTAGAAGACGGCGAATTTGCAAAATGAGCGTTATCAAAAATTGTATAATAAATAATAATAATAATATCACTCGTATTGTTACACTGTCTTCTTGTATTTAAACATAATTATAATAAAAGCGTAGCAAGGTTGAAAATGTACATTAAAATGTATAATAAAAATTCAATTAACACGGATTCGTGACAAAATGTATATATGCGTCGTTAAGGCTGAGGTCGTATTTTAATGGCTAGAGTTCATGCTATAATATTCAGTGAAAATAATGTGCAGATTAAATGTGAAAGTCTTTTGCAAGGCTCAAGGTTATTAGGTCAACTTAATTTTATGTTAAACAGCAATTTGTAAATAAAATTTTGTCCTTATTTATCTGCCAAATTCACTGCTAACTTGTTCTTATAAAAAAATTTCGACGTAAAAATTTCAAACAAAAAAGAAAAGTAACGCACATGTAGATGGTTAACTTAAGCACAGATATCGTTGTATTATTTGTTCAATGAGGCTTCAACGTAACGACGACGATACGACAATGTTGTCGGATCCTTTAAACTGAGTTTTTATCGGCTAATGAAAGGCCGGACTGAGATCGGCTCAATGCGCGCACGAGTTGATTAAAATTTGCGAGTAACAGAAACAATCGAGGTGCTGTGTGTACTTTACTATGCCAGAACTACGGAAAATCCTGGGATTTACCTGTAAAATCTACGATTTACAAATAAGTAATGATGGATGTTAAAAGTCCGAATTGTACTATTAATCTATAAATTTGTGCTCTTTCAAGGCCTATCCAGTCTTGTATCACGGCGACCATTGCTGATCTATTGTGATCGCCTCCATTACTATAGTTCAGTCACAGAATATATAATAGTGTGCTCAGTGCTGAGCTTTGCATGCGTTAGGGATTTCAGCAAGCTTTTGGCACTGATTTGTTGTACTTCATCAGGTTGAAGTAGGTAGTTGCCCAAATGGACGCTTCTTTTACGGATCATTAGGCCACATTTGACACAGAAGGTGCAATGGTGATACATCGGTAACGTTAGTTAGGTCGGTGAGTTCCGTAGGAGAACGCGAGGGGTGTGTCAGTAAGATGTGTATCCTTCAAAGCCTAACAGATGATATGCCAACATAAAACACTGCGTCGTCTGTACCCCGTGCAAAGCGGTCGTTAAACGCTTGCTTGTCGCAATGATACAGTACTGTACTGACCGCCTAACGGCGCGTTCTTGATCGAACCACTGTGCGATGACTTCGGTCTGCAAGTCTATTAAACTAACGATACATTTAAGAGCCGTGGTAGCCTAGTTGGTTGGCACTCGCCTGACGTACATCGTGGGTTCGAACCTGGAGCCCTAATTTTGAATCGCTCTCCTCGCTTCGAGCGGCCGATTCTACTGATTTTTGTATCGGATGTCGAAGGAAAATCAGTAGAATCGACCGCTCAGAGCGAGGAGAGCGATTCAAAATTAGAGCTCCTGGGCCCGAACCAATGAGTTTTTCCGAACTTATGTATCGTGAGGAAACCTGCTTACGCCAAAGAAGGTTTCCAAGGTATGTGAAGTTCACCAAAAACGGATTATGGCACCGTTGCGCGTTGGTGAACAGCTGTATGGCACAATAGATCTTGTAGGCAGTAAAACTACTTTTTGAATATCTGCGAGTTAGTTGAAAGATGCTATTTCATTCAATCAACGCAAGAGGTAACAGAGTTGGTCAAAATGGAATTGTGATTACTGATTACCTACTTAATAACTACATCACCACTTTTCCTAATTTCTGTATGTGACACAGAATGACTTGGATTAATTAATCGGGCAAGTATTCGTGATTACATTTTGCCCAACTCTGGCAGGTAGTTGAGATGAGAAAGCAGCGAGATGAGGCGTGACCCGGGAAGGATCGCAAATTGCCGAGGTCGCAGGTTGCAGGGCTGTGACGCAACCGAGCCCTGATACCTACTCTAGCTCCGTCCGCGGCTTCGCTTTGGCAGTATAGTTGCTTTTGGCCGATAGCGCGCGTGACGTATCTAGACATAATATACCATAACATGCAGACATACATACATACATAATGTCTTCACGCTATGTCCCTGACGGGGTAGGCAGAAAGAATCAGAATTATATAATGTACTCCAATATTATTTTTATTTCTGATACTTAGGAAGCTGTTACAGTACCAAATACACTAAAAAAAATCCTTCGAGTAGGTTTTGCGTATACTTGTTGAAGACGCCTCTCCCGCCCAGAACTAGGCAAAAAGACTAGTCAAAAGTGGAATCGACGAGGGGAAATCTATCTTTATTGGTGTTTTCTTTCTTGTAATAAAGTCGCTGTTACCAACCGCACTCATTTTGATTCTCGTACGCCTTTCTAATCGATTTTGTTCCAGTTTTCTATAAAACAGTTATGCGGAAGTTTTCCGAAGGTTTTATATCATTTTTCCATGAATAAAAAACAAGGCCTTCTCATACGAAATAACGCGATTGCGTCACAGCACGCAATGAGACGCCGCTTGCGGCATCTTGCGGTCTGTCAGTCTGCCGCCGTGTTGTCTGGATCGGCGTCTTTCTATACAAATGGAAAGGTAAGAAAGTCCATTCAAGACATTGTTGGAAATTGTTTTACATGGGACTGTAATATGTCAGGATTCATAAAACGTTAGAAAATATAAGTAGCCCTAATACAAAATATTTGTCTGTTTCTTTATTTGTAAGGGCAACTGGAATATAAATAAAATAGAATTGACGGGTCTATTGATAATTTCTATAGAATCAAAGGTACGGCCGTACAGAACTAAAGAAGCTACTTTAAATGATCAAATTAGTTTGCGCAGTCGATCGCACGTCAGTTTGACCTAAAACTGGCCTATCCTATGGGTTTTTAATACTATTAGAGACCAGGGAGCCACGAATTAATTCAACATAACCAAAAACGTTACACGGCATCCACACGTTTAGCAAACCTTTACAAACGCACGCCAAACCCCTGCTCCACACATTCGCGTTTGTAAAGGTTTGCCAACGTTTACGTACAGTAACATAAATTGACTTTACGACGAATAACATCTGAACACCTTTCACTCAACACCATGATAATTGAAGACCGAGTATTGACCAACAATAAAACGTGTCATAGACCTATCAATACGAGTGCACATGTTACAAAAACAATTGCGTCACACAACACAGCGCCATCTGACGGTTGCGTAAGAAACAACACAGACGGTTCAATCGCCAAAGGTACAGTTAGCATGGAAAAATATTTGGTAATTACAAGCAATGGGCGTGAAAGATGCAATATCAAAGTGGGATTTGTGTTATTACGACTTCCTACTTACCGCATTCGGATTATCTGATGTAATTTGCATTCGTTTCGTGACCCCATTTTTTCAGGATCACAGGTACCTATTGCAGTCCAGTATCCATCATCAACAGCCTATTAACATGTCCCCACTGCTGGGGCTCAGGCCTACCCTCTCAACGAGGGCGTTCGGGCAATAGTCCACCACGCTAGCCCGGTGCGGATTGGTGTACTTCACTTGCGCCTAAGAATTTCTTCTTCAGCAATGCAGGTTTCCCCACGATGTTTTCTTTCACCGTTTGAGAGCAGTCAGTAAATGTACTTAAGTTTCGAGAAAATACCCATTAGTACATGGCCCAGCCGGGGATCGAACTTCGGACCTTTCGATATGATAAGCCGCGGCTTATCCCCGTCGCCACTGACGCTCTATCAGTATTCATATACTGGCCTATTCAAATTCTGGTATAGCTTTTTATATGACTCCAATCCATGACTTGATTGATTTTTTGACAAATTTACTAATTTACACACAAATGGATCAAGACTAAAGTGAATGTTTGTACCACAACATCATTATTATGACCTCTAAGTTACCGGGTTGTTTTTTGGTCCGATTACGGAAAGTAGGTCTTGACGTTCGACCACACTGGATCTTCCGCCCTCCGCATCGAGCCGCTTTCGGACACCTTTTTTAGATCATCGCCAGCTTGCTGATCCTTTCGGCTACGGAGATCTCAGTTCTTATCGGATCTCCTCCTTTCGGATCGCATATTTCAAAGAAACTCTGAGCATAGGCCTCTTCATATCTCGTTGTGCGATTTTAAACTTGATCCGGCCCACCGCCAATTTCTGCGCCGTAAGTCATGGCTCGCAGGACGCTCTGGAGACTTTCGTATTTTAAGCATTGTGGTATGCGACGTGAAGACTTGATTCAGTTTTCCAAATGCTGCTCACCCCAAGTGGATTCTTTTGAGAGGATCCCTATCGAAGTTGTTTCTACTCAACTGTCTATAATCCTAGGTAAACGTATCCCTGAACAATTTCGATATCGACATTAAGCACCATCAATGTATATTTAGTTGGACTTTTGAATAAAGACGTACTTACCTAACTCATCGTCATATCAGCCTGTAGACGTCCACTGCTGGACAAAGGCTTCCCCAGGGATCTCCACGACGACCGGTCCTGCGCTAACCTCATCCAGCCGGCTCCCGCGACCTTCACCAGATCGTCGGTCCACCTTGGGAGGCCTACGCTGCGTCTTCCGATACGTGTTCGCCACTCGAGAAGCTTACCTGACTATTACACCTTATTTGAAGCCTCATAAAGAAAACTAGGTACGACTGCGAGCAAAATATGCTTTGTAGTTGACGACAGAATCTATAGGATTTACGAATGAACTGTTACTATTTACAACATAATGTTAGTGACTTCATAATGTCCAAGAACATATTTTACATTTGCGGTTTGTGGCGGCGCTTCTCTCTATAAGAGTGAGTAATTTTTGGTACCAGCACTTAGTAGTTCCGTTTTTTGCCACGCGCATAGACAAGTTTGTCATGAGCAAATAGGTTGTGCCAACATGGTTATAAAATATGTCCGAAGTGTTGTGTGAAAATGTTAAGAGTTACGCCATTGTCAGACTTCTGCTTATAATTGTTGTTTCGACACATGCAAATTACAAGATATATACAAGATCGTATCCAACAAGATGCGTACCTACTTTACCTACTTACCTAATGCCTAACATTGGTTTTATAATCCTAGGTATACCTAATAATAACCTACGTTGTTTATCGACAAATTATAAATGACCTAGATATAGACAACACATCAAACATTGGGCTAAATATTTACTCTTTATATTTTAGTAGTCTCCTATAGGCCTTAAGCCAACCGGGAAACAAAATACAAGGAAATAATGATTTCGAGAATTAGATCTAACATGCCCCGGGCTCGTAAATGTAGGTATAGTCCGGTAATAATTCGTCAACAGCCCATTAAATGTCCCCACTGTTGAGGCCCAGGCAGGCTTGCCCTCTCGACGAGAGCGTACGGGCTATAGTCCACCACTTTAGCCCAGCGCGGGTTTGTGGACTTCACATGCGCCAAAGAATCTTCGGCTTACGCAGGTTTTCGAACGATGTTTTCCGTCACCGTTTTAGAACAGTCAGTAAATGTACTTATGTTTCGACAGAAACCCATTGGTTCATGGCACGACCGGGGATCAAACTCGGATCTCTCGACGTTACAGGCCGCGACTGACTTCCCCACTGCGCCACCGACGCCATCTGTAACTTTAATAACGTATCTATCAGTTTAATGAAACACGTTTGAAATTCCGGGCGTTACTTTAGCTTGCAAACCTTCCTGCATATCCATATAGATGGCGCTACCAACCTATTTCCACCTTTTATTCGTACGTTTTTGGTCCTTAGATTATCAACTATTTTATATTTTAATAAGTAGTCGAACTTTTTATCATTGACTGTACTGTGCACATTGTAGTATTTTGCGACATTATTTTCTAAATACATGATAAATTATGAAGTAGTAATTTTACGTAGTCGACATTTCCCGACAGCGTTGTACGACCCATCCACTGGTTGTGTAAAATCAAAGACGGCAAACTGCCTTTCAACTGTCATAAAATTTTCAACTTCATTATTCTGCTAAGCCAAGAACTTATTAAAATTATACTTATAGAATTGTATTTTTTTAAGTTTATGAAACTTCATGGAGTGCCTGATGTCTCAACGTAGATAAATATTTTTAAATAACGAGCTTTAAGTATGAAACAAAGGCAGGATCCTGTGCTCTTGGGTTTGTTGCTGTTTTTTTCCCTTGGCTAAACCGATGGAAACAGAGGAGTTTTAAGCAGAATTGACGTCAAAAAGAGAATACAGTATTTTAATTTTTTGAACGAATTTTCATTTTATTCATTCAAATCTTTTTCTTCTCAGTAAAGTCTTCTAATGCCAATACCTCTTCCTTCCACAGAGCTACAAAGAAAAAGACGCTGGCAAGGTCGTTCTGTACACCACCACTATGGGCATCGTCCGGAGCACGTACCAGCGTTGTGTCCTCGTGAAGAAGATCCTCAGGAACCTGCTGGTGAAGTACGAGGAGAGGGACGTCTTCATGAGCATGGAGTACCAGGACGAGGTCCGAGACAGGATGAAGAGCGACCAGATACTGGTGCCGCAGCTGTTCGTGGACGGCTATTATGTTGGGGTGAGTGCAAACTTATGTACAACTTAAATCATTACCACAGTGTCTTTGGCGGCGGGGTGCAGGAGGCGACCGAATCGAACGCGTTATTGGTAGAGCAGACCGAATCAAGCGCGCTATTGGTAGATCAGACCGAATCGAGCGCGATATGGGTAGATCAGACCGAATCGAGCGCGCTATTGGTAGATCAGACCGAATCGAGCGCGCTATTGGTAGATCAGACCGAATCAGGCGCGCTATTGGTAGATCAGACCGAATCGAGCGCGCTATTGGTAGATCAGACCGAATCGAGCGCGCTATTGGTAGATCAGACCAAATCGAGCGCGCTATTGGTAGGTCAGACCGAATCGAGCGCGCTATTGGTAAATCAGTCGACTACATGCACGAACTTTCCCCCAGTATGTCACTCAATGTTCAAGAAGTTTGCCGGCTACATACGCTAGTGACACCATATGAGTCGAGCTTCTAGTTAAACCTGCCCTGGAAAGTACTCAAAACTAAATAAGGGCAGGGCCCACCAGATTGTGTATACTTCTGGAAAATTTGCAAGTTTTCTTAAGAAATAAATAAAAACAAGACATTGAGACCGTTTCAATAACTTATTTATTTATTTACGAAAACAATTACAGAGTTATTAGAGACTTAGAAAACAAAATCTGTATTTTATTTTAGTAGCTTAATAGATACTTACTACAGTATAAGTCCATCCCGAGTCATGTGACTTGAACATATTAATGCAAATATTAAGTAACGTTTGTTACAGGTGAAAAAGTTGTTGCTTTTTACATACCTAACATTCGCATAAACCAAAGCTACGTAACATTTGGTGCCGATATTTCGATATTTACAAAACATGTACAAAGCTGCCCTCATTTCTATGTACATGTCCTATGATCCAGTGACATGTAGGTTCCGTTCCTTATCTCTCGTTTGTCATGTCCTCAGGCACTGAGGATTGAGGTCTTTGTTACCTTTTTTTGTTTATCACAGTATAACAAAAATCATTTATATAATAATTTCCACCGTGGCCCATTTACGTTAAAACAGTTTAGAAATTAAAAGAGGGGGAGTGGGGGTGTTATCTTGCATACTGCAAAATACCTCTGTAAAGTGGTCCCTAAACGCTCATGCTTCCATGACATGCAACGTTTACGTGAATTATCATGCTGCATGATGGACCCTCATGCTTGCTATCAATCACAAAGTACAGTGAAGCAACGGCCAGCACGTAGTTTGCATGTCAAGTAAATCACTACAGCTAGACGGTCATGCATGAGTGACAGCATGTAATCCATGTCATGCCACATGATCGTTTAGGGTGCCCATAACGATATCCAAATACGGAGACGTGCGCTCAAAAAAAACATTCCTCCTTTACATGTATGAAGGAGGTAGGTACCCTTAAAGAGCCGTGGTAGCCTAGTTGGTTGTGCACTCGCCTCACGTTCATGAGGTCGTGGGTTCGAAGCTTGGCCCGTACCAATGAGTTTTTCGGAACTTAAGTACGAATATTTTTAATACCACAGAAAAAATTGCACAGAACTTTCATATTATTTTGTTGACGAAAACGACGAGTCAATGTGACAAATTGAGATATTCGAATTCAAATCAAAACTTCACGAAATGAAATAAGACTTATTCCGCTACAATAAAGTTCAGTTTAAAATGGCAATCCCTTTGTCCGCACACGGACTGGGACAAAGGGACGGACGGACACGCACTTCACGACCTACGGAACCCAAAGCAGACATTGTTCATGTGCAAATTTCAAGGCTCCCCTCTATAATAGAGCCTCAAAGCACGTCTTAGGTCTAAATCTATGTATAGGTAATCTCCATCCAAGGCAATCATAAGCTTGGATACAAAAGCTTGGCTAAGCTGGATTTTGCGAAGGGAAAGCCCCATTTAATAAAGGTCTTTATTAATTTGTGATGTTTATGTTTGCCTTTAAGTGTTGCTAGCATTAGGATTATAGAGTATACGATAGGTGGCAACACTACATAACTTTAACCTTTCATGAATTTTAAAATAGTAGCTAATGAATAATGAAACTGCCCCTTATAATGTTTTTTGATAATTGAAACATAGGTAACAAAGGAGACGGGAGAAAATTTATTATTATACGTACATACAAACAAAGCATAGAGAATGAAAGCGTCAGTGGCGTCGGGGATAAGACGCGGCCTATCATATCGAAAGGTGCGGAGTTCGATCCCCAGCTGGGCCATGTACCAATGGTTTTTTTTCTACATTTACTGACTGCTCTCAAACGGTGAAGAAAAACATCGTGCGGAAACCTGCATACGCCGAAGAAGAAATTCTTACCACCACCCCGCACTGGGCTAGCGTGGTGGACTATAGCCCGCACGCCCTCGTTGAGAGGGTAGGCCAGCAGTGGGGACATGTTAATAGGCTGTTGATGATGAAACATAGAGAATAGCTAGAAACCCTTTTGCCATTCCTGAGCGAACAAGCCAAATAGGTACGTTACTAAAGCCAGTAAAAACTTTGAATGACGCAGTTCTCTTGAGAGTTGGGAGAGGACGGACTATAGAACTTTCTAACACTCCATGTAACTCGCAATGCAGCGGACTCCAGCTCGCAGCCTGAAAGCTTTTCAAGTTCAAAATGAAAGTTATGCAAATAACTTTAAGCTGAAAACTTGTACGCCAACATTGAAACAACGACTTGTAATTTACGCCGCATTTACGGAGAAATAGCATGAAAATAAACTTGCTACTTGTGTTTGTACCGAAGCGGCAAAAATTCACTAACAAAGGAAGCTTTTTAGAACCCCGAACTCTCTAAAATGGACGAAACTTAACTGACGGACGAAATACACTGAGCTGAAAATTTGAAATGCGCGTAAAGGTGCCCCGGCAATAGTGAAAAAATTATTGACATGTCTGCAAGAATTATGTTTTTTTAAATATTAAAAGAAAATTTTAAATATGCTTTACGGAACCTGCTCCTAGTGTATGAACGTACACTTTTCTGACTCATGTAATAACCTTGATTAAGGTAACCAGATTGGTTGGAACTTAGATTAAAATGTAACACTCATCTAGGTTTCCAATTAAGGTAATATAGAGTTCGCCCGCAACGAGCTCGCTGTAAACCTGACTATCATGACAATAGCTGCATAGGGTTGCCACCTATCTACTTAACTTTTCAACATCATCATATCAGCCTGGTAGACGTCCACTGCTGGATAAAGACCTCCCCCAGGGATCTCCACGACGACCGGTCCCGGGATGTCCTCATCCAGCTGGGTCCCGCGACCTTCACCAGATCGTCGGTCCACCTTGTGGGAGGCCTGGCTACGCTGCGTCTTCCGATGCGTGGTCGCCACTCGAGAACCTTTCTGCCCAAACGGCCGTCAGTTCTACGAGCGATAACTTAACTTTTATGTGTATTTAAAAATTGATAACAGAGATCATAAATATAAGAAGTTAATTACACTGCTATCGATTATTTTCTTTCCTGGTTCATTGTCATAGTCTTAGAGCAACACGGGACCGCCAGCTCGATCAACTGGAGGGTAATGCGTAGTGTTTTCTTCCGATACGAAACATTCTTCTGAAACGAACGATTCCGCAGTGGGATCCATGCACACATGTACAATTTGTGGACTGTTGCTACGAAACACAGACGTAATAAATCGAACAATATAGGTATTCATAGTCTGTTGTATCTACATATCGATACATTTCGATACGGCGCATAACCAGGGGTTTGGATTTGATAATATCGTTCAGAATTAGTGCGATGGGCCCCTGGTGGCAATTGTAACTATAGGCAGAGTAATTTCAGGGTAGAGCGACTCCCCTCCAGTATTGATTTATGGTCATATGTATGAATATGCACTGCTCGAGCCGAAGGCGAGGGCCTAATGAAGCCGAGGGTGTAATGACCAATGTCCACTGTTTTCATACGACGTTTTAAACACACTTTGCGAGGAAACAGTCATAAACTACTTTTCCTTTGATTTTGATGGCAATAGTAGGTTCTCATATTACTTACATTTTGTGTCTTATGAAGTAAAAAGCACTAGTCCGGTAATGTAAAGTAAAAAGCACGCGTATAATAAATGAGGTGCATTAAGAACCTAAAAGCGGTGGAAAAGTCACATTACAAGCAATTGGGTTGAAAAATAAATTACAGAACTATTGTTTAGTTTAGTACAACCCTATCGATGTGGTGGCACCGCGCGCCGGCGGCGGCGGCTCATTGCGCAGCTCGGAGCTCGACGTTATTGCAGCTTGCATCCTCGCTTAGGGCGCTTCCACACTGAGGCCGCTTATACTGGTGTTTATAAACAGATGTTATCGGCGAGAGAATGATTTGACAAAGCGTAGAATTGGTAAACAGAAAATGTTTTTATTTTCTGTTTAGGGCCGAAGAATTTTTACTTAACACATTCTTAGAGCTATTTTTATATTTACGCTCTCGGGTAAAATAATACCTAAGCTTCCTTTCCTTTACAGTCGGTAAAGGAAAACATCGTGAGGAAAACCTGCATACTGCTCTTAAATGGCAGAGAGCAGTCAGCAAATGTACGTTTCGAGGAAAAACCCATTGGTACATGGCCCGGCCGGGGATCGAACTTGGGAACTTTCGATATGGGAGGCCGCGTCTTATCCGCGTAGTGTCAGTTGTACCATTGAGTAGTACCATTGATGGTACAAGTGACACAACTTTGTATCACTAGTACCATGAAAGAATTAATATAGATATTCCTCTACGCCACTGACGCTCTCTCTCGGTGGACAGGGGTTTGTCACAAGATCCCAAAAGGATCGAACTGTCGCCAGGTATTCCTGAATATCAAAGCTCTCACTGTGTCGCAAACCTAAGAGGTTCGCTTCAAAATCGATACCGCACCCCTCCTCAAGGCCTACCTGTTGAGCCTAGCCACGCGCTTACACACACACACCCTGTAAAGAACTACAAACGCACACTCCCTGTAACTTCATACAAACACCCTACGTGCTTCTGCTAGCAATATTTTGCAGTCTTCCGAGTGGAAAAGTAAAAGATATACCTACCTAGATTGTTATGTCTGTAGGTTTCTTGGCTTTTCATTTTAGTATTATCTATGGGAAAAGTTTGTGACTTTCCTATAGGTAATTTAAAATGTCGGTGGCGTGGTAGGGAAGTAGCGGTCTATCATGTCGACAGGTCTGAGTTCGTTCCCCGGTTCGGCCATGTTTTTCTAGAAACTTGAGTACATTTACTGAATGCTCTCACGGTGAAGGAAAATCGTGAGGAAACCTGCATATGCCGAAGAATATTACAAGAAATTCTTATACTAATGTGAAGTCCACCAACCAGCACTGGGCTAGCGTGGTGGACTAAATAAACTTAAGTACATTTACTGAAGGTGAAGGAAAACATCGTGAGGAAACCTGCTTACGCCGATGGAGAAAATCTTAGGCGCATGTGAAGTTTGCCAATCTTTCAAATATTAGTTAGGTATTTAGTATGATAGGAAAGTCAAGGCGCCTTCATAATGGAGATAATAATTATCGCCTAATGGTCTGTCTCATCAAGGTTGCTCATTTACATCAAATATAGCTTAGCTTCGCTAACGTAATTTAGCTAATTACAGCTTTATTTATTGCCGGATCATTCAATAGTTATTTGTCAATAATTGGATATACATTATAGATTAATGATTGTTCATTGATTCCTTTTTCGGGTTGGGCCTTGCGTTAGTTTAGTGTGTCGAAATAATAAGTCGTGCGGCTCTTAGGGCCTCTTACACCGCTTGCTGATAAAGTCCGAGATACCCTATCTGCAGGTTATCTGACAGATAGCCTATTTTTTTGGTTTCACAGGTATCTAATTGCCTATATCTTATATATTTTATATAGTCTATCACACACTGATTGACTGACTTATCTGATAGATTAGTTTATCACTAAGATTACTATCTGTAACAATATCAGGAAGTGGTGAAAGAAGCCCTTAGACTATTATTTAAATCATTTTGTTACAAAAAATCCCGGTAAAGTGTATATCGTACACTATATGACGGTTCTGTCAGTTAAATTATTTTTAGTTTTTTACTCACATCTCTGAAAAAAAATTCAATGAAATTCCATTATCCAATCAATGCAGAACAATGTTCTTGTACAGATTGATAATTATTTTGATTGTTTTTTTTATGTGCAAATGTAATTATTTTATTACATTAATATCTATAATAAAATATAATAAATGAATAGATAATAAATGTAATTAATTTAAAATTTAAATTAAAATTGTATAGAAATCTAGATTCTTGATAGACAAGGTGGACAAACAAGGAGGAACAATGTGTGTGAAAGTACCTCGTTACAAGGTCGCATCGATCCTGGTGTTTCTCAACATATTAACTTTGATTGCACAGGATTTCTTAGTACTGTTTGTTTTGTACATAACTAACAGTACCTAGTACTTGAAAATTCAGCCAACATATACAGTTAACTTGTGTATCTACTGAAGTTAGCTTAGCTGAGCGAAGCATGAGCAAACAAAAGCTGAAAGATTCAGGGAAACCTCCGATCGCTTAGCGAGTCAGCTAAACATTATTATTCCGCGGGATATCGTTATTTTATCGTTATATCAACACTAGTTGTTGCCCTTGACTTTCTCCGCGATTTTGAGAGCTTAGGCTAGGTATCTATGGGGAAAATGCAAGTTCTAAGTTAGTTGTTGTGTTGTTGCATTTTCCCATGAATCAAAAAATTTTGCCACTCCCATATGGATGAGTAATAAAAGCATTCTATGGGTGTCAAAATCGTGTCAAACTAATCACAAAATTATGACTCACACATTCTCAATTTCAAACTCCATATAAATTTGTATTAGCAACCTCCTCCCGCTACTCCGCTTCCTTTGTCCGCGCCCCCCCCGGTAAATGGCATCATAGGTTCCGATACTAAGGGCTTCTTTCACCACTTCCTGATATTGTTACAGATAGTAATCTTAGTGATAAACTAATCTATCAGATAAATCTGTGTGATAGACTATATAAAATATATAAGATATAGGCAATCAGATACCTGTGAAACCAAAAAAACAGGCTATCTGTCAGATAACCTGCAGATAGGGTATGTGGGACTTTATCAGCAAGCGGTGTAAGAGGCCCTAAATAAGCAAGATGCGATCTCCACAGGGAGCGCGCGCGCGGCCAATAGATTTGAAACATTTTCCCTTGCAGTTGTCTCTAACGATGTCACTTGAACTTTTTCCCTAGCTTATCTTCGGCCCATAAATAAACTAATTTATTACCAAACCGTCACAGATCATCGGTTCCGGTGAAAGTTACTCAGAATATCATTCACACTAATTCCGTAACTACAGGTGATGTAATACAATCTGTTTACAACATTGATACTTATTATCATAATTAATGAATAAAATTTCGTGTTAATAGGATATTATAAGTAATTATAAGTTGACAGAAATGTATATTGATGCCTGCATCCGTTTCGTATAAACAACTGTTAATCGCTCCATTCCCACTATTTTCAAGATAATTAAATAACAGAGTTGAAATAATTTGTAAGCTGAACTGCAGTGTGCAGTGGGCAGGTTATGTCTGTCACAGAATTGAAAGTCGTTCGGGTAAACGAGTTATGGAGTACCGCAGCAGGGACGTTCAAGGGAAGATGGGCTGGACCTACTGTTCCTAGTCTGAAGCTGCTGGACGAGAAATTGGGAAAGAAGGTGATGTTTGAGAAAGAAGTGGTCGGAAGCGGCTCGATGAGAAAGATGTACCTAGTTAGAATCAGCCCAATCCGAAAGGGGTGGCCGGAAGCCTCTAGATGAGAAAGAGGTACGTAGTCGGAAGCCGATGAATGAGAAAGAGGTGGCCGGAAGCGGCTCACCGACAAAGAGATACCTAGTCGGAAGCCTCCGGTTGAAAAAGAGTGGATGTGAAAAACTAGCTAGAATATCTATTACTATTGTACTGCTTATCTAATACTGCGTCCGTGTGCCACTCGGTGGCTCCACTGGAAACTAGCGCTGCAGATCCTGCAGCATATGCTGAGATGGCTTTTGACGCTGCACGGCAACACTCCTTCAGGTCGAAAAATTATGTTTGTCTTTCCATGTTCCGTGTTGTGTTGCTTTCGTGTGCGTCAAATAAATAATTTCATTCAGTCATTCCAAAGGTGGCCGGATGCGGCTAGATGAGACACTGCTTATTCCACTATCTGACGCGGAATTGTATCTCTCGTTGTGTTACGTTTTTATTTTAGTTCGGTCGACAATCCACACATATACACAATGGAACTAGATCACAGACTCTCAAGCCTCGAATAATCATTGGAAGACAACGTGGAAGAAACCCAATAGTAACGTAAAACCTTCCAATCGAACTATGTAATACAATTACGCAGATTGCGGTGGCCTTACTATTGGTCTCCCATGTATTTTAATTTTATCTGTGACACGTTAGGCCCCTCAAGTGGGCTTTGTTGCACTTTTAGGGCCACACAAAGGGGAATTGAGATTATCTTAGGACACTGATTATTTTAGTTGGGTTTCCTCACTAATAGTTGGGTTTCTGCTAATTCGAGAACATATAGTAACGCTTGGGGTGTAAGGTGTGGCATTAAACTATCTGGTATACGTATAATCCACCTGCCTATATTTGCTTAAGGTCCGATTGCTCTGCGCACTTCTCTGTCATTTGAGATAGATTTAAACGAAGTAGTCAATCGTTGCTGAACGATTGTGACCTCAATTGTTTTGTAAGCATATTGCGTCTGATGATGTTACATGAAGGTAAAATTGAGTTAGTGGAGGCAGTATCACGCTTATTGTGTCTGGATATCCTGTCAATTTGGCGGTGAATTGTGGAGGAGATTTTCATTGCGACACTTAGTCATTCCATAGTGTACTGAGTGGGCCCTTTAAGGCCCGACGCATTTTCATGGTTTTATTAGGAGTGGCGGCGGCCACCAACAACGCGTTTTTAGCTTCATAGTCATTAGACAATGATGAAGATCTTTAAAAATGGACTGAAATCTGAACAACCGGATTTTGCCGAGCTTGTAATTTCTGAAATCTTTTCGGCGGTTTAGGACCACAATAAAAAATCACAATTAGACTTGGCTACTATTTGAAATGACCACTAAGATTTCTAGCCGCTCGCGACGCCACCAGCGCATTGAATAAACAAAAGAAACGAACGAACGCTTATTAGCTTCCCTATTCAGGTCGCCGGTCCATCACAGTGCAAACGATCTCCATTCCAGAGCTCGTCTGCCTGTACTTTCACACTTACAGTACCTATTTTAAAACAATCGCTGTCGTATGCTACGGGAAAAATAATTAAACTACCCACTAAACGGCCTTAATGATAGAGGTATAAACACTTTATAATGTTCTCGCAATATAGACCCAGTAGAAATTAAACCTGGCTGGCCGCCGGTCATTAGAGCAACTTATTAAAAAGTATGCCGTAACTCTTTGAGATATGGTCTAAGAAGCTTCGGAGAGCAAGTCATAATTTTCCAAGAACATTTTCTTCGATGCTCCCATTATGTGCTCTATAATAAGTCTACTACAGACGGGCGACTACTAAACGAGAAAGTACAAATCAAATTTAATTGTTGCGCAATAAAAAAACAGACAGGTGCAAATAGAAGTAACCCTGCCTACTGCGCCAAAGGTCGTGAGTTCGATTCCCACCCGGAACCAACATTTGTGTGATTGAGCTGAATTGAGCATAACTGTTGGTTTTCGGATTCTGAGTGTTTGTAGGTATTTAAAAGTATATAAGTATGTTTATCAGTTGTCGAGTACCCATGTACAAGTTTCGGCTTAGTTGGGACTAAACAGCCGCGTGTAAATTTGTCCAAACATTATCATTATTATTAGGTTAGTAGGCAGACAACCTTTTAAAAAGTTAGTAAGTAATGTGTATTTCTTTCGGTAAGGTAACTAAGTCATTTTTGTATTTCTGAATCTAGCAAAAGATGTTGTCACACTACATTAACAATGTGAGTACAATTAAGAATCCTAGTAAAATTTTACCATTATTAATATATTGTTTCCTTTTTTACCCGACTGCGGCGAAGCCCAAAAGGAGAGTTATTCACATTAGAGATTCAAAACTTTCAATATCTTTTGAGGCAATTATTTACGATTTTCCTAGTTACTGACTCTTTCTGTAATCTGTAACTTGTTACAAGAAATAATTAATTAACCAAACATTATAACTTTACTTATACCAGAAGCAACTATTAATTAAACTGTCATTTTAACAACTCAGCCAACCCAACTAGACCTAATAAATCACCGATGAAACTTGTTAGTCGACTAATCGCTGCAACCGGTCGCTCGTCTGCGGGGGAACTTATGAAAGCAGGTAAAAGTTTGTAGTTGACGTCAAACGGATTGAGAAGTGGTGGTCTTTAGAAATGGACATTTCTATTCTCTACTTACAAAGTTTCCTCACTGAGCAAAAAACGTAATTGAAGCACTTGATGAAGTGGATGCGATAAAATACCTTTCCAGATTGCTTGACTTCACATTGTGGAAATCTTAACTCAATGACTTAACGTCAAGTTAGAAACAGCTGGTATGTCAATAAACACTTGCGTCTCGCTGTTGCTTTTTTTCGGAAAATCCTTTTTACCTCACCGGCTCGGAAGGGTATACTTTCTCATTCGAAATGCGTGGAAAACTGCACCTGGAATTATTTTTTTTTAACTTTTCTTCTAATTTGTAGAAGGTGGACATTTAAAGTAGTGGTCAATTCTAATTGTGGTTATTATTATTTGTGGTTCTAAACCGCCGAAAGGATTCAATTCACCTAGTATTTTCCTCGCTGTAGTGAGGTTAAAAATTGTGTGTTGCGCTCGGCAGCAAAGTTACTTTGTGTCTCGTACCTTGAAACTCTCGCTACGCTCAGGATTCTATCTTTGAAGCGAGTGGTTCAATCCTTGCTCCCTTCGCTTGCTCAGTTTCCAATACTAGTACTCGCACAAAATAACCAACTTTGCAGCCTTGCTTAACAAATAACTATTATTGGTTAAAGAACAGTAAGTAGTGCTGTCAAACAAACAAGCGGCGGCCGCAGCATCAATAGTGGCAAATCTAGTACTGTGATGGTTCGTGGAAATGTCTAAGAGTATCTCCAACTGTGGACGTTGACGGGATGATAATTTTGATAACTTAATGCGAGAGTAGGTACTGTTGAAGTAATAAATCATTGAATAGACAGTATGTGTAGACTGATCTCTATCATTAATCAATTATGATTATCTCCACGTACTAGAGTATCAATGTTTCTATGAATCACGCGACGTTGTGGTTCCCAACATCGGAATTTTCCCGGGGCCAATACAATACTGTACAGATTTCATTGTTAATAAGGGTAAGAGTACACCTTGTCGAACAGAGAAAATATTTGCAATAAAATTCAGTTTCATTCGATTGTTGACTACGCAAGAATCGAGTTATGTGAGATGAAGAATAAATCTAAGGAATAAAATTTTCATCAGGTTTACCCGCCTAATAGAAACCTTTGTTTATCTTAATACAAACTTACATTGTGTGAATAATCTATCTTTTTAAAAAGATTACCACTGTGTGAAGAGAATGATGCAGACTGAGCGAATCGCGTTACTTGGCTCACCGTTGTTTCAGGCTACCCCGTCAGGGATATAGCGTGTGAAATATATATTAAATTAAATTATAAATACTTATACCTTACACCTTGATGAATACACGTAAGGTGAATACACATTCAAGCAAATATGCTTGAAATTCCATCGTGTGCACAATTGCTCAATGAAAAAGACTTTTCCGAATAAGATAGATAAATCAGACAATGCACGTAGACAGTTCTACTGTGGGAATTAAGCCTTTATGTTTCATGGAGATCTATTCTGTGTTGAAACCTGACGCTTGACAAATAAAGTCGTTTTAACTAATAAATAGAAACTTTTATAATCATAATTAAAGTTTATTTGTTACTTTTTCACGTCTAAACCGCTGAACGAATTTTAATGAAATTTGGTGTGGGAATACATCGATCCGTGGGGCAGGACATAGGTTACTTTTTACCTCGATAAAAGGACTTATTCAACGCGGGCGAAGCCGCTGGCGACAGTTGTAATGTACATGTAACGAATACATAATCCACTTTTTCATGTTGCCACACATTTCCCCTGGAAATGCAAAGACAGTAAAACTGACAACTTTTACTGGAATGGAAGTGAAAACTTGAGACAATGTCGCGCCTATAGGAAACTGCATTGTTGGTGGCTACACCACTAGCAAGTAAAATCGCTTTCGCCCGCGATTTTCCCACCTCATTTACACGGAAATATGGGCAATATATTTTATCGGATATGGTGGGAAGATATGAGGAATTCAGATTTTACTTACCAGCAGACAATGGGATCATTGCTGACGTCTGTTCTTTAATTATTATGGGACAGAATTATTACATTTTTATCGAGTTGTTTTGTGTAGTATTTTTTTCATTGTTAGATATTGTAAAGTGTATGATAAACTTTGTTTAGCCAAGTGTTTTGTAGGACAAATTTTAGAGCAAACATCTATTTTTTGGGACAATAAGTTAACCGTCAGGCAGTAGACTTACGTTGGTGATTATAGTTCTTTATTACCACTCTATGCTTTAAAAAATTTTGTACTACACGCGTTATACTAATTATTTTAGTTTATGTAAGATTTTAGTCGAACTTTTCCTTTTTTTTAAATTGGTTGAAAAATATATTATTATTTATTATTCTTTGTTTGTATTTCAGGACGCAGACACAGTGGAGAAACTGAACGAAAGCGGTGAACTGCGGAAAATGCTGAAACCTTATAAGGTAATCTTTATTTTCAAAACTTTTTTCAATTATAATCGTCATAATATATCACTAGTTTATACCCGCCTCTTTGTCCGCGTTGTAAGGTATCCTCTAATTCTTGGTTTCATCAAAATCTGTTCAGCCAATAGGTGTGCAAATAGATATAAGTAAACATACATTCACACTGCGTGTCTCATTTATAATTATTATCTGGATCATTTATTTTACTTGTAAACCGAGGTCTCATCACTCGACGAATCCGTTTTTCGATTTTCGGAAAGCTTCAAAATGGGGACTCTTTTTCACAAAAGATACTTACAACTTTAATAATTTTAAACCGCAGTATAAACGTATACACTTACAGTCAATCGAAAAAGTTACTGCCTTTATTGCAAATTATTTCACAACTGAAAACTTGTCAAAATTGGTGAACCACTTTCTTGGCCGACTGTACATACACTAATCGTACAAAAGAGAAGCCGCAACAAACGTTAGTAATTAATTATACAGAAGCTTAATGTTTTGTGGCCCGCAAATTAGGGACCTTCAAGTGTACCATGTACCAGGTGTGTTTATGTAATGATAATTTAAAGGGATAAGATGTCAAAGGCAGGACCGGATTCTCCTCCAATTAATAGCCGTTGTATGATTGAAATTAATTATACTTACTTAAAACTAGAATTTAAACATAAATACTGATACTGACGTGTTTTTTAAAATTGTCCATATATTATTACCTTCATTTGTTTCAACTTCTAAGTACAGTAAACTTTAAATTGTTATTAATTATTATTAATGACCCAAATGAAGGCTCACGCCAACTAATAAAAAGAAATGATTATGTCAATGACATTAAATTATTAAAGCAGAGATTAACGACGGATTCATAGGACGAGTTAGATAAACTAAAATTAAGGAAAAGAAACTGATAAAACTTAAATGGAAATTTCTTTTGACAAATCTAGACTTAGTTGATAAATAACATCTGCTCACTAGTGGTGGACCAATACAAATATTTTTTTAAAATAATATGGATGATTTATGTGTTTTATATTGAGTTATTTTCGATTTTGTTTGAGTAGTGACTTCCTTTTTCTTCAGCTTACAATCTTGGAACTTGCCATTTCTTTTTGCGATACTGTACTACAAATATAAAATTATACAAACCTCCTTGTAATTGGACTGTTCAATACATTGACCAAATTAACAAGCAACCAAAGCCATAAAATTATTAAAAACAATTTGTAGCTGGCAATTTTCTTTCTCTTTTTCCTGATACGCTGGCCACAGCAAACGCTTTTTCGTAGGATTATTTCAATTTACTGTGATTTCGTTAAACTTACACCATAATCAAGTTCAGCATGTTTTATTAACAAGACCATATCACAGAATATTTAATAGTGCCGTATCGCATATGTTTAAAACTACAGTGAGTGATTTTATCGCTCGGAAAAACCTGAAGCGAAACTTCGCCCTAGGGCGCTGCGCCGTCACTCCCTGATTACGTACCTGGATGGAACAGAAACGAAATTGTTCGTCTAATCCATCAGAGCACGTTACAACATTATTATGTGTAATGTTTGCCGAGGGTTAGGTGTGTTTGTTTCCAGCTATAATACTATTACAATATAGGTATCAGGCAGAAATGGGCTGGTTGTAACTCGGACCCGATCATGATGGTTTAAGATGCTAAGCATCACTGTAAAATATCAATTACCCATGATTGTGATATCACCGAAAACTTTTTACTTATATATCTTGACATTTTTGACACACACAAAACAGCATTATGTTAAATTTTGAGATTTGAAATTTTGAAATCATTTTTGTATTGGTTCCAGGTCTATTTAGCAGTTTACATTGCTTTGTCAATTCCTTTCACCATGACCTTAGCTTTCCAAGCATATAAGTACCTACTAAAATAGAATAAGTATGCAACATCGGACAAGTACACAGAAAACTAAAATACTTGTAGATGACTTGTAGTTAGTTTTATTTAAAATTACCTACGTGATTCAGGCTTCAAACGACAGAGGTTCGATTCTCAATAAGAAAACGACACTAATCTTTTCCTGAAGCAGCTACCAAGAATTTTGTTATATTTTCCTAACGCTACCATCTTTCGATTTGCAAGACTTAACATTTTGGATCTTAAGTTTGGCAACCAAATATGGGTAGTACCTGCATGAATGGCCTGACACTCCAAGTACCTACAGAAGAGCCATTACGTAACGAGGTCTGCTTGTTAAACACCGCACATCTCTTACCAAACCCGCGAGATTATTGCAGTGAGATTATATATATTTTTTGTTCACATCGCTGTGTTAATTGATTAAATATTACCAATCCTCTGTGATATTACGGGGTTCCAAGTGCCTAAACGTTTTGCTAAAATATTTTTTATTGGGAAATGCTTACGAACGAGGAATCTTAGATGCGTGGGAAAAAAATCGTTAAATTTTAATTTTATCTCGGTTTCTTTAGAACTGTCTATACACTTCACTTGCTTAAGATATCCTTCAAGTATATGCGTTTTGAATATAACCAGAGACACTACACAAAAGGACCCTTAAACGGTCGGATACAGAAATAAGGATATTAGGTCCAAATTGATGGACCAATGATAACCTAACCTAAGAACAGGAAGTTTATGTATGTCTTCCTGACCCCCTAGGCAGATAGGGGGTCAGGAGTTCCACTTGTACTCCTGACCCCCTATCTGACCCTATTGGACCTATCTATTGACCCTACAGGATCTATTGTGCCAAACCCGTATCCATCACCAATAGTGCCCCAATCGGTTTCCTCACAATGTTTTACTTCACCGAAAAGCATGGGTATTCAATAAGCCGTACAAAAACTCATTGCTACGGGAAGGTTCGAACCCATGACCTCAGGAACGTGAGGCGAGTGCGAGAAGCGAGCCTAGGGACGATTTTGGGGAATTCTTAGAATTTCTTCCTTTTACGTCATATTAGAGAATGTATATGTATAATGTTTAGGTTCTCCAACACAGGTATATTCTTAGGCTTAACAAGAGGACCTTGGCATTATTTTTGTTTATGAAGGTTTTAAATAAAACAATTTCGTATTTTGTATGTTCACTAACCTATTACTGCTCAAATTATTATTCCAATTTTTTTTCATTCAATCTAGGCAGTTGAGGAAGACGGTAGCAGTTTAAATGAATATTTTCCTCAAATCGTTTCGTAAAACATAAGATGCCTTTTAGGGTCCTGCACCAAAATGATAATAACCCTCCTTTTGGGCTTCGCCGCAGTCGGGTAAAAAGAAACCCTTATGGTGCCACTTCATCCGTCTGTCTATATATCAAATAGTAGGTACAATCAACTTGAGATTTGAAATAGTTTTAAATAATACTTGCCCACCTTTATTGTAAAAGAAAGAATTTTAAAAAATCATTGTAAAAGGAGCCGAAATGGAGATCGTAATTTTAAAGTGGTTAGTGGGGTTTTTAAGGTACCGAACCCTCAGTGCGCGAGTCCGTCTCTCACTTAGCCGGTTTTTTAACTCTTACACGTGCTTTAGGTGACCTTAATCACGAAATGATGAAAATATTTAATATATGAAGTAACATTTGCAAACATGAAAGGAATGCCGCTTAAATTTAACTTGACAGTAACCAAAAAGGAGGAGGACGGAGAGAAAATTAATTTTATTAAAACCTGTTGTACTGCCAATTTAGGTTCCCATTTCGCTGACGGCTGGCTCTGCGTCTTCCACAATATCCTATTATGAACATGTTACGTTAAGTTTATAAGACTCTTTAAACAATTAGGAACTTTTTAATTTCGAACTGTTTTATTTTGCACTTTCCTAGACAATAATAATAAATGAACTGACAAAATCTAGACTTAAAAATTTGTATTTATATTATATTTATATTTTATTTTGCAAAAGAGAGCTATTAGGGCGATCTATAATCTACGTTGTAGAGAATCATTAAGAGAAAAGTTTAAAGAAATTAATATATTAACCGTTGCCAGTCAATACATTTTTGAGAATATTTTGTATGTCCGCAAAAATATATCTCTCTTTTTGAGGCACTGTGATATGAACACAGCTTATGTTACAAGAAACAAAAACAAACTTGTACCACCACAGTTAAGGCTTAGTAAGGTCAGTAAATCATTCACGGGGCAATGTATACGCTTCTACAACAAACTACCAGAAGAAATCTTAAATATGAATGACAGAAAATTTAAGTCCTACATTAAACAGCAACTTTGTAAGAAAGCTTATTATAGAACAGTCGATTATCTAAATGACAAAGATGCCTGGTGTTAATGTTACTTCAGCCTCGCACAATCTTTACAAAATAATGTTATGTACAAACTTGATTTTAAAAGATGTGTTGCGGAAGTTTGTTGCGCCGCTTCTTCTTCCCAGCTCTATATAACACCTTGGAGGCGGTGGTAGATAAAAAAATGACGTTGTATAAATGTACCCAGTGTACTTACATGCAATAAAATACTTTTGAATTTGAATTTGAATTTGTAATTGGCGTAAAGGTGCCCGATGCAATTTGATCTAAATTAACTTTGGACTATAATAATTTGGGCCCATTTTCAAAGCGACTTTTTTGATTTGACCAATTTCAAGTTGGACGTAAAAACACTAAACAACACACCTAGGCTGATTATTATTATAATACGTTTTTCTAACCTTGTCTGTGAAATCTTTACACAAACACAAATTTCTACTTTAATAAAATACGAATATAGTTTATTAATAGAGAGAGTACTATACTCTCTCTATTAATAGACTATATTCGTCTCTCTGCTAGAGAGTTGGTATAATTACAGCTTTAGGCAATTAATAGTTATTTGTTATGCAAGGCTGCAAAGTTGGTTATTTTGTGCGAGTACCTACTAGTATTGAAAACTGAGCAAAGCGAAGGGTTCTAGATTCAAAGATAGAATCCTGAGCGTAGCGAGGGTTTTAAGGTACGAGACGCAAAATAACTTTGCTGCCGAGCGCAACACACAATTTTCACCTCACTACAGCGAGGAAAATACTAGGTGAATTGAATCCTTTCGGCGGTTTAGAACCACATATAAAAAAGTTTTTTTCCAGGTGCAGATTTCGAATGAGAAAGTATACCCTTCCGAGCCGGTGAGGTGAAAAAAATATTTTTTGCAGTTCTATGTTCAGGCTAAGTCGTTGTGTTGGGGTCAAAATTGACAATTGTTATATTATAAGTATAACAATTACCTACATTCCTAGAAGGCCTTTGTCCAGCTGTGAACATTAACAGGCTCACGACAACAATCTTTCTCCTCTAACCTGATATGTTCTCTTTTTCCAGAGTCCAGACGCTTGCAACACCTGTCAGATGTGCGGCGGGTTCCGCCTACTGCCCTGCAGGATCTGCAACGGGTCCAAGAAGAGCCTCCATCGGAACCACTTCACTGCAGAGTTCGTCGCTCTAAAGTGCATGAATTGTGATGAGGTTGGACTTGTTAAGTGTGAAGTTTGCTCTTGAAGTAACCTTAAGTATTTAAATTAACACTTAAGTTATAGGGATTTATAGGGTGAAAACGGACTTAGTTAAAGTGAAACGACTCTTGTATCGGAAAAGTCGTTAGACACTGTAACAAAGTGTAGTTATAAAGACCATTTAAGACCACAAAGTGACTTTGTATATAACAAGATAGTACTTGTCGTGCTAAAGAAATTAGTGTCTAATAAGACACTATTTTAGAAATATCAAAAAATTCACTACACCCTCAAGAACTAAACCAGCAACCTCGAACTGAAATAACAAGGAGGGCAGAATCTACAGTGTTTTTTAGTTTAAGATTAAGTTTAATGTAATGAATTTAAAACCAGACATGTAAAAAATAATCCAAGTAGGTATAATATAGCGAATTATTGCTGAAAGTTAAAATATTCTAGAAGGGTGTCCAACAAGATTGAGTTCCCAATTTTAAACAGTAATCCTGTTGAACTTAGAATTAAAAACAACAAAGTTTTAATCTTAGTTTGCTAAGTGTTTTCAATCGCCTGATGGCATATTTTATTAGTAAGCTAAAATTTAGGAAAAAAAATTGCAAAGGATTATGTTATGTAGATGTTTTGATTCAATAGAGATCGTAACTGTTTTCGATCTAAAACTTTAGGAAAATATTTAAATTAAGAATCTATTTGCCAGGAGTATAAACTCTAAGTGAGTAAGATGTGTGATTTGGCTCCGTGTTATAATTATTCTGTTTTATTCATAAAAGTACAGTCGAGTTCAAAAGTGCAGCGCTACACATTTAGCTTGCAAGAAATAAACTATGTGTGTGTTGTATACAAAGCGCCACAAACAATTTATTTTACTAACTAGAACTGCACTTTTGAACTTCTATGTAATAGTTTTATTTAAGGGAATAGATGCCTTATTAATTTGGTGTCACTCTTAAGTCAAAATAGTTATGAAATGCCAAACATTGTAATACTTAAAAATCAATTGGACATGCGTATTGATCATGCTCTTTAAACACAGGCAATTCAATTCAATCTTCTTCATCTCCAAACTTAAGATCTTGCACTAGAGTGTCAAAAGCTAGATGATTCTTATTGAAGTTTACACGGAGTATTGAATCTGATGATTTACACAAAACCGGTACCAACCAGTCGGTATTTGTAATAGTGAATTATGGGTATTATTATAGAAATAGATAGAAGTCAGTCGCTCAAAAAAATTACTTGCTTTTCTATTATTCGTTTTTTATTAGTTGATTTCTCGTTGACATGAATAAAAGATAAATATTATACATATTTTCACATGCATAAGCAGAACAAATATCAGGGAAGTGCTGTTCCTTGCTATATTGAATGATGAAATTATGAAATAGATTTTCTATTAAATAGTTTATTACTATTTATTATTATAGTCATGCTTGACTATTTAATAGAAAATCTATTTCTTGGCCTGTTTTGTACAGTTAGCATCAAGAGTAGCTTAGTTTTTTTAAATGTTCCATTCCATTTACAGTTTAACCAGTAGTATGACTACTTAGACTAACCCAATTTTAGTCCGACACCTGACATTTTCTAAAAGTACAACACAAAGTTTCAATATCAACTTTCTATCAATGGGGTTGTGCTAACATTTGGGTTGACAAAGGTATCATTCGAAGTGTCAAACGTATTTACAACCCAATTGTTTTATTAAATTTGTTTTAAAGACATGATTACGATTTCTTTCTGTCAGACTATTTTGATAAAATTGAGAATTTGAGAATTTTGGCTTTGAAAAATAAAGAAGTCAGGTTATAGTGAAAAGTATTCTGGAAGTTTTGTTCACCTACTTTTGACACTGACTGTATCTATTGCATAATAATTATAATTTTATATATCAGTCTGACTTATATTAGTTTAATAAATATTATGTAATACCTTAATAGTTATAAGGAAATAGTATGCCATAAATTAGATGCAATAATATTTCTATATTTTTTACAAATTGTTAATAGTAATTAGGTATTTTAATTCCAGTTTATCGATAAGTAGGGAGTTATTATCTTAAGTCGTAATCTAAACTTTAGGACTTTTCTTTTTATTTCGTTTTCCATTGCCTACTCGGTCCGATATACTTTCTTTTTATAGGGTTTTAATTTGAGTTCAAATCTTGCGGTAAAACAATAAGCTAGTAGGTAAACGCTTACTGTGTAGTTTCCGTAAAGTGATGATAGATGGCGCTACAATATTAAAATGCTTGGCGGCCTTTAATATTTTATTCGGTAAAAATATTTTCACAGTGCAGGTACCTACTTAAAAGATTTGATGATCATACAAGACAACTTAATTAATACAGGGTAAAAATACCTTAAATACTTCATGAAGCAAAATACCTAGTTCACAATCAAAATATTAAACCCAATGTTAAAGAAATTTCGTTCTTCTATATTTATTTGTCAATTTAGATTTTCGAAATTGACATATCTTTTTATTGTACCCCATACTTTTATTTTGAAATAATGATTTTCTTTGCAAGCATGTAGGTAGCCAGAGTGAACTCTGACGTAGCTGCTTGGATAGGTAGCTAAGGTTTATTTTGTTATTTTACTTGAGGGAATATTACAATTTAATTAAAGCCTTAACGTCAGTTGTGATAGTATTAATGATAATTATTTACATGTAAGCAATTAAGTAACCTTCAAAGGAATACATATTTAAATAATATCCGTAGCAAAATGTAAAAGGTGCCTTTGAAATCGCAATTTTCTTTTCTGCTATACAAATAGGGCATTTTGTAAATATTATTGTTTCATTAAAATTAAAATGTTAAGTAAGTGTGTTTTTTATTCCAAAAGCTTTCTCGATCAAGGGTTAAAAGCTAATTTATTCCTGGAGTTTAACTTGGTCGAGTTTGTCATAATGAAAAACATTCAAAGGTCCCCGGGGAGGCGCGGCAGGATTATAATACATAGGGGTGGCAAAATTAAAGCACTGCCTATCATCTTCGTTGTCGCTTTCCTCATTATTAAATTATGATAAAATATACTTACCAACTGTTTATCTAATTAAAAAATTTTTGTTGGATTTTGTCAGCCCCTAAGGGTCGAGGCAGACCAAACGGAAATTTGCCCGCGCACTTTTTGACGTCATTGTCAAATGAACCATATATCACTATAAGTTAGAACAAAATCGTATTATATGACCTCGAGCGACGTCGACGTGCAGAAGTCACTCATACGGTTTTGTTCTTTAGGCTATAGTGATATGGTTCATTTGACAATGACGTCAAGAAGTGCGCGGGTAAATTTCCACTTCGTTTGCACAGTCCCTAAGAAAAGAACGGTCATTTTCTATAATGTTAACGGCGGCGGCGGTTATTCGAGTCCCGGGCGATACTAAACTAAATACGCCACTGGAAACACCCTGTATGGATTTATTCCCATACAAAGTCAATGACACTTTGAACCTGTAGCCGGTAGCGTTACAAATTGTAAAGAGGCTTTCAAACCTTTATCCTCACCTCCATACAAAGCACCTCCATTTAACAATCTGAATAATGACGCTTGATTCTAAAGGTTACGAACCTGCCTAATGTGTTGTTGCGAAGTATTCTCACAGAGTAACAGTAAGTAATAGTCTTCAGTATTCTGTCGCAAATCGAGAGTGTTTTTCCATTTTCAATTCAAATTATTATAGCTACACCATGTAAATTTTCATCGCTGCCATATTCACGAAGGTTAATACCTACTGCTAATACTGAACAGAAAAAAACATATGACTAATTTATTTGTTTTTTTTTTGCTTATTAAAAAAATTATACATTCAATATCATACTTCCTCAAGATTTTAGTGCGATTTTGAGGAAGAACAAAGGGGTTTCCTGATATCAAGGAATCCCCCTTTGGTCTATTCCCTTTTCGCAATAGATAAAATCAGTTTATTCTTATGTATACTCCAAGACCATGTTACCATAAAATTGTTGTAGACTTTAACAATGAGAGTCTCTAAATTATCTAGATTAATTTGTAACGTTCATTCCTATTGTCTCTGAAAATATGGCAAGCATGCAGATTTACACCCTGTATATGTATGTAACACCATGCTGTTTTTACCAAATAGATACCTACTTTTAACGCAGACGTCATAATTATGCCCTTTAATAAATATTAGGTTCAGTTATCACAATTTTGATGTATGGTTCACATTTAATAGAAGTCTTGTTGCTTTAGACTCCAGTATTATTACTTATTCTGTTTACAGGTATATTACCTATTATAGAAGATATCTGCTTCAAAGTAAAAAATTAAAACCAGCTTTGTCTTTCTACGTACTTACATGGACTATTTAGTATATACATATATATATATTAGTATGTATTAGTAAATATAGTATGTATATTATATATGTACTTACTGTATATGTAAATAAATAATCTGTGTTAGTGTGATTTATGTATTTCTACTGTATCATTTTGATTTATGTACTTTTAGGGTAAGTTTAAAGGTAGTTCTTTCTCCTACTTTACTACGAATTTGTGGTACTAAACGCAAAAGCTAATCCTCTCAGTAACTCTAAGGTTGACTGGAAGATAAGTCCGCCTTTGTACCTAGTTTTACTGGTTTAACTGTCTGATATTGTAATTATTTTTTTCTTTGGTACAATAAAGTGTTTACATACATACATACATGGAATAGAAAAGCTTGTTTAATACCTACCTAATTTAGAAGATCAATGGATTGGGTAGTAGGCATATTACACGTGTTTTATTATTACATTTACTTTACAGTCAGTTCAACTTAAGATTTCATGGTTTTCCTTTCATTTAATTTATCAAGTTCGTTAGAGAGATTTCATCCTTAGATTTGATCCTAACGATCGATGCAAGTACAGGATGTAATTTTTACAGATTTTAGTCGGTTCGATTCCCGGGTGTGACAAGCAAATTTTCGAATATCATTGAATGCAGTTTTCTTTCCTTTCAAAAATAAAGGAATGTTTTCTTTGAGTAAAATTTTCCATCTGCTTAAGAGTACTTTCCCTCCAGGTGGCATTACAAAATTTCACACTGTATAGTACCTACTCGAACATAAGTCAATGCCTTGACGTAGAAAATAGGATTGTCTAGATTCTAGAACAAAAACCTGCATTCCAAAAGGATATAAAGAGCGAAAACGTTGCAACTGTACCTACTTCCATCAAATGTGAAATACAAATTCAGAGCATGATACTGTTAACTGAACCAATAAATATAAAGCAACGTTTATTATCTTTATTAGGCATCAAAACTTTACGCAAACTTTGGCAGTTTAAGAACCCATCTGCGATAAAGCTGTCAAGTTAATACAATACGCAGCTTAAATGTAAAGCAAGCAAAGCCCTAACAATGTTAGCCTGTTGCTTCCCCGTATACGAGAAATCAATGCTACAACACACACACACGCAGCCGCCTGTTGCACGGAGCCGTGTCCGTACACGGAAACACACGCAAAGCACGCACACTACAATACAGCGGCGAAGGAAAATCCACGCATACGTTAGATGAAACCAAACGAGGAACATACGGTACTTTCTTACGTCGCATAAACGGAAGATATATACTAGGTTCGGTGCATCGTGCATGCACACAGCTGAAAATAAAGAAACAAATATTATACGTACAGTGGCGGAATAAATAATATCTACAGTTGCCAGATACTTCAGTTTTTG
The DNA here is from genome assembly GCA_949699065.1 of Metalampra italica. Classification (NCBI taxonomy): domain Eukaryota; kingdom Metazoa; phylum Arthropoda; class Insecta; order Lepidoptera; family Oecophoridae; genus Metalampra; species Metalampra italica. Next base: position 6,038,483 of record OX452989.1, read on the forward strand.
CCGTATTTGCAAATTAATTCTCGAGTATTGGACGAAATCGGTGACTTGTGTATTATTGTGAATATATGGGCGTGTTCCTCGTGGCCAAACTCGATTGCCAAACTATTTTGGCCATATCCCTATGGCCAAAAAACTTAATTCCTCGTTTAAAGCCAAACTACAAGTAATAACACACTGTATATACATTCCCTTTTATCGCATCTTGGCCATGAGGAATCTTAATGCCTCGTAGAATAAGATGCCTCACATCCAAAATTGGCTGCCTAGCTAGTTTGGCCAAACTTAATTCCGCGTAGCAAAACTCTAACGAAGCTGTGACTACGAATGTAGAGTTTGGCTACGCGGAATTAAGTTTCCTTAAGGCCAAACTAGATAACTAACAAGACTAATAATATCTTAAGTCAACGACGACGTGTCATCATCAAAAAATATTTAAATTAGCAATGTGAATGAGGCAAGCCCACGAGAGGTCGTTACGTACCGTATTAGGTCATACGGTCGTCATATTTGATGGAATTTTTATTATTATTATTTAAGTGCTAAACTATATAAAATTATGATAAATACACTATAATAGAGTCCATACTTTTTATAGATACTTATTTCTAATTTTACATACCTATGTAAAATATGTCCTAGTCTAACTTATTAGGTAGGTAGTACTTACAGTATTTTCCACGAAAACAGTAGGCACCTACCTAATAATGAGCGACTGTAACTGACATGCCATCAAACCGTCTTTCCGTGCTGAACTTAGAAAGACCACATGAACCTACTTCGTTTTGTGGGACCATTCGCAATAATTAAATAACGTATCTTCTTTTTGGTTTCACCTACGCACGCACACAATAACTTTCAGGGTCTGGTTCACGCCCACTAAGAAGGTGGCGTAGAGCTGGAAGCTGCAGCTAGGTCGCGAATGACGTCATAGCGCGCAAGGTCAATATCACCCCTCTGCTCTCGTCTCGCACGCTGATTTCGTATCTTGCGTCCCGCTCGTCGGCGGGCTCGTCTGGCCTGGGAGTGCAGGCGTGCCGCGCGCATGTGTGCGTGGGGGTGTGTAAATATGAAAACGCTTTTAGTGTAAGTCCTTTACGCTTTTGTACACTTCCGACTTAGTTTTGCATTAGTATTATACAGTTTTATTTTAGTTATCGCTAAAGTGGTCGCTAAACGATCATGCTTGCATGACATGCAACGTTTACGTGAATTATCATGCGGCAAGGAATCGGCGGGCATGATGGACCATCAGTATTTCAGTACAGTGAAGTAACGGCCAGCACAGCGCATGCACGCAATCACTACAGCTAGAGGGTCATGCATGAGTGACAGCACGTAATGCATGTCATGCAAGCATGATCGTTTAGGGAAAATTTTGACACTAGATTGAATTGTTTTGGGTTTCTAGCCAATTTCGAAACTAAACTCTGGTTTAGACTGCAATCGTGATTAATCCTAACCTTTATCCTTAATCATTATTATTTATTTATATCTTCTTTCTTTCTTACTTTATTCTTTCTTTCTCCTTATTCATATTTATTAATCTAGGAAATAGTAAGTGCATAAAAATGAAGCTTAAGTTCTGTAATTTATGAAGCGGAACTAATGGAACAAAATTCCATTAGTTCCGTTCTGTTCCGGCGGGGATTCCCCTTTAGTTCACTTTACTTCCCTTACCTCAACTATATTTCATGTGATTCCCCTTAATAATAGCTCAGGTAAGTGCACCTCTACAGAAAAACCTATACCTAACTTATATACATGGCAACTCTTGTCTGACAACTAGGTAATTCCCCTAAATCACGGAACTAATGGGAGATTTTTATTAGTTCCGCCACGAAACTACTAGGAATAAGCCTAGACTCTGGTATAACTTGATTCTAGTTACGTTCAAAATAGCAATTTGCATGAATATTACAGTTACGATAGCATTGCCCGTTGGATACGATACTACACACATTTCCATACTATTACAGCTGAGGTGGCATTTAAATATGAATTCAGCTAACGATGGTTCCGATCCTATTTACTCAGTAATATTTATAATATAATTATATAATTATTTACGGGTCTTACACACGTAATAGTGTAACCACGGCCAGTGTAACCTGGTCGAACCAATGTAACCTGGTCGTGGTATTATTCAAGTGTAGATATAGCCACATAAAATGTTGGAGTCTTTTGAAGAAACGGTTTGAATAGCCTGTATTTCAAGGGCTGTAAGCATTGTGCTCTGGGGCAATGATTGAATGGTCAAATAAAGGGGCAACCCTACTCACAGGAAGGTATGGCAATTCTGCGATAGATGCTCGCTGATGAAAATTGATACTTGATTTTCATTTTTATTGAATTACTTACAATTACAAAAAGGAAGGAAAGTAAAAGAAAGAGGAAGGAAAAAAAGCTCACTGCTTTTTTTATGCACTGAATTATAAAACATAATTCATCATCAACAGCCTATTAATGTCTCCACAGCTGGGGCTCAGGCCTACCCTCTTAACGAGGGCGTTCGGGCTATAGTCCACCACTCTAGCCCAGTGCGGGTTGGTGGACTTCACATGCGCCTAAGAATTTCTTCTTCGGCGTATGCAGGTTTCCTCACGGTGTTTTCCTTCACCGTTTGAGAGCAGTCAGTAAATGTACTTAAGTTTCGAGAAAAAACCCATTGGTACATGGCCCATTACAGCTGGGGATCGAACTCCGGACCTTTCGATATGATAGGCCGCGTCTTATCCCCTACGCCACTGACGCTCTAAAACATAATTACTTATACATAAACATTCTGCTTAATAAGTTAGTTCATGACAAATAAGTTGCCCTATCATCATCATCATCATATCAGCCTGTAGACGTCCAATGCTGGACAAAGGCGACCCCCAGGGATCTTCACGCAGACCAGGTCCCGTGCTAGCTCCATCCAGCTGGGTTCCGCGACCTTCACCAGATCGTCGGTCCACCTTGTGGGAGGCCTGCCTACGCTGCGTCTTCCGGTACGGTCGCCACTCGAGCACCTTTCTGCCCCAACGGTCGTCAGTTCTACGAGCGATGTGCCCACTGACACTTAAGCTTCGCAATTTTTTTAGCTATGTCGGTGACCTTGGTTTTCCTGCGTTCCTAGTTTTCGTACAGGTTACGCTAGAAACCGCTTACCTTACATACAAAGTTGTAATCGAAGGACTGTTGAGGATTTTATATTGGGCCACCACTCGACCTCTGGGTCATTAAATGTTGCTTGCCCAGTTTAATGACCAATGTTTTGTCTGGAAATTATCACTTACGTATTCTAAAACAAACTATATTGGTTTATTTTATATTAAGTTTATTAGAAGAAGGTATACCCGACGAATAAAAGTCAAATACAGCAAGAATACAAAACGGCTGAAATTTCTCCGTCTATCTATCCGACAGACAAAATGGATCCTTATCTTAAGGCTATTTTAAACATTAGATACTTACACGTAAAAATATCCGAGGTAGGTATTTATGGAAAAAAAAGCCACTAGAAAAGGCTACATAATAAATCATATAGCGGATCCGCGGCTAATTCCTTTGCTGTTAAATAAATAAATAAAAACCGGCCAAGAGAGAGTCGGGCGCGCGGACCGAGGGTTCCGTACCTTGGAAGGAAACGTCCCCGCCCGCCCCGCACCCTTCCTTCCCTGCTACACGCAACGCAACGGGATCCGTCCATACGCAATATGTCTGTTGATAATAAAATTCATGAAATGTTTCAAGTTTTCTAAAATATTAATATTTGTCAGTAAAATATGCATAATGTATATAAATACACCCCCACCCTCTTTCACAGGCAAGCATTATTTAAAACTGTTCCGAATTTCAAGTCAATAATATAGCAGTCAACCAGTTGCCGAGATAGCAGTTGTGACAGACAGACGGACGGTCGAATTCGGACCATAGGGGTTACTTTTTACCATTTTCGTAAGTAGGGAACCTTAAAAGTACTTACCATGATATATTAGCCTCGCAGCTGTGGTTTTACTCCGTAGTAGAATGTACAATGTTATGGATCTACCGTCTGTGTCTCCGTAATTATAATGTATCTGTCCGTATCTACTCTCTTTCTCTCTCTTAGTGAGTCGGATTTTTCGAGGTAAAAATAATTAATAGCACTTTTTTATGTTTTATTATTAAAGATTGCCTATGTTATGTATGACTTAAGACATTTTTTATGAAACTATTTTTGAATAGAAGTAATTTATTATCAGTAAATACATTGCTATAGTATAATATACAATATCATTATTACAAATTAATTCATCAACATCAACAGCCTATTAATCTCCCCACTGCTGGGGCTCAGGCCTACCCTCTCAACGAGGGTGTTCGGGCTATAGTCCACCACGCTAGCCCAGTGCGGGTTGGTAGACTTCACATGCGCCTAAGAATTTCTTCTTCGGCGTATGCAGGTTTCCTCACGATGTTTTCCTTCACCGTTTGAGAGCAGTCAGTAAATGTACTTAAGTTTCGAGAAAAACCCATTGGTACATGACCTAACCGGGGATCGAACTCCGGACCTTTCGATATGATAGGCCGCGTCTTATCCCCAGGGCCACTGACGCTCTCTCTCAAATTAATTAAATAATTTATATTTATATTTGAATTGAACTCTAAAAGGTGCCTGTCTACATAGAATCGGAAGCGCTGCTGTCCATCAGCAGTCTGTGGCAAGTAATAAGGGCACAATGCATAATTAATAATTAGATTATTCTAATCAGTACCTAGCGCAATGTTATGTTTGTGCAACGTCATACGAATAAGCAATTAGATAGTAATTTCGTCAGACACGCAGAATGGTAGCGTGGCCGAGCGGTCTAAGGCGCTGGTTTAAGGCACCAGTCTCTTCGGAGGCGTGGGTTCGAATCCCACCGCTGCCAATACTTTTTATTACCTTTTTCTTTTTTTTCCCTCAAATTAATAACTATGCTTACATTTACACTATCCACCGCAAAGTCCCCATTCTTCTAAAATAGGTAGTGTAACCATTTTAAATCAATTTGGTTTAAAATACTTAGCTACAAAAAACATTCCGAAAAATGCGTTTAGTAAAGTCATTTACTAAGTGATTACCTTTCTTTTATAATGATAATTTTTTTGTTATCCACTACTAGACCATTTTGTTTATATTTATACAAGGGTGAATTGACTCCCCTCCCACCTCTCCCTCTTCAACCCACGTTCATCATCACACTTCATTAGTTTTCTAAAATAGCCCAGTACGGAATACAAACCACTATAGTACTACAACCATCAAAACCCTTATCAGAACCGAATAAAGCTGAAATTATACCAAAACTACTGTAATGACAAAGTTGGCTCACGTGCCTAATGTATGAAATAGGCCAGTTTTAACAGAGCTCTGTTCTGGTACATTGTAAACTAAAAGAGAGGCCACGAGACATTGTACTAGTTTGGTCTGGGGAGTCGATAAGGAGACCATGTCGTTTTACTGAACGCATCCATGGCCTAGGGCTTTCACATAATTAAATGGCTAACTTTCATAGCAAATTATATTTCACCTACCTAGTATTTATGAAACAAGATTATCCTGATTAGGCTATTTTGTTAATTTCGTTGTTAATAACGTTTTTTTTTAAAGCCGGCTGCTTATTACATCTATTTAAGTATAAATAGCAGGCAATGCAATTAAAGTTAGCAGACACTCTAGCGTAATTTGTTTGAATCTGAAACATGTATCGAAATAAATACACAACTACATACAAAATTTAGCCACCAACCCAAAATCCTCTCCACGGATCGCCAGTACTCTCCTCGGATAGTGCGGGAAGCTATTGAAAGAGTTCAAAAATTTCAATAGGGAAGTGCAATCGAGTTATCGATAAACTAAAATCTCGCGATTTGTCGTCGAATATACCCGCGGATACTGTGTGGTGTGCCGAGACCACAGATCAACCGAGACTTTTCAATAACACAAGACCAACGCAGTGGGTAGTTGCAGAAAGTACTCGAAGCGCTCAACACTGACAGGTCGCCTGTCAGCTCGTGACCGCGGCTACAAACGTCGGGCAAAGGTAAACAAAAGTAGGTACTCGCGTGTAAGATCTAGCACAGAGTAAGTAATAGTCTTCAATCTAGCCCTTTGGTTCGCCAGAGCGCAATACCTTTGGAACTCCGACGTATTTCGCGTCTCAGTCAGACACCCTGACATTGTTACTCAAAAAACTGAATTTTTTTCATTTGTCAAGAGAATGTCAGGTGTCTGGCTGAATAATATGACATACTTATTACCCGGCGGATAACTGGGTCAGATGTCAACCTAATACTATTAGTAGGCTTAGAACCACATCATATCAGCCTGTAGACGTCCACTGCTGGACAAAGGCCTCCCCCAGGGATCTCCACGACGACCGGTCCTGCGCTAACCTCATCCAGCCGGGTCCCGCGACCTTCACCAAATCATCGGGAAAGAGAATGTACAAAGCGCGAAAGTAAAAAAATCCGTGTTGCTTTACGGGTCTCTAAAAAAAGGGTAGGTGGTCTAAAATATATACTTACTGAGGCGGTCTCATTATAAAAGCGTGGCAGATGCGTCTAACGAATGGTAACCCTACTCTCCCCTTTGTGCCGAATGTCCGCGCCAGCCGCTGCTATGAGCCGCGTATTTCTGTCTCTCACGTGTTCGGCGAATGGTTGACTATTGTTAGAAGAAAGGTTGTTGTCACCCTCATGCGTTTCTATTTCCCTTCTGATAACGCTTGCAACACATGGCGCACGCTAAAACACAACCATACTTAGAATACACTAGTGTATAGACGACAAGTGAGAAAAATCATAAAACGTATTTGTTTTTTTCTCAGGTTACAACCTGTCTTGAATGACAAGTCGTCACGCGTGGTATGGATATCTCGACATTAGTTCACGCACACTTTGACAAGTCAAACACCCTGACACTCGCACGTCAATGAGCTCTTTTCGTATAATACAGGTGTAAATTTAGTCTAAACTAAACAATACTATCTAAATAGGTAGGTAATAACTATGATTGCTAAAATTGTTCAAGGCTCATTTTTAATTTGGCGTTTAATCTAAGCTTATCTAAGCTTACGATTAACGAGCACAGTTTCAACCCTATTAGCCGCTTAGCCAGTATTTTAAGTTTATGGTACAGAGTATCTAGACTGTTGATTTGACCTTTACAGAGGTATTTATTATGAAGATATGTTGTACTTTGCGCGCATGGGTGGGTACTGTCTCTCAAGTCAGTGCTGACGATATCTGGGTCACTCCGGTACGTGAGGAACTTGCTGATCGGCCGGCGAGGCCGTTGGCTGTCCGGGATAAGCTTTAGGCTTCATAGTTATTGGAGGACTGGAATAAAGTGACCTTACTTTAGTTTATCGCAGCAGACTTGTTTAGGTGAGCAAATAAACTAACTAACTTTTAGTTTAACATATTTTTGTCATCGATTACACTACACACACAGATTTCTGAAACAAGGATACACACTTAACACGGCAAATTACAGAGTACCTACCTACTTTTACATGTTGAGATGAAAATGGTCCATGGTTCCAAAATCATAAAACTAGTGGTTCTGTGAGAACAGTAGACCTCGCCAGCCCATATAAACCAAACCTAAAAGAAACGAACAGAAGTCAACTTTGCAGTTGGAGATTAAGTTACTAAAGTGACAAAAATTAGGACTATAAAGCTTAATATTTCGCAAACGGATCCCTAAATCGAAAAATGTTCTCCACACACCCGCGATATTTTTGAAAGACCTATCCAACCATACCCCACACCATGGAATTCACGCGAAAAAAAAATCATTCCCATTTTATGTATGCATATAGTTTTATGAACATAATTTAATTTTTTGACTTTCTTAAGTTTATCGACTATCACACAAAAACTAATAGAACCTACTTATCTGTGATAGTTTTCCTTTTAACTACGTTATATATGCTACTGCCGTGAATTTTTTCACATTTCCAGAAGCAACCGTTTAGCTGGCATGGGGGAGGGACACGTGACTCTAACAAAAATTACCGCTTTAAAGCTTAATATTTCGCCAACGGATCCCTAAATCGAAAAAATGGTCTTCACACACCTACAATATTTTTGTAAGACCTATCCAACGATATCCCACACTATGGGATTCACAAGAAAAAAAAAGTTCACTCCCACTTTGCGAATATGGTAGGTACTCTAAAAAAAATGTTTTTCAAAATTTTATTCTACTCATTTTGTTAGCGTGATTAAATTATTCCCGTGCCAAGTTTTCGTCAAAATAGGTTGAAAAATGCGACCTGTAGAGAATTACAGACAGACAGACGGACAAGAGCATTTTTGGCCAATCTCGAAACGGAGACGCTTCGCTCGCTTCGTTCGCTCGGTCAATAAAACTGTAAAAAAAATTATTATATTTTGCCAGATATTTTGTAAAATTATCAAAAATATCACGATATTATCAAAATATCGGATATTTTCGATATTTATAATAGCAACCCCTGAACATAATACTAAATTTAGCTACTTATTCATTTTGAGTTTTCATCCTGGTATTATTCCAGCAGTCCTCGCGGAGATACAGATTATCATTTTGTACCTAAATAACAATGTACTGTAATGTGCCTTTGACAATGATTGATTAATGTTTTGTTCAAATACAATTTTGAATATCGAACGAAGTTTCAATGTCAGTCGCGTTAACGAGTTATTTGAGCGGAATTTCGTGAAATATTTCATGAAACTTCCTTTTAATATTTTATCTGAGTTGCCATGCTATCCAGTATGTTCATTAAACGAGCTTTTTCTCACAAACTGTCTAGTGTCTATACACTGGCTTATTGCAGACTTTTGCCTTAGCCAACTTTTGATGTAAAACGTGTAACTTTGGCTCAAACTTTGAAAAAGCGCTACCAATCTAGACTCGAAACTCCAGCTAAATATTTCCAGGGATGTAGAGAATGCAAGTACGCAGGTAGCGGGAGTGACAGGAAAGGAGGCAAGCGGCAACAGAGACGTTTAACGTAAAACACGTGCGGCTATACCGAGTGCAACTTACCATTTTTTTGTATTTGTAATTACATAATCTATTCCATTACTAACTTTTCATTATTATTTTCTCGCGGAAATAATTCCAAATATACAGTGTTATAGGCTGAAAGGCGAAACTTTTAATTACATTAAGCAAATACCAGAAGTTCCAGTCAAAGAAATCCATTGGAATATGCCAATCATCCGACGGCTAAAGGGTGAAATGTAATCAATATTCATGACTCATTAAGACCTTTCCTATGATCTCAGAACGAAGTTGGATGTGGTAGAAAAACATGATTTTCTAACTGTTAACAGTGTGTTTGACAGTTTCATTTCTAGGTAGCTAATTGCTATAGTTATTTTCTTTTGTATTGTTAGTCTCAGTAGTTCAGTTGTTTTGTCCGGTACCAAACCACTAAGTCTTCTAACTAGTCTCAGTAGTTCGATTGTTTTGTCCGGTACCAAACCACTAAGCCTTCTAACTAGTCTCAGTAGTTCGATTGTTTTGTCCGGTACCAAACCACTAAGTCTTCTAACTAGTCTCAGTAGTTCGATTGTTTTGTCCGGTTTATATGAAAAAGGTAGTACTTACTTTTTTGCCTGTTAATTTGCACGTTTTATTGGGACTTAAGTGTATGTGAATGTAGATCATCAACACATTAATTGCTTTTGGCTGCGGCTCACCAGCATCATCATCATCAGCCGGAAGACGTCACTGAGCTGCGTAATCGAAGATTTTGACTTTGTCATTGTCAGTCTCTCTCATTTCTAAAATAATTTTGAAACCGCAACTGCTCGTCTCTCTTTGTTTAAAACTTGAAATCTTATAAAAACAAATCGATATTTTACCGATATAAAATCGGTAAAATCGGATACTTTATCGGTAAAGATGGTTTTGTTTATATTTATAGCCATAGCATATTTGCTATAGTGTACATTGTGTAAAGTGTTATGATTGGCGAAATAAAACAGGGGATTATATATCCATTTTGTAATCTTTAATGAAATATCATGTGTTTGTTTGGAAAATGTTGCGTCATGCGATCGTCTCGGGGAGTTTCTTGGGTCCGAGATCGTCCCTGAAATTCTGTCTAATCGCTTTCGACTTATAAAAAAAGTTGGACAGAATGTCAGAAGACATTACATGCTGAAATGACCGTCTGGCGGTGGAGACGTAAAATGTTAATTAAAGTACGTACCAACCCTAATAAAGTCGCTAATCAATGTGTTATAAGAGAATGACTGGGACCTTGAATCAAAAAATTTAGCCACTCCCTTATGGATCAGTAATAAAAGCATTCTATGGGTGTCAAAATAGTGTCAAATGTATCAAAAAATTGTGACTCACACACACATTCTCATTTTCAAACTCCATATAAATTTGTATTAGCAACTTCCTCCCTCTACTCCGCTTCCTTTGTCCGCACCCCCCCTGTAAATGGCACCATAGGTTCCGGTACTAAATATGCAAGATGCGAACTCCACAGGGAGCGCGCGCGCCACCAAAGAGATTTAAACCTTCTTGACTGGGACCGCGGTGTTCACATTGCGATGCAACTGGGAAGCGACGCCGATGTGACAAAAATCAAGCACTCAAAATACTAATAATTGAAACTTAGTGTTTCGTCACGTTTCAATTTCGGTCACAGTTTTCGGCAATGCCGAATCGTTAATTAAATTGTGTAAGCGATATGATGCTTGACATGATGTGATGTAATTTTGATTGGTCGACTTATGTCGCATGGCTGATGCCGTGCTGTGACGTTGTGACCAACGTGCCTTATGTGGTTCCTACACCATCAATCTGCATGTCATGCAATTACGTGCTGTCACTCATGCATGATCGTCTAGCTGTAGTGATTGACGTGCATGACATGCAAACTACGTGCTGGCCGTTGCTTCACTGTACTGATTGATGGTCCATCATGCAGCATGACATTCACGTAAACGTTGCATGTCATGCGAGCATGATCATCTAACACTTTTAACACGCTAATTTGATAACTATTGGAAAAACACGACGACAGAGACTGTGTATTGGCATATATACAGCTTCGGAAAATAAACCACATGCAAGTAGCTGTATGAATAACAGAACACGGAAAAAGCTCGCTACCGGTAATCTAATGGTATGGATAAAATCTCTTTAGTTACGAATGGCATGGTAGAAGTTGTTATTGGAGTATTTTAAGTCAAAATTTTAGAAATTTCTCCATTTATTTAAAAAAAAGTTATGGTGACTCATTAGGTAATGATTCGTTAACAGTTTAACTTTTTTTGATATCTGTTATTTTAAGCAATAATCACCTGGCCACACTTATTTCACCCTTTTTACGCAGAAAGGTAAGCTCGTGAAAGATTGTGGTTGGATAGAGTACCTATAGCTACCAAATAAAAGTCCAAACTCCAAATCACTTTGTACTACAGTAAATATTATTTAAGTTTAATACAGTGTTTTACTTCACATACCAACAGTCTCAAACGTTTAGAAATGCCGGAAGACATTTTCTTTTCTTTAGCTCAAAAGAACGGTATTCCGGACTTCCGGAGCATCTTTTGTGAAGCTAGAAGTACGACGTTACGTTGAAGTGGATATTATACTTAATCAAAGGGGAATCAGGTTGTGTAAGAGGTCGTGTTTTTCACAAACAAAATAATGAAAAGTGCAGTTTTGTAATACATGTATTTGTAATAGTAGATTATACAACAAGTGAATAAAAAGGGAATTTAATTCGAGGGACTAAGTTGGATCCCGCGAGCAGCGAAGGATTCTAGAGTAGAATCATAAGATTCTAAACTAGTAGTTCCGTGAGAACAGTAGACCTCGCCAGCCCTTATAAACCAAACCTAAAAGAAACGAACAAACGTCAATTTTGTAGTTGGAGACAGAAAAAGTACCTACTAAAGTGACAAAAATTATCACTTTAAAGCTTAATATTTCGCAAACGGATCCCTGAATCGAAAAATGTTTTTCACATACCCGCGATATTTTTGAAAGACCCATCCAACGATACCCCACACCATGAATATCACGCGGAAAAAAATAATTTTCCATTTTACGTATGCAATTCTATGAACATAATTTATTTTTTCAACTTTCATAAGTCGATCAACTATTACTCAAAAACTAATAGAACCTACTTAGCCGTAATAGTTTTCCTTGTAACTACGTTATATATGCTACTGCCATGAATTTTTTCACATTTCCAGAAGCTACCGTTTAGCTGGCAGGGGGGGGGACACGTGACTCTAACAAAAATTACCGCTTTAAAGCTTAATATTTCGCCAACGGATCCCTAAATCGAAAAAATGGTATTCACACACCAGCAATATTTTTGAAAGACCTATCCAAACGATATCCCACACTATGGGATTCACAAGAGAAAAAAAGTTCACTCCCACTTTGCGAGTATGGTAGGTACTCTAAAAAAAATGTTTTTCAAAATTTTATTCTACTCATTTTGTAGGTTTAATTAATTTATACCTATGCCAAATTTTCGTCAAAATCGGTTGAAAAATGCGACCTGTAGAGAATTACAGACAGAAAGACAGAAGGACAGAAAGACAGAAGGACAGACGGACATTAGCATTTTTGGTCAATCTCGAAACTTAGACGCTTCGCTCGCTTCGCTCGCTCGTACAAGGACCGAGATGATTTTTTTTTTTCACGTGTTGTGTACTCTACTTTATACCATTGACTGCGAGAAAATAAATAGGAGTATGGTATTTACATTTATCACATTTTATTATATGAATAGGAAAGTTGTAAAAACAATCCTTATCTGACAGATAAGAAAATAACAGCCACTTGATCTTGCTGTTAGTTTATCAGGCAGCTATAAAATAAGGAAGGTTCGAAATCTCGGGCGCCCACCAAAGAGAGTTTAGCTCCATGGTGAAATTAGAACATAGCTCTCTAGCCAGCAATCTTTTTTAAATATTATTCTCTAGTGACTAAAAGAGAGTTTTATTCACTGTTCTCGATTAATAATAGTACATTGTTAACCTAGGTGTGAAAGTAACTTATTTAAGTCCCGAGACTGGGTTTGGCGCCCGACGCGCAGAGAGGGCGCCAATAGTTCGAGGGACCTCTAAATAAGTCTTGAACCCGAGGGAAACACTGTGCTATTCATTAAGAATACACTGAAAGTAAAAACAAAATAAAATGAGTGTTAATACAAATCTCTGCTATACGGAAGTATAAACAAAACTCTACAACTCGAAAAAACAAAAGAAGATCGGATTGCCGCTTTACCGTCTATTTTGTTTTTTTTCAGTGACCGGCCAGGTATTCTGCCATTATTTTTCATTTCCATCATTGGAAAAATGATAAATATTTTGCCCAAATCTATGTTATTTTAAAGAAATAGTTGACAGTAATAATTATAATAAAGTCATTTAAAAATATATATTCTTTAATTATTACATAACTTTATGTTATTTCAATTTTACATCGCGCTGTAATTGAGTGGCTGTATAGATAGTTGGAACATGGTCCAATAGAAATGTCAAAATAGTACTAGTATTTTTTTATATAATTTGACAGCTGTCAGTTAAAAGCGATTCTCCCTAGGACTGAGATGTATTACTTTCAACCCGCTACTCAGGCAACTTCAGACCTTCTTTCAGAGTATGAGTAATGAAAAATACTCTTTTTAGAGTGACAATGGTATAAATACATTTACTCACATGTAATTTATTACGACGATGCATTTTCACTTGCATCTGCTTAAATGAAAGTATAGTATAATAAAAATCCCCGTCAGCCTACCGACATACATCCGTTATCCGTATTGAATTCATAAATTATAAACACTTGGACCAACGTGTACAAACTGAACCAAGTTGTCCGTCCCTAGCGAGAATCGAACACACCACATCTGGTCTGACCAATAAGCCAACGACGCAATCGATACTCGATTATATAATTGTAAAAATATACCCTAATTTGCAAGAAACTCCCAAAGGAAACACTTTAATTACGATTCGAAATAGGTAGGTCGTACCAATTAATATAGAAATATCTCATTATTGTCTATACGGTTCTAAGATATAAATAATATCTTCTTAGGGACCAGGAATACCTTTCGACGCTTCGACCCTATGGGACCTTTTGTGCCAAACCCGTGTCCACCAAGAGAGCTTCAATCCATTTTTTGGTGGACTTCACATACGCCTTCTATTAGAAATTCAAATGATTGCATGTGTCCTTGCGATGTTGTCCTTCACCGAAAAGCAAAGGTATTCTAATACCATAGGTATTCTCCGTACTTCAGTTCCGATAAACTCTTTAGTTACGGGCCCAGGTTTGAACTCACGAGCTCAGGAACGTGAGAAGAGGGCACATCCAACTAGGTTACCACGGCTCTTTAAGATTATCAGTACCAAACTTATACCTGACTTCAAAAGTAAAAATATAGGCTCGGAGTTTCCCTGCGAGATCGAATCAGAAATGAGGAGATCCGCAGGAGAACTAAGGTCACCGACATAGCTCAAAGAATTGCGAAGCTTAAGTGGCAGGGCACATCGCTCGTAGAACTGACGGCCGTTGGGGCAGAAAAGTTCTCGAGTGGCGACCACGTATCGGAAGATGCAGCGTAGGCAGCCTCCCACAAGGTGGACCGACAATCTGGTGAAGGTCGCGGGACCCGGCTGGTTTAGGTTAGCGCGGGACCTGTCGTCGTGGAGATCTTCGGGGGAGGCCTTTGTCCAGCAGTGGACGTCTTTCGGCTAGTATGATGATGATGAAAAGGTGGATGTTTGTTTCCAATGGTATTATCGCCATTTATTGATACCTTTTCATTTCCACGCGGACAAAATAAAAGTAAAAGAAACCTAAGTCAAAATTTCCTAAATATAATGTAGGTAATGAGTCCATTAAGTATTCCACGCAACTAAGGACGCCCTTAGGGAAGCACGTATAAGTTTGTCATGTGCAGTGACCTTTCTTTGTTTGACTAAACAGAGCCCTTAGGGCCGGAGCGGGCAAAAGTACCATTCGTAATTTGCAACATTTGTTCGCTATTATTTTCAAGTTACTTTGAAGTCAAAATATTAATATAAATCCTTCAGCTAAACTGTTTATTCGATATTAGATACCTATATGGACCTTATATTGTGTCCAGGTTGTAGATGTTCCACGCCTGTTGGTCGACGCCTTCACTATTTAAAATTTGTATTATTATTTAATTAATTTTATTCCATTTTCATATTTTTTAAATTTCATTTTGTAATGTTTAAAATTTGTATGCCAGCGTTCGCGAGGCGGAGCATAGAGGTCTTACCCATGCATGATAACATCTTCTGTACCTATGTTTCACAAATAAATAATTTGATTGATTGATTGATTGATGGATAGGTGTAGGCGGATTTCCTCATATAAGTAAGATAAGCACAATTTTGTAAACAAATAATATGTTGCCAAAGGCAAAGCAAACAATGTATAAGGCAAATAATTTTATTTTTTAATTTTATTATTGATTATTTTGATTTTATTTTATGTAAAAATTAACAAAAACACCTTACAACTAAGTTGTAATACATAATTAAAAATAACTTATATAAATCTAAAACTAATCTATAAATAAACTACCAACTACCTAACAGAAATAAAAAATTTGAGCTAAATCGCCACCATTGCTCGGAAGAGTCCCGAGGAGACTCGCCACATTGCCCCGCTGAATGGCGAGGCTCAGCCTTTGACCAAAGTAGGTACCCGCTCTCGGGTCTCCAGAGGCATCGACCAGCCGCGACGAAATTTCTTTAAAAAGTTGCCGCGCCTCTGGACCCCATGGCCCTAGTGTTTCGACGCCAAAAGGCGCAAATAGGTAGCCCTGCCCAAGGGCCGCGTACTTGCGCCTCTTGCCCGCCTCCGCCGCGGCCGCAGCCGCGCCAGCACTCCGGGCGGTCGCTTGGACGTGGGACAGCGCCAGCGTATCGACGCAGGTAGCGTCCCACACCAGCGTCCGCCCGTGCTTCCACGGAATGAGCGTCATCCCATCGGGCCTCTTGCCGTCGTCTCGGGCCAGACCGTTGGGTTCGAGAACCGCTGGCACACTGGCGCTGGCAAGAGCCCGGCGGATGACGTCGTTTATGGCGGCGTGGCGCGACATACGACCGGCGCTGCGGCGGCAAGCTAGGCCATGGTGTCCTAACTGGTCGACACCCCCACCGCAGCGGCAGCGGTGTGGCTCATTGGTCCGGGCCCCCAACCTGAGGCTCACGGCCAAGCTGAAGGTGGTTCTCTCCAAGAGTGTACCTACGCTCGCCGAAGGGAGGGCATTCAGCCAGTAGCCGGTCTCAGGCTCCGAGCACGCGAGGAGGCGAGCACGCTCTGCATCATTACATGCTGTCTCCAGCAGGTTTTTTTTAACTTGGACGCAGAGCGGCTCATCCCAAAGCCTCTGCGAAGTAAGTGTGAGCGGCAGCTGCTCGCTCGGTCCAGCTGCAGCGCACCAGGCGCTCCGGGCCTCGGCCAAGCAAGCGACCTCGACGTCACCGAGTGACGGGGAAATTATTTTACCGATGAGGTCGAACGTGCTGTGAGCCGAGGACAGGAACGCCGGTAGCGCGACGCTTGAAGCCATACGTATACCAAGGCCACCGTGGCGGATTGGCAGGGTAGCCTGGGTCCAGCTTCTGTCTTCTAAGGGGCAGTTTAAAATTTCTGTGAGAGTTGACCTTACCGCCCCTTTTATGTAAATGAAAATGTTGTTTTAAATTACTGTATGTACTAACATATTTTTAAGGTTCTTGTGTATTACTAACAATATTATGGACAAATGTCTGAAATAAAAATTTTCTATTCTAAATAATCCGGGCAGCTAAAATGCTGAAAGTGGCAACTAAAATATTGAACTAGGTAGGTTAGGTTAGTTAACTTAAATTTGAATTATTAGCTGCCAAGTTTATTATTCAGTTTTATTACATTATATCTTTCTTAATCTGACGTCACAGAGTATTCTCATGTGGTGGAGTATGAACACTTTTAGTCGATTGTTTGATATAATGTACAGTGAAGGTTAGAGCGGAGCCATGCTGGGTAACGGTCTTCTTGTTGAAGAGTTGAGATAATATCAGACTTGTACAAAAAGGCAGGCGATTGTGGCTTTATGGAATTGAAATTTCATTAAAAAAAAACAATTTCGTCATTGTTATGAGCAAGTGAGGTTTAGATATAAACGTATATAAAGTTCTGCCAAAATTTTACATAATTTTTCCGTCAGATACTGACAGACAGTCGGACGAAAATTCTTCGCTTTAAGGACAGGTTTCCGTTTGGACCACTGGTTCCGTTTTCCTAACGTGAAAATATATTGAACCTCGAAAGATATTATGGAAATCGATAGAGAAATCTAACCAAAAATTAAATACAAAAGGCGAAAATGTGTGTTTTTCCGAAATATTAAAAACTAAAAAACATTTTTAATAACAGAACCCGCCCATATACCAAGTCTTACACTTTGCTGAGGTTTTAGTTTTGAAATAAAGAGAAAAACGACATCGCTCACCTAAACTTTTATTCACCACCATTTACCTGTACTCTATTTACTTAGATTAATTTTATTCAATGGCAAGTCAATATCTTACAAGCTCTATGTCGACAATTATTTTCGCGAGTGCTGCTTGATTTCCTTTGTGTATCGAAAGTGCCTACTACCACTACTACTCTGTGATACCTACCAGGCACATATTAAATACTCATTTTAGTTACTCTGTGTGTGTTAAACTTGACAATGCACTTAGTAACATACTTAGCTTTCAACTTTGACCTATTAAATAGGTCTGTTCATTGCGTCGTCTAATCCTAAAGTTCTGTGCTCTACTTCTGTGAAGAATGAAGGAAAAAAAAATATTCCGCGGGCGCCCACCAAATAGATGTAGAATATGTGCGCACCGAACCAGTGACATCTTGTCCTATTAGTTCTGTGCACTTTATGGTAAACTTTAGTTAGAGTTCGCTAACTACGAATTAATTCAATGTTTTGGAAATCACCGATTTAAGAACCCATGTTGACATCACGGAGCAGTTTTGTGCTTCTCAAGTACAGTCAAACTGAATTCTTAATAATACTATTATTGGAGAATTCTATTCGATGCCATATTTCCATATAAGTATTCCAAGTTCAATATCGGGATGCAAGTCAGGCACCGCTTTGACCTACTTACCAACTGTTGGGAAGGTTTAGAGGCCGTCCTCCGCGGCGATCATCTATTTTTAGAACTTAATAATGCGTGGGCATTGTGCTCTGACTGTAGTGATGGGAAACGGAAATGTCGATAGAAGATACCTTATGAATATCCAACATCCTGTCTGTCCGCTGGACAACTCAAAACTACTGGACTGCTCGATCCAAAATTCGGAACATAAATTATAAGCCAATGACGAGAAAAATTACAAATAGAAATAAATAAAATAACAGCGGCAAAGCAAAATATGGATGCTGATAATGGCTCAATAATTCTTGTATTAATTACTTTTCTATAGTACTAATTTACTTACTCAGTATTCCACCATAAATGATAAAATAATTCAGAATGTGCAAAAGTTACGCATCGACGTCTTGTAAATTTAGTTTTACTTTTTGTTTTTAGTTGTTTGTTAAATTTATCATCACTTCACTATATCAATTACTAGCTATATCGCCGTCCGCTGCTATAGAATCGACCCAGCTTATAGTTTTAAAGTAGACTTTCATTTTTATCGATAACAAAAGATACGATGTAAACACAAGCACATTCCTCACTCAATATGCCCTGACTTCAAAGATACCTGTTTACTTGGAGACTGTGGTTTTTTCCATATTCTGATCTCGTACTATGGTGTGTTTAGCGTGGGTGATATTATATATTTCGACAGGCGTATCTGTGACTGAGTGAAACAAATATCTTGTGTCAATGAAATAATGTGACTGGTATAAATCATACCATATCATATTACCATCATCATACTGGCATATGTCATAAAGATTTAAAGGCAAAACACTTTCTATTAGTGCAAGTCACTTACTATATAATTAAAAATAAAAATAACTTATTATAAATCTAAAACTAATCTACAAATAAATAAATAAACTAAACCTAAAAAAAAAACTTTCTATTAGTAGGTACTTGCAATTTTATTCATCAACAGACCCCAGAGCCAAATTAGCCTCGTTGGCTGTGCACTCGCCTCACGTTCGTGTGGTCATAGGATCGAACCGTGGCCCGTACCAATGACTTTTCGGAACTTAAGTACGGTTTAATAATTATAATACCACTGGCTTGTCGGCGAAAATAGACATTCGTGAGGAAGATCGTGCATTGCGTAAAATTAATTTAAATTCTAAGAAGTATGTAAAGTCCGAAAAAAACAGATTAAGGCACCGTTTGTTTGGCATAAAAGATCCCAAAAGATATACCTGGCCCCATAAAAAATGTAATATGTACCAAGCTATGCGGATTGGGTTGGTGCACGCAATAGTATAAACAGCAGGCCTATTTTTGCCCCCATTTAACTCAGAATGTCCACCGAATGTTCAGATGTGTCCCTCAACTGTTAAAATAATTCAGTAAATCAAGTCAGACGGGTCTGTAATTCCTTAACACCTATTTAATTAATTTTCAGACAACGCCGGAAGTTTTACCCAAGTTTAGTAATAAGGATGGTAACCGAGGTGATATTACTTATTCTGTTTTTCATGTAACCTTTAGCGAGATTTTAAATCTGAATACTTTTGGGCAGAGAGAGATTTTCTTGGCTTTTGCTGCTCCTTGTCCAACTTCTCAGGTTCAGCAATTAAAAATAATTGTTATGTCTGATATATGAATGTAATGAATACTTTGCTAATAGAGTTTCGAGTTGAACGGTAGCCTATAAAACCACATCCCTTAAAGGCTAGAACCCGTACAGAAGTTTGTTGCGCCGATTTTTCTCAGCGCTAACACCCACGAAGCGGTTGTAGATTAAAATCGACGTAAGTAAATAAATGTACCCAGTGTACACAAATGCAACAAAATATTTTGACTTTGACTGGCTTCTCTCGAAACTACATGTTTTGTAAGAATGAATGATATTTAATTTCCTGTTGCGAGAGATGTTGTGTGAAAAGCATGTGATATTTTTTCTATCAGCCAGTTTCAAAAGTACTGGACACTTTTGTCAATAGCCGTATACAATACACGCTTTTCTATTGATAGCCTCGGCATCTCTTCGGCACTTGTCCAGAAGCGAAGGCGATAACAAATCGGTTTCCAAAAACATGAACGTAAAATTCCGTTGTGGTCAGACGTATATGGACGTGGCGCTGCGCCGCCGCCGCCGCAGCCACGAATAGGTTTTTACCTTCAACTAAGATTTATTTCGGAAACATGAATTGCTGGACGCCCCGCGCCTTCGTCTAAAAAGTATCCTGTACGTATGTTATTCCAGGATATAAGCTATCCCTGTACCGAGTTTCATTAAAATCCGTTCAGCCGTATAACGTGATTGAGCAACAACATCCCAACTTTTCAATTTATTTAATGGAACTAGAATACCCCTTTTTGGCTATACTTCTTACTTCTTCGCAAAGTTAGAGTAAGGCACCTCCCGTGGCTACCCCTTTTTTATAAAACCGAATAAAATTATAGCTTACTAGCAGTTGCCCGCGGCTTTGCCCGCGTGGAATATGTTTTTTCCCGCGGGAACAGTTTACCGCGGTAAAAAGTAGCCTATATGTTATTCCAGGATATAAGCTATCACTGTGCCAAGTTTCATCGAAATCCGTTCAGCCGTTACAGCGTGAAAGAGACACAAACCTCCTTACCTACTTTCGCCTTTATAATATTGGTAGTTCAAAGTTTTTGAAATTAAGTTTTTTCAAGAACGAACAAACTTACAAATCCTCCTATTCTTTACAATATTAGTGTAGACTGAAGCTGTATTTCGTGTAGCATTTAAGCAAAATAACCCTTTAAGCTGTTAATGATGACATTTTGGTGAAACTTTGTACAAGATATAGATATCCTGCATCGAGTCATTTTTATACAGGGAAATTTTCTAGTACCCAAATGAAGCTAGAGTAGGTATTTTTTAAATACACAGGTATTTAAGGGCTTTAAAAAATCTGCGAACACAAACGAGTTGGGTTACCTTTTAATGATCAAAAGAGGATCACGATATCTGGAAGAGAGATTACAGACTCCCTTATTATTTTAAATTAATATTTCATTTCATATTAAAATGTTATCCAACTTGCTTACTAATTATATTATTATCTTTTTAACAAAACACCATCTAACGAACAACTACAAAACTGTACAAAAGGACATCAGGGTCTGACCAATTAGCCACCAATCGATTTGTCTAGTCTAACGTTTTCAACTTTCAACGTCTCAGTTATATTCAAGCAAAATCTTGAGATAAGAATAGCTACATGTCATTGAAAAATCACCAAGATTTCTCATTCCGATCTTTTTTGTTAGGGAAAACCACCGTGAAATATCAAACTGTCTGTGAACGACCATATTTTATCTGATGTTAAAATAAGGGCGATCTTTATTTTTCGATTTGGTGGCTTCTTTGTTCTTATTTGGGATGTTTGCCTTAATACTAGAGGTCGTCGACTCGGAGGCATTCGTAGGGCGCAATTAGTCCCGGTCTGGTTTGTCAGGGCTGGAGACATGTGATGGATCACCATGCTCCTTCCATAATGCGTAAATAAAATGTCAGTAAAGCTCACTCGTACACAATGTAAGGGATCCGTCAGTTTAACAAGTTTCTTTAACTGTCACTTGTCCGGTTTTCTACAAAGAAGTCGGTTTTATTTTTGGTAAAAAAATCAGATTTTTACAGCTTTAGTTATCAGTCGAACTTGACCGTAATCGCGAAGCGCTCGTTAGTTCCTATCTCCGGTGTCACAGAGGAATGGTGTTCATTACTTTAAAACCAGGGTTTTCTGCCGAACGAGCCTTGTAAGCAAAAACGCTGGGAAAGGTCGAGAAATGTAGTAAAGTCAGATGTACACTATCTTCAAATTTATAGGAATGCTAATGAAGAGTGGTATCTTCTGCTTAACAGGTAGGTATTTATATACAACACAAGGTCTTAGCCACGTTTGTAATTATGTAAAAAACAATAAAGTAATTTTTTTATCTTTAAATTGGAATGGGGGGAACAATTGGTAATGCCTCTAAAATGTTGTGTTGTACCTAACATATTTGGAAATTGGCTTAAAAAATGTTAGCTTACCTACATGATGATGACGTGTTTTTGTATTTGTTTTGTAACTTAGATGAAACCAAAGAAGGAAAACATGGTACAATCTTACACTAAGGCCTATTAGGAGAAAACTAGGCTCAGTGTTTTACTACATAAAACGGATATTTATTTTAGAGGTGTCTTTTTCAGATTGCCAACACTCTTTCTAGGGATGGTCCATTTTACAGTTATCTGATGATTTGTGCGTAGTTATGCTTTGTCATTTTACCATGACAGCCTTACGCCAGAACAACGCTCACATATTGTTCAAATTTACTTTGAAAATCGTAGTATAGCGCTACGTCCGTTTTACGGTCGACGTAATCGTCCATCCGAGTCTGTTATTCGAAAACACTATGTCTCGTTGTCGCACCACGAACACTGATAGTGCGCATCCACTGAGACGTCGTACAGTGTGCACTGAACAAGTTGCTGGAGGGCCCAAATGGGTCGATTTGCCATTTTATTGAATATTTTGCGAAAAGATCTATCATGTGATCGAATATTGCGGACAAAGTCGCGGATTGAAGGTAGTTAATAATAATGGTGATTATAAATAAAATCGCATTATTTCCCAGAGGACATCACGAGGAAAACCAAATTCAATTACATTTTGGCGAAGATTTATTAGACGAAGTTATGTGATAAAAAAATAGGTCAAGGTCGCATAGGGGAGACAGAGAGGATATATTTATTACTCCCATAAAGTAGAGATAGGCGAATAAAAAAGTTGAGTGAATAAAAAGAAATAAAACACGACAAAGATGGCGCGCAAACGTCTGAAGTTAAAATCAAATAGTAATCAGCAAGTTATTTGTAGTAATTTTCAATGGAATCGTCTACAATACGAATTAAAAGTTTTTCATGAGGTAAAAGCAATTGAAAACTGAGCTTTACTTATATATGCAGCCTATTTATCGTTCACTAGTCTGTGACTTTATCTGGCTAGTGGTACCTACCATTCCATAGTTATTTTTTAGTTAGGAAATCCCATAGTAAAAGAAACCTATATTCTCCATGTCACTGGCAATATGTATGCAAAATTTCGTGGAGTTCCGTTAAATAGTCGAGTCGTGAAAACGTAACCATCAATCACCTTCATCATCATAATCAGCCTGCACTAGTGCACTGCTGGACATAGGCGCGCCACTGAACCCGATCTTTGGGTCTCCGCATCCAGTCACCCGCTTCAGCCTCTTACCGTACGACAAAGAAAAAATGCACAGACTTTATGCAGTACGCAAGAATCTTAGTACATTGAAAATGTACCATAGTAGCTAGACGATTATGAGCGACTGTACGTTATTTTGCGTCTCGTACCTTGAAACATTCGCTACGCTCAGGATACTATACTATTACTATACTCGCTTCGCTCGTGGTTCAATCCTAGCACTCTTCGCTTGCTCAGTTTTCGGCGAA
Source organism: Metalampra italica (assembly GCA_949699065.1). Lineage (NCBI taxonomy): Eukaryota > Metazoa > Arthropoda > Insecta > Lepidoptera > Oecophoridae > Metalampra > Metalampra italica. The sequence goes on from OX452989.1 coordinate 6,062,142, forward strand.
CTATAACGTCAGCACAGCGATATTGACAAAATGTCTTAACTTTGGGGTCACGTATCTCTGAACCTATGAAAGATAAAATTTCAAAAAATATATATTTTAATAGTCCATTTAGATGGACTATTCAAATATATATTTTTTGCGCTTAGGCGCAGAGGTGCTTTTTTCTCATTTTTTCGATATTCCAAATTGATTCGTTAAAAAAAAATCTTTTCGAAATTTCGTACCAAAAAATCCCCAGATTTTTCCAAACTTTTTCGATTTTACAAAAAATTTGCCAACCGATTTTCATACTTTCAACGCTATAATGTGTCTCGATAAATTCTGCGCCTTTTGAGCCCTCGTCTGACCCCGTAGCCCTAAATTTCTAGAAGTTATCGCAGATTTTGTTTATTCCGTGAAATCAATCCCATAAACATTTTCAATGTTAAAAATTTACTCGTATAGTAACACCAGTGTGACGACGAGTCCGCTCTCAATTTCTTACACTATGCCGTAACACTCCATCTAGACGGGGAGCCCACGCTACGCTTGCCAAGGCGTGGTTTTCAATCGAGAACTCGTCTACCCTAACGGTATAGGATTTAGAAGGGTTGTTCCCAACGAATCATATGATCCGTTCGGAGTTGCATCTGATCACACAAAAAGTTCCCAACGGATCACATGATTCGATGGCTCTAAGAAATTGTGCTTATTTTGTCCCAACCACTCATACGATCCGTTGCAACTGTTTTTTGAATTAAATATTTTCCCAACGGATCACAGTTACCCGTAATGGTTACCACATTAATAAATATGCAAAGGATAGATAGTTAGAATTAGGATTCAAAATAGTCGCAACAAATTGCTTTATCTTAAACCAATGACTCAAACCCCAATGGTTCGTATGTACGCGATCACATTCAAAGGCAGCTGAAACTCGAGCGACGAGAGCCTTGCAGTAAACTTGGAAACTACACTAATGAGTTTCAGGCTCAAGCTCTTTGAAACCCAATCCAATCTGTTTTCTCGGAAAACACCCACTTTTCAGGTAGTTCGACTGTTTACAGAGAAAATATTACACGGACATACTAATTACCATCTGCTCAAAGGGTTATTTAGCAACATTCAAAACATTATACAGTAATAGTGGAATATTGAACTGAATGTATTTCTTGCTGTTTCTTCCGGATAAACTTTTGATTATTTTTCTCAGCACTGTCTATTACTGGATTTGCTCTTTTTAGGGTTCCGTACCTCAAAGGAAGAAAAAAAACCATAAAAGATTATTTCGTTGTCCGTCTGTCTGCCCGTCCGTCCTTCTGTCAAGACCATTTTTCTCAGGAACGCGTGAAGGTATCAAATTAAAACTAATATTAAATACTCAGGTCTGCAGTCCCTTGGAGCCGTGAAAAAATCAGACATCTAAGTCATCGTAGTCAGAAGATATGGCCGATTTTACCGCATTTTTTAGTATCTTGGTCATAAAAACCTATGGGGTACTTCCGGTTCACCTAGAATCTTGAAATTTGGCAAGAAGCAAGGTCTTATTGCTATAAAAAAAAGAAAAAAATCTGGAAACCGTAAATTTGTATTTACATCACAAAAATTTCGTTTTTCTCCAACAAACGTAACTTTGCGTATGAAATTTTATTAACGATTTTCTAGTAATTATTTCTTTATTTAAGTTTGTACCAAACCCTCAGGGCGCGAGTCCTACTCGCATTTGCCCGGCTTTTTTCTCATGGAGATTGTTTCTTTATGCTGTTTAAACCTGCAAACTGGCATACTGAATGCGACCACTATCGCCCGTAGCGTACCTGCCAATGCCACCCTGAACATTTTGTTTAGAACCGATTGTTTGTATCTGAAATTCACTTGTGTTTAACCAGTTTAACAAGGCTAGCCTAGAACTTTTTGAATATATTATTATGTATGTAAAAAGTGAATAAATATATATCCCCTCATTTCCCACCCTTATAGTTGAATATTTACTTTAGATATATGACTACCAATTAAGACGGGTTTGTGGAGAAAATACCTACTTATATAAAATGATTTGAGTGAGTGAACCCATCCGAGTAAACTTTCTATCAGTTAATTTAATTAGTTCTCAGCTTGAACTAATATTACTTCACTCCTTCCTAAGAGTCAAAGAAGTTCATGGAAATACTCTACTTAGGTACCTATTTCATAATATCACAGTTTGGAAGGCACTTACAGTATTAATTAATTAGTTAATTTCAACGGTTATTTAAACACAGTGTGATCCTTTGAGATTTTCGGGGAAATTTGAGATTAATTGTTTATTTCTGAAAACTTATTGAGTGTAATTAAATGAAAAGTTATATTTCTCTCTGTGTTATAAAATAGGTATAGTCACCTACTTTTAATATAGTCATCATCTATATTAAAGTGACTCTTTTGGCGGGAGCGAAGTGTCATGCTCGTCTCTTCTATTTTATGTTCTTAAATTATGTATTTTGAGAGTTTTAATGTGTAATTGTGATAGTATTTTATACATTAAATGCTTGTGGTTGTGCATGTTGTGCGGGAAATTAAAATAAAAGCGTGTAACAACTCTTTCAGCTCGTACCAAAATTGTCCATTGGAAAAGTTACTATCGATTTAGTGACGATATGAGCCTTAGTGAAAATCGCCGACTAACTCTAGTCGTGCTCTGTTTTAGTGGAGGTCATACTGTAACCGCGGGCTAAATAGATTTGGCAAATAAGACTTTAAATTCAAAATAAGATATGGCTTATTATAGGTCTTGTTACCAAGCCAAATCCTACTTTAAAAACCCAAATTAAAGTAGGTGAATGTAGTTACAATAGTCTACACGCCCTATATAGGATTTGAAATCATTTTTACCGACTTCCAAAAAAGGAGGAGGTACTATGTTCGGCTGTATGTATGTTTTTTTAGTGATAATTTTATTTCTTCTTCATTTTACAGACGATTACGAATATGTCCAATGAAGAAGAAAGAAGTCATTTAATATCCCTTTTCGTATTCTTCTTGCTTTCTGTGGTTGATCGTCGGTCCCTCTGGCCAAAGACAAGATAGTTCGAATAAAATACGGATACAAAAATGTCAACATTTTATTCATAAATCGGTATAAGTACCTACACCCACTTATAGTAGTTATACAGTATAAAGACGCCTTAGATATAAGTCATTACATGTGTCCTAGTTCATACAAAAATATTAGCTCTCGTTCAACCAACATTGTACTGTCATTTCCACCACTTTACCCTCTAATACAGCGGTTACCAACCTTTCGGGGAACATTATTATCCTAGTTATTTTTTTACCATTTAATACAGATTTCATCAAATAAATACTTAATTGTAGACAAAAAATACTGATTACGCATCAGAGTGCGCATTTGTGTGCAATGAATATTTTTTGATATGCAAATCAGATTTTTTTGATGTGGGTTAGGTTAGATGTTTATTTAAATACAACCCATTTAATACTGATTTCTTCTTGAAATGTTTACACACACATGTTTAGTGTACTAACGTTTAAAAGGTTAAACATTATGTATGTATGTATGTAAACACTTTATTGTACTAAAAATTTACAGATACAGACAGTTAAGAATAAAACTAAGTACAAAGTAAACATTGTGTCTTACATAATATCTTAAAGAGTTGTCCAAACCCATACCGGCCGCCAATATTTTTGCTGGAGTCCTGAAACTAAGACGATTCTAACAAAACAAATGTTTTTTTAAATCGGCCAAAGCTTTTACCCCCTTTTGATTTCGCCGTAGTCAGGAAATACAAAAAGCATATATTAGTAATTGAATATTCCAAGTACTATTCAAAAGGTTAGTTGGCTTTTATATTAATTCTAGTGATGAAAAAGCCCCATGTTTTCCCGCTTTTGTAAAGGTTGAGAGCCGCTGTTTCCAATATACAATGGAACAGATAAGAAACAAGAACACGATTAGTTCTACAGTTAAGTCTAAACATTACATGTGTTTTTGTATGATTATTACAGTTTTTTTGTTAACTTATAAATGTCCTAAATATGAGATATGATTAGATCGTTAAGATGTCAGGATTTTAAAATACCTACTATTGATTGGTATTTTCATGTAATGTACAAAAATGCCATGCAAACTACTGCAATATTTCTATTTGTTTCTTTTTTAATAGTACTGTTTAGCCACAAAAGTTTTTTTTGTATAAATAAATACCTAGTTACGAGACGTAACCAAGTGAATTAATAGTTGCTATGTTTGTATGAAAGTGTATGAGTATGACAAAATCACTAATTTATACGACTGTGGCACATTAATATCAAGAAAATGATGATCGGTTTTTGGTTAGATTATCTATAATATTCATCTACGCCTTAATTACTGGCAATCAAGTCGACACTTAACCTTATAGGAACCTAACTGTACGATATAGGTTCATGCAATTTACGCCTTTAAGGTGGTCAACAACTTTCGTTAGCGATTGTACCTAGCATCTATTAAATGTTGTGTATCATAGTCTCGCCTGTGCCTTTACTATCAATATATTTTGAACCTTTCTCGCAAGCGCAATTTTTTTATTGATAGCGGGGGCGGGGGAGGAGGGGGATCAATGGATTCTAGTAACAATCACCATGCACAATCAATTGTGTGCCATTATTTATATTATACGGATTATCAGTCATACAAGTGATTTAGATATAACACTTTAAAAACTAGCCAAAGTCATGATTTTCCAGTATTAAATGAATGTGACGCAATAAAATGTCACTAACATGATGTACCTATATTATACACTCTTAAAATTATTTCCATACATAATATATAAGCAACGGTGGTGTGCCACAATGACGAAGAATTAACTGTCCATGATGACTAACTGGTAATGGCATTACTTTAAAAACAAAATGCATTTAACATAGATCTCAATAACTCTTAGGAAGGCGTTATACATATTTTTTTATATAAAAACTCGCCTTGGAATTGCGTACAGATACACAAGTAAAGCACTTTCCGCGCTTCGTTCCAAGGCTCCTCTTCACTTGGGACAATTCGTGTGCCAATAGACTCGCCAGCGCTCTTGTCTAGTGTGTAGAGGGGGGTTATTGTTAACCTTGACCTTACGATGGCTCCCGACGGCCGTGTTGTCAATTTTTCAACACAGATCAAAAGGCGCTGACGCAACGCTGGTCGTCGCATCCACACATTGTTTAGGTAAAACAGTATGGCTGGTATTATGACTAATGATAAAACTTTTCAGTTATTGAGCTGCACCAACTTCCAACGCATATAATAAATGCAATCCATAAATCGCAGCTATTATCTCGATATCTATTTAGACTTCTGCACATTGTTCTACACCGACACAAACTGAGCGATCATCCAATGTGTGGACAGAGTCACAGTTTCCTTGCCAATACGTGTGCCAGCGTACTGGCCAGCGCGTGGGCCCATGTGAAGAGGAGCCTTCGTTGCACAGTGCTACGCGCTACGTCGTAGCAGTCATCTGCATACGGCTCGATGAACTATTGCTTATCGCGCTGTGCATATAACGATAAGGGTTGGACCACATCTGTCAGCACGGAATCGCACTTTTTCATATCTCTATCCTTTTCTGTCGTTTAGGAACATCATTTGCTAGAGCGAGAAACATAGCGTGTGTGCTATAGCGCGCGGTAACACCGGCGAAGCGCCCGGCAGCACGGACAATAGTCGATCGCCCGCGGGCAATGACAAAAGAAACTCCTTCTGCATAAGGGAGGACAGGGTATAATGTACAAAAAAAGCGTGTATACTTTAACATTGGGAAATCATAAAATGGCCGGCAATTGGCCTGGCACTACTGTTTTAATAAACACTGACATGTTTCTTAATGGTCCATATCGCAATTATAGCAATTAAAGACCAGTAAATCTCACGATTCCCACTAAATTACACGAAAACACCTGTATTTCACTGTAAACAGCATCAAACACAATATGGCGAATCGGCACGCTCAACAAATTAAAATATGTATGTAGATGAAGAATAGGGCATCTCTTTTAGTTTCTTTAATCACTGCCCGCGGAGGGCGATGGAGTGCTGACGCTTGCGGTCACGCGTGTGCGCACGCTTGCTCACTCTACCAATTTTTAATGAAGTTCTGTCAGCATGGAAATGCGACAGCATAGGATCGCACGCGACAGCGTGCTATACATAGATAGAAGATACCATATAGCAAGCATAGCACTGACGGCAAAAGTGAGATTCGGTACGGACAGAATATATGGTCCAAACGTAACAGTCCTCCACAGTTAATTCTGCCTTTAATGCTACGCAAAACGAAGTACGTAGCTTACTTTGCTTTAAAACAATATTCTTGTGTTTTCATTATACGTAGCTTGGCGTAGATTTCATCTTATAACATATACCAATACATACATATATTATTATTTCAAAAAGAAATTACTCGAGCAGATATTCAGAAAGTCTATAATAAAGTTCGCAGCACATTGTTATTTAGGATGAAGTTCATTATAAATCTTACGCTCAGTCCTGAGTGGTAATTGGGAACTGTTTTATTCATTTCACAATATGACGGTAGGTAAGTAATTCGATATTTTAACTATATGCCAATTAACCAAGAGTATTCGTATGAATTATAACTAAAAGCGTCGATAATTCGATTGATATGTGAAAATTTTCCTAATTTCTGCTCTTTTAAAATTTTAATGATAGGATATTACAAATACATTTCTTTTTCTTTCTTCGTAGCTGCAAAATAAATGGTCATTTTTATCTCATCCACTGTTTTACTTTCAAGGTAATATTTTTAACAAAAATAATCTCCATGAGTAGGTATTACAATTGGATAAGTTTCTTTATATATTATATTTAATTTTAACACGATTTAAAGCTTTATTTTCCACTTACAAAGATTGTAACATACATAACAAATACAATATTATGTTATAGTGCACTTTCAAACAAAATAAAATTCATATTTTATTTTTGTTGCGTAAAATCCTTCTACATTATTGTCCAACACTAAAAGAATGTTCAAAACATTCGCCATTTTTTAACAAATCTTTTTTTGTGCATTAAAATACCACAAATCTATATTTTACAGTAAAATCCATCATATCTGATATTGTTTGATATGATTGTTCTTTCTGAGAGTCGTATATATATGTATGTATTTAATTACGCTTCACTTTGTAAAAGACATCTATAATACAACACTGATTCATAAACAGTAGCTTATAATATACATGACACGATCAAGTCTTGAATTTGAAATGTGCGTATTTAGAATATACAATATATATAAATAGAAGTAATAGTGTATACAATGACAATTTATAAAAGGACATTATAATATAAATTCATCCAAATAAAGACAAGGTCAAATAGTAAAATACTGATTACAGTCGTAAACAAATGGAAGGAAACTTTAATGGTTGATGAAATTCCGTGTAAATGAATCTTTACAATTATATAATTTTTTAAATATATGGAATATTCTCAATGCTACATCTACAAATTAAATGGGCTGTTACATAATTGTGTTACGACTAACCTTTTTAATAAAAGTCTAAGGGATAAATTCATATTTCTACTTCAACAAATATCATCTTAAACATTCTAAGTCTCAGCTACCTGCTACTCTTCAGTATCACTTAACGTTGATACCAATATCATTCTACAGTAAATGGACATACAACCGTTATATCTTCTAATCACATTTACTTATTATAATATTCTTTGGCATCGCGAGTATTACAATTTGATATTTTCTTGCGACCTCTATATATTTTCTTAGTCCAAGTTCTGACGCCATGTCCGGTGATGTTAAGCCATCGCCGCTTAAATATGATCTCTTCATCTGTTGAAAAAGGATAAAACTTTTAAATTTTATCAAAAGTACACTTAAAAGCTTAGCTCTCCGACGTATAAATGGGAATTATTAAAGGTCAACAGTTTAATGAATAATTGTTTGAAATTAACTTCCCAAGTAAGATTCTATGTAAAGTAGGGAAAAATAAATATTCATGAGAAATTAATATAAAGCCCTGATTTCACTAGATTTCAAAATGTTATAAGTAATGGCTCTTCATAGGATTTCCCAATAAAACGCCACAAATAGGTTTAAATTGGTCGCATTACTGTAAAATTATAATATATACTTCAATGTATTTTGGCCTCGTGCCGTTTAGTAACTTATTGCACACATGGCTTAACTTAATATTATCGAAATTCAAGCCTTAAAAAATTAACCGTCATGATATTTTCTCGGAAATGAAAAGCAGTATAAACAAAGACCGTTATGAAAAAAATAATCAATACACGTGGAAGATTGGCCTTATTTTATTGACAGTGATTTCAATGTTATTTTATGAAATTTTATAATAAAATTTGTCGTTTCTTGGATGTTTTTTTACATAACCAGGTCGGATTAAATCACCAGGCTTATAATGAAAATATGTATTTTTCGTAACGAATTTTGTGCTTTAATTGTGCGTCTTGAGTACCTATTGTGGAGTGTAAACTTTTGTACAGAAAAGTTTGTTTAAATGCAAAGTATCGTTTTAATGTCTTTTATATTTGGTGCGTGCTATTTGAATTATCGCCTCTATTCAAAAGTTCACTGGCCTGTAATGATGCTGTAACGAATAAGTCAATTTAATTTAATATACTATGACCATAGAGTTAGTATACTAGCTATAGAGTGCGCGCATCGCTCATTGCCCATTGTGCAAAGTGTAAGCAGGTGTTCTATGGACGCTTCAATATCGATTTTTTCTAGATCGTTTGTTTCCGTGAATTGTGTTTACAGCTTGGCACTGCACATTTCACCATGATTACTCCAAATCTTAATAAATACCGGCGAGAGCAACAATCAGCGCTACTGACGTGTTGTGACTAGTAGCGTCGCTCCGAAAATTTCGAGACTGTTCAAACCCGTGCTTACAGTTCAAACTTGCTAACGCGCGCTCTATGTATACTAACAACTCTCTGACTGTGACCGATATGCATGGGCGTAAAAATGGTCAGCATTGAGAACTATACTGCTTTCATCATTTAAATATCTCATTAATTGCTTGTTATTTCCATTTGTCAATTCTACTAAAAAGTTGATCTCTACTCTAATCTGATTACCGAAATAGAAACCTCTCTCAGGAAAACAGTGTCTATAACATACTCACAGACAAGCACTAACCTACCATCGAATAGAAGCAATATAATTACCTTCCATTTAAGCAGCTCAAGCCGATATTCTGATCGTTCGCCGGTAGAGCGATGTTCGTGGGGGGGCTCTTGTTGAGGGGGTACCACTGGGCCACCGGTTTCCGAGGGTTGTCCAGCATCTCCAGCCAGTGGTCGCGGCCCATGCCGATCAGGGCCGCCCCGATGGCCGTGCATCCGATCAACTCGTTTGGGCCGATCCTGGAAATAACACCGCTTATTTATGTGTTCTTATGAATGGGGTTTAAAAGTGTGAAATGAGTTGTATAAATATCAAAGGCGGTAATCTAACTTTCAGCGACAGTTGAACTTTTCGATTTTCTTCTCGTTGTTCAAAACTCCTTTTTGGATGAACGACAGATTGCCGCCTTTGATATTTTACTACTCATATAGGTACATAGAAAGTTATAGTTTTAATCGCTGGTTAATTAATCTTCAACTTTTGTTCTTTAATGTTTGTTTTTTAAATCTCTATACCTATTATGTTTTAACTCCTTTCTTAACTTTACATTACTTACTCTTATGTTCAAGTTAACAAATTATGTTTCATCTACTTTTTAACCTATTTTATACAAAGTGTTCTATCATAAACAGTCAGCAGTTTGCACCATAATCAGTACCTACCTAGTTCTACTGCAATAAGTTCTCTATTTTATAGTTACTTCAGTGATTTACTTCTCGCCTTTCTACTATTATTATAACTGTTATAAATTCATAAAAATAAAAATATCATCATCACATCATCAGAGCTACTCACCTGTCATAATCAATGACTTTGACAAGCAGTGTGATGTCGAAAACGTTCTCAGACGGTAGATCGAACACCAGCGCCTCGTTGTAGACGGGGCTGAGCGTGTTCTTCTTTACAGTTGTCTTCTTCTTCTTGATTCTCTTGCCTTGGCAAATGAGGCAGATCTTCACGTATGGGTCTATGGACAAAACGGAATCATCATCCATCATAAACAGCCTATTAGTGAAAATTTATGTGTGTATGCATTAACTGTGTATCCTATTAGTTTAAATTTATGCGTGTACCATCCTGAATGCATTTACAAATAGATTTGACTGTCAGTACATGAACCACTGTGTTATGGTTCATGTACTTACTGACTATAACAAACTAATGGCCAAATGTATTTAATGTTTTTTTTTATTGAAATGTATAGTTTTTAAATTAAACTTACTAACATAGAAATAAGTTAATTTGTTACTAACAAAATATGGACGAAATAAATGTTTTATTATTATTATATTATTATTAACATCTATGGACATTTGTCTGACAATAAAGAATTGAATTGACTTTAATGTCCACACGAGGGCGTACGGGCAATAGTCTACCACGCTAGCCCAGTACGGGTTGGTGGACTTCACATGCACCTAAGAATTTTTTCTTCGGCGTATGCAGGTTTCCTCACAATGCGTGTGTGATTGTGATCAACCAGACGGCGGAGCGTCATCGGTGGCGTAGATTTTCATCGTCAATCACTTGTCCTCTGTTAGTACTCACTCGTTCTTAGTACACAGACAAACGGATCATAGACTTAATAATGTAGATTTATGTAAAGATGTGATGTAAAGATTTTTGTACCAATTGGTTTTTTCTCGAAACTTAGGTACATTTACTGGCTCTTAAACGGTGAAGGAAAACATCGTGAGGAAACCTGCATACGCCGAAGAAGGAATTCTTTGGCGCATGTGAAGTCCACCAACCCGCATTGGGCTAGCGTGGTGGACTATTAGCCCGAACGCCCTCGTTGAGAGGGTAGGCCTGAGCCCCAGCAGTGGGGACATGTTAATAGGCTGATGATTGTTGATGATGTACAGATCGACGATTTGTTTCAATAAACCTACACCAAGTACCTACGTATGTTTATCAGATCAATTTATGTCTTGAGTTTCTCGAGAAACATGCACAATATTACTTCTAATTGCGTTGATAGATCATTTCTGATTAATATAGGCGTTACAATTATTTTCTGATAATATAAATACATTGTTTTCCTCATTCATGAGCCACACGTGGAACACAAGGGCACCTTCAATACGAATCTAAGTTCTAGGTGGACTATAAAGCCTTCGTAACTGACTTTTATGTGCACCTTCCACGTGTTGCGAAGATAGACTTACTTTTACGGCCTCTTCTTTATTTTTGTACCAGTCTCTCTGAGCAATATTGTTATTAACTCTACGTTACTTATATCCATGAATGGTATGTGTTATCGATATACCTAGAACTTTTCACGAAAATTGGAAAGCCTTTTTTTCCGATTAATACTTCCTCTTACGTATGGTACTAGGGTTGAGAGAAAGTAAAAACTGAGCTTTGCGTACTGTAAATGGCATTTAGATTCTAATTTGTTTGGCTTCATGGCATACAACAGCAAAACTAGCGAAGTTCATGCCATGGTGTTCTCTACCGGTGGCCTACCAACAAATATGATTTTCAATAATCCTCTAAACAAATCGAAATAGGTACTATTCAACAAAAATGTAAATCTTTTCACGAACCATTAGAAGCAAGATAAGTCTTCCGCACCGCATCCCCTTAAACATGTTATATCTCCACCAACAGAGGGAAATCTGTCTTCCCAAACGGTAGGACGGACTCCTAAATCTCCTGTTCAAATATTCATTCCTGTCAGCCCCTTATGTTATTGATTTAGGATTATTATTACAGACTACCTTCTGCCCCGCGGATCCATCCGCCATTTATCGTTTTTTCGGAGGCATAAATCGGTTTCCCAAAGAAAACATATTCTAAGGAATTCAAAATTATAAACTGTCAGTTTGTCGAGTTTTTACAAAATCTGTGTAACCCTTAAGTTGTAATTCTTCTAGTACTACTATAGGAGATCTATAACCAAATTACGTTGGAGCAGAATTGGGTTTGGTAATCGCAGTACATTATTATGAAGTTTGATTCACAGGCGGTGCTGCCCGCCATCAGAAGGAGGACATCCATAAGCAAGGCACACTGAGTATTTAGTTCAGAATTTTCAAATATTCGGACAAATATTAACACCTACGCATTAGTTAGATTAGATTTCAAACAGAAACCTTAGTAGGTACAAAAAAACAAGGTTGTTGAGACCAAAGAAGACATCTAATACTCAAATTTCAATTTCTAACGTGAGACTACACCTCCCGTTGACCTTTGTAGAGTTGTCGACTAACGACAAAAAAAAGTTGATACCAAACTCTTCAAAGCCTAGCTTTTATTTACGTAAGGAATTTGCCCGAAGATCCAAAAGACGTTGGTGGCATCAATGAAAAAAAATTCGCAAGCGGCGGCGCCAGCCAAAATGTTTTCAGATTCATAGATTATAATCGATGCTGTTATGAAGCTGAAAACATTTTATTACTATTATTTATTATAATTGAAAACATATAAATTATAAGTCGCTCTCGACTACGCCTCGTTTCACAAACAATGTCATGTCAGTTCCGACCAATCATGACAAAGGCGCGACCTTGCCCGGACCAATCAGCGCGCAGTTCCCTCCGCCTAGTCTTTTTAGAATTATATGTATTTTCTAGAATATGCAGATTTGGAGTTTATTGGTCTTTTATGCCGAAGGTAGGTCGATAAAAATTTGAGACTCACCGGAAGACCCGTTGATATCCATCGCCTTTAAGTTCCTGCCTTTGATAACGGTGACCGTCAGTCGTCCAGCAGTGGGCAGGTAGCACAGTGACAGCATCAGCTCTCCCAGGTCTTTCTTTTCCTGGTAACAATACAATCAGTGATCAGTATTGTATTTAAAGTTTGGCCAAACAAAGATAAATGCCATTTTCAAGTTGATAAAAAAATCAAAGTGGTTCAATTACGCATATACGCCTATCTATAGTATATAAAATATAAATACACCAGCATATAGGTATACACAGAAACTCAAGTTCAGCATTACCTCTAACCAAGTGTACCTAATAAGTAAAAAAATACCATTTATTCCGACCGATGTATCTGGACGCGTAATACTATTGATTTTTATTTATTGACAATGTTATCTGTCATCTAAAAATCATTTTCCACTCGTCTCTCTCCTTTGCCAATCTAGTCCAGATTTTCACCAAGTCATCTATCCCTTCTCTTAACTGCTAAGTAACATGAATAATTAATTAACAAAACATGAGAATATAGTCCAATTTCAAATACATCGTCTTACTTAAAACAACACTGTAAAACTCACCTATCCAACATGTCGACACAGATAACTCACAACGATTGATCATTAAAATTCACAAGGTACTTAAATGGGTACACTCTAAAAATGGGTAGATACCCACCTTAAGTTGTCAAACTTATTTTTAATAATACCCCAATACCCGATCAATATTCAGCGCAGCTCACAGCACTATTGTTCGAAGCATGATAAAGGTCCAGACCTTGAAATCTGCTGTAAGGGTCGTTTGTGACGGGCCAGAGGCAAGAAGCAGCGATATTGAACGGTAAACACGTGATTAATGATCTTGCAGACAGCAAGCTTTATTGTAATATTTAACCAATTTTATTCTAACAAGACAACAGAAACTAAGCAAGAAAACTCATCCAATTAAAGAAAGAGGACATAATAATTATAAGAATACAACGATCCATGTCACACTTGAACCATCAAAGATTTAAACAACAGGGCTACGGAATGCTTAGGCGCATATGAAGTCAACCAGCACGTTAGGGTGGACCATAATATAGCCGTAACAGTAACGTTGAGAGGGTAGGCCTGTGTCAGAAATAGTGGGCACATATTAGTAGGTTGTGATTTGACGATTTTTGGTTTGAATCTCCACTTTGTTTGTGAACAGTGTACCAAATTGATCAGCTTATTACTAGAAGAAGAATTTGTAGAGATATTTTACCAAAATAAATTGATTACAAGAGGTGACTAATTAATCTCTAAAGAATAACATTCCTAACTGCAAAAGAATCTTGTTATAAAGCAATATACAGTTACTAGAAATTTCTCTCTTCAACTCAGGAACCTAATAACAACGCAATACAAACTTTATATCCCCAATACGCCTGCAAAAAATATCTGTTGATAAAATAAAAGACGAGTCAGTATTTCTGTTACGCAATATTTAGTTAAAAGGCAAGGAAAGTAATAAAAGTTTGTTGTTATTTAACAAGCACCCAACTTCATCCTTAAAATGAAGTTTGTACGTACCTGAGGCGAAAATGTACAAGCAGATGGTAATAATTCAAATAGAGGCCAAAGAAAGGCTGGTAAAGAGTTGGTAACTTACTACAATGAGTACTTTCATCAACAGCCTATTAATGTCCCCACTGCTGGGGCTCAGGCCTACCCTCTCAACGAGGGCGTGCGGGCTATAGTCCACCACGCTAGCCCAGTGCGGGTTGGTGGACTTCACATGCGCCTAAGAATTTCTTCTTCGGCGTATGCAGGTTTCCTCACAATGTTTTCCTTCACCGTTTGAGAGCAGTCAATACATGTACTTAAGTTTCCAGAAAAAACCCATTGGTACATGGCCCAACCGGGGATCGAACCTCGGACCTTTCGATATGATAGGTCGCGTCTTATCCCCGAGGCCACTGATGCTCCTCCACTAAAGGCCACTGAGTACTTTAATATCAACGATATTAAGAGACTCCGAACATGCAAAAATCAGCAAAGTAAGTGTGCGAAAAAATTTATCAAGTCTTCCTTATCATTTAAAGTAGAATTCCCTGAATTTTCAAATCGTTGCCAGTTTATTTTAAAGTGACGTAAATGTAGTTTTGAGTCATCCGGTGGACAGACAGACGGCTAAAAAAGCCTAGTTCGGAATTAATTTTGTTCATTTATTCATATTTTTTTACGGATCCCTAAAAATGTAAAATGTTTCTTTCTCTATAGTGAGGAAATAATCTCGTAATCGGTTTATAATAGGCAGCTTTCAAATAAAGTACTTTGTATAACTTGCTTGTTTTTATAAGAAAATAACAACTTTGGACAGTATATAGTTAAATTGTTAAAGTTTTAGACATTTTGGCCCACTGCTTCACTTATTTATCTATTATTATATTCTCATACAAAAAGAAATACTGGTGGTTTATATAAAATAGTCATCCCACATTAATTAAATGGCATGTTCTAGGAATATTAAAACTTTGACCATGTCACTTTAGTTTTAAGTTCATAGTTTACAAAACTTCTTCGTTGGAAATAAGTTCTTTGCGAAATTAGTTCTGGAAGACTATTGACAGATCACTCTTAAAATACCTATTACACTACTACTACACTTTGATACCAAGATGATGCCGGCCAGAATTTGAACAGTAAGCGTTATTCTGGCGTAAGTCTGTGCATTGTGAAATGGCAAAACATACTAAGCACAAATTCATCAGAAAATTCTCAATTTGACTGTTTCCTAGAAAGAGTGATGGCCATCCGAAAAAGGTACCTCTAAAATAAACGCCCGTTACATACATAAGTGGAAGGAGGGCCTACGTTCATTTGTAGATAAAACAGGCTAATGTCTTTGTTTAATTCATTGCTACGAATTCTCTCATTGGCAAGTTTGGGCTACGACAGGATGCTACGTCGTAGCAAAAAGCGTTGCTAAGGCGTAAGGTAGTCATAAAACGCAATTTTCCCTGCAGGTATAGGTAATAATGTTTGGAGAAATATATTTGGACATTACTACGACTAATATATCTTGTAAACAACAACATCAACATCAAATCTAGTGACCCAAATGACAACTTCACCTACACCTACATACAGATAGATAATTACAAATAAAATAACTAAGACATAGATTATTGATGAGCAGAAGCTCCATAGGCATAACTCTGGTATGAGAGAAGGTACTAGACATTTACATGGTGAGGTAACGCTTACCTGAGGCGCTGCGAGGATGTTCATCGTGTACTCAATCTCCTGCGTCAAGTCAGCGGATTCCAGCAAGCCCTTGAGCACCACGTGGCCGATCAGGTCGTGTCTGCTGAATCGATCAAAGTCGTACACGGAGAACTGGAGGTACCGCTGCCGGAGCTCTTCGTAGGGGACGCTGTTGAAAAAACAATAGATATAAATGGCATGACGAAATGCAACTTTGACATAATGCATGTTTGACGAAACGGAACGTTCCTCGTACCAAAACTTGGTAACAAAACGCACCTTTCTTAAAATTAAACACAACCCTGAACCTCAAACGTCTCGCAACTAACGTAATATTACTCTAGTTATAGGCAAACTCATATTTCGAAATGAGGTGACTGGTATAGAAATGCCTGGGGTGCCAACCAATCGTATTTCGCTTTACAAACTAATATTTAGATCCATCAACAGGCACGGCCTTAGGCATGGGGTTTAAAGTGTTGAACCTCCGGATTAACAGAAGTTGGAGATCGTTGAAGTATGTATTTCATCCAAGCGAATAAACAACAAACAGAATATCACTTTATGTTACAAAAGTTAAGGACTCCACAGAATACGTCCAACAAAATGGAGAACAATTTATGACAGACAGACGAACAAAAAGAACCACGGTATTATGTATTTAGTTAAATAAAATAAAGTCAACAGCCTATTCACATGTCTCCACCGCTGGGGCTCAGGCCTACCCTCTCAACGAGGGTGTTCGGGCTATATAGTCCACCACGATAGCGCGGGTTGGTGGAATTCACATGCGCCTAAGAATTTCTTCTTCGGCGCATGCAGGTTTCCTCACGATGTTTTCCTTCACCGTTTGAGAGCAGTCAGTAAATGTACTTAAGTTTCGAAAAAAAACACATTGGTACATGGCCCAGCCGGGGATCGGACCTTTCGATATGGTAGAGCGCGTCTTATCCCCGACGCCACTGACGCTCTCATCGGAGAACTAATACGAAATGTATGCGGCTTTATCTGTCTAGTTTTCAAGTGAATAAAGTTATTGTTCCTTAAGTTGATCCTAGTAACCTTCTCTTCATATTACCTTGACACATAAACTTCCAGAAGTTTAAACGGAATCCAAGCCAATAGGAAGCTTCAATTGAAATTTGATTACGAAACTTGATGACAACTTATCAGCTTCCGGTCTCTCTATTACAGAAGTTACAGATGCTGTGGAGAAAGTATCAAATAGTTACTTCTGGTAAGTATTAAATGTTATTCCCACGACGTTTCTGCGACTAGTACCTATTAAGTTATTCAAATTAGGTAGGACGTATGTCGATTGATACAGATTGAATTGACGTTTTTGTACGTTTTATAAAATTTGTTTTACGTATTGAATGAATGAAATGATTTATTTGCGGAATTGTTTATTACATCATATTTTAGGCTAAATGGGTACCTACATAATGATTGTCCCGATACTTGACACTCCGTTCTTTCTGCTTATCCCGTCAGGGATATAGCAAGAAGATGCGTCATAAAATCAAATCAAATCATGTACAAAATGACAGACGTAGTATCTTTTTTTCAAACACCTTTTGTTGTAAATAGAAAATAATATCTCCTCATATACACGTCAATCTACCTATGTCAAGTAGGTACTTAGTATATTTACAACGGTAATTTAAGCGATAAATAGTTAACAACTTTAAACTATAAAATAACTGCTATAGTAAGAATAATTATTAAAACTTTTTACATAGTAAAATTGTTGGAACCAAACTAATTTCCTACAAAGAAAATAAAAAACATCCACATCGGTTTATTTCTAACAAAGATTTGCTGTCCAATTTTATTAAATGCAAATCCGAATTCGTTTACTAAATTGCACAGTTAACCTTTTTCTTTGAAAACTTTTCTCGTTTGGCGTCAACGAGTGGGCGCTTATAACCACCCCACTTCACCCTACCGCCTCTTCTCTCACCATAGTGATAACACACCCGCTGGAGAAACAGAAAAACCGGACGGAATTTACCACACCCGCTGGAAAAAACCGGACGGAATTTACGGATGGCGCTAGGTCGTGTGAAACGATGTCGGAAATTGGATTGGAGATACAGTTCATATAAATTAACGCTGTTCAAATAGTTCCATTCAATTTATTCGTTGTAGTGCCATTATCAATTGTACATACATACATACATATCTTCACGCTATGTCCCTGGCGGGGTAGGCAGAAAGAACGGAGCGCCAAGTATCGCGATCCTGACACACCTCTTTCGCTTCGCTCATTCTCATCAATTGTATTGCTCGTTTTATTCTAACGATATACTTTTTAATTGCCACGTGTCACTACTATCGATATTGTGAGTTTTAGACGTCACTTTATTATTCTGCAAGACTAATCTGGTGCCTGCTTATTGCGAATATGCCCAACGCCCGGTCCCCGGTGCAAGGTATTCAAGTCGCCAAAAAGCTTTTTGCTCTACGATATTCAAATTCGAATTCAAATTTATTTTCATATAAAAAGTAACAGATATAACTCTGGTATCAATACAAGTACATAAACAGTTTAGTAGTGTTGCTAAATTTATCAATAGTTCAATAGATTTTAGGAAAAACCAATCACACTATCGATAGTTTAACACCTACCTGAGGTATCGATAGTATACCGGAATTTGTATTCGTGTAGAATACAAATGGACATTACCGGCTTTTATCCCCGGTCGGTGTGTCCGCGGCATTAGCGGACCGCCCCACAAAAAAGGCAATATTTTTGATATTACCGTGTCCTAAAACAATCTTGTTTTATCTCATTCAATTTCACTTTATGGTGGCTCATAATCGATGCGTTCACAAAATTTATGACACAGTAAAATGTGACCGGACATACGGTCATAAATCAGTTTTTACGGTAACAGGTAAGGATCGTATAAGGTGAACGAACTCTCTCGGCGTAGAAGCTTTTCAACTTGCAAACTTTCCTATGAAAACATTAGAGAAAGAAGTGACTTTGATTGTTGATTCAGCCGCAGATTTAGGGGTTTGCTACTAATGCCAGCGGTCGTGGGTTCGGGACCCATATGGCAAACGGGTTAAATATAAAGTTAGCCCCAGAGAGTTGTTAGTATACATAGTTGTATATATAGTATACATTGTTATTTGAACAGTCTCGAAATGTTCGGGGCGACGCTACTAGTCACAACACGTCAGGAGCGCTGATTGTTGCTCGTGCCGGTATTTATTAAGATTTGGAGTAATCATGGTGAAATGTGCAGTGCCAAGCTGTAAACACGATTCACGGAAACAAACGATCTAGAAAAAATCGATATTGAAGCGTCCATAAAACACCTGCTTACACTTGGCACAATGGGCAATGAGCGATGCGCGCGCTCTATAGCTAGTATACTAACTCTATGGTTAGCCCCGATTTGATAACAATATATCCCAAAGGAACGATAAACCAACAAAAAATCGCAATATCAATTAAAACTTGAAAATGTAAATAGTGCTTACAGCAAATTGACTTCTAAATGAAAGTTCTAAAACTAAATTACCTACCGTATAGGCAGAGATTACATTTAAGTTCAAGAAATGCTTGAAGTAAATTAAATTTCGTCTAGGCATTAGGAGTATGTACACTTGGCATTTTCCAATTTATTTCTTAATCAAACCTCAAATATCGAGTTGTTACCTGCAGTGGCATTACAGAAAATAAGAAATAAATAAATAAAGAAACCCAAAAAAATTACTATTTTACGTTGTTTTTTTAAGATCGATGTAAGGTAATTTTATTAATCTTTTTATAATAAGCTGTTGTTCAGCAATTCAACCAATCACGTGGTGATAGGAATAAAGAGAGCTGACTTCGCCTTGGTAACCGCCGGGTTCGCGAGTGGAGACCACGCGTGGACAAGCGTAGTGTGGGACGCCCCCCAACTAGATGGAGCGACGACCTGTGTAAGGCGGCTGGCAGTGACTGGATGCGGAGTACCGAAGATCGGGTACAGGCTGATGATGATGATGATAAATAGATAGGCGACGATGATCAAACACTAACCTAAAGAGGAAAGTCTCATTGAAGACAGGGTTGAGATTCTTGCGATGTACTTTAGTCTGGAACTTCTTCTTGCGATCCGGCAGCAGGAACACTTTGATGTAAGGGTCGCTGCTACCGGACACATCCTTGATGGGCAGATCTTGAGCTTCGAAGATCTGAGAAAGAAGATAATAATTGATTGGGGCAAAAAAATGTACAGACTGATCATGAAATAAAATTAACATAAAGGTATACTCATACACACTAAGATACACAGAAATAAATAAATAAGTTATCGTGGTATGAGTTCTAAAGAAATCAAGAAAGATTTTGGAAAATGAAATTATAAACATCACTGTATAATACCAAGTTTCAAGTAATGTCGTTTGAGTCAAATCACATTTTAATTCAGTCTAACTTTTATTGTAAAAATTACTTGTAAACGGTGAACAGAGTACAATATTGCGTTTAAATCATAAAGCTAATTACCTACTCATTATTTAAATAAATCAGCGGCCATTGTTTACCGTCATTCTTTACATCCAGATAACGAACACCATTATTGGATTCCCAGGAACCCGAGTTTTGAATTAAGCAGCCAATATAAGTTTGTCCCGACCTAACGGAAGATGGGACTGCCATTATTGGGACAGCGAACCCGGGCGACAGCTGGATTAGTCCCAATTTCATAGCATGTTTTTGTCCAAGGGAGTCTTTTCGTAGTTTTCTGTTTTCTTCTAAAGGTTTTATCCTTAGTTGATCCTCTTTTAAAAGACAAATTTAAAACATGATCCTATAAAGTATGTGCTAAGAAAATTTGTAGTCTACTTTCAGTCTTTTACAATGAAAAGTAAAAGCTTTATAAGTAGTACCTACAGTATTTTAGGATAAACTTTAACATTATTTCTGAAGTAAGGACTTTTGCAGACATAGTCTATTGTTGGTAAATTTTATAGCAACTGTTTTATAACTTACCAGTTTGTTATCTTTTGTTGTATTCTTTCATATGATTTGCACGCAGGAAATCTCATTTGCAATTATTTTTACATCATTATATTTGTGGCAAATAACCGTTATAAGAAGCAATAATTTTTAAAGTTTGCAGTGACTCGAAGTGGTATAACTAAGACGATTTAATTATAATTTTCTTCTCCAAGTCTTTATGTATAGTTAAAAAAGTTATCCAGGATATCTTGGCTGTCAAAAACACTCGCTCCCAAATTCGTATACGACGCATTGAGTACGTGGGTACTAGGTACGTATATATCAAAAGTTTCGTTATGACGTAGATATAAATAAACATCGTGATTACTCACGAACTGCGACGTGAATTTAAAACAATGTGTTTTGAAATAATATAATTATAATGTTACAGTAAAAGCTCAAATAATGGGTAATCCGTTAGTTAAGTATAATAATATTACGTACAATATTAGTTGAATTCTATTTTGTTTGTTTAAAAATATAATTTGTACACACATAATTCGCGCACACTTTTTACAGTACGTATAATCTAATAAAATAAAAAGGTTTTGCTGATTATTAGCTGAGCTCCTTTAGATCATTATTTTCCATAAACCCTGTACAATATTCTTCAAGGAATTAAGAATTTAGTTTCTATAAATATTCCTGAGAAGGCATGGATCATTAGTTTGGTTGCCTCAAGGAATCATCTTTTCATTTTGTAAAGAAAGGGCAAATAATATACAAAAACATTGCTTTGTTGCTAAAGTTTTGTGAATTGACCAATATTTACCAATCAGATAGCTCTTTCTCATAAGTCTAGTCCCAATCTATATTTTTTAGCGCCATCAAAACGAATCAACAGCGATTAATACGAAAAAATAAAAGTTTTCAGAACGCAGCAACAAAAGGACAATTAATACGCAAAAGAAATGTAATGGGGGTTATATTGAATGTTCGAAATTATCATAAGTTAGGGACAGACAAAATGGACAGATTCGTAATATTAAGTTAGGTATAGGTAATTATAACACATAACGTGGAAACATTTTCATTTTGTCATCTTAATAGCAAAGTATTAATAGCAAAGTCTAAGCAAACATTAATAGGAAGCACCTTGTTACGATCGACAATAATTTAGTCAGATACAATTTTCCTATTAAGTAAAGAACGTCACCCTTCAAAAAGCTTAATTTATAAGGGGACCATTTTATTTTTCCTGAATCTAAACAACTCATCAAAAAACAATCTAAAAAGTAATTTGGACAAAATACTCCAAACATGGACCTAATTCAATTAAGTTTCTCAGTTATCGTTTACGGAATCTCATTGAGAATTCGAAAGGAAGGCTTCTTATCGTTTTTTTGCGTTTTTCCTTTACCAACAGAAAGGGAGGTCCCGTAATGTCCCGTACCTTGTCGTTTCAAGGACGTTGAACCGGTGTGTTGTCCCGATTTCCCCGGGCATTATGCAGGATACGAACAGGCAGTACGTAATGCTCGGATTAATATTTGATACGTTTGTGAATTATTTATTAAGTGCTAGATTTTCGCGGAAACAACTTCCCTGTTGTAAAAAGTGGCCCTTGTTTTTTCAGTTAATGATAAAAATGTTTGTTAAAGGTACTTAGCTCGTCCTGTATCTTCATACAAAAAACAAAGATCTGGTAAGATACATGCACCTATGTGACAGTTACTTGTGTTTTTTAATACCTTGCTAACTCAAGCCCACCAAAAGTTTAAAAAAAAGTGTTTTTCTGTATTTTTCTATAATGTGGTAAAAAATCACGAAGTCACTACAAGAACCAAAGAGGACAATATCAGCAACAAAACAGCCAGGAAAAAAACAAATTAAGATGGACAATGCCATTGCAATGTTTGTCCCTGAATAATAGATTAGTATGATGAAGCGGTAACCAATGTCCTGGCCGTGACCCCCTGGTTGTTTGATGGATCACGCGATGTCGCTCCGGATCCGATTACGCGATACATCCTAAACTAACAAAGGTAAAAAAGATAAATAGAGACCCAGCTTAAGAGGCTGAGTAATCTCCATTTTTGTGGCTCAAGGTACCTACATGAATTTTAACTAACATGATGTTTTCTACTCGTAGTTTCTTTGAAGGATTGATGCGCAACGAGGAGATCTAACGGAGAACCAAGGTTACTGACATAGCTTATTATTATAAAAATAAAGGATTTGTTTTTACACATTTGTCCGGTTCGATTCAGACAGAAGGCATATTTTTACTTTATTAGTAAAGGAATTTTTTCTGTCGTAAAATTTGCTATCATCAATTTAATTAATAAGAACTTGTAGATTATTATAATGTACTTATAGGTAATCTAATTATATTTTATCCAAATTAGTAACGTAAAAATCTGTCTGTTTCTTCCTTTTTGACGCATTTGCTCCACGAATTTACGAATAAAATGTTGTTTTACCACGAAATATAGGTAACAGTGGAAAATTTATAACTGCGATGCGAATAGCAAATACCTACCTACCTAAAATATATTCTTAGAATCATTCTACGAAATCGAATGGCACATTTAACAGCCCCATAAGGTAGAAATGAAATCGCGGGTGGCACATTATGGCAACGAGAGGTGTTAAATTTCAACAGGTGGTCTATAAATTTTGCTACACGTGGGTGATTTATTTTACTTAAAGAAGTGTAAGTGTATTTTATTTTTTCCTTTGTATTTAAACAGTTAGTTATTTTACTTTCTCTTTTATTTTGAATTTGTATTTTTTTTTTCTTTTTAATGCTACGGGGGCAACAAGCAGGCGGGCCTCCTGATGTTAAGAGGTCACCGCCGCCCAGAGACACCTGTAACACCCGGGGGGTGCTGGCCTTGGGAAAAAAAAAACAAAATAAAAACTTTAAAAAATAAACATTATCTTCGACATTATTTAGGTTCAGGCGCATAATGCCCTTTAAGTACAGTAAGGTTCAAAAGTGCAGTAAAGTACCACGCTAAGATTCATATTTCTGTACAATTGTGCGTACGATAACATGAAAATCAATTACATATAACTGACCACTCACAGTAGCGTGTTTTAAACTTTATAGTCATAGCAATAAGTCATCAATTCATCGTAATAATCAAGAAATATATTAGTGGATAAGTGCGTGTGTGGATACAGATATACCAGAACGTCGTAAATGAATCTTATCTTATCAGGGCCAGGAATACCTGGCGACACTTCGACCCTATGGGATCTGTTGTGCCAAACCCCTGTCCGCCAAACGGTGCCCCAATTCGTTTTTGGTGGACTTCACATACGCCTTAGATTAAATACCAGTCTTTGGCGTATGCAGGTTTCCTCACGATGTTTTCCTTCACCGAAAAACCTGTGGTATATAATAAACCGTACTTAAGTTTTCGAAAAACTCATTGGTACGGGCCAGGATCGAACCCACCACCTCATGAACGTGAGGCGAGTGCACAACCAACTAGGCTACCACGGCTCGTACTCGTCGTAAATGAAACTGGTCTCTCAATCTATTGAGTTGCGAAACTGCTACTGCACTTATGACCCTGACTGTACATATACTCACTCACCAAAATGTACAGTAGGCCTGGGTGGTACTAGAATAACTTCTTTAGAAGGAGCGCGGTTATCGCATTGGGAATAACCCCGCAATTCAGAGTTGTATTAGAGATATTATATAATAATAGCTTTTAGTTACATGGAAGAGCGGAGCCTCCTAGTGCAGGCGTAAAAATGCCTAAAAGGAGTCACCAATTATTTATGTTGTAAAGCAATGAAACTAATAAATTATTTTATTTTGAAAACGCCTCGTTACAGTACTCTAAATTAATGATGTTTTTCAGACCCCTTGTAGCCTTGTACACTAACCTTCACTACTAGCGCCTCCACCTCCTGGTCGTACTTGAGGGCAAAGTGCAGCTTCCCGCAGAACTCCAGCTCGGCGCTGTCGGTGGACGGCTGGCGGACCAGCTCGTTCTTGTATAGCTCCGGCTAGAACACAATGCACACGTAAGTAAGGGAAGACGAGATAACTTGATTAAGGTCAGGGGGCTTCTGAACGATATTAACAAATCCAAACCATAACCAAAAACATTATGCTGTATGTACTTTGGCAAACCTTTACAAACGCGAACGTGTGGAGCAGGGGTTAGATTTGCGTTAGCGAAGGTTTGCCAAACGTCTAAACCAACCACAAATCTAAAAGCTTTTCGCTGTAGGTTCTTTTCTTCAATAATATATATTAACCTTTTGTTTTTTTTTTTGTTTTTTTACAGGGTGGCATTTGTTTACCTTTTGTTTTAGGTTTTGCATTTAGATTAATGATCTTTATACGCAATCTAAATTTTGGTTTCAAGGCTGAAAATTTTACACAAAGAATATTTTAGATTTTTATTACGGGCTGGACCACTAAAAATAACCACGTTGGCTTACGGAAAAATGAAAATTTATTCACGTGAAAGTAAATAAAAACATAAATTGTTTACGATCACTTTCAACCCCATCAGGTTTGCCGCAAAAACAATGTAATCGCAAAACGTAATTTACGGTTTTCAAATTACTCAACGTAATGAAAATTCTCGTCGAGCGTGAAAATTTAACGACATCTAATAAAAAGTATTCGGGTCGTCAAAGTCGAAGGATTTACATTTTACAATTTTATTGGTGGTTGTAAACAATCTTCAACTTAATTTATTGCGAGAACGGCAACTTTTCTTATTCTTAATCGTGGGATCTTTACAATTTTTCCGGATGTTAATTTAAAAACCACCTAAATTACTAAACAAGTGACCATTCGCCGGTTAATCGCTCATTAATTTTACCAGCTGCCTTAAACAATTGTGGAGATCATTTTATTATTTTCAAATTTTTTCCAAAGGTAGGTATTAAATAAGTGTATTATTTTTATTCGTGACCGAACGCAATCGTTTAAATAGTATCTTGTATTTTGACGCCAGGTGAACCGATGGCCTGAAAAAGATGAAAAACAACCAAATCGCAAAGTGACATTTTATTCTGAAGAGTATAGTATTCTGACGTTTTTCCACAGCGCTACGATATGGGGTCCTTCAAGAAGAGAGTCAAAAGAGCTCTTCAACCAAGGCCGGCGCCGCACCAGCACCCCCCGGGTGTTGCAGGTGTCTATGGGCGGCGGTGACCTCTTAACATCAGGAGGCCCGCTTGCTTGTTGCCCCCGTAGCAATAATAATAATAATAATAATTCATTACATCTACAAATAAATTCAAGGCTAAAATCTTAATAGTTTAGTTTCATAAGAGTTAGTTTAGTAAAATAACATTTGATTTTTTTCTATGACGTGAAGAAAAACTATTTATATTCGGGAAACGTACAAGATATGTTTCAGATAGCCCATATCAATCAATAAGAAACCTTAATAACAATATTTCTCTCGAGGATCTACTGAAATATATGTTAAGTTTGCCCGTTGTACCTATTTGAGTTCCTCTTTATGGGATTGTAATTTTTTTGTATGTGTAATAAAGTAATAAATCAATAAACCTATTTTTGTAACAAAATTTAAACATAAATATTAAATTATTAGATAACATACGCACGAATCGAAACCGAAAGTTGGGATCGAACATCGATGAAATAAATCAGATCCTAAATCAAGACTGTCGGTGTCGCTCCTTTGGCAACGAGAACATACGAGCCCCAAGGACTGGGACCCGAATAAATACTTGTTTTGTTAGACTCTAGAAACCACACTTAGGGTTATATAAAAGATATTTGTTTGCGAAAGCAGAGTGTAGGTACTTAGAGTACCTACACTCTGTACCTATATGACAATTTATTATATCATATATCATCATACTTCCTACTAATATTATAAAGGCGAAAGTTTGTAACTTTTCTACGCAGGCGAAGCCGCGGGAAAAAGCTAATTTAAAATAAACGAACTGAACGAATGAAATCGCTTTGTCCAAACACAGTCTACCAATGAGACATAATATCATTAGAAAGATCAAGTGTTAATTTAATATATCATATAAAAAATCATAAACCGAGTTACGTAACGTTTTTATTAATTAAGTAATTTAAGTATTGAAACGTTTCCGTAACTTCATTTCTTCAACTATAGATAATAATTAAAGTCATGCGCATTTTCTAACTTTGTAATTATGACCGCCTCGTTGGCAAACAGAATAGAATTTACACCAGAGGTGTCACGATTACATTTCACTCGTGTTAGATCCTCATTAAATCCCAGAATACACCGTAAACATGATATCAAAATGGAAATGTATTGTATGCCATGGTTGCTATAGAAACTCTGAAGCCCTTGCTACAACGAAATTCACATCAAAATTTACTGCGCAGCGGACAAAATGAAATATTCCCTCGAATTTCAATTTTAAAAATTAAATGAAGACAAGATGAGTTATTTTTCTCATTTGTGTTATTGCATTGACGTGACCTTGACACAGTAAATACAAAGTGAAGTCTTGGTCTATAAACCATTTGATAGCTTAATTTAGATAAAGTGACATTTTTATGCCTGTGGCACAAAGTTAAAATTTTACATCACTAAAATAGTTACTAACCCTGTCACGCAGTATTAAATGAAGTTGAGGACGACATTAATTTTACAGCACTAAAATAGTTACTAACCCTGTCACGCAGTATTAAATGAAATTGAGGACGACATTAATTTTACATCACTAAAATAGTTTCTAACCCTGTCACGCAGTATTAAATGAAATTGAGGACGACATTAATTTTACATCACTAAAATAGTTTCTAACCCTGTCACGCAGTATTAAATGAAATTGAGGACGACATTAATTTTACAGCACTAAAATATTTTCTTACCCTACCACGCAGTATTATGAAGTAGGACGACATTAATTTTACAGCACTAAAATAGTTTCTTACCCTACCACGCAGTATTGTGAAGATGGACGACATTAATTTTACAGCACTAAAATAGTTTCTTACCCTACCACGCAGTATTGTGAAGATGGACGACATTAATTTTACAGCACTAAAATAGTTTCTTACCCTACCACGCAGTATTGTGAAGATGGACGACATTAATTTTACAGCACTAAAATAGTTTCTTACACTACCACGCAGTATTATGAAGATGGACGACATTAATTTTAGTGCTGTTAAATTTTAAATGTGTGACATCATAAAACACCCACATCTATCTTATTTATTTACACTGCATACAATACTCTGAATAAGTAAAGTTACAACACCTCTCGTGACAACTTCAAGTTAAACAATGCGTTTCCTCCCAAAACACACCTGATTTGAGATAACTTATCTGTATTCGGAACTTGAATACCGACTGTAAGTGGGTGGAGCTACAGTAGTGACGTCATTCACGATAACTCACATTACCTTCCCGCAAAATCTCCTGGGATTGTGCCGACAACATTGTTTATGACACAGTACAATTTCGTTCACAAACTTTTTGAATATGTTTTCGTGAACTTACAGAATAAACTATTGGATGATTATGTAAACAAGCTCGGAGAGTGCCTTCTGACATTTTTTAAAAGAGAATTATACATAACTGAATGAGAAAAAGTACATGAAAATCGACTGTTAACGCTCACTCTTCTCCAATGAGCTTCTGGCCTCCTCTTTTAGGTTATCGGTCCATATGGCGGCGGGGCGGCCCATGCTGGTCCCACTTACGACCGTCTGTCCCAATGTCGGTCAGTTCTGTGGCAGGTGTAACCCACTGCCACTTCTATTTGCTAATCCTTTCGGCTAAGTCGCTGAACTTAGTTCTTCGTCAACCAATGAGATTAGTACATACAAATACATGTATTAGAAATGTTTGTAGCGGGATTCGAACCCACGGCACTGGCATTCGAAGCGAATAATTGACCTCTAAGACAAATGAGTTGGTCTTCAGTGGAATAAGAAAGGAAAATAGTCCGAGTGTCTTATATCATTAAGTTTCAAATTACATGACACGTGTCGGCGTAACTGGATTAAGACACAATGTCATACTATAACAGTAAGTAGATAACCTTACCTTCTGTAACCCTTTATTTATGTTATTAGATAGAATACAAAGGTAGGTCATATAAATTCTGTACCTAACCGATCCTAACTAATATTAGAAATCCGAAAGTGAGTGGTTTGTTTGGTATGTCCTCACGGCTCGACTATTCAATTTAACCGAATATCATGTCATGATTCATGAAGATGAAAGGAAAAAGCGGTCCCGGGTAAGAATCGAACCCACCACCATTAGCGCAGTAGGCAGGGTCACACAGTCAAATTCAATATTTTAAAAAAGTTGAAAATATCAAAATGATATCACTGGGCTTAATCTCACAAATGTCACTAAATCTAGTCATAGAGCACGTAGCCGTAGGTACAGTAAATAAGATAGATATACAAATATAACACTTTGAATTTGTGTGTGAATACCTTCAACTTTATGTAAATTTTCAAACATTTTGAAATAAACTTTGTACGACTTTAATTAACGTAAATTCTCGGAAACAGACGAAAACTTGCCTAGTAAACAGAAGCCTGAAAGTAAATCCAAAATGATAAAGAGGAATTCGATTCTCTCTAGAATTTATTTACAATTTTCACAAATATTTAGAAATATCCATTGTTTTTGAATTCAATCTAACCCCTTGTTAAAAAGTGTTTCATTGGTCCTATAGATAGGTTGCACTCTCATCTGAAGGTAAGTGATGATAAGGCCGAAGATTGGAGTTTACTTAGAAAATATCTATTCATACTTCTCGTAAAAGATCTAATTTGTATTTGTTTCCGGAGTTCCTTATTTTTTTATTAATATTATAAAAAGTTTTAAGGATGTTTGGATGTTTGTTACCACGCAAAAACTACGAAACAGATTTTGATGAAACTTTACAGTAATATAGACTATACATCAGAGTAACACATAGGCTATAAATACCTCGGGAAAAGCTGTTCCCGCGGTTATGCTCTTGTAAAAAACAACTGGTAATAAATACTTAGACATTTTTCACTTTGTCTAATCTCGAACTAGAGTTAGCTGGATAATTCATAAAATTACAAAACCCATCCAGGGTCAACTTATACAAAGTTGACTGTCCCCGCCGGGAATCCAACCCATGTCCTCTGGCGCTAAACCAAAGAAGCAGTAACCCCTTACATAGTAGGCAAACTTTCTACGAAAAAGATGTGTATCATTATGAACAAGCATACACTACCCTTACCCAAAAGTTCCACCCTAATTTATTTTAACACGTCACTCACGACGTCATCTTGTCAATAACATATTGTGAACATAACTACGTCCTTCCCACGTGATTACATTACGTTCGCTCCGTAAAGTCCGTGTTCCATAAAAATATTCACGAATTTTTTCGGGGCACTGGAAAATGACTGGGAGTCGGTAGCAGATACCTAGTTGCGTCATTCATTTGTATCTATATCATGTACTGAATTGTGAGAATATTAAGTTATAGGAGTGGTTTGGTAAATACAAAAGTTATAGGTAAGTAAACGAAGAAATGCTGATGACTGAGATGATGAAGAAAAAGTTTGTCTCCTACCTACTTCTTTTTTAAATATATATAAAAATATTTTTTATTGACAATATTTACGTAAATATTGTCATAAATAGTTAGTTATCCCAATCAATTAGGATGAATAGTATACTTTTCCTTTGTTCCAACTTATTTGAAAAACTTGTACAGTTATGAACATTCGTAAGTGTCGTCCCCTTGTGGTTTCATGTTGAGGTATTGCTCCATTTCACTGACATAATTCACTTCCAACACGACTGGACAGCTCTGGACTGCCAACAGACAGTTTCGGAAATCACATGGAAATGGCATGCAACGAAGCTGACAGACAATGAAAGAGCATTGAGCTAGAATATGCATGTGAGAGAGCCTGTAAATCTGTTCAGAATTTAGTTTATACACCGATTTAATCCGATACGCCACATGATCATTTGAACATGTTCATGTACCATTTGTCAATAAAAAACTCATGAATACCTATGGTGACTTGCTTTATGTTTTCAGTCAAGATGATTTTACCATGACATATTCTGGAGTGACGTCTATACAATTACACTTCTATCCCACAAAATTGTCCCACCGCTGGACTATCCTTATAGCAAGACCCGACATGACATTTTGTTTGCTAACGTTTAATGTCAATGTATTTTCCTTCTAAACTACTAAGTACTTGTCGCAGAGTAACTACCAACGCCAAAACTTAAGCGGCGGATTTTACTCTCAATTTATTTTTATTAGGCAATTCCATGTCACGGAGAGACTTGTTGCTCATTTTAGTGCCGTAATTGGTCCACCCCTGGCGCAACGATATTGTCTGCCGTACAAAGACATGCCAACAGCCTAAATGGTCCACACAATTGGTAAAAAAATACTTAGACATGTATAGACTTCGATCACAGCGACTACATATACTCTAAAAGTGTCCCTAAACGATGATGCTTGCATGACATTCACGTAAACGTTGGATGTCATGCAAGCATGATCGTTTAGGGACCACTTAACACTCGTATGTTTTATAATCGCAAGTACGTGTGCAAATCTGCACTACGCGTCATTCGTCATCATCATCACTCATTCGCTCAATATGTCTGAACCGATGGAGATAGCCTTTTTCATCATAATGATGACACTTTTATCCAGTCTAGCCATACTGCGTATCCCTTCGTTGCGTATCCGGTCAACCAAGGTACATACTAAGTACTTCGAGTAATTCCTCAATCCAATTTTGAAGAAGACTCGCAATTTTTTCAAAAAATCAGCACTTAAGTCAGCGCCGCAATTACATTTC
This sequence comes from Metalampra italica, assembly GCA_949699065.1. Classification (NCBI taxonomy): domain Eukaryota; kingdom Metazoa; phylum Arthropoda; class Insecta; order Lepidoptera; family Oecophoridae; genus Metalampra; species Metalampra italica. The sequence goes on from OX452989.1 coordinate 6,093,962, forward strand.
CTAATGATGGCTAGGCCATATCGTATCAGTCACACTGCACATTGTTGCATGTATGGTTCCACAGTATCCGATGGAGTAAGCCAATTTGGACACTTTGTACCGGTGTGTTCCGCCCTGAGCGCGCTGCAAAGGCTTTGAGCCTACGCTACGCCTCGCTCGTGAATTAGGCACTTAGCAAGTGCGGCCTGAAATACCTCATGCTAAATACTGTAGAGCTAGTTCTAAGGGTAACCCCATCGATATAAGGAAAACAAGCGGTAGATGGGTGACTTACATTACGTACCTGCTCAAGAAATGGATCCGATATATTAATTTACGATATACCAATAGATAAGATACCAACAGCGAGAGATAGAATGATGAGAACAGATGGCGCGAGAGAAAGACGAAGAGCAATTAGGGCAATGTGGCCTAATTTACGAAGTCCATGCGCTAAAGGATAGTAACCCTCCACCGGTGGTTTTCCATAAATCGATGGGTATCCATATGTAGAGTACCTTAATAAGTCCAATAGAAGAGTCGGCTCGCTCGAGGCTGCAGATGCTGAACTGTATGGAGGGCAGGTCGAGGCGATGCGACAGCTGGCGCTGGAATGTCTGGTGGCGGGTCGGGACGATGGGCAACGTCGTCTGCCGGAGGACCTGCAACAATGGACGTAGTCAATTTCTTGTTTACTTTAACAATATTCCTCCGAAATCACGCGGTTTAAATTTCACATTAGGTATGTAATATAAATTGTAGATTTCCTCACAATGTTTAAGCATAGAAGCTTAAAGACTATTAACTAAGTAGTACTTAAAAATTTTGGATAAAGACAAAAATTCCAATAATTCGTCGAATGATGTAATTATGAAATCCAAAATTCGACCCCGAAAGTAGATACGTAACTTTAATTATAAGTTAAAGTTAAACGCTGAAACTTATATGCGAAATTTATTTACCAAAGTTGTTAAGAAGCATCATGTTGTGCTGTTCGCACAGTAACTTAATAATGCAGTAAGTTGTGAAGACTTAATTTCAAGAAGCCGCTTTAAGCCCCTCTAAATTGTACTTAAAAGAGCGTGCAGACTCACGATTAAGTATTTCGTTGGGTAAGCAGACGGACAGAATTAAAATTTTGTGCTGGAAACGCCTTCAACAGATAACCTCAGTCTAGACTATCAGTAACACTAAACAAGGTGCAAATGTGGTAATAAAGTTCAAAGCAAAATGACACCTAATAAAAATTACTCGGACGAACGAGAATTAATTTATTTTTTTACCAACTTTCAAAAAAGGAGGAGGTTCTATGTTCGGCTGTATGTATGTTTTTTTTTATGTATGTTCACCGATTACTCCGTCAATTGTGGACCGATTTAAATAAAATGTCTAGTCCAGATTCCCCCCTCATAGTTGGATGATTAGTATTTTAATTTGTTTCTATTCCACGTATTCCGAAATCCCCAAAGATTTAATATACTTTAGCATGCAAATGGAATCGCCGGTGACCGGTAATTGAAACAAATGTTGTAGAATTCCCTAGCAACAGAAACAATGTTGCTACCTTTGTTTTTTCGTACCTCATTACACCCAAGAGATTTCGTTTTCGAATACATTATAGCGAGACTTGGATCGTTTTTGTATTTCAATTTACTATTTCTGTATTAAGAGAGAAATTATTGATATAGTATGATAAGAAACAGAAATATATTCGTCATTTTATATGCATAAAATAGTTTTGACTTTGACTTTATACGGGGTCAAATATGCTGGCTGCATTTGAGCTACTTACTGTCCGATAGTGGGACTGACATGCTGATTATGTAATAAGTATGATATATCACGATCTTATATAATAAATTTTCTAACTACAAAACCGTGCGGTGTCGCATCTAGTTAGTTTTTAATTTGAAAGAAAGCGCGCGTAATGATGTCGCGACCACAACTTTTAAGAATAAAAAATCTAACTATGTAATAACCATGCCAAATATTATAACTGACAGAATAACTCTCTTGTCTGTCTGTCTGTTACTTACCTTTTCACGCCTAAACCGCTGAACGGATTTTGATTAAATTTGGTTTCGAGATACATTCAAGCCCCAGGCCAGACATAGGCTACTTTTAACCGCGATAAACTGTTTATTAGTTAGGTTGATTAATCTCTAGTATTATGAGTATTTACTAGTATTATGAGGTAGAGGGCGCCACTGCTCATGTCAACAAAGCTCTGCACAATTATGATGTTTTAAAAAATAACCAACAAATAAATCGGTACGGAAATATCTTAAACCTCAAGATTACAGTGCAAATCTCAAGTGTTATCGTTAATGTGTTCATAGCAAGAAGACAAATAACAAAAAACTTATGTGATCCGAGTGTCGAGTGACAGACTAAACATTTTGCGCGATTTGTGTGAATTCAAGAGAACTTGTGAACGGATAAACAATTTTAGCTAAATAAATTGCAGAATAAGAATTATAAGTGATTACAAACTACAAATAACATTAAAAATAGTGTATTTGCAAACAGTATAGTGAAGGTAGACGTAAAAATCTTACCTTATTATCTATAGAGGAATATCAGTGTAACAAACTAGTGCCATTTTTCACGCATTGTCTTGACGACTAATTTGGACGAGCGGCTACTACCACGGGATTGCACGCTAGCAGCCCGGGTTCGGGTCTCCACAGAAGCGCACTTTTTGTGAACTTATTTTTCTATCTTACATAATATTAACGTCATCTAATACCCGATAGCAAACTTATTCGCTTACACCACACATTCTCTATTAAGTCACGAGTAGTGAGAGGTGCCATCTGCCGACAAGTAGCACAAAAAAAAAATCTACCGATACCACCGATACCTACCGAACATGGCAGATGCAGAACTATTAAAAGCGCTGTTCGAAAAATTGAGCATTCAAAAACAACACATAGAAACTAAACTTACAACTAAAATAGATACTCTAGATGAGAAAATTTCCCAATTTCAGAGGGATGTTTAAAAAATCACAAAAACACAAGAATTACAAGAGAAAAGAATCGACATAATCGAGAAACAAATAAGAATACGCAATCTGGTTATTTTCGGAGCTGAGGAATGCGAAAATTCATACCACCAGCTACAGAACACACTTCTAAACATTATCAACGAAAATATAAAGGTTCAGTGCAGTGAAACTGATATAGAGCATGTGAGGAGATTGTGCAAAAAGGGTGACAACCCTAGACCAATTATTTTCGGGCTTACCACTCTAGGTACAAAAATTAAAATTCTAAAAAATAAACTGAATTTAAAAGAAACTGCATACTATTTAAAAGAAGACTTTCCCCCGAAAATATTGGAAATACGTAAGTCCCTGCAAGAGCAGCTAAAACAAGAGACCAAACAGGGGAAAAAAGCTAGAATCGTGTACGATAAACTAGTAATCTACGACACCAAAGACGGACCGAACAAACCAAATGAGTCAAATGAAATTACTCGCAAAGATAATATAAATAGTAAAAACAGTACACGAGAGCTACAGCCATCGCAACCTGAAAAATCTCGAAAAAGAAATGTGAACATGGTCACACAGTCAGATAAGAAAAACAAAACCTATGACGATAATAGAGGCATCGACCAACAAACACGATTTTACAATACCATGTCCAGATAATACAGAACAATAGCAGTTACAGAAGGCCCCTCGTGGTCCCCTCCTATAAAAAGATTTCTAAAAATAAGTACCTACCTATAAATAAATAAATAAACTATCTTCCAAGCCGGTTTGTCACCGTGGAAGATCAAGACAAAACCCCCCCAACCTCAAGATAAACATACTGCCCGAAACACAAGCTTAGGAAAAGTTGGGGGAGGCCTTTGCCCACACGTGGGATTACCTGAAACAAAAAGTACCTACTACCAAACCTAGATTAAAATATGTTAATTGTATATAATAAAAATATAACAAAATGTTATCTAATAATTTAAAATAATGAATATTGTACAATTTATTATTATTATGATATACCTAGCATTAATTTAGAATTTATATACTTACACTTAATGATTAAGTTGAATTGTAATTTTATATAGATTCAGGAAGGCTATAAATAAAAAATAAATAAATAAAAATTATGAGTATTTACACCCATGCTCGACATGTAACTTTTTAGACGAGTAATTATAGATAGATTGAAATAAGCACAAAACAACTTCACGAAAAATATAATGTATAAATTATAATTTTACTTCGACTTCAGATTTGGGCTTTCGTAAATAGACACACTTTTGATAGAACTAAGCTCATCATCAACAAACTAGAACAAAATACAACTTGGCCTGTGTTTCATTTAAAATTATGTAAGTAAGTATATTTTATATTTAATTAAGCTTCAAGCAAACGGGCCTTTTAGGAGAACTACGTCCAATAGCTCCCGGCGACTCTTTGTTAGCTAAAAATATCAAAGGAATCTTACATCTCTGTGGAGAAGTTTAGGAACATTGTGGGTACATGCCTAATAAAATGTTTAATTTAATATTAATAAAATTTTACATTAAAAGAGGTTGATTAATGTAAAAAAAATGGCCATAAAATACTAAACAATCGTAATAGTCGGTCAACTCACGAATGAGCGTAACCAACATTTTTTCAATATAGAGATCGAATAGAGGTTGAATAGAGGGAGGAATGGAGGGAAGGAGGAAATAAGAGAGAGGGGAGGGCAGAGAGAGGGAAGCGGCAATAAAGAACTTCAACATATTCAGTAAAGCCCAGCCGATTTTTGCATTTTAGTTCATGCTTATGAGTAGCACGTATTTGTTTAAAACCCTATGAATTATGCAGTTTCATTCTGCCTCAGAAATATTTTGCTCAGGGCAATACACCGTTTGGAATTGCCAGTAATCTGACACAAAGAGAGTTTCATAGGCAATTGTTATTTCGTTGTCTGTATTATTCTAAATTGATAATGCTAATAAATGCCAGCTTCTTTTCGCGAAATACACAACAGTATCGCTCTGAATAGGAACCTCGAACGGGGTGTTACACTTTCAGTCGCTCACCGCGACTCAGTTAGTATACTAGCTATAGAGCGCGCGCATCGCTCATTGCCCATTGTGCCAAGTGTAAGCAGGTGTTCTATGGACGCTTCTATATAGATTTTTTCCAGATCGTTCTTTTCCGTGAATCGTGTTTACAGCTTGGCACTGTACATTTCACCATGATTACTCCAAATCTAAATAAATATCGGCGAGAGCAACAATCAGCGCTACTGACGTGTTGTGACTAGTAGCGTCGCCCGAAAATTTCGAGACTGTTCAGACCCGTTCTTACAGTTCAGTCTTGCTAACGCGCGCTCTATGTATACTAACAACTCTCTGGTTGCCTGTTAAAAATATGAAGTTCTAACGTTCCTCGGTACAATTTTGCACAGGGCATTAACACGGTCTGGAATATCCACCCTTCAGATATTTGCTAATGCACAAAGCATCCGCTCTGTCCGAAACAGCTGAAGATTATCGCCAAGCCATTATTCCGGAGCACCCGCCGTTATCCCGGCCTCGTGTCTCGTGTCGAGTGAGACTCGAGACAACTTTAATAACCAACTACAGTGCATCAAGGCTTCAAGGGGCAACAACTCGTCTACACAGATGTGATTGACCCTCCCTTTGTTGTTGTAAACAAGCTGGTTATTTGAACTTTTGGAGTTTAAGCTTATTTTGGCGAGGTAGCCTTATCCAATTACGTACATGTGGGACCTGGTGTACCTGGAAGGCCTTTCGGTAGCTGTGAAGGTATGCGCTATGGTTCACTTTAATAGTCGAATCACCACAAGGCTGTTTTTATGTTATTTATTTATATTGTTCGAAGAAAAATTAAAATGTGTTAGTGGGATTTTATTTGTAAGGGTCTTTTATTTTAATTTCAGACCATTTTTTTTAGACCCTGTTTATGCAACCGAAGTTTATGAACGGTGAATTGAATGGTAGGTTTAAAAACGAATGAATCTTTTGATATGTAGTATATTTATTACGTAAAACTATCTATAAAACTAAAATTTTTGTTATTAGATTTTGTGCTAATTAAATATAAATAATATAGATAGAAGATTCTCGATTCTAATAGGTACTCCTCTTTCGTTTCCTTAGTCTCACGCTCTTCACGTTTCCGTCTGTGAGACTGGTAAACTCATAAAACAGTGAGGCTCGTTCTGTGTCAACTTTCAAGACGCTACAAACCATTTAATTTTAAGGACTCGAAATGTGTCAACCAACGACCTTCTAACTTTTTGAACTTTTCACAAAAACATTGCTTTTGTTATTTCTGAAAGAAAAGCGACAGATAATTTTTAAAGAACATAAATCTGCGGCAACTTTGTTTCTGGTACAGTACTGTACTATCTAAAAGTACAACTTTTGCTATTGTGTTGTTATTGTATTTGTAGTCTGATTTATTTATAATATTTTAATAGTATCTATGTATTTAATATATTTATGTATATATTTATGTAATAAAAGTATTTTTTTAAAATAATTTGTATCTATTTATCTATTTGTAGTGTATGTAGTTAATTATCATATATTACTCTTTTATATTATCATATTGTTTTATATAAACTATACTATCTTTTTGCGCCTACGACTAATTTATCTGCATGGCCCAAAGGTCAGCTGGTAGAGAATGCCATTGGCATTAAGTTCGCCTTTTGTACAAATTAGTGCAATAAAGTTTTTAAATAAATAACCTTTTACTTGTTCTTTTTGTGTATTTTAGCGCGGTCGATGGTTAAAAATCATTTTGATTTTTCTCCATCCTATCAGCATCAGCATTTATCAGTCCACTGCTGGACTAAGCCTCTTCTAAGGCGTGGTACTGCATAAGATCTTCGGTTTACGGAGTCCATCAGTCACCGTCAGCCCCGTGCTTAGATCTTTGCTCCCATCTCCAGACGTCCCCGACTAAGATCATCATCATCCATAATAACTTTTATTGTTTGGGCTCTGTCAAGCTTTTAAATCCGTCTAACTGTATTTCCGAAGTATAACTCGAAAGCTACTGGACCGATAGAACTAAAATTTAGAATTATGTAACATTAGTGGGGAATGATTGGCAAAATATGGGAATTTCAGAAAAAAATTACAAATAGTACAAAACGAAAATAAAAAAAATTGACCGAACGCTTACACGTCGCTGGAAGTAATTTCAAAGCGTGTACATATTGGGAATAATAAAGAAAATAAAAGAAGTCATCCAATTCACAATTGTTATTGACCTTTCAAACCCAATATTTTGTGAAATGGTCCTAAAATAACTGACGAGTGCGTTCCAATACATTAAACACAGAGAGGTATGCAGTAAACGAATCAACTTGGACCCTTTCACAATATTCCCTTTTATTTATTGCTTCCCAAGATATTATTGTCAGTTTCGTTTTTATTTTCTAAATTTATGTTTGCTTTGTGGTTCATAATATAAAATTAAAAGCGTAACTTGTAAGAAGCTCCGAAGATCCTTTATATCCTCGTACTGTACTAGCTATTTCCTGCGGCTTCGCCCACGCAGAAAAGATTTTCCATCGAGTTTTTCCCGCGGAAAAAAAAACTTCAGAGCTATATGAGGTAACCTTAAGCTTTGTGCCAAATTTCAAGTGTCTACGCTCAGCGTTTGGCCTGTGCATTGATCAGCTAATACATTGATTGATTGACATTAACTTTCTTTCTCCAAAGTTTTGTGTTAAGTGAGTAGATCAGAACGAAACGTTTATTGGATGCTGGGCACACGTTGCGAAAGCAACACCTTCTTCAGTCATATTCGCAGTAAGATTCAGTTAAAATAATTACATGGGAAATTAATTGAGGTACTTACGTAGTACCTACTTACTAATTGCGGTGGTTTGAGCGGGGACTTGGCCTCAAGTTGAGTTGAAACCTTAATAATGTGGGTGTAATGTAAACCTTGTAAGGGGTAAACACACACCCTGGCGGCCTGGGTGGGGAGAGGGGACTGAGTGGCGCGGTTATGTCAACGGCATAATAAGCAAAATAAATATTGTGCCTCCCTTTCAACTTCACTTGGTAAAAGAGTGCATTAAACTAAATGATATGTGGCGCTCCAAATCAAAAGGGACCTTTCGCGCCATTTAGGTTCCGAGATAAAAAGTTTTGTAAAATCACTCAAACGACACGATTGGGTCACTAGAAAAATTTATAAAAAATAACCTTAAAGGCTAGAAAATTGGTTTTCAGGTAAAATAGGTACTCTATGTAGTTATCAACCCTGTAGACGATAATTCATTTCCGCAAAAGGGTCCTTTGTGATTTGGAACGATATAATATATTGTTACATTAAAAGATTTATGTAAAAATACAAAATGATAACCCCGTAAATTAACGTCAATTTTGTAAAAAAGGCGTTATCCACAGATTTATTGCTGAGTTTTTTTTGTACAGGAAGATTATAGAAAACAAGATTTGTTATAGAAAAATCCATTCGTATATATATCGTAAGAATTTTAATTTAGGCAATATATTTTCATTAAGCTGTCACTATACCAAGTTTCAAATCTGTGTTAAGCATTCTTAATACTTTGAACATTTGTAATATTAGCATCATTGGGCAGTTATTTACATTGGTTAATGATTTCTATTCGATTATTCTACTTTTCTGCCAATATCGGACTTCATAGGGCAAGGTCATACAATGACGGTTCCCTGGGAAATCACAGTTATTTGCACCAAAAGGTCGTATAACTTGACCCACGTAGCAACGCGCTGAGTTTAGTGACCTTTACAGTACGTCCCGAAAGAAATGTGTTGACAGAGGCTGTTTACGGCAAATAGCGACGAACTTGAGAGGTCGAGGGTACCGATGTGGTGGGTGGTTGGATAGGAATTGTTATAGTAACCATAGGGTGGTGGTTGAGAGGTACCATCACGAGAAACCTAACGCTCCTCTATGCAGCTACTTCCGGACATCTGTTTTATGTTTTGGGCACACTATAAGCACATTTTTCAGTATAGCATTTAGTAAATATATGATATGTTAAATATAGGATGGCATTAATTATTGGGTTAACAAATAGTAATAAATATATAAAACAATTAAAATTTAAAAATACTTATACCTATAGGCACGTAAATAAAAATTAATAAAAAATAATGTTGATAGTTATTCTGTTCCGGAGAATACTATGGCGAATTCGGATCCTGTCTCATTACCATAAAAATACAGCTTTTATTAGTAGAGTAGCAGGTAGGTACCATAGTAGAATAACACTAGAGTAATTAAAAATAAAATTAAAAAATTAAATCAATTTTATTTCAGGTATACACCCATAATACAAATACAATCATTAAAAAATAAAAATAAAATAACACACATACACAAAAATAATCAGAAAACATAATACATTACAAGTCAGACACAAAATTCATTCTGCTGGGTCACTAAAGACCGCATATTGAAAATTTACAGCTTTCATATACGACCTTTAGTGTCCCATTGTCGGTAAGTCTAATACGGCTCATGAAGGAGGCGCGCCTTTTTCGCATAACAGCGTAGAAGTCGTCCACCCTGCTCTCTGCGAGCATGCCCGACGCGCTACACCGCCACGGCAGGCCCAGCATACAGCGGAACGCGTTGTTGTACTGCACACGCAGTACTTGCTCCACAGCTGGCACGTGTACAGCGCCTGGCAGTACGCTTTGAACAGGGTGATCTTTACTTGGTTCGTACATTGCGAGAAGCGCCGAGCGAGCATATTACTTTTCGCCGCCATTTAATACTAGAATAGAAAAAAAAGTACTCCTTTGCAGATAATTGAGATAAAGATGTGTTTGTTGGACGCCTAAATTGTATATAATCTATGTTTGGAGGCAAAATGTCTCGCTTCATAAAGGAAAAATTGTCTAACCTCGCACAAAGTTACAAAAACAACTTCCCAACAAGATTAGCTGAAGCTAGCCACCGAGACGGCCGGCTTGGAAAACGTTTCTTTACGTGAGTACATTAGGGGGAAAAGTGGGGAAAAGTTTTCCTCTTCCCCGGCCCTTGGTAAATATCCTGATAAAAGCAGAAAGTTGGAAAATGGTAAAGTAACGGTGCATCATACAGTGAACCAGAGGTCGTCAACCTACGGTCCGGCTGTTGGATAATCATTGACCCTCAGCCATGCCTAAAGTCCGGTTCTTAATTAGCAGGAAAAATCTAACCTGCCGGTGATGCTAACGTTAGTTCGTAAAATAATCGTGTCGATTCTGATGGTGGCACGCCTTAACTAAATTTAGTCTAATGTTCTCTTTTATATTTGTAGAAAAATAAGAAAGAGAGAATGAATTTTAGTTTAGTCAGACACAAAAAAACGTAATAGGATTCTATTGCAATTTAAAACAAGGCGATTAAAGCTCCTTCTTTCATACATGATTAAACTAATTTGACAGTTCTACAATTCATGCCATCTCTTTCCTATTTCTATAGTTAAAAAATGCGGATGCTTAAAATGACGCTTTAATTTTTTTAATGCTTTGGAAACAATAATGATTAAAAATAAAAAATTAAAATGTTGTGTAAATGTTAAGATGTTTAATATCTCGAGACCTAAAGCATTTTCACGTTGGATCTAATTATTAGATAGAATTACGTAGGTCGTAGGTAGAGCGTCAGTGGCCTCGGGGATAAGACGCGACCTATCATATCGAAAGGTCCGAGGTTCGATCCCCAGCTGGGCCATGTACCAATGGGTTTTTTCTAGAAACTTAAGTACATTTACTGACTGATCTCAAACGGTGAAGGAAAACATCGTGAGGTAACCTGCATACGCCGAAGAAGAAATTCTTAGGCGCATGTGAAGTCCACCAACCCGCACTGGGCTAGCGTGGTGGACTATAGCCCGCACGCCCTCGTTGAGAGGGTAGGCCTGAGCCCCAGCAGTGGGGACATGTTAATAGGCTGTTGATGACGTAGGTAGCATGAGACCTACTACCCTATACAATAAAAATCTGGACATAAATCACTCTAGATTTTGTAAACTTTTCTTAGTTCATGCCTGTTACTTGTTTATCGCGTGAGTAACCTCGTCAGGTAAGTAACAGAGTTAGAGAAAACACGTCTCGGGTTTTATGAGTTAGATAGAAGATAGTTCGGGCGCTTCGCTGACAGCATTATTGTGTAACCCTTCGTCACACAATAAGTGGATCATTCTCAGTAGTTCCATTACCAACATGTTATTGTAGCCGAGATGTACCTTAGGGGCCATCCAAAAAGTACGTGGCTGTGAGATGTCACAGCCCCGTAATGGAAGATATTCCATATAGTTTCATACATTACAACCGTCACCGGTCAGTGATAAGTTTGATATTTAATCAATGACCTGTTAGTTTTGGAATGGTTTATCGCCATTTTTCTTTTGTTTGAAGGGTATAGGCCGCAAGTTCAAAGCCTGCTTTTCAATTTTTACAAGAAAAAGAGGCATTCCAAGAGAATTATAAGGCTGTGGCCGCTTGCCATCAGGCGGCTGTCTGCCCTCTGATCTAATATCGTGAAAAGGTGAGATTGGCATTTTAAGTTCGTATAGATGTCTCACTTCTATCACATGATAGTGAAACGAAAACTTAAATTGGTTTCTTAAATATGTTTCTTTGTATTAAATTTTATTTTCCATCGCGTCCCCTGTTTATATAACAGGGTGTAATATATACACAAAGTTATGAAGATAAAATGCACATTTTCTCAAGTTTTAATTACGCTTCCTCGGTTGTAATTTTCAGCGCAGACTCGAGGACCGTCTGTGATTAAAAACACCTAAGAATAACCGCCCAGCACAATGGGAGGTGAACAAAAAAAATAATTGAGTTGTAAGCACTTTACTGCAAAAGTTTTAGATTGCCATCGCATTTAAAAAATATGAATTGTTTTTTTTATTATTTAGCAATAAAATCATGTTATTCCTTTTGACCATGACAGGCCCCAAGGCTCCAAGTTCAATGTACTGAACCGACTTCCCGAAGAATTCAGTGCCAACAGCTGCTCGACGAATAAAGTAAATTATTCATGAGTAACGCTACACGCAGACAGAGCCGATGGAATGAGGTAAAACATATTGCTGATAATATTACGTAAGCTGACAGATAAATTAGTCTAACAGATAAATCTGTTTGATATTTTCGTGTTTCACATCTCAAGTCTCAGTTAAAATATCTGACCAAAAATAACAGCCACTTGATCTTGCTGTTAGTTTATCAGCCGGTTCATCTGACAGATAAGGCAACCAGATACCTGTGAAACAAAAAATAGGCTATCTGTCAGATTACCTGCAGATAGGGTATCTGGGACTTTATCAGCACTCAGCGAAAGAAGCCCTAAAGGTGTAGAACGGGCTTGTAAAATTATAAAGCCAAGCTAAGCAAACTAAACATTCGCCTATCTTTAACACTTAATATTTCCGCCTATTAGTTTGTTTGTTTTTTTTACACTAGTAACACCAGTGTGACAAGCTGGTGTGAAGACAAGTAAGTTCTCCGTCAAGTCCTGTACGCGTGAATTTACGGGAAAAACTAGTTAAACATAAATATCACCTACCTGTATTTTCACACCAATTACCTACTTATTTTTTTTTAGTAAAAAGACTTTTCGATAGTTATATTACACGAAAACGAAATTGAATTACAAATAGGTAACAAAACGTTCCGAAAACGATTCCCTCCAAAAGAAATACCGAGTGGAATTATATTAAACCTACGACGCACTTCTCTCGTATACGATAACAATGTTATATACGTCTGACTAATTTCCTCGATGTGATCTCGCAAATATTGGTAATATCGAAATCGATATAGCTACAATTACTTAACAGTACTTCAATATTGATGACTTTCAGAATGCGGTGGATTTGAAACGTTAAGTTGTACCTAAAGGTATAGCCTCTTGGAAATCCACGGCCTTGCTTGAGAACATAAAAATAACTAAAACATAAAAAAAACATAAAATATTGTATTTTTTGACGTTCACTTCTCTTGAGGACTAAAATATAAAAATGGTACACTCGCCGCAAGTTCATGAGACTGTGGGTTTGAACCTTGGCCTGTATCAATGAGTTTTTCGGAACATAAATACGGTTTAATACAATAATACCTTTTTTTATTCGATAATACAGCTTTTACTCGTACAGACGGTTCACGTTCAAATTTAAAGAAAATATTAATAAAAAAAATACCAAACAAAACGATTGCTAATTAAATACCCTCTCCCATTTTCCTCAAACTTAACCCACTGTATATACAGGATGGAAAGGTCAGACGCCACCTGGAGGGAAAGTACCCTAAATATTGAAGGATTTTACGCAAAGGAAACATTCCTTTATTTATTTGTAAAACTGCATTGAACTGCACTTTCCTTCCAGGTGGCGTCTGCACTTTCCACCCTGTATAGCATGGATATTAATAATTAGTCCCACCACAGTCCCACACAAATAATGTCTGTAATTAACTATTGTCAGAGAGAAAATGTGCGGAACATAAAAAGAACAGTTTTTTTGTTGCTTACCTTCTTCCCAGGATCCTTGTGCTCCTGAACATACTCCTGCTTCAGAGGCTCAGTTTGAAGGTCAGGCAAGGAGTGGCTGATTCGGATGGCTGCCTGCCGAGACAGCGAGTCGCAGGTACTCTCAGCTGATTCCCGTCGGGTCCTGCGGATTTTTTTTTAAATTACAGTCTGTCACTTTGTATTTAAAAGTAATTTGTCTCCGTGAAAAATGTTCCGTGTTATGACGTGAAGATAAATGGTTAACAGTTTGTTGCGTTATTTCGCCAATTTAGCTAGGATATGGGCGTTGGTATAAATTGTGGCTAGCTAGAGGTTTTTATCATCATCTTCATAATTAACCCACTAACCTAAGCCTTTTAACTTCCACTGCTAAATGCCACCGCATCCAACCGCTTTCGACCACCTTCTTTAGGTCGTCGGTCCAACTGGAAGACTTCTACTGGCTAATACACGTCGCTGGCCAATATGACATACCTTCCCATGATCCAACGCTATATTACGGCACATTGGTAGTCTTGGTTGGTAGCCCACAGCATCCGTAAACTTACCGAGTTCGGTAAGACTTCTACTGCCTGATTTAAGTTGCTGGCCAGCATGACATACCTTCCCATGATCCAACGCCATGTTGCGGCACACTGGTAGCCCACAGCAGCCAGCAGGACCGCGGCCATCGCTGCCAGGAGCAGCACAGCCGCGTAGTCTACCGAGCTGCTGCGGACGGTCGCCTGTCCCGCCAGGCCTTCCGGGGGCCACGCTCCTGTAACAATCACATACATTTCCATTTGTTATAGACAAGCTTTTACTCGCGATTTCTTTGGCCTGGAAATGTTGTTTGACGTTTCGAGCGTGGATGTTATAGGTACGCTCGTAGGTAAATTGTCACTTCATCAACATGATTGAGAAAACAAACATCCACAATTTCGCGCAGTAAATACCATGAACCGATCCCAAGTCCCCACTCTACTAAAGCCTGTACCGTGGGGATTTCTTCCAAAAAATCATAGACAATAATAGCCAAGTAGGTATGTTCGTAATGTAAAACTGAGTAAACGTTGAAGGACAACACTTCAATTTCTGAGTAAGAAATACGCATTTTTCACAAAAACATGTTGGTTATAGCGACAATCGGTCACCCTGGGTTTATGTTAATCTAAACTTTATGCTAAGTGATATACCTAATGTTATCGAAATTTAGAAATGATGCCTGCGTCTGTACCAGTCTCATTTGAAAACTGCTCTCAAATTAATTACACATTAATTAATTGATAGACATTTAATTAATTTAGTGATACGACTAATCTCAATTAGCGGTGAACTCCACTATTTAAGGTATTCATCTTGGAGAAGGTCGCATCAGAAATAAACAGCTTCGCGCATACTGATAATATGAAGTTGATAGGTACAGTCAAGGTTCATAAGTACAATAGCATGCTAAGGGCTTCTTTCACCACTTCCTGATATTGTTACAGATAGTAATCTTAGTGATAAAGTAATCTATCAGATAAATCTGTGTGATAGACTATATAAAATTTATAAGATATAGGCAATCAGATACCTGTGAACCCAAAAAATAGGCTATCTGTCAGATAACCTGCAGATAGGGTATCTGTGACTTTATCAGCAAGCGGTGTAAGAGGCCCTAAGAGTCATTTTTCTGTACGACGGCGGGCACGAAAACACGAAAAACAATTAGACGTATCTGACTACCCAAGTCAATAGTGTTTTAAACCTTATTATCATAGTAATAAGTCATCAATTAATCATCCAGGAATATATTAGTGCATGTGTGAAATAAATTTACGTCATTCCTACTACATATTACTTTTGGCAACCGTTTCTTAAGTGTTAAGGACATGAATACGTAGTCCACTCTCCGTATTACTCACTCCAATTTACTGTAGCATTGGAGTGAGTGAAACAGGGCATAACGTAGTCTGGAGATTAGGAAGGGACGTACGTGTCACAGAAATCGTGACGAAGTTACAAATGTAGTGTTTTACTAGGTCGTAGCTGTAGGACCATACAGAATAGAAAGATCCTTCTGCTAGAACATATAGCTATAGGATAGAAAAGTTGCAAATTGGGGTCAGCGCATACCAGGCGGAGAGTAACGCTGAGGAATGTAGAAGAGTTAGGGCTTCTTTCACCGCTTGCTGATAAAGTCCCAGATACCATATCTGCAGATTATCTGACAGATAGCCAATTTTTTTTGTTTCACAGGTATCCGATTGCCTTATCTGTCAGATAAACTAAGAGCAAGATCAAATGGCTGTTATTTTTCAGAGACTTGAGGTGTGAAACACGAAGGAATTATCAGACAGATTTATCTGATAGATAAGTAATCTGTCAGCTTACTATCTGTAACAATATCAGTAAGTGGTGAAAGAGGCCCTAAGAATACAGTTCAAAAGCTCCCGATTTAAAGGTGTCCGCCGCGCTGCTGTGCGTCTACGATGACCGCAATGGCGCATATTATTGGTCGATTACAGGGTTTAGATAATTGCCCAAGCAACACAAACTAGCTGATTAACTTATAAATAATAGCAATTCTGATGACTAAACGCTGTAAAAGATGTAGGGATAAGGTTTGTATAAGCGCTTATACAAGCGATATGCAAGCAATTTGGGCACATAATAAATCGCTTTAATCTGAATAACATTTTGTTAATAGCTGCATACCAGCTGGATATATATACAGAAAGGTTGGTTAATTTCTGCATAAAAGCTGATCGACCCTTTGTTCAGAATTTAAAACTCTATTATGCAGATGCAAAATATCAAACTCTGATAATCAGACAATATTCATAATTCAGATCTTTCGCGTTGTTTTATAAAGAAGTTATGTAATTAAATGTACAAAATCGGCATTTTGTTTCATTAAATTGTGATCACGGCGTTAAATTTCCAAGTGATGGCGGCCATCGCTCTGGAAGAAATCATAAATATTGCTAAGTAATTTTTGTTACAATGTTTTGTTGATAATACAATTATTAAAACGCATGCAACTTTACTGTGGGAATATATATAAGTTTATAGTAAAATTTTCGAGCGCCACAAGATAAAACCAGTTTTAAAAAATAAACAATTGACTTTTATTAAACCTTTTCGACAAATAAAATATTTTATTCTATTGTTACCAATCAAAGTGGTAGAAAACAATCAGGTAGGTATTTGAATACTACCCAGATGTTTTTTAAATAAAAACATCTATTTATTATTTGTAATAACATCGTTCGGTTTTAGAAAAGAGAGGATGTTAAGATAAATAATGGCGACGATGTTGATTTTGAATATAAGCTGGTCATGCAGACGATTTGTTATACATTTCTGCGTAACAGGTCACTTGTAACTGTCTTATCCTGATATTTTTTGGTTAACAGTACGTTTTATATCGCAATTCTGATAAACGGTTCTAAAGCTGCCCGTCTCAGTACTATTATTCAGATTATTAGGGTTCTAAATCATCGGTTCGACATTCTTGCATAAAAACATTGTATTTCTTCAATAACCAGTTAATAGATACATAAACATCTATTATTCATAATATTTACCACTTTGAGCTGCACATAAAAGTATTAGTGCGCTTCTCTCGCTATAAGATTGTCATAAGATCGTAGTCATCTTCATTTAAGCAGTAGTTAGCTGCATAAACGCTAAAAGAGTAGTCAATATCCATATTCTGAATAAATGAGTATGATTTGACGGGTTGTGCAGCTTAAAGAAACCAAACAATAAACTATTCAGAACCAAGCTGTATAATTGAAATATTTATCAAAGTTGTACAGCACAAAGCTGAATTTTCAGCTGTTATGTAGCTACTAGCTGTCTCAGTCACTTTTATATGAATATCGTTAACATAACAGTAGCAAATATTATTAGTATTCAGATTTAAACAAAAAATACCAATTTTATGCAGAACTTATTAAGCTTTCAGTGTAATTAAAGTTTAAATACTGTATTATTCAAGATAAAGCTATCACGTCAGCTTTTTAAAAGATGTAATTCAACTTTAAACTGCCAATTGGTGCTTAATTTTGCTATTATCTGGCTTACGTGTTGCTTGGGTGTGGTATACAACAAGTCAAGCGGCAGATATAGAAACCATCTTTATTTTGCAAAAGAGAGCTGTTAGGGCGATCTATAATCTACGTTGTAGAGAATCATTAAGAGAAAAGTTTAAAGAAATTAATATATTAACCGTTGCCAGTCAATACATTTTTGAGAATATTTTGTATGTCCGCAAAAATATATCTCTCTTTTTGAGGCACTGTGATATGAACACAGCTTATGTTACAAGAAACAAAAACAAACTTGTACCACCACAGTTAAGGCTTAGTAAGGTCAGTAAATCATTCACGGGGCAATGTATACGCTTCTACAATAAACTACCAGAAGAAATCTTAAATATGAATGACAGAAAATTTAAGACTCACATTAAACAACAACTTTGTAAGAAAGCTTATTATAAAACAGTCGATTATCTAAATGACAAAGATGCCTGGTGTTAATGTTACTTCAGCCTCGCACAATCTTTACAAAATAATGTTATGTACAAACTTGATTTTAAAAGATGTGTTGCGGAAGTTTGTTGCGCCGCTTCTTCTTCCCAGCTCTATATAACACCTTGGAGGCGGTGGTAGATAAAAAATTGACGTTGTATAAATGTACCTAGTGTACTTACATGCAATAAAATACTTTTGAATTTGAATTTGAATTTGAACAACAGACCGACATTTTATGAGTGATTAAGCACCTGTTTGTGTTTAATCCACCCACTTTTATTTCAAATAGAAACGGAATAGAATTTTCCGCATTCCCAGATGTATAAATAGGCTATAAGGTAAAAACAAATTGTTCAGTAGGTACAACCGGAAAGCTTTGTGCTGTTACAGGAAAGCTTACAAATAAAGGAAGACACGTGTACCTTTTAACATGTATTTATAACTTTCTATTATATATAAAAAAAGTGGTATCTTCACGAAAGTATTAAAGTCTTAAAGGGGGCCTTCGGATACGCGGGTGCATAGAGAGGGGGTTCCAGAATACCCATGCAAGAATATACGGGGAGGGGTGGCCACCCCACTGCTAGAGTGCATGCAGCAGCCGCTGTGTGGCGCCAGAGCGAGTATGTAGCCGGTGCCCGGAGCCTTTTTTCGTTGTTTTTTTTTCTTTTGAGTCGATGATGGCCTCCGTGCGGTTTTATGGGCCACATTACCCGGCCTTTTTCCCCCAGAAGGCCGTATATTCCCCCACGTAAAAAAGGTATTGAAGGTAGTATAGGAAGGAGAAGGAAAGAACTGATGGAAAAATAAAAGGAAAAATTCTATTTGATGGAGAAATATGCTACGAGAATGAAAACTTTCATGAAAAATTCAAATGGAAAATGAAACACAAGGAAATAACGATTTCGAGAAATAGATCTAGATCTAACAAACCCTTCCAAAAAACTTGGTTTTGATTAGTACAGCACGGAAAGACGGCTTTATTGCGTGCCACATTAAAAATACCGTGCAAACGAAACTCTGACTTCACGCGTGGAAGTCATTTTATGCAAAGAGAGTACCTACTATCTTTTTATAACCTATTTATTGATGTGCTCACACTTATCAGCAGCTAAGGAGATCAGAGGGAGTTAGCTATTGGATCCTGGGTTACGTCACTAATAAAAACAAATTGTGCAGTATATTGGTCCGCACGCGGCCCGGTGCGGGCTTACCCGCCGCGCGAGCTTAGGCACCGACGCGAAACGTGTTCAATGAACCTCCTTCTGAGCGTGAAGCAGTAATGAGCTATTTGTGTTACTGGGTTTATGTTGTTACTGCCTTGTAGGAAGGAATACAAAAGTGTTTCATAAATTCATAAGTACATTCATGATGTCAATCTTGGCTGTTAGGTAGACTGTGTCGTAAGGCAAGGCGACTACACTCATCCAGTTCGTCATAACATAAATAATTAATGATTGTTCTCTCTCACCTCGAATATTTCAGATAATTTAGTAGATTTTTTATTGTTTTCAGAATACTTACAGTCTAACAATAAATATACATACTAATTATAATGTTGACAAAATAACAAACAGTTTCCACATATTTCTATTAAAAAAATATATTTAAAAAATCCGGTGGGCAATTTTACATATACTAAGATCCATTAAGTTTTCAAATATTTGCAGACGTGTCAATCATGTTCAATCAATCCATAAATCAACAGATTAAACTGCCCACTGTTGGAATAATAATTAAATTATAATAACAAAATAATAAAAATCGTCAATCAAATGTTGGAATTAGTAATGATTGTTTTAGGCAGGGCGAAATTTGAATGTCAGATTTTTTTATGACGACGTCACTTCATAGACTTTACGTAGTGCGAAATTCGAATGTCATATTTTTTTTTGACGACGTCACTTCATAGACTTTACTTTACGTAGTGCGAAATTCGAATGTCAGATTTTTTTATGACGACGTCACTTCATAGACTTTACTTTACGTAGTACGAAATTCGAATGTCAGATTTTTTTATGACGACGTCACTTCATAGACTTTACTTTGAGTAGTGCGAAATTCGAATGTCAGATTTTTTTATGACGACGTCACTTCATAGACTTTACTTTAAGTAGTGCGAAATTCGAATGTCAGATTTTTTTTACGAAGACGTCACTTCATAGATTTTATGCAAAAACTCTTTCTTGTATGCTCCACTGCGACATTGATACGCCTATTTTACACCACGTATTATTATGTAATTATCCCTTTTTGCAACAATGAGCCGGCGGTAACTGACCTTTAGAACCTTTTTGTTGAGGTCGGGAGCCCTCCCTAATTGCACAAATGACCAAAGTTTTGGTAGCCGGTGGCCATTTCGTTCTTAAAGAGGTGATACGTGATGTATGGATGGTACATGTACATGTGAGGAACCTACCTATCATACTATACCTAATGTACTTTACAGGGTTTGCGTTGGGAATGTTCCCATGAAACCCTCGTTGAAAATATACGCATATTATGCCAATGATGTTCTTTGTGTAACTAGATTTCTAATCTGCATTGAAATTGCGTCAACGAGCAACTCCTAAGTAAAGGGAAAAGAACGTACCACTTATAATAGGTATAAAATAAAATAAAAGATAATATATTCATCGATCAAACAATACATAATGTATTCTACGTCTTACAGTTTTTACCTATGAAGATAGGATCTTTTTGGTGGGCGCCCAAAAAAGATAATATTTTCGTGTTTCACATCTCAAGTATCTGATAAAATATCTGACAAATAAAACAGCCACTGATCTCTGATGCTGTTAGTTTATCTAACAGATAAGGCAATCGGGTACCTGTGAAACAAAAAGTAGGCTATCTGTCAGATAACCTGCAGATAGGGTATCTGGGACTTTATCAGCAAGTGGTGAAAGAAGCCCTTAATGTCGTAAATTTAAACGAAAGATAAATAAATAAAAATAAAGAATAAAATAAAAATAAATGACTAGAATTTTGTGAATTTCATCAAAACCAACACGCTGTACCATCTTACAATGAGATTAACAGCCTTATTCTGAGAATTCGCAATAACGTACACAGCTCAACATCGTAGCGATGCTGTAATTTTCACCATGACACGTTTCGCAACAAGCTTCGTTACTCTTAACGTCTGAATAACTTCAGAGATTGACGGCGTTTAATTTTGTTACAACCGAATAAGCACGATAGGTAAAAGACAGTGTACCTACTTAATTTATGAGTCCGACTAAAGAAGTGTGATCGAATAAATAAATAATCATATCAGCCGTTCAACGTCCACTGCTGGACATATAGGCCCGGTCCTCCGCCCTCTGCATCCAGCCGCTCCCAGCCACCTTCGTCAGGTCGCCTGCCGAAGACCAGAAGTGTCTCTCTGTGTGTCTAGATATCAAGATATCTAGCAGCTGTAAAGAGCTCAATTTAGAGTTGTCTGAAATGTACCTAATACCTTTAGAATGGGGAACGAAAAATGTTATAAAAGCAAAAAGCAGAATTTCAGGATGTTTTCAAATATATGAACAAAAGTCCATGAAAAAAGGGGTAAAGGTCACATGCATCAAATAACTTACAAATGGCCTCTCCTATTCATCAATCCCGTTTAGTTAACCATCTGCCTAACATCCTGTATCTTAATACCTAAAAATATTACCTTCGGCAATATTATTTATTACGAATAAGCTGGTAACACAGTAACCCATTAGATGACAAGACCCAGTGAGGCGTTCATTGCTTATTTAGTCTATAACAGAATGCGTAACCTTCCGTCATACATAATACACATTAACTGTTAGAAGATAGGCAATTGCTTTAGCTACTTAGTGGAAAATTGCGGTTTATTCGGGAGAAAAGCGTTATTGGAAGAAAATATTTATACTGCGGCTCTTATTAGATGTCTGCCAGCAACATAACGATGATTTTAAGGAAATTTTGTCGAGGTCGTGGGTGCGATTCCGCAATAGGACAGACAAATTTGTACAATTTGTACAAGATGGTCCAGGTCTGGATGTTTTATTTGCGATTAGTCCTATCTCTGGCTAATTCCCATAGTAGAGAGGAAAATCTGTGAATTGTGTTAAACAATTCGTTCAGATCACGATCCTCGCGATAATAATAACAATAAAGTAATATTGACATTAATATTTTAGTTGCCATTATCATCTAAACTAAAGCATCAAATACCATTTGTCTCGCAGCCCTAAAAACGTCAAGAACACTCGCCTCGGAGGCCGTAAAATAAAAAAAATGTCTCTTGAAGGCCTCGTCGCATTATACGCGACATTACCTAGCACTCCGCCATAATCAAGGTGAATGAACCTTTGACGTTTGGTTTGGCGGTTTTTTTATTTGTCTTTAAAGTTGTCCGTAAAGATGAATGTGTTAAGTCGTTTATAAACCCACAAGACGGATTGTTAGCTGTTAGTTAACTTTCGCTCAATGCCCGGCGAATCTCTGTACTCATTTGCACGAAATGTTCTTAGTTAATTTTTACAAGTTTTTATTAACTCGCTTTCTTGTCTATTCGGTACAAATTTTGCATTAAATTTTAATCTAAAACCAAGGAAGAAAGAAGAAAATAATTATTAAAGTTTTTTTTCATGCTCGTGTGACTACCATATTTTTTAAATCAGACTAAAAGTATAAAAAATAATACTTGTAAGATTTAAAATGTAAAACGTGAAACGAATGCAATAGATAGGTAATTGAAGCAACTATTTGATAGAATTATATGCAGTGCCATAAAATTGTTAGTGTTAGAACTATTCATGTATTAATACCTGAGTTTTGAAGTCGGGTGACATTCATCTCATATAAAAAAGTTCAGAGACCTCAAAGCGTTTTTAGATATTCCATTACTTATTCCCAGGGTTAGTAAGGGTCATAAAAAACAGCGTTCTGACATTTCCGTTGATTTATGACAATTGTTCCGCTGGTCATAAAGCTTTTAATATGTTTCAGTGGCACACCTCGAAAGTCATTCAATTAGATCACAATGTTACAAACAATTGTTTGTAATTAATTTCTCTAAAAGTCACAAAACTTTTTCAGCTTTTCCCTAACAAGGGAAATGATATTAAGTTGGTTTTTTGGAAATTCTCAAAAAATATTTAGGTTTCCATTCAAGTAGAAATTTTCGACAAAAATGTATGTGTGTAGAGTCAAAATTAAACTGGATACATTTTCTGTATGCTGTCTGTCGGTTTGTCGTACGTCTGACTGTCTGTCTATCTGTATGTCTGTCTGCCTGTATGTCTGTTTGCCTGTATGTCCTTAACTACTGGACCAATTACACTGTTTGAACGTAATACTTTATGTAAAAATTGTCACACTGGCAATGATGATGGGGAAAATATGTAACATTAAGAAAATTAAACGAGAATAGAAACTAGATATAAAAAAATACAAGCACATGGCTTTAAAATATAGAAAACAGGTTGAAAATTAATTCGCCATACACTAAGATCACAGAAACGCTGTTGCTCTGAGGCCTTGCAACTACAAAGCGATCTTAATAGATACGCACGAATACACGTCCAAATAAAATAATATCGGGCATTTTCGCTTCCGAGTTTTTTTAATATACAAAATACGCTTCCGGTAAATTTACCGTTTACCCGGCAAATAAAAGCTGATAACCGTCCACTGTTACCCGGTTAACTGGGGCGGATATGAGCGATGTTCCCGAAGAGCCGAACGGAGTTTTAAAAGTAGGTATTCATTCAATATTTTTGTAAAAGTCCGTTCTCCGATATCAATTTAAAAAAAAAAGAGTACAATATCAAATATTTATACGGTATTTGATTTTGTACGTTTTGTTTGTGGTTTTCATTTCATGTTTTTTTTCTGGTATTGATGTCAGGAATTTGTTTCGAGGATTGGACCTTAGGGGAATTTGACGTTTGGGGAATTAGATGTTCGAGGATTGGACGTAAGGGGAATTAGACGTTCGTGGATTGGACGTTGTGGAAACCGGACGTTAGAGGCCAGAAAATAAGCGTTAGGTACAGTCTGATTATGTAGCTAGCGCCAAAGATAGAAGGTACACTAATGATAATGACCTTTAAACGTTTATATTTACATGGAAACGGGAGGCCATTCTTCATGGGCCATTATCACTTTAGTACACTCTGTCACAATCTGTGCCGCGGATATTGTAACAATTGTCACATTTTATGACGTCCCGTTACATTGTGACGACAATATTTTCAGAAGAACCTTGCTTTTTAACGCTTTTAAGTTTATAGGTCAGGGATGATTCTTATGGACTTTCTTTCCTTCGTTTGCATTGCACTAAAATCGCATCTCCAGTACTACAACGTCATTTTGTAAATTTTACAGGAGCGCGTCTTCAAGAATTAAATATTGATCAGACTAAGTTCTGGCATTGT
Organism: Metalampra italica; assembly: GCA_949699065.1. Lineage (NCBI taxonomy): Eukaryota > Metazoa > Arthropoda > Insecta > Lepidoptera > Oecophoridae > Metalampra > Metalampra italica. The sequence goes on from OX452989.1 coordinate 6,118,366, forward strand.
TAACTCAATTTTTACAAATTTTGACAATTCTGACCTACTGGAGGTGTGAATGTTAAGTGTGCGTTAGGTCGGAACTCGGAGCTATAACTGCTGAACTATAAAAAGCTGGGACCTCACGAGTCTATAGTAAATTAATTTTATTTGAAGAGTAATTATTACTTTTCAATTTAATAAAAACCCACATTATACACCTTTAATAACGCAAAATGCGCTGGCTGGATGCGGAGAGCGGAGGACCGGGTGTGGTCCATTGGAGAAGGCCTTTGTCCAGCAGTGGACACTGCTGATTGATGATGATGAATAATGCAAATAAGTCAAGCTATAGGAAAGTCAATGATAATTTCTGTGACGCGCAACAAGAGTTCCATTCGTCAGTCACGGCTTTGAATAATTCAACGTGAAAACTCAAACATTTCTCACGTTCCCACGCTGTAATGGTTGTTTCAAAAAATAAACACTGTTATTCACCATAATTACTGTTCATTGGACCGTTAGACGTGTCCTTTTTTACAAAAGGAAATCAATCCTAAATTTTAACTAATAGAAAAAAAAAGTAAGTATGGAAAAAGATAAGACAAGAAATTACCTATATTTTTCCATCGTGTACGCGGGACAATTTCGTATGAGTATTTAGGTTCCAAAGCTCAATCGACCCAGTAGTTTTTGAGTTCTCCGGCCGGAAGACAGACGGACCAAATTTGACGAAGTTGTCAGGACCCTAAAAAGTAAACAAAGCTGGGCCAGTTTTACTTAGCTTTCAACGAGGTAATGGACTTATAATGACTGGTTGTTAAAAATGAACATTTACCTAAAAGATAAGTCTTGTAAGCCTAATAAGTAGGTATTCTTTTTAATGATTTGGTACAAAATATTAGATAGCTGATGTTTGTTTACTATTAAAATAAACGCAATTATTTTTTTCCGACTTTAATTGAAATATATCTAGGTACCTTAAGTAACGGCTTCTGATAAGTCAATGCCAAACCAATCAATCGTAAAAACTACATTTTAATTCAGATATGTACCTTGTAATAATGTCTCTCTTACTCTATAGGTAAACCGGAATGCAGAAATGCTTGCATTGCTTCAATTAAGTAAGATATGTAGACCTCTACACTACCCAGACAAACTGCACTATGTTATAATATCCTACCTCCTATAAAATGACTATATTCGAAAACATAGATATAGTTCTTAAATGCCAAGAAGCCTAAAGGTACAAGTTGGCAGCCGACCGCACGCAGCAGCAGCAGACGACGTGTCGCTCGACGACACGTCGCTAGCTACGGAGGGAATTTCATAGAAATACATATAAACCAGTAGTGTCGCTGCGACACGTCGTCTGCTGCTGCTGCGTGCAGTCGGCTACCAACTTGTACCTTAATGAAAGAAGAAAATAATATACTACCTACCGTACTACATTAAATTATTATTATAATAATGTGTGCTGAACCAAACATTATGAATATTGCGAGCAATAGACACCGTCGCTTATTGTGCGAAATGTAGATATTCTGAAACGACTCCTCTTTACTGGCTTATTTATCGATTCCATTTTCCATGTCGTTGGTTACTTTCAATATTTCCCGACGACCCAGCGCCGGGCGCGTGCTGCGACGCGGAGCGAGTTTCTGAGCAGAAAGTACGATATTTACTGGCGTTATTAACAAAAAGAAAATCTGACTTTCGTTCGGAAGTGAGGAGAGGGGTTTTGTAAAAAATGGTTATTGGTTTTCTTTCTGTTTTGTCTCTTCCATCTGGATAGGTTACGTTTTACATCGTACAGAACGCCAAATCACAAAATCTTAAACGCCTGTTTAGGGTTCCGTCATAATCATAAAGTTATAACGAATTATTTATAGGAAACCTTTTCTTTGTCTATCTGTCTGTCGGAGTAGTATGTTCTAGGCGGAAAGAAAACATCCCATGTTCCACTCAACTGCGGTGGCGAAACATCACCAAAGAGACTGACTACAATCAGCTCGATATTTCTGTTTGTATTTATGATAATAATAATAAAGTTCCACGTCAAAATAATGAAGCCGTTTCTCCGTAAAGACCCCAGAAAACAGAATACGCACGCGCGGGCATCGCCGCGCGGCCCTCTCGGGGCTTTCGGTGACATTTCGAAACTCTTTGGTAGTAGCAAACTTCTTGAACATTGAGTGACGTAGTGGGGGAAAGTTCGCGCATGTAGTCGACAGATCTACCAATAGCGCGCTCGATTCGGTCTGATCTACCAATAGCGCGCTCGATTCGGTCTGATCTATACCAATAGCGCGCTCGATTCGGTCGCGCCCCGCACCACGCCGCCAAAGGTACCTATAATTCAGTTCTGCTTTTGTTTCTGCTTCATGGTTCTGCCACAGATTATATAATAGTACAAGTGTTCTGTGCAGTTAAGGTCTCATTATTCGAGAAAAACTTCAGCTTTACAACGCAATGCTTCGTAGACTTCTCCTGGTGACAGGTCTGCCGTGCGACATGACCTCGTGAGCGCGTCTGCGTACGCACATACGAGCCATTTATTAATATTTCAAAGGGCACCCGCTTTCAACGAGCCGTCATCAAATGTTTTGACGAAGGCTTTGTTCATTCACAATGGCAGATACCTGCTTTTCAGTCTGCTGTTTGCATGAAATGTTTAACATATATATATTAAATTTCATATTTAGTTTGCAATTTTTCATTTTGTAATATTTAGCCTAGGTACCTTACCTACTATGAAAGATTGTTCAATTTGAAGTCAAAAATATGCTCTCAAGTTGGAGAACCAAACACTTATCAGCAATTTTTTGGGTCACCATCTCAACGTCCCATACACAAATTAATAAGGTAGGAGAAATAGCCACAATAGCCACCCTTGGGTCGGTCGTAATACTAGGCTCAGTATCGTTGGAATTATGCTTATTTATTCAACCCAATGGACCACAAACAAGTTATCTAAACGCGTATTTTTTCAAAACATTACACAACATTTGTTTTCATACTTAAGCTGTGTTACGCCCGCCGTCACATCTACGCTTCCCTTAGAAAATTTGTGTCACGAAAACCACATCGTTCGGCCACAGACTTTCTAAGTGAGATAAGAAAACTTTATGCTCAGTTTTGTGTCTGGAATCTTTAAAGCTCTGTCTCTATAGGGAGTCGTTCGTAATAAAAGGTGTATACTTAAATGTGTGTGGTTTTCGGGACAATAGAAAATTACTGGACTTATTGTTGTTGGACAGCAATACTGCAATAAAGGGTACTTTTAATATTATGCGAACCATAAATTCCGTATGTCATTCATACGTCTATTAACAGGCAGGATAAATCTACTGGACACCTAGATTAGCACCTATGTAAAAATCTGTGTAAAAATTATCTTTTCAAATAAATATTTTTGTCTTTTTTATCTTTTATCCTACACGCTTATGAACAGTTTATAAATAACGTTTGGTTGCAGCAACGCAACTTTAATTTTGTCAAACGTGGTAGGTTACAACTTTATATTGATGTTCTTCCCATAGTCCCATAGAATAAAATACCCTGGCGCTCTATTTTTGATTCGCTCTCCTCGCTTCTAGCGTTCGATTGTACTGATTTTCCCTCGACTCCGCGTTTTTGAACCGCTCGAACGGCAATGAGTGGTATCGACCAATCGTCGCTTGGGACGAGCCGAGCGGTAGAATAAACGTCAAATGCCATATGACAAAAGAAAAGAGACAACTATCACTGACACTTCACTTCAGTTCATTTTTTTCTAACAAAAGGCAAAGATAATATCATATACAGTCTCTATGGTTTCGACCATTACTGAGCATTTTACGTTCCGCTTTACGTTTCCGTAATTACCGGTTTTTATTTTTCCTGCGTGAAACGGATAAAATTCTACATTTCTAATATTATTGGCAACACCGAACGCGAGCGAATCAAAAATGCAGAAAATCAGCGTCGTTCGACTTTGAAGTCGAGTATGACATAAGTCGCACGCGACGGTACAATTCCCTACAAGCGAATCAAAAATAGAGCTCCAGATAGCGGGGCATTTTTATGCGACTTTGAGTCCACAGTAGTCATACTTCTGACCTTCCGGCCTTTATAGTTACGGCAGTGCAGTCACGTCGCGGATGTGAGAGCTATGAATTGTATTTGTAGGACAGATGCGGATGGAAAAGTAAAACGGGACAATCTGAAGGGAATAATGCATGACGTGGAATGCGACTCATTCAGTGGAAACAAATAAAACAGGAACTAAACTAGATGTCCTGTTATTTATATGCACTTATTATTACATACCTACTACTACTAGAGTAGAACCAATATTGTTAAGAAACAATTTCATTATAATTATAAAAGCGATTTGGGTATGTCCTTTTCACAAATACATCAAACTTACTTAATAAACGAAGTCTGTGGGGTTATTGAAGATGTCGAACACCTGCTGATGGAATATGACAGGATCAGGAATAAGAGGGAGTTAATGATGAGACGACTCAAGCTGAACCCAATTGATGTAGGTTTGGCTCAGTCAATTTTGTCCAAACCTGCATCTGTGGCGGCACGAGCCTTATATGACATCCTTGAGTCGCCTCGTCAGTAATTCTTGGTTAGGGTACGATGGGACTGACATGTGGATAACAAAAGTCCCAAAATAAAATAAAGATTTTAAAAAAAACTTAATAAAAAATATAACTTTAAAAAATTTTACCTTTTAGTACAGTTTACAGCTCCTTCCTTTGTTGTCCTAAGGTACTCCAAGAATCTCGTTCAAACAGGTTAAAACGTACTACATAAGTACCGAACATTAGAGTATCATTTGTCAACTGGATTATTCATCAACATCCTAATTTATTATCAACATCCCGAACTTTATCAACGTTTTCAATGTCATTTCAAAAATAGAACAGAATGGGAGTGCGCGCGCATTGCCCGGGTAGAGTCTGATCATGACCCGGATGTGGGTCAACCAGACCCGGGCATGATCTTGACCCGTTGCGACCCGGCGCAACACCTCCCGTAGTGGGTTAGGACAGAGAAGCCTTTGAGGAATTAGAATGATTGAAAAGGTACGCGATTGCTCTTTGCGACAATTTGTTTTGTTCTGATATTTTTGTTGTTGTTGTGCTCTTGAAAATGTTCAAATTACTTTCAGTACTACAATCATTTCGTGTAACATTTAAAGGTTTCTTGGATACATTCTGTCATAGATTTTTGTGTGTAGTATTACATTTTATGCTGCCTTTTCTTTTACTTTAGGAGTTAGCAAACTACAAAAGATCTAGAAATTACCTAAGTAAGTATAAGACTTTCTATTTCACTGTCAAAAAAATCTTTTTACAGAGCAAAGACAAAATCCATCTTTGTTATAAAAATGCCCTTTTCTATTACTGATTGTGAGTATCAAAAAGCCTATTCAACCTCAATTCAAGATATCATACTTAGATTCTTCAAAAGCAATGATAAATTGATAATATTAAGAAATTTTTGTTAAAAGAAAAAATGGAGATGAAATATATAAATATTTCATAATTTTAAACATATTACGGATCACAGTCAGACGTAATTTTTTTACGTACTTATACCTTTCACGAATAACAGAAAAGGGCTTTTAGAGTCTCTTCTAACGGATTCAGAACCGTACAAGGATATTTTTTCTCTCATGAAAACATTCTTTAAAAATGACATTTCCTTTATTTTCATTAAATGTGTAGGTATTTCACATACTTACTTGTTTAACTTGACATCTTACATGCTTTTGTAAACAATTGCAATCTCTTCAGTCACATGGTAATTGGGAAGGGAGTTTAGTGAGACTGATACTTTGGTACAGTGGTTCGGATCGTACGTCCAATTTGAAACTGGTCCAAGTGTGCCTCGACCGCAAATATCGTAAGTTCGATTCCTACCGGACCTAGAAAACATTCTTTATTTTATGCGAATGTATTTGAATTCTTTTTAGATTTTTTATGAATTATTATTTGGAATGAGACAAGTGTAATTTTTTTTTGTTTGTGTCATTCTATTTTGTAATTTATCTCACTCAAGTGTGTTTGCCTATTGACATATTTAACACATTGCCATTGTGTGCGTCAAATATAATCTATTCTATTTCTTCATTACCGTCATATTCTTAAATAGTTGTTTTGATAATAAGCAATTAAGCAACAGCCACCTCACTGTATTTTAGGTCCCTGCTGGACTTCCACCTTCCCCAATAAGACCGCACCCTATCCATCCATTAAAAGCCTTCATAATATAATATTTATCTACAAACCGACTTAATATAATAAAGGTCATGCCTTAGCCGCATATAATTCTTCCCGAAGAATAATACCCTTGTAGGCTTAACTTTGACAGGTATTGTATTAAATTAAAATAAAAAGCTTCAAACCAAATCTCCATGCCATTATTTTTATCTTAAAGATTTGCAGACCAGGGGTACTCAATCTGCGGCTTGAAATACGGGCCGCCGATACATGCCACAATAATTATTATAATAAATTAAGTACCATCCACATATTTTAAGATACTACACTCAGTTATAATATCTTGTATTTCCAATTGTTCTAAGTAGTATCAACTAAGATATATTTGAAAAATTTTCTAACAATACGTGATCTAAATTATAACACAACAAATTCCGTTATTAAATTAATCACTATTTTCAAATTAATTGAAAATCTATGACTTGTTACATTTAACATAATTATCATCTCCTAGATTCTTACATAAATAATTACAAAACCTGCAATCTGTTCGTTCGTAATATATTTCCAAAGCATATTTTAAAAAAATCTGCGTAACATTTATCTTCAATTGGATCGTGAAATGATCAAATATTTCTAACATTTGCGGCTTAATTTAAATTCCAAAACGACATTTGCGGCCCGTGGAAAAAATGTTGAGCACGACTGCCCTAGCTTCTCTTTCGAAGGCATAAAAAAATTATTTTATCTCCTTTTGAAATGCTTATAATTTACATTAAAAAGAACCTGGGTGGTTCACGCGCAGGGTCGGAATGATAAAGACCCTCTGTAAATAGCCCCTGGCGCGGAGATATTCCAACTTAAAATGGAAAGCAGATTAAATTCAATTGATTGTTCATTTGAGGAACCAATTTTGTTTGGTGAAACGGTATGTAATATAGATTTGGAGTTTAATGAAATAACCAAGATCTGGTTATTTTCGAATATAGTATGTGTACAAATAATACTTTAAGATTTCGTCAAATAGGTACGAGACGATGATGAGTGTTGTGTATGAACTGAATGACGTCATACCTTTAATGTGATATTATTTTAATATTTCTACCCAGTTTTTCTGCAGAAGGAAACTGCAAGTGGTGAACAAAACAAGTTAAACAGCTACCCGAGCGCCTGTGATTAGGTCATTCGACCGCTACATCGAATAGCACGTGACAACGAGAAACCTGATCGAAACGAAACGCACAGAAAAGACAAACAAACGCTTCGCATTTCTGACTCTTGTTTCCTCCAATCAGGAAATCTTAGTGGGTCTAAACCGTGGTCTAAACATAATGAATCGAATATAAACATCCCTTTTACTTAAAAACAACAAGGATGAAAGGTATTTAAATAAATAGTAATTATTTAAATACTATAATATAATCAAACTAGACTAATCATAATACAGTAGGTAGAGTACATAATACAGTAAGTAGATAAAAAATTGACGTTGTATAAATGTACCCAGTGTACTTACATGCAATAAAATAGTTTTGACTTTGACTTTGACTACATATAAACTAATCATAGACGATGACAGATGGACAAAAGAAACCACGGTATGGTACTCTAGACAAGACAAAAGGAAAGTAGGACGTCCGAGAAGAAGGTGGATTGCAATCGACATTAGCAATGAAACAGACGCAACATGCCACAGAGAAGCAGAGGATAGGAGGAGATGGAAGTTCTTGGGGGAGGCCTACGCTCCAAATAGAGCAGCTGAATAATGAAAACCATAATATTATACATAAATAAAGTAATGCGGGACTATGTTTATATATAATGTAATCTTGAATTTTATTTAATGCATGTAATGAATCAGAATATAGGCTATTTTTATTTGTCATTTTATTTAATAGACTAGCTGTTGCCCGCGACTTCGTCCGCGTGGATTTTGGAAGTAGGTACCTACCTCTGCTATGTACAGACATACATCGTCTAGTTATAATTTTCCAATGGTAAAAAGGATCAATCTAAGTACCTATATATTATTCACCATAATTTAAGGTATACCATACCTTCAGGAACAAACTATGAACACCGTATCCAATTTGGTGAAGACAGATAAAAATTTAAAAAATTGTTGTTTTCACTTCTATTGCTCATAAGACTTCTCATATCAATTTTTATTATACGTGTGTATTTTTTAACTGATACAGTATGGGCAAAACCAAAACCATAGGAGATACAGGGAAACTGTCTTAGGTACCTTTAGGTAGTTTTTCGTGATCACAATTTTGACATAGTAATCGGAGCAGCTGGAGTTCGGGTGGCATGCATGAATAAGTAGTAAGTACCTAAGTACTTTGCACAGTCTGTTTTGTAAGAAAACATTTTATTAAATTTGACTAACTTCTGCTGCTTGGATTTTTTTCTTCCGATATAATGAAGTGATCCCCACATGAAACTGAGCCGAACCGCATTAAAAAAAATTGTGCAAATTGTCTCATTTTTATGGACAACACACGCTTGACCAAAAAATTTCTACGTCATAAGACACTTTCCCTGCATCTCCTATGGTTTCGGACTTGCCTATACTGTCCCAGTTAAAAAAAACACTTCTTGTTACGTTAAATGATTTATCTGTAAATGACGATAACTTTTTTCGCTGTCATCCGATTTCAATGAAACAAAGCCTATAAGTTGCTCCAGGCTGTGCTTAATTTACCTGTGAAAACCGCAAGAAAATCCGTTCAGTGGTTTCGGAGATTAGCGATTACAGACAGACAGAAAGACAGACAGACAGAAAGACAAAAAAATTAATAAAAAAAATTTGTGTTCTGTTACTCTTTTTTTATCGCCCACACTCATCTTTTTTTAAATTTGTTCAAAGTACAGACACACGATTTCTACTCCTTTATTATAAGTATAGAAGATGTCAAGTAACTAATTAATATTTTAACGGAGGTTTAAACTTGAAACTAAAAATGATCTGGCATTTGACAAAAAAATAATTCTGGGATGGTTATTATCAAAAGATTACAATGAGACTGAAAGTAACGTCGTGATGATAAATATATAAACCACTTCTCCTGCTTTCTTCTGTCAAACCCCACACATACACACACTCTTTACACAACACACCACACAACACATTCTCTCACACATGCAAGCTAGTTAAGGTTAAATAAAAATATTATTTCAAATTTGTTTTGCAATAGATAGTGTTCATTAGATATTTTAATTGTAAATTGTAGTATTTGTATTTTTTATCATAATGTTTTATATCAGTTTTTTGTGCCTCCCTAATAAATTATATCATATTGTAAACTTAAATTCAATTATGTTGTAGCCTATTTTTACTTTGCATTTCCCTAACCGCGAATGTTGTAGCTGTCACCCTGCGAGACGGCTAACAGGTCAATGCAGGTGACAGAAACCACCAGATGTAGACATGTTATTTTATGAAACCTACTCTGTTAACATATAATTTACCTTATCAAATAATAATTATGTACTTATACATTTTGTGATCTAAATAAAATATTTGTATTTGTATATTTGTATTTGTAATATAAGCATAAAAACTGAACTCACTTATACTGAACCTCAGAATACGAGCAACAAGAAGTATTTGCTATTTACCTCATTTATTTCATAGACATTTGTGATGATCCTAGATAAATCTTCGACCCAAATATTATGAACCTTCGTCAATCTATGAGCTGTAATTTAATCATTTTTATCCCTTTCTGTCGTGTCAATTTATCTATGAGATTGACGACGTCAGAAGACTGTTTACGCTAATCACTCACTAACGGAGAAACGATAAATCTCTCGCCCCAGAACATGATATCAAGGATAATAATAAAATTTATTATGTTATGTACGCCATTATTATTTACTTTCCTTCGCTCTTTGTTATAAAGCCGAGCGGTTCTTAACACTTTAACTTATTGACTTTAACTTATTTAACCTGTGGATTTGCTCCCGCGAAATATTGGATTCCTTCCACTTTAGGATGTAAAGCGAAAAATTTAAAGTCTATGCTTTTAATAATATACTTACTTAAATACTTGTCGTTACCTGTGGATTTGCTCGCGCGGAATATAGGATTCCTTCTAACATATCTTCAAGTACTAAAATAGCCTTTTAATAGCATACTTACTACTGAAATACTGACATAAATACGTTTATTCTAGATATTATATCTCGCTACATTTCCCTGAATTTTTTGTGTGTGTTACGAACGAAATAAAAATAATGAAATGAAAAAAAAACTTCATGTTTCAATCACAAAAGTTACTGATATCAAAATTTCATTTCACCGAAATCTCGCTCGCTGCAAATAAACACAACTTCTGTTTACTAGACATAAACGACAATAATGAAAATTCTCTAGAAACGATAGCCATTTAAATATTTTGGTGCAAAGTTCGACGAAATAATACACACATCAATAGAAATTCTGTGAAGCAATAGGTACAGTCGCCAATCCTGGCCCGTACCAAGAAGATAAGATACAGTCGCCAAATATAATGCATCAAGGTCTCTGTACGATCGATGATCGTTGACGACTATAATATTATTACAAGAATGTGTAGACTGCGACTTTTATCTGATTATTTTATTCCGGCCGTTCAGTAGGCCGTAGACCATAAAAAGTTCAAAAATGACGTTCAGTCGACATACCTGCAGTCACAGACCACCCAACCAATTGACAGCGCATTGACGGCGAAGCAGGCGATAGCGTTCACCGAACATAATTCCATTGCCACTCCATTATATTACCGAAATCAAGACATAATTGTTTTAGTGTGAGTTTTATTTTGCCTAAGGTAAGGAACAAAGTCCCCTTGTAACACAAATAACTATTGCGGGAGCTCTTACCTTAGGCAAAATCAAACTCACATTAAAAAAGTACCTATGGCTTGACGCCGGTAATACCTAGGCGATGGCCTTATGTTCGGTGAACGCTTCGCAGTCAATTGGTTGGGTGGTCGTGCCTGCAGTATATTATACTATGCAAATGCGACGTGATATCGATGCAACAAAATCAACCAATCAAACGATGACCTCATGTATGGCGTATATAATTTTTATTGGTTGATTTTTATCGCATCGCATAATGAACATTAGTTTCAAATTGTTTGTTTAAAACAAACTATCTGTCGTCTGCATCAAACCTTTATTGCAAACTTAGTCTAAGGCTTGAATTAGCTTTATTAATTTGAAACGGAATTGAAGAGAAATAAAGCGATACTAGATCGTAAATGCCAGTGTAATTACTGACACGTGAGGCATCCCGATTTAGTCCTTATGGCGACAAACCGGAGGCTGCAACTTATGGGCGACAGTGGCCACTTAACATCAGGCTGGGCTGTCTGCCCGTTTCCACTTCAAAAACATTTTCTCCGTACATTTTTAGCCATGTCTTTTAATTTAGCCCCAAGTGTTAGTCGATATTTTGTTTGAAAGGGAATTCATTACCGTTTATGCCTGAAGCAATTAAAGCTCATCTATCAGACTTTGCAAGTTTCTAGATAAGCTACACCATTAATCATCTGCTGTCTTCGGCGAGGGAATATTTGCGATGCCTGCAGACTCCCGTCTTTCAATTTTTCCCTTAAGTCTTCTTAATTAATTTATGTGTTTATTCATCGAATAAATTTTACCTTGCCACGGTCAATCAAGTTATTTGCTGCGGTCCAAATGTTATTTATTTTTTATACGAAGTGTACCTAGTATAGTTATTATAATTATGTAGTTAATATATTATGTAGTATAGTTGTTATAATATACGTATTTCGTTCGAATTCTTAGGAATTAGACAAACAAAAATATTTGTGATTACGTAATTTCTATTTATAACTTTTACATTTTCTAGGGGGGATTTTGTTCCGAACTGGATGTCTAGTTTAATAAATAGTTCCCCAATGTTTTTAACTCAATAATATTCAGATTTAACATAACAATACAAATGCACTTAGTCCTCCAGATCTCAAATTTATATTTATTTGTGTAAGTATATTCTATTTAATGGGATTGTAATTTCCTGAAATATAGATTTTATTATTGTTAAATCTAAAATGTTCATGCACCAATCAGTTTTTTGTCCGAGCTAGAGATTTTCGTAATTCCCCAATCTATCAATCAATCAATGCTAAGGGCTACAATTGGTTTCCCTCGATCCGAATCCGAGCGGGTTGAACGCCTGCTGGGACGTTTATTACGATTGAGTACTGTACTGTCTGCCGCATTTATACATTCGCACAACGACGCGAGGCTTAAACCGGGCGATCGTTATCGTTTGGACATTCGCGACATTCGATGTCGGTATTTGAGCACAATTAAGATATTGAAGAAAGCTAACCGTATAAGACTTATAGGGTAAGTTTCTTGAATATCTTAATTGTTCTATAAATACTAAAGTACAGTCGACCGCATGCCAGTGCAAACACTTTGACCGTAAGCTGGCCAAGCCTATTAGGGAGTGTGAATGCTATGAGAGACCAGTTTACACTGGTTTTGTTTCCACTGACGTGCGCTCGTGCGTACCAGTCGCGGTAGCACAATAATTATTAGCGAGAGCCGATCGCCGGTTCAATAAATATTACAAATTATAAATTTTAACGGAAAAGTAATCCTTACAATTATTAAAACACTATATTTCATATTAGTAAGGATGTCGAGGGAGGTGACAAACAATTGCACAATTATTTTTATCTCGTTATCGTAGCAAACTAATCACTTAGCGTATGTGAACGGTAGCATGTATGTAGGTAGGTATGCACAGTTAGCAACGACTATTATGTGACGTATTGCTTGCGAGGCTCACTTTTGCGAATGTTTGAATGCACAATAGGCAGAAATGTATGTGTGTTTAAGTACAGTCTACCGCACATCAGTGGTAACACTTTGACCTTGAGCTGGCCTAGCCTATTAGGGAGTTTCAATACTACGCGAGACCAGTTTATACTGGTTTTGTTACCACTGATGTGCGGTCGACTGTACATAGTCTGGCAACAGGACATGGGTGATAATGATTATCGAATGGCCCTGGCCTTCCAGAGATGTTAGTCATTAATTTTATCAATTTTATGCAAGGAAATGTAATCTGTTTGTCTGTTCAGTTATGAAGATGTCATATGACCTACCCAAAGTAGTGTTTGATATTATGGTTCCATCCGAACGAATCGAATACACTCTAAAACTAATGAACTGAGCTTCTCTTGGAAACGTGTACCTACATAATGTCAATTACCTAACAATGATGAAAAATATGGTATATTTTTCGTTATCTAGATCTTTTACTATTATCTATCATTTACTACCAAAAATCATTTGGTTTTTTATACAGAACGCCTCTATTTAGTAAGTCATTCAGTACAGTTATTTTGTTACAGCTTGTATGCTTGTAAATGTTTTTGGAAATATGCGTTTATTAACTTTTGCAGCAGTAAAAATTCAAAGACATACCTGTACTAGGTCAACGAACTCGACCTTAAATAAGTTATCCAGTAGCTCAAAAATTAATTTTCACCGTACCGTTTGTCGCTCCGATTTATTTTCTTTGATAAAGCGTTCCTTTCTGCTGTTATTTTTTAAAGCGATAAATTACAAACTCACATTTAAGAAGTGGCACCGCTTAACGAATAAAGAAATAGAAAATTTATTCTGTTTGATTTTTTTGCTGCAGCAATTTAAATTGAGAATAAAAATTAAATTAAGAATAGAAATTTGAAAGTGTATGTTTATTTTTTAATGACGTTTCTTAATCTCGACGAAAGTCTGAAGGCTAAACATACCTTCAGCATTTATTCACCTCCAACATGTTAATTCGCTGTACCTCATATAGTGAATTAACTCATCGGAATTTTAATAGGTCATAATCATCCCCTAAAGCGGTCCCTAGACGATCATGCGGCATGACATGCGTTACGTTTACGTGAATTATCATGCTGCATGATGAACCCTCATGCTTGCTATCAATCACATAGTACAGTGAAGAGTACGCGCGATTGTCCAGCAACGGCCAACACGTAGTTTGCATGTCATTCGCGTCAATCACTACAATTAAACGGTCGTGCATGAGTGACAGCACGTAACGCAATGCCGCATGAACGTGTAGGGACCGCTTTACACTGTTTCTCATTTACTTGGTGTCGGTAGTTCTTGTCATATTATTTTAACATGCATTTACACGAGTCTTGCGCCGTCCATGGCTGGACCCGAATGCACAATTCCTTTTATGTAAATTTTTCTGAACGTCCATTTCCCAAAAGTCCATTAAAAACCATTCGATCTATCCAGCTTCTTACGGCTACCTTCGATTAACTGAAGTGGACCACTAAAACTTAATGTACTTAATTAATGTGATATAAATAATACTTCCTTTAAAATTCTAGAAATAGGCCATTATATCATAGGTAGATTTTTAAACATAATATACAAGTTTGTAAGGAACCCTTGGTATGTGTAATTTCGCGTATGTGTCATTTCGCGTAAGTGTCATTTTGCATGGCCGCAATATGTCATTAGAGCGCGTCAGTGGCGTAGGGGATAAGACGCGGCCTATCATATCGAAAGGTCCGGAGTTCGATCCCCGGCTGGGCCATGTACCAATGGGTTTTATCTCGAAAGTACATTTACTGACTGCTCTCAAACGGTGAAGGAAAACATCGTGAGGAAACCTGCATACGCCGAAGAAGAAATTCTTAGGCGCATGTGAAGTCCACCAACCCGCACTGGGCTAGCGTGGTGGACTATAGCCCGAACGCCCTCGTTAAGAGGGTAGGCCTGAGCCCCAGCAGTGGGGACATTAATAGGCTGTTGATGATGATGATGATGATGATGATTCATTTTTAATAACACTATGTAAACCCTAAAATCCTCATTCACAGCTAATCACGCAATAAAGCCAATTTGATGGGCAGGCATTAAACAATTTAATAATGAGGGAATGAATTTAATTTCATTGCGTATTTAATCAGTAATAATTTAATTTAATTTTAGAATGAGTCATCTCTCCAAATTACCTGTTAATTTGCTATATATTTGGTTATTGGTATAAGTATTGCTCTTTTTCAGGTACAGATGTAATTTTAGCTTTCTGAGTTGTAGAGGTATCGTTTGTTTGATTACTGAGATTATTTTCTTGAGGCTCAGCTATATCTTCTAGTGAATGCGAACTGTAAATAGTACTAGTGTAAATAGTAAAGATAGATACCTGTAGGTAGCTGTTGGAATAACCTAAATGTCTAAGAGTAATTATTTGATTATAATCCTAGGTTTTCAATCAAAACCCTGATGTTATCATAATCCTGCGACATGTCGTTTCAGATCGCAGAATAGCCGCGGTTAGGTTTAGTTTTGAGGTTAAAGTGATGAAATCGAGCCTTCATTGGGATTATCACATAAGTGCGACCCCGAGCGGGCTACTATAGGAACATACCCGATGAACGATTGTGCGATAGTCATTTGTGCGAAGTATCGATCGTGCGAAATACGAGTGTGCGACGTACGATTGCGCGACATGACATGTCATTTGTGCGAAGTATTCATTTGGTCATTTTCGGATTTTGATCAAAACCCCGATTTCATGATAATCCTGCAACATATGTCATATACACCCGATAGAATTGTATAAGTAAGCCAACCAATTTCCTGTATAATATCTAATTAATGCTACCACAGAATCAGAAGCGTGTTTACGTATAGAATAATGAAATGACTGGACTATATACAGCCTAGGGCTGCAAGATTTGTGCGACCTTGAAACATTATTGTAAATAAAGCGTACGTAATCTGAGTAAATAAGTACCTACCTAAAATACCGGGGCGTGTAACACCACATAGATAATTATACAACTGCTTATATTCCAATGACAGGATGCGTGACTGTGAATAAAGCCACCTGGCTATATTATAATCCATCACCATTTGTTATCGTTTCGACATCAGGCTTGAGTTTAAAAGGATTATTCAGTTCCACTGGTTTCGCTTGCGACCCATCAGTGTCAACCCTACGTCAAGCTAAAGAACTGAGCAATTCCAAGGGTAATTTGTTAATTTAAATCATTTTATCAGTGTGTTTGTTCACTTTTAATTTATTCAAATTCAAACCCATGGAAGTTTAAAAATGGCACAAAAAGTAAAACCAAATTTTATGATACGTTAAATAAAGACGAGAAAAAGTGCAAAGCAAAAGTAATGTAATAAATGAAGAGTGGAAATTGCAAAGGGTGTAGCGTTAGTGTCAAAATGTGAAAAAGTGCTGTAGGTATTTACCGCCCCGCAGTAAGACGCGGATATAATTTTAAGGCCCTAACTGTGGTACGAAATGTGAAGATTTATTGATCCACTGAAAATTAGGTTCAGGTAACTTACATCCTTTGGGATTTCCACTTTACAAATACAAATGTACATTTAATTCATTCAGATATTGAGTATGAATGCCTACTGCGCATGCCATGTGCGTCACTCCCCTCCCTCCATTCTCATTTCCGTGTGATCTTGACCCGGAGGTAGGTCACGATCGAGTCCCGCGCAGCCTGCGACCTTGCGCCCGCTTCCCGCTACCTCCTGACGTCATTCGCACTATTTCCCCGAATGATCGTGTAAAGTCCATACATTTAAAGTGTGAAGTTTGAGAACATAATCTCAATGTTGATTTGTTGCTCAATCACGCCTCTATAATCTTCACTGTTTTGCTCAAAGCTTAATCTGCAGGTAGTTTATTGTTTAAAGCTCAGATATGATACGACAGCATTTTGTCTCCGTTGATCCCAATACTTAAATAAATACTACTACGATCGACAATGACAAATAACAATAAGTTGTCCACGGAAACATAATTCTAGGACTGTTTAATAATCGCGGACGAATTAAGTAAGCTAGTCCCAACAATCAATTTCAATCGATTGTTTACAAAAATCCTAATTTACTTAAAACCATTTTAAAACCTATGTTTCTGTAATAGCGGTGTGTAAAAACATCCTGCATTTCAAATGTAAACGACGCCGTAATGGTTACAATTAATCTAACTCGCAACGAACGCAGAAAATGAACAAGCAACCTTTTTTCATCCGGCCTCGTCTCCGAGAAATAAAATACCACGTTCGTTTTTATTGAGTCAGTTTACCTTTTACACAGATCTCGTTAGTTGGTCGAAAGGATCGTTTTATATCCTGTCGACTCACACTCACAGCTGAAACCAACTTTCAGCTATTCTATGGCGTATTATCATCTGCATTGGTAGAAGCGGTTGCTATTTACCTATACTGAGCCTCCGTGCCCTACTGATGAACCATTATTTTCACATGAACATCTCGACACCTGGCCTAGAGAATAAGAAAAAAATACCAGGAATAAACAATTAAGATTTAGATTAGATGAAGTTTTAGATTTATAATAAGTTATTTTTATTTATGTCTATATCTAGTATAATATCATTTCAACATTCTGGTAGTTTAAATACTGATTACACTTTAATTAAGATTCATGTCACAAACTTTCACAACTAAGGGCCTCTTACACCGCTTGCTGATAAAGTCCTAGATACCCTATCTGCAGTTTATCTCACAGATAGCCTATTTTTTTGGTTTCACAGGTATCTGATTGCATATATCTTATATATTTTATATAGTCTATCGCACAGATTTATCTGATAGATTAGTTTATCACTAAGATTACTATCTGTAACAATATCAGGAAGTGGTGAAAGAAGCCCTAAATATCGTTGCCTATTAAAAAAATCATTTGAAAATTAACAAATCGGTATTCATGTTTTCTACAATGTTAAGTACCTTTTGAAAGTTTAAAAGTAATTTGTAAAACCGGCTAGCCCGCAGATGCCATTGTTATTTTAAATCTGGGAAGACGAACTTAGTTTAAAACTTAAGTTCGTTGCTCGATCCACATCGGGGCGCTCTGTATTAAATATTCCTCGTCAGATCCCAGACAGGGCAAAGTACACTCGTTTAATATTTATGTCTGTAATCAATATTTGTATCTGTGTTTTCTCAGACCCGGGAAAGCCCCGTCGGAGAGCTACGGCAGCCACGCCTACACGTCTCGGGCTAGGAGTAAAATAAACACGCTGTAAAATACAATACAATGCTTGTAGTTAAATGTCAAACGGATTAAGAACAGGGTCATCTATTTTAGAGCTGCTCTCGAGAGAGCACCATTTACAGTGCCGTAGAAGGGTCCTTTGTTGCGCCCCGCGCAATTAGCTACCATTTAGCTGTATTGTGTTGATATGGGTCTTTAACTTTTCATAGAGCGTCGGTGGCGTGGTGGTAAGAAGCGGCCTATCATGTCGACAGGTCCGAGTTCGATCCCCGGTCGCGCCATACCAAAGGGTTTTCTCTGCTCTCAAGCGGTGAAAAAAACATCGTGTGGAAACCTGCATACGCCGAAGAAGAAATTCTTGGCGCATGTGAAGTCCACCAACCCGCACTGGGCTAGCTTATTGTTATTATTATTGTGGTGGGCCTCTTTCAAGACTTACATATCACTGCGACCACTGTTGATCTATTGTGATCGCCACCTGACTATAGTTTCAGTGGTAAGCTTTGAATCAGGAATTTCAGCACACTTTTGTAATAGTAGTAGTGGTTGCCCAGATGGGTGTTTCTTTTACGCATCAGTGGACCACACTTGCACAGAAGGTGCAAAAACTTGTTTGATTCGATTTGCGGGACCACCTTCAAACCGTTATTATCTCCGAAACTCCTGGGGCACAAATTCTGATTTTTGGGCACAAATTGAGCACTAATTTGTGTCCTACAGTAGGACCCGATCTGACGTGGTGGTCCCGCTGGGGTCACGGACATGAGGCAGCAGCCAGGCATGGAAGGATATGGCTATCTTGTCTTGAGAAGTGGAAGTGCAAGCTACCCTAATGTTCCAACCTTCGATCGGGGCACTGAAATATCAAATAGAAAAAAAGCAATAGAGAATCAAGGATGAAATAAAATCCTCACTTGCCTAAAATGTCATAGTAAACAATGTCGTTTCAAGGCAGA
Organism: Metalampra italica; assembly: GCA_949699065.1. Classification (NCBI taxonomy): domain Eukaryota; kingdom Metazoa; phylum Arthropoda; class Insecta; order Lepidoptera; family Oecophoridae; genus Metalampra; species Metalampra italica. Next base: position 6,137,567 of record OX452989.1, read on the forward strand.
CTTTATGAAATGTAGCAGGAATTTAATAAGCAGGTGTCTCCTTATTTCGACCTAAATAATATGTGAGAAATACAAAGGTACTCTACTCGAGATCAAACAAATCTTCGTGGAAACGTTGTAAGAATTCTAAGAATAAAAACTAATTTTGTTATTAAATATGCAAAAGGTGTGGGTGTACGTTATTCAGTCATGACACTTGACTTCGTACAATGATAACTCAGATCCTTGAAAACACATAGTATAATTTGTATGTGTATGTATGTAAATGCTTTATTGTACAAATGTTTACAGAAACAATAACAACTTTTTTCTCCGGGAATTTACATTTTACGAGAAAGCGTAAATTTGTTGTTCAAAAAGGTCTAGATATAGCACCGTCTAACTAAAATATAGTCTATCTTGCTATTGAGCAGGGGAACTCTTCTTGTAATTTATTAAATACCGATATGACTTGCGCGCCCCTTTCGACCTATTTCAAGGAATTGAAGTAAAAAATACCCTACACATGTCAGTCATACTCATACAATGTATCATCTCATACATCTGGTACATTTTATGTTTCATCTACGCCCGCCGCCGCCGCCGCCGCCTCCGGGAGGTGTTAGCGCTGGTGGCGCTGCCTACAGTCAGTAAAGCATGAATAAAAGGTTATTGAGACGCAATGCGTACGCAATGTACTGTAAGTCGCTTTTGCAATACAGGTCACCTACTTCGGAAGCGGAGGTGCTCTTTCATACGGCGGAAAAATAAATCCTTATATAAAAACAAATATTACTCAATTGTATAGGGTATACCATCCTACGGATAAACCCAGTGGTTTAAGTAGGACGGTATGAACAAATTTGATGTAATTTAAATGTATTGGTTATTAATAAATAATAAATAAATAAAAATGAAATGATCATGCGTGACAAGAGGTTGGCCAGGAGTACGATGGTAATTAATACAAGATTCAGTTGCACCACTATTTCTTTTTTTTTGACCGTCTGTCTGTTCGACAGATAACTCGAAAACGAGTGGACCGATTGAGCTGAAATTTGACGGTGCGTCCACGTGGTTCGACAACGTGGTCCGACAGTCGAACCAAGTGGAATTTTGATTCCTCGTGGTTCGACATGTCGGACCATCAGGAATTTGATATTCCACTTGGTTCGACCATCGGACCAAGTGGATTTTTAAAATTCCACTTGGTTCGACTGTCGGACCACGTTGTCGAACCACGTGGACGCACCCAAATTTGAAACGTATACCCTAAGTAAAATTGACAGCAATGGATTGGATTATGGGAAATTCAGGTAGGTCATCACGTAGGTGATAAAATTATCTAGGAATAAGACCTTTTTTTACTTTAAATTTAGGTTTTATTTTGATTAATAGAAAAGTATTAGACTAGACTTTTTTTTACTTTCAATCTACTTTAAAACTCTGTTGACATCTCTTATAGCCATACCCCGTTATCAAGCGGGCAGTTTGGTGGCTACCTAACATTAGTGATGTGCATATGTGATTAGGATTTACGATAATAATGTCCAATCTGAAAAATGTCCAACCGTTGAAAAATGTCCAAACTGAAAAATGTCCAAACTGAAAAACGTCCAATCTGAAAAACGTCCAATCTGAAAAATGTCCAAACTGAAGAATGTCCAATCTGAAAAATGTCCAACCTGAAAAATGTCCAACCTGAAAAATGTCCAATCTGGAACATTTTACACTACAGAACCTTAAAAACCGCTATTTATTTATTTTTCAGATTGGACATTTTTCAGGCTGGACATTTTTCAGTTCGAGCATGGTCGTTGGACATTTTTCAGATTGGACATTATTACAGTAAACCGTGATTAGTGATATGCAAACTATCCAAGTCTCGACGTTGTAGCTATGTATGGGAACTCCAAGATTTTATTTGTGAAAATAATGTTCAGTTTCATAGGCTGAGTCACTAGTGTTAGGTAGCCACCAAACTGCCCGCTTGATAACGGGTTATACTTATAACCCTTGTAAACAGGAAGGTTCGAATCTCTTTGGTGGCGCGCAAGCTCCCTATGGAGACTGCATCTTGCATATTTAGTATGCGAACCGATGGTGCCACTTACAGGGGGGGTGCGGACAAAGAAAGCGGTAGCGGGAGGAGGGGAAAGTATCTTCTCACTCTTTCTTGCAAATACAAATTTATTGGAGTTTGAAAATGAGGAGTTACAGTATTGTAATACATTTGACACCCATAGAATGCTTTTTTTACGCCTCTATAGGGGGCGGCGAGCACCCACCAAAGAGATCTTAACTCTATGCATAAAGAATGTTATAAGTCAACAAACTGAAAACAAGTCCGATGCATCACAGTTAGTAGGTGCGGTGTATCTACTTTATCCCACAGGATTATCAATAATACCCAAAATACATTACCGCAAAAAGGACGTCTCATCGCCGATCTGTCATCATCAGTCAGACGCGACATTTGGCACAGCTGCACCGGGTCCTATCCGAGTAACCGGGCCAAGATCACCCGGGTGCCGACCAGGCTCGCCCGGACCACCCGGTGGCCCGGGTACTAAATTACCAAGGACACAAAATGTATAATGTATGACGGGGTTATTAGGTTGTAAAGTATTTTATTTTATATGGATCAAATAATATTTATGACTTGTATCATTATTTTAAAAGTAGATTTACGCCTCTTGCTGTTGGTACAGTCGACCGCATGTCAGTGGAAACATTTTGATCTTGAGTTGGCCTAGCCTATTAGGGAGTTTCAGTACTGTGAGAGACCAGTTTTTTAATATACTGGTTTTGTTACCACTGACGTGCGATCGACCGTACAGTACCCTGCTTGTCCGTGAGTCAGCATTTCAACAAATTGGTGTCCTGAGGTCGTATACTTTTGTAAATTCTTCATTTTAAAATATATTAACCTTTGATTAAAATCTTAATTTTACTTAATTTGTTTTGTGTACCGTACCTATCTGTTGTTTTAGTGAAATTCTTGTAGTTTCAGTTTCATTCACTGTATTTATTTAATTAAAGGAGCAAACTGAAACAGAACCTAACTATTAAATCTAGTGGAATAGAAGAAGATATAGGTTCTTACTAATTAGTTGAATTTGTAATTGAATTACATTTTTATTTACAAATTATTTTTTTAATTACTACTATTTTACTAGTATTTTAGGTGTCGCGGAGAAACCACGTTCATAAGTTAGTTTGGTTTAAACAAAAACATTTAAAAATTAATTCCAATTGAAATCCATGCTATTCGGTCGTCAACCTACGAAACATCGTCAAAACATGCTTAAATTGAAATTTATCTTCCTTCAAAATCTTTATCTGCCTCTTAATCACCGCTGGAAAAATTAAGAAAGTTCCTTAGGCTTTTAACATTAAGTGGCAGCTAAAATTTATTTATATTACCTGTGCTAAGCAGAATATACGGTTAGTGGCGTATTTAAAGAATCTCTGCCGTAATAGCTGGTCGTTGTCGTAGGAAGGTGTCGGGATTTACAAGGTTGGGCAATTATGGCTTTACCATGGCGGCAATGGTCCATTACCGTGCGAAACACTACACTTGAAGGCCGATGGACCACTTTTATGGGCTTTGTAATAACAGCGTTCTCCAATTAACCATTGGTTGTTTAATTTTGAATGTTTAATTGACACTTCTAGAAAAACTTACAGCCATTTAGTGTTCATGAAAGGGTAAGTTATATTACACTAATTATGTTAATTTGTTGACAATTATATCTTACTACTTTCTATATTACAATTTATATTAATAATATATACAAAAATATATATATAAAAATAAATTCATGAAAGTATGTAGTGACAGGTAAATATGTAAGAAATATAAAGTTTTCTGCTTCGAATATGTTCCATCATCATCATCAGCACAATTCTGTATTGTGTCATCAGCCTGCACTAGTCCATTGCTGGACATAGGCATCCCACGAGGCGCGCCATTGAACACGCATAATGTTTAAAATTTGATTAAATATATTATAATTTTTTATGTAGAATCCCACAGTTGCTATTTTACTGTCATTCTTCAAATAAAAGATTTATTTGCTTGTAAGCAGTTTCCACCATTAATTATTTTTACAAGCACATTTAAAACTTACTTTTAGAATTAAAAAAAACTTTGTTCAGTTTCAATTACTCGGTATTACTTAAAGATAAAGTGCCTATGCATTCTATAAATAGGTACCTACATTACATTTTCTAATAAACGATTCATTCAAATCAAATATTTATTCAGTCACTTAACCATTATGTATTCAAATGGAAGCATTAAAACTAGTTCCTAGCTCCATTAGACAGAAAAAGGCAGATAAAATATGCATACTAAATTACATTTTCAATTACGAGCGTAAATATTAAAACCATAGTGTTTTTCCAGACGCAGCCAGTGCCCCGGGGCATATGTTACCCCCTCCGGGGTTTATGGGGGGTACTTCGCGGGGTGGGGATGTGTATTAGAGTATTTCCCCCCTTTTTCATCTTATATCCCGAGAAAAAATGCAATGTCGTTTTAACGAGGTTTGTTTTTGTTATGCTTAACTTTAAACCGCGCGGCATGCGCAAAACTGTTTAACTTTACCATGGGAACTTGATTTCCCATGACGATTCACACAAGACTGTCAATTTTATTTAACTGCTCAGTAAATTCACTTCAACATACGTTTATAGTTCTCACAATTTCATTCAGTTTATTTGTGTAACTTTTTCAAAGGCCACCCGGAAGAAGACCCATTGCGGAAATGACGTTACAAATAGACAACATCAAAGGAAAGTTCCGCTCGTAACATCGGGAACGTAAGGACGTAGGAAAAGGATTGAGGTAATTTCAATCGCCCTTCGAACTTTGTAATAACGTAATAAATAATACAGTTTAGATAAAAATAAGTAAAGTGTGGCCAGGTGCGTTTCGAACCACGCATCCGTATTTTACAGTTTTCCCTCCATAACTCGAAAATAATTATTGTTTATCACAAGAGACCCGAAATAGTTTTTTCTCAAACGTGCTTGCAAATGTGAGCATTATTTTCACAACCTCCTTCGAGTTAAATCGACAATGCTGTACTGGTCAAATAGGGGGTCAAATAAATGAGAGCACGCCGGCAATTAGCAATATCTATGCCTGTGACCATGGCAACCGGAGGTAAAATAACAAAAGTTTTATTTAAATTTCGAATGATGCATGAAATTACATTGAATGCAGGCTTGTATAGCACTTTTCCCAAATAATGCGCGGAAATTGTTTAATAAAAAATTATATATACAGGGTGGTTTTTTTTATATTATATTCAGATAGATCTCGTCGTTACCGGCTTAGTATCCGGTAAAATGCCATACTACACACAAGGGGAGCGGAAAGTGCGGGACCTTTACATGTATGTGGTTAAGGCGATGTATTCCTAAAAAATTGCCACTTCCATTAAAAAATATATCAAAATGGTTAGCTATGACCGACTGCATCCATCTAAGCAACTTACTCCTACTTAAGTATATGAATCTGTGGGATGTTTACTTGCGCTTCCGGCGTGTCTACACGATGCCAGAGCTGGCGCCTGCCAGTGAAAGTTTGTTTCCAGTGTTAGCTCTTAAATTAGATCGGTTTTAAATCGTCCAATCCGTCAGGTACAGTCTGTCACTGTCATTAATTTTACAGTTGATGAAATGTTGCACAAGGATACTTTCGAAGATCTTAATTTGCTAATAATCCTTCTTTCTTACATGTCAAGAGGGGGGGGGGTTGCCTATTCTAATTTAATCGCATTTATCTTAATGTACGGATGAATTCTTTGTCTGTTACTTACACTACTTTTAATTTATTAACCACGTAGTTCCTATTTTAATAGGATTTTTTTTGGGTGAGAGAAACGGTATCGGAAGGGGGTAGGGAAAGGAAAGGAAGAGGGGCAGGGGGTGAGGCGAGGGAGGAGAAGGGAAGGTGGAAGGGAGGGAAGGAAGGTGGGGATGAGCGGGAGGGGGGACGGGGAGGAAGGAGTCTGTGTAGTATTTTAATGCGAATGAAGTCGCGGGGCGTTTGCTAGTACCATATAAAATCACCTTATTCATCTTATTATCTTATTTACCTATATTCATTATATTAAAAATCTACGCTAGACCATTATATTATTATGTTTAATTATAACGTCCGTTACAACTTCATCCAAGTTTTGAAAGCCATGTAAAGGTAAGCCAGCACTGTCTCGCAAAAGTAAACACAGCACCCGTTTTCAGTTTTAAGAGCAACCAGTTTCATTATGTAAATAGCTTTGTAAAGATGTTCCCGTTCTTTTTTTAATTAATCAGGATTTTCCTTTCCTTGCGCTTCCGAAGAAAAATAAAGTCTACTTACTTTTTACTCGATGAACCTAACATCATAATTAGCATTTCTCCAACCCAGTTACGACTTTTTAAATAAATATTTTTCCAGTCCAAAGATAATTCTAATAGCCGCTAACCTAAAATTTCTGCCTGGTTGAAATGATTTGTTAGATAATTCTCCGAAATCATTTTTTCTTTGAAGCTAATTTCAAAAGTATGTATTGTATATTTGGACCCCACTGTCCCCACACTGTCGCGGATTGGGATCTGTGGTACACAAAGTACGAAGCTTGGCAGCCGAGCTTCTTGCCCGTCAACCGCCACCGTCCCAGTATGGGGTAGCTTTAACAGTCATAGGCTATTAAAGAGAGAACATAAAGACCTGCTCAACATCCCCGAAAGCGAGGGCATTGGTCCCCATTAATATTAAGTATATTAATATCAAAATTTTGCAGATATGTACGTACAACACCTATTTGTAAATGTATAGATACCACATTTTTGTCCCAAATTAATTCACCATAAATTGCAGTGTAAAAATGTTTTATTAAATTTTAGTGTTGCCAATTTCAATTTTAAAAATCCGATGGTGTAGTTTTCAAATACCGAAACGTCAGTACGAATCTAGCGATTAGTTTTGGAAGCAATTCATTTGTGAAGTTTCTGGCAGTCATATGGGTACGAAGTACTTTGGTACTAGACCTACTTTCACTTTGCACATACATGGTTTCTTTAACTGATATCTCCACTTAGTGGCTTGAGCGTTGGTCTCGAGCGCCAGAGGTCGTAGATTCGATTCCCGGAACAATGATACAAGTTTGCTTTGTCTGGGTATTTAAAGACAGCCCTCAAAGTCGTACAACAACAAAGTTGTGATACATTTGATACTGAATCCCTCGTCAGAGCAACAACATAATAGGTACAAGATCTAATGCAGGTAGCTCGTAGCAACGCCAAACTTTTGAACTTACAAATTCTAATAAGAAATATTTAAGTAACATAAGATCACTTAAGATGTATCAAATTATAATTAACGACCCCTTATTTTATAAAGATTATAGTAATTATAATAGAAGAGCAGTATCAATACCCAAAACTATAGTTAACCAAATAATTAGTTTAGTTATTATAGTATCACGTCTGTTTAAATCAAAATAGTAAATTATTTACAAACACAAAATTTATATTTTATAATTGAAACCTGTTTTCAAGGTTTAGAACCTTGAAAATTAATTATCTACCTCCTTCGTTAGGTACTTACTTTATCTTATAACAACTCCTGAAATGTATTGAATACCTTTACAAACTTTAAGTTAATATTTACAAGAGTTGATTTATTTTATCAACCTCTTCGTTATTTACGTTATTATTTTAATTATGAATAACTTTGTAATTCTACAAAAACAGCAATTTTATGTGATAGATTTATGATGATTTCTGGGGACGTCCCCAGTGGTGGGGAAGCCTTGAGGGTTTATGATTAGGTGATTAGTTTATAGTTATAGGAAATTATATATATTTTAAATTATTTATATTTATATTATTTATTTTATATATGAAATTATTTATATTATATATATTTATAGGGAATATAGTTATAGGGTGTTTACAGGGAAGATGGTTTTAAATTGTCACCGTCGTGGAATCCAGTGATCGATAAATTATTATAGATTCGACTCATCGTCGCATACACCCGCGGATTCCGCGAGTGTTGTGTGCCGGGACTTTCCAATAATACAAGATCAACAGAGGGTAGTTTCAGAAACAACTCACAGCGATCAACAATGACAGCTCGCCTCTCCAGTCAGCTCGTGACCACAGCCAGTGTAACCTGGTTGAAACGTCGGGCAAGGTAAATAAAACTATTTCGTGTGTAAGACCCGTAAATAATTATACAATTATGCATACAAAGCGCGAAAGTCTAAAATAGTTCATTTAAGATTTAAAAACAAAATATTAATCCTATTAAAAGGTTTTAAAAAATATTAAACTCATTTTCCTAACACTTTTGTATTAATTTTAACCAATTATTCGACGTACCTACTTACTATTAAAATTAACCAACGCAACGTAATTAACTTAACTGAAATGTTACACACAATGTACTGGATAAATTTCATTAATTAATCATAATTATTTTAAACACGAGACTTCGTCGCCGGCATGAATACTCATAAAACTATTTTTTTTAATTTACTGTTAAACAGTCCAGTTGTCGTCAAAAGTCAAAGTCAAATGGCTTATAATTAGTGGTCCCTATAATCACACATCCTATGGTCTTAAGTCTTTGATGAGAAAACTCCATACAAAGCGGATTTCCACACTTCATAGTCAATTTCTCCACTGTAATGCTCCCCCAATCCTCCTTCCACTGCTTCCGGCTACCCAGGTCGCCAGTCCATCCAGCCCCGCGCTTCCGGTCGGTCCCCATACTTTGCATACTTTTTTAATATTCAGACCAAATTTTTCATTAAGACATTAAGGCGCCTCTTAGTGGTTGTAATAAAAACAGCGAAGGAAGAGCCGGGAACTTAATTAGGTACGCGTCAAGTTGGTTCGACAGTCGGTCCCCCGGGACGGGCGGGAATTTGCAATAATTATATAATTCTATGTTGATTTAGGGCTATGAGTAATTAATTTTGCGAAGTTTAGGCTAGCAAGTAATTACGATGTCGTGTGAGCATGATAATGAGGTCCTTAAGACCAAAGAACGGACCTATGTAGTGTAATGACGTCACATTTCTTAAGTGTCTTTAAATGGACAAAGTTGGTTTGACAGTCGGTCCCCCAGGACGGGCGGGAGCTATAATTATATAATTCTATGTTGATTTAGGGCTATGAGTAATTAATTATGCGAAGTTTAGGTTAGCAAGTAATCATAGGATGTCGTATGAGCATATAACAATGAGGTCCTGATGACCAAAGATCGGACTTAGGTAGTGTAATGACGTCACATTTCTTAAGTGTCTTTAAATAGACAAAGTTGGTTTGACAGTCGGTCCCAAGGGGCGGGCGGAAGCTATAATTATATAATTCTATATTGATTTAGGGCTATGAGTAATTAATTTTGCGAAGTTTAGGCTAGCAAGTAATTAGGATGTCGTGTGAGCATGATAATGAGGTCCTTAAGACCAAAGAACGGACCTATGTAGTGTAATGACGTCACATTTCTTAAGTGTCTTTAAATGGACAAAGTTGGTTTGACAGTCGGTCCCCCAGGACGGGCGGGAGCTATAATTATATAATTCTATGTTGATTTAGGGCTATGAGTAATTAATTATGCGAAGTTTAGGTTAGCAAGTAATCATAGGATGTCGTATGAGCATATAACAATGAGGTCCTGATGACCAAAGATCGGACTTAGGTAGTGTAATGACGTCACATTTCTTAAGTGTCTTTAAATAGACAAAGTTGGTTTGACAGTCGGTCCCAAGGGGCGGGCGGAAGCTATAATTATATAATTCTATATTGATTTAGGGCTATGAGTAATTAATTTTGCGAAGTTTAGGCTAGCAAGTAATTACGATGTCGTGTGAGCATGATAATGAGGTCCTTAAGACCAAAGAACGGACCTATGTAGTGTAATGACGTCACATTTCTTAAGTGTCTTTAAATGGACAAAGTTGGTTTGACAGTCGGTCCCCCAGGACGGGCGGGAGCTATAATTATATAATTCTATGTTGATTTAGGGCTATGAGTAATTAATTATGCGAAGTTTAGGTTAGCAAGTAATCATAGGATGTCGTATGAGCATATAACAATGAGGTCCTGATGACCAAAGATCGGACTTAGGTAGTGTAATGACGTCACATTTCTTAAGTGTCTTTAAATAGACAAAGTTGGTTTGACAGTCGGTCCCAAGGGGCGGGCGGAAGCTATAATTATATAATTCTATATTGATTTAGGGCTATGAGTAATTAATTTTGCGAAGTTTAGGCTAGCAAGTAATTAGGATGTCGTGTGAGCATGATAATGAGGTCCTTAAGACCAAAGAACGGACCTATGTAGTGTAATGACGTCACATTTCTTAAGTGTCTTTAAATGGACAAAGTTGGTTTGACAGTCGGTCCCCCAGGACGGGCGGGAGCTATAATTATATAATTCTATGTTGATTTAGGGCTATGAGTAATTAATTTTGCGAAGTTTAGGCTAGCAAGTAATTACGATGTCGTGTGAGCATGATAATGAGGTCCTTAAGACCAAAGAACGGACCTATGTAGTGTAATGACGTCACATTTCTTAAGTTATATTTATAAGACATTCCCTCAATCTATTCTTCTATACTAATCTATTAAACAGTTTGTTCTAATACCTAAAACTGTAAAATTCAAAGATGAGGCAAGTTGTATCCGGATTGAGAGGATCAGGACCTCTTATATCTCTTATCTTATATGCGAAATATCAGAAACCATAAGTAAGATGGAAATAGATCACGCGCCAGAGCTTGAACCTGCGACGAACCTATCCTGGATCACGTTCTACCAACTTAGCTATCGCATCAATGGTGCTTTTCGATTTTGTCATTAATGCGAGAATTAATATTAAATATCACTGTCATGTTGTTTTTAATCAGGTGGGTTTTTTTTTTTTTCAATTTAATAAAAAGCTTAGGTATCTACTCTACTGGAAATTTGATAGCACTTTGATAAGTTTCTAGTTAGACACATACCTACTACGCTGAATAAATTATATGAAAGTTTATTAAACGAACTTAATTACGTACTAGACGTACCTACTCAAAATCTTCAAACCATAATTACAACATATGACATCATTAGTTAATTTTAAAAACGCAAGAAAGTAATCCGTTAAAAAATACAAAGTTTTTGCGGTTCATCACATCAAATACCCTAATTCCTACAATTTCGATAGCTCCACCAAATGAATTTGTTTCTCAAAAAAAATTTTAAAATGTCTCTTTCGAAGCCCTTACCGTTTTGAAAAATATTCCATTCGTGCACTCAAACCCAAAAAACTTCTAAACATACTTAATTTAACACTGAAGTTAATTATTAGGTTCAATTCTGAAATCCCACATTTAAAATTTAACTGCACTTCAGTATAATTGTACTACCTAAACATACTTAAACTTTTATGTAATAATTTAAAACAGAACTTTTCTGTTCGTAAAGAAACACTACACCGATTATTTTATTTTAAAAAACAAGTTTATCATCATTTAAATCTTCACTTTTAGCTGGAAAAGCTTTCATTAAAATAAGCCCTTCGTATACTTCCGTCCTTTGTATTGTTTATTTAATTTTTGTGTGTAAAATAAATAATTAAATAAATAAAAGTGTACTCACCAGGTGCGGCGCGCGTGTCGCTGGAGTCGTCGACTATCAACAGGTGCGGCCGTCGGCCTCGCTCGAGCTCGAGCTCGGCTTGCGCGCTACTAGCGGCGGGGGCGGCCATCGCGGCCGGCGGTCGGGGCGCGAGTGAGCGTGCCGGCGGCCGGCGGACACCCTCGCAGCCCTGCTGCGGCGTAGCAGGTGACGAGGCTGGCCGGTTACACGCAGCGAAATAATCCTGAGACGTTTATATTGACAGATTGTGTAATAGGCTCTTTATTATACGAGTATATTATGCACGGGTCTCACACGTGCATACATTTGTTTTCATCACACTTGCTCGTTATGGGTCTTATTATATGCATGCACACAATCTGAACTCGAGTTAAATTAAGTGAACTTGAGTTATTTAACTTGAGTTAAAGTGAGTTAACCTAAGTTATATTAAGGTAATTAAATTTAACCAAATTTAACTCAATATAACTTAATAAACTTAAACAATTTCAGCAAAGTCAAAGAAAATAGATTTGTTCCCTTGTGTCGTAGGTATTTATTTTCTCGCAAATGTGATGAAAAACATTGTGTGCATGGCGGGTAGTAAGGGTATTACAAAGTCGAGTCATTAAAATCCCTCCGCCTTCGGCGTCGGGCTTCTAACAGACTCTCGTTAGTAATATCCTACTTACTACCCTAAATGCACAATGTACTGTTGTTTACTTTTGCCAGATACCGAAGGGGTTTCGTCCAGTTTGCACTGGGCCGTGGCGGGAGCTGCGCTACGCTGCGCTTTCGGCCATCTTCAGGAGCTCTATTTTTGATTCGCTCGTAGGGAATTGTATCGTCGCATGCGACTTAAGTCATACTTGACTTCCAAATCGCACGACGCTGATTTTCTGCATTTTTGATTCGCTCGCGTTCGGTGTTGCCAATAATATTAGAAATGTAGAACTTTATCCGTTTTACGCAGAAAAAATAAAAACCGGTAATTACCGAAACGTAAAGCGGAACGTAAAATGCTCAGTAATGGTCGAAACCATAGAGACTATATATGATATTATATTTGCCTTTTGTTAGAAAAAAGTAAACTATCATATCAGTGATAGGTGGTCTCTTTTCTTTTGTCATATGGCATTTGACGTTTATTCTACCGCTCGTCCCAAGCGACGAGTGGTCGATACCACTCGTTGCCGTTCGAGCGATTCAAAAATGCGGAGTCGAGGGAAAATCAGTAGAATCGAACGCTCGAAACGAGGAGAGCGAATCAAAAATAGAGCGCCAGCGCTGCCAGCAACGCACTCATTACAGAGCGCGGCAGTAATGTACTATAACACCTGTTCTTTGTAATGATAATGGTTAATGTCTTATTGATTAATTGGTGGACTGTGTCATTGAGCAAAGCGAAGTCGGTCGTTAAGTTGGTTTATTTTGAATAAATAGTCAAATTATTATGTTATAGGTATTTTATGTTCTTTTTTGTCCTTAATTAGTTACCTATAAAATACAGTTTATCCACCAAAAGTAAATACCGTAGCCGCCTCGTAGCTCCTCGTAGCACCGCTACGGCGCGGCGTAGCTCTTTGAGTTCGTTTGCTCAGCACTAAGTTCCTAAGTTGCCGTTTACTTTTGATTAAACGGTTAAGTTATAAACAGAGGGAAAAGGTCGTAGACACGTTCAAAGTTGCATTTCCAACTACAGCAGCCGCATGAAGGGTTGGTCATACGTTTGATAATTATCATGTAGGGTTATAGCGTGAAAGTAGGTATGAAAGTGCGTAGGTACGTATAGGTCTCTCAGTCAATAATTTTATATTACGTATTGGTAGGATTCCGTCTAAACGGATAACGAATTGTCCAAAATTGCGCGTTGTAAATCTCTATTAAAGGTTAAATTAAATTAAATTCTTTTATTTCGAAAAACAAGTTTACATTTATATCGACATAAATAAAATATAAATCTAAAAATATATCATAAGTCAAGTCATAACATAAGTTAAATAACATATTCATTAAATTTATCAAATAATCAATTATTTATTAAATAATCATTAAATTAAATAACTTAAGTGAGGAAGTGAACCTTAGCGCAAATCGAAGATCTAGTCGTGCCCTATTTCTGCGGAGGCGTGGTCAGCTGCCGTCTTTTTGTATATAAATATTTTAACAAAGATGAGCCCTAAATGGTTTCTAGATCTGTAAACTCATAAAAAAGGTTTTGAATTGTTTGTCCTGAAGGTTGTAGGTGCGATAGAAGCCGGTTATAATCTGGTGGACTATGTATGAGGTAAGTTAGTAGGAGTATATATCTTCGCTTTACTATCACAACCACGTATCTCCACGTATTACAAGTTTCTAATATAAACAGCGGTTGCCGAAGGGTTGTGAGGCAACAAATAAAATTGAAACTGCAGTATTATCATTTCTAGGATTATACAAGATGCAAATCTTGTTTAAGCTTGTTAAATCTTAAAGACAGGATTTTATAAAATAAGCAGAATTATAAATTCTAGAGGACATATATGACTTATAATACTTCTAAAGTCCAAATCTAAAGAAATCGAAAGAATTGCAAAAGAATGACAGTTTGTAGAATATTATCTTGAATTTTGAATTTATATATTTAAACCTTAGGTCAAGTCCGAATCCCTAGGAGATACAGGTAAACTGAGGTTTAAACATCATGACAAACATGTCTAAATGCCAATATTCAGAGGCGTACACTGTCTTTATGCAAGCTTTTGCATATTATGGTAGACAATGAATTTGACGATCGTCGCAATATTCGAGCGATACCCGCCTAAATCCCAATCGTAATGAAACCAGAATGTGAATGGTGCAATTTTTGCAGAACCAAATCGAAATCAAATACCCGTCAAACATCCAACATACATGGGACTTTCATTCTTTACTACTTGACCCTGTTGTCACCTGTCTTTCGTTCGTTGAGAGGGGTGTGCAAGGTCAAGGTGAACTGGTGGGAGGTCGTGGAAAAATCCGGGCTATCGGAAAGCGCTGAGCGTTGATTAACCCTTTATATGGGCATGTAAACGGCGCACACGACGTGCCATCTCGTAAAAAATTATAGACCGGAACGTGCTACAGTTCCACCAATACAACGTAACCCGGAATGGGTGAACCAAATCTTAGCAAGGACACTGGAACGATTTGGTGGAGTATTTTGGTGGACTTTTATAACTGTCACCTTGGTAACTGCACCGTGACCAAAAGCCATGGCAGCACAGCCAATACATACTATGGTGTCGTTCCAGTCATTAGTGAAATGGGTATAAGTGTAGTGTACATGTGCGGTGATGTAATTTGTAGTAACTGGATTTAATTTTCCCTAGTTTTTACCTATAGTTACATACAGGAGGGTTCGAGTTCCCCTACGGGCGCCCACCAAAGAGATCCTAACTCTATGGTTACATACGAATAAAACAAGAGAGCAACGTTGATTATTTATTGTGAGTGCTATGTATGTTAAATCCCGAGCGCGTCAAGGCACGAAATGCAAATAGTTTTGGTCTCGCTCGTGAGATACCTACAACTTTTCACCTCAGTAATAAAAACTAGAGGTAAAATTACAATATGAACAGCGAACTTTCAACTATAATATGAACTAGTGGTTCCGTGAGAACAGTAGACCTCGCCAGCCCATATAAACCAAACCTAAAAGAAACGAACAGAAGTCAACTTTGCAGTTGGAGACAGACTAAGTACTAAAGTGACAAAAATTTGCACTATAAAGCTTAATATTTCGCAAACGGATCCCTAATTGAAAAATATTTTCAACGCACCGGCAATATTTGTGGAAGACCTATCCAACGATACCCTACACCATGCAATTCACGGGGAAAAAAAATTATTCCCATTTTACATATGCAGTTCTATGAACAAAATTTATTTTTTCGACTTTTTTAAGTTGGTCGACTATAACTCAAAAAATAAACAACATGTTTTTATAGGTATTTAAACTTTAACACCTATACATTAAAGTTTAGGGTAATAGCGTTTCCGAACGTTTTATTGTTTAGTTCCTTGTTGTTTAGAGGTTTTTATTAAATTCGGAATTTTAACTTTAAATTGACTTGTTTCTATCACTCGCTGTAGCTAATTGAAAGAGACAGAGAAAATGAAGTTCATATATTTTGAATTATGTAGTCAGACACGGCATGAGAAATGGCAATTTGAGACACTCGTTGTATATACTTATAATAATTTAATAAATAAATAATACTCTAAGAGCAATATTTTCTCGCATGTAAGTAGTAGTGCTGAATTTCCTAAATAAAACAAATTCTAAAATAGAGGAGAGAAATCTTGAAACTTACGCTCAGTCTATAAACGTATTGGTCTATTTCGGTGTTATTTTTATTCTTTCCATGCGAATGGGAAAATTAGGTTTATTTATAGAATTTGATTTACTTTTTGTTTGGAACCAAATAGCTTTCGCGAGCCCGTCACGTTTCCACAATTAAATTATTTGCGTGTTGTATTGACGTAGTATTGGGAAATTAAATGTTGATTTGATTGCCAATTTAATTAAGGCTCACACTGGAAATGGAATACAATTTATGGGGCTTTATAATAATTTGGGTTTAAGCCCCGGTACGTGTTTTATGAAATTGGTGGGAAAAAAATTAAAGCTTAAAATTTAATCAATTGATTTATTCAATAAATTGTATGATTTATGTACTTTTTACTAGCAATGGAACGTTTCCGACCAGGA
This sequence comes from Metalampra italica, assembly GCA_949699065.1. Classification (NCBI taxonomy): domain Eukaryota; kingdom Metazoa; phylum Arthropoda; class Insecta; order Lepidoptera; family Oecophoridae; genus Metalampra; species Metalampra italica. Next base: position 6,153,908 of record OX452989.1, read on the forward strand.
GCTCTATTTTTGAATCGCTCTCCTCGCTTCGAGCGAACGATTCTACTGATTTGTCTTGACAACCGATACAAAAAACTGTAGAATCGACCGCTCGAAGCGAGTAGAGCGATTCAAAAATAGAGCTCCAGAACACTCCGAAATGGACGAAACTTGGTAGGAATGTACACCGGATTCTCCACAATAATGACTTGAAAACACATTTCTTCAATCAAATTTTCAAACCAGTAGACAGCTGCCTGACTTAAAAAGCTCTGTAAAATAGTATCATGAAATATTTAATGTATATTGAACATATATGGCTTTAAATATAAAAATATTATCTCAAATCACAATGTCTCTGGGTCATTGCCCCTGATCCTGGAGGTCGCAGGTCCATTCCCGGCTGTGCACCGATCGTAATGATAGGCGGTACCTAAATGAAATCGTCAGTCAACCAGATAATAAAGTTACCTGCCCCTGTTCCATTGTCTATGACAGCGACTTGGGAATTCACTTCTAGAGTAAGTACAGCTGCTTGCGTTTCAATTGTTATTATATTTTACCGCGGCGGGAATGTTACTTGAAATCTTACCTATGATGGGTAGCGCCGCGAGGGTTAAAACGAGCATTTATGTGTGTACATATGTTTGTATGATTGGGCGGGAGACTGTAGGAGGAAGGGGTCTGTTTGACATGTAATTGAATTATGAATTTATTGAAATTTTATATTTTTATTATTGAATTTGACATTTTTATTTTATTTCTAACGTGACAATAAATGTACGGTTTATTTATTTGTTACATTACTTCACTAACATAAAAGAATTACAAAAGTAGAGCTTGCCTTAACATAGAAAATGTTCGGTTGTAGTATGTTTTTTTAAACTATACAAAAGCGGAAGAAAAGCCGTGGTGCTCGTACCACTCCCTCTGAAAAGTACCCTAAGTATTGATGATAATATAGCAAATGTTACTAAAAGAAAATATTCCTCAATTTTTAAAAATAAGTAGAACTGCGTTTAAAGATTTTTGAATAAACGCCTGCCTAACCCGTGAGTCGAACCGTCTAATTGTAAAACACCTGGTTTTTTTGATACTGATCGATAGCGTCTACCATGAGAATCGAATATAATATCGTGTGCAGTATCTAAGAACTAAACAAGTTTCAGAAGTTGCTAGACGTTTCAAGTCAAAATTTTTGAATCAACAGTCAGAAATTTTAAAATAGGAAATTAATATTGCATGATAAAACCCTACAAGTTATTGCGATTAAAAGCGAGAATGGTACTTAGCTAGTTTTTAAACTTGTGCACTTCAAAAATGATTCATCATTCAAATTATCGGCTACAAAAAAAGGAGGTTCTCAATTCGCCCTTTATTTTGTAAAAGTTATATTTCACTGGTGGTCCCGTACCAATGGAAAAAAATATATTTCTCCTCTAACATAACATACAGGTTAAACACATAACCCTCCTTTGCAGTCGGGTAAAAAAGGGCATCAATAAGTCGTCGGTGTACAAAATCATATTTTTTTAAGCAGGAGTCGGATTTATTTTTTGTAAAAAAATATGACTACTTATTTAATATTTCACAACATTAACTTAGGTAGTTCACGGAGTGTGCGTTAGTAAAATGGCATTATAACAAGGTGTGAATGAGGGTAGGGTACTCAGGTGGAGTCGGCTCGCTCTGGTGGTCTCGACGCGCGCCCACTCTCGGCTGTATTGCATGGAGCAGGTTATTGCATAACTTGGAAGTAAATATGTCCCCATCACGGGATTCTGGTAGTACATGTGAACAAGTATAATTGAGTAATGCCCTTGCAAAAATGTTTACCTTTTGTTGTGAAACTTCAGCTCTTCGGCGTCACGCACGACTCAAAACTTTTTACGTAAGTAGATATAGCTCTTAATCATTGGCGGCGTCAATTAAAAAGCTTCATGATGTTATGTGAACCAAACTATCATAAATAAAATTAAGTGTATTCAAATAAGGGGACGAAGATATCTCACGTAAAACACTTTCTGTGTTGCTATACTGAGTACAGTCTACCCCATTTTTACTGCATTTACTAGGTATGTTATAGGTACACAAGTATGGAGTATATATGCTTTTATTCTCTGATGGTTGCAATTTTTTTAGAAGGTGGTGATCGAAGTATAAATATAAATACCTGTATTTCTATCATGAATTACCGGTACATAACTTTGGCTCTATTCTAAAAGCACAAAAATGAATAATTTTGCTATTATCTGAACGTTTATAGATGAAGCAATCAAGATCTTGTCTATGCAATAGTGAATCGTCAGTCAGAAGACGATTAAGTAAACTAAAAGCTAACTCCATAGTAACCTAACCTAAATTTGTTCCCTCGGCCGAAGCATGCATCATTCGCCTGGCCACCTCTACTCACCTATACCCACTACACGTACCATTATGAAAACATTTTCGAAGCTATAAAGGCAGAAAGGCACCTTAAGTTGCGAGTTCAATGTACTTAACAATAATGAGCCAGTTTAATGAGCTGTATTTAATTCATCCTGCTTTTCGAAGTTTATGCCCTATATAGTCTTTGTCTGCTTTAAATGATAAGGATGCTACTGGCTTTCCACCCCGCGGCATTACCACGCCACGGTCGGTAGGTATTAGATTTTTTGACTTTTATTCGATTACACTGGGTACGTTTTATACACGTAAATTTTTATCTACCAATTTTATGTAAATCTACCTAGGTGTTAGCGCTGAGATGAAGAAGATATAAATAATTAACTAATATAAGATATTGAGAAAGATAAGGTTAAAAATATAACATAAGATTTAGGTAAGATTAAGGTGAACCGTGAGAACCCATCTTCTTCTTTTTCATATGTAAAAGGCAAGTTCCTGACTGACTGACTCATCAACGCACAACCGAAACCCTTGGACTTAGAGAGCTGAAAATATCCACAGAGATTCCCTTTATAGTGTACATTTCAAATAGGGAAGGATTTTTCGAAATTCAACCCCTAACGGGGTGAAACGGGGGTGCAAAGTTTGTATGAAAGTCCGTCATTTTTAAAGTTAGAAACGTGAAATTTTATATTCAGGCTATTAGGTAGAAAACAATAATGACGTGTTTCGACAATTTTGAAAATTCTACCCCTAAGCATGTAAAATAGGGGATGAAACGCACCGCCCAAACCGCTGAGCCTATATAGACTTGAAAACTCGCAGCTCTAATTAGCTGATCATCTTTTAATAAAGTAACCTTTATAATAATAACCAGCCAAATTACTCGTTCCGCAGTTTCCAGGTAACGAATATTTTTAGAACACACTTCCATTCCGCGAAATAAAACGGGATTAGTGCTGTTACCTGTTGCTCTGGAGCGGAGATGGGCATGCGAGAAGTTTATGGGCGCACTTATGGCCTCCATAAACCGATCCGAGTATGATCTCCGTTTCAGAGAGAAGGTATAGTCGTAAAGTTAGTGTCACGGTCGCAATCAACTTCAACCTACACATTTGCTCTAACTGCGTGCTATGCTGTAGGTATGTCGTTAATAAGTATAGCTCTAAAGCAATCAGTAGCCTATTTATGTCCCCAGTGTTGGGGCACAGGCCTAACCTCCCAACTAGAGCGTACGGACTAAGCCCAGTGCGGATTGCTTACCTCACATGCACCTAAGAATTTCTCCTTCGGCGTATGCTGGTTTCCTCGCGATGTTTTCCTTCACCGTTCGAGAGCAGTCAGTAAATGAATGTACCTACTACTTAAGTTTCGAGAAAAACCCATTGGTAACTGAAAAATGTCCAAACTGAATAATGTCCAACCTGAAAAATGTCCAATCCAAATGTACATTATTCAGTTTGGACATTTTTCAGTTCGAGCATGGTCGTTGGACATTTTTCAGATTGGACATTATTACAGTAAACCGTTGCGAATATGGTTGGAAGGTTAATTCCGCGATATATATATATTTTTAATCGAAAAATATTTTCTGAAAAATTAGGTACTTTACCCACATTGACAATTTTTTTGCGTGTGAGAAATATTACTACGCCTATCACAGCATGCGATAGGCAAAGCGAGGATTATTATAGGTAGTTATGTTCTGTGCTGCCTAGATAAAATAAACCAAGTGGAGTTATCAATATTGAGTAATCACAACGGGGGCCTTGAACTTGTGACCTGCTCTTTCAAGAAATAAATTGAATTCAATATTACCCTTTAATCAAACAAAGAAATCGTTTAGAAAAATCTCTTCTTTCAACTATATATATAAAACAATATTTTGTATTGGAAGTTGAATCAAAGCGCCGCTCGGCTGGTTCATGACAAACATTGTTTCAGCCGATGGAAGAAGACTCATTTAAAAGGTTTTCAATACCGACTTCGGTCAATAATGGAACATAAACATCTGTGGATACGATATTTCAAAAATATCTATACGAGCACTAAAATATTGGCGACGCAAAGATTGCCAGAGTGTGGAGCGTCAGTGGCGTCGGGGATAAGACGCGACCTATCATATCCAAAGGGCCGAAGTTCGATCCCGGCTGGGCCATGTACCTACCAATGGGTTTTTTCTCGAAACTAATGTACATTTACTAACTGCTCTCAAACGGCGAAGGACCTGCATACGCCTAAGTAGAAACACTTAGACGCATGTGAAGTCCACCAACCCGCACTGGGCTTGCGTGGTGGACTATAGCCCAAACGCCCTCGTTGAGAGGGTAGGCCTGAGCCCCAGCAGTGGGGACTAATAGGCAGTTTATTTGATTTGATGAAGATTGTCATGTCACACCTGTCATTGGGATGTGGCTCTCGGCTATGTCGGTATCCTTAGTTCTCCGTCGGATCTCCTCATTGCAGATCATATCTTGTAAAGAAACTCCGATCATAGCGTTCTCCGTAGCTCCCCGAGCGAACCAGACCTGCCTATAGTAATATCAACAGTATAATCTTCTCTTCTCCATCTACTGTTCCATTCTCTCTGGGCAACCACCCATTGCGATGTTCATTTTACCATTCCCTCCCACTGTCTGTCAGTTCATTGGGTAGCACTACCTGTTTACGCCTTTCAAAATGATGATTTAATAAAGGGCTGAGACTTCTTTGTATTGAAGAGCCTACTCCTAAAATAATAATTAAGTACCAAAGTATACTTAACATTATTAATTTAGCGAAATTTCATAACTCTGTCGTTATTAATCAGTTAGTCACAAATTAATAAATACCTACGAATCTAATTTTAATTTGATTTTATAAAGTTATGATATCTATATAACTATTAATTGGAAATAGAAACAAATTGTAATTAACGAATGTAGGCCGACGTTCGAACAATTTAAAAAAAGGTAGGTAAGTAACAAAAAGACAAAGTAACCCCAACAGTGATGATTATTTTTCGTTTGGTGATGAAGCCGGGCGGGCCGTAGGTATTGGCCACCAATGGCTGTACCGTTCATACTCAGTCGATATCGCCCTGTTAGTGTGTTAGCATTTGGTTAAAATATTTTACTACTGAATAAAGTGGCTGACGTGAAACTCAATAGTTCGTTTGTATTACTAGTAAGGAGTTCATTTTCTCAGACATAAATCTATTTTTATGGACCAAGGTACGTACAGGAACCTTTGTTATATTGGAACCGTACTATTACGCGTCACAATTTAAGCTCTCTCTTGCTTGATGCTCCGCTCGTTAAAGAGACAAAAATAGATCTAACATATAAAAGGATGTTCTCTGAAATAAAAGTCAGTTATTTGACTTGTAATGTGATTAATAGTTGATTATTAGTGATATTGGATGTCCAAAATTTGGAATCAGTACTCATTATATAGAAGACGAAGATTAAAAAACAAACATACAAAGACTTGACAGGAACTCGGATTCCGGTGCGAATCGTCCGCTGATTGTATACAAAGCCTTAGAAGTTAATCAATTGAAAATAACTTGATATTTTGATCCTTCAGAATTTTGTGAAATTTGATGATTTTCGTTAATAAAGGTCTCGGCATATTAAGACTGTGCCTCGGCATGACCTCTTTTTGGGTTGTCGATAATTGTAACAGATTATTAACATAACTATCAAATTTCTAGAGTAGAACACAGTTAAAATAGAGTCAATAATAACACAGGATAAAACCATGGAAAATAAAATCCTGTGGTTTTAACGAAAGTGGACCTTCGTGACATTCGAGACAAGAAACGATTTTTGCCAAATTTCAAGATTCTAGCTCAACCATAAGTACCCCATAGCTTTTGATGACCAAAATACTCAAAAATGCGGCCAAAACGGTCATATCTTCTGACTGCGATGACTTAGAAGTCACGGCTCCAAGGGACTGCAGACTTGAGTATTTAATATTAATTTCAACTTGATACCTCCACGCGTTCCTGAGAAAAATGGTCTTGACAGACGGACAGACACACAGACGGATCACGAAGTGATCCTATAAGGGTTCCTTTTTCCTCTTTTGAGGTATGGAACCATAAAAAACACACATACTTAATACAGTAGCTTACGTTACTACATCGTGTATATTGTTTCCTAGATGCAAAAGCTTTGTTGTCGTTTGCCACTTCATTTGGATTGAAATATAAACTCCCCACTTACCCCCTGAAACAAGAAGGCAGGTCATACGCGCTGAAAAGGGAAATATCCCGAGGGACGCACCTTTTCCCCGAAATATTACTAAGTCATTATCGACCCCGAATAAAACGAGGCGATAATGTGTTCGAGAGGTCAAGAGCGGTTTTATTTTACTTTGCATGTCATTCATTAGTAATGAGGAAAAGTGTATGTTGTCTAATAGGGGCGTAATAATTATTACATTTTAATATACACATACTAAGTACTACTTACTTACTTATCTGAAATTAGGCTTGTTTTTAAAGTAAACAAATAATTAAACATTTTATTTATTTATTTCCGTCGGGAATCTAATTTATCGTGGTTAAAAATGGGTACAGCCCAAACCTTAACCTTACTGTTAGCGTCTGATATTCGTTATTTTAATACCGAGAGCTGCTATTTAAAAAGTTTTTAGTCAAGGCCTGCGGTCTCATTGGTTTTGCTCTTGTAGCAGTCTGTTTACTAGATCAAAATAAAACAAAAATTACTTACTAAAATAACATGAAAATAACATTAATAATTTCATTAGAAATTATTATTTAAATTAATTTAAAATTTTAAATTCCAAATTTGGTCCCAATCGGACCAAAGGTCAAGCCTCCGGAGTCAAGCGTGACGGACCGACCGACGGACAGACGGGCGGACGGACCAAATTAAGCTACTTGGTTTTTCGGTATGTGTCATCAACATAGAACACATTTTCGCGAAAATTGGAAACTATTTTTTTCGCGATTATAATAAGTACTTCCTTTTATACCGTAGGGTTCGTCATATCAGCTTGTAGACGTCCACTGCTGGTTAAAGGCCTCCCCCGGGGATCTCCATGACGATCGGTCCTGCGCTAACCTCATCCAGCCGGGTCCCGCGACCTACACCAGATCGCGTTTCGGTCCACCTGGCTACGCTGCGTCTTCCGATTCGTGGTCGCCACTCGAGAACCTTTCTGCCCCAACGGCCGTCAGTTCTACGAGCGATGTGCCCCGCCCACTGCCACTTCAGTTTCGCAATTCTTTGGGCTATGTCGGTGATCTTGGTTCTCCTGCGGATCTCCTCATTTCTGATTCGATATCGCAGGGAAACTCCGAGGTACTAGGGTTGCGAGAAAGTAAAAAGAACAGTCGCTTTTCATACTTATTGTTAGTACCTACTTATTGATGAGTAATGACCCGCCATACTTATTAATAGTAGGACCCGCTCATGAGTCATGACGGCACTGTCTCGTTCACAGTTCACACCTAATGGAGTAAAATCAAACATTGTGGTTTTACGACACATTTATAAAACCAACATCGAGGGACAATATTGAATTTCGACACGGGCAAAATGAATGTTTTGCTGTAGCAGCGTGGGTGACGACCATAGATTACTAGCGTAGTGAGCTTTTTCCGTGTTCTGTGGTGACGACATACATGGCTGAGGAAGAGAACTTACTTTGCGCGAAATTACATTCGAATAAAACTTTTTTTGCAATAGTTGACCATGACGTACGTTGTATGTTAATACCGAAAAATTATGCAACAATATTCAATTTAATTTCTTTGTATTATTTATTCATTCAGTCAATTTCAAATGAATTTAAAGATCAGTGGTGTCGGGGATAAGACGCGGCCTATCATATCGAAAGGTCCGAAGTTCAATACCCGGCTGGGCCATGCATGTACCAATAGGTTTTTTCTCGAAACTTAAGTACATTTGCTGACTGCTCTCAAACGGTGAGAGAAAGCATCGCGGGGAAACCTGCATACGCCGAAGAAGAAATTCTTAGGCACATGTGAAGTCCACCAATCCGCACTGGGCTAGCGTGGTGGACTATAGCCCGAACGCCTTCGTTGAGAGGATAGGCCTGAGTCCCAGCAGTGGGGACATGTCAGTAGGCTGTTGATGATTTATTAATTAGGTACATTGTAGTTGCTTTTTATAGTGAAAATGGTTCATGCCTTTTACCTCGGAAGTGCTACGGCGTAGCACGCGTAGAGATAGGTAGCTTAATTAAACTTGAAAAACCTTTACCGCTTTATTTGCTACACAGTCAAAACACTTGGTTCAGCAAGTGCGCAGTTGACTTATTTATTTGGATTTTATTATAATAGAAGAAAAATACATTTCTATTAATTTTACGGAACAACCTGATATTTTAACGAAACAGCAATTTTTCCGTGAATACTATTGGATAGTTACGTACCTACTTGTTCGGTATTTCTTTTTATAGACCTTTGACCTCTTAAATTGTAGCTTGTTACACCCTTGTTAAAGTAAATTCCCCGACGACTCACTTTGTCCTAGTCGATATAGGTTTGCTTTCTGCTTAATATATTGGGTTTGAATGAACCCCGACTGGGCAAATAATTTTGTAAGTGACAAATATTTCTCATTGAGGTGTTGTATTCGAAGTTTGTTTTCAACACACTTGCTCGTAATGTGGCTGCTATTACCCCGTTTTGTACTTGATGCAGCTTTCAAAACCCGCGTGCTTTTTTTGTGTAAAAGTTTTTACGGCAAAAAAATAGTATAAACATTTTTGTTAATAAATTAAAATATGATAAATAAACACATTATTTCACAAATTATTTATCTAGGTCAAAACATAAGTATTTCGGTAAGTTAGGTAAGTTTTTTTTCTTCGCAAATGTTTTGAAAAACGTCGTATGAAACGTGGTAGCATAGTTCATTACTCATTTCATTACACTCTTGGCTACAATCAAGCCTCCAGTGTAATGAAAGACCAACTTAGCTCACGTCAGGTATCTTAATGTACTACTTAGGTTAGGTTTTATATTAGAACCGATAAATCTAGACGTAGTCGCCAGGGAGCGTTTATTTTTTATTTTATTTGTGGCCGAGAAAGGGTTTTCGATTAAAGCTGCGGATTCCATTAATGCGATCGCGTAGGCGAAAATAAACTAACGGCGTTTGAACTGGGGCCGTGGTGTCACCTTCGCGAGGAAAAACCTTCGTAAAATATGAGGTTAAAAACCGTTCTTAAAATAAAACTATTTAAAAAAATTAATTAATAAACGTCGGACATAATCTACGCGATCCGCGATCCATAATATTCCACATTGTTGTCATGACATTTCAATTTTATTTGCTTGGAAAACCAAAAGCACCTATTATATTTACAGTAAAGGTTTTTAATATTAACAGGTTTTCACTTATGACAAAAAAGATAAGAATTTAATAGAACGGATTTTTACACGTAATTATATTTTAAGTCATCTAGTACAAAATTTCAATCTGTCCAGTACCTACAGTTGTCGAGTAATCCGACGGACAGACAGACCAATATATTCGCTATAAGGGTTTGACAGATCCCTTAAAACACCGTTTTTATCATCTTCATCAGCCTGTACTTGTCCACTGCTGGACACAGCCCCAATGCGCGCCACTGAACCCGATCTTCGGTCCTCCGCATCCAATCACTGCCAGCCGTCTCAGCACGGAAGAGCTCGAAGAACACGTACCCTAATGCCTTTCGTGGTGGAGTAACAGAACGTAACTCAAGGTACAATAAACTTCCGCCATCCATTTTGCTATCCCACCCGCTATAGTAGAAACAAAAGCGGCAAGATTAATACTTCTTCGGTTCATCGAGCATCGTCGGCAGGTATTTCTCATTTATAGCACTTTTTACTGCCACTAGACTTGCGATGGAATGGGGTCGAAGAAATACTTAATTAGGATTTAATTAGTGATTTCTTTATTTGCACAATTTAAAGTTACAATACTTGGTATTGCAAATTATGATGACCAGATGTAGAAGTTTTGGTATGACACTTTTACGGATTTTGACACAACCATAAACTTTGAGTTTTAGGGAATGAATCTTGATGTGATAACTTAATAATGCATAGAGGATAATTACGATATATTATGAGTAATATTAACTTAATTAATTCTAGGTCTTAATTAAAAGGTCTTAATTAACTATATTAATTCTTTATTATATAATTAAGTTAATTCCCGAGAATTAACTTAATTAAAACTTAAGTTAATTCTCGGGATATAACTGATCGAAAGCTGAATGTAAGTATATCGGAAAATGGATTTAAAACAATGGTATGCAGAGACACCCGGATTGCCGATAATAATATCTTTAATGTGACTCCACTGTAGCTTGTGTTCCAATAACGGACGGTGTCTGAACAGTTATTGTTTCCAATAATGAACGCCGCCCTCCCACGCGTAGGGCCGAGGGTCTAACCATAGGTTAGGTTCCTTTGTTACACGAATAAATCTGATATTACCATGTAAACGAAACCTTCGAGTGTACCTTGTAGGTACCTGTTGCTGTAACGTTATAATAAATATAAAAAGTATTAAAATATAACGTATTACGTTACATTTGCCCCCCCGTATAGCTATATAATGGAGGACTCTCTCTTTATCACCTACACAGACATCTACATACGTAACATCCTGTTCCCATTCAACTAATATGCTGCCACAAATTAGTCGTTGTTAAGTTGCTGGTGACCATGGAGGGAGCGAAGCGAGCGGCAGGACCCAGGCATACTGACCCAGTTAGCTACTAATTTAATTTTATTATTGGCAGGACATTGAAGACCGCCTAGTATGTACTTATATCTGTTTTTTTCTTCTTTTTTGTCTGTAATTTTTAAATGTGCAATAAAGTGTATTGAATTTAATTCTTTTTAATAAACGGCCACGCGGTATAGACCTGTCTTCATTTTATATTGGTCGAAAATAATTGGTATCATAACGAAGACGTTCGGATTCTAGGCAAAATTAGATTTCTGGAATATTTCGGCAGTTGATTGATAGCTATTATTAACAAGTAGGTATAGGTGGGTATATTTTGTCCGAAGGAGTTTTGAACTTATTCTGGAGCGCGCACGAGTAAGGTATACTTACGCTGGAGCACATCCCGAGAGGCTTAGTGGACGAACTCGTAATGAAGCTGGAATCTCGGAATATAAACGGCTGCTAATTGCCTCGCGCGATGCTCCACTCCCCCAGGACTTACTACGTACTATAACAGTCATTATACTGTATACTCATATTATTATAGGTTGGTTTTAAGCAGATAGGTAGGTAAGTAGGTACCTACTTACAGAGACATTGTGAGCAATACAATGCGTACCTAGTCTTGAAATAGAGAAAAAGATCAGATAGTAGTAGTTAGTACCTATCATGTTTCTGTTTTATTTCACGAGCGACGAGCTTTAGGGTTACCTATGTATTACTATACTCTTTTTGGGTTACCTGGTGTCGATGGTGCGAGCGAACCGAGCAACAGGATCTAGGAAATGAATAAGAGTGAGTTTTAATTTTTCTTTACTATTCTTGTGGATAGTTCTTGTGGACTGTATATTGTTCTTGTTCGATCAAATGAAACTAAGATAGCTTGTTCAAAGACGACCATATTTATTTCACAAAAGTTCCTGCTTAAGTACTATTTACAAGTTCCTAACTACTAGAGGTTCGGAGCCGCACTCGTGGCTTGTGTGCTGTCTCCCTTTCCGTCCTCTCGCTCGCACACCCGCCACGCTCCGTTGGCCGCAGGCAGGTTCGATGTTCGCAACATCTCTTGATCGCGCCATCTCCCTCTGCGCCGTCTCGCTCGCACACGCGCGCCGCTCAGTCGGCCGCAGGCTCGCTGCGCTGTCCGTAACAACTATGGTAACAATTTTTAAAGGTTATTTATTTTAAGTGGGATCTGATTTTCTTAAAGTGAAATCCATAATTTTTTTAGTAAGTACTTCCAATAATATTATTGTTACCTACCCGTACATGATAAGATTGATTACCTACTTTGACTTGTTACTTACTCAATGTAGGTAAATACTTAAGATGTTAATTATAACTAGGTATTTAGTTTACCTAAATGCTTATTAACAATGTCGGACAAAGTAAATTAATTTACTGAAGATTCAATTTAGGAGACTAGATTGAATTACGGTCCAATAGCGAAGTTATTTTTGTCTTTTTAAGTTCCTGTTCGGTCCTTTCCAAATTAAGGTGGCGCGGTGTTTTTCCGGTTGTTACAGGTGGCGTGACGTTTTTGACGAAAACAATGACCTTGCGTAGTCCCTGTAGTATTTTGCACTATTCCTGGAATCGTGACGTCGCTGTATGGGGGTCATGACCTCGAGGAGCCAAACTGTTATCATTATGAGCCGTCAACGTGTCCCGGTGAAGATTTAAGTGTATTAAACAACAAGCTACTATATTATTACACATGCAGGCAGAGCAAAAAGCTTAAGTAATAATAACAATAAATAACGGAACATTTTTATACATTAATTATTAAGTAATCAACGTAAACCCAAAACCTTAATAGTGGATTATTAAAGCTTGTATAAAATAATACCTTTTCTGATAACATTACTCGTAAAACGCTGCCAAAACACTGCGAGATATAAAATATGATCTTTATTTGAAACAAATATTAAAGAAAAAGGTGCAACCTGTACAGAAATGCTAGTTATTTTGAATGGCCTTTTAGAACAGAATTATTAATTTCTCCATCCACCAAAAACATACTCGTTAATTTTATGACCGTAATTTTTATATTTAAAGTTGGCTCTTCATAAAATTTGCTTCGTCAAAGTAATTATAATTACCCAAGTTGTGGTCAATTTTAGAACCAAAATAAAAAGAAGCAATCAAAAAGATTCTTCGTTGAACTTGGAACTTTCATAATTACCGGAGAAATTTTAAATCCCTGCTAACAAGTACACTCGGTCAACATTTTTTGTTCTTGATGTTATTCTAATTTAACTTAGCACCTTTCAGACTTCCTCTAGATGTCTTACAAGGCGACTAAAACAAAAAACCAGTGACGGGCAGCAGCAGCATATGTGCATAAATTCCCTATAGGTAAGTACTGCGGTCAACCCGCCTGCCTCGTAGACTACGATCATAAATCTCTGCTTGAGAAGCGTTTTATTTTTTATTATTGAGCGGACGCCACGCGACTTCGTCCGCTTTGAAAAGAAATAAACTTTCACTGTAGGTATGTTTCATCAAAATCCGTTCAGCAGATGCAACTTGAATTTAGTTGCTATTATGGCAACAGATGGCGTTGTTTTATCTGAAATTTAATTGTCAATCGAAACTCAAAAACTCACTCATTCAAGTCGTAGACAGAGAAACTAGGAATTTGTATGTAAGAAATTGAACTTCAGTTCAATTTATTTAGACATTTTTGGTTCATTTTGTTATATCGTATATCTAACTTATATAGTTTAACTAGGTGGACAAACCCAGTATGACACTTTTTTCTTGAAATTTATGGCCTTGCTTCACAGGTTTTTGCCAATATTCTCGCCCTTGGCATTTGATGATACAGTCAGTGCCATCTCTTGAGTTTTTTGGAACAGTCGTTATCAAAGTAGAGTTATTAAAATTTCTCATTGTTCGATGGGTCAACCTTACGCAACATGCAGATCTATGTTGCATTAATTTTAAGATGTTAGATTTGGGAGGTGAATAAAACATCTAAAAGTTTATACATTCATTTAATAATGCAAATAATCATACAGTTATAATCTAGTCGGTATGGATGAATCCATACAAAAATCTTTAAACCTATACCTAAACTAATGATCAATGGTCCTATTGCACTAAACGTTTTGAAAATACAATAGGAAAAAACACATTTACAACTCTTCAAACATAGGATTCGTCGAAACAAGCGCTATTTTAAAAATAATGATGGAATGTTAGCACTTCAGAAATGTTTGAAATCTTAAGAAAATTCACATTTTAATTATTTTTAATATAAAATCCACAAGGTAGAACGAACTACTGACAAACGCAAAACCGTACATTGTGTAACTACAGAGTTGTAAACATAAACAAGGAGACCCAGCGCACACACGTTATCAATTAATGTGAAGAGACCACATCCCAACCTAAGTCCTACAATAATAATAAAAAAAACTAAGGTTTTGTTTGGCTTGGTTACTCGATTTTTAAGCCATATCTTATTGAAGTAACTGCTACTTTATTAATTGTTATTTAAAACAAACGACGACCTGCGTAAGGCGGCTGGCAGTGACTGGATGCGGAGAGCCGACGATCGGACTCAGTGGCGCGCCTTGGGGGAGGCCTATGTCCAGCAGTGGACTAGTGCAGGCTGATGATGATTTAAAACAAAGACGTAGTCGAGTCGATGCGGTAGCGGTAGTGTAGTCTCAAATCTCTGTCGATAAAGTGTCAATGCCAGGTCGTAGAGTGTGACAAGGTGTTAGTTTGGTGTGGTGCGGCTAGTGCCTCGCGTCGCGGCGGTGCTCGCGGTCGCGGTCGCGGTCTGCGGGCGGCGGGTCACGCTCGCGCCGCTCCCGGTAGCGCTCCTCGTAGTACGGGTTCGCGGCGCGGCTTTTGGACGCGCTCGCGTCGCCCGCGCCGCTCTCCGCCGTCGCCTCCACTGGCGACTTGCGAGGTCTGCGCAACACAAATAACCGTCAAGTAAACTCAAACAAAGTCTATATAGGCTCTAGATTTAATCGTCGGTGGCGTAGGTCGGAGTTCGATCCCCGGTCGGACCGTGTACAGTAAGGTTCATAAGTGCAGTAATAGCAGGCTTTAAGAGTCATTTTTCTGTACAACGGTGCGCACGACAACACGAAAAACAAATAGATGTAACTGACCACCCAAGTCATTAGCGTGTTTTACACCTTATTTTCATAGCAATAAGTTGTCAATTCATCGTAATATCCAATGATATACTAGTGGATATGCGCGTGCGTGGGTACAGATATAAAAGAAAGTCAAACTCTCAATCTATTGAGTTGATTAACTGCTACTGCACTTAAGCACATTTACTGACCGCTCCTCAAACGGTCAAGGAAAACATCGTGAGGAAACCTGCGTACGCCGTAGAAGGAATTCTTAGGCGCATGTGAAGTCCATCAACCCGCACTGGGCTAGCGGGATATACTATATAGCCCGTACGCCCTTCGTTGAGAGGGTAATCCTGTGCCTCAACAGTGGTGACAAATTAATGGGCTGTTGATTGATTTCATTGAATAATTAACTAGGTGATTCAGATCAATTCTCAATAAATATGACAAACTAGTCGCCGGCAAACTTCTTGAATGCGCAAAACTGAACTATCATCATCAACAGCCTATTAAGATGTCCCCACTGCTGGGGCTCAGGCCTACCCTCTCAACGAGGGTGTTCGGGCTATAGTCCACCACGCTAGCCCAGTGCGGGTTGGTGGACTTCACATGCGCCTAAGAATTTCTTCTTCTGCGTATGCAGGTTTCCTCATGATGTTTTCCTTCACCGTTTAAGAGCGGTCAGTAAATGTACTTAAGTTGCGAGAAAAAACCCATTGGTACATGGCCCAGCTGGGGATCGAACTCCGGACCTTTCGATATTATAGGCCGTGTCTTATCCCCGACGCCACTGACGCTCTGAACTGAACTATAGGTAGGTCTCTTTGGCAGCGGGGTGCGGAGCGCGACCGAATTGAGCGCTCTATTGGTACAACGGTTTATGAGCGGTGACCTTGAATGCGCAGAATTCATTTTTTGGATCTCTTTAGCGGGGGGACTGAGGCGCGACGCGGGGAGGTAGCCCCCCACGCGGCGCCAACGCGTTTTATTGGTTCGTTCAGTCGCTTCCCGCTCCCGCGCCCCGCTCGCACGTCTCGCGCCTCTGAAGTACAGTTGCGCACACATACTGTTTAACTATTAACTGTTGGTTGTTTTCTGTTTGGTTTTGTTGATTTATTTGTTATTAGTAAGTCGTGTAGTGTTGGTAAAATACAGAAACAAACAAAAACCATAAAAACAGAAATCATAAAAACGGGTGTTTCGATTTTTTTGATGAGAAGTACCTATATTTATTACAGTCAAATCTCAAAAATCGACTAAGAAACGAGCTGAAGTAGGCCTTTAGTACTCATTGTAAAAGTCTTGGTATTAAGATTTTTGTGCGCGACTGTACACCTGCGCAAACACCCCCACCACTTTTGCCGAGCGCTCATTAATCGTTGCGACACCTATAGATGACAACGTATCTCCCCCCCTATGTCACTCAATGTTCAAGTAGTATGCCGGCTACTATACAACGTGTGCAGTATATGAATGTTACCTCTCGTCCCTGCTGTGACCCCTGTTGTACTCGGCGCGCTCGCGCTCGCGGGACCTGCTCCTGTCCCGCTCACGTTCGCGGTAATCCCTGTAGTACCTGTAACAAGACAACCGTTCATTGTACTAAGCTAGTTGGAAAGGGGACATGATAGAAGAGGTACGATAAAAAGGGAATCATAGATCCGATCTGTTCAGAGAGGCGGAGGGCACGCTGCACGATTCTCACCAGCGGTGAAACCGATCGCAGAAAATTTAGAACCCTAAAAACTAATATACATAATTATTTCCTAATTATCAACCATAGAAAATGTGCAAGGGATAGTTTAGTTTTTAAGGGTTCCGTACCAAAATGGTAAATAGATGGGCCATTTATTAGCGGTCGCATCCAATGCAAAATTGTTCGGACGTTTTGCGTTTTGGTCAAACTGCGGTTTGGACTTTCTACTAAATAGGCAACCTGATTTTGAGCCCAACAGGAGGCCGTCACGGCGGCAAGCTAATTGTAGCCTTTACTTTTATAGTGCTGCCGCGATCTCGCGAGCGGCGAACGGTGTCACAGCTGCTAATGTGAATTGTGGAGGGCCGTGCCCGCTGTATAAAAAGACCTCGCGGCGGAATCTGTACTTTTGTACAGATCGGATTCCGCCGCGGGGCACCTCCGCTACTAATGCCAGTGCATTAGTAGCGGAGGTGCCCCGTAAGTGCACATAAGGCCAGTGCCTTATGGAGGTCGCACCATCGCAACTGCGCGCTGTTTCTGACTTGTGCCTAAATAATGGGCAATATTATTACGAAGATAATACGTTTCAGGGCGTGTTAGCCAGACCCGAGCTCTAGACTTTCGTTACGTCCACGCAGACAGACATCCATTGACTTTAGTTAAAGTTATACGTTTAAAAATAGTCATCTAAAATAGATATTAGAAAAAAAACAATGTCAGAAATTGCTTCGAATATAGACGCGACTCGCGGAAAAACACACAAAGCGTTATATGCAACCCATTTCTATTGTTTCACTAGAATCTCGTTGAAAATTCTAGTAGGTACATCAACACTCTAGAATACTCAATACGATTGAAGCATAGGTATAGGGTACACTTACGCATCGCGGTCGCGTTCACGATCGCGGTCCCTCGATCTTTCCCTATACCTGCAATTAAGCGGTTCAAATTTATTTACTTTTATGTGTTTTAAAACTAACGCATTCATAATTTTAGTCCGTCTTATAAAAAAAATAACAAAAATTCTACCCAATGTACCAGGGTTCGTAAATAATCATTTCCTTTAAAAATCCATAAGAAAAACAAAATTATCAAGATAATTTATCGTGATAATTAGAGCTCGGATCTGAGCGAGCAATTATTGGAATTAATTATTAAAAGGGAATATGAAATAGGCGTAGTACCTATATAGTATAGTAAACAAATTACAAATGGAAGTAACCATATTATTTCTAATGATTGCTCGCTCGGATCCGGACTCTAGTGATAATTCTCATCTTTGGCTTACGAATGAAATTGTCATAGATATGCCGGATTTTATCTCTATGACATATTCATTAGCGAGCAAAAGACAGCGCCCTATCAATTATCACTTGGGTGTAATCATGTTCGCCACGTACCGGTCGCGCTCCTCCCGCTCGCGGCTGCGGTCGCGGTACCGGCTGGCGGAGCGCTCGCGGCGGCGCGGCGCGCGGTGCTGCGCGCGCGCCTCGCGCTCCCGCGACCGCGACCGACGCGAGCGGTCGCCGCTGTTGTACGACTTGCTCTCCACGCCGTGCAGCGTGTCTTGCAGCGACGAGATCAGGATCTTGCAGCGCTCGTCGTGCGCCACCTGTGGCAATAACAACGGTCTCAGCTGGTAGCACTGTTGTACTCGTAAGCTACAGAAACTAGAAATTGTTCAAGAAACAAATCGGAATTGGTAATTAAATATCAAATTTATTTCATTTGAAAAGAAAAACGATTTTCAGTTATGGTCGGCTGAACATGTAAAACTGCTATGTCCATTTATGCCAACTTAAGTTACATTAATGGACGTATCAGTTTTTTTACATGGTTAGCCGACGGTAACTGAAAAAGTTTATGGTTTTTTGAACGCCTGTCCGTCAAACTACTAAAAAGCCACTGCACCATAGTTCATTTAATTATTTTACTTCCATTATCTATCACGCATGAACAATAAGAAGAAAAATAAATAATACCTTGCTCTGTTTGATGAGTGATATAGCTGTGACCAGCGTCTCGATGGCAGAGGCGTATTCGCCGGCGGCTGCGTCGCTGACGGCGCGCGCTATGGCGCTAGATGACACCGTACGGTTGCGACTCATCACCTAAAACACATAAATAATAAGGAATATACATAAAATAACCAATAAGACCCTTCTGGCTCACTGGGACCCCTGGGGTTTGCTGAGGTTACCAAAGGGATGACAACACTTACTTCTTCGAACTCTGCCTCGCTGATGGCGGCGTGCGGCGGAGCGTGCGGCGCGTGCGGGGCGTGCGCGGCGTGCGGGGCGTGCGGCACGTGCGGCGCGCCCAGCGGCGCCGGGTGGTGCGGCGCGCGCGCAGCCTCAGCCGGCGGCGGGTAGTTCTGTCAACATAACAATATTGCTAATCGGCACCGTACAATCGCACCGATTCTATCAATCTATCAAAAGCCTATTAATATGTCCTGTTGGGGTTCAGGTCTTCCCTCTCAACGAGGGCGTTAGGGCAATAGTCCACCACGCTATACCCATGCGGGTTGGTGGACTTTACTTCTTCTCAACTGATTGACTTGGCTTTAAATGAAAGCCAGATTTTTGTGTCCGGTAACAGAAACCAGCAATGCATAGTGGAGATAGATCTACTATACAGGTTGGGTATGTAATGACCTGCAATAATGAACTAGGCTATTCTGACCAATATATACAGGCTATATCAATAAAAATAATTTCATTCCATACCAATAAACCTTAATTTTAAAGTTTACATACCTGCGGAGGCCTTCCGTAGGGTTGTCTTGCGCCCGGCGGTGGCCCTTGGTTCGGTGGCGGAGCACCATGTTGGGGATGGCCGTATGGAGCTCCCGGACCTTCGAAACATTAAATAAAAGTAAACACCGAGACTACATTTCCTCCTTATAACATTTTTAACTGCGAAAGAAACAAACATGTTAGGTAGAAAAACCAAATTTCGGTTAATAGATAGCTCAAGATGTCTGGACTACCAACTTGGAGACTGCCTGGACTCATATCATGGGACCTGGCGGGACCAAGTAGAGACCTCATGGAGAGACTTGTGTACAACAGTTTGACAGCTTTTAGGTCATTCTGATACGAAAGTGAGTTGAAGTCTCACATACATTGCTTATGGAATACAACAGGCCGCCACCGCCACCGCAGGCCGCGTGTGTCTGGGATCCCTTTTACAGTTTAACAGGAGGCTCGTATTTTCATTTAAGTGTCTCCTATGAATTCAATAAAAACAAAAAGTCTAACAGTTCAGTAACTTTTAGTAGCCATAGAACCACTCAGGAACCATATTGGTCCAAGACCGTCAGGTCATAACCTCATAAAGAAGAAGGCTGACAGCTAACCTGATCTATGGAAGGAGACTGTAGTCTGTAGGCTACAGACTGCGTTATTCTTTTAACTTTAGCTCTATAGCTAACTCTACGCAGAGAGCGTTGTTGTATAATTCTTAAGTTATATTTACCAGGTGGGCCGGCTTGCGGCGGTGGCTGAACCCCAGGCCCCGATTGCACAGGTGGCTGCTGGTTGAAGAACGCAGGGTTCACGTGGGGAGCTGGCGCGCCAGGACCCACGCCTGTGGACAATAGAGAAACCGCTATACCAAAATACTTGGGTTCACCAAGTTATTTCTACAATCACAGGTAAGACTTCAGTGTCTTTAAAATGCAGCAGATATCAACGGCCACAGTAGCCGTTTACTATCAGATGGACTGCTGACAGATTGGTCTATGAATTATCAGACTCCCCCGTGGGAATAGCAGCGTTTCTTGTGAGTGATTTCATCACCGTGGAAGTAACAATATACCCCCCCCCCCCCCCCCCCCCCCCGCCCCATTTAAACTTCATAATACATAGTTACATAAAGAACATCATTGGTCAATATAGTTATTTTTAATAACATTTCACAAACACAAAAAAATGTCTGAATAGATTTCAATTGATAACAATGTTTAATTTAAGTTTACCTGGACAGTCTTTCTTATATATTATATAATTATAATAATAATAATTTAATAATAAATATATAAAACAAAGTCGTGTTAGTTAGACCACTTTTAACTCAGAACGACTGAACGGATTTTGATGAAACTTGGTACAGTGATAGCTTATACCCTGGAATAACATATAGGCTACTTTTTACCGGGGTAAACGGTTCCCGCGGGAAAAACTTATTACACGCGGGCGAAGTCGCGGGCAACAGCAAGTTCATAATAATTGTACGGAGATTTTGTCTGATAGCTTAAGTTCATCGAAACGATACTTGAGTAAAAAAATATCAATAATTTTTTTTATAAAACAAAAAAATATCCAAGTTTACTTTAAACAATCCCATACATTTACTATGGCATTTGTATAGCTTACACAGCGTACCGAAATGCATGAGGAAACCTGCAAAAGGCTGGCATACGTCGCAAAGATTCTAATTAGCGCCCCTCCCTAGTCGCAAATTAGCTACACATCGAGACAATTAGTTAATGTGTGCGTGCAAAGCATTACATTTTGCATTATTTTTTTAAATTAATAGTCATACGAATTATTTGCAAATGAATGTTATATTACCATACACCGTTAAATTGTGATCAACTGTTCAAAATATTATACAGTTTCTTTTCTATTATTTTCTTTTCCTGAGTTTTACCTAATAACTTATAAAAATCGTGTTCTTTACCGTAATTGTTAAATAGAAATCTGTTAGGCTATATTATTTAATGTTGAGCACAAATTAATATTGTATAGTGTATAAGAAAATTCTCTGTTGATTCCCCTAAACAAAGCTAATAAAGTTAGTAACCCTACTCCCACATATTAGACAGTAAGTGTGCATGCCAAGAACACTTGTATATCGTACCTGGGTAGCCGTTCATACCTGGATGCGGCGGCAGCGGCGCGGGCCCGCGGGGTGGGCCCTGCTGGTGCGGGGGCAGCTGGTGGTGCGGCGGGGGCATGCCCTGCCCCGGCGGCTGCGGGTACCCCGACTAGTACACATCACATACAGGTCAGTGTTACAAATTATTACACAATATCTTCTACTATTATTTATTCTGTGACAATACATAATACAGTCATCCATCACCCAGCATTCAATAGTAAAATATCCTACACAATACAAAATAAGAACCAGGGGGCTTTTTTCATACATTCGAGGTCACTTTAGAGCTTTAAGGTCTACGTCAGGGAATGATGATTTTCACTAATGAAAACTAATTTTCACTAATCTCTAAAGAATTTATAAAACTCCTGAGTGAAAGAGCCTATTATTCTGCGGACGAGTTCCCGAACGTAAAATTTTAAACTTTTGTACTGCTCATCATCATCATATCAGCCTGTAGACGTCCACTGCTGGACAAATACCTCCCCAGGGATCTCCACGACGACCGGTCCGGGACAACCTCATCCAGCCGGGTCCCCGGATATGAATATGAAAAAAATTAATATGATGCGGGTGAGATCTGATGGTGGCTGTCCGGAGTACGGTTGGAGGAGGTCCAGGGTGCCGTGCTGCAGCATTCAGTAAAACATAAGTGATGGTAAGCGGACTCACGGCATGCGGCGGCGGCATTTGGTGCGGCATCTGGTGGTGGTGCGGGCCGTACTGCGGCGCGGGCTGCGGTTGCATGTGGTGCGGCGGGCCCCGCGGGCCCCAGTCGGGCCGCGGGCCCGGGCCCTGCTGCCGTGGCATCTGCGGGGGCCCTTGGAACTGTGCACACACATTATTGTCATGGGGCTCTTTCATTCCTTCCCAGCCTTGTATCACTGCGACGATACCATTACTGTTCTATTGTGATCGCCACCTTACTGTAGTTTAGGACTTCAGAACGACTTTGGCACTGATTCGTTTTACTTTACAGATCGAAGTTAGTAGTTGCTCAGATGGACGCTTCTTTTACGCATCAAAGGGCCACACTCGGACGTGCAATGGTGTTTCTGCACGCTTTAGTGTCCCGGTTGTGCAAGTGTTTGTTTAGTCCGCAATGTCCGGTGAGTGCTCTAGTGTGCGTAAATTCTTCCTACATAGTCTTGTTTAGAGTTGTTAGTACCCAGACTAACTCACTGCGTCACCAATGAGCATCAGAAGGGCTCGACCGATTTGGCTGGGATTTTTTTCGTTGTGTTCGTCAATTGTCAGGACAAGGTTTGTACATAATAATATACTTTTTAATGAGGCCGAAGTCGCGGGGCGTCCACTAGTTTAAAATAAATAAATAACAACAACAGACCTGCATGGGCGGCCTGTGGGGCGGCGGCCCCTGGTGCGGCGGGGGGCCCTGGTGCTGCTGCATGTGGTGGGGCGGGGGGCCCTGGTGCTGCTGCATGTGGTGCGGTGGCCCGTGGGGCGGGCCCGGGGGCGGCCCGCGCAGCTGGTGGTGCGGCCCTGGGCCCGGCATCATCATGCGCGGCCCGTTGGGGCCGGGCCCGTTGGGACCGCCGCCGAAGAAGTCTACACCAACGGGGTACTGTTTAGGCTTGCCCAGTTAAGGTCAAAACACAATCATCGGATCGATGTCGTGTCCATTCAAAAAGCACGTTTAGTTAGCATCGAGGTTGCTAGCGCGTTCCCGACAACGGCGAACGGATACGAACGACATCCCATAGTAGTGTATGGAGAACCCGTTACTTTAGCAATCGGTGAGCAGTGTGAATAATAAACTAGGTACAGTCTAGTTAAGTGGTAAAATGTTGCATTATTTTTTTGGTTTTCCTGAAATATATCGGAAAAAACATTTTTTCCTGAATAATCGACCACCTCGTTTGATTGTCAGAGGCCATGGGCTCGATTCCTACTGGAGCACGGAGATCTTTGTACGATTTGTACAAATTAGTCCAACATCAATAGCCTGTTGACGTCCACTGTTGGCTGAACTTGGCCTGGGTGTGACATTTGTGAATTGACCTGGCCTTGTCTAATTCCTAAATGTATATATTTTCTGCCTACCCCGCCAGGGACATAGCGTGAAGATATGTATGTATGTATATATTTTCCAATTTATATATACCTCCTGGGTGTGGTCCGGGTGGACCGCCTGGGTGCGGCCCCCTCATGCCTGGGTTCGGCCCCGGCGGAGTCGATCTTGTCTTCGACTGACTCTCAAATTGGTTCAGCGCCTGTAAATTATATATGGGCGATATTGCATATTCATTCTTTGATGAAGAGCATGGAAAATGTGGCTATCTGGCCCTTTTAATGCCCGTATGGTGATAAAGAGGATACTGATACAAATAGGTGTCGTTTTCCGGGATTCCAACCCGCGACCCTTGGGAGAACTTGTTTTAGTTGTATTTTTGATGAAGTAGGTATATTCATTTAGATAGGTGGCAGATAAAAATTTACGTGTAAATATACCCAGTGCACTTAGTTAACTACAGTTGATCCACATCCACCACGAGTTGTACGTTGTGGCAACAATGTCAAAATTTATACGATATACTCATGTTATCGGGTTTTTATACGTGTGTCTAAGAAGCCTATCCTAATTGGGACCTGGTACATAACATAGGACATATCCATCTTCCAAGAGATTAGATTTTTTAAAATCGATTCTGTAATTTTTGAGATTATCTTCAACATATTCAACAAACTTATATAATCTTAGTATTTCTGATACCTCCAATAAAATATCTAAAACTACTAGCACTAGCTAGTGTTTGGGCGACTAGCGACATGTTGTTTTAGTAAAAAAATATTTAAGTTACCTGTTTGGTAGGCAAAGTCACGACGGGATGTTGTCCGTGTATGTCTTTTTTGGGTAGGCGGTCCATGACCATCCTGAGGGACTGGTCAGAGCCCAGCGAAATGACGCAGAAGCCCTTCGACTGCCCATTGGCCCTATTCTCGAAGAATTTGACATCCTGGAAGTCGTTCACGCCCACCTCTCCCACGGCGTTAGCTATATCTTGATCCGTAGCCCACTGAAAAAGGTGCACCCACAACTCAACTACGGGCAAACAAATTATGCAGCAATATATATAATACACGTTGATGCCATTCCATCTTGGCGAATATTTACATACCTCTTTTAGTACGAGACTACGAGCACAGTTAAGCCGATGATTGAAGTGTACTACTTTTAAATAATATTCTAAAGATATTCTGAATACTTGTATATCATGGAATATTGGTCCTATCATTAGGTCGTCTATGTAAATTAACGCGGAAGACCTAAAAAGTTTTTTGAAAAAACCGAAAAGAAGAACAAGGATATTTCGAAACGTGTAATAAACGTATACTATTTCAAATTTTCCACGTTAACGATTCAAACTCTAGTTTCTAGACTAATATTCTATTAGAACCTGTCATCCGAATTGTAAATATGCATTCTGTGAATCGATTCACTGCAATACTTCTAGCATGTCTCATAACGTATGTATTTTGAAATTCGTGAATCATACGCAATTTTCCGCAACAGGTGACGTCAGGTGAAAGGAAACAGTTTTCTTTGTTACCATTCTTTTATTTTCATCATCACAGATTTTATTTCCATTGGTTATTTAAATCACGTCTATAATAATTTAGGCGAAGCAGTTCACAACTGCAAAAAATATACTTTACAAAATAAATTGGAAAGAATAAAGGAAACACAGTCCCTATAAACAATAACGAAGGCAAATTACCGTTCTACTAGATAGCTATGAAACCTTTTTCATCATAATTTACATGGACACTATTTTAAAACAAATAATTGGACAAAGGATAATAAATATCTCAAAAAGGACAGATGAGTAAGACATTTTTATCCAACTAAATATAATAAACATGGTAATTATGTAATTTATAAGGTATTGGCAGTGGGTACAAAGAAATCTGTAGTTTATCTGGAATATTTGTTTAACAGTAGTTTTTAAAACGAATTAATAATCACAAGTAATATTTATGTATTTTGTTACCATTAAATTATTATTGCCAATATAATAAATAATCCATATTGCTAATATTACAAGGGCAGAGTTTTACAAGAGTTTTATCGAACAACATTTTTGTTGGGAAAATAATAAACTTATAAGCACCACCGTAGCATTGTCTCGAAATTCAAAATATTTTTTAGATTTTAAGATTCCATTTACAGTGACAAAAATTTAATACTTTCAAATTTTTGATAAAACTACTAAATCCATCTCAACATTCCAAAGATACAAAAAAATCACGTACGTTGATTAAAAACATTAAACCACACAGTAGGAATAATATAGCTATAATAATTATGAATATAATATAGCTAACGCATTGTGTGTACCTGTGCACCAAAATAAGAATGCGCAGAAGCGAGACTGCGTCGAAACTCACAATAAAAGAAGTGTCTTATCGAAGAATGTCTTATTTGTAAACAACACAGGTACTTATTAAGTGAAAGTGTATTTTATCAGTTGATCATTCATAAAAGTTAAACGAACAGAAAACATTTGAAAATATTATCCTAAATAAAATCAGTGACAAAGAGCTACATGAACAAGCGCAAATATACCTTACCTGGCTGAAAACCTGATAAAGAAAAATATTAGGTAACATTTACATATGAAACAGAATTTTGGGTTTTGTTTATAATACGTCTAAAGTTAAACTTAGACAAATTAATGCGACATATTATATTATGTATGATTAAAGACCTGTTAAAGACCCAAGGTTCTGATATCAAAGTGACAAGCAGTTATAGACAGGCAAACTATTAATTATTGCATATTCACAATAAAATTATCAATTACTTTTATTCGCCCTAAATAATCCTACAAAACGTGACACAAGACGCTGGTTGAATATTGGTTAGTAACTCCTCAAAATCTATTATCGAGTATTCAACTATAAAAGTAAATGATTATAGTTGAATTCTCCTTGGAGGTTTTGAAGAGCTAGTAAAAACCAAATTCAAGCAGCGAAGTGTCTATTCAGTTCAAAATTAAACTCGAATAAAGTAATAATTGTAATAAATAATATAGGCGATTAAAAAGCACATACCTATCAATGTTATTTAAATTATAATTTTGTGAAAATTTAACATACACGTTATAAATTTTTGCATCACATAATTGCTTATAATGTTGCAAGGTTAAACATTTTGGACGTGTAATTAAACACGATGGTGCATTTTGTTTTGTGCTGTGAGATGTTATTTGAACTAATACATAAATACAATAACATTCATCCATCAACATTCGACACCTGTGAGTATAAATGTCACCCACAACACACATAGGATCAGAACCATGCCAGATATTCTAAACATACAAAGAGTTGTACACATTATAATGTGCCAAAAATGTAGGCAGCTCAATAAAAACAACATTAGGTAGGTATAAAAAGAGATATTTACAATTTCCTCATTATGGTTTGTTTCTCAATATGATATGGTTATATTACAACTACCTACATCAATAAATTAATTATTGGTCGAATTCCAAACAATATTTTTAACATTCACATTATGGATAAATTATGGCGGTATTCTATGCATGCGTAGATGCAATTAATAGCTAAATTTAGAAATTATTATACAAAATTGTATTTTTATTTGCACCAGGTAATGGTATAGGATTAAACATACAAAAAAAAATTAAAATCTATTCTAAAACTTCAATCATACACTATTTTCTATACTACATAGATATGATATTCAACAATTTTATTATAAATTAATGCAAACCACAAGACATCTGTCAGACCAATGAAGATGTAAATATCTCTTTGTAAAGTATCAGTAAATCAAAAACATTAAAAAAAGGAAAGGTCATATAAATTAATAAATATGCGTCAATATATGTACTAGCAAAAAGTTAATGCAGAGCAGATGCAATATATTGCAAACTTGATTGAACTTGATCAATTATCACCAACAATAAAAATCTACATACTTTCAAAAGAATCAACAGAAAACGTCGACGTCCATTCCAAATAATGTTTAAGGGTTTTACTCATTATTAATTCTCAATATCAAACAGTATTGAGCAAAATAAAGTATTCAGAAATATTAAAATACCTACTTGGGAATACTAAATTATAATATCTATTGATAAACACGAGGAAGAGACCAAAAAATGGAGTCAATGTTCAATATTAATTACATATTGAACGAAACCTCATTTTTTACAAGAATTAATGGAAGACATTGATACGACAATTATAAATCACCATGTTACACTGTAATGATTTTATAACCTGTGATTTTCAAACTGTATTACCAAAGACTAACACATATACACCCCCTCCACTCATGGCCTGTGTGATATATATGGGCTTGTACGAAAGACTCCACATGAACGCGGGCAAGGAGTGACATGCAGGCGGCACAATTTTGTATGGTACCAGGGTGTATCCCAGTAATTCCCCACTCGTAGTTCTAAAGAACTATTGAGGCTTCATATTGCTAATATACCCTTGTATTTGTATTTTTGACTCATGGTCAACATGGTCAACTGATAGATACTTGTGACTCAACAGTTCTACAGAACTAAATTATGGATGCACTGGGATGCACCCCTAGGCCGGGCCTTGCCTGCAGGCCGCCACCGCCCGTATGGGAAATTAAAAGTTCAAATCATCCATCCCCTAGAAATTTTAGTTGTAAAATATAATGCCCTAATATTATTTATAAATCACCGCTCTATGCAGTGACAAGACTCACTGTATCCTGTAATATCAAAACATTTTTTACTTCTCATATTACAGAAAGTAAATAAATACTATCATTGCAACAAAGCAACTTGAAAAGGAATAAAAGCTTATGCACTGAAATGTCTTTTTCCAATATTTTAAATACAGTTGGATACTCAGCCTACTTTCCGTATTATACAGTGTGCCCTTGTGGTATCATGCCGAAAATACTCTCAACAATTGTTCTACTTTTAGGAAATTCATAGATTTATTTCTTGTGGTTTTCCAAAATCATAAAACAAAAGCTGTGTTTACTATAAACTGAGTCAGCCAAGACATTTTTCTCATAGAACTTTTGTATATTTGCAAAGCAAAACCAAGTGATTGTGTACTAAAACAGTATGATGTTATACACTTAGAACAGTATATAATGTACTATTGAAATACAATTTCTAGACATATTTATTCATGTTCCATTAGATCTACAATGTCGTCATTTAAGCGGGTTTATTTTTGATAACTCATGGTAACTTTCAACATTTCAGAGCTAATGAAACACTCAAAAATAAAAATAACCATCTCACATAAAGTTGCTATATCTTAAACAATCTAAATTACTTACTTAAAATATTGACAATGTACGAGGTATTGACATGTTTTAATTTTAATGTACAACAGCATACTGTTTTATAACTGTTCTTGTTTTTACTTTAGTTGAAAGTGATATAGCATTATTATTGTATATATACCATGAATATTACAAAGAAAAATAGTCTCAATTGCTAAAAAATTCTAAAATTTAGTGTCCAAATAACATAATAATAACAAAATAACATTGTACATATACAAATAATTTTACAACTAAAATGTGCAAATAAATGTTAGCTCCTTTAGTCCAGGTTCGTGAATTAACTCTTAAATTATATTATTTAAGATTCATACAGACTGTCAAGTAGACATCAATGGAGTCAGCTCCTTTGAGGATTAAAAATTAATGATTAAGCCGCCGATGTATTTCATGGTATAAATACTAAACAATCAAATATCACTAACGCCTGGTATGTCACGCTTACTTACGCTGATAATAGATAATAGGAATTAACCAAACAACTTATTGATATTTAGAATGGGTCATGTGTTTAGGCATACAAACAAGTAAATTATCTCCTGATTTGTAACTGGATATTTCCAACTTATAAAACTATTTCTAGTTTTCTTCACACATGATCCACCCTATATAAGGTAACCAAATGAAATGTTTATCATACCGGTGCTCATCATTTTTACCATCATTGAGATTTGGTTGGAGATAGATTTCTATTAACTTTCACATCACATTCTAACAACTTACCTAAACTAACCTTGACATTAGCAGGCATCTTTAATTTTACTTTTCCATATTTGTAAGTTTATTGACAAGCAGGTATTCCTTACAGGATACTGAACTTCTTTTTTATTCGGATTAAATAATCTATCAATGTTAGAAACAAAACTATTTTATGATTTTGCAAGCAACCTGAGTTGACAATTTTTAATAACAGTAACAATCTTTTGCTCTAAATGCAAAGTTGCATTTGCCAGAGGCCATATTATTTATAAATGAATGACTGCTTAGTTCATTCGGTCAATCTTACTACCACTTTCTTGAAAATAAAGCATGAAAATGAGCAGTATCAGACTGAAAATGTAAGAATGAACACAAAGCTTAATTAATATAGCCTTTAGCGACAAAGGAAGCCTCGAAAATTCATGCAATTTGTAATAATGAACAATAATATTAGATAGGAACCTAAGTAAAATTTTCTTTTATAGAGTGTTTAAGTAGTACAAACATTGTGTCGAGTCCTAACATAGGATAAAAGTGTGGACACCATCATTTAACTAGAATCGCTAAAGAATAAAAAAAATGGTGGGTCAGTGTACGAAGGGCACTACGAAAAAGACTTGCTACAATAAATCTAAGTCTTTTTTAATAGTGAGTCCTTCCTACAACTCCAATCGAATACCTAAGGCTTGACGCAAACGTACGGTTTCCTGATGTTTCCTAATCAAGAATGCAGATTCTGAACCCTGAATTCACAAAATGTTATTTGTTCAATTCGGAAATATACGAAGGAGTGCGCTACGGCGCCACGCAGAACAATTATTATGTACGAAGTGTGCATTCAGGTTTCCGAATCTCAATTCCTGATCAAGAAACCTAACTAGGAAACCGTACGGTTGCACCAAGCCTAATAGCCTACTTAGAAAAGGCAGTTTCTTGTTAATAAATCATTTTCATATGGTTACCCCTGAAAACATATGCTTTTGCCTTCAAGAAGGGAAAAGCAAATGAGTTTCTATATTTACATAATCTAAATGAGATAAAATCATTTACGAACCCATGTTAGGTTGCCGACGTAGAGTTGAAAGCGGCGGCCATGATGGTGGCTCGGTGCATTGTTGTGATAGGGAGCGTTGCCGTTGGTCTCCTCGGGCGGGTGCGAGTGCTGCGGCGCAGAGTTCGGCGGGCCCTCGCCATCCTCGAGCTTCACCGGCGGCGCGGCGATCACGTCGTCGTACAAATCAACATTTTCACCTCCGAAGTCATCCTGAAAGAGGCCGTTCTATCGATTTCAAATTACAATGCTAAGACGTCCTACCGCTCTGTCAAACTTATACCTACAAATAAGATAGGAATATTAGAAACTTTATATGTATTTCCCTTACCTGTCTATTGAAATCAGATTCAATATCGTCGGCGTACAAATCTATATCCACGCCTCCGTCCGCCATTTTGCGTGCGGTCCAGACGGTGTCACGGTGCGGGCGGTGCTTGCTTGCTGCGGAGCACGGGGGGAGTTCCTTGCTGCCTGCTGCGGTCCCACTAGTGTTGCCGATCGATAGGCCAATATCCATAGTCTATCGATATCGACCAATTAGAATAGTCGGCATATCGATAGTCACTATCGATATGCCCTAATAGTATCGAGAGCACAAGTATAAAAATACTATTGATGGAAATCAATAGTATTGACCGTCAATACTATTGATGGAAATCAATAGTATTGACCGTCAATAGCAGCTAAACAATCAATACTATCGATTGTATGATGCTGACTATAGAATGCACTATCGATAGTTGTCATTAAGTCAATACTATTGTTTACAATTTGCAGATATAGAATACTATTAAGTTATTGAAAACTATCGATAGTGCAAAATTCTCGATATTATCGATAGTTCCTTCAATAGTCAACATCAATACTATCGATAGTATTGATTGTTTGGCTGCTATTGACGGTCAATACCATCAATACTATTGAATTCCATCAATAGTATTTTTGCTTTTATGCTATCAATATTGTGCTAGTGAGTGTGTAATGAGAATAAGTGCTATTGAGTCTCATCAATACTATCGATATTGATGCTAAGATGATCAACAATCGATAGGAAAAATATCGAGAGTTTAATAACACTAGGACCCACAGACTACAGAGGGATACTACTGCGGACCATAAATAAATTAATAGAATCTGACCGGACAAGACCGCACAAACAAATGCAGTGTTGCCAACGTAAGAATGAATGAACAACCGCCGAATTAAGAATGAATGAATGATAAATGAACGCCACTGAAGTTAACAGCGCCACCTTGAGGCCAATAGCGAAATTAACTGTAAATTGTACTTCTGTTCCTAAGAGATGTCGCTAGCTTCAATATTTTTACTTAAATTTTATTATTTTGTCAGTATTTCTTAAATTTTGTACATTTAGGTAACTAGTATACGTGATAATTTGACCCAATTTTAGAATTAAAAATTAAATTGCCAATTCTTTTACGCCGCCGGCCCGATTCATTTTATTGCCATCTGTTGACTAAAATGTGAACTGTTTGATTGATAACCTTTTGTTGTCATCAAGTGCTGCCCCCTACACAAATGACATTGGCATGCGCGGGTTGCGGGGGTGGGAGTGCCAGGTACCGACCGTCCTCCTCGCCATTTTCCGTCAAGCCAGCCCAATCAAGCTTCTGTCAGTTCAGTCGCTGTGTTTGTGTATTGAATGGTGTTGTGAAAAATTATCCGTATCGATGAATCTCAATGGGAAATCGTGATTACGACGCCAAACGATGGGTCGATTATTGTGTTTGTGGCTGTAGTGAATCGTTGGATAAGTGATGATGGCCGAGTGATTGGCAAAGTGCAGTGTTTTGTGTCGTATGCTGGGCTGTCACGCCAGTGAAGCCCTTTCTCTGGATATATCGTCCTCAAGACGACGTCGGGTAGCACGGCCAGGTGACACACCATGTCGGCGAAGAACATACCAGGGGATAAGGTACGTGAGCTTGTGACCCGCTTACTGTGGACTTACATAAAGGTCACTTTTTGTTTGTATCCAAAAGTGCTCCTTTCTCTTGCTGAGGCGTTGGTTTGCTGCCTACAATATGTACCACAGTGTATGCATAGGTATTTATTTGTTTACACTGCCCATGTTAAGAGAATTTTTAGAATAATAATATATTTGACCGTCAATCTGTGTTTAAAAATCATGAAGTTGATCAGATCAATTAAAAAGCATATTCTATCCAATGTCTCTCAATGGTGATAGCAAATCAGTTTTTACTTTGTTATCAAAAGTAGGTCATCCATTCCTAATATAAGCTCATATTAATTGGGAGATTTTACCTTGACCGCTTTTTCCAATTTCAAATGTAAAACTGCTGATAAAATAATGTAGAGGTACTACTTTTACACATAGGTGTAGGTATTTTAATTCCTTATGAATCCATTTAATTATTTTTTTTACTGGTTTACTAACTGTGACACAGAATAAGCAGAATACATTTATTTATTACCAACTTCAATTGGATCATGACCTGTTATCATAAAACATCAAAAATTGTATGTTGTGTAGGTAGTAGGCTACATAGACAATTAACCAGACATTAATTACTGTTTGTTTATGTACCTACAATTTATCTTCACTATGTTTTGATGAGTAGATCTGAACCTTCATTGATTTAGTTGAGTGCTATTAGACTTAATTATATTTCCTTCATGATACTGATGGTGAAGCAAACATTCCTTTGTTCATTACACTAAATACTTTATTTTTTAATTGTATGTTATCAAATAAATTCTTGATAACCTATCTGATTACCTATTCACTTGACACCCTTTCTCTGATCCTTAATATTTTTAACTATTTTTTCAACAAAATACAAAAATATAAGGTACCTCTAATAAGATCAATCTAAATTGAAAAGTTAATCATGTTAAAAATATAATAATATCAAGGTAGGTAGGTATTATGTTTTCACCTGATTAAACAATATAGAGGAAATTCTTTACTACTTAAAATATATATTTACTTTAATGAAGCATTATCTAAGCTATTAAAATGCCAAAAAGATGGTTTTATTAAAAGAATGTTATTTTTTGCTGAGACTCTTTACTTTACACTCTATAACTTAATTTTACATGTGAATGAGAAGGCTACGAAAGAAAATGTTTTTCAGTTAATTCAATACTCTATATTGCACATTAAAACAATAATAAAAGCAGATACAATAACACAGTAGCTTACTTAAGTACTTCTAGACGGTCAAATCGCAGAAAGCGATTTCTTCCAGACAACCTTTGGGTAGAGGAGATCATGCATATATATATATCAGAGAGGCAGGTTGTGCAGTTAGTTAATGAATATAATAAATGCAATATTTTAAAATCTACATGTGTACACGTATACACTGTGATTGATAACAATAACTAAACAATTCATCATGTTCCTCTTCATCATGTTTCATACCCATTTTTATCAATTTTTACATAATACAAACCTTCAGTAATATATTTAAATTGCAATTATTAATTTATTTACTTTATTTATTTGTTAGGTCTAAGCAGTTCTTTAATTAGTTACCTACCTTTGCTTATCCTTTGCTGTGTTTTTGTTTGATAAATCTTTATTTCTTGCACAACATCAATCATCATAGGATAACAGTAAACTAACATGATAGATGTTTGTTAACTTATTTAGCCAAGATGTTTTTAGAGTATTAGATGTTAGGGCAGTTTGTATTCTCAGGTTTTGTTTACTTTATAAATTAGATAATATAATATGACGCTCAAGTTTTGTTAGCACTGTATCCTACTAGACAAAGTTTCATTAAAATCCGTTCAGCCCATATAGCTTGATTGAGCAACAAACTCACATGCAAACTTTTGCATTTATTATGTTATGTACCTACCTGGGAGGGAATAATTAGAATTAGGGACCAAGTAAATCTTACATACGACGTGAACCGAACATCCAGCCATCCGAAGCCGATGGGAGTGTAGCTAGTTGCGACACCAACCGCTCTTCCGCGTGAATGCTCCAATGAACATCCTTACGCCCACCGCTCAATCTTCAACTGACTGCTACACGGCCAGCGCTGAGCTGTGTTTTCAAAATAACAACACAAAACAATTTTTCCTACAAGCGACTTTCGTACCCAACGTTCGAATGAAACGGTTGGGTTCTAAGTAACTTGTTGCGATGCAAGATTATGCACAAATGCGTCTCGTTCCACCGTCGAGGCGTGTACCAACGCGGCTAGATGAACGAATTTTCGCTTTATTGCTTCACTTCACTACCTTTTACACAAGTTTGCTTCCTCTGTTTACTTACTACCTATAATGTAATAGGACTATAGTTGTTGTGTTCCCTTAAACCTATGTTGGTACAATCGTGTGGTAACACTGAAAGATCTATGCGCGGTCGCTGAAGGTTTGCCTGTGCTATGTGTAATATTTTCTATGCTCATCTGTTTGAGAACTGCTTGGTTTTAATGCAAGACGCGAGAGAGGCAAGAGATGTACTTCAAATAGTTCGCGATTTTTGCTCCTTCGTTCGTTCTTTTTATAAGCTTTTATATTTATTTTAATCGTTAACTCGTTCTTCACACATATCAAGCCAAGAACTAATACAGATTATAGTCGGCATACATTTCTAAATCCACCCATTTATCCGGATATTCTTTCCCAGGACAATAGGAGGGTCAACCCGAAGTTGGGTCGCCTGACTTACTGAAAATCCGAGGGTCGCAATTCGAACCGTGATTTTGCATAAAAACCTCTCTTTTTTTTACAATTGCAAATTGTCCTTTGGATTATAATATTTGGATATATATTACAATAAAACTTATTGTAATATATATCAATTTTTTGCAATGTCTCGCGACATACTTTTTATGTATAGGTATATAAGATGTTTACTCGCACAATTACGGTAGATCGTCGATACCAGATTGTAATCGATATCCATCGTCCGTCTCTAATACCATTCTACTACCTATATGTTATTTATTACGCAACAAATTTTTTTAGAGAAAGCGTATTTTACTCACTCCAAACTCTTCTTACAGAATATATCTCTCTATAACATTTATAAAGTGGAGTTAGGTATTTTGAACTATCTAAGTAGGTAGCTAGAAACTGCCCCCAGCGCTGCTTACGGTTAGTCGATTCTCCAGTGGGAATTTTCAAATTTAAAAAAATTAATTGTCTTACGTTTAATACTATCTATTGCCCGCGGTTTCCCCCGCGTTGAACAGGTTTCTCACGCAGCGAAAACTTACCGAAGGAGCAAGCTTCAACACTGAAAACTTCTTACGAATGCATTCAGTGGTTTTGAAAAAGTAGAGCAACAACGCGAAAAGCAACTCTCTTTTCTAAGTAGCAGTGATGAATTGCAGAAGGGTAGATAGAATTTTAAAGCAATGCTTATTTCTCTCATAAATTCTTGATGGAATGCAAACGAAGAGTCTTAATAAGGAGACACAACATAAAATTTACGTTACGAAGAATTGAGAAACTCCAGCAAATCGGAGAAAGGAAGAGCAAAGCAGGAAATAATAACGAGCTAGTAGGATTACAGCAGACACAGCAACGGTGGCGTATTATTGCGTTTCAGATTTACGTCATCCGAATTTTATTGTCTCTTCTGTAGAATAAATTTAAAATTAAGTATTTTAAGACAATAGGTACTAATACAAAAATATGCTTCAATAAAGCATTTAAGTCTTATTCATGTTAGACTATCTACTCACTGAGCTAAATACAGTGAGCCTTACGATTTAGAAGAAGGCTAGAGTCTAGAGTCTGTTGATTGTCATCACATCAGAGTTCAAAGTTTCAAATTGACCGCATAGGGAGTCATCATGAATTATGCTTATGCAATTGTCATATTATATATGCATACGATACAACATTATGCATTTTTTTTAGTCACCAAGGTTTGGAAGACGTCACACCGGTTGCGTTGCGTGCGCTCCGCGTGGCAGCAGATTTACTAGGAGTTGCCACGCACACGCATACAGAGCCTTCCGGCCTTTAATGAACCTACGTACGTTTTGATAATGAGAGCATCACAATTATAAATATTCAGCTTTTAATGGCTGGCTGCGTGAATCGTAAAGATAATTGAAAATAGTGTCAACATGTCATAAGTACATAACTATTAGAAAACTATGGTAAGTATACAACGTACAGTCGACCGCACGTCAGTGGAAACACTTGAGCCGGCCTAGCCTAGCCTATTAGGGAGTTTCAATACAATGAGAGGCCAGTTTATACTGGTTTTTGACCACTGACGTACGGTCGACCGTACAAGACAAGCCATAATAACGATAGAATTTCCGTAAAATAAAAAGAACTCATCTGTTATTCCGGTACGGCACACAATCTGAATCGAACAAAGGACAATGGTGACCAGAGGCGTCGGTTGGAAATTTTCGGAAAAGCCTGTGTTTTACCCTTTTTCTGGCTTTGGCCGCGCCGCCCGCCGACCGAACAATGGCCTTTGTGAGCCATTCTTCAATCGGCTATGAATCCGTTATCAGCGTGGTGCGAGGGGAAATTCTTGAGTTTCAATTATATGAGGATGCACACAATTGCTCAAGTTGCGGAAGGTTGTTGCGCCGCTTCTTCTTAGCGATAACACCTAGGAAGCGGTGGTAAATAAATAAAAATATGTACCCATTACACGTGTCCAGATTTCGGCGCCGTAGGTGTACAAAATGTGGCCGATATGTTAAATGTGATATAAAAATATTTTGATAAAACTTCCGTGATAAATATCCAACACCACCGACAAAGTTCATCTCATATTACCTACGCTCTAGACCTAAAACCGCAAATAGCCGGCCAAGTTCAAAAAGAGTTCGGTTCGATGTGTAATTCAGGTCACAAAACCAAGTGGCTTATTCACTTGTGACCTCACACTGGTGGGGTTAACGATCCACAATTATGGCGAGATGAGTCTCGCTGTTTGGACTCGAACAATGGGTAGTTAACTGTAACCGCGTCGCGTCTGTTTCGTCACGCCGGCACACGACCGTTGCTAAAATTGTTCCCTTGCTCTAGTTATTAAGTTCCAAATCTTGCCAGGTTAATGTTCCGGCACAATTATTGGATTGGTTACGAACGTTTCGCCATCACTAATGCTCGGTGTCTGTGCCGTTGATTCCGTTTTGTCACGAAACTTGTATCTTTGGACTACATTATACTCGCAGATTCGCAGCATCGCCTTTGAACATACCAATTGACCCATTTGTCATTGGGTCAAACTTTATTGAATGATGAAGAAGGAACAATTACCTGTTATAAAGCTGGCTGCCTGGCTTCCTTATAATAACTGAATGTCAATGCGATAATTTCGTCATCAGTCTAACAGTGTCTGTTGTACAAGTCAAGGGTATGCAATACAGACAGCAAGAGTCACAAAATTGTACACGTCTTAATGTTCATAAATATAATTATGTCCTGCATATTGCATGCACACATTATCAGATAGCTATACTTTAACTTGTTTCCTTTATTATAAAATTTATGGAGGCATTTTTTGAGACTATGGTTTTTGATGTTACGTACTGTAAAAGCCTGAACTACAGTAAATTCTAAGATTTATCGGTAAACAATTGGATGGAAGGGGTTATCTCTGGAATCCCCACGCCCTGTCTTCCACACCAGTGGAGTTATTTTACAGATTTTGATCGTCTTATCCTATCGATCGTTGGAATTTTTGGAAAAAATCATCACGGAAATTTGGACCAAAGATTTTCTCATTTAATTCTGATGCCGTTATCGGCAATTAGATATTTTAAATCCGTACGTAATAGACTATTAGAGCATACATTACAGAAATCCAAATCTTGCTTTCCAAAATAATGGAGTTGTCACCACCTTTTGCAATTTAAACTTTGTCTTTCAGAACGAAAGTGAAGCGAATCCTAAACAAAACAAGCGACCTCATCAGGAGTTCCGTTTTAATTTTGTTGGCCGTACAGAATCCTAAGCAGTGTGGTTACGTAAGAAATTATGCTAATCACGTCTCGGGCGTTCACGAACCGTTACTTATTAATGTTTAGCTGCTCTGTGGGCGTGTAGGGCTCCTCTATTTTTAAAGCGCTTTGTGATCTTAGTTATTTTTGTTTAATATAATTTTTGTGTTTTGGATACAAATACATTATTTCCTACGCGCCGAGTTACAGAGAGAGAGAGAGAGAGAGAGTGAAGAAATTAATGACCTGTAGTTGTTGTCACACGTCCGATGCTAAGAGATGAGGCTCATGGAATGAATGCATCTAATGCACAGTTTCATACTATGGCCGATTTTGCAACCAGCGAATGTTACACAGTCCACGGATTGCGACAATCGTGTCCATTCCAACAAGATATTCCATTCTTAAATTAAAAATTCACACGTGAGCAAGATTTGAACCTGCTATCGACCTAGCGGAGTCTTGCTGTGACAAACTACTGCAATGAATTGGTCAATCGTGAGGTAGGTGGGGGTGGAATACACGAACCTTGCTTGGGGGGAAAGTACCCTAAATGTTGAAGAGAGCGAATTTTACTGAATGGGAACATTTTTTTAAATACCTAAGTGGAACTGCATTCAAGGTTTTTCAGAAAACAATTCTGAGCTTGTAATCGAGCCGGACATAGTGGAAAAAAAACATACTCAATGAAAAGGGTCCATCTTACGATTCAATTCCTTCTAAGTAGGCAACCTTAAATTAAACTTTTAAGTTTTAACATTTTATTGTCAAAACGATTATAGTTATTTACTTAAAAGTCAAGGTTAAGCCACAGGGAAAAATGGGGATAAGTCTAATAATCCTACTAGTAAATACTATATATTTATTCATTTTCCTAAACAAATTTTTAAATCTCATGTTAAATTTTACAGTCTTCCTTCAGTTGAGTTACTAAATTACCTAGAATGGAGTGTTACTTGCGCCTTAGGCTGTGTTATTGTAAGTGATGTAATGATTTGTCTCCGAGGACGTCTTTTTTTATTATTTTTTGCGTGTTACCGTTTTATTTACCGCCAGCCGTGCGTGACACTACACTAACGGTGGTACGTGGCTAACGCTTTGATCTTAGTGCGATAATGTGCGACATGCCTGGTCTGATTACCGTCTCTCCTGCTCATGCCTTCTTTGTGATAGTTCATTCACCTCTAGAGCCGTGTGCGCTACCTGACGACTGATCTCAGGGATTTAAATTGCTTCAAGGTAGAGCTCAGTGCAATCCGTGACAACTGCAGTCTTATGTATAATTCGAACTCGTAACACATACATAGTAAATTATTATTT
The DNA here is from genome assembly GCA_949699065.1 of Metalampra italica. Lineage (NCBI taxonomy): Eukaryota > Metazoa > Arthropoda > Insecta > Lepidoptera > Oecophoridae > Metalampra > Metalampra italica. The sequence goes on from OX452989.1 coordinate 6,194,012, forward strand.
TTACTTAGACACCTCGCGACATTTTCAAAAATCTTTTATTAGCAGATGTTACGTTGTATAAAATAAATAAACATGTTTTTCTAGACGTTGTTTTGGCTATGCGTCGATAGATCAGTCAACGACAAGACATTTTATACATGTATACTCGATGGTCAGAACCAACGACTTTATTAGTTTAGTTTATTGATCTTCCTGATACACAAAGTGAACTAGAAAGAATCTGAACAACATTTATGTATCGTAACAGAAGTAATCGGACCGAATAATAATCAGACTACATTTTAAACGTTAGTGGGCAGATTGAAACCGCTCCCTCATCAGGTACGGCGCTACTTCTGATTCAAGATCAATAAACTGCTTACGACGAGTGTGTCAACACCCTTGATTTTACGCACGAAAGTACAACGACAAAGTAATAAGAACCCAGGTACCTTTCAAGAGGACAGGTAAGTGACAGCCCGTGGGCGTCTGCATAAAGAGTCGAACGCTATCACAGCTGAGTCACAACTGGTAATCTCTTCAAGTCATTGATGGGGCCGTTAACATTGCCACACAATGCGCTGGTAACGACCGCCTACGATGCTTCTATCTGCTGCTAATGATCGGGCCGCACACTGTTACAATGTTCTAGCCTGGCTGGTTGTGAAAACGGCACTTAAATATGGGGAAAGAATGTTGCTAACCGTGACTACAGGAAGTGCAAAAGATCACTGTGTTTCAGTAACATAACGCAACACCATCAGTATGTATCACAATCATGGTCAACACCACAACAGCATATAAAACGACGCGACGCTGAAATAAATTTTAGAAATAAGTCAATGACCATCATCAGATCACACCCAGATCAATTCCTGGCGGAGAACCAATGCTTCAAGCTCAAAGTTTCCACGTTTATATGACAGTGTTGCTAGTATACACATTTTTTACCGGTAATGTACATAATTTGATACATCGATAGATTATCTACAGTATTTATAGTATTGTGTGTAGGTACCTAAAGTGACTATGATAACCGTATTGGGAGTTAGTTCAATGGCGCTTGAAGGCGAGACCAGTGCATGTATGAGACGTTTTCAACGGAACATTTAGTTCTAGTGCACTCGGTAACTTGTCAGGGACTCAGAGCGTTTTTGAGGCTGTTTTCCTGGAAAAGATCCATCTTCTCTCCGTACCACGCATGGCTAACTTAACTTATACCTACGTAACTTACCCAAGTCCATTAACAATAAAAGTATCAAAAAATTACCCGGATAGAACTAAATACCCACCAAATAGCAAGTGTTCAATTATTTCTTCTGATAGTTATTAGAAAACATAATTTAGGCCATAATCTAAGTATTTTTTGATATTAATTAAAAAACTTGTAATTGATAACAAACTATGTATTTGAAAGGATATAATTTACAGGATTACAGGATTAACCGTTTTGACAGCCCGATTATAAGAATGTTTCGTCCCTGTTAGCTTTACACCCACCCCTCAGTGTAAATCTCCTAGAGGTGTGTAAATATGCCCTGCGTCACTTCCATATTTGAAGTAAATACAAAGGGTGCTCGCCCGTAATGATTTGGAACAAGATTAAAAATATCTAGAGGCTTTCCCTGGGTCGTCCTTTTCCATTCAATTGTGCTAACGTTTGATTGTCCTGAAACAATAACAACCACAAACCGATATAAAGTTGTGTACGAAACGAAAGCGGGGATATCCTTCAATGGTTCCTTCTTCTTTCTCCTTCAAAGGTTCTCGAGTGGCAACCACGTATCGGAAGACGCAGCGTAGGCAGGCCTCCCACAAGTTGGACCGACGATCTGGTGAAGGTCGCGAGACCCAGCTGGATGAGGCTAGCGCGGGACCGGTCGCCGTGGAGATCCCTGGGGGAGGCCTTTGTCCAGCAGTGGACTTCTACAGACTGATACGATGATGATGAGAGACCTTGGGGTAACTGAATGCTGATGGATGCCGCTATGTAGGCTGGCTGGATTTACAACTTTCAGGAAGGCAGAGACAACAAATTTAAGTAATATTTTCTGAAAGTGCACGCATATATCAAAAAAGTTGTATGGGAATTGAAAGGCTCACGTTCGAAAGACATTTTTCCATTAGCGTCGCGCCAGCACTCTCACTCGCGCCATTAAGTCTCAAATGGGTCGGGCAAGCGCCCGCGGAATCCGCCGCCTATCTTCTTTATCCACGCTGAATATTTTACGCCGAAAATTCTACGGGATATGACGAGTGACACACTTTGCATAATTCCTCAATCAACAACTCGGCGCGTGACATTGAGACGGTCTCCTAGAGTTTGCGTAACCCTGAGCTCGTTCCAGCCGAACATATTTGCACGACGAAATTTTTATCGAGATTCGTAAGTAGGTGGGATCAAATTCAGGACATTGTGGAGAGAGAAATGGAATCTCAAGCGAGAGATTCCGATGTGAATTCCAGAATTCTATCACATAAATTGATACTATGAATTCCACGTACATTATATGTAATCCTCTTACACAAGATCACGGTAACTACTCAGTCAGTAAACCCATAAAAAGAGTCTCAAGTCGAATTCTCATTGTAAGTATTCAATGAAACACGATCCGAGATGAAACTTTCGCTATTTCTTTCAAATCCTCTATGTGCTCAGTACTGTACGATCCGCCGTAGTTTTCTCAACCCGATGAACGTTTCTTTGTGGGACTGTAATCGGATTATACTATCTTAGTTATTGGTCCCTGGTTTATCTGATCCGACTATACCTTGGACAAAATATTTTATGCTAGTATCGGCACGTGCAAACAAATCTATTCAACAGCCTATTAACATGTCCCCACTGCTGGGGCTCTGACCTACCGTCTCAACGAGGGCGTTCGAGCTATAGTCCACGACGCTAGCCCAGTGCGGGTTGGTACTCTTCACATGCGCCTAAACAATTTCTTCTTCGGCGTATGCAGGTTTCCTCAAGATGTTTTCCTTCACTGTTTGAGAGCAATTAGTAAATGTACTTAAGTTTCGAGGAAAAACCCATTGGCCCAGCCGTGGATCGAACTTCGGGCCTTTCGAAATGATAGGCCGCGTCTTATCCCCGACGCCACTGACGCCCTCTAAGCAAACAATTCCCAATATACAAATTCATATTTTATCAGATTACATAGTTCATTTAGTTGCTATTCGTGTATTATTTCAAACCCCAGTTCAATACGCGTCAGACATAATTGAATTTGTAATACAAGAAAGGAATTCCCTTACAAATTGTTTCGCTGTTACACTCCGTGTTTGAAACCTGCCGGTGAACTAACTGACGCGGGCCCTCGCCCTACCGTCATGCAAACTCATTTGTCTGTCCCAGTGACTCATCGCAAAGTCCGAGGGCAGTACATAATTTATGAGCGCTGATGACCGCAACTGAGTGTGCATGTGAGACGAATTGCTTCGATATTCCAAGCACAATGAATGAACTAATGAGCCTCTCCTACCTGCACTCTTTATTTCCAATAACTGATTAATGACCTAGTGTGAGTATGAGTATTCAAGTTGTTATGAAGAATCTGGTGATTATTATTGTAACTAGACATTGACATAAATCGTTCAGACAATATTTGGTTCCAGGAAATCCATTCAAAGCGATTTCTCCGAATAGAGTCGTTTTCTTTCACTAAAGCCAACAATCGCTCCGATAATGTATCATGCTTTGTTCTTCACACAAAGCGCATCGTATAGATTAAGGTGCCTTATCGCGTAACGTAATGCTTCGTAAAGATATACCAATAATCCCCTTTAGGGTTGTCGCCCTTTCCAATATGTGCCGTTTTGAGGGTGCATCCTCAAGTGCAGGGGCAATAATCTTTTGTGTCGCGTCGTTTCTCGCCCCTAGAGGGTGTTGTGTAATTCTATTTCGCCCCTGCGCGTCTCGTTTGAGACTCGAGTCTCGCGTGGCGATGTAATCGAAACTGCGGTGCTACGAGTTCGTACGCTTTGGCGACGTTTATTGCCTTTAGTGGAAAATGGTGCATAATAAATAAGGTTGTGTGGAACACTTTGTTCTGCTGGAATAATGGAATATGAAACGAGTAAGCAGTACGTAGCAAGTACGTGCATTTTAGCTAAAATCCAGCGTACACCGGTTACATTGCGTGAACAGCGCGTGGCGGCAGAATACTGGAGCTGATACACACGCATTAGGTGTGCTCCGGCCTTAAATGTATCAACTAATTTTTTATTATTAACGTAAACGATGGTTAAAACAATCCAGTTAACTATTCCTCAAGACAAGCAAGTGCGAATCAGCCATAGAAGTGCAACCTCGATTCGCATTCAAATAGCGCGGTAAGCAAGTTTTATCAGATGTGCAGGTTAGCGCCGTAGATCAAGCGTAATGGCTACATAATTCCCGTCCGGCGCTCTCCGCTGACACGGTCCGACTGCGGCCAAGATGCGGGCAGATCGTGAGTGCCGATAAAACGTGGGTAGTTGGGAGTTTTATGGAGCGGCCGGTAGCGTAGCCTGTTTCTTCGTTATCGCCGACAGGGGGCCTTAAATCAGGCGCCTTTTATTCTTAAAGGCTTTAAGCCTGACAGCGTTCGACGTACCACAAGCCTTCGGGGACCGATGCGAGGGGCGATGTTACGTTAAAGTAGCCTCATCGGCGCGGCGTTGATGGAGTTTGTTGGTTAAACGGTTATAGAGTGTTTGTTGTGCTTCGCTACCTTGGGGTTTTGAGACTTGGCATCGGATACAAGAGAATTTTAAGGTTACTGTTACTTTATAGTTTATTACGTGCACCTGAAGTCAATGTAAAGAAAATGATACATTATTTCATATTCCTATTAACCTCCTTGACCTAGTAGGTACTTAAGTTGGCCGTGAATTCAATCCCCAATAATCAATTCCATTCATCATCATATTTCTCATTAAAATTCTAAATATGTTAGGTATTAAAAATGATATTAATTCAGTAAGGTAACCGATATAATTTTGAATCAACAAACAACGACAAAAATACACCTTCATCGATAGGAATTTGTCGCACTAAGGTAGCATGTTTACTGTCAATGTTTTATTAAAAACTTTTGCGAGCCAAGCCAAGGAACTAACTATGAAGTCATTAAACTTTCCACGGATGATTCGCTTGGCAGACCACCAGGAAACTGCTTTTAACTGTTACTCAGCTCTACGGAAACTTTGTATCGGTTTGTACAAGTTTTTATGTACCCTCAAGTAGGTAACCGAGTCTTAGCAAACACGCGACCACGGTTTATCTTTTTTATTGTCAATTTACGTAATAATAAGACTATAGTGCCTGGTTTGTCTGGGCCAGTAACCTTTCTTATTTTGTGGTCTGGGTGGTTACCTCTTGCCTGTTTCTAAATAGATGTATTTCAGTTTGAAGGGTAAGAAAGCCAGTTAAGACTTATAGTGCCTGGTTTGTCTTAGCCAGTAACCTTTCTTCTTTTGTGGTCTGGGTGGGTACCTATTAGCTGTTTCTAGCAAACCTAACAGCAATAGATGTATTTCAGTTTGAAGGGTAAGAAAGCCAGTTAAGACTTATAGTGCGTGTTTTGTCTAAGCCAGTAACTCTTTCTTCTTTTGTGGCCTAGGTGGTTACCTCTTTCTATATAGCAAACCAAACGGCAATAGATGTATTTCGGTTTGAATGGTAAGAAGCCAGTTAAGACTTATAGTGCGTGGTTTGTCTGGGCCAGTAACTCTTTCTTCTTTTGTGGTCTGGGTGGTGACCTCTTACCTGTTTCTAATAAACCAAACGGCAATAGATGTATTTCAGTTTGAATGGTAAGAAGCCAGTTAAGACTAAATAGTGCGTGGTTTGTCTGGGCCAGTAACTCTTTCTTCTTTTGTGGTCTGGGTGGTAACCTCTTACCTGTTTCTAATAAACCAAACGGCAATTGATGTATTTCAGTTTGAATGGTAAGAAGCCAGTTAAGACTTATAGTGCGTGGTTTGTCTGGGCCAGTAACTCTTTCTTCTTTTGTGGTCTGGGTGGTTACCTCTTTCTAGCAAACCAAACGGCAATAGATGTATTTCGGTTGTATCGTACTATAGTTTGGAAAGTTCAAGGATTTAGTTAGTCATGACACTCACGAATGCAAAACCTTTGTTTGAAATCAGAAATGTATTTTTTAGAATGTCTATAGCGGTTTGTCTCGCTTTTGTTGTATCGGTTCCAAGGTCATGGTGAATTGTATCAAAAACGAATGCGCTGTAATAAAACAGGACAGTGATGAAGATAAAAAGTAGAAATCAAGACAGATGTTCCAGGCAATATTTATAGAAAGGTAATGTTGATTTGGATATGTGTTTATACTATATTATTATAATTTATGTGTATCTAATTATATATATGTGTACTAAGTTATATATATGTGTACTAATATAATGTGTACTAATATAATTTATGTGTACTAAGGTAATTTCAGAAACAACTGAGTAGAATTATTTTATGCACTGTTGGAAAGTTATACCCAACCTCCGTGTAAACATAATGGCTATTTTTACCTTGATCCCACGGGAAATTTAAATATCACCACGCAACGCCGCGGGGCAGAAGCTAGTGGCTAGTAAAACCAATTAACGGTTAAAATTCTACTCACTCGCTGACTCATCAACACCCAGCGAATATCCAATAAGAAATATAATACAATAAGGCGTTATTAAATTCGATCTGCCAACCAGCAGTCGTAGAAAAGAAAACTATTCCCAAAGGAGCGCTGAGATTATAATTATAATGAAGGGAACAGGGGAAAAGTAAGGGGATCTTTTGATTTGTACGAAACAGGATTATGTTAATGGTGATCTAAATCAAACCAGTTCACGTGCTTCCGAAGCCAGAGGGAGATTTACTTGAAGATAAGTGTTCTATGTAGGTACATGTTGCATATCTACTTTAGATAACGTGGTACTTAGGTTTTTTATAATGTTTTTGTAATTAGTTTTTATAAAAATATTATAAAAAAATTATAGGTACTTAAGAATATAAATAAATAAGTGAATAATAATAATAATGTTTGGACAAATTTACACACGGCTGTTTAGTCCCAACTAAGCCGAAGCTTGTACATGGGTACTCGACAACTGATAAACATACATAAATACTTTAAAATAAATACTTAAATACATATAAACACCCAGAATCCGAAAACCAACAGTTATGCTCATCATACAAATGTTGGCCCCGGGTGGAAATCGAACCCACGACCTTTGGCGCAGTAAGCAGGGTTACTACGGTAGTTGACGCCAACAGGCCAGTGTTCAAAGAACGTATCAGCGCATTTGAAAGATTGAAGTCTTAAATTAAACAGAAAACTTAAACTTTTTAGAACGCTTCTTAACGAGAAAGTCAGATTCGGATCTATTTATTTAAGTAATTCCATTAAACTAGCTGGAGAACGTTGATACGTGCTCTTAATCTTGATTCCAAAAATACGGAGAGAGTTACTAATGGATAAACAAATGAAGATACCCATCAAAAGTAAGGTGTTTCGAGAATGTTAATCAAATGTTTACAGATACTCGTAAAAGTTAAATTTTGTTGCAATATTTTATTTGCCGCAGACTTGGCAGAGTGCCTCCTGCAACCTGCTTGAAATAATCCAAAGGCTACAAAGGCATTGTCATTTTCAAGGTTCGGGCAATAATTTAATCTGTGGTACGGTTAGAATCCTCGTTTCAGCACTAACTAGGAAGATGTTTTAGATAAAAAAATTACGTATATTAAATGTTACTCATATGCAATACAATATTTTGACTTTGACTTAAGTACCTCGTCTTGTGTGCTTGTAATTACACGAGGTGTCTTACCCTTTAAACCGGAACTCTGAAAGAAATAGGTAAGAGGACCCTGCACTAGAGGCGTATTACAGATAATCGGGCAATCTACACTTGTCTAATCCCAAACTAGGTTGCCCGTGCTATGGGAATTAGACGGGACAACACGCTAAGCCTAAAACCAACTTATAACAAAGTTATCTGTGCCCAGTAACAATCGAAAATACGACCTCTGGCGCTCGAGAATAACCAACTTTTATACTGTGCTACGTCACTGTGTGGTCGATTCTACTTTATCAAACAAGAAAGTCGTTAGAACTATTCCAATAGAAGTTAAAGCGGCACTTTTTTAGATCATTCCGGGAATTAGAGGCGGTAGCCGAAGCGGGTTTTAGTGGAGGAAGTCCCCTCGGCTTGCGGGTGTAGAGTTACAAATCTACTAGATAGGTCCCACACGGCGCCCAGCCGGTGTTATAAATCTCGTCGACACGCCTTAGTAGGATCCTCTTACGGCGACTGTCAAAATGGTGGTACAGGTCGATGACAGATAAATATATTGTCACACACGCTTTTGAAAATAAATATCAGTTACATTATACCTTTTACAATTGATTGTAACTGACTGTAGTAAAAATAACTGTGAAATAAATTTGACCATACCGAATAAATATATGTACTTTAGGAATGGTGTAGTCGTAACATTCGTGTTGATACTTGCCTATAGAAATTGGAGTAGGTACTACTTATTTACATTTTATTGAGTTGAATCCCTCATGCGTGAAAAGAAGCGTATTTTGATGAAAGCTGATGCCGAACATTTTTTTCCTATCGACAAGGAAAAAGGAACATGCCGTGTGGAGAAAAAAAATACTCTCCCCGAACGAACGTGATGTATCGAGAGACCGGAGAGAGTCCGCATGTGGGTTTATTGCCGATAAAACATCTACCGTCGTCTATTTATGGCGTTTTTTTTTTTATAAAAGGAAATATGTGGTGATAGTACTGTTTGAAAAACCTGCGTAATATGTGGGTGGCACCTGTGCTCCATAAAGCTCATCAAAATCTCCAATGTTACATTTATAAAATTTAACGTCAGTCTCAACTGTATGTACGCTTGGCACTCGAAAACCATTGCACCACTTATGCTTCTGCTTTTTATCTGTGAAGCTAACGTCATTCGCATCTCTATCAAAGGCTCATTTTCCCACTAAACATCAACAAGTTTTATGGAGAAATAGTGGGACGCTGATGAGCGCTTCATAGTAAAATCCTGATATTACGAGAGTGAAGGCTCTCGGGTCTAAAAAGCGTTCCAATCAGTTTCAGAGCAACTGAAGCGTTGTTTCCGCAATTTCTTATGATCCAAGTTTTGTTGTCGCTGCAGTTGCTTCGAGGTTGCTTATTACTGCTATGCAGTGACGTCAGCAGCATAAAACATAGGAGCAATTGTCTCCCCTGGGGCCAGGGATTGCTCCCTTTGTTTATTCTATCTCGCAAAGTCTTGGATATCGCCAATGAAGAGGGTCGTAGTTTAGCAGAAAACATTTTAGGATCGCTGCAGGTTGGCCTGCGATGGTTGTTACTGCAATAGGATAAAAAATATCCTTATTGAAAATATGTGTTACCAGTTAAAATACATCGTATGCGAGTATGTAGTTGTTGTCTGACAAAGAAGTTACATATTTTATCACGGTATCTAACCTTGTTTTATTTAATTAATGGAATACGTAGGATGTAAAATAATTGTACAAATTTGACTATTAACTGAAACATAAAAAGTACCTAGTTATGTCAGTGCTAGAACATTCAAGGTCGAGTCAGAGTCAAGGTGGAATGAATGGTAACACAGTCGCCTCGAAGACCTTCGCTCAGAAGGAAACCGTTGGTACTTAGAACGTTAAAGCGTCACAGTAGAAAGATAAAATTAATAAATACACGAACAGAGGTTCATTCGACGAGCCCTTCCCAAAATAGACCAAACCTTTTCATATGCTTTTAAGACCCTTAGGTGCGACTTTATTTGTTCTCTGGCGGAAAGTGTATTTGAATATGTTTGAATAACGACCCGATTGAGTAATTTCTGTAAAAATATTTTCAGAGAAGCCTCAGGACAAAGCAGTAAACGACTCGAAATCTATCTCGAAACACCGTAAGTTGTGTGTTACGTAAGGTCGGTAACCTGCGACACATGTGTAGCTCATTACTGAGTGGGGCTCATTGCGTGTGACAGACAAACAGACGTCGCGTTGACATGTAAATATTTCGGCACTTGACATATTTAAGTACTAGTAAGTTTCTTTAAAACGCGTTTCTTGGGAATTAATTCGAACGGTCGATTTTTTGTAGATCAAAGTAGGTTTTGTAGGACTTTACTCATGTGTTGAAAGACAAAGCAACTGCTTGAGATATTATGATTAAAATAATTAACTCCTGTTTTAGCGACCATGCGCTGCTAAGTAAGTACTTCAAAAATGAAGATATTATCATGTGTCAATTCTCCAAACTTATTTCTTCCTACCTGGTAATTTTACCCTTTACAAATTGCGAATACTTGCACCGTAATATAAGAATCTTCACTTCACCATCAAAGGAGTCGTGCTCGCGACGCGTGAAAATGAACTCTCCAAATACCCTTGGATGGTTACAAGAGATTAGAGTCGAAATCTCGAGCCCGGCGCCGCTGTTGCTGCAATCGCGGCCTTGGCTGCTCTGCGCAAGAGTGCAAAACTGCGCATTATGGCTGTATTACAGCTGTGGTTCTCAATGTATTGTGACGTAATGCGTAAAAAGGTCCTAGATACTGACTGTTTTTACATTTGACCGTCATGTTGGCTTAAACAAGGCAAGCTTTCGGACCCGAACTCTCCGCAATGGACGAAACTTTGTAAGAATGTAGAGCTAGCTGGTGATTCTGATTATATATCTCTTACTTAATCCTTAACCATCAGTCTTAGCATTCAATTCCCTCTTTGTGTTATCAAGCAACATGTTACTTTTACAATGAATATGTTACAAGTAATATGATTATATTACTTGTAACATAATTATATGTTACAAGTAATATAATCATAATTATAATTATGATTGACGAATAACAATCGATATAAATATAACTTATTTCTTGATTAAGTGAAGTTATTTAATTGCTTTATTAGGAAGGGAATTTAATCGCTTTATTAATGATGTTATAGTTGAGAACCGCAAAGTTGTAAGTGTGATGTGAACATGGCCCAATCACCATGCGTCTGCGAACGGACGGACGTCGGTTTATTATTAAAGGAATGTTGCAATATCCTGCCACTGGCACGTTCAATTAGACTGCACTGGTAACGCATTGAGAATTTCATTTTAATGTTTGTTTACTTTTTTGGTTTGCCTGTTGATACTTGAAAGTGAATGTTGATGCGCCGATCGGCATGTTTAATTTGATTCTCCGCATACAGGGTGGCACATCGAGATGTGTCAGTATGGAAATAAACGTCCGAAACTATAAGAACCAGTAGTTTTCGAGGAAAATGGTAACAAATACACACAAACAACCTCTAACGCCAAACGCATATATACCGCCTCCGTTCCGTTCCGTCCGTCGTGGGTAAAAATATATTCTATGGAACCATGTCGTCGATTTTAAAGATAAGCCATTTACAGGGGGGTGCGGACAAAGCAAGCGGGGTAGCGGGAGGAGGTTGCTAATACAAAATATGGAGTTCGAAAATGAGAATGTGTGAGTGAGTCATAATTTTGTGATTATTTTGACACGATTTTGACACCCATAGAAAGCTTTTATTACTCATCCATAAATTTTTTGATTCATGGTATTAAGACGTAAATAATGGTATGAAACCTTGTATCGAACCGTCTACGATTTCGGACGTCCCATACTGACGCATCTCGATGTGACACCCTGTATATCAAAGCCTGGAATAATAGATGTCATGAAAATATATTATAGGGACATAGCGTGAAGATATGTTGTATGTAAATACATTATTTTCTAAATCGTAGAACAATTATTGGCTTCCCAACTCAAACATGGCCTAGAATTACAACCCACGAGTAAACAGATACCAATATTCTTTCGCTGGATTAGTTTCCGATAGAAATCTCAACGGTTTCCGCCTACACCTCACCTTTGCGAGGCAATCATCGAACGAAGAATTATTCCGTTGTAAAAAAAACAAGATTGATATGTTCTTTAAAATAATGTATGTAGTTCTTTACAAAAAAATCTTTTTAGGGCTCCGTCAAACAAATCGGATACCCTTTAAGTTTTGTCCGTCTGTCTGTCTCCGCTGGAAAACTTAAAAACTGGGACTGGACCCTCAATGGGGTCCGTGGCATATTATGTGAAATTTATTTTACCTCACCCAATCAAGTATTTTTGCGAAAATGTTTTATAACACATGCTGGTTCTAAGACGTTAGACCAAGCTTTACATTCTGTAGTTTTCCTTTATTTTAATTCTCACAGACAAGACAATTTATGTCTTGTCTGTGAGAATTCAAACTTTTTAAAATGCATGCATATGGAATAAGACACGCAGCACACGTTGCAGCAGTGATGCATGCCTTTCTGGTGTGACGGCTAATATGGAATGCCATAGAATACAACGTCATCGCTGCTCGCACGAGCGCGACGTTACCGCTCCTCTGCATGTTCGGTTTGTCGTTTGCGAGCGTCATTACGTGCGACGACGCGCGTCTGCTGTCACGCTACGATATGGGCTGGGGTCCTTCAAGAAGAGAGTCAAAAGAGCTCTTCAACCGCGGCCGGCAACGCCTGGTGCGTTGCAGGTGTCTATACCTTGACCTCTTAACATCAGGAGGCCCGCCTGCTTGTTGCCCCCGTAGCAATAAATATATAAAAAAACGCTTTGCGTAAGAAACGCAACCGCTGCGCTGGTGTGACTTTCATACATTACAACGGAGCTGCCACGCGCACGTCCTGCATACGGTGTGCTCCGGTCTCAAAACGTCTAAAATTCACATCGGTTTAGGCACACTAAGCAACGCTGTAACTCCATAATAAGTAGCCAGCAACTACTAATTGTTCCGACTGCGGCCAAGGTGAGGAAAGGCTATCAAGGGTTGAATCACTGGCAGAATTTCCACGAGTCCGTTTTTATCAAATGATAAGGACCGATCTACAACGAACGGTCAATTGGTTAGGTCGTCTGCTGCTCCCAGATCTGAATCTCGACTGTGTCGGTAATTCAGGATGCATAAGATAGAATCTACGGGTAAAGTTTAGCTACAAAACCAAAGGTTCATTTTATTACTCATGATAAACTGAGGAATCCGCCCGGTAGTAGTCGAGGCTTAGTGAATGGTTTTTTTTTGTGGTTTCATTGTTCGTTTTAAACTGTCTTGGTTAGAAAAAGTAAAACAAAGTGCAATAACAACCGAGCGTAGTTAATTTGGTTTATTCCCATCTCGTTCCCTTCCCATCTTGCCCCCAAGAATTTATTAAATACCTAGTAAAAATTCATATCTCGGCCCTCTGCCATAAATCACTTATTGGTAGATGTAGTTATTTTTTCTTAAGTTGCAAGTCTGCTTTCCAAAGAACCACATCTCTGATCAAATAAATAATATAAGAGTTATATTTAAGGCCTTAAAAGTTGTCATAAGGTAATAAGTTCTAGTATGTCGGAACCAGGCACGAAACGGTAAATAAAACCATTAAAATAAAATACCTAACAATAAACAAGGCTACCATAATTATGATACGAGTATACCTACTATATGACTGTCCGGGTTGCTGATATTTGAAAGACAATCAGGGCTTGCTGATATTGTTACAGATAGTAATCTGACAGATATCTCTGTCTATAAGAAAATCTGTCTGATAGATTATATAAAAAATATAAGTTTAATGACAATCAGATACCTGTGAAACAAAAAAAATTGGCTATCTGTCAGAAAACATGCAGATAGGGTATCTGGGACTTTATCAGCAAGTGGTGAAAGAAGCCCTCAGACTCCAGGCAGGTATCTGGTAGCTTGGTCAGTTAAAAGACGTGATAGTCAGCCACCACAACAAACTATATCATCATTAAAACTTGCTCTAGTTCAGTTTATCACACATAATTGCGGTAACCGGTTGCGTAACACCGAACATTGTTCGGTCAGTCTCACGCGTCCATTGATACTATCGTGTAGTGGTGTCACACCGAAAGTGTGCTACTTCTTTCAGCACAAATCGAAGACGAAAATCGGCTTTTACCATCTTTCGAGACCTTTTAAAGCAGGTGGCCAGAGTAAAGAAGGTGGCCAGAAGCGACTGGATGCGGAGGACCGGGTGTGTGGCGCGTGGAAGTCCAGCAGTGGACGTCAAAAGGCTGATATTATGATAATATGATTAGTTAATGATGAGGCGACTCAAGCTGAATCGACTAGATATGGGTTTGGCTCAGTCAATTTTGTCCAAGCCTGCATCTGTGGCGGCACGATCTTTGTATGACATTTTTGAGTCGCCTTGTCAGTAAATCTTGGTCTGGGTACGGTGGGACTGACATGTGGAGAACACAAAAGTCCCTAAATAAAATAAAGATTAAAAGAAAAATGATGATATGATAGCCATTTTCGCCGAAACATGGAACATCATATCTTAAATGAAATTTTTATGTGTGATTTTCGATCATGCCTGCCATGGCGTGTTTCAAAATAATATAGCTGGGAGTCAAAAATACGTCCGAAAGCCGAAACCGATGCTTCAATCGGACACTATAGTATAGTGAGTACAGTAGTGACACAACCTGGTCTCACCATTGTTTGACTATGAAAGTATGCAAGTAATTATCGTCACAATCGTGTTGTGATGTTTTGTCACCTTTGTTTGTTATGAAAACCCGCCTAGTGTGAAAGAGACTTGAAAGTACTTTGACATAGTACTAGTGGATGTTTTGAACTCTTGACTTATAACATTTTACCAATTATACATTCTATAAACAATTATCTAGATTACCTGACTGAGATACATCCATAATCCTTAGCATAACATACGGTAATATTCAACTATAATCACTGTAACAGCTAACTTAACTTTTACTTGTGTTCATAGATTTTTTCGTTCTATATTTTGTTCGTTTCATAAGACAATCTGTTTAAGTGACAGTTACAAATCGAGTAAGTATAGAAAACTCTAGAATAATGAAACTCCAAAACCTTGACATAGCATCCTATAAGAATAACGTCTTTAGATTCTACACTATTGTGGTAGAAAGATTATGTTTTTTTAATGGAAAAATGTTTATGTTAGTGAGCAATTAATCTATACCCCGACTGGATGACAATCCAATTAAATGATATGACCGATAAGTCACTATTTACTATAAAATGCCATCGCCTGTCTGTCTGTCGGTTCGCTTAAGACCCGAGAACCGATTTGTAAATTTTAATGCAATTTTAGTGTAAATCTCTCAAGGAACCTTTCAAAGGCCGGAGCACACTGAATGCGTGCGTGAGGCATAGTAAGGGATTCTGCGCGTAATGCGTAGCGGCGCAGCGCTGTGCAGTATCGTGCGTTTTGGTGTATCATTTCCCTTAATTCTCCATACATTACATACAACGTCTTAACTGCGCTGCGCCCGCGCCGTGCTGTGCTGTATTCGCTTTGATCAGCCCTTAAAGCTATGAATAAACAACCCAAAATTTGTCTTTATCATTGAACTATATCATTTATTTTTATCGACTGCGACATAATCCGGTTACCATACACTAGACCGGTAGTTTCTAGATCGTTATCAAGTATTGAGTGCAGTTGTATAACGTTTTCACTATTCCATTTATTTTTTGTTGATTCGTCAACCGGCCTGTCAGTCAGCAGCCTTCCGGTTTTCGAGTCTTGTACGTCGAGCGAGCAGCGACGAACTGTTTTGTTGGTTTTTGTAATGAAGGGTTTTTTTGCCTATTTCATTAGTATTTTGTCTTTTTCTTTTCATCGATGAAAGTGTGAGACATTTTCCATCTTCTCAATATATTTTCAAGATCAATTATCAATATCGGATTAGGTTAGGTATTCTGAGGTTATAAATTTACAACATGACTTATGTTAGTTATTATTTGTTATTGTCCTGTACTTGTGGTTAATAACTGGACATACGATATTCATTCTGTAAAGTGTTGCTGGCGTCAGAATTAATTAGAAGTCCCGACGGATACGGTTCGTTAGTGTTAAATACGTCGCCTTTGTGTTGTGCCTTTATAATTCTGCCAATATATAGCCACATATAAAGTCCAAGGCGTTGTCTGTTAGCGGGTGTTATTTAATTAGCACCAAATAATAATGACAGATATAGGAGCGTACAGCTACATCTAAAACTTCTCTCATACTGCGTTTTATGTGAAACTATTTGTATTTAATATTGTTTTATTTCTTGTTGCAGGTAAGAAGCTGGCATCGTGTAAAATTCAACTGTTCGTCAGTTTCCACAAGGTAGTACCTATACTGTGGTATACCTATGTGTATATTCATGTACAATTCTGTTTGTATGTTTGCTTGATTCTCTTTTACGCCTACAACTCAATCTGCATGAATTTTGTAAGCTGGCAAATGCCAGAGAATAACAAAAGCTTACATTTACCACGGGAAAACTGATAACCATGGCGTGCGTATCATCAATCGTGGAGGAGAAACTTAACTATAGTTATATTTCGTGACTGTTGTGTTTTTGTAGATAGATATTATGTTGAAACAAATAAAAATAATCCTGTTCACGGGGTATTAGAAGCATCATCCTTTGTGCTTTGTTTACTTTATACATAAATTGAGAGGCGCTTTGCTCTCTTTGTTCCGATCAGTCGCCGGAGGCCCGAGGCTCGCCGCACCGTTCCCATGGTAACCGTCCGGGACCTCCAAACCAGCTCGCGATTTTCCCGCACACGGACCACGAATATTGTACACTGGATGCAATAACCAAATGAAAATCTCTTTTGTTTGTAGTAAATATACTACTGCAAATGTCGGCGCGGGCGGGGTGGTAGGAATTAATGAAAGGACAGGTAGTAACGTGTATATTCTATTATAAATAACGTACGAGACGAGTGTATATTCTATTCGAGCTTTCCATTACTGTGGGAATCACACGATAGGAATAGGTGGGGTTCCCCAAATCCTACTTTATTCTCCCTTTTCTATAACATCATGAAATGCCACTTATATTAGTTTCGGTTGCCTGGAATTCCAAAGGTCGCGGTTCCTAATGCACGCTGTAGACAAAACTTTGTTTAACTCAATCATGGCCAGGAAATTATATTTGTGATGCTGCCCTCGTCTACCACTCCATGGTACAGGGTATCCTTGATGTTAGACAAGTTTATGTATTGTTGTGGCGTTGTTATACCCCTCTTTAGTACAGATTAGAAGCTCGCACCACAAGATTGTGCTTTGACTAGTCCGCCCTAACAAGCTTTTACTGGGCGTAAGGGTATTACCGTTCTCTCTCCCCCTTCCGACGTACGGCTAACTCATTTAGTTCCCACATTTGCATAGATCCGACATATTAGAGGAAATTAGATTCGCCAAGCCAATTTTGTTACCGAAAACGGTTGGATGGCGCGCGGTATGTGGGCGGGCGGAGATATATTTTGCATAAATACAGTATTAGAGATTGAACAGATTAGGGTTTAGCAAAATATTTGCAATATTATCTCTGTGAAGGTATTTGGTCCGTTATATTTTGGAATTTTACTTGTGGGTAGTTTATGGTCTTTCATTGTGACATTTGACATTAGCTCTTTTACGCAAGAAGAACGTAATGGGCTCCCTAAACGATCATGCGGCATGTCATGCATTACGTGCTGTCACTCATGCATGACCGTCTAGCTGTAGTGATTGACGTGCATGACATGCAATTACGTGCTGGCCGTTGCTTCACTGTATTGATTGATAGCAAGCATGATGGTCCATCATGCAGCATGACATTCACGTAAACGTTGCATGTCATGCAAGCATGATCGTTTAGGGACACTTTTACACTTCCATCAAACAATAAACTGTTAATTATTTATTGTTAGGATTGTAAACACATACATAATGTATACTTACATTCAATTTTCTTTATAAATATAAGTGAAAATGTCGCGAATTCCATCCAGTTTGATGTCTTATTGACCTTAGTACAGTCGGTTTTAGATTTGGCATGCACGAATTTGACAGTTCTTGTGACCCAGTTAATACACCTTGCCATTCGAAACAAAGGAGCTTCGTACAGTTTTATAAGTCACATATTTCATGACAAATGGCGTCGGAATAGCTCGTGAAACTCAAACACCGCCTTTATGTTCAACGCCTGCGTATGTTTTGGTATAATTTGGCAATTAACAACTACTGACCTCCTGTAATGGCAGTCACTAGTGCGTAGTAAATCACATAAACGTTTCCAGCTATTATTATCTGCCGTAAACTACTCGTTGACCTATTGGGCGATCCGTTGCAATGTTCTATTTTTTGTCATTTGGGACAATGTGGCGAAAAACAAGACTCTAACGACGTTAGTACACTATATATTTTTTATTTATTTATTAAAATGAATAAGATATTCTACATGGATAAGTTTCTAATACTAGTTACCAACACCACACACCGGTAATCGCTGGTGCGCTTCTGTTAGATTCAACGCCCAAAAAAAGTGGCTGTATGCGGTGGAGTGAATTGGGGAAGGTCTACGTCCAGCGCTGCACGTCAACAGGCATGATAATCACCACAGTGAAAACTAGTGTTAATAACTAATAATTAACTAACTAGGAAGCCGAGTCCGTGACTAAAATAATATCTAGGTCAAAAAGATTTTATGTATGATTCGAGGTTTTTTTTTACACTGGACACCTTTAGCGGCCCCAATAATAGTAGGTAAGTAATTTGTTAAAAGCGTAAAATTAGCTATCAAGAAACGTAACTGCTATGAAATATGAGTTTTAACTGTAACTGAATATGTTTCTAAATGAATATGTTTTTTGGTTAATAAATAAATAAAAAATGACTACAAATAGGGTTGAGATTGGCATACTTTTTAAAACGCTCAATTGTCTACTTTCTGATTATACTATAACACAGCATGGTTTATTATAATTCAAATTTATGTTAATGTTTAGGTTTTTGAAGTTTATTAATATGTAGGGCAAAATTTGCGAGTTATTCTGGGTTCTGGGTCAGTCCCTCAGGGAGAGTTCGTGATTAAGCATTAATTCGAGGCAAATTAGTGACGGCGCGTCTTACCCGGGGCCATCGAATATATTAATAGCCATGAATGTGAATATTAATTAATTGCATTCCATTCTACATGGATGATAGGAATACTACCTTCAAAATATTGCTCTTTTTTTAGTCTATGTTGGCGTGAAAACTTGGTACATACGTAGAATATGATGTAAAGATTATGTTAACATCTACCCTAGTCCACATGGGCAACGCGCAGGCGAAAGCTAGTGTCAAATATTAGAAATATACCTATATATAATTTAGTCCACATTTTTAATTCAAAGCATTTTCTTGCTTACTGTACTCGCCTACCGTACTAGTCATAATTGGCGAAAAAAAACGGACTGGGATCTAATGACGAATAGAAATAATATTAAATTTGGATTTCGCTGTTACGTCCCATTCGGGACATTCGGTAGTGGGGTCTAAAGACGAAGCGGTCAATTAAAACTTTTTAGTTCTAATTTTACGCACCTAAATTGTCGGTTTCTTTCTGCCCAACAAGTTTTAAGACAAGACTGAGCTAAACCATTTTGCGGCGGCCTGATAGCTTTGTCGTTTTAAGCCCACCGGATGCGATCTAAATACATTGGTCGAAAACCTATATAATGTACTATATTTCTACCTATTTGTAGTCTTATCTTAATTGGTATTCGATCTTCATAGATAGAACATTACCAGACTTATAATGCAGGCTAGGTATACTCAGTAATTCGCTTTATTTATCGCTTACTCAACCTATTTACCTATCTATATAATGTCTAGCTAGAACATGAACGCTATGTAAATGTATTTTAAAACTGGGTCTCTGTTTTCTCAGGCAAGAATCCCTTCAAGTGTAATCCTTCATTTGCATTCCTATTGACTTTGCCTTCACATTACGCAAGTGACTAACGGCCCGCTACACAAGCGTCGTATATAGCTAATTACGCAATTCCACGCGAAATTTATGCGCCAAATGATACCGTTACGTTCACTCTAGGAGTTATACGGTTTTTGAACGCGTTGCTTTTAAAATCTAAATCTTAAATTCCCTTTCACTTCGTAAATTGCTGCCCGCAAGAATGAATCAATACTTTACACATGTGTAAGATTTTCTCAAGGCACCCTAAAGAGCACTATCTCAAACTGTTCACTGGTTCGCACTAATATATTTATTTTATATTATCATCTTTATTTCACGGGTACGAATACGAAGTGACGTTCTAGTAGGTAGGCCTAAATAAATCCCGAACAGTGTCAGCACACCAGCTGTCAATGGAATCAGACGGAATTTCGGATTGAAAATTGGATAAACTTTAAGACCTGCTGTCAGTCGTTTGCCCGCCTGGCTGATCACGTCTGTTAGCGCCCTTAGCAATCAGCGCTAACGACGTTTCACATCACTACACGTCAATTCGAGCCTGTCACGTCGTAATGCCAACTTAATGCACCAAGTAACAGGACACATTTTTCTTTGTACGAACGAGCTGCGTTAAGTAATTGATTTTGTGATTCGTTCGTTTTCCGCCTTAAAATATGGGGCCTTGAAGCGCGTGTGAAATCTTTTGGTATTCTGGTAGTATGAGCAACATCAATTTCCAATACGCATGCCACTGTTGGGGCCAACACGAGAACTTGTCTATTATATGGGACCAGTGCGGGCTGATGAACTACATATTCTGTATCATCATCAGCTGTATTCCCCACTACGCCACCGACGCTCACAAAATTTACAAATACTTTTAGTGAAGTTTGAGCTTTAGCTTGTCTAAAAACATGGTGTGTGGACAAATGGAAACAAATGTTACCCGGTTATTAGTAATACCTACTAGGTTACGACCTACTAGGTTACAACTAATTGGGTGTTTTTTATTGAGATATGCGATATTTGCCTGCACATTAGTTTCAGCAGCTACCCAGGGGGTCATGTCGTCGATGCGTTGCATTTCCCGCCCGGTTTGCCCGCTAGCGGTTTCCGCGCGGCGCGCGTTCGTTTCGCACTCTGCATCAGTTCGCAGAAATAAATTTGGGATTGAACTGCCATACTCAGACAGATGTTTCCATTTGTCCATGTTTTGAGATTTTGGGAACATTTGAAACTTTGTCGAAATTTGTGTTTGCAAATAGTGAGCCACTTTTTTGTTTATTGCAAGTTTCTGTTTAATCTTTTGTGCGCATATTGTGTTCCAACTATTTTTGTATAGGTATTTGTATTCATTCATGTCAATGACTCAATGCAATAAACGATAGTTTGAGTTATTTATGTCTGTATTTTATGTTTTATCAAAATTCTACCGCCCACGAAGTACTACTATCATACTGAATATTAAATTGAAACAACTTACTGACAAAACGAATTTGGCGTGTGTTCAATCATTAAAATTTAATCATTTGACACTTGAACCGTGAAATACATTATTTTTTACATTTTTAACACATATTTAATGTGATAATGATAAGCTCAGATTCGTGACATCTACTATACTGCGTTTAAAAAATCGTCTTTAACTAAACTACACTGCCAAGTTCTAGCAATCGTATCGAATCGTCATAGTCTAGTTATACGGTATTAAGAGGAATTAACGGATTATCAAAGGAATTACAAACAACTTAAAGAAAGAACGACTGCTGAAATCATCGGGAACTGCTAATCTGGTTACCAATAATATTAACTAAATATTAGATGGTTTCAAGAAGGCCTCATCCTCTAGAAGATCTAGAGGAACTCAGAAGGAGTAGCTATCGGTTTGTCTTTTGTACGGTGCATAGGAGCTCATATTTTCCCACAAAGTCGTAAGAGATACTAAGCAGCCTAGAGTGGCCCTACCTTATACTGGAAACCTTATATCGATCCTCCCTAAGAGCGCGTTTAAGACGTGACTCGGCAAGGCAACTTTTCATCGTCATCCGCTCGGCAGCTAATCGTGTGGAAAATGCAAGGGCTCGCTTCGCATTGATAATGCGCTCTAGAATATCGAGTATCAAGCTTTATGTGTATCGGCTTGTGAACAATACGCTACGGCTGACAGGGTCGATATTGCATTGAGCATCCAGAATGTCAACGCTCTGCGGAGTCAGTCGCATCCATTTCCTTCCAAAGGCATTATACAACTAAAAAGAGAGCGTGGCGCAAAAACTTGCACGGTGTTTGTCCCTTTCTATTGGAGCGCATATTGCATATACACTTGATATTATTTTATAGTGGTGTATGCATCTGGCAGGTTGTCAGACAAGGACACATACCATTCTACAAACCTCTCGCAGGAACCGTTTGGATATAATCATAGCAATAACAATCTTACGTCTAGGTAAGATTTGTGTGTCAAAAATCTACTGTGCACTGTCTTGTTAGTAGTATAATGTCTTTGTTTCCTTCAACCCAAATGTGTTTATAAATAGTATTACTGCTATTTATTAGCTAGATTTTAAGGCAAAATTTTGTCTTTCACCAAACACGTATCTTATACAATAAAAGGCTATCAGGGGCGCGAAGTTGTTCCCACTCGAAATCAGGGAAGCTGCGGCCTCCATATTGATGTTACAGGGGATCGTTGAAAAGTATGGGGAGTCTATATGTTTAGTTGACCCCCTTCGTTTATGAGGAAGGAAAGTTATAATGTCAGTTATTTGAGTTTCTATCCGTTTCGTTCTTTGTATAACAGTTGTTATTATTGTACAGTAGGTATCATCATCAACATCCTATTAATGTCCCCACTGCTGGGGCTCAGGCCTACCCTCTCAACGAGGGTGTTCAGGCTATAGTCCAGTGCGGGTTGGTGGACTTCACATGCGCATAAGAATTTCTTCTTCGGCGTATGCAGGTTTCCTCACGATGTTTTCCTTCACCGTTTGAGAGCAGTCAGTAAATGTACTTAAGTTTCGAGAAAAATCCCATTGGTACATGGCCCAGCTGGGGATCGAACTCCGGACCTTTCGATATGATAGGTATATAGAAAGCAACAACATACTTGTATACCTTTTGCTGTGCAGCTTATGCATAGTTTCCCCTTTATGTCAGTAGTACCATTGATGGTACAAGTGACACAACGTGGTATCCTTTGTACCATCAATGGTACTAGTGATACTAATGTAGGACCTGTAGTACCATTATGAATAATTGTTATATTCGCTAGTACCATCAATGGTACTTGATATCGAGCTCTTAAGTATTGCAGATAACACTTTAGTCTTTTTGTCTCATAAAGGTTAGAGAACAATGAAAAATAATAACACTTAACACTAGTCTAAATACTTTAAGTGAACTTTCTATTTGGTTTATATTTAAGAATTGGTGAGGAAAGTCTTGTTACCAAGCCAATGGCGAGAAACGATAGAAAAACGACGATAAAACCTGTAGCCAGTGGTGCATCTAAATGACCACTTGGCGTGGTAGCTAGCCACCTTTTAGCCACGGTCGGTTTGGGCTACATCCGTAGAAAACGCTTGCGACAACTGCTGGGTAATTTTTTACGCCAAGCGTGAGGCGTAATCAGCGGAGCTTTCTTATGGTCGATTCCTTTGTTTCTCAGCAGAAATCACAGTTTTACACACGCGTCAACGGTTCGTGTGGTTTCCGGAACAGAACCCCTTGTTCCGTTTTCGTAACTATTTGTCATAACAAAAAAGGAAGTATGTTTTCTCGTTTAATACCTGGTTATAGTACAAAATGCCCAATCTTCATGTGGGGAGACCGTCGGTCTGTGCAAAAACTTTATATAGGTACGGTCGACCGCACGTCAATGGAAAAAACCCAGTATAAACTGGTCTCTCATAGTATTGAAACTCCCTAATAGGCTAGGCCAGCTCAAGGTCAATGTGTTTCACTGACGTGCGGTCGACTGTACTGCCATCACCAACTAAGCTGAATAAATAAGTAGCGTGGTGATTGGACATCAACCTTCTGTATTTTATGAATATTCCCCTTAGCTCACTTATTTATTTTGGTGTAGGGATTTATACTTAGTTACTATCTCATGTATGCATGTAAGTCATACTGCGTGTATAAATTCCTAAATGCAGGAAGGTTCGAATCTCTTTGGTGGCGCGCGCTCACCCTATGGAGATTGCATCTTGCATATTTAGTATGGGAACCAATAGTGCCACTTACAGGGGGGTGCGGACAAAGGAAGCGGTGTAGCGGGAGGAGGTTGCAAATACAAATTTATTTGGAGTTTGAAAATGAGAATGTGTGAGTGAGTCACAGTATTGTGATACATTTGACACAATTTTGACACCCATAGAATGCTTTTTTACGCCTCTTTAAGGGGCCGCGAGCACGCACCAAAGAGATCTTAACTCTATGCCTAAATGAGACATTATAATTTGATCCCGAATTTCAAGAAATTTCCAAAGACTGCATAGAGTGAATATGTTCCGGCGGGGGTTGTAATTGATCAATCTTTTTAGTTCTGGAACAGAAGCCGACATTGATAGATCTTGGATAATGCTTCACCCTGGACAGGACTAATTGCGTGATTGATACGATAGACATATCAGCTTTTTCTTAGATTTGCTTTATTCATTAAATATGTTTGAACACCTCTCTCAACTTTCTAAAAGTCGGTTAAAAAAATTTGACTAACACTAAACAAGGAATTTAGGTATTTATTTTGAGAAAAAACAGTTTTCTTTCTTCATTTTAAGACGTTTTATGAGATCAATTATTGTCATTAATACAAGTTAAAGGAAACAACACAATTTTAGTGATACTCATTTACGTTTATTTAACTTCCCTGTTTAACATTTAACGTAAATAATTATCCTATGCCACTTCGCTATTAAAATATCGATTATAATGTAGGTAGGTAACGCTCATAATTTTACATGTGTCTGTTAGGGAATTTTCTCTTATTTCCAAACAATTTCCGAAGCTTATGTAGGTACCTAGGTTTACTGCACAATGTTAATTTTGTTTGTTAACCAATCACTGAGTGTAATCAAAACAAATCCCATCTAGATAAAGCGCTGAAAAATTTCGCATGACTTCGACACGGGCTTAGCTGAAACTGGGACAGACAATTTCATATTTTATGAAACTGGAAATCTAGGTCAATTTGATTAAAATCTTTAATGCCATCGTTTGGCCTGGTTGTCTATTTACAGGTCTGTTTTTCCAGCTGCTGAATTTGTGAAAGGTATTTAACGAATGGACGGACGGATGTACGTTTTTTTTAATTGATGCCATGCGCGGGTCACATCTGCGAATTTGTCGTGTTGTCAATGTTTTTCCAGCTGGTTTTTTTCGTGTACTAGCGCCCGTGTCGCTATCCGTAGTATAATTTTATTAAAGCGGTTTTTGTGACTACTTAATATAATATGAACAATAATAAATATAATAATATGAACATTTGCACCAAAGGGCTCCAATAAACACACATAATCCATTTCGTTTTACTGAACAACGCACATCAATGACGACCCTAAATCAGTTTACTCCATTCAACAAGCATCAGTGGCACAAAAAGAGGACTGTCGCCATGACAACGGTTGACACCTGGTCGGACTCTTTAGATTGAATGCTCTGGCCACCCGCTGAGGGTAGATATGAAAAATTTGCATAGTTTGAGGGAGGACCAAAGGATCCAGCGCGTCGAGGCGGGGGAACTTTCATAATAGAAACAAGTTACGAAGGGTGCTTTTTGCATAACGTTTCGTGGATGTTTTTAAAATAACTTTGACCTTGTGTATTTGAGAACTTAGACGAGAAAAATTGCGTGTTTCATTTTGATACTGACTGGGGTGATCATTAAATCAACGCACAGCTCAATTGGTGTGCACCTGCATTTAATGTACTCCCGACTTTATCGCGTCGTGCATCGAATCGCCCGACGCAAACGATACGGCTGTCAACAAAGAGAATCGATTCGCTGATCTCGTCAACGCATATCGAGTAAAAACACTAGTGACGGGCAACATAGGAAAGCGAAGCAACATATCGACACGACATCGCGTCCCATCGACTATTCATCGTCAACGGCGACGATCATGAATATTGATCGACTTTCGCGGGTCACGTAATCCACCGGCTCGTTTCATGGGGCTTGTTCGGCTCTTTGGACCTTGTTTTGGAACAAAGCTGGAGAATTGGAGATTGCAGGTAGGATATCGATAGAACAAATTACTAAGTCTGGTAAGCAATGATGGAAAAATCTCTGTAAACTCGCTCCAAAACTGTGAAAAGTATTTGATATACAAGTAACATATAGATAAACTAGTAACTAGTAAACTCATATTACTCTAGTTTGTGTAGTATTGTAATTGTAATTATGTAATTTTAGCACCTAAGTAATATTATTTGTATCAATGTTAACAAAAATCAATAATCGATTGAGTACACTATATTGCATATATTACGAACAGTGAACAATTCTTACAAATTCTAGAGTTGTCCTATAGTTTTAATAGAGGAACACAGTGCTTTTCACGATGAATGTAATAAAATAAAACAAATTACATGGAATAATTACTATTCCTTTCATTATAAAAATAGCCCCAGTGACTATAATTACAAGTGAGTGTAAATTAAACATACAACCCACCCGCACAAACTGCGCAAGGAGATCTCGAATCTGTTTAATTCCGGAGGAAACGCATTTCTAAGTGAGGGCAAACACGGACTAATCCGAAACTACTTGCAAGCAGATCGGCGTAATGGAGAACTACCGAACCACGTCATGAATACTGAACAGTTCCTTTAAATGCGTGACCAATGGAAGCGGGCCGTTGGAAGGTATCTGAACAAAAACAATTGCTGCTTGTATAGCGCTTCGATTCGTACGAAAATGCGTGATCAAATCGATTCAAAAATATACAGTTGTGCCTCTTGGCATATTAACTTAGTAAGCTTTTCTCTAATATTTAAGTAAACCTCTATCTCTAATGTTTAAGAGAAAAAAATATCAAGGATAAGAAATCCAGAGTTCGCCCCTGCAAACTGCAACTGAGTTTTGATACTTTTGATTTTAGTTATGTTATTTTGTTTTGCCTGGGAATATTGCAAAACTTTTATTAATATTCTGTTATATTTTATTACCTACTACGTTTCCACAAGGTCTGCACACAAATCTTCAAATTTTGTAAAGAAGTATTAAGTGTATGTTCAGGATCGCGATAATGGGCGCTCCGTTCTGTCTGCCTGCCCCGTCAGGGACACGATATATCGTGAAGATATGTTAACCTCCTGAGTCCTGGGAGAATGAACGAATTTTTATTTATTATTTCTTTTTATTTTTATGTTTTACGTTTTGTTTTAATTCTAATTTTTAGTCCACAAGAGAAGTGAACGTCAAAAAATACAATTATTTTATGATTTTTTTTAGTGTTTTAGTTGTTTTATTTTTAATTTTTATATCCATGTAAGTATGTATTAAATCAAATCCATTTCCAGTAATCTCCGTACAACTTCGTGACAATATTTAACGAAGCGTATCGAGGGCGATTCACACCCTCTATCCGGCTCCTCGGAGGACCATGGACCGAGTCAAGTGAGCATGTTACGCTTAGTTTGATTTATGTGGCGTTCTGTGATTGTGGATCTTGTTGGAGTTTCGTTCCATATGAAGAATCATAACTTCCCAGATATCTGAAGACAATATTTATATACAAACTAACTACGTATAAGGTACTGCGGTGTTATGTGTTATACTAGCTTATGCCCCGCGACTTCGTTCGCTTTAAAAAATATCGTTTAAGTTACTAACTGTTGCCCGCGGCATGTAAACTTTATCCGTAAATTTTTGTTCCCATACAAACCTTAATAACCCTTTTCATCCTTTAGGGTTGGAACAAAAAAAAACTAAATACACCAGATTTTAAGTCAGGCCACATGCTTTCAAACAAAGGAAATCCGGTTGAAATCGGACCAGTAGTTTTAGCGTGAACAGACAGACAGGCAAGAAACTTTTTAAAAAGTGTTTTGGGGTCAGTTAAGCCTAAATAACGTATTCCAATAGTTTTTTAATCCCTTCTATGTACAGAAATACTCCCGTTACAATTTTATAATTATAAAATGGAGATACCTACCTTTATTGTTCTTAATGTCAACCTCGTAATATACATGTAGTACACCCAGCCAGATAAGAGACTATTACTAGTGAAGTTAAGGTGGAACGCACTACTTGCATGCACACTTTATCTGTAAAAGTGCAAATGTATAATTATATTAAATTAAAATCAAAGAGGAACACTTTAAAAACGTACAAATGTAGCTCTACGTATAAAAGCAGACCTCGGTTGCAAGGTAGAGAGCTGTGTCCACACGCGGCGCCGAAAGTGGATCTCGAAAGAGCAAACAACCTGCTAACGTTACACGGTTACTACTGTGCAGGTTCTATTTTATCTTTAATGTTTAGGTATAAGAAAATAACCTTTATTGACGTATCTAGCCTGTGTTATGGTGGTAAAATTAGTATGCAAAATTTAACCATGCGGAAAATCTTTCCCTGAGCGAACTAACGTGGACGAAGCCGCGGATAACAGCTAGTAAACACATTGTTAAAATTTTTATCCTTCATATTTAAGAGGTACTCTGGTAGTTTGTTGTACAAGCGTCCACATTTCCCCCTTGATTGATTTACTGACCTTACTAAGTCTTAGGTGTGGTACCTAGTACAAACAATATGGATTATGAAAGTCATTACGTACCTCTTTATATATAAGACCGCGCACGCTACGGAGATCTTTTCCTGCAAATTGCGTTCTGGCCCACATTTTTCCAAAGGTGCCCCTCTGGGGGTCATCAATAAAATTTCTCAGCTCGCCAAGATTAATGAGATATCTCAGATGGCGCGTTTATGACCGGTCATGCAATAATTTCGCCATAGATTTACGGGGAATTATTTTTTTAATGACTTTACTTACACCTGGATCATTCCGGTCAGGGTTTTTAAAAACTTTATAATGGCATTTAAGACTTAAATTCAATCATCACTCGAGAGTGGTCAAGAGACCTTAGTTCAGGACCTCTTAGGGAATAAAGTTCTGCTAGTTTATTTCTACGCGAAGTACTGCAATCAAGCGCATAGTAAAAGTCACAGAAAGCATTATAGAATAATTGATAACATAATTAAGGACGACAGCGACACGCCCAAAACAATTTATTATTCCGGAAAAAACTCCTGACGGAAGTAAAACAAATTAAAAATGAGCGCGGTACTTTTTGTTTGTAACAAAAACATTGTTTTTCCCACAGTGATTGAGGGAGAGTTCTCGTACAAATACTTTGAAAACAAATTGGAAACAAAGGTTTGTAAAACGGCTACTGGATAGTTTCGATGGCTTTGCTTGGAATTGGAAAAAAGCAATCAAATTATTTTAAAATATTTTTATTATCACTCACTCACTAGTGGTGGAGTTTTCATTTGCTGATGAAAGTATCTTGAGCAGAGTCCAAAGAGTGACTCAAACAGAAGTTTGAGTCACTCTTTGGACTCTGCTCTTACTGCATTTTACCCAATCTAACCCAAGTTCTATCTAGGGGGTTCTGGATATTATTAAATACGACTCCTCAAATTCAATTAATTATGTTTTTTCTGCTTAATTGTCTATTAGTAACTTTTTTTGTGTATCTCGAAACCGGTACAAAATCAAACATTCTTCGAATTACCTGCCATGGCATACAATTTCCTCGTCGGATGTAGTGTCGAAGTATCATAGATAGGTACTGTTAATTACGACAGACGACACGTCGGTTCAGAACCCTCATTAGCCACAATCCGACAATGTACAGTTCTCCAGTGTCGCAGTGTATCGATTGTTCGCCGCTGAAGGTCGCGCCTCGTCGCCGCCCCGCGCGGCCGGCGGCTGGCTCTGACGCGTGTCTCACGGTCTGACGTAGCCACCACAGGACGTAGTAGACCTACAAAACACCAAAAAACCCGACTCCGTAAAAATGAACTTCAAAAACTTAAAAAAAGAAAAACAAGTCCAGTAGTCATCGAAATAGATTCATGATCGATACACACTAGAACAATTAATAAATTCTAATGCGGAACATAGCGACTTTAACAGTCGGGACCCATTGAAAATCGAGACCGGCTCTTCCCAAGGCCAGGGCCTTCACATCAAAACCACGCGGTACCGCCGCGATTCCGCGCGGTTTTGATTTGAAGGGCTTTATATTATTTCGAACATTACAAAAAAACGCCACCGCCACGCTTCCGCACCGCTCTGTCTGTGTCGTGCTGTAACAAGGGTATTAATCACAACATTCGTGAAATTGGCAAATAAATATGACATAGATGCAACCTAATTGTATTTTAACGCGGTTATTGAAAGTAATATAGGAAAATGGCCGATCAACATTCACGTGAACCAATAATTTGATACAATGGCACAATGAAATTCTGGTGAATCAATTGTCATTTCCATTCTTGTAATTCGGTTCGGTTAATTGAAGCTAATCCGTTTGCGACGAGGACTCAATGTGTGCATTACCCAATGTTATGGATTGTTTCTGATGCACTTACTACGGTGTTTTAACTTTTATGTTCGTTCAGGTGTAGTATAGTAGCCGGCAAACTTCTTGAATATGACCTTGACTGCGCAGAACTGAATTATAGGTATCTTTGGTGCGGGCGCAACCGAATCGAGCGCGCTATTCGTAGATTAGTCGACTACAGCGCGAACTGTCCCCCACTGCGTACGTCACTCAATGTTTAAGAAATTTACCGGCTATTATGACATTCACCATCACCAGTCCACTTCTGGACTGCCCGTAGTGGGAAAACGCCGTATATTTCCGGAGTATAAAATCCTTATATTATCCACCCTAAACAAATCAGCAAACGGAGTTTATAAAAAATTGTAAAATCGCTTCCTAAGCCAACTCCGCAGATTTTCACATAAATTATACCACAAAAATGCAGCTCGATGAGTGCCAAGCAATACCTATTTTCACGCATTGGATCCTTTTACCCAGTGATTTGACATAAGTAATCTGATGCTTTCACTTTAGAGAAATGTATGACTCCCAAGGGAAACTTAAATAACCACGGGTAAAGCCAGTCTGAAAGTTGGTATTTATAAATGAATGTTTGTAGCTCTCGGAATTGGGTCAATCTCTCTCCTGCTGCGAACTGAACTGAAGTAACGTTTTCATGTCTGTGTTCTTGCTAAGTGCTCAGTTCTCCTAAGTACTGTTGACTTACGCTGATTACGTACAGCCTTTGAGCTTTGAGTAAGGCTTCCTAGGTCAAGGGTGTTGACGTCACTTTATTGCGAACGCTTCCTTTTGTTACAAATGTGCCTTTGTTTATATAAATAACTAGCTGTTTCCCGCGGTCTGTAAGTTATTTCCCACTTTTTTTTCTTTTTGCTCGGCTCCTAAGGGTTGTAGTGAGATGTGACCCTTCCTCAAGAATTGGGCTATCACATACAAAAATATATTTGTAATCTGTCTAATAGTTCCAGACATTAGGGCGTTCACACAAAAAAAAAACAGCTTTATTATGTTACTACCAATAGACAAATCAAGTGCACTTGACTACAATCTATAAAATGTCTGGCATCAGTTTAAACGTCTTGGCTCAACATTTTAGGAATTCAACTTCCTGTTCCTAAATTCTTGGCTGACCCAAAAACATCTTTCCCCACAAAATGCTTATTTCGGCAATCGACAAAATTTAACGTCTCACGTCATCAATTGTCTCATTTCGTGTCTGACGTCTCATTCACTCGAACTGTTTCAAATCGGAGCGTCTATTCGTAGAATTTCATTTTCTATCCAAACGCGCTGCATTATTCAACACGACATGGTGTTAAGGCGCTATTTTACCCGGCACTAGCACACACAACCCTCGCGAAGGTACGCCAGTGACACCTGCCTGTGTGACCTTATTCTGTTTGTTGCGATTTATGTGTAGCGTTGAAAGCATCGGATGAGACTGTACATGTAACGTGTTGCGACTACTTATTAACCTCCAGTGGGTCTCAACGCGTTATGTCCAATCCAATACCTACGCAGTTTGTCCGAACTCCAATTTTTTCGCATTTAGTGCATGTAAATCGTTAAAAGCTGCCAGCCGTACTGTGAAAATTCAAAATACTAATTGTCTTACAGTCACATTTACACAGTCGCACTGAGTTAGAAAATATTTTTAAAAAACGTACGAGAGGTGTAAGAAGATAGTCTTAACCTTTTCTTTATCTAACTAATTTTCTGACGTGTAACATGGGCCTCTGCTGTCGCACAGTCGGGTAAAAAAGGAAAGTGTTATTGGTTAAGTTTATATACATAAACCGGTCTTCGACCCTTCCCGCAGTCGGAGTCAAAAAGTCCGACAATTGTATATTTTATGAGCCATGAATACACATACACATTTTCATAGAAACCTTGAGAGATTTTAAAATTTCTATACTCTGTAGGTTCAAAGGGTCCAGTCCATTCTCATCTCTTAGCAACTGCGCTTAGATTCCTTTTTTTTATATAAGACGTCCATCATGGATCTAAGATCTGAGAATGACCGATAATTTTGAAGGTCTTCTTCTTTTTATGTTCAGCCCTAAATATGTATACATATAAAAACAAACAGGTATAGTCGGTGCCTGGTCGCGAATTGGGTCACAGTGTCACTTTGACTCGCTGTGTGCCGCGGATCGATCTGCGGATTCGTCCCGCGATTTTGACGATGTCGACGAAATTTTGTTTCAGTTCAAGTTCTCTATAGTTTTAAGCACAGTTTTAAAATATCTGAAGTTAGTACCTATGGAAATTTAATAATGGAGATGAGAAATATCCAAAAGCTTGTCGAACGAAAAATGGTCTGAATATTTCTGTGAGATCTAAAAGTATGCTTTGATAACAGTATTAAATTATATAAATAAAAATTTTAAACAAATATAAAATATTTAAAAAAATAATGAAAACATAGAGAAACGCATGGAAGATTTCGCCATAGAGAGTTTATGAATGTGTTATTCAATTTATGACATCCCAATTCCCCCCCCCCCCCCCCCCACAACACGAGACAAGATTGGCCGACAAAAATGACCTAGTTTTAAACAGTATTTTAAAGAATTCATCTAGTACTGGTTTACAGTCAAAAATTTTGCAATGTTCACTTAAAAATGTAGAGAACAAATCATTCGCACACGTTCTCCCGGAAAAATAACCTGAATTTCTCGGATAAATAACAATAAATCTATTCCAAGATCGCTGTCCCGATCAGCTCCGGCACCTCCGTAAAGATTATCTCGGAGTCTATCTCTAGACCAGTCCGCCAATCGGATGCCCATTTGTGTCGCGGCATGTTTTCCTCTCTTCCGCGTCCAGCGCCAATGAAAATACAATTTATGTCACTATTAATTATGCCCAAATCGTTTTCGTGACGTGTTTTACATCTGAATCCGGGTCGGTGTTGTAAAAAATATCTGTTTCCCCAAGGGCACAACAATATATTAGTACAATGAAGCAGAAATAGCGCTGTGAAAGGAAAGCTGTGCTATTTAGCTAGAATAATTTATAATAAAAGTTTCTGGGTCTGCTTAGACAACACGAACCCTGGGTGAATGGCTCAACCATTCAGGGCCTCAACACTACGGGTAAGATACTCTCACACGTTAGTGGCACACGGCCCAGAGCCTGTATTGTTTTCAACAAGAACATTAACTTTCTGCCTGTTTCAGAGCTTTGCAATGACGACCTGACTGCAGCTTACGTTAACCTCAAGGGGTGGAATGGGTCAAGAGTAATTCTGTGCTCGGCCTATCTACCCGGGAGAGGCGACCCTACGGAACATCTGGCGAGGGTCGTGGAATACGCCCGAGCGCACAAAGCGGAGCTTCTGGTGGGATGCGATGCAAATGCCCACCATACCACATGGGGGAGCTCGGACATCAACGACAGAGGTGAGTTGCTTTACGACTTCCTTTTGACCAATTGTCTGCATGTACTAAATAAGGGATGTGAACCGACCTTTGTAACTAGTGCCAGGCAAGAAGTTTTGGACATTACTATTGCGACAAAAAACCTAGCCAGGCACATTGTAGACTGGCACGTTAGTGATACAGCCTCTATGTCTGACCATAGACACATCAACTACAAACTGTCAACCTCCATAGCTTGTCAACCCACAACTTATAGGAATCCGAGAGCCACCGCCTGGGACGCTTACAGGAACGAACTAAGGCGGAACCTCGAAATATTCCCTAAAAGTATCAAAACATGCGAGAGTCTAGAAATTGCAGTGGCAATTGCTACGGAAGGCATTAACAATGCCTACGAAGCTAGCTGCCCGCAAAAGACAAAGACCTCTAAAAGCAAAACTCCGTGGTGGAATCCGAAGTTGAATAAGCTTAGGAAAGAAACGCGGAGACTATTCAATAAGGCCAAACAGACACTCCAATGGGAGGCCTATAAAAAAGCCTTAACTGAATACAACATAGAGATTAGGAAAGCAAAGAGAGCATCGTGGAAAAAGTTCTGCGAGGGCGTAGTTCAAACGCCTCAAGGAGCCAGGATACACAAATTGCTAGCTAAAGACAAACCTAACCAAATCGGACTCATGAAAAAACCGAATGGCTCCTTCACAACCAGTGAAAAGGAAACCTTGGAGCTTCTTATATCGACCCACTTCCCAGGTGCTACGATTACTGGCAACACAGCCTCCGCTCCGCGCAGACCTCGTAATGAGGACTGGAGCAGGGCTGCCAGAATCATAAAGCCCAAACAGGTTAGGTGGGCCGTAAGATCCTTCAAACCCTACAAATCCTGCGGGAACGATGGAATACTGCCTGTGCTTTTGCAACAAGGTATAGATATCCTTACACCGTATCTGGTCAAAATCTTCAGAGCAAGCTATGCCTGGGGGTATATACCGGAAGAATGGACCAAGGTCAAAGTACTATTCATACCTAAGGCTGGGAGAAAAGACTACAGTTTGCCAAAGTCTTTTAGACCAATCAGCCTTACATCCTTCATGCTGAAAGCAATGGAGAAGGTATTGGATAGGCAAATAAGGGAAGTGGATCTAATCCACAACCCTATACATTGTAACCAACATGCCTACCGTAAAGGCAAGTCCACGGAAACTGCTCTGCTATACTTAGTCGACAGAGCAGAAAAGGCATTAGAAGACAAACAGATTGCACTATGTGCATTTCTAGACATTGAGGGCGCATTCGACAATACTCCAATAAAGACACTAATTAGAGGACTTGAGGAGAAAAATGTCGATCCCACTACTACTAAGTGGGTGAAATCAATGCTCTCAAACCGTACTGTCAAGGTCTCTCTACATGGGACAAACCTTGAAGTAAGCACTACAAGAGGCTGCCCTCAAGGTGGCGTCCTATCGCCTCTACTATGGACCCTCGCTGTAGATCAACTATTGTACAGAATGGCAGAACTAAGAATTGACACTCAGGGATACGCAGATGACCTAGTGATCATCGTACGAGGTTTTTGCCAAAATACAATCTCAAATGTTATGCAAAGAGCGCTAACAATAATTAGTGGATGGTGCAAAGAGAACGAACTATCGGTCAACGCTGATAAAACCGTACTAGTACCATTCACTAACAAAAGGCAGTTAGACGAACTGACTCCGCCAAGTCTAAACGGCAGAACGATACCGTTCTCCAAGGAAGTGAAATATCTGGGAGTAATACTCGACCAGAAACTTACTTGGAATAGCCATTTAGATAACATCATACAAAAGGCAAAAATTGCCTTAGGTATAAGCTGTCGACTGGCAGGGAAAAATTGGGGTCTTAACCCTAAGATATCCCTCTGGCTATACACAGCCATCGTGAGGCCGACAGTCACATACGCCTCAGTGGTCTGGAGTAACAAAGCCAACCAGAAGACCGCAATTAGCAAACTAAGCAGCCTACAAAGGACTGCGTGCCTCATTACAACTGGGGCAATGTCCTCCTCGCCGGGCGCAGCTCTGGATGCATTATTGAACATACCGCCCCTCCACCTATATATACAACAGGTGGCGAAATCAAGCATGTACAGAATATCTGCCCTAGAGAAGGTAAACTGGATTTCGCAGTCTCTGAGATCTCTGTTAGACTCAGTACTAGAAATACCAATCCTCAACATGGTATCGGATACCATGCTTCCATTGTTCAAGGTCGAAAAACTCTTCACAGTGGAACTGCCGCCCAGAGATGATTGGCTAAACAGTCAAATACACTGGGAGGCCGGTAGCCTAAAATGGTTTACTGACGGCTCGAAATCGGGACTTGACGTAGGATGCGGAGTATATGGAGAAAGCCCAAACTTCGAAAGAGGGTTAAATCTGGGACAACACGCCTCCATCTTCCAGGCGGAGGTCTACGCCATCATCGAATGTGCGGACATTAACCTCCGGAAGCACTACGTCAATCATCGCATTTACATTCACTCGGATAGTCAGGCAGCTCTAATGGCGCTAGCTTCGGACATAATAAGTTCAAAACTAGTGGAAAACTGCGTGACACTATTGAACTCTCTGGGCGAAAAGAACAGGGTAGTTCTTCGGTGGGTTCCTGGGCATGCAGGGATCGAAGGCAACGAGAGGGCCGACGAACTTGCAAAGGCAGGGGCACAGGGATCACTATGTGGCCCTGAACCGTGCTGCGGCATACCAAAAAGCCTGGCGCGCCTTAAACTCAGGAATCTATGTCAAGCACAATGCTTACAAAACTGGACCAACGGGCCAGGCTTAAATCATTCCAAAGCGCTAATCAAAGCCTTCAACCGCAAAACTGCGAATGAGGCATTAGCGCTAAGCAGGAAGAATTTACGCATACTAGTGAGAGCACTCACCGGACATTGCGGCCTGAACAAACACATGTTCAACCTCAATCTCCGAGACACTATAGTTTGCAGATTCTGCCAAGAGGCAGAGGAAACACCATTGCACCTACTGTGTGAATGTGGCCCACTGATGCGTAAAAGAAGCGTCCATCTGGGCAACTACATACTTCAACCCGATGAAGTAAAACTAATTAGTGCCAAAAGCTTGCTGAAGTTCCTAACGGATGCAAAGCTTAACACTGAACTATAGTAAAGGCGGCGATCACAATAGATCAGCAATGGTCGCAGTGATACAAGGCTAGATAAGCCTTGAAAGAGCCCCACCTCAAATAATAATAGACAACAC
Source organism: Metalampra italica (assembly GCA_949699065.1). Classification (NCBI taxonomy): domain Eukaryota; kingdom Metazoa; phylum Arthropoda; class Insecta; order Lepidoptera; family Oecophoridae; genus Metalampra; species Metalampra italica. The sequence continues at coordinate 6,231,055 of OX452989.1, forward strand.
GACTATTTGTATAAAATTGTGCTTGTGTAAGGTAAGTACTATACTATCCTGAAGTAAGTACCGAAATAATTTTTAATTTTCGTTCACTGTGACTCGTGCTAGATGGTCTTAGCTATTTTTACCTCAGGAAAATACAAGGAAACCCCGAGAAAGTGGATTAACCGTCGACATCCTCCGTAGGCGAAAAGCAAGTTTCAATAATGCCTTAGGACACATACCCTACCTACCTTTCATTTTCTTTGTGTATTGTTATCGGTTCCCAATTTCCGTCTAAATTATATCCGCATCATAAACTGCCTTGACCCGGGCTGCCGCAACCAGTCGGCCAACTGCTCGGCCGACTTGTTTGCCAAAATCTTTCAAATACGTTTGCTTACCCTCAGCTGCGAGTATATCGGCTCGGTGTTAACACCTCAGCGGCTTCCGCGCTGAATAACGCTTTTATGCAAAAGCTTGTTTTCAGCTCTAGCGCTTTTTGCTTGAGATCAGCTGCACCGATCGATCCATGATTTGGGCGCCTGATATAACATCCTCCTAACTTGCTGGTACTTACTCGTTATCCAAGTTTGTATGTTTAATGAGTGATACTTGTTTCTCTAATTAAGTTTCCGATACTTGCAACACGAAACCTCATGTGATTGGTTGTTACCTTATACGTGTAATTCCTCTGTGGAATATTGAAACTAAGTTTGCATTCAAAAGAATGCATTCAAACCAAGTCGAGACAGAATGGGATCATACGTAATTGACCGAGCGAGCGAAGCGTCTACGTTTCGAGACTGGCCAAAAATGCTCTTGTCCGGCTGTCTGTCTGTCTGTCTGTCTGTCTGTAATTCTCTACAGGTCGCATTTTTCAACCGATTTTGACGAAAATTTGGCATATGTATAAATTAATTAAACCTACAAAATGAGTAGAATAAAATTTTGAAAAACATTTTTTTTAGAGTACCTACCATACTCGCAAAGTGGGAGTGAACTTTTTTTTTCTTGTGAATCCCATAGTATGGGATATCGTTGGATAGGTCTTTCAAAAATATTGCTGGTGTGTGAATACCATTTTTTCGATTTAGGGATCCGTTGGCGAAATATTAAGCTTTAAAGCGGTAATTTTTGTTAGAGTCACGTGTCCCCCCCCCCTGCCAGCTAAACGGTTGCTTCTGGAAATGTGAAAAAATTCATGGCAGTAGCATATATAACGTAGTTACAAGGAAAACTATTACGGCTAAGTAGGTTCTATTAGTTTTTGAGTAATAGTGGATCGACTTAAGAAAGTTGAAAAAATAAATTATGTTCATAGAACTGCATACGTAAAATGGAAAATTATTTTTTTCCGCGTGATATCCATGGTGTGGGGTATCGTTGGATGGGTCTTTCAAAAATATCGCGGGTGTGTGATAAACATTTTTCGATTCAGGGATCCGTTTGCGAAATATTAAGCTTTAAAGTGCTAATTTTTGTCACTTTAGTAGGTACTTTTTCTGTTTCCAAAGTTGACTTTTGTTGGTTTCTTTTAGGTTTGGTTTATAAGGGCTGGCGAGGTCTACTGTTCTCACGGAACTACTAGTTACGTACTGATAATGATACCTAGAATTATTTTAAAACATTCTACTGACGGCAAACAAAGAGGGCTAAAAACAAAAGAAAATCTTTGTTTACTCCTATTTTTCAACGGACGCAAGTCACAGCGCTCTGGTGGCTTCAATAGCGGATTTTAATTTCGAAGCGATCGATGCAATGAAGACAACCGACAGTGGAGAGAAACTGCAGAACTGTGGAAAAAAAGAAAATTAGAAACAATTCTATCCGCAAACTTACCACTATGCGGAAATTACGGGGAGCTGAACATAGAAGTAAGCAATTGCTTGTTACAGGACAAAGGATACGGAAAATGACCTCATAGAATAACCTGTTGTTTTTCTTCTTTGAAGAATATTAATAAGTGTAGGTAAATAAACTTTAATTAATCGAAGAAAAGTACCTAATTATTTATACATGCATGAGGTGCTTTAGCTTGCACCGAGAATGACTGGGTTTGAAGAGTTATTCCCAACGATGGAAATTATACCGACAATGCCGGCAATATATTATGTTTGCCGATGCGGATGTTTGTTTGTACCCGATGAGTAACATCCAAGTTTTGTGTAGGATGAGTGTGGTAGTGGTGGAATAATAAAACCTTTAAGAAATTACCGACCGCCGATCGGTCTACGGACGACCTACAAATACGCTGCCGCTCAGTCCGCTTAGTTACATTTCGTTCCTTCACCCATGGAGCCGTCTATTGGAGGCCCGAGGCGATTCGTTCGAAAACAACGTGATTTCGGAATTGGATATCTGGGTAGTTTTGATTGCTTTTCGTGTAATGGCCGTGGCCACTATATACTTTTTTCTGAATTATTTGTTGTTCGGTCAAATGAATTTGTTACTGCTGTTCAGCTTCTATGACTATTATTGCACTTTTTCTCGTCTACCTCAAATCAAATGGTTTCTTTACACTTAACTGATTTTCATCGTATTTTATTATATTTTCATCAAAATTCACAAGTTTCTGAAAATGTTGGTTACACTGGCTAGGTTTGCAGAAAAAGCAGATGTATAACGTATATGTGTAGTGTACTACAACAACATTTCTGATTTTATAGCCGTGTGCTTCTACCGATACACTAGTTACGGGCCTATTTATGGTATGGCACTATAACTGAAATAACTTTTTATGTAATGCGGTAGGTAGTTAATGCTAATAGGATTGTACTGTTATTGGACAATGCTGAGTCGGATCTAGGTCACTGGGCCAATGATACTGCCAAGTTTTGGACCTTTCAGGCCGTTCTTAATAGTCTCCAATAACGCACAAACTCTCACGTTTATGGTATTACAATAAACTCCGTATGCTAGCTGATATTTACCTAAAACTTTTATGTAGTGACAAAATAATCTAATATTGTAAATATGATCTACTTGGCAATTTGTGTGAAAAAACAAAAGTGAATACGTCCTGTTGTTTGCTTGCACTCACTGTTCGAAGATTGTTTTTCGGAGGTAAGGTCGGTCGATAATCTTTACTTAGGCAAGGTATTTTTACCCGGACCATATGATTCAGGCTTATTAGCGCCACAAGCTAGAGCAAAACAAATATATTATTTACTGTTACTAAACCCTACTGAATATCCATTATCAGAAGGAAATGCTTGCCTTTAGTATTAGAAAACAGTTGGTTTTACTCCGTTACTTTAGGAAATCCCCTCTACGCCACAATAACTTAAGCTCTCGTAGCTATATCCCTTTATAATGTTTACTGATCGAAAGCGGATCTTATTAATCTTGTTACAGTCTCTATTATATTGTTTATCCAAGATCAGTCTTTATTTACGTGTTTGTTTTATTTGTTACAGGTACGAGATGGAAACGGATTTAAAGCAAGTCAAGTCTTGTTCGTTAATTTAAGGAAAGTATACGGTTATGAATCAACTAAGGCGTTTTGCATTTAGATGATACAATCATAAAACAGTGTTTATCCTCATAGCCAAACGATTATTAAAGTGAAGACGAGCCATAAAAAACTTTCTCAAAGCTGTTGCTGTGTCTAGTTTTTAATTACTATCCGACCGCAGAATTCTGTTTGTTGTTTCAAACGAAGTATCGTTATCGTGTTAGGACTTCTAGAGATTAATGCCACATACCTTTGTCCTCGTTTTGCTTCTATATTTTATTTTACTTATTGGAGTTATTGGCAAAACGGATTTGATGGATATGAACTACTAATTTATTTATGTAGTTGGTTGTCTACTAGTTTCCCGAGTTTTTTAAAATCAAATATCTTTATTAGAGCTCGATAGAGGTCGCTGTCACAAAAAAGTTTATTGTGTATATCCGGAGTTCCCGACAAAAACACTTGAATCTCTATCACACAGCTGTATGCACAGAAGAAGTAGTTCTACCGTACTATAAGGTAATGGGTACCAACATTCCGGCACCACAATCAATGTCAATAATGAATTTAATTGAGCATGAATCGATATCAATTGCATATTCCCGGCTAAAGATTCCTGGTGTAACCAATTGACACCCGGGGGAGGGTCGTTCATTGAAGCGATCGACAAGAACAAGGCGTCATGGATTCCAATTTAGTGCGATGCCGCACTGATCGTGACCGGATTTCAATTGCATTACCCGACCCGACCTGCAGTTCACGGCCAAATGGTCACTACTTAATACGTATACTGGTGCAAGAGTGCTAGTAAATAATATTGTATTCTAGACATTATGCACGTATGATGAATGAGTAATTGATTTCTATTGTTATCTACTGGGCGTAATACGAGTATATCATGATGATTCGTGAATGACATCGTAAATAGTTGAGTCCATAGAGATAGTATACTAGCTATAGAGCGCGCGCATCGCTCATTGCCCATTGTGCCAAGTGTAAGCAGGTGTTCTATGGACGCTTCTATATAGATTTTTTCTAGATCGTTATTTTCCGTAAATCGTGTTTACAGCTTGGCACTCCATGATTACTCCAAATACAAATAAATATCGGCGAGAGCAACAATCAGCGCTCCTGACGTGTTGTGACTAGTAGCGTCGCCCCGAAAATTTCGAGACTGTTCAGACCCGAGCTTACAGTTCAGTCTTGCTAACGCGCGCTCTATGTATACTAAGAACTCTCTGGTTGAGTCCCTTTAAAATTTTGTACTTGTTTCTATGTCCTTATGCAAGTAACTTACTGTGCTATTATTAACTGGTCGAAACATTACTTAAATAACTAAAAAATATATACCTATATAACTTTGAAATTTTGACTACATATTTATTTCTTAGCCGTATTCCCTCAACTTTTAACGAAATACAAGTAACAGCCCTCATTTTGGGCTTCGCCGCAGTCGGGTAAAAATACATTTCAAAATCCTTCTGACTTTGAAATGTCATTAACCTGCCGAAAGCAATGAAAACTCTTAACTTCTAATTAATGTACGAGACGTGTAACGTAAGGTCGAAAGCGGTACCACCGGTCCCGTTGTCTCGGCGTCACGTAGCTGTCACGTGAGACGAGAACTGAGCGCGCCGCGACGTGACACGCCAGGCCAGGAGTGCACGGAAATAGTCAGACGTGACAGATACGAAGGAGCCGATCTAATTGGTTTGGATAAAGTATACCCATAAAGCCATTACTCGCCTTTGCTCAGGGCAGTCGGATAAAATATGAGACTGACATCCCATTTATGTCAGACTCATTTATGACGCAATTATAGTCAAGAACGATGTTTTTCTTCGAAGGATGGCAATGGTGATGAACCACGCACGGGGAACCCACAGAATAAATAGAACGTTTTCCTGAGCTCTATGCTGTGCTGCACCAATGATGGCCACTTGTAAATACATGCAAAACGACAGGAACACGGAACCACCTGAAGAATTTCACTTGCAAATATGACGTTGTAAAGTGAGTCACGCATCACAACTTTCGTTCTCATTAATACATTCACTGACAGACCAATTACGTGCCTATTCCAAGAGACTTATAGGCTACAATTGTAAATCACTTCTTGATAAACGTTTCGAGAGCTCTCCACCCTCCTTCAGTTAATGATTTTAAAGAACCGCGCGGGGGAGCGCAGTTGAAAGCCACAGATCTCTGAAGTCTGGTCGTGTCTTACAATGTTAGCAGAACTGTTACAGTGAGTATTCATAGTGGGACGCACGCAGTTGTTATCGCTAATGTGTTAAGTGAATTGAAATGTTAATTGTGCCTGATTGTGCGTGCAGTGTAGTGATTTCAAAATCAGTGGCAGAATTATTTAGTAATAATTACAGGACATTACATTACATAACATTGTCAGTGTAAAGGCCGGGGCACATCGGATACGTGCAAGCGTGTGCGCGCTACTCCGTGGTTGTAATCTTGAATTGGAAACTGCTTTGGCCCTTCCAACCTCGCGGTTATACGGGCCGATTCTGCTACTTGTAGTAGTAGTCTACAGTTGTTTCCACGTTTCCCACTTCTGGGCGTGACGTCACACAACATTTACTTCATCGTCGAGCAGCTCAGATAATCTCCTCTTATGCCAAGCCTTGGCAAATTCTCTCAGTCGCGCGAAGTTCGCCTCCGAACCAACAACATTCGCGAAGTACTCTGGTTCCGCTTGCGATCTAGCATCTTGCGGCGTTCTTCCTCGTATATACAGTCCGCATTCCCAGAGCACGTGGTCCGTGGTTGTAATGTAGGAAACTGTATGGAAGACGTCACACCGGATGCGTTGAGTGCGCGCGCGTTGCAGCAGACGTACCACGCTGCTGAGCAGAGCTGCCACGCATTCGGTGTGCTCCGGCTTTTAAAGATGATTAGAGCTAGTCGTGGAAGTTCTTCCTGCTCGTAATGTTGAATTCCTAAAATTTGTAAAACTTATACCAATGAATTATGATCATAATATACGAAGGATAGTAATGTTGTATGGATTATAGACTGCTCGTGCGAGTCTAACGATTACATAGGTGTATTTAAAAATATGTACAAAATTGAAATTTTTTACAGAAAACTAAATAAATAATTCTATAATTTGTCCTTGTAGTACTGTACTTTCTTTTTGGTAACGAACACTTTGTGCGTCCTGCCACCCCATCCTCCCATCTTCACAATATTTTACTGAGAGTAATAAAAAGTAACACTGCAATCAAATACATTATGATAATGCGTACAAAATCTTAGTCTAATTTTATAAAACAGCGTACAAGTTTTGCGTTTTTCCCCAAATACAAATAATATGCTGTTTGCTATATGTTGGTAATTACGTTCATCGTACAATAAGTGGCACTGGATGAACATTCACAAATCACCACCGCTCGCGTATTGGAAACCACAGCCATTGAGTCGTGGTTTTTACATTTCCTTTCTCTCTGTCTGTTGCACCAATGCGAGAAAGTTTCCTCATTCGGATTCATTAGCATGGACTTCGATGCCTGCGTCGTTTCGCTATCAGTAGTTGGATACTCTTTGCTTTCTGACACGTTTTGTCGTGCCACAGGTTTTTCGGTAAAGAAACATTGCGGTTCCTAACCTACCCATTTTAAATTGATACGAGTACCTATATTATGTAAATTTGATTGTATTGACTTTGAAAATTAGGCGTGTTTTGATAGTGGCTTCCTTTTAGTTTAAAAAAACATAGACAAATGTGACACTCCACATTTGTTGATGTTTATATTGTGAGACGAAGCATAACAGTGGAGACGGTATAAAATAAAGACAAAGTAATTATTTACGTAATTTAAAAATATAAAATTAATGTTAGAAGTAATATAAATCTGCTTTAGGTCTGTCTGGGACAAAGTTAATAATAATGTTTGGACAATTTTACACACCGCTGTTTAGTCCCAACTAAGCCGAAGCTTGTACATGGGTACTCGACAACTGATAAACATACCTTTTAAAAAATACATAAATACATACAAACACCCAGAATCCGAAAACCAACAGTTATGCTCATCACACATCACATGATGTGTTCCTATAGAACATAATATCGCAATGCATCAGATGCATTGAGATTCTCATCCTTTGTTATCCTACTACAATGCTAGCCAAATACGTTTTTGGCGTTCCGTCAAAACCGATTATTTCTAGCAATAAAAATATTTAATAAAGACCGATTTTGTGTACATGAGCGGAAAATTCCCTAAAGTGTATTTACACAAATAAAGTTGATTGAATTGACTGGAGGCAAACACAGACTGCAAGACGTCTGGCTTCTGGGTGCATTGGACGGTTGCTTACCTACACAAATGAAACGTACCTACAATATACTTCATTGCATAGTTACATTTTGGAGTTTTGCATTTACAATCGACACGGTGTTATCGCTTTAAGCGATTTCTGCCAGACAACTTTTTCTACAGTTGTCACCGGAAATTAGATAAATAACAGGCATAATTACAGATAAATAAATATTTAAATAACTTCTGTAATAACATAGGTATAAAATTTTTGCTAATAAATAAAATTTAATTTCAGCATGATAATGGTGATAGTTATGGCTATAATAAAGATGATTTTAAATGTGCAAGATTATCATCAATCTTATCGTAGAGAATCAATCAATATATTTTGTGATATGTTTGTCTCGTCTTGCGTCGGTAGAAAATCACGTGAAATGAGTTTTAATTTAATTACGTTTCAATGTATCCGTGAGTAAAGACAAAGATGTACTTACAGGTAACTAAACTAATGTATCAATGTTCTACTTTACATGAACTAATCTTATACACATTGTGATATAGTCTATTCGGGCTATCTATTCCATGCCCAGCCCGCCCCGTCCCGCCCGCCGTATAAACTACGCAAAGAATTTAGATTGCTTTCGGCCCAATGAGGAATTCGAGCGATTAATTTGTTACTTACTTTAAAATGTTCTTTGTGATTTATTAATAGACTTTTGTTGTAGTGGACCGTCTCTTTGGCCTATATCTAAATTGATTTCGCTAAACTGGGACAATTTATATAATGCAGTAAGGACATTCTTTCTTCCCCTCGGCTGTACAGGTGGAAACGGAGTAGTTTATCAGAAAGAGAATATTGTATTGAATAAACGAATTTTGATTACGTCTTCTTTGATTAATATGAATTAAATATCTGGTCTGCTTTTAGGTGGACTTGCTTTTTTGTCCTTTATGAGTAGGTCCTCGAGTCCATTATTTCTCGTCGTCCTCCTGCATTTATTGATGATCGTCTTGTTGCACTTAAATCGCTGCTGATCAGCTTACGTTGTAGCTTAATGATTCATTTACGAGGATCCTTCATCGAAATACTGTCCAAGCAACGATTTGTGAAAATGTGTCCAGCGATGTTTTAGTTATAGGCGAATATACATACAGATAGACAATACGTTAGAAATACGATAATTTCTATAAATAAGCTTATGTTACCTGACGAAGTGTCGGAATAAAAACATATCACTTTCAATGAAAACCTTATGTTGCACCTTGCGCATGATGCCAACAATTATCAATAGACAAACTTTCATATCTTATTTGTCCAATTTGTATTACAATAATACAATCTATTTAGTTACCTTTTCTAACTTCATATTAGGTGTATTGTATGGATGTCGACTTAAAGTAGACGCTGGTATACTCGTCAGTGTCCCTATAGTCGTCACATGATATAAAAAGCATATTTAACCTGTTGTAACAACATTTAATCAACAGCTCTTCATGGCAACATATTTTTTATAATACTTAGAACAATTAAGATAGAAACACTAAGTCGACAACAGGTTAAATGCTTTTTGTACCATGTGACGACCTTAGTCTTCTTTATTGTGCAGCAAATAAATTTCATATTTCTCTAAACGTGCTCAAAACATATTACAATACGCAGTACATTACCGCATACGCCAATTTGAATGCAGACAAAGCCCCAAAAAGCAATAAATCGATGGGGCGCCAAATGCGAATGGTTCACCGTAACGGGCTATAGTCCACTAATGTTGGCCATTCACCATTGTAGCCTGGCGACCATTAGTTTGGCCGGTTAATCCAAATGAGAATGAATATTGAATGCTAGGAAATATCTAGGCTTTACGTTTCACTATTAGGTACTTGTCATGCTAAGGAATATTGTAGCTAGATTTTAGAACGTAGCTTTATAGAAAAAGAAAGTGCACGGTTCAATGTTTGTTATTAAATTGCTGACGAAGATGGCCGGAAGCGGCTGGATGCGGAGGGTTGAGGACTAGCTTGGTCGCGTTCGTTGGGGAGTCCAACAGTGGACCTTAAAGGGCTGAGTGATGATGATGATTAAGTTGCGTAAAATACAGTTATTGCGAGTTACAGCTAGCCTAGTATTTCTCTAAGGGACATGTTCAACAGCGGACACTGAAAGGCTGACAATTAGGCGGAACTCGTCATTCGACCTTGTCTGTGTTGTTTGTTTGGGCATAAGGTGCAAATTCTTTAATTGAAATGGTTGTTAACACTTTAGTTAGTTTCTGTAATGGACGGGCGCGCACTTCCTGCTTGGTTATAGCAGAGAATACTTTACAACGTATATAGGAAGTAGTTTCTAGGAATCCGTCAAAACGGATACCCAGCTACGATTTTCTCTCCGGGCGACGGACAACTTGAACCAATTATTAACCTGAAACTTGGAACGGCAATAGTTGGAACATTATGTATGACAGATTTAAAAAAACTGAAATTTTCTTATTTTAAAGCAAAACTAAACTTAGTATTAAACCATTTAAAACTTTGAAGCGGCATACGGTTTGATAGTCCCACCTGATTGTAAGCGTTCATCGACTGTGGCACAATATGCTGCTAATGGCATTAAAATAATAATTATAACTAATTGAAAATTATAGATTACACAAAATTGAATTTTATCGTGCAGGAAATAAAGGTATATTTGTGCCACAAACAGGACACTACAATCATGCGTAGGTATAGAAGCAGCGTAGAGCTAGGATCGACCGCACGTCAGTGGAAAAAAAAAATCTGTATATACTGGTACCTCATAGTATTGAAACTCTCTAATAGGCTAGGCCAGCTCAAGGTCAAAGTGTAGCCACTGACGTGCGGTCGACTGTACTATTAATGGCGCCGACAATGCTAGGCTAGTCCGTGAAAACGCGGCGCTGCCGGTCGATGTGAACGTAATGAAAACGCATCGCATGTCGCTGTGCACACGTAATAAACGGTGCTGCAAAAGTGAATCAAGCTCGCTTCGTGTACATGAAGCTTTACATAAATGAATATGCACATTTCATCTATCTATCTATACAAAGCAGCGAGCGTGTCAGATAGAGCGGGTGCTCACAGACGGACACGTAAATAGCACTCGCGCCCCGCGGCGAGCGTGTATGAAGAGAATGATGAGTGAGACTCAGCGAACACAGCAATTCGACTTACTCTCTACTAATTATCCCACACTTGACTATTTTATCAACCGAAGAAAAAAATAAGAGGAGGTTCTCAAGTCGACCCGTATATTTTTTCTAGTGCCCTGGTATGTTCCGAAAATGGAAAAACCAACGCACTATTACACCCTTCTGCGTCTATAAAACATATCATTGGCATATATTTGTCTCTTAAGAGACTCATAATATTGTGGTATATGTGCAGCCTCCACCACCCCACACTCAATGCAGTTTGGTGAAAGTTCCTCATTAACTGATCAAATTTATTTAATGCCTGTGTCCACCAACATAATCTCATGGCGACAACTAATTCTGATCTATATTTAAAGAGCAACTCTCTCGAACCTTTCTTGCATCGAATGGGATTTAACGATATTGTGCAAGTCAGCCCCCACCTTTACAGTAATGGAAATATTACATGTCCGTTTGTAGAAGTAATCTGCCCTGAAGCGATTTATAGTGGGTGTGACGTAATTAAACTCGCCAGCTCGCCGACATCAGGCTGCGAGGTAGCAGCGCGGCATGCATATCATAGTGCTATTGCATTGCGGAAGCTTTGTTGCTGACTGACAGCTTTTCTACAACAAACTTATAAGTTTGTTTTAGAAATAAGTTTGTTGGTTGTTGTGTCAAGTGCTGAGTGTAAAGTCAAATAGTTTTAGCTGATTTTCTTGGCCCTTACACAAACCTAATATTATATTGGAGCACGCAACGTCACAACGAGTAGACTGTAGTGACCAAATGCGACCACATGCGAAAAGCAATGAATGGTAAGATGACCAAATGCTAAGTGAACCATATGTGAGTTGGACCTAACGCGAAATAAACGTATTTTCGTCACTGGACCAAATGCGAAGTGGACGAAATGGTTGAGAGACCCTATGCCTCTTTAGACAGTTAATGGAAAGAAATGTATATCTAACAGGAATCGGACCCACATCTACCTCCACTGAATCCAGTGGACTCCACATACTGCCAGACTAATTCTGTTGCTATGTTAGTCTAATGATTTTGCTCATGTTTTGTCCATTCTCCCAATTGTCAGTCTAGTGGATTAACGGGAGAAGGGGGGCGAACCGCAGTGTTGAAACAAACTTAGTTGAGCTGGGGCAACATTGCACAAAGGTTGACTCTGATTGAAATGGGGTCACTGAAGCTTAACCAGATTAGTTTCAATTAACTGAGGTGTTGAAAATAGCCTGAGAGAGGTGCACGTGGAATGTAGATTGTTGAAATCTATTGTTGAACTATGCAACTTAATTACAAAGATGTTTGTTGCTGCATTGTGGGAGCGAATGACTTGCATTATTCAACTATTGTCTAGTTATCGTACCGTTTGTTCTACATTTTGAGCAATATTCAAATATTGAGTCTTCATTATTCCTTATCTACCGAAACTCTTTTTTTAATTCGCTGTTGAAATTCTGATTTGTTTTAGATTAATTAAATTTTATTTATTTAATTACAACTTTTTAACCAATTACAGTAATCATTCAAATTGTATATATCCATAAAGAGCAATGTCATGAAATTATAATCTAAGCATCTATGAACATAGACTAATTTTTACTCGTGAACTGGGTATATTCATTGAAACCGTGGGCAACGACATAGGCAAAAATATAGTCTGTAATAAGTTTAAAAAATACTCTTGTTCGTTCGTTCAGTTCTAGTCGTCTCGTTCATGAATTGAGTTGAGTACCGGGGTGTTACGTCAACGATCGATGACAACTTTATCTCTGAAGTAACATTGTGGTCGGAGCCACTGTGCTGTCTAGTGGCCACTAGCTAAAGGGTCCTTCCATAAACTGCGTAGCTCGCTTGAGGAAGAAAGGGGAGAGGGGGGCGGGAGGAGGTTATAGAAAGGGATCAGAGGCACTTTCTTCAAGTATTAATTGTTAAAGCTAAATACTAATAAACAAAGTACGGATTGCGAACAAAATACAAGTCCAAGAGTTGTTCTTTCCGTCGGGGTGTACTCATACATAGTGCTTTTCACGGGCAATCATCATCATCATATCAGCCTGTAGACGTCCACTGCTGGACAAAGGCCTCCCCCAAGGATCTCCACGACGACCGGTCCTGCGCTAACCTCATCCAGCTGGGTCCCGCGACCTTCACCAGATCGTCGGTCCACCTTGTGGGAGGCCTGCCTACACTGCGTCTTCAGATACGTGGTCGCCACTCGAGAACCTTTCTGCCCCAACGGCCGTCAGTTCTACGAGCGATGTGCCCAGCCCACTGCCACTTCAGCTTCGCAATTCTTTGAGCTATGTCGGTGACCTTGGTTCTCCTGCGGATCTCCTCATTTCTGATTCGATCTCGCAGGGAAACTCCGAGCATAGCTCTCTCCAATTTCACGGGCAATGCGAAGGAAAAATTATGTTTAATATTAATGTGTATTTTTAAATAGGTATTGCATTTACTATATTTTTATCTAACTCAACCTACCTTTCCGTGATATTTTTTCCTCTAAATTTAATAAAAGTAAATAATTTACATAATGAAATTGACAATGCAAAAACTTACAAACCTAAACCCACGATCGGTTACTTAAAGGAGGCGGTTAAATTAAAAGTGACTGAAATCGGGCTCCGTAGTTTATGAAAGCTCCCTAGTCACTAGATCGCTGTATGCACTGTCGGGCAACGGTCTCGTACACTGTGGAGACTATGATCGCAAGTGTAAATTAATTTCCTGTTTAATAATGCGTTCTTCCTAAACGCTTTTGCGCCTGAAAGCAAAATGTTTCATATTCCGAACGATGTTTGTGGATCGCAAAGTTTATATGGTAATACAAACTTATTTTTGCGGCTAGGGTGGGTTGCACGCACATGTGAACGAGACGCAAATAGCATTCGTTTTCCTAAGACAGCTAAGGAAAAACGGAATATATGTGTGTTATTGAAGCGTTATATTGGCACTGTTCCATCCAAGTATACCTACTACAAATTTTACGTAAAATTAGATACCTAAATTTTAATTGGTCTGACGTTTTATTTTACTCAGATATTAATTAATATATATATTTTTTTAATACTTTATGTTATATTACCAGGTGAACAAATAGCTTGAATAAAAAAGTGCTGATTTCTCTAATTGCACAGCGTAAATTAAAGGCGGGCCTCGTGCTCCGCTTGCACAGGAAAATGTCTTCAAAGTGAACGGGTGGAACTTTGCTGACAGTACATTGCAGTGGTTTGAATAACACGTACTGTGTTCAGAAATGGGACGTCCGGGGAAGTCCGGGACTTTACGGACCGGTTGGCCACACCGGTAGTCGCCGGACGAGACGGTATCTCACTGCACACGTCTCACACACTGATTTGCACATAGACTATGTACAGCAGGCTTTGTATATGTGTGTGTGTGTGTGTGTGTATGCATCTACACAATTGTGTGGCTATGAATGCACACGAATGCTTGCAGACGGGTTCAGCTCATCGGAAGGATAGGTATATCTAGATACTAATTTAATAAAGCTGAAGATTTTTTGTTTGAACGCTCTAATTAATCTCTGGAACTGAAAAATTATTTTTGCATTTTATATATAGCCCAATTCTTGAGCAAGGTTGGCTATATAAGATCACGCTACGTTCCATAGGAACCGAGCAAAACAAACGCGAGCGAAGCCGCGGGAAACAGTAGTAGATAGCATGATGATTTATGAAGCTCTGAAGCGTCTTAGAATCATCGTCATCTATCACTGACATTAAGAATAAAGATATAAAAAGATGGCTGCGTTCAATACAATGTAAGATACGTAACCTTTTCTCAATATATTTTAGTACTTGATATAGGAATTTCTATGAGTAATCTTAATCTAATAGTTTTTTTTTGTTTCAGGTAAATTTTCGCACTTCATCCTTACGGTGCTGACTGCTGGTAAATAAAAGGGCGAACGATACATCAATCTGTATTCTCTTTAAAAGGAACGTCACGTCTTTGATCGATGCTGAGAAAACCTTAACCAAAAGCACCTTCAAATAATTCTCTCAATAATAATACCCACTATAAAATGTAGAGTTCCAATCGTTATTCTTTATTCGACAAATAAAACCAAAATAGGTAGAGCGAGGGTTCTAAAAGCGATTCCTTTGACTCAAATTAGTTTGGTAAATAATAAGATTGCTCGAAAGAATCCTTGCCAGTCCAATGAAGATGTTGGATTTCGTTAGATTAAAAGTAAAATGGTTAGTGAACATTTTAATGAAAACACAAAGCGGTGGCGTCCATTGGGGAAGTCCTACGTCAACTCCGCAACATTTCGGCACCAATGGGGCTCTATCCCACCAATTACGCATACAATTTAGATCTTAGAAATCGTCTTGGTACATTAAAAGTAATAAAAGTTCTTTCTCTGTTTGCTATTATAACAATTCACACGTTTTATACAGAAATCAACTAACCTCTTCGGACACTCGGTAACAGTATCCCATGTCTGAATCAGTCGCCGACGGCCCTGCGGCACGCAGAGGTCACACGAGGTGAAATGAGTAATCTAACCAGTTCTCACACAAATAGTCTTTAAACTTTTACTATATACGTAGGCATTTATTTTATGGTCATTTTTGGTAGTGGTCATTATGAACCAAAGGTTTCTCCTGTCTTTTTTTCTTTTGTTTTATAGAGAAACTTTTGGTTGAGACAACATTCAGGTACCCCTAGAAAGAGAACTGAAACAACCCATCTGAGAGACGCTAAGCTTCGTTTCAATAAGTAACTTTGAATTGAACTCACGATACATTATTTACTTTTTAACGTAAGTGCTACGTCATGTCAATTGATTTTATCTTTAAGTTGAAAAAAACATGTGTTTTGTTTGAACTTAATATGTTTATTTTTGGAAAGTTTCCAAAATCACAACCACGAGAGCGGCGAGAAAGTTTTGTGGTGTCAACACAACATTATCAACTGTCATCAAATGTTTAAACGACTCGGCTCAATGCAGACCAAACACGACTCTTTCGGTGTTTACTTTCCTATTTTGTACAATCTGAATTCGGATATCTTGGTCAAATATTGATCTATTCAAAACGGTATTACCGTTATCGTGTTTAACATAGCAATCATTATCGCACGATAATCCAATATGCGTAAACCGGTTGTAAATTGTCGTGGTATATGTTATTATTGATGTATATCGGACGCGTCCGGCGCGCGCCGTGGGTCAACGCGCTCTGAGTCACATGCGGGCGGCCCGCGCCCGCGGCCCGGCGCGCGCCGCGGTCACACGTGACGTGACGTTGCGCCCGCGCAGCCCGGCGGCGTCTAGTGATGGTGCAGCTTTTTAAACCGGTCCTGAACGCCGCCGTTCTCATTTCCGAGGCTTACTTGGTTTTAGATAGACCCACCTACTTACTGAGTGTCTGTTTATAACTAGTTAAGTTAAATTCATTCATCTCTCTCAATTGATTTCCTACCTCTGCACATACATATAAATCTTAGGTTTTAAGGCATACTTTTGCTGACGAGCTGTTTAAAATCTGTGTCGTTTCAAAAATAATGAATTTCACATTAACATTATAGGTTTATTTTTTATTTTATTTTAATTTATTGGGAAAACCTACAGTTATAAAATACAAAAGAAAACTTAAATTATAAACAGTAAACCAATTAAAGGTTTCCACTAATAGTAAAAGGTTACACAAAACAATAATAAGGTCAGCTTTGTTTTAAACAAGTTATCTGTACCTATTATATTATTTTAGCAAACTAACATGAAATGATAGTTCTGATGTGTCAATAAAAATGTAAATAACATCACGTTATGATTGTTTTGTCTACAGTCTAGACTATAGACGCGTCACTTTCGTTATTCTGGCGTGATATTCTCGTCCAACCGACAGACTGTTTTGATACCACGCTGCGTCGTAGACAATAAAACGTGGGCAAAACTCTATTTCTACATTTAAAGTTTAGTTTAAGCGAGGCCTCCGGAACTACACAACCGATTTAAAAATGTCTTCACTCTTGAGATGAGATGGTATGCTAATAATTTGTTTAAGGTGGAAATATACTATTTTACCTCGGACACCTCGGAAAAAACAGGGTTCCTACAGAATACTAACTGTGGCGACAAGTAGTATTTTAGTATATTTTTTGTAATAATTCGGCAGCTGGCGTTGTCGAAATGTTACTTTCCAATATACATCAATGACAATTGAAATCTCTAACAAACTTTAGATTGTATTTGTTGCCGGTTGTGAGTAAAATTTCTAAATTTTCATAAAACTGTTTGAAGTTGTTCGATGTATTGCGATCGGTTCCGGCTTCCAACAACGATTCAGTACAAATTGTTGGCGTGTATGACGAATGTGTGTATGTAATGTGTGTAGTTGTGCACGTGATGCGGCGGTAAAGTTTCGAATGTTTCTCTCATTGTCGGTGGAAAAGCAAACACAAAAATATGTTTTCAGTTTGTGCGCTTTCAATGAAAATGTTTGCGCAAATTGTTATAACTATGTGCGGGTGCGGGCACAATGTTCGTATTCGTTACGTAAGATCGCTACTTTTTTTTATTGCTACGGGGGCAACAAGAACGCTAGAAAGAACAGTGCTGGTACACCAGGTATCTATGTAATGTGGGTGAACCGTATTCTGACGGCGCGCTACTTTTAGGCATACCTTTACCGTTAACCTCGCGACGTCCTACTCGAATTCTATCGCCAGGCGTTACACACACTAGTATTTTGTCAGTTCAAGTTACGGCTTACTTTATTATGGAAACCAAGCTACTTAAAGATACTTAAACTTACGTTAAAACTGGTGGAAAAAACTGTATCTACAATCTCATTTTCGCAAATAAACCTGTTACGCCCATGCGGTTTCAGAGGATGAAATAGTAAACAAAAATTAAAACGTCACGTTTTCAGTCCACTGCTGGACTTAGTCTGAGCGCCATATTCGATTCTCTGCAGCCAGTCCAGACACCTGCCAGTCCTTTGCGTAGATTTGCCTTCTATAACATCCATTACCAAAACCTTGAACGCCAAAAAATCCTTAATCACACGCACCCTTCGTGGATCGAACCCGCGTCACCTGGTTACCGCCTCCCCCCCTTCTGCCCATTTACCCCCTCCTTATCATAATTGACAAGCCGACGAGGGTTCAATACGATATTACTGCGCGAAACACCGCGGCTATAACGAGAGCGATATTGACAGGTTAAGTCGCGGGACTAGTTCGTTCGTACGCGAAGGAAATTGTAAAAGTGCCTGCAACAAAGGGTTGGATGGAGCTGTTTTTATTATTCACACTTGGTACGGCCGACCGCACGTCAGTAGAAACAAAACCAGTATAAACTGCTCTCTCATAGTATTGAAACTCCTTATTAGGCTAGGCCAGCCCAAGGTCAAAGTGTTTTCTCTGACGTGCAGTCGACTGTACTAGGAATTGCCCGCGGCTCCGCTCGCTAATTTAGAATCTTTCGTTAGTTACTGCTTGATTCCTTTTTGTCATAGAAAACTTGGGACGAAAGTTCCAAGACTCCAGGATACCGAAGAAAAAGTCTTGGATCCTTACTTATTCATTAGGATTTCGAAGGTCTCCCATTTTTTTTACAGTAACATGTACAATGTTCGTGAATTGTAATATCTTTGACAGGTATAAAATGTTTCTAGTGGAAATTCTAAGTACGAAGGTATCGTGTTTGTTCTGTAAACAAAGCTATCAGATTTTGTTTAGGACGAAACGACTCAAAGGTGTTTTCTACCAGAAGGACGACTAAGGGATCCGCTTTGAACTACGGGTTGAATGGAAATCGAACATGAAATTCATAGTAATTATAAACATTGTTGATAAAAGTCATGGTAGCCTGGGTTGAGTGCGCTCGCCGCACGTTCAAAACCCGGCTTTGTCCGTATTATTAAGTTTCTCGGAACTTAAACAAGGTTAAAGGCCGGAACGCACGCGTGGTAGCAGCTCCGTTGTAATGTATGAAGCTATATGGGAGAGGTCGCACGCACCTGCATTTTCTTTTGGACTATAGCCCGAACGCCCTCGTTAAGAGGGTAGGCCTGAGCCCCAGCAGTGGGGATATTAATAGGCTGTTGTTGATGACGCATTCTACGGGAATTACTTACGTAGGGAAGCACATATGGATTTTTGAATGTGGTCCAAATGCTGCAGGTTAATAGCCGACAGTGACCATTTACCATCAGGCAGGCTGTCGTGTCTGGTGATGGTTTGCCATTTTATTTAAAACCTAAACTAATCTAGGATAGGAGGGGTTGCTAGTTTACCCGTACTTCCTATTCCTGTGCATGTTCTCTATCAATGTTTAACTATATTCTATTGATCAACAAACCTTTATGTAGTGTATGGATATCCGCTTAAAAGAAAGTCGGCTTGTCGGATAAGGACGCGATTTTGTTAAGGTACCAAACAAATGCGAGGACTTTAACTTAGGAAGGGAGATGAGTTTTAAGTAATGAGGGTGCAGGTGGGGGTGGAGGGGAGGGTGGCCCTCTAGTAACAGAAGACTTCTGACTTTGGAATACTAGAACGCTCATAAACGGTAAATATCCATGATATATTAAACTGTCTTACATGTTTTTTAACCCCGAACGTTAAGTAAAAAGTTTCGGTTAAGTCAGTAAACGCCCCAGTATTGTAACTTTACACTTTTACAAGGATTAGTTGAAACGACCGTGATTTGTGCAAAACCATTTTATTTTTTCAGTTACATCAATGCATTTTATAAATGGTGAGTTGAGTATCCCATCATCGGTTCGCTTGGTTTACGAATATTCCAGTTAATTTTGTGTGAGATCAGGGATAGTTTGAAGTTGTGTCGACCCGGGGCAGTGCTGAATCAGTGGGGCACGGAGGAAGCCAAAAATAGGTCGGACGGGGCTTAACTTGTTCCCAAATGAACGATCGTTACGTCATATTGTTGTGCTCAAAGTTTATGACGTAATTTCTTCTTTAGATCGCCTCGTTAATAACTTCTTGGGTTAAAGAAATTCGATATTTGTTTTTGTAGCTTTAATTTCGTTTGAAACAGATTTTTATTTTTTGTGATAAAACCTTTAAATAATCGTTTATTTCCCGGTGCAGGAAAAATGAGACATGGTTTGTATGTGCACCGCGATGAAATATATAATGTCTTATGGTAGGTAAATCAAATACTAATAAATACTTAACAAAAAAATCACTAAACAACTTCAAGCAGAAAGCGAGAAATAACGATTTGACGAGAATTTAGTCCTTGCGATAGAATGAAATAACCGCGTACCACGAGGGACGACAATCTATGTAGGTATGTACCTATTTATAGTTATAAGGATTTACGATGATAATGTCCAATCTGAAAAATGTCCAACCGTTGAAAAATGTCCAAACTGAATAATGTCCAATCTGAAAAACGTCCAATCTGAAAAATGTCCAATCTGAATAATGTCCAATCTGAAAAATGTCCAATCTGAATAATGTCCAATCTGAAAAATGTCCAATCTGGAACATTTTACACTACAGAACCTTAAAAACTGCTATTTATTTATTTTTCAGATTGGTAATTTTTCAGGTTGGACATTTTTCAGGATGGACATTTTTCAGATTGGACGTTTTTCAGATTGGACATTTTTCAGATTGGACGTTTTTCAGATTGGACGTTTTTCAGATTGGACATTTTTCAGATTGGACATTATTCAGTTTGGACATTTTTCAGTTCGAGCACGGTCGTTGGACATTTTTCAGATTGGACATTATTACAGTAAATCGTTTTAAGTATTTGTATTTCTAACTACTAATGCTTACAGTGGACCAAATATACAAAAATAAAATTAACGTCCACTCGTATTTATCTAAGATTTAGTTAATAAGGGCTACAGCTTCCAACTCCTCGGCACTTGCCAAAGGTTGCGTCACGAGGGTGGCAACTAACGAACGTAATCTGCCCCCTCCCCCAACTTCTATGTCTACCGACCCTTAATTATAATTTATCCAACTCCCGTAACAAGAAAACTTTTAAAATATTCTCTAAAAACTGTGAAATTTTTTAATTAATCATTTTCTGTTGAGCGGTCTATAGTTGTCTGCCTATGCTTAATTTACCGCCAAAAGTGATCAAATAATAATATTGATGTGATGAGTAGTAAGTGGAAGACCGGTATCCTCGATATCTATGTCGATCATAGAGAATGTTTTCATACATTAACCCGCACAGCAGTTGTTTAGAATCGAAACTACTGTCTGTTATTAACATGAAGGTTCGAATCTTTTTGGTGGCGCGCGCGCCACCAAAGTGATTCGAACCTTCGTCTCCCTATGGAGACTGCATCTTGCATATTTAGTATGGGAACCAATTGTGCCACTTACAGGGGGGGTGCGGACAAAGGAAGCGGAGTAGCGGGAGGAGGTTGCTAATACAAATTTATATGGAGTTTGAAAATGAGAATGTGTGAGTGAGTCACAGTATTGTCATACATTTGACACGATTTTGACACCCATAGAATGCTACTTTTACTGAAGGCGCGAGCCACCAAAGAGATCTTAACTCTATGGTTATTCATTATCATACAAATGTGGTAATGGTAATTCAATATCATTAAGCTACAACTTTAGGGGGTCAAACAATTAATTTCTGCATCTTAATTACTTTCACCAGTACCAAAGGTGTGGTTAGTCGAACACAATTTTATTCCCAGTAAAGTGGCGCGAAGTGGACAGCTTTATGGAGTCACGTAAACCATCATTAAGGGAGTCTGTAACGTTCCCTTAGTTAGGGAAATGGGGACAGTTGCAATTCAGGAAGAAAACGGAAGTGTGTGTCTTGTGTGGCACCTTCCTTTGTATACAATCAACAGCCTATTCATCTCCCCACTGCTGGGGCTCTCAGGCCTACCCTCTCAACGAGGGTGTTGGGGCTATAGTCCACCACGCTAGCCCAGTGCGGGTTGGTGGACTTCACATGCGCCTAAGAATTTCTTCTTCGGCGTATGCAGGTTTCCTCACGATGTTTTCCTTCACCGTTTGAGAGCAGTCAGTAAATGTACTTAAGTTTCGAGAAAAACCCATTGGTACATGACCCAACCGGGGATCTAACGCCGGACCTTTCGATATGATAGGCCGCGTCTTATCCCCAGGGCCACTGACGCTCTTTTACCTTTTACCTTTGTATACACTAGCTTGTATTCTGTATTTGGGTCTACTCGAAGGAAGGGTCCCTCATCGGCTACGACCATTAAAACCTTTTCTTTTTCTAGACTGGTTTTTTGGTTTATTGTCAAATTTTATTAGATTAATACAGAAACCAAATCTAATATCCGATTGTGAAGGTACATACTTTTAATAGACAAATATTAGAAACTTACGAGCATCTTGGGCAATGATGAAAAACCTTTTACATAGAGACGGTATCAGAGGTTTTGCGTAATCACACATCAAGCGCAAAGCCGGCATCCCACCGCAAACATGCCAGATATTACCGCAACAGTATACCTGATAATGGGTTGACAAATTGTTCAACTTCCTTTCCATTTTTCTATAACGATCCTATAGAAGTCGTAGGGAATTAAATCTATTAGCTTGTATTGAGTATCGCGGGTGTACCTACTATTATTTATTCTGTGACGTAGCCAAAGCACAGAATAAATAATAGCACAAGTGCCAAAGTTACAGTTTTCACGTGAAAACACACCTCGACGCAATGTAATGAATGAACATGGATGTCTATTTATATTGGGCCTCCCTTTCATTCTTCACCGTCCTTTGACTCATTATCGTTGGTCCGTATCTTCGCTCGCTGGCCAGTTGGAAATTTTCCCATCACTCCAGGAGCGGGATGAATATTCCCATGTCAGCGTTTTTTAAATATGTTTTTTTGTCGTGGATCCAGTACGTTGTAGTGTCATGAGTAATTTGTTTACAAAAATGTGACTACTATACTCAGTGAACAAATTAAAATGAGGGATATAGGTAATGATAATGAATGATATGGATGATAATGGGTATATTAATTTAGTTGTTAATGATGGTTCGTACGATTCGTATATATTTTATTCATTTGTATTACTGCTTCGGAAGAGAGCGTCAGTGGCCTCGGGGATAAGACGCGACCTATCATATCGAAAGGTCCGAGGTTCGATCCCCGGCTGGGCCATGTACCAATGGGTTTTTTCTCGAAACTTAAGTACATGTACTGACTGCTCTCAAACGGTGAAGGAAAACATCGTGAGGAAACCTGCATACGCCGAAGAAGAAATTCTTAGGCGCATGTGAAGTCCACCAACCCGCACTGGGCTAGCGTGGTGGACTATAGCCCGCACGCCTTCGTTGAGAGGGTAGGCCTGAGCCCCAGCAGTGGGGAGATTAATAGGCTGTTGATGATGATGATGACTGCATCGGAACCCATATTTTTGGCTTGCCCCTTTATTAGCCTATATGTCCCATGATTACCCCAATTTACACTAAAAATAAATTTACACTAATAACTCGGAAGCTTTTAGTTCTAAAGAGCTTTAATATTAACTAACAAAGGACTATTTTATGTAGTTTCACATAACGTAGCGTCAAGAGCTTTGTGCTTATAAATACTACAGCTGCTCTTATTTATTGTCTTGTTATCGTTTTGTTTCAATAACATTCCATTTAAATTAGCAACTGTACACAGTTCATTCCTCTCACAGACACTCCGCTTGTTACAGCCACACAATAAGTCAGCGTCTCTATGCCGACATGCAGCGATGCTCGCCCGCCTTTACACAACCTTCACCAGCTACCCACCCCCACCCCTTCGCGCTAAGGTTTGAATGGTCTCCGAGGGGGACGGCACACCGATGGCACAGCTCATCAAACACTGGTGTAAAGCCTCATTCAGTTGTGAACAATGCGAATCCGGGTCAGCTCTGATTAGTGGCATATGTTCTAATTCTAATCCAATGCCTTGTTCTAATTCTTATACACAACGTGGCGTTTGCAATAATTATTATAACCGTCAAAGCTTGGTGTTGGAATGCAGTTTCATCTCTGTATTTGGGTCAGCCCTGATTGCCTCTAGTCTCGGCAGCGGGCTCTCATCTCAGGAGGGTACAACTTTTCTAGGGCTTTTCAACAGTCAAGACGATGTTACGGAATACTTCTTCTTGTTTGTTATTAAGAATGTTCTTACATCGCTCCGGTTCCGGTTACTCTTGGGAATATTTCCGGCATCATAGACTTACTTTTATTACTTATTTGAAGTTTGTTATATTTTTACTGTGTTTCAACTTCGTATACGGACTTTTTAACTGTTATACTCCTGGGTCTTTGTACAGGTGATGCTGCTGCCCATTTATTGGCATTTCTATGGATGCCATTTATGGCCTAGATGTACTTATACCACAGAATATATAATAGTACAAATACTTATACTATAAGTTTAAAGGTTACACTAGAAATCGCAAACCCGCGGTGACCTTGCCCGCACATGTGAGGTAGAGCCACCAGCTAAGCTATCAGCGTTTTCATATATCACATCATACCGTTGCAATCACAAAATAGATAATATTTAAATATACCGCACCCGACGACGTATTTATCACAAACCCTCTCCGACACGTTTCACCAAAATCCTTCTCTGTAAATGTCATAGCATAGCCGTTGGTTTCCCGATTGTTTCGCATGTCCTTTTTTATGCTACCCATAAAACCTCTTGTCTGGCTAAACAGCCAGACCGAACCCTTTGGAAATTCCATGTGTTTGTATCTTTTGACAGGGGCGTCGCTAGAACTTCACTTTTGGGGGTTATCTTAGGGGTCTCGACTAAAAACTCAGCAGCATCACGCTGAGTTGCGATTTTTGTTTGCCACATGTTCAGTTCAGGCTTTGATATTATATTTGATTTTTTATGATATTTTTTTTCCTATTGTATTTAGGTCAGTTATCAAACTACCGTAATTCCAATCACGTTCGAAACACAAGTTTTTTAATACTCTTCAATAAGTTTTGCTCGAAAAATAGGGTCAAATATGCAATTTTTTTTCAAAACAGTTTAGGTCCCTGACTTAGAATATAATATGAAATTCTAAAAATCTAAAACTAGTAGTTCCGTGAGAACAGTAGACCTCGCCAGCCCTTATAAACCAAACCTAAAAGAAACCAACAAAAGTCAACTTTGGAAACAGAAAAAGTACCTACTAAAGTGACAAAAATTAGCACTTTAAAGCTTAATATTTCGCAAACGGATCCCTGAATCGAAAAATGTTTATCACACACCCGCGATATTTTTGAAAGACCCATCCAACGATACCCCACACCATGGATATCACGCGGAAAAAAATAATTTTCCATTTTACGTATGCAGTTCTATGAACATAATTTATTTTTTCAACTTTCTTAAGTCGATCCACTATTACTCAAAAACTAATAGAACCTACTTAGCCGTAATAGTTTTCCTTGTAACTACGTTATATATGCTACTGCCATGAATTTTTTCACATTTCCAGAAGCAACCGTTTAGCTGGCAGGGGGGGGGGGGGACACGTGACTCTAACAAAAATTACCGCTTTAAAGCTTAATATTTCGCCAACGGATCCCTAAATCGAAAAAAATGGTATTCACACACCAGCAATATTTTTGAAAGACCTATCCAACGATATCCCACACTATGGGATTCACAAGAAAAAAAAAGTTCACTCCCACTTTGCGAGTATGGTAGGTACTCTAAAAAAAATGTTTTTCAAAATTTTATTCTACTCATTTTGTAGGTTTAATTAATTTATACATATGCCAAATTTTCGTCAAAATCGGTTGAAAAATGCGACCTGTAGAGAATTACAGACAGACAGACAGACAGACAGACAGCCGGACAAGAGCATTTTTGGCCAGTCTCGAAACGTAGACGCTTCGCTCGCTTCGCTCGCTCGGTCAATGACGTTTTCCTATTCATTTATTCCGTGGACATTGGCATTTAAATGGCAATTTGATATTTGCCTGCTCATTTTTTTGTGTTCTTCGATAAACTCGATAAATGATTATTGGCTTTATCTGAATAAAGTATTTGTTTACTGATTGCAAGTAATTGCGAACCCCTCGATCATGTCCGTCCTATCTGTCTCTCGTTATGTTCGCAGACAGTTCTGGTCAAGGGACGCGAGTAACATGTCCTACTACGATAACATTTTATTTCCCTTGCGATTTCATTTATGTCATATCCTGCCCTTTGTGGTGATGGGTTTTCTTCGAATTTGTTCGACTTTTCGCGATCGTATTTTAAAAAGCAAATGAATCGCTTGACGGACAGTGGAATAGTAAAATCTGCTCCGCTGAGCTCAAAATTGGATCGTAAATATGCCATCCAAAAAACTTGGATTGTTTTCCAGTTGCTTTTTGTTATGGGACTTTTTTACAAAGAAGCTGAGGTTCTCACTTTGAACACACAAATAGAGTAATGGACGGGTCATCGACGCTTATTATTTATTTTAATTTTACCTAGCTTGCATTTTGTTTCACCAAGTCACCTGTTGTGTCAATGCAAGACGACTAACATTTCAATCATCGTATCTATACATTTCGCTGTCCATTCGTGGACGTAAGCCTCATCTATTTACTTCATACCTGGTCTTGAGCCCTCTGCATCTAGTCTCAATCTCCATGCCGTTTCTTCTGTGATGCCGTCTGATATCTTCCACCTGACGTTTCAGTGCCCGGTTAGGCGGTCTATTATTTTCGGTCTGTCTTTATTATAGTGCTTATATTATTATTACTTTACTTTTGGGGTGACCAGCCCATCTCTATTTACGCTCCACTAGGATGGTGACCACGTCTCTCACCTTCATTTTTTCTCATTACTTTGTCATTTCTTTTGCGGTCATTAACTGGACTTACCACTTCACCTCAATACCTGTACATTAAACTTCACAATAGCGTATTTCTTTTTACAATCGTCCCGTAATAGACGATTGACCCCAACCCGTCGATGCTCCGTGTCAATCTCAATTTGTGAGACAAACGGCCTACTCCGCGTATATTGGGATTGATTAAACGTCCGCGCTCACTCGTTGCCGGTTGCTTGATCGTTTCAGGGGCACTGTTACTATACTATTAGATATCTTTGATAGTGGGTTCTCCGTCCTCAGTCAGCCGTCAATTTATATACTATATTTCACTGATAATTTCATCAAAATTAGAGGCGGGACGAATTTGACTGCAGAAAGATACTTTTTATCTTCAGTGCATCCCCGTTAACACCTAAATATGTCTGTCATCAAAAGTCGTTAAACCAATCTGCCGTTCCAAACGTCATTAGAGCTCACATTCAGATTTTATGCAGCTACCATCTGTTACCATACCATATCAGTTTACCGACGACACAGTAAACTGAGGAAAAGTAGTGACAGTCCTTGTAGAAAGAACTCGATCTCAGACGATGACGACCAAACGTGAAAGCGTCAAGCGCTGTTACGCGGTTATTTGACTTTGCTTCAGGAGTTTATTGTTCCACTATAGAAATTTGTGTGATTACGACTATGTAATCTGGTGTAGATCCAATACGTTAAAGAGATCCGATGTCCGACCAGTGAATTCTGGATGTGATGATGTCGTGTGATAGTCTTCGGTTACATACAGTGCATCTGTTTGCCATGAAATACTAAAAAATCGTCATAGACAACTGGTTGTGAAACACTGTTTCGGTGGCGGCCGAAAACGTCGTATACCAATTGGTTATGTGCAATGGCTTTACTTAACTTATTTTACTATGCTACTCGCATAGGAGCGACGAGCGATGCATGCGGAATGCATGCGAAGCGGATTCTCTGGGATATTATGCATGATAATAAGGAAAGTTTGGGTTTAGTACCAAGATTTTGCATGCGAATTATACATAGACTAGTCGTTTGTTTTGATGACAGTCTTCGTCTTACAACTTGAAAAGGTGGTGTATATTGAGTTTATTAAGATTACTGGAACATGACGTAAAGTTTTTTTGTACAATAAATTGATTATTTGAAAATCGTTGGAGATCTTGAAAATGTTGTGTTTTTCATACACTTTTTTTTATACACAAGACATTTGTAAAGTTTTTGTCCCATTTAGTTTTCACCAACTAACACTCAAGTAACAGTCTACTATTTTTTTATTTTAAAGTTTTATGTCGTGACAGATTGTCTTATTAAACTTATTTTCCTTTGCTGAATTCTATTCCCTAGAACTAGTAAGTAAATTAAACACTTATACATGTGCATGGCCTTTTTATAACAAATTCCATAGGTGGGTATTGATACTTACTGCTGTATCAAAGGGTCGTGTATCGTTTTTTGGTCCAGAAGGTCATTCAAAATCCGCAAGTAAATCGGCGACACGGATTGCCAATAATATGGCCCAGACAGTGCCGACTCCGCACAATCTTCAACATTTGCCAGTGATGTACATTTGTGATTCATGTGGCCCACGCTGCGCGACGGATTATATTACCAGAGCCGAGCGCGTTGTACAAATTAGATCATGTTCGCACAGAAGCAACAAGGATCGTTTGAGGAGGAATGAAACGTCATAACGACCACGTCATAAACCTGAGGAACGCGTAAAGCGTATCACAGACACACGCGGCCTGCGGTGGCGGTGGCGGCTAATTGTATTCCCTATGCAATGTACACTAGTGTTCTATCAGTGAGACATCTTTTCATAGTAAGATCCTCCTTAAGCATACACACAGCTGTTATGCTGGATCCTAAAAAGAGAATGGAATAAACCCCCAAATTTATAACCTGTAACAAATGGTTTGTACACGAAATTTGGTACACGTTTTACTAATAAATATAAGTTAATAGCGCTCCCTTCATCCCTTTGACGGGTTCCGTGCCACCCTTTGCCTATTAATTAGAATGCTGTAAAACAGCCCCGCAGGAATATTATGTTGCATCATGTTAATTAAATGTACTGATAGCCAATATTGGTTTGTGTTATATTAACCGCTGAGGGTAGGTATTAAATTTGTTCGTTAATATAATTATAAGTAGGTACGTCACCATAGTAACTATTTTTTATTCTGTGACGTCACTGCGTTTTAAATAATAAGTGGTAAATATATTGCGTTGCTTATTTCAGAATTTATCTCGCAAACTACTCAACGTATTTTGATCAAGTTCTCTCCATCAGTCAGGCGTGGTTAGGCCCCCGAAGGGAAGTTTCAAATTCCAACAATACTCCACATGCTGAAGGGGTAGCCATCTGCTACTAAATATATAGATTTGCGTCCATACCGCAACAAGAAGCATAACACTGAATTCCTTTTATTCCATGGCACGCGGTCGTTTCGCCACGAAATAGAGACAAATGATGTCTGCAGAGTTGTCGCCATTTTTTCTAATTCACGCGCGGCGACCCCGCGGCGGCGGCGGCGGGGGCACCCGCGCCCTAGCGGCGCGCGACCCACGGCCGTGGGCAGGGTTAATTAAAGAATTAATCGTAGTGGGACCTTCGTGACTGAAATTTGTCGTAGGGCTGTAATGGACCTGTTTCTGCCCTTATTTATTGGCAGATTGGATATGGTCTCATCGTCACTTAGGCTAAAAACCATTTGGTGGGCGCGCCGCCCGAATTTTTTCGGTCGTTATGTCATGATGTTTTCTTTCTGCCTACCCCGTCAGGGACATAGCGTGATATGTATGTATATATGTATTGTACGTGGATTCAGTTGTATAAAAACATATTTGAATTGTAATTTATTTAGTCTTCATATTGTCACATTACCAAAAACTAGAGAAACTATTTAAACTATAATTATTATTTATTTATTATTATTTATTGTCAATTTACACATAACATTACAGCTATTGCCATCATGTTATATAATAACATAACTCCTGTCTTCTACTATTTCTTTTGCTGTGCCCTAATCTAATAATTATACGTACATCATGTAAATACATTATGGATGCAACAAAGAATTAAATTGAACTGTCACCTACAGGCCACTATGCTGACTCTGCTTTTCTAACCTGGTCATCTAGCAGAAAACCAGATCCTGGAGCCATCGTGTAGACTTGGCCACTGGGTGCCGTTACGAATTAAATTTTGTCTTGGCTTCGTAAAACACATTTTCATTATAATTTCACTTGGTTTACTTCCTACTCTAACTAAAGGTGCAATGAGCGCCATTTACGATAGAAACTTTTATGTCTTTCATAAAATTCTGGGGCAATAAACAATGTTCCTTCAGATACCGACGTTGTTGACTCTACATACAAATAAGACACTTTATTTTCCCGTATATTTGTAACAAATTTAATGTTACCGCCAAATTTGCAAGAAAGCCACAAACAAGCGGACACGCAGACATTATTCACCCGCAACGAATTGAATAATGTATGAGAAACAAAGGAACGCCCCCGGCTACAAATTGGATATGGGACACAACGGAAAAATTATTGCCTCCTAATCACCTAATGTAGAATAGAAGTGATTTTACTCGTAAATTTCCAATTGTGTTCTCGTGTTACTAGGAAATGGAGATTACGTAACTCGCTTGATAGTTTATCGGTCAAAGCGAGGGATAGAACAAATATAGAACAACAAGCGATTTAAATTTTGTTTGCTGATGTTGGCCATATTGATATCGACTGTCATTGTCATTCAAGACTTAAGAACGCTTACAAAGACCTCGGGACATTTTTAAAATAATTTTACGACTGTGATTCACGGGTTTTTGCACAGATTCTCGCATATTTGGACAATTAGTTATACTGCCAGTGCCTACTGTCGAGGTATTTAGAGCTACATATTTATTTTTAAAGAGACTATGAGACCATCCGGTCTATAACAAGAAACGATTGCAATGTTTTTTTATTCTGCAATAAAAAATAATGAAGTAAATTGAAAACAATAATTTTATACTTACTCTCCAACTCACCCATTTCATCTTAGACTAACAAGTTATAGTAGAAGATTAGGAATGCATAATATTTCTTTCATTTTTCATGTTTTGAAATAATTAAATACGGTATGGTGCAGAAATTACGAGACTGAATATTTTCCTCCACTCAACTCCCCTTTATCGCATCTCGTCAATTTTGCTCCGGAACGTAGCAAAAATGTAACGCAACGATGAATATGAACAACGGAACGTAATAACAAAGATATGAAAAAAGTACAATACGGGCTTGAGGCAAATACGTGAATAAAGCCAGTCTGTTCAGTTGGTAAAGGGACGGGAATTACGACCACATAAAAATGAGGGGAAGCGGCTGACGCTGGAGACAAAGATTCAAATTTTTCTAGCGGTTTCAATGCTGCAAATACTACTAGTTGTAATCTACCGTCCAAAGTTAAAGCTGTCGCAAGCGGCTTGAACGCTGTATTGTCTTAGACAGCTGCCTTCGTAGCAACAACTCTAGTTATTGTGTCTCCCTTGGAGTAAAATGTACTGCCAAAAGACAAGTTCTCAAATAAATTCTTTTGTTTTTTCGGAAAATGATACCCTTTCCAGCTGTGTTTCTCTGTCGTGCACAAGGTCGAAGGCATACGAGAGAGTGAGATCGTGAACATCAAAGAGAACCGTTACTTTAGACCCACGTCGATAATATCTTCAAAGTGATCCCTGGTAGGTCATTTTCCTAAACTTTGAAGGTCCTGTCTAAGGCTATTAAATTGTTCTAAGTTCCAGTAAGGGACAAACTTGTCTAAAGGACGGGGTCTATATTTACGTTATTTTGTTAAAAATATATCAAATGTCTCAAAGGTATCTGTATATGTTTAGGGAAGTGATTAATATCAATACCAATGCTAGTATCTGTAACTTTATGATTTTGTGACACTTAGGGCTTCTTACACCGGTTGCTGATATTGTTACAGATAGAAAACGGACAGATAACGTAATCTATCGGATAAAGCTGTCGGATAATATTTTCCGTTTTCACCACTCAAGTCTCTGTTAAAATATCGGGCAGCTAAACTGTCAGCGATTTACCGGGGAGTTGGAACATTCCGTTCATTCAGTTCAGTTCTTCAGTTCAATTCATTGTTGCGGTTCTATTTAAGCATTTTTGAGCATCGAAAAGTATCATATTTATAAATTAATAACTTAAATTTTATTTAAAAAAAGTATTCATAAATACCAATAAATTATGTATTTATGTATAAAATACAGAAAACACATTTATGAGTCCGTTTTTTGTAATTTATCTTTTAAAATAAAATAAAAAGTAACCACGTTTATTGCGTATAACGAAGCGAAGCAGACTTCTGTTCTCATCGTCTGTGGTTCAACGTTTATTGTTTTTTTCTCAAACATACTTGGAAATGTGAACATTATTTTGTCAACCTTCTTCGAGTTAAATTGTCAATGCTGTACTGGTCAAATAAATGAGAGCAGGCGGGCAAATAATTTGAACGAAAATCCATATCTGTCGTGCCTAGCGGTCAAATAATGACCATATTAATTCATATCTGTCGTGTAACCATGGCAACCACGGAGGTAACATAGCGAAAGTTTTATTTCTATTTCGAATGATGCATGAAATTACATTGATTGCAGGCTTGTATAGCACTTTTCTCAAATAATGCGTGGAAAATGATTAATAAAAAATTATATATACATGGTGTTTATTTTTATATTATATTCAGATAGATCTCATCGAGCCCTTTCATTTGAGTACCATGAACAAGGGTCTAGCGCCAGCCGTTCCGGAGATATGGCCAAAAGAGTGTTTTTTTTTTCATTTGGCCATATCTCCGGAACGGCTAGTGCTAGACCCCTCGTGTTTGTACTCAAATGAAATGTCTCGACGAGATCTAGTTGAATTTAATATAAAATAAAAACACCCTGTTATACAATACAATTTTATATGAATATACAGGATGTTTTTTTTATATTATATTCAGATAGATCTCGTCGAGCCCTTTCATTTGAGTACATGAACATGGTTCTAGCACTAGCCGTTCCGGAGATATGGCCAAAAGTATTTTGATTTGCCGATAGTATTGTGACAACCCTAACTCGTGATCGTTCAGTTCAGACGGTTCACAATTTTAATAAAACTTGATATTTTTTGGATTTCCGCGCATTATTTGAGAATAGCATTATACAAGCCTTGGCCCCAACCAGGCATTGATGGACTCACGTATGTGTGCCTCGGCTTCGCCTCGGCCTACATTCACACGCTCATCCATCAATGCCTCTGTTGCGGGCCGCGGCAGTAATGTACTATTTATAAATGAAACAGTGATAAATCCATATATCATAAAAAGTTAACACAAAACTGAAGTATTACCGCGTTAAATTCGAAAAAAAACAATCCATATCCGACAGATAAAGAAATAACAGCCCCTTGATCTGGCTGTAAGTTTATAAGGCGGTTTATCGGACAGATAAGACAATCAGATACCTGTGAAACCGAAAAAAACGGATATCTGGTAGATAACCTGCATATAGGGTATCTGGGGCTTTATCAGCAACTGGTGTAAGAAGCCCTTACTGTGGCGAATCAGGAAAAATCGGGATATTTACATATTTTTAAGGAGGGTTATTTATTATATCAACCGCATCCCAAGTAGATGAATTACTGGGCCACGCCCCAGCGGACTTCGGAACTTTCCCCAAGTACGGATATTACGAGCGCTTTTCGCGACGTAGCCTGAAATATTCCCGTCACGTGGCGTTGGCGACGATAAACAATTAATTTCTTTAATCAACTGTACCAACGACGAAGAACGTCGGAACAGGGCTGCCTCACGTTTTATCAAAGGCAAAAGACTCGGGAAGAAGCTGATGCTTCTAAGAACGATAAACACGACAAGGAACATACAATACATTATTTTGGTTTGTCAGATCGATAGTACGGGGATTTGATTACAACTGTCCCCACCACGATGAGTTAACCTGGCAAGCTATATCGTATTGGGCCCTCGGCTAGATGGAGGGACGAGAGGCGCAAAAAGGCTGGCGGTAACCATATGCGGAGAACTGAGATTAGGTTTATTCAGCAGAAGAAGCTTAATTCCAGCAGTGTATTGACGTAGGCTGACGATAATTATCATAGCCATTCCACATAAGTGTGCTTCTAAAGGTTATGGCGGCGACCGAAAGAATGGTTTTCAACTAATTCACAAGGTATGCAACCATTTTCCAAAAATGTCATTCGTCATATACCTACCAACCCTAGTGGAAAGACAGAGATAAAATGTTGAGTGCTCTTTTAATACACGTCCCTTTTTTATTTGCAGACGAATATCCTTGCAATTAAAGTATCTTTTACTGCCGGGCTTTTCTTAAAATGGATCAAATTAAAAAATGGCAAAGCCAATATGGTTACTTAGTGATATATTTTAATGCCTTAGACACTTTTAGATATACACATAATATGCTTTAAAAACTTTGTTTAGTACCTTTACTGAATGAGGGCTCAAAAAAATTTCAAGCTAAATACACTTAACGATAATCATTCCAATATTTGATCTTTTGTTTATCAATATCACAATGATCTCTGCGAATAGTTTCACCACACCCTCGATCTCGCATAAATAAGTTATTTAGCTAGCTAGGTTAATAGCTGGATAGCCGCTATCTTTACAGCCTGAATCTGTATCGTTAAAGTTAACTGCTTGGCCCGATGGCGGCCACGGTTGTATCAGACAGAAATCGTACAAGAGGTGCGAATTATTAACAATTGCGATTTTTTTGAAACTTTGAAATCATTTTTTTTAGAATCTATTTGTTTACGATTTTTTTGCCAGTTTAATCGGTCGACAGACACCTTGGACAGACATTCTGTATTTTTTTATTAATATGCGAATAACTATTAAACTCTTTTAGACACATCGTTTTCATTAATGTTTTTGATGATTATAATTATGTACTTAGTTCACTTGAGCCTATCCATAAATCTAAAGGATCCAAACCATTCTAACGATTTTACGGGTATGATTATTTATATCGCTAATTTCGTCTTTGGTTGTCTTCTTGTTAAGATAGTTGTGTGAAAATGAAGCGTTTTCACCGATCACTATTTTTACCGATATTTCTGATGATCCCGCTTAAAGTCCACCACTCGCACCGCCCGCCGGGGCCTAACGGTGGTAGACGGTAGCCACCGTTACTCTGCCCCGCAACGGCTTGCAGTTTTCTAATAGAAACTGCTCTAATGGCCGATTGAACAGTGGGTAAAGGCCGATTTGACCGGATCAATTTGGGCTGGGACAATTTGCGACGGTGTTCGTTTTAACTGTCTCTGCCGTTTCGGATCGTTCTATCTGTGTTGTCGTATGTTACGTTGATTTCTAGTTCTCTTTACCTTTTAATACCTACCTAAAGTTGTATAAAAATCGTCCTTCTTATTGTTAATGCTGTCTGTCTGTCACCCTGATCACCATCAGGCTGTTTCTTTAATTATGGGACATAGTAAGCCTTCTCTCTCAACAGTTGCACTGCTACTCGTCTTCGGTTTGAATAGTTAAATCGCCATTGAGTTTGACTGAAACACACACATCAACTACTTTACACAGGTAAATTTGGATGTATGTGTGTTTATTTAGTAATGGGTACTACTTCTAATGCCCAAACAAATGTATGGTCCGCAAATAACTGTACCAAAAATATATTGACACAGTTTTAAATTGCATATGAAGCTTCTCCGAGCGGCTTGTCTATGCCAACGTAGTGTCTATGCATCGTAATGGATGCATGTTTCGCCTAGCCCATTTATCTGCACTATGAGCCGTGTTTGGTATGCGAGCGAGCTGCAGGAGCTGTGTCGGCCAAACAACGCATATCTGCATTATGCATCTATGCACACACATGCCATGTTGGTTTGTTAGCGAACCTCGCGACGGAATGGGATTGTTCAATTAAATTCTTCAACGGCATTTTTCGCGGGGTACAGGTTTGATGGAAAATTGTTTTATGTCAGAGAAAAATTTCAAAGTTAGGGAGAGTGACATTCCTGTATTTTGTGGCGTTGAAAATGAAATCTAAATCGCATATTGCTGTTCAATATTGTAGCAGTTATCGCCCGCTAATGGATATAAATTGCCGAACTTGCAATAAAATGACGTTGTTAAAATATCTGAACGTAACCGTAATAAGATCGGGGTGCGTTCGAAAACGTTCATATCCGCACCGTACATTCGGTCTCGTGGAAAAGTATTGCGTTCACGTCTCAATTTCATATCGGCCGGCGATCGGTTTGCGAACGTCCGACGACATTACAAATATTGAGTGCGGGAATTGAATTTCGGATGGGTATATTAAAATATTGGCTGCTGCTGTCTGCACCGCACCGTTGTGGGCTTTGCTTATAATAATAATATTTCAAGCGATTAACGAATATTATGTTCTTTTTTTATGTGCCATTGTAATAGTTTTCATTGGTTTGTTTCAGGTAATGCATGAATAGGGACAGACAAAGGAGATTTTGTGTATTTAATAGGTAATGGGTTTTTTCTCGAAAATTAAGTACATTTACTGACTGCTCTCAAACGGTGAAGGAAAACATCGTGAGGAAACCTGCATACGCAGAAGAAGAAATTCTTAGGCGCATGTGAAGTCCACCAACCCGCACTGAGCTAGCGTGGTGGACTATAGCCCGAACGCCCTCGTTGAGAGGGTAGGCCTGAGCCCCAGCAATGGGGACATTAATAGGCTGTTGATGAATAGGTAAAACAAAAATCCATAACTAGTCATACGTACTATTGTTTGCTTATTGGAGAGATAATTACGAGAATATAGTTTATATTTCCGTAAATATTTTTAGTAAACAAAGTAATAAACGTCCAATTACCATGGGACCTACCTGTTTCTAGACATTAGTTAGCGCTATAGTAATTAGTCGTAACACGTAATATTGCTATAATGAAAACACGAACGGGCCTGGTGCGGCCCGAGCGAAGGTACGTCATTATCTAAAAACACCCGGTTGAACCGGAAAATTGATGGTTTTTCCCGACGTTTAGCTAAATGACTTATTACTCGTAAGTGGCAGCGACGCTAAGTATTTGTACCGGTGAGATGAACGGTAGCATTTCTAAGGGAGTAAAAATAATAAAATGCGACTCTAGGTACAGGCGAGGAATGTGTCTCGCTCTATGCAAGCATTTAAGGCGCGACGTGGCCGATATTGAACATTTCTCATCTCATGTTGGCACTTTTTTTGGTCTATTCCTTAAAAGTTTAAGTACAAATGGCACACAAAATCCAAATAAACAATACAATGTGATGTCTCTACCAAGTAGTCTATCTATACTAATAATAAAGAGGTAAAAACTGGTGGATAATTGGCACCCCTATCTAAAGCGCCATTTTCACCACACATCTTGGGCGTACGCCCGCCAAGGTCATGTTAGAAGGTCATGTTGGACGTAGCATTCACACCATCTAGCGCGGCACCTAGCAAGGCATCCAGCAACGCATATTTAAGCTTTAAAAAGTAGGTTTTGGTTTGGTTACAAGACTTTTAAGCCATATTACTTGATATTTTAATTAAGATATGGCTTAAAAGTCTAGTCCAACCAAACCAAAACCTACTTTTTAAAAACGTTAGAGCTTGTTAGGTCCAGCACTCATCCTGCACGTCGTGCAAGCAAATAATAATAATTATTGCTGTATAGCAAGCATTTTCACGACAGTTTTGCATGACCTTCTAACATGACCTTGGCGGGCATACGCCTAAGATGTGTGGTGAAAATGGCGCTTTATATATCTTGCGAAGAACCAAATGATAGCGGGGTGTAAAATACACCTAGCGCCCTCTATTGACAAACTTTAACACTAAGAAACTGGCATGATTAGAACGGGTTAAAAAATTGAATAACATTTAAATAGTATACTTTGTAACGCGGCGGGGCATCGGCTAGTGTTATGTAAATACAGGTAGGTACATTAAGTTCGCCTTTTATACAATTGCGTGCAATAAAGTTCTAAATAAATAAAATGTAAAGTATGAGTTTCCTACGACATAATTATTGGTGTACATACGTGTTTACTCTCATTTTCCTTCTCATATTCCCACGTTCGCAGGTAGAAATACGGGCGTCGTCGGTGGCGTGTTCCAGGAGTTCTAAGAACAACAAAATTATAAAGTCACGTCTTAGCAGAGAAGCCTGCCTGCGTGAACACGATTGCAATACCTTGTATCTACCCTTTAGCGAATTTGCACGAGGCCAGTAATGGCGCCATTAGCACTCCAGTCCAGTTGCGTGTCAATCAGTCTCATGAACGCCAAATTGTAATGATGAGGTTTGGCCAATCCAGGCTTAGTGTTCTGAAAACTGCTTTGAGAATTTTGAATAATAAGGTTTTCATTAAGAATATAAAAGGTTCTTCTCAGTCGGATACTCTTGACAGAGCAGCCGTTGGCAAGCATAAACCAATTATTTTTATATTAATTTTATATTTGAATTTAACTAAATTTAACAAAACTAAATAAAATAAAACTAAAAGTCGACTGTAGCCCATGTCTAGTGATGTGCCAATGCTGGATCCGTACGCTGGCTGACGCCAATACTGGCTTAGTGAAGAGTTCCCATTCACGCGCACAATCATATGTTCTACATATTTATATGGATCGTACTCCTTGCCCTCAATTTATGATCTGCTGAGTCTTTTTTGAATGTGTGTACATTCTTCGTGTTTTTATTTTCGTTTAGGTACATATTCTACTGGAAATCCTTAGCTCATATTTAAACAGTCATAATGTGGAATATATTATGAGTAGATTATGTATTGAATAATATATCCTGCTAATATTACAAAGGCGAAAGTTTGTAAGGATGTTTGTTACTCTTTCACGCTGTAACGGCTGAACGGATTCTGATGAAACTTGGTACAGTGATAGATTATATATCCTGGAATAACATATAGGCTACTTTTTACCTCGGTGAGCTGTTCCCACGGGAAAAAAAACTTATTCCACGCGAGCTAAGCCGCGGGCAACAGCTAGTAACTTAAATATATAATTATAATATAGAATGTTGAGTTTGAAGCTGTTCTAGTGCCTGTGCCTGACATCGATCACTTAACTAAGGGCTCTTACACCGCTTGCTGATAAAGTCCCAGATACACTATTTGCAGGTTATCTGACAGATAGCCTATTTTTTGGGTTTCACAGGTATCTGATTGCCTATATATTTTATATAGTCTATCACACAGATTTATCTGATAGATTAGTTTATCACTAAGATTACTATCTGTAACTATATCAGGAAGTGGTGAAAGAAGCCCTAAAACTTGTACTAGGTAGGTTAGTTTATCTGTGGGCTAAACGTTATACCCCCTGATAAAGAAGGTTTTGTCACAATAAACATTATTTATTGTTATGCAGATCTCGAACGACCCTGTAATTCACTTACGCTTATCGTCGGACGACAGCCGCGAAACAGCGACTATATAATTAATTCTCCCATTAAATAGTTTATCTCACTGGCCCTTATCTGCAGTCGTCAATTAGGGCTTTGTGTTATGGCGAAACGAAAGGGCAATTAAGAAGTTTCGTCCTAAGCGATACCTATCGCTGGAGTAATTTAGATTTCGTAACGGATCTAGGGTTGCCCGTGCCTTGTGTGGCCTTGAATATTATAATACCCTCACTGTTCAAACCGCTGTGTTTGGAAACATGTAATTTTGCATTACTGGCATATATACACTAGTAGTTCCGTGAGAACAGTAGACCTCGCCAGCCCTTATAAACCAAACCTAAAAGAAACCAACAAAAGTCAACTTTGGAAACAGAAAAAGTACCTACTAAAGTGACAAAAATTAGCACTTTAAAGCTTAATATTTCGCAAACGGATCCCTGAATCGAAAAATGTTTATCACACACCCGCGATATTTTTGAAAGACCCATCCAACGATACCCCACACCATGGATATCACGCGGAAAAAAATAATTTTCCATTTTACGTATGCAGTTCTATGAACATAATTTATTTTTTCAACTTTCTTAAGTCGATCCACTATTACTCAAAAACTAATAGAACCTACTTAGCCGTAATAGTTTTCCTTGTAACTACGTTATATATGCTACTGCCATGAATTTTTTCACATTTCCAGAAGCAACCGTTTAGCTGGCAGGGGGGGGGGACACGTGACTCTAACAAAAATTACCGCTTTAAAGCTTAATATTTCGCCAACGGATCCCTAAATCGAAAAAATGGTATTCACACACCAGCAATATTTTTGAAAGACCTATCCAACGATATCCCACACTATGGGATTCACAAGAAAAAAAAAGTTCACTCCCACTTTGCGAGTATGGTAGGTACTCTAAAAAAAATGTTTTTCAAAATTTTATTCTACTCATTTTGTAGGTTTAATTAATTTATACATATGCCAAATTTTCGTCAAAATCGGTTGAAAAATGCGACCTGTAGAGAATTACAGACAGACAGACAGACAGACAGACAGACAGACAGACAGACAGACAGCCGGACAAGAGCATTTTTGGCCAGTCTCGAAACGTAGACGCTTCGCTCGCTTCGCTCGCTCGGTCAACTAAGGATTTGTTTAAATTCCATGCGAAGGAATTCACTTCAATCAGTTGCACGTCGCAGCGTTTAAAATGCTTTTGTTACAGAAAAGTCTAGTCTTTTAGTTAAACATTAATATTATGTTGTGATGTATTAAACATATTTCTGCCGCAGACAACGTTTTGCAGTTTCAATGACAAGGGTGATGTCATATTATGAGGAAAGATCTTTTCAACGGAGGTTTTACCCCGAGGCGCGGTGGTGCTACGACATGTCTTTAGGAGGAGCGTAAAGAGAGATTTTCTGGCCTGCCCTTTATAATAAGACCGGCATCACATCTGTAACTATGGTGACCTGACTAATTACAATTAGGTCAACCCTTTGGTTTCACGAGTATTTGTGTCCTTGCAAACTTATCTGGGCATCTGGCAGCCCTGACCAATATCAAGCAATTGAACTAATCTGTGTGACCAACCAATTTATTTTGTTTATACGTTTTATGTCGGCTGGTTTTTAATTGTATTGATTGTTCAACTTAATTGGATTGCACCCAGCGGTTTACAGATAAATAGTGATAAATATTGAATAGAACAATGTTAAGTTTCAAATGATAGACTTCCTTTTAGAAATAATATGCATACCTACTTTTAAAAGACGTGGATTCCTTGTTGACTTGTTTTATTAAAATCATTACTTTTTAACTCCCTTTTGTCGTACCTTAGAAGTAAACTTTATCTTGATACTTCCTACGTACCGAATAGTGAAAATTGCATCAGAGTTTGCAAGTGCAGACAGTGTTTTACATAATAATGGTAGGTACAAGAAATATTATTATTACAAATAAAAAATATCCAACGCGCCACATTGAGGCAGGGTTTAACATTCGATTTAAATTAATAGACATTCAATTCGATATCTGTAGATATAGTTTTTTTAACGTGTCAAAAAAAAGGTTTTTTTGTCACCGTAAATCGTGTATGTTCTGATTACTTATAACAAAAACACCCTGTCTATTAAATGGATGGCAAAGGTACATAATTTGAGGTCAATTCAACCGTTATTCGTTATTTCTAAATTAATTTAAAACGCCTTTGTCCGTAAAATGAGGCTGTTGCAGACAATGCCATGGTCCAACGCCATTGATTAGTAAACCATGGATATGACCTTAATTATAATTAGCCCACGGAGGTCACTCGACCCTAAGAAGCCAATCCAAGCGCACCCAATTCCGTGTCCTAATGATTTTGGCTACAATGTCCCCGTACCAGGTAAAACATTTCTCAGTTTCTAAGTGAACAGACAATATATTGCATAACTTTACCTGTAATTTGTATACCTATATACCTTTGGATTGCTGCATGTTACAACTCAAAGGCTACTACGAATGCATTTTCAATGAAGTAGCGTTTGCAATGCATTGTCAAAGTGTAAAATTTTAAAAGACGTTTGTGTGGTGGGGACTAGCATAGAAACTTATACATAATATCTTGTTCATTTTAATAAAAAATAAACTATATAGTTTTGGCAACAGAAAATAGTTTAAATCTACCTATTCGAGAATCAATAAAACGGAAAAGGGACGTATTCTTTCAATAGAATCGTAGGTAGACTCAAATCTTAATTTAATAAAAATAGTTAAATTAGCCCTAAATATTGGACACTGTTTATGGTTAGAAAGCGGGTTTGTCCAACTAGTATATGGAATGTGCTAACGAGCCAGTTTCAAACACTACTGAATGGGGAAGTGTTGGAAGGGGCTGGGCTCTGGGCTAC
The DNA here is from genome assembly GCA_949699065.1 of Metalampra italica. Taxonomy (NCBI): domain Eukaryota; kingdom Metazoa; phylum Arthropoda; class Insecta; order Lepidoptera; family Oecophoridae; genus Metalampra; species Metalampra italica. The sequence goes on from OX452989.1 coordinate 6,273,114, forward strand.
GTGCTTATACCAATTAGCTGGGTACTATAATTTTAGTTCCTAGGAATTCTGTTGTTTTGCAAACAAGATAGGAATTTAGCTACAAAGTTTCATATGTGCGCTTAACGGTATACGTTATTTATTACAAGAAATAAGACGTAACGTGGACGTAACATAGTTTTACGGATTGTGTTCAGTATCAGGTTAATACCTAACCAAAGTATCGTAAGTTAAGTCATAAGCATCTTGTATCTTGCTTGAGATATCTATCAGCTATTATCTATTAGACATAAAAATCTCCAATAAATTAAATTAGAGAGAAAATACCAAAATCTACTTTGGGTCTCTGTCTGGTGAACAACTAATTATAGAAAGACACCTAATTATCGAAAATAACAAATCCATTATATTTGACTGGCCTGTTAGCGTAGTGGTAGTGACCCTGCCTACTGCGCCAAAGGTCGTGGGTTCGATTCCCACCCGGGACCAACATTTGTGTGATGAGCATAACTGTTGATTTTCGGATTCTAGGTGTTTGTGTTTATTTAAAAAGTATTTATGTATGTTAATCAGTTGTATGAGTACCCATTTACAAGCCTCGGCTTAGTTTGGTACTAAACAGGCGTATGTAAATTAGTCCAAACATTATTATTATTATCATTAGAAAGTAGGTCTGGCGTGCGTGATTAGCAAAATAAGGAATAGTTCAAAATTCTTAAAAAATTCCTTTCCAGCCCGCAGGCAGACCGCTTTTAATAAAGGAGTTGAGGGGATGTTATTAATGTCCTCGATGCCGTAAATCATCGATAATCGCGATAGAAACTTCATCGGGGACTTTAGTTCTTTAATAAAGCGGGCCCCGTTTTATTGAAAGCTGCTGAAGCGCTGAGCCGCGATAACAAAGGAAGAATCTATTTTCCCTTGCAAAACTTATAAGTGAAAACAACGGCAGTGGTTCAGTTAGGAGATTGTTGTAGTCCTGCTATCGTGGAGACAAGAGTGACCATGCATCGCTAGTTCATCGTATTCGAATTGTAGCGTTTGGGGTAAGCTGTGTTTTCGACATGCCGTCCGAGGATCGCTTTTGATAAAGCGCCGAGTTTTAAAACATGAAATGACAGTTACAAAATTACATCAACAGCCAAATTGTAAAAAGTTGTCTGTCACTAGCGGGAATCGACCCTTAGACCACTGGCCAAAGGCGGCAGTAAGACGTTTTTAAAAGTTTTGAACTAACCCAGCCAAATAGACATTTAAAGTTCATGTTAAATATAATTTGCATTATTTTAAGAACCTAAGGAACTTTCCTGTACGATATTAAATATCAACTGCTTTGACACCACATGCCGCATGCATATGCATTCGCTCATTGCAGCCAGGCATCTGGAGCAACCTCACACTTTACGAAAGATTAACCCCCGACACACATCGCGGGTGTCCCAGGTCGGCCATTAGTGCAAGTGGTGGCTGGGGGCGGGTGACGTCACAGCGCCGTGTTTGAGAGCCGGTGAGTCGCGCCAACTAGGCCACTGGAGCTCAGCATTGAACGTTCCGTATGGGAGCGTTTTTGACCCTCGGAGCGGATACAAGTGGGTTGTTCGGAGCATCGTGTCGGCGGAGTGGGGATTGGAAACTGTTGGCTTTGCATTTTATCGATATTTTTAGACTTTTCACTTGACTGACTTTAATTACTTGGCGCTTCATTGACATGTCGTGTGTTTATGTTGTAAACTTTGATAACTCTTAAAGATTGTTTAAGATTATGAAGGTTTCGATAGAAGATTAGCACTTGATGAATAATTTTTGGTTACTGCTAATGACAGTACTTAAGTCTGACCTTTAGTCAACGGGTTAAGCCACAGATAAACAATCTTGCGTAACAAGCTTACCTTTTTCTTTACTGCGATGTTACTTGGGTTTTCTGTATACAGGCAGGTAGAATTAAGCTTTAAAACGTAAGTGATAGTGTTTGTTCTCACAATTCCCGTAAGCACATCACGTGAATTGCGAAGTAATCAGCTGTCCCGTTGGCGCAACACCTGAATGGCTCAGCAACGCGGAAGCGGGGCGACGCGTCGACAGCGGCGCGAACAAATTACCCCGGGCCTGAGATCCGGGGAGCGATTCATCATCGGACGTTTATCCCGCCGTGTCATCTTGCTTGGAGCGCTGCAGGCGCGTAACCAGGGGATACGGCTTGAGGGAACCCCCTCTCCCTTTACCCTGATGGTTGATTTTCGACACAAGCGTCTGTGGCGCCGCGAAGTAGCGGCAGATAGAAGTACTACGCAAATGCATGGAACGTCATTCGAGCGCAGTGTCACTAATCACTCACCTAAGGCCCGCGTTATGGATGTACCAAGTTATCTGTAAAGTGGCAGAATCAGGAAAGAGAAAACTGGTAAGGTACAGGGAGAGAAGTTTAAGATAAGTACAGTAGTTGTTAAAAAAACAATATTGTAATTATTAGTAATTAATCACGTGTATTTAATTTATATCACGTTTTCTCTTAATTAGAATTTATTTTTTTGTAAAACCACGCACCACTCAGGGAAGAGCGGGCTCCTCCAACACAGGCATGCTCTTATGCTAAACAAGAGGACCTTGGCATAATTATAGTCTATGTAAGGCAAGGTTTTAAATAAAACAATTTTGAATTTTTAGAAGTTCGTCTTTGCGTTTTCATTCACAGACCCTATTCCGAGCTTAGCCACTCCAGCATTTCTTCCACAAACCGCTATGACATGCATGCGAACCAATTTAAGGTAGACTTTAGAACCCCGCGACAGGCGACACGGGCAGCGGCACGTGCCGCGATGCAGTTGCCGCGACGACGGCCGCACTGGTAAAGTTACTAAGAACAAGGATCCCATAGAACCGCACTCAGCGTATAGCATGAAATAGCAATAGTCTTTTACACCAATAATTTGAGAAGACGCTTCTTATACGGCGGGGTCAAACTGAACAAACACTATCTATTTTAGTCGGGCTGGTGTTTGTTGACAGCATCGAGTACTTTCTTGTCTGTGATGGTTTGTTGTTAGGATGCAGTTGTACTGCATCCCAACAAAAAATTCGCATACGTAGATAGAGATAGAAGATATTATATCCGTCTAGCTTACTCTTACCACTTTTGTAATAAATGTGTCTCTCTGATTATTATTATTATTTTAGTGCTCCCTCTATTGCTTCTCCCTCTACGAGTTACTATGGTTTCCTATGAAATCTCTTTATAGCCACGCGATGACGCGACTCGCGGCGCAAGCTAATCGAGCGGCACGTGCCGCGTGGTTCTAAACTCTACCTTAAATTGGTTCTTATGCACTTGTATGTCATAGTTGTTTGTGGAAAGAAGTGCTAGAGTGGCTTCTATAAATAGGTCCATGCGACAGGTAGAAACGTAAAACTGATTGCGCTGCGGACGAGAGACTGTGTCCTATCTAACACATTAGTTATCTGAAAAGTTCCTGTAAGCTACGGCCGTAAGCTGAAGCTCTAAAGCTATACTGGAAGTATCTAGAACCACTACATCTTCACAGCGCTATCTACGTCCAAAGTTAAATGAGTTTATAAGTGTACTTATGATTTACTGTAATGTCCAATCTGAAAAATGTCCAAACTGAATAATGTCCAATCTGAAAAGTGTCCATGCAATAAATAATTTGTTCTATAATTTGCTCTCTCTACTCGTTTTGTTCGTCTGATCTATTTAGGTAGGTACTGTAATCCGCACATGTATTAGGACCCCCTCCCTGATAGAACCCTGGTCACATACCTGTAGGGCTGCCTGTCTACGCGTCCCGGGAAATCATTTAGCATTTCCTAATAGTGAGACAGTAGAGATGGCTGCAAGATGGGGATACATTCATAAAAAAAATAAAAATTTTTGAAGTGGTAAAGGTTTTATGAAGTGAGGAGATTAAAGTATAATGTAAACTAATCATAATCATAATTAATGGTAACTAGCCGATGTCCCGCGGCTTCGTCCGCGTTATAAATTATTCTAAATGTTATTCTAAATATTTTTAACACTTATTAATATTTTCTAACTTTATTTATTGGTTAATGATATTGCACGTCAAAAAGTTAGAAGAATGCCACCTATGATGACAAATTGCCTTACCTACTACTTTACTAGGTATAGGTAATTGTAGATGACTGCAAGTCTTGAAGTTCGGCAGTTATTTACGCTGTGGAATGCAATAAATTGATTTGATCCATAGAGTTAGTATACTAGCTATAGAGTGCGAACATCGCTCATTGCCCATTGTGCCAAGTGTAAGCAGGTGTTCTATGGACGCTTCAATATCGATTTTTTCTAGATCGTTTGTTTCCGTCAATCGTGTTTACAGCTTGGCACTGCACATTTCACCATGATTACTCCAAATCTTAATAAATACCGGCGCGAGCAACAATCAGCGCTCCTGACGTTTTGTGACTAGTAGCGTCGCTCCGAAAATTTCGAGACTGTTCAAACCCGTGCTTACAGTTCAAACTTGCTAACGCGCGCTCTATGTATACTAACAACTCTCTGATTTGATCTGATTTGACGTTTGACGTCATAAGACAAAATATGCGATGATGAAGAACTTTGATATTACAATTGTAATACATATCATATTAACCTACATAAATACAAATACAATACAAATCACAGCTCTACGAGGCCCCAGCTAACGTATGGGAATCAATCATCCGCGACTGTGTGAAAGGGGAAAATGAGGAATGAGCAATTTATATTCTTCCCATCGCTATGCTATACCTATTTTGTAAGGAACTTGGGGAATAACTCATCTGCAATATGTTTTAACTGTTCGTGTGCTGTATCAGCTATGCTATATGGTTCATTGGATTGGTGAAAGGATATTTGACAAGTTTCTGTTGAAATAATTTAAATCCAATTAGGTATATTTTGTTAAATTTAATTTTAACCATTTATGCTTACCAGTGTCGAATTGGACACGTCCGCAATGACTGTAATTTGTTTTCATAAATAAATAAATAAATTTTGCCTGTAAAATTCCTAGCGCGGTTTTACATTTCTGTCCCGCTGTTTTTTACGACAAAAAACAGGCAGACAAACGAACAATATGTAAAGTGGTCCGTAAACGATCATGCTTGCATGACATGCAACATTTACGTGAATTATCATGCAGCATGATTTACCATCATGCTTGCTATCAATCAGTACAGTGAAGCAACGGCCAGCACGTAGTTTGCATGTCATGCACGTCAATCACTACAACTAGACGGTCATGCATGAATGATAGCACGTAATGCATGTCATGCAAGCATGATCGGTTAGGGACCAGATAAGAGTGATCTAAGCCCACTATAATTGGACATTCCACGCTGCACTATACCCGTTTCTCTTTTTTACACAGTATTATTGCAAAAGTATCAAAATGTCTCTTACCTACTACTCACAACCAGTGGTATCTGACCACGACAGTTCTTGTATCCACCGCCACTTTTCTATTATTATATTTGTCAAAAGCAGAAGGATCTCTCCGTTTCGTAAGAACGTTCTTTTCAAGTCTCCGGGACCTCTCATTAGGGACCGCTCTCGACTACTTCCCGGCTAGGTCCTCGCCCGGACGTCCGGTTTCCGCGTTCTCCGACCGGAAATAGTTTTTTTTATTGCAACCGCGCTTTTGTCGATCGTTTTGGTTTACCTTTTCAAGGCTGCACAGATGTAGTATATCAGAAGGACGATTGTAGTGTATGATTTAGGACTATTTATTACGTCTTTTTCTGCAATTGCATAACCTTTGGGCATCCCAGAATGTCGTATGATACAATGAAGTGTACCTACTACCTAGAATTTTGATAGTGAGCTGAACCGTTTCTACTAGGAAATGGAAAATTCACCACTTAATTGAGATATTGATGTACTTAATGCTCTATATTACTAGTTGCGGTAGATCTAATTATAATTCACAAAAATGCTTCAATAATTTCCCTAGAAGCAGACGGAGAGACGTTTTATTAGTTTTCCATTATGTTAGAGTAGGAATAGGGGTGCGCGAAGGGAATTTCCTTCGCATCGCATTATCTTAGAACCACAAATTCCTTGCACGTTTCTCCGCGATCCTCTCTCCATATTTCAAACACAGTGCACCAATAAAACTACGCTAACGGTTTGCTGCAACTGAGCAGTGGCCAGCGGTACCACAAGTTTACTTCAAAATGTAAAGTTCGGCTGGTTTTACTCGTGCCATGTCAAAAATGTTCATTCACTGATTTCTATCAAAAGTGAGACCTACGAGCAAACATCTGAGACATTTATCAATAATATGATACGCCACGTTTGTGAGAACTGTAGTCTAGAAATCTATACTAGGCCCAAATTGTCCTAAAAATGAAAAAAATCAGCCTCTTGTTAATTTGTTTTGTTTTTTGTTTTTGTTTATTGTTGCTTACAAAATAGATGTACAATTTTACACAAAATTTTATTAACACAATACGATAGCCGAGCAAAACGTAACGAATTCTTAAGAAATTCATTTTAAAATATTTAATTTTACATAAAAAACACGGACTAAAAATGAATGAATGACGCAGACTTAGAGCACTGTTGACGACGTTATGATGAATAGATAAACTTATTAACAAAACATCCTACGAGACTTGTGTAGAAGAAAAATCTAAACCGGTCCAGTAGCCGCTGCCGCTTGCGTCTTGGACTAACATACAAAAATCTGTTCCTTTGTAGACCGGGGCGCGGGCGCTGAGCGCACTGCAGCCACTCCAAAACTGCATCCTGCATTGCTCTCTTGTTTTGGTCTGTCACACATAAAGATAAAGAATATCTTTACTATTTGTTTACTCTGTGGCGCACTGCAGTCACTATGTCCGTGACATATCGATCGGTATAACATAACAGTGTTTTCTGTAAGTTTTACCAAGAGAATAGCTTGCAGTATGCAGCAAGGGTAGTTTTGGTCATCCGTCACTGGGGACCGCTACGGAGGTGCGAACGGAAAGTCCGATTCCGGAAAGAATAGTGCACGTCTCCTAATCTTGTATGTATGATGTAATTCACTCTTTTTTGTGCCAAAATTTACAGAAACAACAATCAGGAATAAAATTATGTACAAAGACAGACTTATAGGGATCTCTTCAAGTCGAACTCAGAGTAACTGGCATGATTAGCATATTGCGTTTAGTATTAAATTTTATAGTAAAGTACTAAAATAATACTGTAAAGTCTCACTATTGTTATTTGCACTTCCTCATAGCTACAAGGGCTGATTAAACCAAATGCAGCACAGCGCAGCTACATTACGCGTTTGGTATGTCATTCCTCATAATATTCTATAAATTACACGCCAAAAGCTGCGCTGCGCTGTGCTGCTCTGCATTCTTATTGATGTTTTTATTATTACTTTTAAGAACCGCACTTTCCACTCGTACAACTCGGACAACTGTTTTTGGTTGTTGTCCCAAAAAAAATCTGTTAGGAACAACATGCGATTACATGGCTATTCTTTATTAGTTTTTGATTTATGACTGATACCGATGGGCACGACTGGTGTTAAGGAGAATGGACAGTTGTTGGCGGGGAAGAGAAAGAAGGAGATTAGTCAACTGGAATGAATACTAGCAGCCTAGTATAAAGATTTGATGTTTTTCAGATTGGACATTATTCAGTTTGGACATTTTTCAGTTCGAGCATGGTCGTTTTCAGATTGGACATTATTACAGTAAATCATAAAAAGTTCTTCTTAATGTTGCGTTATCATATTTGCAAATGCTTATGATTTTATTAATACCTCATCTCGCTAATGCCACACAAAAAATACATCAAAAAACCGCACTGCGGTCATCAAACCCGGTTCTATCTGCGTTTCAAGGAAGCTGAACAGGATAAATATTAAATTAATGGCCATTGAAAACCAGACCAGTGTTCTCGATAATAGAAGCGAGTGTGAGCGATCTCGAGCTAACCCTGAGATTTAACACAGGGATTAAATGAGACACTCTTTGACACACGCTTATACGTTAGAGTGTGGCTCTCAGATTTAGGTTTTTGAAAAAAAAATCTATCTAGACTTTACATTATTTGAGCTACATTTTGAGACCCGTTCGGGTTTCTTAACACTCTAAGGACTCGTATGTAACTTTGTCTTTCTGTATTTAAATTTCTTGGATAATTACCAGCTAAGTATTGCCTACGACTACGCGTAGCTTGCATTCTTGTGGTGATCCAAACGCCTGCATTCATTGTTCCTTTTCCTTGATTTATATACTTTCATTCAAATAAAGGAACTCTTAGTTCCTTTAAACACAAGTACAGTTTGTTGACAATTATTAGCGAACAGGTAGATGATTTGTTACGCGAGTGATCCATGCCGACTGCCACTTGCATCTTTGGAAAATAAACCGCGAAGAAAATATTCCATTACATTATGAGAGAATAAGAAAAATAAGTATATCAAGGTGAAATGGCATCAGGAATTAACAATAAAAATGGGAGAAGGGGGAACGTAAATAAAAATTCGGAGAAAAAATATATTTGGTGTAATAATAAGATAGATAGTTTTCGGTGAAGAAAACATCGTGAGGAATGACATATTTGAAAGTCTAACCTGATAACTTTTATTTAACGCCACCGGGCTAGTGGTGGACATCCGTTGTAAACATAGGCCAAGAGCCTTATGAAGACTCAGAAGTGAGAGGTATTCATATAGGCTGTTAAAGTGTGTTACATCTATAATACTGTACAGTGTTAAGTGATTGATACCTGCCAGCTTGTTTCCCACGTTCCACTATGGACTTGTCGCGTGCTACTAATTGCACTTCCAGGCGCTACTCGCCGCACTTTACATCAAGCTACCTATTATTAACTCATAAATAGAAACGCCCACGCTGCACGGCTTGAAAGCTGCACGGCTTTCAAGCCGTGCAGCGTGGGCGTTTCTTACTAATTTAACATATTTTTCTTCACTCACGGGGATGACACCCGATATCTTGGGTGATTTGGTAGACTCTTCATCGCTCTCTTAGGTAGGTTTATAGAACTTTACTTCTCATAAGAAATTTACATATCAATTAAAATGAGATATACATAGAAAAAAAAATTGCTTTAGTCTCCGGTACTCTATACATTGTGTAACATATGCTTATTTTTAAATATATTGATATTATCACAAGCTTTTAAGTCATGTGGTAAGTTATTGTACAGCTTTACTCCCTCAAACAGTATTGTCTTGTGTCCGTAATTAGTCCTTGGCGTAATTAGCTCGAGTTTGATTTTGTTTCTGAGATTAAGTGTGTTATTCTGTATATTTAGTTGTATATTGGATTTTATTGTGTTAGTAATAAAAAAAATTATCAAAATACATGTTTTGTATTGGTATAGTTGTGATATGTTAAGTATTTTAGTTTTTTCGTATAGTTGTTTGGTCGGTGTGTGAAACTGATAATTATTCAGCAATTTAATAATTTTGTTTTGGGACCTCTGTAGCGGGCTTAAGTTGGTAGGCGGCTGATCCCCAGACTTCAATTAAATATTCGAGAAGTGATTTTACTAGAGAATTGTTCATAATGTCTTCATACTGTCAGAAACCACACCAGTTTGTTAGCATACTGGCTTGTAGTTCTAAAACCGTCGTATTTCTGTCATTTATGCTCTGCTTAATCCTTATCTTATGGATGTTTTTAGGGTTTGAATCATGTAATACGACAAAAGGGAATTTAATTGCTGCTGCCATTTGTAATATTTAAGTTTTTTTTTTAAGTACTTGTACACAACTGTTTCTATAGTATTGACGAATATATGAAATTCAAATTTGACAAATGCATTATTTAATCAATCTCGAATGATAAATTTATATTGATTTACCTAATTGTAAAAAAAATATTGACTAAAATGTATTTAAATTCAATTAAAAACGATAATTATGTCTGCATGTACTTTTTCTGATTCTATTGTTAAAATGTGAATTTTTTGTATGCTGCGCATCACGCTTGGTCACTTTATATTTGTATGTCACCTAGGTATACCGTGTGTGCAAACAAATACGTGATTATCTTATCACTAAATGTCTCAAAACACCCGTAATTCCATTGCCAAAGTTTCTTCTTCTACTTTCAAAGGTCGATGTGAGACCGTCCGAATCGTGCTAGAAACCGTGTTGCACGTTTCTCCCTGCGGATGTCGCGTAATTGTGGTGGACAGTGATAATAATTAAGTTGGGGGGTATCCTTGGCCCAATTGGCCTCCGGCGTATGGCGTACGGGCGGGCCACTAGGGGGGTGAGGTGACGTCGCCCGCGGAGGGCGAGGGTGGGTAGTAAAACAAGTTGGATAGACGAATCGCAAACCAATATACTGGATAGAAAAGGGTTGTCGTGACTCTGGATTTAATCCAGTTGTTACTGGCAGTAACTTCTGATTGTAATTTGATGATATCTATAAAATATACGCAAATATACAATATTTAAGGTTAGAGAGAACAATCATTTATTTATGACGAACTGGACGAGTGTTGTCGCCTTGCCTTACGACACGTCTACCTATTTGCCAAGATTGACATCATGAATGTATAATTTTATTTGCTAAGTATTATTTTTGATAACAATAAAGAACATTGTTTTCAACCGTATATTTCAACTCTAAGGGTGGATAAATTAAAAAAAATTATGAGATCAATAAGTCATCGACATTTATAAATCATATTTTTTTAAAAAGAATTCGATTTTATTTTTTGTAAAAAAATTCAGTATAAAATGTATTGACATAGTTTATTTCCATCGCGATAATGTATACACTCCACAACAGAATGTAGGTCTGTCCGTAATTAAACTCGAATTGGACGAGTGCCAAGCGCCAAAGCTGCTGTGTTTTGGGTGTTGAAAACTGCACTATGTACGGCACGGCCGTATAACATACGCCCAAACAGTTCACATGACAATGAAACATTAATATTGACTTCAAAAATATATTCTGACTAGCTACTTCCCACCTCGTCTACGTTTTTTTGGCTCTGGAGGGTGGAATTTACAAAATATTCTTACTTTCTTAGCGCTTGCCTACGTACGTCATTTGTGGAACCTTTTAAAATTTCATGTTTCTTGCTGGGAGCGGTTTGAGCTGTGCTTTTATAGATCAGTCAGTCTAGATAACCTTTTTATTAGTATCATGTTTTAGTATAGCTACTTACAAGTAGTTATTTTGATTAATATGAACTTTTTTTGTTTCAGGTACTGCAAGCCATCATGAATAGGTTACAAAATTCAAATCAACGCTGAAACTGACTTAATACATACATTAATTAAGTGTTGCCAGCGAAAAGAAATCAGTTGCCTTGCCATGCTTGGCAAGGTAACTTTACTAATTTTCCGCAAAGTGGCACAACAAAGTACGAAGTAGAATATATTATTTAGTCCTTATAAATGCCGTATTTGTACGTTCCTTGTATCAAAATGCGCACGGTAATTTTGGCAACTAATGCCTTATAACCCGTTTCTTCCATTGAAGTGTTATAAGTACTAGTAACTTGGTTATAAGTAATTTCTCTTGGGTCTACCGAAATAGAAATCTATGTAGGTATTATCGGCATCAAATTATTACCAAACTTTCTGGGTGTAATTCAATTAAATATAGATTATTACAATCTCCCCGAGTCCGGCATTTAAGGGGATGTTTGCGGCAACTAATTATAGTATTCAAGCGATGCGGCCGCGATATCGCCACTATTAATATTATTTACCGGGTGCCGGATCATTTAAGGGAAGCTTAGGGTTAGTCTCGCCCTTCAGTAAGGGATGCTATGTTTTGCGATACGAAGCGAATTTTATGAGCTTAGCCGAATTTACCATGAGAACTATTGAAAATCTAGTATTTCCCCGAGTAAAATAGCCTTTATGCTCATAGGGAGGGACAGAAAATCCCTTTCCCGAAAGAGTCGTATTACATTAGATGTGAGCAATCGTTTTTCAATTTAATTTAATTTGTTTTTTTATTAAATTTTATTTTATTCAATTTTTAATCCGATTGAATGGTAGTAGATACGCTGACAGATTCCTACCATAGTTTCATTTATAATGGTAAGTAACTATATTGTGTGTTACATTAGTAAATTGCATTTTTCTTGTCATGTACGGTCAACCGCACGTCAGTGGAAACAAAACCAGTATAAACTGGTCCCTCATAGTATTGAAACTCCCTAATAGGCCAGGCCAGCTCAAGGTCAAAATGTATCGACTGACGTGCGGTCGACTGTACAAGTAAGTGATCTTGCATATTATAGCTCCCAATGTATCCGTCCGGCCTTAATGATGGCTGCCCTAGAGAAAGCCCTTTGCTAGTATACCGTTGTTCATTAGATATCATTATCCTTTATTTATGGTTATCTCACTTATATTATACTCATAACTTGTTTAATGGCCTTTTTTATCTCACTTTGGCTGGCGTTGTACGATGTACGGTGACCGGACGTTTTTCCTCAACATTTTTGGGGCACGGAATTTTGTAAATGTAAGTAGGTACCTATTTTCGTCGAAGACATTAAATGTATTGCATATGAGTACACGGGTGCGTTTACCATCATTATCATCAGCCTGCAATAGTCCACTGCTGGACATAGGCTCCCCAAGGCGCGCCACTGAGTCCGATCTTCGGCTCTCCGCATCCAGTCACTGCCAGCCGCCTTACGCAGGCCGTCGCTCCATCTAGCCGGGGGGCATCCCACAATACGCTTGCCAAGTCGTGGTGTCCACTTGAGAACTCGTCCACCCCAGCGGTTATCGGTTCTCCGACAGATGGGTGCTTTTATACCCGTCAATATTTATCCACCACCGCTTCCTAGGTGTTAGAGCGCGCAACAAACTTTTAGCATCAAGTTGGGAGTCGGGGCGACCCAACCGCCAACAAACCGGCCCTCTACTGACATGCTGATTGGTATGGACCCTACCGATCGGGGCCTGGATCGTGTCGTAAGTAGAACTTATGCACTAAACAAAACAAATTCATTCACAAAACATGTTGCAACGGTCCCACGACTGGCCGCTACTGTAACTAAACTTGTGCTTATTGCACCAAACTTTCTAACTGTAAAATACTGTTCATAACTTACTTGTTTTCTACTGGCGCTTTAGAAAAAATACTACCGACTGTGACTATACGTGCTTACCCAATTAAAATGCACAACAATTTCACTTTTTATGAAAATATTACATGAGTGAGACCTCACAGTATTTTATTTTATATGGATATTTGCCTAAAATTATTGTCAACATTGATTTTTGTCCACTGTTGGAAATAGGCATTCCCTAAACTGTCTAAATTAGCTGGCCTCTATCCGTGTCATTATAATTTAAGTTTGCGGACAAACTAAACTGACCCCCGCCGAAGTGGGTCGGCTTCCCAACTTAAATCTGGCTTATCGATTTAGATTTGGCAGAGTTGCGGGTGCTTGTAACTTGGTATCGCATTACTGTCAGGATTTACTATAACGTGAGTTGGCATACAATTTAATGGGATATAGCTACTTCTGAACACCATTCGGTACTAAAAAATTCGGGCAAATCTTGGTCTGCCTCTACCCTTATACATTATGGCTATTCTATTCTTTGTATTCGTGTGCTGCGTAGCTTGGTTAGTGTGCGTGCTAGGTGAGTGGGGCGTTTTGTCAAGTGGGGCGTATTACCGAACTACAATAAGTTTATCGAGACTTTTCTGCGCATTATTATCATTGAAGGCTGTTTCAATCAATAATAACATCGTGAGAAATGCTGTAATATACTATACGCTGGAAAATAAATTCCTATGTATCTATGAAGCTCAATCTTACGTTTTAAGGCCCGCGTCGTGGAGTGGAGCCTCACGACTCCTTTCGATTTGATTTGCACTGGATTTTTTTATAATTCTATTTTGTCTTGTACTTAAAATAATACTTACAGCAACAGTTATAGCATACTTACAGCTGATCGATCGACCGATATCACAGAATAGTTAACAGTACTACTTACCCATATTTTGATGTCACGGAACCACCCCCGACTGCGAAAGACTTAATAGTCGGTTTGACATTAAGTCAGCACGTTCAATACATAAATACTTATAGCTGTGCAATTCATAACACGATGGTTTCTACGAAATGGGCTATCGATTTTGTCATTGTATTGGAAAGGTTAAGGTTCGTTATAATTGAAATTGATTACGATAATTTAACGAAGCGTCTGGTTTTTTCAAAGTATCTACTTATATATCTTTGTATTATCTTGGTTATCCAGATACTGATTGGCGAACTTTACATGTGCATTGGGATATATTTTGCTCATAGTATATTGCTGTTTTGGTCATAGTACGTAGGTATGTACTTAGGTTTTTTTTCTTGCATGTATGCATGTTTCCTCATATTATTTTCCTTTACTGAAAAACTCATGACATGATAATAAGAATTATCAGTAGGTATTTAAATTCAGATAAGGCCTGTTTTTCGAGCTTAGTTTAGAATTTCATTGACACAAGATGGTTCAAGTTAGCAGAATATTTCTTTTTAAATACTTGTATGGAAAATGTAGAAAAAATATTATTTTCTCTTGTTTGTCTCGAGTTTGGTAGCTTTCGTTCATTTACAGGGGGTTACGGAAAATCCCCAAACGGAAAGTGGCTATACCGTGCAATGATTGGATGAATTATGGCCGTCAGGAGCAGGCAACCGGGTCAATGGCGCCCGTCCATCCTTATTTATTGGGCAGATCGCCGCCAGATGCCCTGAAATCCAATTTTCTGCTAAATAAAACAAAAGTACTAAATCTGTGAAATTCAACGAACAGATTAGGTACCAAAAAGTTACTGTGTGATACCGTTTTTCCGTGCTTTTCTGGAGATGTCGTGTACAAGGCGACTAAAGGCTATGTTCAGGTGATAGGCAGCAGTATAGTCTGTGCATTAAACCACACGTAAAATACGGAGTGAAACAGAAAAATGTGATCAGCGGATTATTCATTAACTTATAAATATCCGAAAAATTCTAACTGATGAAAGCCATATTCATGCATCTACAGAAAAAGGATATGTACTTTAATGTCAAATTCTAGTAATTATCGAACCACCTGGTATACTGCCCAGACTTGTTGATTTTGGTATAAACCTAGGTAGGCTAGAACGCTAGCCCGGCAATAGACTATAATAATTATAGGCTATTGTAGTTTTTTCTATGCAGATTTCTTCACGATCGCGGTGGCTTCTTAACCTGAAAATACTTAAAGTTGTTACTGAAAAATATTTCCAATAAGCAACGTTCATTTAGGAAAAGTTATGTTTTAAAATATGGCGGTCAAGGCAATGTTTCCTGAGTTGTTTCGCCCCAAATCCTACAAAGTTTACACAACAGTGCATGCTGGCACCGAGCCAGAGTGTTGCCAGCGCGCGATCCAACTAGCCTGCAAAAATAAAGGCACCTTTCTTTTCCCCAATGAATAAAATAAACGTGCGGTTATTGCAATGTTGCCAGCATAAGCTGGGTTTTCTCTTTGGCTTTCCATAATTAATTGCGTTATTTTTTTGGATTGTTTATTTTTCTTTTGCTTTTGATGTTTGTGTATTATATAAGGCGTTTGACCATAATATAAATATATAAACATTCATATAGATAGACTGCTAAAATCGTAACCTTTTTGGCTTCGCCGTAGTCGGGTAACGAAAACAGTTCCTTAACCAACCATTTGTTGTTGAGTACCCATCTCCACAAGCTTCAGCTTAGTTTGGGACTAAACAGCCGTGTAATTTTTTATGTTTATTATTATGTTTCTTTTAAGTTACTGTTGGTTTTTACTTTCTCGCCCCGTACGTAGCGTAGAGGAAGTATTGTAATCAGGAAAAAAAAGATTTCCAATTTTCGAGAAAATGTGTCCTGTTTGCAGTCTGTCTAGATATAATAATTAGGTAGGTATTAAAACAGGTATTAAAACCACTTTAAGATAGTTCGGTTCAGTTCTCAAGTGGCATCGCGCTTGGCTTTTGTATTGAGGCAGGTCTGCAACACTTGAGTTGCACCTGCAACCTGCAGGTGTTCAGTGGCCGCCTACCTGTGGGCTGTTTGCTTTTCCACTTGTACGGTCGACCGCACGTCAGTGGAAAATAAACCAGTATAATCTGGTCTCATAGTATTGATACGCCCTAATAGTCTAGGCCAACGCAAGGTCAAAGTGTTACCACTGACGTGCGGTTGTACAGTCAACAGTTTCATATTTATTTTAAAACAGCTGTGACTGTGGCTATCCACTTCATAGTTGGGCAACGGAGCGAAGATGACGTTAAGTTCAATTTGAAAACAGTGCGCAACTTCCCCCGACCGACGGCGGAACCCTCCCCACAATTTAATACAGCTCTGCCCTGAAAAGTTTAAAGGAATATGAAATTTCTCGTAAGTTATGCAGTGTGAAATTTTCATGTACATTGGTTCAATTTGTTGGTATGGAGAGTCGGCTTTGTAAGACGCAGAACGGAATTATTGCAATTGCAGGCGTCTAGTCTCGGCAGTTTTGTTTTGTCCGGTACCGACTGAACTACTGAGTATAGGAAGACGCAGCGTAAGCCTCCCACAAGGTGGACCGAAACGCGATCTGGTGAAGGTCGCGGGACCCGGCTGGATGAGGTTAGCGCGGGACCGGTCGTCGTGAAGATCCCAGGGGAGGCCTTTGTCCAGCAGTGGACGTCTACAGGCAGATATGATGATGATGATGAATCAGCAATCATGTAATCGCGATTACATTTTGCCCAACTCTGCTATATGCCATTGCATGCCTGCGCTCCATGCGTCAAGCCCCGCGCTCGGCGCTCGCTGCATTGCGCTGCTATCACGTGAGAACTTTACACCGTCACACTCGCTTTATTATTGTCTCAATTACTGTGGATGCTTCCCCCTGTAATCTGTTGCCCGCAATTTCGTACGCTTGGATTTTGTAAGTAGGTTAACCAGCTCTCCTACGTATAGACATTGTCTAGTTATAATTTCCTATAAGTGAAATATTTTTCCTAAGGGAAAAAAACATACCTACACCAGATTTAAGAATACATACACCGCAGTACCTTCAGGAACACAACTGTGGAAACAGCATCCAATTTGGTCCAGTTGTTTTTGCGTGATGTCGGAACACAGACAAAAATTGTTTTTTGTTTTTGTTTTGGCTTATAGTATGAATTTATCATGTATTGGCAATATTATCGATAGAACCGATAACGTATGTGACTGTATGTCCTCACAACTAGTCAGTGGTTTACTCTCCACGCGGACAAAGCCGCGGGCAATAGCTAATGTTCTAATTTTGTTCTAATTTCAATCTGAGTTGTGATTTTATGAATAACTAAACGATGCCCCGCGACTTCATCCGCGTTATAAAGTATACTATTTATATGTTATTAAAAAAATTTAACCCGTTCTAATCATACTAGTGTCTTAGATTTAAAGTTTGTCAATAGATGGCGCTAGATGTATTTTACACCCCGCTCTCATTTGGTTCTTCGCAAGATGACGCGTGCAAATTATCAACCAGTTTTTACCTCTTTATTATTAGTATAGATTAGACAAGTGGTTGTTATTGCGTTAACTTTTGATAGGACTATTTATGGTTACAAAATCATTGATCATCATCAGTTTAGTTTAATGTCTCCATAAAGATATGTGGGTGTAAGTATCGACAATGGTGGTATTACTAGCTAGCTGGTAACTAGCCTGCAGTGCAGTAAGATGACAGAAATGTAGGTTCAAAAATTCCCACTAGCCCACTTACAATGGCTTTTAGTTTTACCACAGCGTGGCTTGGGTGATTTTAGTTCGCCTAAATTTATGCTGACAGTTAATATTTCAACCTGTCCACTTGGCTCCAAATATCAAGTGAAGGTGAAAAATATCTAGTGCACTGCATCTCCCCGAGAAATGTCAGTCAGTTCCGTTTGTACCATTAATAACATCCCAAAGGAAAACCTTGCACTGCGGACGTGCCCCTTGTAATAATATTGCTGTTAGTATACAGAGAGGGTCGTGTACAGAGAAAGTGCAGCTGGGTTTCAAATTTAACACAATTTTTTGTACGATACTCTAGTTTGTCGGTGATGCAACGAAGCGATGCATCTGTAATCTGCGGTTATCGTAATGTTTACGATACGATTCGTATGTTAATAAATGGTCAAAATAGAAGTACCTAAGGCACAGAGGAATTAATAGTCCCTAAGGACGACCTTATTTTTGGGTAGAAAGTTGTACAATTATTTTATCGATAAGAAGAGCATAAGCCTAATCTATAATAATAATTGTCATTTATCTTACCTAAAATCTTTTTAACATCTGTCAGATTAAAAAGTCATTAGTTATTTTTGAGGTTTACTTTAGAATTCTTTCAGATTCAGGGCCTCCCTTCGTCGTTGCCCTTCGTATTATGTCTCCCCCTTTAGATTAGCGAAGTAATTAAACCTTTTACAGTCTGATTTTATTTGCAAACCGATTTATTTGAAAATGTGCGCGCCACAATTGTGATGCAAGAATAAAAATGGCGGATGGCTCCCCGGATGGTGGGAAAAATGAAATATGGCCGCCACAAGACTCGGCGGCGGCCGGACCGCGTATTTGCAAATGCGGATGCAACACAGACACCTGTAGTCTGAGCTGCAGCGTCTTGTGTTTGTCGAACAACCGTCCATACTCAGCTGCAATACACCGATGATAATACATTTAAATAAATAATTATTTAAAGTGATTTCCAGGGCCCTGTTGCTCTCTCGCTCGCTCCATGGTCACCAGCATCCTAACTAACCTAAATAACTGTATCGGCGACATATATAATACATGGTCTCTAGTGAATTGGGTTTGTTGCGTTTATTGTGTCCGTACACGGCGACATTGCAGAGCAGGCTTTGTCTGTGCTGCATGGGCGTTTGAAATCACGCGGCCAGACCCTGGGGATGGGCTACGGGCTGGTAGGCGGTCTTTCCTTTCCTGCGTGCCTTTTACGTAGATTATTTTATAAATAAGAATACCTATATGACTAGGTATGTCAAAACAAAAAAGTTTGCGTCCAAAATCCTAATCATACCTAATAATTATTATTTTAATTTCGAAAGGTGATCTTAAATTCAATACGATAAACAACATAATAATATGTTACTTTTCTAAGTACGATTCTGAATGCCTCTGTACTGTAAGCTCAATTTTCTAGTTACGATACTGAATCATTTATTGAGGCATTCAGTATCGTTACTAGAAAAGTAACATATTATTAAGTTGTATAACGATATTGTATAAATGACTTTGTGATTACTTAAAAAAATTGAAATAAATAGGAGTGTGAGTGTGACTGATTGAGTGACTATAACCTGTGTTGAATTTTTAATTTATTCAAAATGGGTACCTACCTTTGTATTTGCTCCATGGTATATGGTAGGTAACTAATATCTTTTTTTTTTCGCTTGAGTCAAATTGTTAACCCACCCTACTTCTCTTTTGTAACGTAAATATGAATGACCCTAAAAATACTTTTCTATGTGAGGTAGGTATTTATTTATTTTTTATAGGAGGGTCGCGTCCGTTCATTTATTTTAGTTTATAGCGGAGGTAGCGTGGCCTCGAACTCGATGTTAGCTAGGTGTATGTGTGTGTAATGTCACAGAATGTAGGTAATGTGTTTCTACATTATTCTCCTTTATGTGTTTCCTATTATTATGAACAATAGGGATTTTGTCGCATCAAGGATGCCGAAACATTGCGAAGATAGATTAGGATAGCAAACCTTTCAGTACTTGATAGAAGGATTTCGATTTGCAGTATATTCTGAGAATATGTTTTAATTGGGAAACGTTTTTTTTCCACCAATTATTCTTCTAATCCGGGCAAGACGGTGATTGATTAGATTATGCACAATTTTTATGAATGAAAGGTATAGATACAAAATTCATTGTTTCAACAAACATAATTAACACCATTCGATCTTCCATCAAGATAAGCAAGAAGTCAACGTAATATTTAACATGGGTATGCGCACAGATAGTATACGTTAATTTCAGCGTCCCAGCTACCGGCCCTGTGGCGCAATGGATAACGCGTCTGACTACGGATCAGAAGATTCCAGGTTCGAATCCTGGCAGGGTCGCGACTCTCGTTTTGTTTTTAAATTATACTTTTTTCAAATTTTTAACAATAATAATATTTTTATACATAAATCTCACATAAAATAACTTTTTACTTACGTACCTATATGTAATTTTCCTTTTTTAAGTCTGAAAATTATTGTATTTTATTTATGTGTATACGTTATCCTAGTTACCTAACAAATTTAATGTATTACTAATTAGCATTAAGGCAACACCACACTGCACCGAATCATATGCCAACGCCACAAGCGCCCGCGCGTGCGATGATTTCCGCCGGCCCAATAGTTCCGTATGGAACTCACCCGCCAAGTTACCATGATGCTGGTACAGTCGACCGCACGTCAGTGGAAACACTGACTTTGAGCTGACCTAGCCTATTAGAAAGTTTCAATACTTTGAGAGACCAGTTTATACTGGTTTTGTTTCCACTGACGTACGCTCTGTCAGCTATAGTTCCCGTGAATCTTTATCGGCAGTTGAGTGAATATAGTCATAGATTGCACATCGCTGACAGATGTGTGCTTATCTGACATAATGTGTTAAGTAGAGATGTCCATAAACTTGCAAATTTTGATTTAGTTGATCGATTCAATGAACTATTCCTTGAAATTGAATGAGCGTCTCTAGTGAACCCCCGCACAGCTCCCCTTTAACACCTAAAATTAGTAATTACACAGGAATCTGCCAACTTCATAACCGTCAAAAAGAGTTAATAACTAGTAGTTCCGTGAGAACAGTAGACCTCGCCAGCCCTTATAAACCAAACCTAAAAGAAACCAACAAAAGTCAACTTTGGAAACAGAAAAAGTACCTACTAAAGTGACAAAAATTAGCACTTTAAAGCTTAATATTTCGCAAACGGATCCCTGAATCGAAAAATGTTTATCACACACCCGCGATATTTTTGAAAGACCCATCCAACGATACCCCACACCATGGATATCACGCGGAAAAAAATAATTTTCCATTTTACGTATGCAGTTCTATGAACATAATTTATTTTTTCAACTTTCTTAAGTCGATCCACTATTACTCAAAAACTAATAGAACCTACTTAGCCGTAATAGTTTTCCTTGTAACTACGTTATATATGCTACTGCCATGAATTTTTTCACATTTCCAGAAGCAACCGTTTAGCTGGCAGGGGGGGGGGGACACGTGACTCTAACAAAAATTACCGCTTTAAAGCTTAATATTTCGCCAACGGATCCCTAAATCGAAAAAATGGTATTCACACACCAGCAATATTTTTGAAAGACCTATCCAACGATATCCCACACTATGGGATTCACAAGAAAAAAAAAGTTCACTCCCACTTTGCGAGTATGGTAGGTACTCTAAAAAAAATGTTTTTCAAGATTTTATTCTACTCATTTTGTAGGTTTAATTAATTTATACATATGCCAAATTTTCGTAAAATCGATTGAAAAATGCGACCTGTAGAGAATTACAGACAGACAGACAGACAGACAGACAGACAGACAGCCGGACAAGAGCATTTTTGGCCAGTCTCGAAACGTAGACGCTTCGCTCGCTTCGCTCGCTCGGTCAATAATAATAATGTTTGGAAAATTTTACACACGGCTGTTTAGTCCCAAACTCTGGGTGTTTCTATGTATTTAAGTATTTATTTAAAAGTATTTATGTATGTTTACTTAAATACATAGAAACACCGTGAATCCGAAAACCAACAGATATGCTCATCACACAAATGTTGGCCCCGGGTGAGAATCGAACCCACGACCTTTGGCGCAGTAGGCAGGGTCACTACCGCTACGCCATCCAACAGCCCAGTTACGGGCACTATTAGGTATGATTGGTGGACAGGTGGAAACAGAGTAGTTTTAGTTTTAGACAGAATTGACGTCAAAAAGAGAATATTGTATTCCAATTTTGAATATACGAATTTTTAATTTGAATTTTGAATTGATTGTGATTATGATCGCGCGTGTTTGTTATTGTTCCAGATAAACCTAAGGCTGATCCTGGTGTCGGGCAAGACGAAGGAGTTCGCCTTCAGTCCCGTGGACTCGGCGGGAGACATAGCGATACACGTGTACGACAACTGGCCTGAAGGTAGTCCACTTCTTGTCACCGTCATTCATACTCAGGCCATATAGTGGCCTTGCGTCACAATTGAATTTTAAAAAAAACTGCAGCAGGTCGCGGGACCCAGCTGGATGAGGTTAGCGCAGGACCGGTCGTCGTGGTGATCCCTTTGTCCAGCAGTGGACGTCTACAAGCTGATATGATGATGATGAAATCAGTAGCCTAGTGATATGTCCCCACTATTGGGTCTCAGGCCTACCCTCTCAACAGGGCGTCCAGTGCGGGTTGGTGGACTTCACATGCGCCTGAGAATTTATTCTTTGGGATATGCAGGTTTCCTCACGATTTTTCATTCACCGTTTGAGAAATTCCATTGGTACATGGCCCAAAATTAAATTTGGTCCATGCATAAAAGTCGTTTTGAACGGGCAAACATCACAGTCCAGAGTGAGTTTAGTCCAAATTCCACAGGTAGGAAGTTATTCATGTTAGCCTAATTGATCTTTGTCCGAATTTAATGTACTTATGTCCGATTTTTATTACGTCCAAAGTAGTTTGATTTATAAAAGATTACAGTAGGTAGTATAGATTGTATAGATTACATACCTACCCACAAAAACAATAGACACTTTGGTACGAGTTTATCAAAAGTGGGTGCTAGTTATTTAGACGATCCGAAATAGACTATAAATATCGGCTATACGACGCGAGGGGTGAGCCGGGGTGCTCAATGGTGTGTGGGGCCATGGAAATGGAAATCAGCTGAACATTGTCACTGTCCGACAGAGCGAGGTCTGTTTCGGCTTCACTTTCGGTCTAATTTCTAGGTCTTTCGGCTTTCGGACGAAAGCTTTTTTCAAATTATTTTTCTTATTAAATGCTTTACGACTTGCTACGTAGAAATAATTTAAATTTTTTATTTAAATTAATATAAAAACATAGTCCTCATTAAATATAAAATAATGCAATTACATATTTATAATGAAAATTACAACGTGCTAAGTTTGGGCTGAAATATGGCTAAAAAGCCGAAGCTTTGATTTCGGACGAAACTAAACACCCATTCGTTCGAACACTATAATGTAATAGAGGTTTTTGCTCGTAAAACGGCGAATGGGAGTCTTCGGAGCGGTGGATTTTTAATATAATATGAGATTTTCGATGACTTGCCATGAATGGAGCAAATGACCCAGAACACATTCATGTATGAAATGATTCTTGGATATGTGTTTTTCATACGACTTTTATATTCAGTTCAGAAAATAAATGATTTTCATTCAATCATAGATTCATATTCATAGCATTTTATGTACATACGAAAATCGATGTTATGTGCGAACTTGTGGATGTTGACATACGGCTTGATAGGAGACAGATCAATGAACAGTGTTTTTGTCTTGTACCGGTCACTACCGGTACAAGTAAGTTGTGATCTAATATTGTATTGTATAATAGGTCTATGATTTATACGCACTTGGCAGATTTTAAGCGTCAAGCTACTTTGTCGGGAATCTTTATCGCCGTTCATAATGACAGCACTGTTTTCTTTGTCACACGACATGCGGCCGGCATTCCCGCGGCGAGAGTTGAAAAAAAGCAATTAGTCGCGATGCGAAGCGACCTTGCGCGAGACGTGAAGTTAGGCGGGGTCAGTTACCGTCTGCGCGACATCCCAGCCGTGGCGAGACCGCGCACAGTGTGAATGCACCTTTACTTTGATGTGAGACGAAGGTCTGACTGAATATTTAACTGGCCTGTTGGCGTAGTGGTAGTGACCCTGCCTACTGCGCCAAAGGCCGTGGGTTCGATTCCCACCCGGGACCAAAATTTGTGTGATGAGCATAACTGTTGGTTTTCGGATTCTGGGTGTTTGTATGTATTTATGTTTTTTTTTAAAGTATTTAAGTATGTTTATCAGTTGTCGAGTACCCATGTACAAGCTTCGGCTTAGTTGGGACTAAACAGCTGTGTATAAATTTGTCCAAACATTATTATTAATAATAATAATATTTGCGTACAAAGTAATAATAGGTCAATCAATTGGATTCGGGTCGGGCGGGCTTTTTTGTACAGTCGACCGCACGTCAGTGAAACACATTGACCTTGAGCTGGCCTAGCCTATTAGGGTGTTTAAATACTATGAGAGGCCAGTTTATACTGGATGTGTTTCCACTGACGTGCGGTCGACCGTACATTGGACCGCTCTTACGGAGATCTCTGGGGGACGCCTTTGTCCAGTTTATGTCTTCCGACTGATATGATGATGATGGTAAGATCTGATGCTAGGCGTTCGGAGTGCGGATCGAGGAGGTGCAATGTGCTAAACATATCTCTTTGATCTAAATGACTCTAAAATCTTGAAAAATCGCATACAACTCTATATGGAAATCCTTGCACGCAGGTTTCTGAATAGTCTCAGGCTTGCTTAATCATTTAGTCATTAGATCTGATAATTATGATCTGTGTAGCCAGCATCGGATCTCATCCAGATCATTCCCTAAAAGGCCCCCGACCCAAATGCATTGACTTCGAACTGCTTCGAATGTATACCAAGTAGCAGATAGTTTTCTATTCCCATAAAACAACTCGTGGTTAAGGTAGCAGTCGGATCTGAGCAGTCGCTGCCCGGCAGTCGCGGCCGGGCAGCGACGGCCGTACATGTCTATATGAATTTATATGGAGAACCGTCCGATGCAGGCGGCCGGGCAGCGCGGCCGGGCAGCGCCGGTTCTCCATACAAATCCATATAGACATGTACGGCCGTCGCTGCCCGGCCGCGACTGCCGGGCAGCGACTGCTCAGATCCGACTGCTACCTTAACCCCACATTCAATACCCAACTGTCATACCTGTCACTCGATGTTATGTTATTATCAATGTCAGTTAATAATTATCGATATCAATAAAAGACACACCTTGTGCCTTAAACACAATACAAAAGGCCATTATTAAAATAATAAAAAAAAGACACACCATCTTATGCCTAAAAAATGAAAAAAAAAACATACATACAGCCGAACATAGGTACCTCCTCCTTTTTTAGAAGTCGGTAAAAAATACTTTTGATCATTTTAAAAGCATGAGACTTAGGGCCTCTTTCACCACTTGCTGATATTGTTACAGACAGTAAGCTGACAGATAAACTTATCTATCAGATAAATCTGCCTGATAATATTTTCGTGTTGCACACCTCTAGTCTCTATTAAAATATCTGACAGATTAAAAATAACAACCGCTTGATCTTGCTGTTAGTTTATCCGACAGATAAGGCAATCGGATACCTGTGAAGCAAAAAAAATTGGGAATCTGTCAGATAATCTGCAGATAGGGTATCTGGTACTTTATCAGCAAGCGGTGAATCTGGTACTTGATCAGCAAGCGGTGAAAGAAGCTCTTAGTGGAGAGGCTTAGTTTACGCACAGAATAGTTAATAGGTTTAGGGAAGGTGTGTGTAAAACATTGATTTTGTATTACCAATTTGAAGTCACCCTGTATATTCCGTTTCTCCTTCGCTGTCTTATGAAAACAAACGCTATTTGCGGCTCGTCTCCGGCGTCCAAAGTACCCTTAGAAGCAAAACCAAGTTCATATTTCCATACAAACTTTGCGGTCCGCTTAGGAACATCGTCTATCGTACATTCTGCTTTCAGCCGCAAAAGCGTTTGTTATCTTAGGACACCCAAGGAAAAACGCATTAAATACCATCCCTGCTTTAAAAAATAATCTTAACAGTGACGCACCAACAAATTTTTTGGTTGTTTATTTAGTAACAACAAAAAATCGTAATGAACCCAGCGCGTCCGTTAACGAGTCGAATGTTTACATTTATTACAACAGAGTTTAAATTAAATTTAACAACGAAGCTAAACGATTGAAATAACGGCCGTTAAGAGTGCAGTACGCTGTTTATTGAAAATTTTCAGCTTTACAGCTTTGCGCTTGATAATCTCGGCTTTATAATATTTTTATCGCCATTTGTAACTTTTAACAGTATTCTAATTGTGTTTTTAATAAAATTTTACACCCCTTTTTTTGTTGTGGCGTTAGTTTAAATTATTTGATTTGTATTGGATAAAAAAAATATATGAATATTTTACTGTATAAAATCTGAAAAATAAAAATTCACTTGCATTTTCCGACAAATATACGTACAGCGCCATCTACACGTGATGCCCCAGCAACACTTCGTAAAACATGTGACAAAGTTATCCGTACGTATCATAGCGGCGCCACTTTCTACGTGATATTTCGCGCTTCCTATGGCTCGGCGCTTAGTTCCATATTTTGCCGCGCGCAAAGATAAATCTGCTTGTGTGTAGATACGTGTGTCAGTGTGATATAAATTGTGCTAGTGTGCGTAAGTAGGCGCTCAGTCAATGCGATCAACATTTACAACACTTCGCTCGTAAGCCTCCATAGCTCAGGGGTTAGAGCACTGGTCTTGTAAACCAGGGGTCGAGAGTTCAAATCTCTCTGGGGGCAGTTTATGTGACTTTTTTTCTTTTTTTTTTCATTTTTCTTATTACGAATTGATTGAATTGCCTGTTGATTTTATGATAATAGAAATTAAAGGCCGTGGTTGGAGAAAAAGTACCCTAAATAATGATGATGGTAAATTGTACTGAAAGGAAACATTCCTTTATTTAAATAAGTGGAACTTCAAAGTAACTTTTTAATTTAAATTAAAGGAATAGCATGAAATTTAACATTTCCGATGCGATGGTTGCAATCTTGCAATAATTTTAGAGTCAATTTTTATTTTAAACGTTTTTCGGCGTTTCGTATTGTACCAAAATTTACGACAACAAGAACAAAATTCGAATAAACCAGAATACTTCAGAAACGTTCCTGTTTCTAGGTCTTACTCCTTACCTTCTAACCTACAGTACCTTATATTTACTTCATTAAAATACGTTGTAGCTAACGGTGACATTTTGTTGCATATTCCAGCGGACTGGGCGTCGGAGTGCGTGTCCCGGGCGGAGATCCTGCGGCTGATCTACCAGGGCCGGTTCCTGCACAGCTCGGTGACGCTCGGCGCGCTCGGCCTGCCGCTCGGCCGGACCACCGTCATGCATCTCGTGCCGCGCGAGCATCTACCAGAGCCCAACTCGCACGGTGAGTACTCCTGCCGCATGTCGGGGTGCGTGTCCCGGGCGGAGATCCTGCGGCTCATCTACCAGGGCCGGTTCTCTCGATCGGAAGAAGTAATACTTACCTTTGGGTACTTATTTGTGTTGGTAGGAGATTAAGTGGTTCGTTCCCCGTTGGACCATGCTTAACTATTAATAAAAAAACATTCATATTTCCCTTGATAACTTTGCAACATCTCACCTGCTTATTCCACGTTGGTAATTAAGTCACAATTAGTAGACCTAGGAATGCGTCTGCATTAGCCACACCAATTTAGAATATATCACGAATTCCATTTGATAAATCTGTGAATGAATGAATCCACAACCCTTGCGTCGATTAATTTTTCCCTTTCAATTATTTCCAGAAGTTCGATGGACCTAGCATGACCCATCCTATCCTTCCTTTTCCCTTGAAAACCGTAAGTTTCGCCGGTTCCTATCTGAATTTCCCGCTTGTACATTTCGTTACCTATTATTTTTTACTGTTTTTTGTGCTATTTAGGCTATTTAAGAAAGGCATGTGTCTACTAAACCACTCACTAGGAAATACTAGGAATCTAGAACTGGACTATCCCGAGAGATGCAAGCTGCATTTACACACGATTTTTGTGCTATAAGTCAATAAATAAAACTTGCTAGCTGTTTCCCGCGACTTCGCCCGCGTAGAATAGTTTTTCCCGCGGGAAAATATCAATAATGGACGATAGAGTCCAAAATTGTGCAAAATTTCAAGTCTATGTTTTATAATATACCTATTGTTGTTATTTCTGAAACATTGTTTGTATCTCATTTTCAGATCAACGGCAAAAGAGCAAAGGTGGCTCCAGCAGTTGTTGCTCCACGTCGTGCTGCATATTGTAATGTCTCTGACAGAGACGGCGCTATGTGACCGCCAGGGGAGCGAGTGAGACGGGCGAGTGAGGTCGACCCAGAGGGACTGTAATGTGTTCACAGTGATACAGAGCCATGTCGCACTAGCGGCACACACACAAACACACACACACACACAGACAACACGTTTTTAAATGAAGAAGCCACTAAGGCTGGGCACAGACCTACCGATTCTGTTGTTCTATTATGTTCTTGAAGAACAGAATTGAAATCTGGAGGCTAGAATTCAGTACCAAATGTAACATTCATCACACACAGCGATGAAGCCGGATTCTATTCTGTTCTGAAGGTCTGAGCCAGCTTTTACGGTCTGCGCGGCAGAGAGCGGTGGGTTTTATTCTGGCTGACAATCAATAATAGTCTTTAAAATGTTCGAAAAAAGTGCAATATTGAATCATATCTAGCTGATGCGGCTCGCGCTTATTCATCTTTGTTCTGCCCAAACTTCGCCGCACTGCTCTCCGCCAGGTCTGTGCTGACCCTTATTTTAAACTAAATTAAATACAAAATTTTTATTTTGTCCTTTCTAAATTCTAAGCACAAGTTTCGGATACATTTAAAAATTATTAACGCACAAGTACGCCGCTTCATTTAAAGACGTCGGAAGACTGCATCCATTAGGTTTCGTCACGTTTCATTTGGAAATTCAGGATAGCTTCGTAAGCCAATTTGTGTATCTCACCGGTATGTAACAAATTAATAGAATATACGGGGTGAGCTAGTAATGTCGGCTTACTGTTCGCCTTTAGCTCGACTGTCGGCAAATACAAAATCTTAGTATTATAATTTAGGCCATCTACATGAATTTATATGTATAACGTTACTACGAATGAATATTTATAAAATTTAAAATGACAAATTTAGTAGTAAAACGAAAGGGGTGTGTAAATTACTCTCATTTGCATTGTAAATAGTATATTTGGTAATTAAGGTGAAGTTTACGGAACTTTTTTAATTGTGATAAGTTTTTGCAATAAATTGGGACTTTTTTTAATCGCTATTCACTGCGCTAGTTAGATTGTAGTGAAGTAATTCTTGCTCGAGAAATGTATAAAATTGTGCACGAACACAGCGACTGGTCTGCTTGGCACTAGTTTACAGTAAGATATTTGGAAATTTTGAGTCTTGCTTATGAATTCTTATTACGAAAATCAACACTTACAATGCTAGAAAAATATTTAAAAAATAATTCGATTTTATGAGCAAGGTTTCCCCGCAAAAGTTTTTGTTAATGCACTATCTTCCTTAATTTTACTGGTTTTTTAATGCCCTTCGCTCTAGCGTTACCACAGTCCGTTTGTAAATAGCAGAGCTTTTTATATTTTTAATTTACATCACACACATTATTTAGCATTCTATAATTATTATTTGGCATTTTATATTTAGCTATATAATAAAAATACTTTTTTATTTTAAAATTGGCTTAAGAAATGAGTTGTCTATACGAAGATTATTTTGGCGTAGCCTTAATTTTTTTGTTATAAGCTTGCAATTTATAAAAGTCCTCAGTTATAAACGTAGCTCGCTTATATTATGTAATCCACCCTTAAGTTTACGATCGCAGCGAGTCGAGCGCTGGGTCAGGAGAAATATTATGTGATAGTACAAATTTATTTACACACATTGTTTGAGAACACATTAAATTAAAATGAAATGTAAGGGCTCAGTGATATATATCATATTGAACAGTATTAAGAACTAAAACACCGACGCATGCATTACTTAACTCACTGATCACCACTTTACCCGACCTTGTTCACAAATGAGGGTACAGTGTGTTACATTTGTCCCAAATATTACGGACGGACTGAGAAAAATCTTGCCATGATCATATTTTCGACTCATCATAAAAAAAACATTGATCTGTGGAATAATGCAGCGTTATCGGATACTTAAACGTCATTTCAACTAAGAGCTTCAACTTAAGTGTTCCTAAGTTTTATGTAATTCAGAACGGCAAGTTTAGGAGTCTCATTAGATGTTTTAAGCGGCGTCTGAGTATTCGTCAGTATCTTGTTTTGGACAAAGTCTCGATATGAAAGGTTTTAATTTTGGTTGCACTGTTTAGTTGCTGTATGTATGTATTTTGTTAAGTTGTGTAAAATACCTAGTTTATAAATAAAAGTAATACAACTTTATTTGCATGTTTCATTTTATTTGGCTTGTTTTCAACATCGTCCTGTACATAGATGTCGCTTCGGAGATATTTTCCATTGGAATAATATAAAGTTTAAAATAAATAGAGGCTTTTGTAAACTTTGGGGTCTTTGTTTTAATGGTGACTTAATCTGAGTCAACGGCATATAGGATCTTACATACCAATCAAGAAAACAAACTTGATTTGCGCCTCGTGAACAATATAATCAATAGAAGGTATATATAGCTAAACCGATTGTAAAGTTAATGTGGTAATTTTGGCGGCTAGTATTGCATTTCTATTTGATATTTTGTTTTGAGACGCAAATAACGTAGTTATTTCAAATGTGCAAAAAACTAGGCAGCAAAATACCTACTTGGAGTAAAAATATAATAGTTTCCAATTTATGTAAAGTTTACATTGTAAACAAAGCCTAATAATGATCCGTAATGGTGTGTTATTTGTAACAAGCTGTCAGATATGAACACAAAGTGAAACGTCAGTTAAGTTACAGTTAAAACACTGTCCCCGAATATGTATAGTCTGAATTAAAGGTAGGTGCGCTCGCGTTGAGGTGATAACCGTAGGCCAGGGGCTCAGAATGGTCCTCGGAAAGGTGGGACGGACATAATAACGGGATCTTTAATACTTTAGCTGCGGTCAGACTACTTGGAAATGCTCGCTCACACTTTGTTCGTATAAATATATTCTTTTTATGTAAAAACGAGCGGACTCCTCGCAACCTCGGTCCGCGTTAAAAAGTATCAAGTTTCATCAAAATCCGTTCATAGGGTACTATTTTTTTGTGTAATTTCGTTGCTGTAATCAAAGCCGTTTTCGAGATCGGCCATGTGTACGCCAGCGGAACGTTCCGCCAGCGTACACACTAAGACTGGCGTATATTTCTTAAACTACAGGGGTACTATTTATTTGATCTAGGTACTATTTAGGTACTATTTGGGTACTATTTATTGGCACTAAAACTAGCCCAGAATCTCTTATGTGTACGCTAGGTGAACGGACACCAGTTCAGCAACAAACATCCAAACTCACAAACATCACATCAACAGCTGAAAAAATACTTGTGCACGTCGACATTAATTTTGTTCTAGAGCCTATTGAGGCAAACATGAGGCACATTAGAAAACAATTTACTGCTTATATTTTCTTTTAACATTTTGGGGAAGTGGACACATTATACCTTTGGAAAAGGTCAATTTTAAAAAAATTACGAAGTCATCCTGAAGGCTAAAAACTTATAGGTTTATCACGCTTAGGCAGGCGGTATCGTTTATATGAACATTTCTGAGCAGACTGACCCTAGAAAGCAAGCGGGTATACAACCAGATCCTCTAGTGCTTGTTTCGGTATCCATCTGCTGTGAGTTCCGCAAGAATACCTAAACGACATCCAGAAGACCTACCTTTGCATTGTACGGACCATTCTAGATCCCCTTAGATCGATGTCTTCACAGTGTTTAAATACTCCCATAGAATAGTTATTCGAATTAAACAACTATGTCTGTTGCGCGACTTGCGTGCTTGATGTCTTATTTTTGTTTACGGGGAAATCGTTCTGAGATACCCACCTCCTGGGGAGGCCGGGTTATGTGAGATTTATACCCACTAACACCCCCTCGGTGGCCACCTTCAGTGCAGTGGAGTCTCCGGGCTCTCCTATGGAACTCGCCGGAGCCTTCCACGTGCACTGCGCCGAAGCTGTCCTTGGGGTGGTGTGGCTACCACCCCTGACGCCGCTCGTCATGGCAAGAGCCCCCATTTCAACCGTCCGCGACACCGTGACCCCTTTATGTCGTCTCTTACGACATGCGTGATATTCTAAAAATACCCATCGCTAATTTGGGTAGTCCCCATTACCGTGGAATTTCCTCAAAAAAACATAATCGAATTGAGAACCTCCAACTTATTTTGAAGCCGGTTGATATATTCCCGGCAGTTCAAACCTGGGAATTCATGAAATAACCCGATGTTGATGATGTGGATAATTTAGCTCCTGGCAAGAGTGGAGGTAGGTATTTTATTTACTGCAGAAAGATTAAATCAAATCATTTATAAGTATATTAATTAAATTAATGTCATTAAAACATGTCATGTATAGTCATAATAGGAATACAATGTTTTTTTCAATTTACAAGATTAAGGCCACAAGAAGTACGAACAAAATAAGACATCAAGCATGTGAGCGGACAGATACGAACGAAATGTATATATATATTCAACAACTTTTTAATTTAGACAAACCTAGTATTAAAATTACCTAGCTTGAAGTGGATATCTTTGCACCGTTGTATGCGGCACAATGTCAATCAAGATTTTTAAAAATGCAATCTTAGTGCAGAAGTTGAAAAATAAAACCCAATTAAAAAAATGAATTAAACATTTCACTTTACACTAGTTCAATATAAAAGATCATATCTATTGTGTCTATTTTCGCCTATCCCAAAATAACTTTATACATAGACTCGCTGTTGCCCGCGGCTTCGCCCGGGCTCAAAATGTCTACCGCGCAGTCCGAAACCAAACTATCCAACAATGAAAACCTCATTCAAATCCATTTAGTGGTTTTAGTGAAGAGTATAACCACGCGAAAAGCAACTCTTAATTTATAAGTAGTAATGATTATTTAATTTTAATATAGGCGTTGAGGCCGCATACAACCGTGGGTTTCTGTAATAAATTTAAAAAATATTAGATGTCACTGTATAACAGGTGTTTAACTACGTACGTACATAATCTATATACTTGTTATAATTATTATTATAAACTGTTTGTTACTTCATTTCGTTTTCTGGAGGACATGAGGCGATTTCATAAATAATTTAAAGTGCGTTGATCTTAAGCGAATTTAAGTTGTTTTAAACTAACGGAGCAGATAGCCAGACCGAACTTCGATAGAATCATAGAATACAACGTTCAATTCCTATGCATTCAAACTTTTGCTATGAAAATTCCGAACCTTGGTTATAGCCACATAAAAATTAAAATGTTCTACTCAAAGTCTATAAAAAATGACAATTCAATTATTGTTCTGTTGGATTGCGCTCCCTGGTAATGCCTAAACTTTGTAACGTGGCATAGTGATAGTGGCAGAAAGTTATAAAAGTTAGTTTTAGATTCTCACTGGGATATTAGTTAATCATTTTCTCCTTTCTATACAATAATGTTCTAATAAATTTGCAAGGAAAAACTTTTTCATTTACAAAATAAAATTCCAACGAAAGCATCGCCTCATGTTCTAATTCTTCAATAAAAATTCAGGGTAGTCAATATTTGCTTCAAAATTATCGCATGTTCATTAATTTATTTTATATAAAGCGGCTGTTTTTATGTAGATAGTCGGAAATATTTTATAATTATTATTGTAATCGATCGACACTTAGGTTGTACATTGTTTGAATGACTATTGAGTTTCAATGGGGTCAAATAAAATTTTAAGAATATACCCAACGAATTTTATTACAACTTACCTATAAATA
Organism: Metalampra italica; assembly: GCA_949699065.1. Classification (NCBI taxonomy): domain Eukaryota; kingdom Metazoa; phylum Arthropoda; class Insecta; order Lepidoptera; family Oecophoridae; genus Metalampra; species Metalampra italica. Next base: position 6,306,897 of record OX452989.1, read on the forward strand.
AATAATAAAATACTATGTACAAATAGAAAAGAGCAATATGGCTCTATGTGGTGAACTTACACTCATTGTAACGCGTACGTAGGTTATTGAAAGACTAGCGGTATTTCTTGGATATTGTCCAGTAAGTGTCAACGTCTAATTCCGGCTGGTTGACCTTTTATAAGTAAGCATGTGTTTTATATAACAGGCCCACCAGTATAATGAGTTAGGAGGTTAAGGGCTTCTTACACCAGTTGCTGATATTGTTACAGATAGAAAACGGACAGATAACGTAATCTATAGGATAACACTGTCGGATAATATTTTCCGTTTTCACCACTCAAGTCTCTGTTAAAATAACGGGCAGCTAAACTGTCAGCGATTTACCGGGGAGTCGGAACATTCCGTTCATTCAGTTCATTCTTCAGTTCAGTTCATTTGTTGCGTTTCTATTTATGCATTTTTGAGAATCGACGAGTATCATATTTCTAAATTAATATCTTAAATTTTAGTTAAAAAATGTATTCATAAATACCCATAAATTATATATTTATGTATAAAATACAGAAAGTACATTATTGAGTCCGTTTTTATGTAATTATTCTTGAGAATGAAATAAAAAAATACCTACGTTTATTGCGTATAACGAAGCGAAGCAGACTTCTATTCATATGGTCTGTGGTTCATCGATTATTGTTTTTGTTTTATTTACATAAAAAATTACAGTGAGGAATAACGAAGCTTTTTTACGGATTTTAGTGGTTCTCTATCTATAAATTAGGTGTACAAGTATTTGAAGTGTTTTATAAAAATACTGGGGGCATTCGCAGACAGGATGGCTTATTATGACGGTATTGGTGTCCATAACCGAAGTCAGTCAAGTTTCGGAATTCAACGCATCTGTTTGCCTGGTTGGTGGAGGAAAGTTCTCATATACCCACCCCTTTTCGTGCTGATGGTCTAGTGGTGGATGGTCAGGGGCATGTGGCATTCGCATTTAGACAAAGTGATTGGAAGAATGGAAAAAGACGGTGAGAAAATAAATTTCGCATCATGCGATTGTTTCACTCTCAAAAGTAACAATATGATAATTCAGTAGGACGGCGGGTACAAACTGTCATAGGTATTTAATTTCAGTTTCAACAGAGCTTCAAGCTTGCCAGGAGTACTAGGTTCTGTCGATGGCAACCATGTAATCATGTTTTTTGTATTCACAATTCATTTTGAATGCAAATGTATGACATGTAATTATTAAATTTACCATGTTTTTGTTTTTGTAGATGTGCAATTTTTATTTAAATATCATGGGCGGTAGTCAAGTCTGTTACCCATGATCAACACATGATAGTAAAGTGTGGAGACAACCTGTTGAAAGGCGTCATTGAGATGCTGTATAAAGAGAACCAAAGAAGATCCGAGTCTGGTGCCAGTGAAATATTCTACATGGGATGGGTATCATTGCAATAAAGAAAAATAACAAAACACATTTAAAAACATTTTCATTTATATTAATGTATATACTTATTCTATTTCACATTTTCCCTGTGGAACTACTGCTTGGCACAGCATTATAATCATCTTCGTCCTCGGAAATCGATGGCTGTAATGAAATAATAGTGTATATTAATAGTGTATAGAAAATAAATTAAATAAATTAAAAATAAATAAAATAAAATAGTAGGTAATATAATAGGATTAGGTACCTATTAGAGGACTGGGTGTGGTGGTGTTCATTGGGGAAGGGCTATGTCCAACAGTCGATGTTAAAGGGCTGGCATGATGAAGTATTGGAGTGGGAAGATTGTATTAAAGAGAACCAAAGTCTTTGACATAGCTCAAAAAGTAAGTATGTTGAAATGGCTGGTCATATTTGTCAGAGAATCGATAACCGCTGGTAGGTGAGTCCTACTACTGGGCAAGTGTAGTGTGGGACGCCCCCCCGGTTTGATAGAGCGACGATCTGCATAAGGCGACTGGCAGCAGTGACTGTAACATGTAAATAAAATATTAGTATGGTACGATCATTTTATCAATTTACCAGTTAATATGGCCGCACTGTTGGTGCACAGGCCCACCATTAGACAAGGGTGTAGGGCTCATAGTCCCCCAAGCAGACCCAGAGTGGGTTGGTGGACCATATGCATTTTTCCTCATTAAGTTTTCCTTCACATCAAAGCCAAATACAGATAGGTACTAACTTTGGCCCTATCTTTAGGGAATCTGGCGAAAAGTGGTCTCAGGTTTTGCTATGCTTCGGACACTTGATATGATTCTAGATGCTGACGCTGTGCCTACACCACTCAGATCTCCGGCTGAAGTCAGAAACGATCCTTCGCATAATAGCGCAATGTTTGGTAACAGTAATCTATTCATTGGAGATATTGCAGCGTTACTGAAACAATGAAGTAACAATGTAACTTTAAAAAATCTCTAGTGTGGGCCCATTACTTGAACAAAGTATATGTGATTGGTACTTACATATTGGTACAGTATTGGTTGTTATTATGCCATCTTCTTTGTAAGAAAGCAGATAATTAACTGCTTTTTTTGTTAGCCTATATCTATCCCTAAACGCCCCATCACTATATTTTGTAAAATTATCTTCTCTGTCCCTGACTGCGGGACGTGTCCGTGGGCGCGATAAACGGTCATGAAATTCTTCGAATTTGTCTTCTAAATAGTCAAATAAGTAAATTTTTAAAAGAAACAGTGATAAATCCATAAATAAAATAAAATTAACACAAAACTGAAGTATTACCGCGTTAAATTCGAAAAAAAAACAATCCATATCCGACAGATAAAGAAATAACAGCCCCTTGATCTGGCTGTAAGTTTATAAGGCGGTTTACCGGACAGATAAGGCAATCAGATACCTGTGAAAAAGAAAATACACGGATATCTGGTAGATAACCTTCATATAGGGTATCTGGGACTTTATCAGCAACTGGTGTAAGAAGCCCACACTTGTATTGTACCAGTCGATATGTAGCGTTTCAAATCAAAAGGGAAGCGGAATTTATATTTCAAGATAATTAAAGTTTTGTAAAATGACTCAAACGACAACTATTTTTATACAACGTGACCACGGCCAGTGTAACCTGGTCGAAGAGTCGGGCAAGGTAAATAAAACTATTTCGTGTGTAAGACCCGTAAATAATTATATAATTATGAATACAAAGCGCGAAAGTCTAAAATGTACAACTATTGGGTTACTACAAAAATAAAAATACCATAGATGGTATTTATGTAGTTTTCAGAGTTTTCAGCCCTGTAGATAACTGATTTCCGTCACAAAGTCCCTTTTCATTTGGAACGCCACATAAGTTTGTAAGTACATCAGTGTTGGTACATAAAGTACCACTTGAGTACGAAGAGTGTCCGGTCCAGCTCCAGCTCGGCCGTGTTCAGCTGTTTCAGTCTCTTCTCGATGCCCTGCAGCAGCGCCAGCTCGGGGGGCGTCAGGGTCTCCTCCACCTGCCGGGGGACTCACTGTTTACTGCTGCACTAGATAGTCAAGGGTCTTTGGGTCTTTGCCAGGGCATAATAAGCGTGGGAAAAGTGAAAAAAGTTGTATTTTTATAATATACAATTACAGATCACATTACTATGAAGACAAAGTTTTTATTTCACTTCGATACGAAACGTATTTACAAAGTTATGAGACTTATGAATTTGTACAATCACTGTACCTCGCTTTATTTTTGAGAATTCGCTGGCGGCCGGCGTCGTTACCGAGCGGCGGATACGGCGCCCCGCGCACACCCTTGCGGAGACGCGGACGCCAACCACATTTTACAAGAGAAATATGAACGATGACATTATGTGCGTATCGTACTCTGGACCTCCTCCACCCGTACTCCAGGCAGCCATCATCAGATCCCACCAAAATCGTATCCTGACGGAGATCTAGAGAGACCTCGAAAGTATGAAAAAGATGGCCCTTTTGAGTAGTATATGACATTGGAAAAACTAATTTGAAAAAGTGTGTGAGTGACTGACGTCGTCGATGGCGTGCTGGGGCTCGCCGCGCAGGCGCATGCCGTGCACGAGGCTGCGCACGCGGCGCTGCTTGTCGAGCAGGCGGGCGTGCGCGCGCCGCTCGTGCGCGCCGCGCCGCGCCACGTTGTGCACCGACCGGTAGCACATCTCCTGCGCGCTCTGCACCACCTGATAACACACACCATTGAGATTCCGAAGAGATTATATTAACTATAATTGAATATGTAATTCATTATTGTAGACAAGGCTGTTTATTTCAAATACCTTTGTCCTCCTTAATCAATCCTCTCCACTTTAGAATATTTAGTCCTCTAAGATCATATCTTTAGCAAATGTGAAATATCCAGGAAGGTTTGAATTCAGCTATGGCGCGGCGCGGGCGCCCACCAAAGAGATCCTCGCTCCATGGAATTATCAAACATAGTACTTCAAATGGACACTTTCCTTTGTAGAACCAAATAATGCAATCGTCATATCTTCGGCGTATTTAAGAATTTGTTATTTTTGAAAATCACTACTTACATTAAAAATATATCGATAGCTGGAAAACTCGATAACAAACAATGAATCTATGACATTTCATTCGTTTTGCCACGAGATTCCGCACCATGGTCATCATATTGGTAGATATATTATATTATACTTACGTCGTGAAACTTGACGTGATACAAATAGATCGCTTTGGCCATCCCGCCGGCCGACGCCGCTTTCCTCATTGGCTAAAACCAAACAACACACGAAATTAAGCATCAGCATTTTTGCAGGGTTTTTTTAGCGGACGCATAGGTACTAGGAGTCGAGTTGGATTTTTATTTTACCCAATGAACGCCGTTTCAAATTCGGTTTTAAATCGTTGAAGGGACTGCGCAAACGAAGCGGAAATTTGCCCGCGCACTTTTGACGTCATTGTCAAATGAACTATGGTTCATTCATTTCATTGTTTCATTTATTTGACAATGACGTCAAAAGTGCGCGGGCAAATTTCACTATACTGCCGTGCAATCGGCGATCGGGAATGCAATTTATAAACGCAGTAAGACACTTTACTGCGTTTATAATTTTATTACATATTTGACATCGTTGTGATGAGATCTTTCAGAAACAAAGACCCGTTTTTCGCTACGTGTAATAGAAGTGAGAGAAACAAAAACTATAAACACCAAACCACCATACAACACAACGTACAATCAAACTTTCAAACGCGTTTTACTCAAAACTGTCAAATTGTCCTTACTGCGTTTATATATTGCACGGCAGTATAGCCTAAAGAACAAAATCGTAAAATGTCTTCTGCACGTCGGCGTCGCCTCGCACTCGAGGTCATTAATAGGATTCTGTTCTTTAGGCTATAGTGATATGGTTCATTTGACAATGACGTCAAAAAGTGCGTGGGCAAATTTCCGCTTGGTCTGCCTCCACCCTTAAACGGTTTTACAACAAGTGGTATACCTGCACGCTGATGAAGTGTTCCTCCATGAGCTTGTAGGTGAGCTCCTTGCACTCCTTGTTGGGCAGCATCGCGTGCTTCTGGATGTCCTCCTCTTCTATGTACTTCTTTGAACGGATCAACCTGAAAACAACACCAATGTCTCAATTGTAGATAGAATATAATAATGGGTACGATACTGAAGCCAGAGTTTAAATTTGACAGCACCAAAATTATTTCTATCCCTATCACACATTATTAGGGCTGCATTATAATGGGCGGCGGCGCCGCTACTCTGTGAATTTTGGCACTACGAGCGGCGCCGCCGCTTGCTAAATAATTCGTCCCACCCATACAACTTGACTATGCAGAAACAATGTAGTTACATAATAATGTATTATTGTACTCGAAAATTGGAATTTGCTTTTCAGTCGTTTAAAAGTCATATTGTCTATGAGACGTTACCTAAATATCCTGGCGGCCTTGGAGCCGAGCCGCTCGGTGACTGTGTGCTCGAGCACGCACCCGGCGAGCTGCTCGGCGGCGTGCCGCGCGCGCACCGCGTACTGCCCGCCGCCCGCGTCGCCGCAACGCCGCACGAAACCCGCGCTGTTCTCCTCTGAAACCATGTTTCTATATTTGAGTATAGCTGTTTCCCGCGGCTTCACCCGCGTAGAAAAGTTCTTCCCGAGCCTTTCCCGAGGTATCTATATATGTATAATCTATATTAGGTACTGTAAAGTTTTATCAAAATCTGTTCGGTAGTTTTTGCGTGAATGAGCAAAAAATATACATCTAAACATCCTTACAATTTTCCCGTTTATAATATTAGTAGGATTTAGATACCCATCAAAATTGTGTCAAGCACTATGAATGTCAAATGTTGTGCCGTATTTTTGTGGGGACCGTGCTGTAATTGCCGTGTTTTGTTATAAATAATTATCTTAAAACTCCTAAAATGACTTGTTTCCGAGCCGTATAACCTAATTTTTAAAAAGCTATGAGAAGTCTATGGTGCTGACTCACCGAGCACCTTGAGGTAGTGTTCGAGGTGGTTGTGCAGCAGCGGGCGGTCGGCGGGCGGGCCGCTCGAGGCGCGGAGCTCCACCACGGGCGCCGGGTTGGACTCGGAGGCCCACGCCGCCGACGACAGGTACATGTGCTGCAGCAGCAGACGCATCAGCTCGCCCGCTGGAAACCAACTTATTAATCACTAGCTTTTGCCCGCGACTTCCTACAGCCAACCTTTTTCACCAATGTTTTATTGGTATTGGTACCAAGTCAGTACATAGGAGAGACACCTTGGAAGCGGTGGTAGATAAAAAAATTACGTTGTATAAATGTACCCACTTTACTTACATGCACTAAAATAGTTTTGACTTTAACTTTTGAGATTCTCTCCTATGTAGAGACGTCATCTAGCTATATTTTTCCTATGGGAAAAACATACACCAGATTTTAAATTGTAAAATGCTTCGTCCTTTTCTATATGGAAAAAAGGGCACAACCTTTACAAAAATAATGTTATGTATAAACTCGATTTTAAAAGATGTGTTGCGGAAGTTTGTTGCGCTGCTTCTTCTTTCCAGCTCTACATAACACCTTGGAAGCGGTGGTAGATAAAAAATTGACGTTATATAAAAATTTATACAACGTCAATTTTTACTTTTTTATTATTATTATTTTTACTTAATAAAATAGTTTTGACTTGACTTTGGGCACTTGGCATACTACTGACTTGGCTTCAAGTACCAAAAAAAACCATTGATGAAACGATGTGCTCCTTGCTTTCAATTGTTCTTACCAGGAAGGATCGAATTTAACTACCGAGGGCGCGGGCGCCCACCAAAAAGATCATAGCTTCATGATTCTTACTTTCAATTTCTTTAGAAATAATCTCAACCTTTGGTTTGAAACATTCTTTTTTTGTGTTGTTTTCTTGTGCTCTAGTGTAATTTTATTTCATGATTAAATCAACAATATCAAAGTATTAAGTTACCATTCTCGTCTATTCGTCGAGTCATGGCTTTGATCATTATGTCGTCTCTGAAGTCTTGATGGAATCTGTCGTAATTCACTCTCCAGTACACATCTGCAATCAAAACATACACAATTTACATGGAATAAGATATTCCCATGGGAACAGTTTACCGCGGTAAAAAATTGCCTCTATATGTTATTCCAGGATATAAGCTATCACTGTACCGAGTTTCATCAAAATGCGTTCTGTCGTTACTGCGTGAAAGAGTAACAAATCCTCACTCTCAAACTTTCGCCTTTATAATATTAGTAGGAAAGATGAAAAAGACAGGCTCTGGTGAGGTGGGTGATTATGAACCTTTGAAGAACCTTGCACAATAAAATCACTTACTATCATTCGCCTCTGCCAAGTTGCCACTAGCCATAACCTGGAGTAGTAGTCTCGTGTCCAGGTCTGGCACTATGGTGACCACGGGCACCAGGGTCGGTATGTCGCTGCCCTCCTTCAGCTCAGCTACGGGCGCCTGCTGCAGGTATGTGGCTGTGGCCAAGCTAATAAATGTGTCTTTTAGCTTCACTATTGATATGTTTTTGTCCTAGAAAAAGTATTTTTAATATGGTTAGTTCTGCAGTTTCTTCGAAGGTCATCAACATTATATCAGTGTGTAGACGTCCACTGCTGGACAAAGGCCTCCCCAGGGATCTCCACGATCGGTCTTGCGCTAGCCTCATCCAGCTGGGTCCCGCGACCATCATCAAATCGTCGGTCCACCTACCTACGGTGCGTCTTCCGGTACGTGGTCGCCACTCGAAAACCTTTCGTAGGTATGTATGTATGTGTAGTATGTATAGTACTAAGACTATTACTACTATACTAGTATCACAGAGTTGTGATACTAGTATAGTAGTTAATTCTATACTATACTAGTAGTAATAGTCTTCAAGTATTATATCATGTCAGGTGAGGGGTGGTGGTCATTAGCTGACAGACGCTCTTAAGCATACCCTCAAGCAGAAGTGGCAATGGGCACGTCACATCACAAGATACTCTGACAAAAGATGGACTTCACGGTCAACAAAGTGGCCTGGACCATTAGGAAAAAGAAGAGTCGGAAGGCCAAAGAAACGGTGGGCAGACGATATAGTGGAAACCGCTGGCAGGAACTGGTGGAGTCTGGGCACAGAGAGAGAAATGGAAAAAGGTGGGGGAGGCTTACACCCAAAAGGGATCCAGTTAAACACTACTATTATACTAACATTAAGTTAAGGCAATGTAAAAATTGAAATAAAAAGCTTTTTTATTATTATTATTATATCATGTATATACCTTGTCATCCTTGTATTTATTGGCGACGGTGACAAGCAGAGCGGTGGCTGTACACGTGGCACATTGCAATAGCTCTTCCACTAGCAGTTCTGCTTCTGTCCCATATTTACTCTTCATCTGAAGTAAGTATCTGGAAAAAGAAATTATTATTTGCTTAGATTACAACCAGAAATTGGCTTTTTTTAGTGTGTGTGTATAACTATGTTTTTTTATTATTATTTTAACATGAGTATTATTTGAGTGTATTTTATTATTACAGCCTTTTCTCAGATAGTAAATATTAAAATTTGTGTTAAATATTATAGAGAATTCCATCAATTAAAAATAGTAATAATAATTTCAAGAGAAAATAAATAGTGCTTCAGTCTTTAAAGAACCCAAAAAAAATTTTATTAGACAAACTGCAAAAAATACAGATGCAAATTACCTGGGATACCTAATGAGCAAAAGAACATTTTCTGCCAGCAGCTTGTAGTCTGCGATCACCTCATTGGCCGATGGCTCAAAACTTGCCAGGTCAAATTTCAAAAGGGTACGCAGACTCTCTACGACCTGAAAACAGGATTTCAAAACTGTTTTACTTCCTTCTTACAAACACATAGAAAGTCATATATCACCATACCATACATACAGTACCAGTTTGTAACTTATTTGTTACTGTGGATTACTCAAACGGTTATATACTTATATATACCACCCCAGATATAAGCATGTAACGTACGTATACCAGCAATTTGCTGACCGCCTGTAATAATAAACAATCCCCATACATAATAAACTAATTTATATTAAATAAACAGCTGAGTCAAATAAGACTTCATAAAGATAGTTAAATTCTACATAAAAAGTGTTCAAAGATAGATAATTTATAAGAGCTAACCCACTTGTTCCATAAGCATGTTCCATACATACGTTTATTGATGTTTACAAAACCGAAGAACAATTTTACACAAAATCTTAATAACAAAAATGAGCCGAGCAAAAGATTACTGCAAAAACAGACAATGTATGTTCAGAGAAGCCCCAATAGGTCATACAGTCCGTGCCGAAGCCAGCTCTCGCTAGTTACTGCGACAAGGTTGCTGGCCAGGACGGTCTAATACAAGGTTGGGTGCCAGTACGGTCTAAGTTAGGTGTGTTATATATTCTTACTTAACCTATAATTGAAAAATACCTGACTGCGTGGAAGTCCAGTGGTTTTCACTATCATGGATATCGGTTTGCTTCCGTACGTGAACAGGTCGTTACCGACTTGCTGCACGATTTCACCAAAATAACGCTGGAGAATCTCCGAAACTACTCGGCCGAGTTGGTGAGACATTGTTTAGTTCATTCAGTGTTTATTATGACAACTACTAGGTAATGTAGTAGGAAATGTTGTCATATCTATTCTAGATCTTTAAAAATTCAATACCTACACACTGAAATACAACAAAGTACAAATTCAATGAGTTTTTAACATTATGATGGCTTGGGTCAACTCAACGAGGGATCCACATAAATGTACTCTGTGGGTGGGGGGTCACCTCACCGGGACGGGTCAGAAAAAGTAAAAAGTAAACAAACAAAGACAAACATCCTCCAAACATCACATGTGCATTTGACATTGACATTGTTTTTTTTAAGTAGGCTTTGGCTTGGTTACTAGACTCAGCCATATCCTATTCTTATTAAAATATAAATACATATTTCAATAATGCACCAGAACCCTTGTTAAACTTTTCCTTTTTACCTCATGCGCCCGCCGCCTTTACAGAATGAGATAATAATAATAGTTACTACAGTTACTAGGCCGCCAAAAAGTCTGACTTCAGTGTTTGGGTTTGGTGAAGAATGCACTATTCAGAAAGACAAGATTTTTCAAATCTAGTAGTAGAGCGCTATCTCATTTTCTTCTCTTATCATTGACATTAACGTCCGTATTGTTCGTTCGTCTGGCTAGAAGGGCGAGTTCCCATTCAAGGCCGTAAAAATCATTTTAAAAAAGTCTCGTCTTGCTTGGTTTTGGTTTGTTGATTTCTTTCTTTAAAGCAGAAGAATTTGATTTTTATTTATTACTGGAAAATGAATATTGAAAGTGCTGCGATAAACATACTGAAGCGAGGAGTAGAGTTAGACACGAAGAAACGATATACAGAAGCCTTGGTTTGTTACCAGGAAGGGCTTCAAATTTTAGTTGATAAAATGAAAGGTTTGTATCTAAACTTCAACTGCTCTTACTTTAATTCTTGATTTTGCATTGTTTTTTGATAGTACTTGACTTACGGCAGGTGACTGCAATGAGGCCACACGAAGTTATTTAAGAAAGAAAGTTGAGGAGTACATGGACAGAGCAGAGAAAATAAAAAAGATAGTTTTACAGCAAAAGGAAGCGGGCCAGTTCCATGAGCAGGTGCACATAGAAAACAACTCGACGGGTCACAGCTATAAGGCTTTGTTCGGGAGGTTTCTTGACGATGAAGTCCAATATGTTGTTGTGGAGGACCCTTACATTAGGAGTTTTCATCAGGTTTGTATCTAAACAAGTACAAGGAGGCATTCAGCACTTAATTAGTTAATATTCTATATCTCTGTAAATATACATACTTATATACAAGTTAGTACCTATTTTGAAGGAGTGTCTGTGGGCTAGTCAAATCTGTCCAAGAACCAATTACCACTGGGGTAGACTAGTGGGGTAAGGAGGCTAGTGACTGGACAGGGACACCCCCCACCTAGATGGAGAGAGGAGCTACCAGCAGTGACTATATGCATAGAATCGAAGATCAGGTTCAGCAATGGACTATTGTAGCTTGAGGATGATGTTAATCCATACATTGACTGTTAAAGTGACATTAGCCTGTAGAAAGGGAATTTTAGTACATAAGCCGTTAGGGCATGTTAATTTGATAATGCTACAACAAGTTCTATGCTATGAATGATAAAAGTTCTTTTAAATATTGCTTCCAGAGCCAGAATTTCCTCCGACTGTGTGAGTTACTAGTGAGATCATGTCCTAACATAACGCACATAGAGCTCATAACATCCAGAGATGGCAGATCTGAAGGTGACCAGCGGGGGTGGTTCAGCAACTTAACCAATGACCTAATGAAATACAAAATTAGACTGATTGTTAAATATTCGGAGACCCTGCACGATAGGCAAATTACGTAAGTATTTTACAATGAAGGTGGAAAATTCAAATTTCATACATTGTTTTCTACCCAATTTCAAGTAATTTCTGTTTTGGGAGTTCTTTGTGCAGAATAGGAATTCAAGTTTACACTGTATTGTTGTATTTAATGTTTTTCATTTTATTTTCAGACTAAGTTCCGGCTGGATTATAAAGATAGGCCGAGGTCTAGACTTCTTTAAGGCGCCAGAGAACAAGTTCTGTCTGGGCGTATACGACTTAGACCTCAGACAGTGCCACGAGACTACAGTCGACATAGTGCATTCTAAAAATGTGAAGCAGTCCTATGGATGATGTTAGTGAATGGTTTTTAACGCTGTAGTCTTTAAAGTGTTAATTAAGCAATAGTTTTATACAATTATAAATTAATTTCATATCATTTTTGAGTTTACTTGTATATTTTTGTACTTGCTACTCGACGATAGATGGCGCTGTAAGCGTACAAGATACATGGATTGCGTTACCCACAAGTTTCGTATAGATGGCGCTGTAAAAAAAGTTAAAAGGTATTTCAATGAAATTCTCTATAAAGGCCGCTGTACACGGGTGGAGTACACATAGAGTAACTACTAAATGTAGACAGCATTTTTAGGGTAGAGTAAGAGTACTAAAATTTTGAAGTATTTTGTATGTTAAATTTGGAGCTGGTAGAGTAATGCTTAGTTCACTCTACAATTTTTTTACTCTACTCGAAAAAACGAACGTGAAACTAGGCAGGTTAGATAATTCTTCCAAACAAAAAATATTCAATTAAGTATGTCCCGTAAAAGTAATTTTTTAAATGCAAAATAAAACATTTCTTTGTATAAAATACTTTATTATAAACATAATATAACAATTCAGCGGGTCGTCCGCACTCTATACGCGATTTCTTTACAAAAGTCGAATAAAAAGTTTATTTAAATTATATTTATTATAATTAAACATACAAAGTTTAAGTAGTGGTGGTATCAATTTAAATATTAAATACAAAGCTACTCTTGTATAGCTGTTATGTATATAATTAAATTATGAAGAAAAAGATAAAAGTAAGTATAAAACTATAAAAACACTGAACTGTCGCCTTAACTGTTTCAAGCAGTGATATGTTTAAAATGCAAAAGCAATGGAGCAAATGAAAAATTCTGGTAGGTCGTGAAATCTTGATGATAATGTCAAAAAAGGAAAAATGTCGAAAAGTAAAAAAAAACGTCCAACTACCTACAAAAATGTGTTCCGCTATAAAAAATATTAATTTATACACTATTCGGCGATCGTCAATACTATTAATGATCGCAGACACTATTATAACTATTATATTTAGGACCATTTCTAACTTATTGTTGTCTGTCTTATCCTTTTTTTGTTAGATATTTTTAAAGTTGGAGATTATATATAATTAGACACTGGCGTTTGACATTTCTCTGTATTGACATTAATCGAGTGAATTCTTTTAACACAAACTAGGATGTAACATAGGTACATTATTAGATTTTTGGTACTTAGTGCTAAACTTATCGCCTGTTTTAAGTCAAAAATCCTCTAAAAAGTAACGGGCCTTTTCTAAAGGACGAAGTATATATAAGTAGCTACTAATATATGTAATGATAAAGATAAGTAATGATCTGTATAATTTCCAAGAACATTTTCATATTAATCTATTGGAAAAACTAAGCATACTTTAAGGCTTGTCTTGACTCAGGTTTGAGGACTAGTAAAATACATTAGTAATTTCATAAGTATGGCCTCTGATTACTAAAACTTAAAAGTATATTTCAAACGGTTAGACAATAGGAATATCTATATATCTAAAGCGTATATCTAAAGCGTATGTACAAAGCGACTAAACATGTTTTATTTATTAGACTTTTATATACAGTAACGCTAATAAAAGTGGAATGCATGGCAAAGTGGCACAAACTTGACAAATCTTTAGTTATCGCTCATTCTCATGATTACAATTGATTAGCCATAGCCAATTTGTCCCTATTCTGAAAGAACGCAAGTTAGAATTGACTGATATCTATAATATTCTATTTCGTATACCTTTTTTTTATAAAACGACAGCTACTAATAGTTTAGTAGCTATCGTTTTAGATGGATAGATAGTTATGTATGACTGTATCATCAAATGTAAATGGCGAGAATATTGGCTTAGCAAAGCCATAAAATTGTTTTAAAAATCTACATACAATCAATGCAACGCCATCTATTGGCAACATTAGCAACTAAATTTATGTAAATAAAGTCGCTGATATTCTCGATGAGATATTTAACGCTGCCTTCAAAATATCTCGTGCCTTTAGAATAGGGTCCATTGTATTCCTTAGTCAAATACTAAGTTTTTTTTTATGAACTTTGATCTTCAACCAGAACTAATCTTCAACTACCTAGTTGAGAATAGAACATAATGTCTTATATAGGTACGAACATAAAAAGAAGAAAATTCGATTAGCTTAAACTTAAATTCGACACTTATGTAGAAAACTTGCAGTATTTTATTTAAATATCAGAAATTCATAAAGATGAAAATCAGTCTCATACATTTTATAAATTATATTATATAGAATAGTTTGATATAATAACTTCATTAGGTGCTTGTCAAAACTGGATATTTTACGGTACGGAATCGGATGCCTTCTTCAGAAGAAGAAATATCAGAAGTCTTTGTAGAATGTATCGATTCCGGAACGTTAAATAATTAAGTGCACAAGCACTAAGGAAGGAATCTTTCGTCCAAATAATAACATTACTCCATTGCTGAAGTCGCCTATAAGCAGCCCTAAAATCCTCCTCTAGCACAAATTCTACAAAATCGATGACCAGTGGGAATCGAACCCATATCTGATATTCGAAGCAAACACCCGAACCACTAGGCCAACAAAGTGGTTGAAGGAGGGTTCATTGGGCCCAGAGTCCACCAAAGAGGGGATAGTGTGTTGTCAACCAATATTGCCTCTAAAGAAGAGACAATGAAAAAAGTGTTCCAAAATGGTTTTCTATAATTCTGTTAACTAGTTTCTTCACCAATTGATGAATTGGAATTCACCATTCTTAGAATTCTAGAAAACCAGAATTTTAAGATAATTTCAATTTATTTTGGCATTTTCTCAAAGTCCCATTTCCTTTCTACAGCACTCCAATAACGAAATTTTAGACCTCGAGCCATGAACTGATGACTTCAGCTTTAGTTATGTCAGTGTTATGTTTTGTTATATGTTTAGTTACCCGACCAAATCAAACATAGCTCTCTTGCTTAGTCGAGAACAGCATTAGCGACTCCATCAGGTGCGGCCGTATCATGTCCTCCACGTCCTTCTGGTGGTCTCGGAAGGCGTCCGGGTGGTACTTGTGTATGGTGCGGAGCGCCTTGAGGCAGTGGATGAGGGTCTGGTCGGGGTTGGCGCCGAGGTGCGGGCGGGTCCGCTGCGCCCTAACCAGCCGGGCTAGGTGCGGGACGCCCTCCAGCTGCACGATGTGGTACGCCACTTCCGGCACCACGGACAGTCTGAGGGAATAGTGTGAGTGATCAAGGTGTGATGAGCTTGGGAACAGTTTTGTGGGAAACCTGCATTATGCGGATTTTCGTTCATTTTGATGGCATTTCAGATCTTTTTTAGTCTGACTATACTATGATGAAAACGGCTTGCCTGATCAGTGAGGTGTGTACGGCACCCTGGACCTCCTCCATCCGTACTCCGGACGGCCACCATCAGATCTCACGCTACCGTTCCCTGTTACAACCCACTGCTGGGCATAGGCCTCCCCTAACACTGAACCCATCTTCGATTTTCCACATCCAGTCATTGCCAGCCGCTTTACGCAGATCGTCGCTCCATCTAGCCGGGGGGCGTCCCACAATACGCTTGCCCAGTCGTGGTTTCCACTCGAGAACTCGTCTATCACAGCGGTCGTTCCGTTCCGTTTTTACTTTCACATATGTGAAAGTAAAAAAAAACGGAAAAAGTAACATAGAATGTATGAAAAGGCTCCCGGCCCTTATTTTGTATTGAGTAGATAGGTATCTAGTATAATTGTATTTACCTGGATATGGCTTCAGCGGCGTGGCAGTGCAGGCGGGCCTGCGCGCGCAGCTCGGCGGCGCGCGGCGCGTGCGCGGGCGCGGCGCGCGCGAAGCACACCAGCGCGACGGGCACCGCCGACAGCCCGCTCAGCAGCAGCAGGCACCGGGGCACGCGCGCCAGGGACGCCAGCAGAGACGCCGTCTGCTCCTGAACACAACCGCAGTGGGTAAGTGTACGAAATTTAATGTCCGTGACCCCAGCTGCAGCGGGACCACCACGTAATTTCGGGTCCTACTATACGCCAATAATTAGTGTTCAATTTGTGCCAATTTAAACTTAGTGAATTTTGTGGTCTCGTATTGTATAGGAGTAATTATAGGCATTATAGGGAGCAAGCCGCACCTTGAGGCTCGGCGCAGACAGGACGGAAAAATCCTCGCGGAAATCCTTGCGTCATTGACAAATGAACACTATAGCCTAATAGTCCGATAGCGCTAGGCTATTTTGAGGTCATAAATTACAAAAATTCTAAAGTTGCCTATTTTTTGCCTGTGGATACAGTTGTACCTAAAAAGTATATTATTGCGTTTTGTGTCATTTCTTGCACTTGCATTTTGAGAAATTCAATGATTTGTGACTGATTTGTTTAATTCAAATCGAAACTGCCAAAATTAATTTAAAGTTTGAAATCTAATCGGTATTGTACCTAAGATAGCCTGAGTAGTGAGCAGACCTAGTTTGTGTCATATTAGTCCAGTGCAAACTGATATAAGGTCAGTATGCACAAATGTTGCCAAAAGAAAATTACAATTGAAAAAATAAATATAACTTAACTCAGATCACCTAAATATGCCCAATAAATAAATTTGTGTCAAATTAATGCATGCACTTTTAAGATTTTTAATTATTTTGTTTTTCAAAGCTACAAACGCTCTTAAAAAACATTACAATTATTAGAATTCACATATTCAATATCATAAATGCATAAAAGATCGACAATTTAAATTTGTGTCATTTTCATGCATGGATACTGTACTTAAATTAATAAAAAACAAAAAAATGTTTGCGCTTGAAGTGCGCGCGGCGCGGCACAAAGGGTGGCGGCGCGGCGCTTTGATGACGCGGTGACGGACGGCGGCGGGGGGGTGGGTATACGGTCCATCCATTCTAATACTACGCAGAATAGGCACCTACTTGTCCTGAATTTGTAGAATCTACAACCGAAATCTAAATTTTGTAAACGTGGTTTATTCCCAACTCGCCCCCTTCCCATCTCGGCCCCCAAGAAATTATATCTACGAAATATTCCCAACTCGGCCCCATGCCATAAATCACTACAGTCACGGAACACTACAGTACGTACAGTCACGGAAAGAATAGAAGTCAAATAGTTTTTAAAACAATTTGTTTAATATTATTAAAATAAAGGGTAAACGTACAGAATTTATCCCTGAATTGGTGATCCACCTATGTGTATAGTACCTATGTACAGTCAACAATAGAGATAGGTAAGCAGGCACATTACAGATTTACAGAGCTCTATAGTAGCGCTGTACTGTGACTGCTTACCTATCTCTTTTGTTGACTGTACTATCCAAAAATTAGAATAAGTAGGTAAGTTGGCATGGGTGTAAATTAATTACGCCGTCAAAATGAGTAGAATAAAATCTTTAAAAAAAATTTTTTTTGAGTACTTATCATACTCACAAAGTAGTAGTGATTTTTTTCTTCTTGTGAATCCCACAGTGTGGGGATCGTTGGATAGGTTTTTCAAAAATATTGCGGGTGTGTGAAAACCATTTTTCGATTTAGGGATCCGTTTGCGAAATATAAGGCTTTAAACCTGTAACCTACCACGCATTATCTGTATGGCCCAAAGGTCAACTGGTAGAGAATGCCATATTGGCATTATGTTCGCCTTTTATGTGCAATAAAGTTTTAAATAAATAAATAAAAAATAATTTTTGTTAGAGTCACGTATTCCCCCCCCCCCCCCCTGCCAGCTAAACGGTTGCTTCTGGATATGTGAAAAAATTCACGGCAGTAGCATATATAACGTAGTGTAGCGGATAGAATGAATCGATGTCGTAGTCGAGTGAATCGATGTTGTAGTCGAGTAAATCGATGCCAGCTCTATATAAACGAGCCGTACCGGTTGCACACGATCAGTTAGTTTCGAGCTCTCGTGCGATACGAAGTGCTGTCCGCTTGTGTTTTGAAGTGTTTAACGTCTAAAGTGACCACATATTCATCTAAGTGTTAATTTTGCAATGTTGTTTAATGAGTTTGTTTTTTTAAGCTGGAATCGCTTACAGTAGTTAAAAGGAAAACTATGACAGCTAAGTAGGTTCTATTAGTTTTTGAATATTAGTCGATCTACATATTACTAGTAGTTCCGTGAGAACAGTAGA
Organism: Metalampra italica; assembly: GCA_949699065.1. Lineage (NCBI taxonomy): Eukaryota > Metazoa > Arthropoda > Insecta > Lepidoptera > Oecophoridae > Metalampra > Metalampra italica. The sequence continues at coordinate 6,325,195 of OX452989.1, forward strand.
CCTCGCCAGCCCTTATAAACCAAACCTAAAAGAAACCAACAAAAGTCAACTTTGGAAACAGAAAAAGTACCTACTAAAGTGACAAAAATTAGCACTTTAAAGCTTAATATTTCGCAAACGGATCCCTGAATCGAAAAATGTTTATCACACACCCGCGATATTTTTGAAAGACCCATCCAACGATACCCCACACCATGGATATCACGCGGAAAAAAATAATTTTCCATTTTACGTATGCAGTTCTATGAACATAATTTATTTTTTCAACTTTCTTAAGTCGATCCACTATTACTCAAAAACTAATAGAACCTACTTAGCCGTAATAGTTTTCCTTGTAACTACGTTATATATGCTACTGCCATGAATTTTTTCACATTTCCAGAAGCAACCGTTTAGCTGGCAGGGGGGGGGGGGGACACGTGACTCTAACAAAAATTACCGCTTTAAAGCTTAATATTTCGCCAACGGATCCCTAAATCGAAAAAATGGTATTCACACACCAGCAATATTTTTGAAAGACCTATCCAACGATATCCCACACTATGGGATTCACAAGAAAAAAAAAGTTCACTCCCACTTTGCGAGTATGGTAGGTACTCTAAAAAAAATGTTTTTCAAAATTTTATTCTACTCATTTTGTAGGTTTAATTAATTTATACATATGCCAAATTTTCGTCAAAATCGGTTGAAAAATGCGACCTGTAGAGAATTACAGACAGACAGACAGCCGGACAAGAGCATTTTTGGCCAGTCTCGAAACGTAGACGCTTCGCTCGCTTCGCTCGCTCGGTCAATTATGAAAATCGAAAAAATAAATTATGTTCATAGAACTGCATACGTAAAATGAGAATGTTTTTTTCCTCGTGAATTCTATGGTGTGGGGTATCGTTGGATAGGTCTTTCAAAAATATTGCGGGTGTGTGGAAAACATTTTTTGATTCAGGGATCCGTTTGCGAAATATTAAACTTAAAGTGCTAATTTTTGTCACTTTAGTACATAATCTGTCTCCAACTGCAAAGTTGACTTCTGTTGGTTTCTTTTAGGTTTGGTTTATATGGGCTGGCGAAGTCTACTGTTCTCACAGAACCACTAGTATAGTTTAGGTGAGTACCTACTGTTGACAAAAAAAGACACGAATGAATATATAAATAGTATCGGATTGCTGTCAAATATATATGTGGTTGGAAAATTCGTTATCATCATAACAGCCGGAAGACTGCTGGACAACGGCCTATCCCCCAAGGCTCTGCACGACGACCGGTCCCGCGCTATCCGTACCTCTAATATTGCATTCCCATTGACGTTTCTCACCAAATTCAACTGCTATCTCATTTATTTTAACTAAGCCTTTAAACAGCTAACTCTACATAGAACTAACCCTTTAAATAGTTAATATTTTCAACTAGACAGCAAACATTAGGTACCTACCCCGCGCTCCCGCCTGCGCCTGCGACTGCGCTTGCGAGGACTGAGGACAGTTTCTGGATTTTCTTTAGTTTAGTTGGCTTCTTGTCTTAACCTTATACGTACGTGATTGCATAGTCATCGCATCAACGTTATATCCTATTGTGAACCTATCAAGCTAGAACTTCGTCCGATATGGGATCTCGCGTCTTATTTGCCAAGTTGAAATGGATGTAGCAGGTATTTTGTAGATAAAGGGCTAGCCCATTGGCTTAGAACCAGTCCAGTAGTTGTTGGGCTGTCTTGACCAGCTTCTCTTTCAACAATACGACGTTTGATTTTGTGACTAGGGCCGCTACGTCGTCTGCGTACATGTATACCTCCGCCTTGGCTACTGCTGGAGGTAGGTCGTTGAGCAGTAGGGCAAATGTGGTATTCGACTGGCACGAGCCTTGAGGCACACCGAGGTCGGATAGTGCCTCGTCGGATTGGACTTAATTAATACTAATTAACTTAATTAATAACGAATACTCGTTATTCGATATTCTCTGTAATGTTCCTTTGCAAAATTGTTATGTCAAGGAGTAATGTTAAATAAATAAAGGCAAATCAAGGTTTTTTTAAAGTTTATTTACAAGATCGTCACGCGCCCCGCCCCTCCCTGCACGCGTGATATTCTTTCCGAACAATGTAATTAAGACAGGTAAGGTACTCGCAGTGTCGGCAACGTCAAAGTTTTGCCGGGCGCTTGCCGCCCGCTCATCGCAGAACGAAAAGTCTCTATGTGCTTAAAATAAAGACCAAATTTGCTCGAAAGTCGAATGGGTAACCCCTTCATAGAGTTACCTCTTAGGAATGGTTTGCTGAGCTGTTCGATAGGGTTTTGAGAAGAAAAAGGTTACCGATTATTTTTATTATAATTAATTTCCTTTAGAGAATGCACTTTAATGGTTTATTGAACGGGCAAGGTCTTATAGCACAAGTAAAGGAAAAAATCCGAAAACCGTAAATTTGTAGTTACATCACTTAACAAATAAAAACTTTATTATTATTTGCGTATGAAAAAGTCATCCACTTAAGTTGTGACATACTTAACTACAAATTTTATTAACTATTTTCTAATTTTTCTTTAATTAAATTTGTACGAAACCGCCAAGGCGCGAGTCCTACTCGGTTTTATTTTATTTTAATCATATTAAACAAATTATTTTAAAAACTGTTTGACTTCTATTCCGTCCGTGATTGTACCATGTAGGTAGTGATTTATGGCATGGGGCCGAGTTGGGAATTTTTTGTAGATATAATTTCTTGGGGCCGAGATGGGAAGGGAGCGAGTTGGGACTAAACCGAAACCAGATACACATTTATTGTTTTCAAAAAGAAGTATAAAATATCTTTGGTCGCGCGAGTAGCAATTTTTTAAAATTCATTGTTTTCAACCTTTATTTTACTATGCAATTTCACATAAAATCAATGAGACCGAAAAAATACGGACTTGTTTCAACTCGCTTGCACCGAGTGTCACGCGCCGCGCGCCTGTCTCTGGCCGGCTGGTGTGCGTGCGCCCCGCCACCCCCCGCGCCCGCGCTTGCCTTGCCCTCGAATACGTTCCCGTTTTTATTAATAAATAAAAGATTCCATTGACAAAAACGACACAAATTATGAATAGAGTTTCGTTACACCATAATAATAATAAAGACGTAAACTCTAATAACTTGCATTTTCTTTTGTGACTTTTACATGGTGTTGTAAAAAAAAAATTGAAAAGCTGCAGATACCGTGGATGAATTCGACACAAAATGTTTTGAACAACAGATACCAGTGATCTAAAACGAGTGACACCTATTTAACCGATTGTAATATTCTTTTGGAGCTATTTGGGCGACGTGTTAGGTACTGGTTAAAAAACAGTGTTCCCGTGGACAGAGATGACACAAAAAGCCTGTGTACATCGGCTACTACTTGGTTATTAACATGAAAGAAAAATTTTCATCTCTAATTTTCTTTTAGTCCGATTTTGTTCAAAAAGACAAATACCTAAATATCTACCTAAGCAAATACCTAGGATGACACAAATTAAGGTATTAGGTCGGGGAAATGGTCCGGAAACTATATGCGAAAAACCAACAACTTTAGTATTTTTGAAACCTCAAAACCTAGCGCTATCGGACTATAACAAAATCCTGCTACCTACAAAATCGTATGAATATCAACACCGATGTCAGCGTAAACGAAGCAGACGCGCGTGCGCCTGCTCGAGGATTCTGCGTTAGGCGTTATCTGTCGGAATTCCCGAGGAAACCCGACTTGTCGTGTAAAATTGCCCGTTCACCTCCATTGATTATTATCAATATACCATTTATTTACCTGAGTGAGTATAGGAGGAAGTTGCCAAAAAGAAAGAAAGAAGAAACCGAGCCAAGTCGAATCGAAAACAAAGCAATCGACCCGATAGTTATCGAGAGATCCGAATCTGTTGACAAACAAAATAATAACAGAAACGTGAATATAGAAGAGACTCACTTGCAAGAACACCGAGATATGAGGTCCTCGTCTCTTCACGGCATCGAGCAGCCGCTCGACAGTGCGGTGCCTGGTGACCACCTCCACGATGTCGGACCTGGGCGTCTCCTCCTCCTTCTTCTCCAGCTCCAGCTCTCGGACCAAGTTCACCAGACACGCGGTGCACAGCAGCAGGAGTTGACAGCATTCGGTGCGGGACAGAAGTCCTGGTAACAAATATTTTTTTAAAGAATTGTTGGGTACCTAGACCTACTACAGACTAAAATTTAAATGGTACCATTTGCATCATGAGTAACCATTTGAAAAACATTCAACGTGAGATGAATGAAAACATGAAATTAAATACTATTCTATCTAGCTCTTAAATTTCCTTGTGGAATTTATTAACTAATATTGATGAAATCTATGTCAATCATAATTTAACGGAAACGCAATTGAATCATCGGCACCTGCACATAATTACAGTGTAACCAGCAAGGGAAGGATAGGCACCGTAAATAAAAGCAGACCTATCATAAGTTGTGTTTACGTCACAGTGCCTCAAAAAGAGAGAGATAATTATAGAAAACTCTACTAAACTTAAAGGTGAAGCTAAATCGTTATAGTTTACCAGTAATATTGTCGACAATAGTGTTCAGGTAGACATGCAGTTGCGTCAAGTCGTAGTGCCCCCTCAGCCAGGGCGCCGTGATCTGCGTCAGGACGGTGATGGCTTCCCTCATCTGAGGCTCAGGGTTCGAACGGTCGGAAAGGATATCAGAAAGAATCTCTATGCCACCGCCCTGCAGGATAAACAAAGATATTTAATTAATTACAAATTTTTATTACTATGGTGTTTTTCTTGGCAAGCTTAAGAACATCAATAATCTCCTAGCTTAAGAAGATCATATAGCCATTGATATCGGTCATTGTAGATAAAGAAAACGTAGGTATATTTAAGATAAATTTATATAAGATGGTCACAGTGACATTTATTGATTGCTAGGTAGGTAGGTATATGCCATTCATATCCATCAATTTTGGACGCGGCAAAAATCCCAGTCAAGATCTGATAGAAGAATCTCACTTTAGCACCAAAGTAATTAATCAAATGCAACGTTATATTACATTAACATAATCTACCTAATCATTGATCTCAGCTCTTACCTCTTCAAACTGTTTTACAGTATCCCCAGTGATGCAAACTGTTGCCAGCGCTCTCAGAGACAAAGCCTTAATAGAACTTTTATTGCTTTCTATAATTGCTGTCAGCAATGATCTTGGCACACCGCAGTCGACAAACGGCAGTTCCGTGATACTTTTTATAATCTTCAAGCATTTCTCGTGCAGTGAGCTCTCCGTGTCGTCACTGAGCATGGCCAGGTGTCCAATCGACGTCAGAGTGCTTTTCAGGATCATGTCTGACGGTGGTTCCTCGATGATGGATACTAAAGTCTGCAAGAAATAGTACGACTTTTCTTATTTGTGGACAAAAATCATATAATTATCCTCATTTGGAGAACTCCAAGTAGCGTTTTGTATTTACCAATAGAATTAGGTATATCCTGTTTAACAATTATACCCTTATATTTATTATATTACTCATTGTTAACAAACAGTATTGTGACTACGGCACAACGGGATTTTCCGTGGTAAACCATGTACCTCTATTACAGTTTGCATGCCCTCATAGCTTACCTTCATCTGTTGCACTAATACAGCTTTAGTCGTCTCCAAGAAGATCCCAACTAGTGCGTCTAGATGCTTTTCCACCAAGTTCCACTGTGTATTACTCTCATTCAGTTCTAACTTCACATCTTCACCGATGTCTACTAACTTCTGCAAATACAACAGCAATGACTTCTTAATCTTGTCCCACCTTTCTGGGGTTTCTCCGGGGGGTTTTGTGTTCAGAGTTATGCTGTGTGTTAGCACGAACTCATTGATATTTGCCACTAGCAAACATATTTGTTCTTCGTTGCCCTTATTCGTTTCTATTTGCCTGAAATTAAAACACCGGTTAGTATTGAAAGGTTAGTGGAAAGTGAATGTTGTAACTGATTTACATAAACTTGTTTGGCTTGTTTAGTTTGCATAATCTACGCATAATCATCATTAACAAGTTCATAAGTTATTTTTAGTACTAAAGTATTTAAGTACCACTATAATGCTTTCAATTATTTAAATACATTATCTAAGTACCACTTAAGGATTCCAATCTATTGGATATATTAGAAATTGGTTGTCTAAAGTGTTTTACAATTCACTCAATAGAGAAATTTTGTAACGACGACGCTAATCAGTGTAGAAATTCAGTGTACGTGGGTTAGTCGACTTTATTCTAAAATGTAAAATGAACTTACCTTAGGACGTCACTATATTGATGTATTATGATCTGTCCGTGCGTTTGCACCTTCTTAATATTGCCGGTGATCGTTGCAGTACTGGCTGAGATCATGGCTTTCATCTCTGCACCCAACGGCTTGCTTTGCAGCGTCGTCATGCATTCATTCTCGCATGAACCGACCAAATCGCACAGCCAATACTGAACTGGCTCAGGTTTCCTCTCGCATAGACGTTCTAAATTTGTCTGGTCTATACTTCTCTCTCTATACAGTAACTCGTTCCGATTGTTTAATACCACCCTGCAATAAACGCTGTTATTAATGGCGTTCTCAAGGTATACAATTATTAGTGAATTGGATGAGTAGTATATTAAAGCTTTGAGTAGTTGCAACTGAGACTGTAATGTTAATTACTTAAGCGTGTGCAATATTAATGCGCAACGTTAGAGAAGCTTAACTTATTTGAATTCTAGTCTTTAATTAAAAGGGTAATAAATTAAAGAACAGTCTCGGCTCCGATCTGTTTGTTACGTCATTTCCAACTACTCGTACAGGTTTAGATGCAATGTTTATCGACTTCAACTTTGAGATTATTATTTATTGCTTTCTGGTTTTATCAGCCTTCCTTAAACTGTTAATAAAAATCTTATACTTACCCACTGGTGAAGTCGTCCAAAAGATTCAGCCTGAGATTATTTTTTTTATTGCCCCTTGCCCCATTCATAAACTCATGAGGAGCTAACATTTTTGGTGTCGAAGTACAAGCTAGATTTAACTGAACATCCGTAAAGTTCGTATCGTAGTCTTTTAACTTTTCTCTCTTAGAATCTTGGGTTAAATTTCTGACGGTTTTGGAATTGTCTTCGTTAGGAGTTTGTTTGTCTTGAAATTGAGGAGGTGGTGTTACATTTCTGTTTTTCAGATATAAATCATCGTCAGTATTGTCTTTAGCTTTGGACTCGTTGTCACTGTCTGTAGCGATCAGTCTCTCATTGTAACTAGGTATTAGTAGTTCGAGGTTAGGTAGACCAAGAGATGGCACTCTACTGCCGTTCAAGACACCTCCAGCGTGCGTGCCAGATTTTTCTTTTTTAGGAGGAAATAGCCTGAATAATTCCTTTTTGTCAGTTTTGGATGCCATCCTTTGTTTGGCTTTAGGACCAGGTTTCTTCATTGGTTTAAGATGTAAACTATCTGTGATATTTTTGCCGAGAATCGCCTTGCTTGGTTTGTGTATTTGCTCGTTTCCATTCTGCTTTTCAGTGGTCACTTCCTCGTCTATGTACCCTAGTGAATGATATCCGTCCTGGATATCCAATATTTGTTGATCTAGCCTTTGAGCTTCGAAGTTCAATGTCTTGTTTAATCTGTTCCTTTCAAATTTTGGAGTTGTAATTGGAATGTTATATTCATTAGACATACTTCTCTTATAGTCTGTTTTAGATGCAGAAATTCTTTCAGTGGATATGTAAGAAACATTTGATATAGGTGTTCGGACTCTAGGTTGATTATTGACAGCAATTTCATTATTATCAGATAATTTTATGTATTCTAAACTTTCATCTGACTTGTTTTTACTGGTTTCCAAGTCTTTCACCTTAGCTACTTTACTAACTTTGGTAACACTTTCTGTATTCGAAATAAAAGATTTTTTAACAGGGTACTTCTTCGATGGACTTATAATATTCAAGTTTTTATCTTGTATATCTTTGGTATCTATTTCTATTGCACCTTTATTTGGAGTATTATCTTTATTGATTTTAGTAATTGGAGGAGTAATTTTGATTTCTACTTCTTTTACGTTAGATTTAGGACTGTCTGTTTTCGGCAGAATATTTTTCTTACTGTCTTTATCTGAGGCAGACTTGTTCTTATTGATACTTCTCGGAGCAGGATATTTAGGTTCTGGTTTGTCTTCTATGTCATTGTCCTTCAATAACTGCATATGTTCTTCGTCGTGATGAATCTCATAATATTTCTGCAAATCGTATGGAGTTTGTATGACACTGCTACTTCGCAGTCGCGGTTTGGGAGTCGGAGCCCCTATGCTGACAACGGGAGCTGATTTCGGGCTGTCGACAACATCTTCAACCGGCGTCGTATTTTGGAAATCGATGGCCTGTTTCACAGTAACATTTTCATTGTTATTCGAATCGCTGCTGCTTGAAGATTTGTTCTTATCGTCTGGGGATGGGTAGTACTGAGAGGGCGGCGGGGAGCTATCGGAATCGGAAAATCCAGAATCTTGACTCTTGTGGCTGCCTGGACTGCCATGTCGTAGCGGCCACTGATTTATCTGCACATTGTTTGGTTGCGCAATGTTATCTGCGCTATTGTTCCTTTGTTGATCGTGCTGGTTGGCTATCCAGTGTGGTAATTGTGGCTCCCAATCCGGTTCGTCCCTGGCTTTCTGGCTGTCGGGCTGCGCGACCGGGCTGCCGATGTTCGGCGGGGAGTCCCCCCACCACACCTTGCTGCGGGTTCGTTGGAAGCTCGACATCCTGTAACAACAAAGAGTTGATAGGTAAATGTCTCGTGGGAACTTTGCGCCTAAGGTGACGGGTGTAATGATCGTCATCGTCGGTGCCCAAATGACGTAATTCCCTGGTCCATTATAAAGGAGGTGCGCTCGGCGATGCGTGACCCACGGATAGCTTTGGTCACTGAATAGATAATAGTACTTTGGTTGAGGGTAAATTATCCGCATTTGTGTTGTTTTTTGTGGACAACTCATGAGAATTTACTGTATTGTATTTTTGTTTGTGTTCATTACCTTGTACTTTACGAATATATAAAAAAGTATATAACAAAAAAATATTCGATCTCAAAATTCGAGTTGTTTAGAAATAATAATAATGGCATATAGTAATGCTGGGCTGCTAGCAGATGTTAAAAACCGTTGCAGAATCTATTGTGTCGCGCCTGCGCCGGAGTGCAAGGACATTCATTCATCCACTGTGATTTCTGCCTTTTGACTCCCCTCGTGTTTATTAAGTACTAGAATAACGGGGTTGCATATTTCGTTGCTAGGCACCTATTAAGAATATGACGAAGCGGGTAAAAATCATCTTAATAGTAAAGTACACTATAGGAGTCATAGTAAAATACTACAAGGGTAAGAAGGAAAGAAATGTTGGGAGAGGTTTGCCCGGAAGTTACTTTTATGATGGAAATGTAAAGAAAAGACAGAACTTCAAGTAGAATATAAGTTTTGGATTAGTACTAAGTAGTTCTTCGTAAGTAAAGCGAAGTTAAAATAGTGATTGATTGAAAAGTCCTACAAAACTATCAGAAAACTACAGACTATATTGACGATGTCATGGCCTGGAAATATGCCTAATACCTATCAAAATATGTTAACTGACGACCAAGGTGTATTCTAAGTACACATGTAATAAATGGATAAATAAATGAAGAAAACTTCGTTTATGGTGTACCTATGTTAGGCTATGTTAAGTTTTTATTTCTTACGATCTATTTTCTAATTTGACTTCTTTAGTGGTATTCCGTATTTAATTTCACTCGGTATGTTTTCCGCCTGTGTTAGTTAAGAGGAGGAACATTTGTGTTGATTAGTAAGTCGCTAGTAAAGTCGGCCACCGGTTGCGGTAGTATGACTCAATGTATCTGAATCACAGAGCTAACAAGTACTTAGCAACCTAACATTAACAACTAAATACACATTAGTAGCTACCGGTGAGTGTTAAGTCAGTCGATATCTTGTAGGGCTTGTAAGTAATAGATAGGTAAAAGATACGCGATCAAATGTAATTGACCTATATAATAGATACAACCTGACAATAAAAAACATGATTTTTATATGTTCGTTGGTACTACAACACAATTTTCCTTTACAATTTTATCCGTGTATAGGCCGTAATTTATTGGTATGATCCATTACAAATTAATCATTAAAACACATCATATAGTCACATAGTAAAATACATCATATAGTAAAATACATCGTAGTAAAATATAAGTACCGCAAAAGTATTAAACAAAATATAAACATTAAAAATCTATAGGTACTTATTACTCGTATAGGTACATAATTACGAGCCCAAACTCGATGGTCTTACGAGTACGTATACTTGACCATCTTATTGTATTGTCACCAAATTGCATTTGCAAATTAAATCGGTTCTATGTCAGGTAAAATGTTCCCGTGGCGAAACAGTTCGCCTATAACCTATTATATATTCTGTGCTATAACATAAAATCACGAACATCGGTACCGTGGGACTGGCATTGCTGTTTCAGCGAAATTATAGCTTTGATATCAAAACAATGCTGATCGCATCAGACACCGCAATCTGGGTCTGGGTGGTCCTATACGATACTTATATTTCAGATTACTTTTACTTTAATAAATAACTTCTTAACTAGCCGAAAGGGTTAGCAAGCTGTGGCAGTGGGCAGGTCACTATCGCAGAACCGATGGCCGTTGGGGAGACAAGTCCTGAAATTTCGGCCCCCTCTGCAGTGCGAATCCCTAAGCGTAAAACCTACACTTCATCGTTGATACATCTGTAAGACATCAATTTTCATTGACAAATCTCAATGAATTGTCAATGAGAATTGACGACTCACGTAATAATGTATAATGTATCAATGATACATCCGTGAGACGTCCATTTTCATTGACAAATCTCAATAATAATAATAGTAATGTTTGGACAAATTTACACACGGCTGTTTAGTCCCAAACTAAGCTGAAGCTGGTAAATGGGTACTCAACAACTGATAAACATACATAAATACGTTTAAATAAATACTTAAATACATAGAAACACCCAGAATCCGAAAACCAACAGATATGCTCGTCACACGAATGTTGTCTCATTTGCAATGAATTTTTAATGAGAATTGACGTCTCACGGATGTATCAACGATGAAGTCTAGGTTGTGCGCTTCGTTAGAGAATCGACCTGCTACTTTTGGTCTGCGGGCCGAAACGAAGAATTTAATAAAAGAAGGCTTCGATTCGTCAACGTCCTGCCGCCAGGTAGACCGATGACCTAAGATAGTGGCTGAGACGAAGTCGGTTGCATGCGGAGGGCGGAGGACCGGGTGTGGTGTTTAGCAGGGCCTAAGTCCAGCAGTGGACGTCGAAAGGCTGACATGATGATGAAGTATAACCACATTTCAATTATCTGCATTAACATACGAGCTCGATTGTCGGTGTCTCTACTGACCCGTATTGTGAAACAGTCTCGACTTGCCTCTAATAGCGTGTAATAGCCACTAACGATTGCTAATTGCTGACAACTATTTGAAAGAAGGGGATTATGTCTTCATATGAGCCCATACTGTGTATATCGGCGGGGACGATTGGCAAAGATCGCTAGGTCTCTCACGGAATCTCGCCTAGAATAGAATGGCTCGATCTGACGACTTCTCCAATGCCGTCAATTGTTTTTAGTTTTCCTGTAATATGTCGGGAGTTCATTTTATAGTGAAATTTCCTTAATTTTCACCGCGGGGTAACTTTACTTTAAATATGTTCTACATTTTAGCTCAATCGGTCCAGTGTAGTTTCTAATTGTCCGCTTTTAATTAAGTATTTATAACTTGTATTCTACTTATACCTACATAAGGGTCTCTTTCTAAGGATTTCTCCAATTGGTCCATCTCCTTTATCACTACGTATTTATTGAAACTCTAAACAAGGAAGCACTAGATAACTGTTCTTTAAACTACAATCTAGCATACTTTTAACTACTGGAAATATCCCTAGATTTTTGATGCTCTAATAACATTATATTAATTTTTTTGGACTTTTTCCGGCAATTTGTTTCTAGCATTTTTGGTGTCTTAAATACAATCCAAAATAAAATCAAACTCTTACTTATTGGTTGTAGTACTTGTGTATATTGTCAAGGAATATTGTGAGATAAGCCTAGTAGGAGAAATGTTCTAAGTAGCAGAATCCTGGGTATATTAATCTACCGTAAGGAGATCTACCGTAAATCCCCGTAGGTAGCTGTCATAGATGCCTCCGGGTATTTTATCGGTATAAAATGAGGTTGTAAGGCTTCAAAGAGGCAGACAGACGGAACCAATCAGGAAATTATGTAATAAAGTAATAGAGTGAGAGGAAATTTTAATTTGAATCATACGGATGAGAGGAGCATAGAATAAATTAACATGTATTTCCACCAATCAAGTTTTAGACAAATCACGTTACATATTGATCCGTAACACTTATGTAACTATTGGGGCCGCATACAAATTATGGGTTTAAAACGAAAATAAACAGGGTGGTAATGATATTCTTTATCTGCGTATTCCCTCATACATGTTGATATGCGGGATAACGTGTTTTCACTACTGCATTTTTATTAAAACGATGTGAATGAAATACGGGCGTAGCTACATAATTTACACCTTGCAGCGGGAACGGATAACAAATAAATAAATGAATGGCCAGATACCGTTTCTAAAACAAAAAAAAAGAGATTCTTTAGTACCTAGTTTGAAATCTATTCTTATCAGGGTGAAATGCAGAATAGATGTACCGTAATGAAATTGATATAAGTTTCGTAACAATTTCAGTTTCGTTACGGTACCTACATCTATTCTTCATTTCACCCATCAATCTGTTAGCTTAATAAAAATGAAATGGGTGACATAATTTATACCAGACAGCACAAACCAGAATCCTACTTCCTACAATATTATAAACGCGAAAGTTTGTAAGGATATTTAGATGTTTGTTCCTCGATTATGATGTAACTTTACAGTAACATATATTATTACATCAGAATAACACAGGCTTTAATTCATAAAGATATTACTGTAAATTGGCCAATCCAAATTTAACGCGGGTGATGTTGGAAAAAATAAAATAATATATCAAAATAAAATGAAATAAAGCAAACAGGGTTTCTTAAGAGCCGTGGTAGCCTAGTTGGTTGTGCACTCGCCTCGCGTTCATGAGGTCGTGGGTTCGATCCTGGCCCGTACCAATGAGTTTTTGGAAAACTTAAGTACGGTTAATTATAATACCACAGGTTTTTCGGTCAAGGAAAACATCGTGAGGAAACCTGCATACGCCAAAAGACTGTATATAACTATTCTAAGGCGTATGTGAAGTCCACCCAAAACGGATTGGGGCACCGTTTGGCGGACAGGGGTTTGACACAACAGATCCCATAGGGTCGAAGTGTCGCCAGGTATTCCTGGCCCCCTCAGAAGATAAGATAAGAAAAAACAGGGTTTCTTGAACCATTCATTGTGAATGCTTGAATTTGAAAATTGGAATTGGACTCAAAACCTAAGGTAATGATAATATTTACAAACAGCCTATTCAACCAACGAATTCAACAGGTGAAGCCACTCATATTGCAATATAATATTCTGATTTTGACTTTATCCTTACGACGACTTCTTTAACACACAGTTCAAACCACTCTCGGTCTAGAAACTTTGGAGGTTCTTCACACGTAGCGCCAGGCATAAGAAAGTTGTTTTACTTTACCTAAACACATATCTATCATCACAAGACTGAAACTACTTAAGCCAAGAACCTTGTAAGTTTTTATCACCGGCTGACAAGTCTTTGACCTTCAGCATTGTGCGATAGGAGGCCCCGTCGACTTCCCCCCTTTCTGCCTTTAGACATGGCTCACTGGAAACAATTGGAAGTAATTTGCTTATTTAATGGCTGTGACTTTGAAATTTTAGACTAGAATTCGGTGTTTCAGAGCGTTTGTACCTACTGTAAGTTGTACCATTTTAGGCGGCACATTTGAGAATCGAACCTTGCAAGCGATAAGCGATTGCTCCACATTAAAAGAATGCATGGATAAGTTTTTTTGTCATGAAATGATAAGAAAGGACAAACAAATTCTTTAGAGCAGATAAGTACTTATTGTTCTACTCACATAGGTACTTAATGCATTTCGACAGAACTCACTGGGTTCTAAATTATAATAAACTAGATGTTGCCCGCGACTTTCTTCGCTTGGAGAAAGCTATAGGTATTTGATTTAGGTTACATTCTATAAGTCAGTCACTCAGGGATAATAAGGCACCAATAGTACTTATGGTTGGTACCTACTATTATTTCTTCTGTAGGTAGATAAAATTCAATTAGCCCATTTTTACATTCTGGTTCCCCCGTAACATGAATTCATATCAGTATATCAGCAAACTTTAATAAGTATGAATTTCACTGCAGTATAAGTAAAAAATTCCATTCAAAAAATTATTGCATGAAAAAATATGCTAGGAAAATGATGAACCGGCGTACAATTTATTTGAACTAGATGCATTCTGTAGCGTATTTTGTACATTACCAGTCTACTCTGAACTGAAAGTTTAGGAAATGACACATATTTATTGCTGGTCTGGTCCCTATTTTCGAGATGTTAATTTTATAGCATAATATTATGTTTGGCCAGGGATGTACAATCACCGTACAAAGTTATACGGTGAAGGAAAAAATCGCGAGGAAACCTGCATACGCCGAAGAAGAAATTCTTAGGCGCGTGTGAAGTCCACCAACCCGCACTGGGCTAGCGGTTCCACCACGCTAGCCCAGGAGTGAGGATATGTTAATAGGCCGTTGATTAATTGATTGTACAAAGTTTCGTCAAAATTCGTTCTGTGGTTTTTGCGTGATCGATCACAACTCTAAGATAGAGCATGATAGAGGGAAAAATCTATGTGCAATACACCAGCAATAAGATGATAAAGAATGAAGAGATAATCAACAACGCGCGCGGTGAACGGGTCACGTGTCATAATATTATCATCATTCATCATCACTGAGAAACGTGATAACTATCATCATATTTTCAGCCTGTCGACCAGTCCACTGCTGGACATAGGCCTTCTAAAATGAGCTCCACCACGCCCGGGCAGGGGCCTCCTCATCCAGCCGCATTCGGGCATTTTTAGGTCGTCGAAATAAATAAACATGAAAATAAATTTACCAACATTTTTTCCACCTACAATCAATCAATATTGATGTGCAAAACGCATAGTTACGTCATTATGAGTTAAAATTAATTTATTTTTTATAACACCAATAACAATCCATGGAACTGGCAATAAATAACGCGTCGGATGTTGAAACTAAACGCGGCGGTCACGCGGCGAAAGCATGACCAATACATTTCAACGGTCCATTACGTGCGTACGCGCATCTCGCTCCAATTTAAGTATAGCTGCTGTATAGAGGGTAGTAATAAACAGAGCGACTGAAATAATGAACCGAGTGACTAAAATAATGAACCGAGTGACTAAAATAATGGACCGAGTGACTAAAATAATTGACCGAGTGACTAAAATAATGGACCGAGTGACTAACATAATGGACCGAGTGACTAAAATAATGAACCGAGTGACTAAAATAATGGACCGAGTGACTAAAATAATAAGCCGGATGACTAAAGCAATTAACCGGACGACTAAAATAGTAAGCCGGGTGACTAAAACAATAAACGGGCTGAAATAACAAACAAAGTGACTTAAACAATTTAACAAGCGACTGAAATAATCATGAAGCTCTTGGTGGGCGACCGGCGGTATTCGTTCGATCCTTCCTGGATATAATTAACAGAGGGACTCTAAACAATTAACTGCGACTGTAATACCTAACAAGCAGGGTGACATAATGAATCGAGTGATTAAAACAATAAACCGGGCGACTTATATAATTAACTGGGCGACTAAATCATAATTTTATTGATTTGCTAGTCTTAGTCAGAAATTTATATTGTCATTCACTAGTTAAAATTAAAAACCCTTGCGGGAAAATCGCGTAAACGCGTATATTAAATTTTTTTATTGGAAAAACTTCCATTGGTAAATTTATTTTTATGAAAAATTACGGATGGAAAAAGGCTAGACTATATTATAATACTAGAAAAGTTGACGAATGGTGAAATTAATCGAACAAGAAATAAAAAAAGAGTGGAAAAACGCAAATGGAAATAAAGTACAATGATAAAGATGTTTGGGAAAATTTAATATACCTATAAGAAAATAACAATAACGCAGCGCAATAACGTAACATACCTAGTAAAAAGTGTTGAAAGATACTGCAACATTTGGAAAATTAATATACACACAGTTTACGTACTTAGTTAACTTTAAGGCTGGTTTCACAGCTGTACAGGAGACCTGTGAAACTGTGAAACCTGCCTTAAAGACCATAATATAAAAACTTAATGAATGACGAGTATATGCTATGTACTTGTAACAAGAAAAGTTTCGAGTCAAAGCTCCCGGTTTTTTTCGTAGAGCATCCCTTTTTAAGTTTTTCAGACGTCCCTTCAAAATATGAAAATACAATTAACTATGGTTTCGTCATAAACACTTCACATGGAATCCTACAACGGCCAAGGGCGACCAATATAAGGTGCTAATAAAAGTGCGTGGCCGACAAATATTAGTTTTAACACCTTTGCCAAAAGAATGTTGAGTGTCGAGTCTATGGTACAAGTATACTTACTTTAAACGACAACTCATACGAGAATGGTAAACTAATACAGTCCCGCGTAAGTGGCGAATGCACCTGGTGTAACGGTCGCGTGTCATCTGCCCGACCCATTCCTACACCCATACGCCACGCTTGGCTGTCTGGCACGCGCCCTATGCCTCGTCTACTGATAAAAAGTTTACCAACTTTCGGAAATTGAAATTCGAACGGTATTTGGCGGTGTTCATATTTTTTGCGGGAATAACGGAAATTTTTACGCAATTAGCTTCTTCTTTTTCTACCATTGAATTATGTACTTACATAGAAGTTATTCCTGTATTTTTCGTAAGTATTTGAAACTTTCATATCTAACAAAAGTACGATAAACTTATCGTAACATAAAAAAAATAGGCGTCTACCCTGTTTATACTTTTCTCTATAAATAAATCCAAAATCCAGCTATATTCACCACCGAGAACCGTTACATTTCACACGACCGATCGATTGCGCTAGCGCGTGAGTGTCATCCGTTGTGATTTGATCGCCATGGTTACGGCCAGGTGTTGCCAAGTTACGTTTTTTTCTGTGCCCGCGGGTTGAGGGTCACCGGTTTGGCGCCCCTGCCGCTCCGGGCTTTTTGATGCAAACCGATATCTGTACTGCCTGTATACATGTTGTTTCTTTTTGTTGAATTTTATTTTACTGTTATTAAAGTGTTTGATTTTAAAATGCTAAATTATAGGCACAGTGGATAGTTTTTAATTAATTAGGGCATAATAATATATTTTATTAATTAATATACATAATATACTTCAAAAATAAATTAAGCCTATAAATAGAATATCTCTTTAGAAGGATAGATACAATATATATATACTATGCTAACCTACTTAATTAGGTAATTTTATTATTATTGATATTTTCAATTTTTTACGTAATATTATAGGTACCCATATTTAAGAAGTAATTCTCTGAACCTACGTAGTACATTTTAATTGCCATTAAATTCCACAAATACCACCTATTAATCAATATTTACGAATGGAATTCTTTCGATTACTTGAGTGAAGGTCATTTAATACGCAAGCTAATAATCGAAAAACAATTTATTGAATTAACAAATCGACACCTCAACATCTGACTATTGTCTCATACGTCCATTGTTCGCGTACACTTGCGCAAGAGTACTTATAGTTACTTGTACAAGTGCTCGTGCATTTCAACTTGTCACAAATTAATGTGTTAAAATTAACATATTAAATGGGTACCTATTCTATTCATCAATCTGTAAAATGGCAAGTGTTGTTTGCTAAATTTCACGCGTCTCCTATAGTTGTGGTATCAAAGGTTTTAGGAGTTTCAAAAATAAAACTGAATATTCTTTGTTTAATATTTGAGTAGGTATAAAATATATTTATATTGCATTGCAATGTGTTTTTAAATAAAATTGTAAAAAAATACCTACCTATCAATCAAAATGTCCTCTCTATTTTGAATATATCCTATAGTAGCTTTAGGGTTATAAAAGACAGACTGTCAGACTAGTTTAAATGAATAATAAAATATTTTATCTGTATGTAGGTACTACAAATACATACTTAGAAACAAGGCTTTTCTCCCGTAGTATGGGAGTTAAACATTAATATAAGTCAAGTACTTTTACAATTTGTACAAAGTCCACCGTCCCTAGTAGGAATCGAACTGAGCTTAAGTCTAACGATTAAGCCACTACGTCAATTTTTTTTTATATATTACTAACATTATATGGACATAGTCTTAAAAAGAAATATTAAATGTTAATGAATAAAATGGTCGAAAATATGTAAATAAGTAGAACAACCTGTATAAACATTCAGAGACGGGAGGCTCCCCTTATCGCAGCGCTTACCGGTCGCGAAACATCTGTCTATAACCCGACACTGCACTACCCATATTGTTACTTTTCGACATAAAGCAACACGGGGAGTCTCCACGCTCAGACGTTCCCCTCTGCTTATAAAAAAATCACCGGTAACCTTCATTTGTAAATAAGTCTTGTAGATTGGCTTGACCAGTAGGCCAGTCATTATTTTGTAGTCGATTTTTACAAGTATTTGTCATAAATTCAAAATATTCGCTCGACAGTTAGGAAATATTATATCTTCTTCTTCTAAATATAAATAAAAATCAATGTTTGTTCTCTATGCGTTCCGAGACCATTGACCTGATTGTGATGAAACTTTGATAGAGTGTTCTGGGGACACCCGCGAGGCATTGCAACGCATGCCGGGTACAGCCATTACAAAATATGAAATTAAATAAAAATTTAAAATATACAATACTTATTTACAAATGAAGGTTACCGGTGATTTTTTATTGGCAGAGGGGAACGTCTGAGCGTAGAGACTCCCAGTGTTGCTTTATGCTCGACACTACAGTATGTTACCATTTTTGACGTCACACATTTTGTAGGTAAGTGTGTAGACGAGATGGAACTTCCGCTCCCAACGGAAATAACAGTGAAAGTCTGTATTATTATATTATGCAACGAAACCGAAGCGATAATTTAATAAGCCGTGCAATCTTCCATGAAGCAGATAAATGGAATGCAAATAACTTTTTGAAAGTCCGCAAATAATCGTCGCAACGCAAACCCACGACGGGTTATCAACTCTGCCTACCTATAGGTACCTACATGCTTTTTGTATTAGAGGGAAAAAGCGCAAAATTGTCCAAATATTGTCGAATCAAATTAGGCATAAATAGACTTGATTCTATATATCGTATTTTTATAAGTTTTTATTTTGTCATCTATCTATGGAACTGATTGTTAAAACGTTATTTATGTTTCCGTAATGCATTAGTTTTTAAGTGGTTCACCTTGTTTTAAAAATGCAAATTAGTCCAAAATATTTTGTTATGACATCTCTCGTCTACGAATACTTGACGTGTTTTGTAAGTGTTTTCTATTATTTGACGTGGAAAAGTTGTTATACCTACTTGTCTAATCCTAAATTAGGATTTTCTTCAATACGAATTAACGGACCAACTTGTAACCTTAAGATAACAAAATAAAGTTTTTTTTAAAACTTGTACAAAGTTGTCTGTCTCTAGTGGGAATCGAACCTACGTCCTTTGACGCTCGAGTCTAAGGATTTGTAATTTTTTTTTATTAAAATATATTTTTATGTAGTTAAAGCAATAAGTGTATTCTCTAAGTATTTTATTTTAGAGAAGAGAAAACCAAAAACAGAACAAGCTTTTAAGCTTGAACTTTACCTTGGCTAAGTAAGGCTACGTAATAATAGCTTCTCTTTGCTAAGGCTAACAAAGTGTATCAACAAGATACGGCTGGCTGAATACAGGTCGCGCTTCGCTTAGGGGCACGCGTCGGTGGCATATGGCCGATAGCGCACCGTGTGTGTGTGCCTTACAAAAAAATAAAACGGTGAGCCGCGTGTCGATGGTTAATTTCTTTTTAATTTGTTCCACGAGGTATTCGGCCAGAACCATATTACTTATTCTGTGCTAGAACGAGGTTTTATGTAGAGTGTATGCAGTGTTTGCAAAACTGTGTTACTTAGCATAGGCGTAAGTAGGTACTTTCTTTTTATGACATCCGCAGCATCTATTTTCTGAACTGGATTGTCTAGATATATTTTAATTAAAATCTACCTAACTACATTTTTTTTATTAAGTTCGTTTTATATAATATCGTCTAGGTGTGTATCGTCTAGGATTAAAGAACACGTCCTTGGCTTCTGTTCGCAATGGAATTGATTAAAGGTTTGACATTTAGTTTAACGGTGGGCAGCTGCGAATTGCTGTGCAATTACCAATTACTTGAACTTCTTTAGCGGCAGATGTCTAACCGTGTATGGATGCTTTATAAACTAGCTTTGCGTTTGCACGCGCCAACCGTTTATTTTTTCTTCTGCCTGGAAATAGTTCTATTAAGCCACACTAAGCACGCCACATAAAGATACAAATTGTATTATACATACCTACATACGCTAGAGAGAATGATGAGACTGAGCGAAGCGAAAGAGATGTGTCAGTATCGCAATACTTGACAGTCCGTTCTTTCTGCCTACACCGCCAGGGACATAGCGTGCAGATAATGTATGCTGTATGTATGTTCATATACGCTATAACGGGGTAAGCAGATAGATAGAACGGAGCGCCAAGTATTGCGATCCTGACACACCTCTTTCGCTTCGCTCAGTCCCATTATTCTCTTCACGCACGCTCGCCGCGGGACGCGAGTGCTCTTAACATGTCCGTTTGTGATCACCCGCTCTATCTGATCCTCGTATGTCAGTTTAGCTCGTTCCTTTTACCAATCACATTCGCTCGATATATTTGCGTCGTCATTTCATCACTCATTCGCTCAACATCTCCGAAAAAACCATGTGGCACGCAAATAAAGGAATCTATGTATATGAATAAAAAAAGCATGCATATTTGCAAGACACTTTCATTCTGTCCAGCGATACTGCGTACCTATTTCTTCGTTGCGTATTCGGTCGGCCAAGGTAACGCCATACATCATACGTAGAGATCGCATTTTTACAGCATTATGGCATACCCAGGCTTCACTACCTTTATTATAAAGTTGGTATACCAACACCGCATTGTGAATTGCCAGAACGGCCAGACGGGCATTATATATTTTTTATTAAAATGTGCTAATTACTATGCATCACCTTTGTTTGTATTAATATGAATCATGATTAGATCATCCATCACAAATACTAATTTGTTTTCAAAACTTTTATTGATATATACGGTATCTTATTGTGTTTGGTTATTTCGATCTCACTTTATATGTGTATCGTTATATTTCACAACTGTTTCATTCGATCCAAAGGAATGTCCTTTGTCTACTCGTCTCCTTGTATGGAATATTAATCATAATAAGAATTTGCACGTGCACACTTCTCCTAGTAAATGCCATTGCCCTTACTAGAAAGAAATCAACATCAACAGCCTATTAACTGTCCCCACTGCTGGGCCTTTCAACGAGGGCGTTCGGGCTATAGTCCACCACGCTTGCCCAGTGCGGCTTGGTGGACTTCGCATGCGCCTAAGAATTTCTTCATCGACGTATGCAGGTTTCCTCGATGTTTTCCTTCACCGTTTGAGAGCAGTCAGTAAATGTACTTAAATTTCGAGAAAAAACCCATTGGTATTGGCCCAGCCGGGGATCAAACTCCGGACCTTTCGATATGATAGGCCGCGTCTTATCCCCGACGCCACTGACGCTTCCACTACACATGCGCGCACTAGAAAGAAAAAAGGTAAATCATTCTTCACGCTAAAAATCGAATAAAACTATTTTTTTATACAAAAAAACTAATTATCTAGTCATGACTGGCTGGAATTAAAGTAGGGATGTAATTACTTAGCAAGATGCTAGCAACTGATACTCCACTTTTTACGTCGTTTGTTGAAATGTCTTATAGGAAAACGTCATGTGCCAATGATTTTCCCCACACCATTTCTCATGCCCTAGATTTCTGAACTGGTCTTCTTGTATCGTAAATCTAATCGAACAGAACCGATAATAACCGACTGTCGGTAAGAGTATCCGGTTTTTTGTATCAATAGAATAGATACTAGTTAGCGACTTTGTAGCAGGTATCAGTGTTAATGAAATGTTCTATACAACACTTCCGTACCTACTAATAAATTGGCGCCATAGATTCTTTGGCACTTTATATGTCTATGGTCCGTAGTTTATTTCTGACCGTTATTAACTATTAACATGCTTAGTTAAAAGTTAATAAGTACCTATAATGGCCAGGGATATAGACTATCTCCATACCAAGTTTCGTCAAAATCCGTTCAGTGGCAAAAGCATGATGGACGAACAGACAGACAGACAAAAATTTCAAAATTGGCATTTTCGGCTTCGGTATCGTTCGTAAGGACCCCGGCTCAGTTTTTCCCAAAAATATTTAATGTACAGAAACAACTTTACTACAGTTCTATTATAGGTATATGTATTAATATTACAAGAATGTAATAGAATTGTTGAACTGCGTCTCATTTTGCCCTCGGTGAGTGCCGATGACAAGTTTATATCTAATCTCTAGAATGTTATCGATTGAATCGAGATGCGATTACGAAAATTGTCTATCAGCGAGATGTTTCTCAAGCGAATATACGTTAAAGAAATATGAATATACGATTAGGTGGGCATAGATTGAAACAATAGAGGAAGGTACATGCATTTATATATTTTTTCTAATAATTAAAAGGCAGATTAAATAGACAAGAAGGCATTGTAATACGTGTTTTCCACTAAAACTAGGTAGTTCAAATGAAATGCTGTACGTAGCCGTCATTTGGTGCTAGACTGATACTGGGTTTTGTAAGACCATGCGCAAAAAGTTGCCGCTGATGGGTATCAGAAGATATTTGAGGAAGAAAGTCTTTGGACCCCCGTGCCATTTATTTCGGCTCTATGACACAGGAATCACAGTATATAACATGATACATGTTGTGTGATTTTTTCAAGTGGGCGTGGATGACCAAATCCTGAACTACAAGCAATAGCGAAAAATGCTCAAAGGAGTCTCGGGACGGATTTTGATAAAAACTAAAACTGCGTTATTGCATTTTCAAAAAAATAATTCTCCTAGCCGGGAGTCATACCTATTGATTTTGTAAAAAAATACACATGCTGTATTATTGCACTATCCGATAGTTTCGCTAATAAAGGGTCTAATTCTGGAAAAAAGAAAAAAAGCCAGAAATAAAAGGAAGCTCCAGTTCGAAACACCATCTTTTAATTATTTTGTTACCAAGGCGCAATTATAGTTTGTACTAATTCGTTACCATTTCATTTGTAGTGGAATACGAGAGTAGATGGGTTGCCTCAATGTATGGAATGCCTCAAACAACAAAAAATAACACTAATAAATAAAACATGAAACACAAATTAACCGGTGTATCAACCAGTCCTTAACTAAGCGATTCAATACCCACATAGGAATGCATTGCAAGTGGAGTGTGCACGACTGGTTCGGGTAAAGAAAGATCAGCTGCCCGCTTAGCTGCGCGAGCGCGGCGAGCGATCACATTGTTAAGATGGCTTATTCCACTTGGTCATAGTAGATTTTCTTAACACCTAACAATGCGTCTCCGTTCGTCACACCTATTACACGTAAAAATATTAGGTTTAAGTAAAAATTTATATTTATATCGCATTTGGTTACAGCAGCATTAATACTACAGATGTTTTTCTGCCTAATATAGGCTTGCTTATGCCTACTACATAAGTAAAATGACCAATATGTGGCAAAATTCCCACATCGCTTTTATAGTCCAATCCAAATACCTAGAATTTGGCATCGAGGGTCTTACAGCAAAATAACAAGTTCCTCGCAAACTACTTTAAATTTTCGATCTAGTTCTGATTGATATTTATATGGTCTAATTATTTATTATTGAATTCTTTGGTTTATTATTTGATTTCGATTATTTTCCGTGTGCACAATTGGTCATGCCACCACCCTCGTAAAAAACACTTAAGTAACCTACAGCTACCAGTGTCAGTGCATACAATGAGTAACTTTTTGTTATCTTTGAGTGACACAAGTCTGACTCTCTGAGTGACCAAAAATGACTTGTTTGTATGTAAATAGCAAGGTAAAGCTCGGCTCGGCTGTTTATTCCGAGCCCTCACAAACTCGTTACTCAAAGGAAATTGCTTACGTTTATCATCACAGGAGCTGCCAGGAAGACGTTAAAACTTACTACATAAAGGTGCAAGTACTGTTAATTAGAAGCCATTCTATTTTCTAAAGTTTGGTTGAATTTCCCGCAGTGTTCCGCCAGGTTGAAGTACTTAGAGTATTCCAGGCTGGGTTCAGTTCGTTTATAGATAATTTGGGATTTCCAAACACGCGTCAACGCGGGCATGAGTTTTTGATGAATACACCCCCGGTATACTTAGGTATCTGGATTTTAAACTCTTAATTTCCTCTTCTGTGGCTTTACCAAAATCATGACGAAATTCAGGAGGATTGGACTGGGCGTTAAAGTGATATTCCTCAGGAACTCGGGATTCCTTTGATATAATTTTAGTATTTGAAAGCAATGGAGTAAATGTTAATCTGATTGCGCAGTAAATTCATTCAAGGAAGCGGTGGACAGGCGGCCATTTTAGTTTAGATTCCCGATGAATCAGTTTGAATTCCGAACACGTATCGCACGCCGCGCCGCGCTGTGGCTATAGTAGTTGACCGCATCGCCACTGTACTACGTTCGGAAATTACACTGGCCAGTTACAATTTAAAGGATTTATTTATGTTTTATTCGATTTTTTTCTTTTAAACAACGCGATAAGTTTTTAAACGCTTTATGGCTGCACCGGGATTTTTTTTCGGGAACGCGAAGAAGTGTCATAATATGTTTGTCTCAGATATAATTATTTTCTTAAAAATGTACCCTATTTTAACTAAAATAAAATAGAAACTTAAATAAAAAGCGTGTAACAACTATTTCAGTTCGTTCCAAAATTGTCCGTTGTAAATCTCCATTAAAGTTGCTATCACTTTAGTGACGATGTAAACCTTAGTGTTGCTGTAAATTTTATAATTTTAAATAATAAAAGTCTTAAAGGTCTAGTAACCATGCTAAAACCACCTTAAAATATGGCAGTACCGTCCGCCAGTCAAATTGTTTTTCTTCCTGATTCCAATTATAATCACGTTATTAAATTGTCAGATTTGTAGTCACGATAAATGTAACGAAACCAATTAATAGGAAAATGAATTCAATGAAAGAACGAAGGAACGTACATTACGTAAGTGGAGTAGAGAGAAGAGACGTAGCAAAATTGTCTTTTTGAGCGAGTAATTAAATATATCGTGACTTACGCAATTTAATGGAAGAAATCTAAGTTTTGCGAACACATAGACAATGACTGGTTTGTTATGCAACACGCATACTGCATATGTGTAACGGTAAGGAGTCGTGCTCGTTCCCGCGTCGTTCGTTGGTAGCCTGAAGTTGTCTATGACATATTGAGGTTGTCATAGACAATGCGACAATGGCCGTTCGTTATGTTTGAAGATTTAAATTAATCAACCACGAAATCTAAGTATACAATACAACCCGTTGTCTATATAATAATTCGCCACTCCTGATTATGAAATTACGATAAATAAAATTGAGAATCGAACGCAGGTGAGGTAAGCACAAAATGAAATGTGTTACTTCGGCTTCATGTTAAGACCGGAGACTTTGACCCGAAACTTTTACATGGCAGCACTCGGTGAATGAATGAAACGGAGAACATTGAACGCTAATATTGGCATAGCGGCAATTAAGACCTTGCACATAAAAACGCTGCGCTTTTGTAGAGTGGTGCAATGCAAAAATAGGCTCTTTAAATTCTTGCCCGCAGCAAAGAAATTATTAAGTTGTAGGTAGGTATACGTTGATTCATTCACACGAAAATCAATTGAACGACGTTTCCTGCTCACTTGTCGATCGGCGGCACCTCCGGTGATCAAAGTATCATTATTTTTAAATTACAAGAAAACGGCAACATTAGATCATTAGAATAACGTTACAACTTAGAAGGGGTGCCTTACTTACATATGTAAGTATAAGTATTATTATTATCAATGTATGTCAAATTTCTATTAAGAGATTATTACTAAATCTTTCATTATAAAAATATGTTTATTGATATTCTTATTTAATTTATTTACTAAAACAGTTACAGTCCTAACAGACATATCCAATTCGACACGGTAAGCAGTAAAGTTAAATTAAGCGAAACAAACACGAATTTAAAAAGTTAAAAATGACATTGAAACTATTTAAAAAAAACTAATAAGATAATAATTTAAAAATATATCAAATATCGCAGTAAGATAAGAGGAGGTAAGGAAATAATTTAGCGGTATCTGTGGTGGAAGGTGGGATCAGCAGTGAGCACCCTTTTGTTAATTATTAGATTTGTTTGAACCAATATTCATCTTCAAACAAAGCATAAAATAACTAAAATTTGACATGGATTGCTAATAATCAATTGAAAAATTTATCAGTAGGTAATTTATAATCAAAGTCAGTCAAGACAAACTCAAATTGAAATTACTGTTAACCCTTTACGGACAAAACGTAGTCTTTAATCTAGGGGAGTGTCACACTCGCACTATAACTGAGTGGCAGTAAGTCACACAATGACACAGTTTCAATGGGAATGGAGAGCTATTGTGACAGATAGTATCTCATCCTGTTAATTCAATAACAAGTACCATTCTAACCAAATATTTTACTCCCATAGATGTACAACACGGAACTAAATTAAATTTTAATTGCATTTGAAATTGAGGTCAAAGAACAAACTATAAAAAAAGCTCATTGAAACCAAAGGTTTCAGAGACAAGTCAAACGGGCTTCATATTAGCAATAACTCTATGACCACCTCCCACCTTCTTAACTCCATTGTTACCACCACATTGGTTGTATGGTATCACCACACCACTATGCAGAATCGCAAAGAAAACTTAATATCGATTAAATCAATTGGAATTCGAAAACAATGTTTTTGCATGTATGTACATGTTGCTGAGATGCAGTTGATTTGGAATCGAAGAAGTTTTTCATAGACGCGCAAATAAACAGCTTTGTTTTCGTTTGCCACTTCAATTGGAATGAAATATGGTCGCTTGGCTTGCTAACATCGCAAAGTTAAGTTTGCGATGGGGCGATTCGACGCCTTATTTTCAACCGACGAAAAACAAAAAAGGAGGGGGTTCTTAGTACCTACGTACGAACATGGTCCCAATTCCTTCATTGTCCATACAAACATGAAACCGGTTACAAAAAAAACAATCAGAAGTGGAACATCGTAAGTTCAAACTGCATGAGTCAGCGATGACGCCTCCCATTCATGAGTCGAGGTGGCAGTTCGATTCTCCGCACTGCACCGAGAATGTCGGAATTATTCTGAGAAGCGAAAATTATCTTACGGAACTGAGGTTTATAAGTAGGTATACCTGGACTTCTGAGTCATATGCCATGCTTTATAATGGTTGGTATTACTTTGCGATTTCCGAGATTTGTCTGCCGGGTTCATTGATGTGGAATTTCAACTCCTTTGGGGTGGTATTCCAGAAAAATCTCTCATTGTTTGTCTATATCCCTCAGAGTGTTAAAACGGCTTTTGCGACCCAAAAAACAAGTTCAAATACTAGACTTAAGTGAAGTCTAGATAGAGTTCGTTTTTCAAAAACCAAAATCTGACAGCCACATTCTAATAAATATAGTCATTTAAAAAATCTCTTTGCAAAATTCACAGTATAAAGACCAAGGATCGATAAGTCGGGGTATCCTTTTAGGTATGTTAGACAGAATATAACACAGGTTATTTAGTAACCTTGTAAACTAACAAAGTTCAATGTCAAACCCATAAAAAGAATTATAAAAAGAATTTAGTAAAAACACCGAGCTCTAAACCCGTTTTCAATGCTTTGTAATGCTAAATCTACCTACTTATAAATCCGATAAAAAAAGTAATATTTTCCATGTTGTAAATAAATAATAACTACGTTAATGATATACTATAGATGATCTTATATCATTGTCTAACACATTCTGACACTTGGGAAGTATACTTGAGATCATTTCATTACTTTCTAATGATAATAATTTGATACAATTACAAAAAAATCCCACGATTTTGGCGGAAAAAAATAAAACAACGCAAAGCTTTCGATTGTTAAAACCAGTAGCTGAAAGCTTTTGCAACTCGTAAATGGCTTTTATATTGTTCAAAATTACGTAACTTCATTTTAAAATTAATCTAACTAGTTAGTATTTTTTATTAAATAACCTATCTTTTACCCGCGATTTCGTGCATGGAGCAATCAATTATTAAATTAACACAAATGTTAAAAAGAGAACTCATCTTCTGTGCAAATTCCCTGACATGGTATCGAGATAAAAAAATTGCCTTGTGACTTACCTGTGATGAATCTACTGCGCTTTCACGGAAGCGTCGCTGATACTCGGACCTGCGGAGAAAATAGGGTTTTATACAGAGTAGGTATACTCAGAGAAAATGTGTTCGGTTTCTTTCCGGTTACTGACTAACGTCTTGAATAAACCAGTATCAGTTGACATCCTGTACCTACGTAATATATATACCGTGGGAATCGCAGTCGGCGTACGTAACTACGGTTCGTAACTAGCTACGATTGGGGAATGTTTGTTTGTGAAAACAAGAATAATTTGGACTTTAAGGGCTTCTTTCCCCACTTCCTGATATTGTTACAGATAGTAATCTTAGTGATAAACTAATCTATCAGATAAATCTGTGTGATAGACTATATAAAATGTATAAGATATAGGCAATCAGATACCTGTGAAACCAAAAAAATAGGCTATCTGTCAATTAACCTGCAGATAGGGTATCTGTGACTTTATCAGCAAGCGGTGTAAGAGGCCCTAAACATCTTCATTTGGTAAATCTTAGGTTTTACAGTAATTATTAAGTACTTCGTAGTTCGGTTTTTGTAAAGTAAGTTTAAGAATTGAAGGTATCCTTCGACATTTTTTCTGATACGTGGTTGTGTCAAAGAACGTTTGATAGTATGTCCTCCGTTCTTCCTGCCTACCCCGTCAGGGACATAGCGTGAAGTATGTACGTCATGTATTAGGTTACAGAAATATCATACTTTCTTACGAAAGAGACGTTTCGAATAATTTATGTACAATTTATAGCACCTTGTCGTATAAATTTTCCATTGACAGTCATAAAATTACGCAGTAAAAGTGTCAGTGGTTAAGTTAAACGATTTCTATAAACGTTTGAAATATACCGATATACTTAACTGCATAATACTCGTAAACTCTTGACTACCGACTACTGAAACGAACGACCCTACTGCTCAGTGGTTTGGGCGTTGGCTTCGAGTCCAGAGATCGTGGGTTCGATTACCCACTGGGTACAATAAAGTATGTGCAACTGGATGTTTTTGTTATTTGTCCTATCCTTGCCTAAATCCCATATATACTGTATAACCTAAGTTGAGTACCTATAAATTGAGAACTGACGGACAGACAGACTGAGAGAGGCAAGTTCTTGTTTGTTGAGATATTTCTATTATAGGCATGTATGGTCTTAATAATTCAAACTTGTAGCGAAATGTGTTCATAATCTCTATTATAATGTGGTATTGTATGTAGATGCGAGAGATTGGAGCAAGCTACAGGGTGTGCCAGATGTTTCAATCAGTGCCTACTCTGTGCTGTACTGGAGCCTGACTCACATCACAATGATGACTAAGTGTATAATACAAGACATAGGTAAGTGAAGGCAAGACACAATGACATTAATTTATCAAAACATTTAACTTCACTTGCATTTTAAAGGCAGTGTAATGCACAGCGAATAAAAAAGTAACTAAGTATACCACAGAATACATAATAGCACTACCGTACAGAAGCGTCACTCTCGATCATAACGCTTTAAAAACCTACAAAATGTGTGAAAAACATTGAGCTCTGTAGCTAGATGATTGCGTCCTCACTCCGCTGTGCGTTCGTTCGGATTATCTCGACGATAGCGTACGGGCGTAGTCCACCACGCTAGCCCAGTGCGGGTTGGTGGACTTCACATGCGCCTAAGAATTCCTTCTTCGGCGTATGCAGGTTTCTTCACGATGTTTTCCTTCACCGTTTAAGAGTATCCAGGAAACGTACTTACGTTACGAGAAATGTCATTGGCACGGCCGGGGATCGAACTCGTACCTCTCGACGTGACAGCCACGTCTGCCCCACTACGCACCGACGCTTGTGTAAGTACTGCGATATTATACTGATCATGTTTGAGAGTAAGCGATCCCATATCTTGGCAGCGGATGTGCCGTCTATAAACTGCCGACATCGCACGAAGCTACGACCACCTAGTCTGATAGATATGCTGCAGTAACCTGAACTAGCGAAATTCTAAACCGTCCCTTCTCTAAACTTAGATAGAACCGCATACGGCGTTATACATTGACGGTTTTATTTATGCCGTAGCATGAGAAACAGACAGGGCTCCTTCATGGAGTAAATTAGAAAAACTGACAACGGTATTTCTATAAGGATTGTTTGTGACAGTCGTATAATAAGAGATTACCGTGTCCGAGAGATCTGCAACCCTCATTTGTATATAATGCGTTTTCCCCCTTATGATAACAACGCTTTTGCGGCTGAAAGCAATACAAAAAGTGCACCGCAAAGTTTATATAGACAAACTTGTTTTTGCTGCTACTGCATCTTGCTCGGACATGTGGCCGAGACGCAAATAAAGTTAGTTTTCATACGACAGCCAAGGAAAAAGCAATGGAACTCGAATTAATGCAAATATGGGATTGAACTATGTTTACAAATGACACAGGCTCACGACATGGTGGGAACCGGAGATGGTTCGGCCACATACATGGGTTTGTTTAATGAAGACTAACCGTTGTAATATTAGATCGTTGATTGCGCTTAGAATCCGATCGGTGCAGTGTTCAAATGCGCACCACGCATGACATTGGCATTAATTCTAAGATGCCTACATATTATACTACATACATTTCTTCGCGGGATGCGAGCTGTACTCCTCACGTGTCCGCTGATCTATGATGCCTTACAAGTCTACTTAAATGTTTTGGAATAGATGATGTAGATAAAAGTACAGTGTGACGACAAAGAAAAAATATTACTCGAAGTAACACCAGTGTTACAAGCTGGTGCGACGAAGAGTCCGCCCTCAAAATTAAAACATACATTTCTTCTCTCTACATCTCTCTCTATTCAGCATCATTGTCGCAGTCCACTGTTGGAATTAGGCCTTCCCCAGGGCGCGCCAGCACACCCGGTTCTCTTATATCTGTTTAGGCCCGCTTAAGAGCTTAGGACCTCTATAGGAAGGCACCCCCGCTGTCATCCTCTACGTAATTTACCTAAGACATGTGAAGTGATGTTACTCTACTTTGCTATTCAATTAACAGTTGCTACATATAACTAGGTGCTACCTATATAAATAGGTACCTACATAATATATATCCCATCCATACTACAGAATATATGTATAATAGTACAATTCCAGACTAGGACCAACTTGGATTGTGACTTTCGATATCCGAGGGTCTTACCGTCTCACAATGACTTATGTCCATATTTGAGTTGTTATGCAAGTAAGTATAGTAATTTAAAATTCGAGCATAGAGAGTGAGGCTGGAACCTGTTCAGCTAACTACGGGTGTGATTATAATCCGAATGGTACCTAAAATGCATTGTCTCTCGTTTATCACACCAATAAATAAGCTACAGTGAATCCAACGCTTTATTGTAACCAGCTATATATTCAATTCAATACACTTTATTTATTGCACATTTAAAAATTACAGACAAAAGAAAAAACAGATACAATGTATGTACCTACATCTAGGTGGTCTTATCGCTTAAAGCGATTTCTTCCAGACAACCTTTGTATGTTGTAAAGGTGGTCGAGGTTGTCCAACAATTTTTTTTATCATTTCTATATCCTTAGGGCATTTTGTTAGAACATTGAATGAACCTTTATTAAACGTAAACGCCACTGCTCATAATAAATAAGTGAATACCCAATTAAAACTGGTTATTTATTGCATTTGGTAATGAATAATTGGTAAGTAGGTACGGGGATCACATATATATAGAATACGACCATCGGGGACTATAGACTATTTTTTTTAAATGGCAACTGTGTTCCTTTTAATTTATGGATCAATACTACCAACGTTAAGTGCTAATTCACGATTATGGCAGGTTTAATATTTAGCGTATGATGGAGGAACAGCTGATACCTGGAATTTAAACCATAACGAAACCCAGTCGGCAACATTTTAGAGGCCCCAAGCTATGGGTTTCTCGACAGACCGCGCCCTCGTGTTTTCTCCGCTCTAGCCGCACTTAGCTGGCAATGAACTTAGGGCCATCTCGTAATGGATATATACCTTAAGGGATTCGGCCTTCTTATCTGTTTTATAATGAACATAGATGGGTACTTTGAATGTTAGAAAGAAGTACCTACCCACAAGAAAAGGTATTTTTATAATGCGCGCGTCACTTTATTTTTATTTAACTATATACAATAAAAGTGCCTAGTAAATGTGCTTTTAAAAGTAAGTACCTACATACTTTGTAAAACACATGGCGTTAATTTTTTATATAATTTTTTTATGCATAAAAACGACAGTTTCTATATATCAGTTAAAGTTTTGTAATACCTACGGCTAGACACACTATCGTTTCCAGCCTGTATTCCTTAAATTGTTAGGCGTGCCGTACACGATAGGTTTTGCTGTCAGTTTGACCATGGTTTTACCACAGTCGGTGACTAACGGATGAATGATCGTCTAATGCAGTGACTGATGAAAATCTGCATACTTTATTTTTTTCATCATTCAACCATCAGTCATGACATTAGATGTTACAACGCACATGCTTTGCATTGGCTTAGTCATCAGTCAGGAACGTGACTCCATGGGACCCTGCCGCCTTGACACTTGGAATTTTAAGATTCTTACATAAACATACCTACATACTGAAGTAAAGTGCATATTATACGAGGTATGGCTTTATACGTTACAATAAATAGCGAGAAACCCGCGGGCCCTATGGGACCCACTGATCACACTAGACAAAGTATTGTGTTATTTTATTTCCATAGCAACAAGAATAACATAAACTGAATACTTCATGAAATTCTCCTTTCAAACCGGTACCGCCAAATTGTCAGAAATATCCGTATTAAAAATGCGTGATATCGGCGCGGGCGCAACCAATTTTACTTAATGCGATACTTATAGTATTATATACCTACGTAGTTATGTACTTAAATATTTTATTGAAATATATCTTTGGTATCAATCAAAAAAATCTAAACCACTATAATAGTGAATGAACGAAATGAAATATCGCCGCTACTTTGAAATAAAACTCGTTTAAAGGTAGGTATCTCAATTTTCTAATGTAATAATATGGTACAAAATGGTCGATTTAGCACATTCTAATAGTCAAAGAACTCCTGGTTTGATAAAATCAAAGGAGTTTATCGATATTTTGACTGTCTATTGAAAGCAAACATTGCATCGGTGCGTTATCAATAGGAATTAGGCTAAAATATTTATGTTAACGAAAAAATCTTTATCTTATCCACGTTTGAAGGAACCACAAAGTTTAAAACACTCGACTTGCTCCGATAAAGAATTTAAAATAAAATAAATTTAATTTTGAATGTCTTATTTTTATTTACTCACTAATTCCACTACTCAACGAATCAAGGTATTGAATTGATACCTTGAAAATGTCTTAGTAAAGGTTGACTGGTAGAGAACGCCTTAAACGTTAAGTTTGACTGCTGTACAGTTTTGTGAATTACCTAAGTTTCAAGTAATTATATGGCTTTTGGCTATATAAGAAGTATGTAGGTGTTAACTGAAATTAAAATGGTTCTCAGACCTTAAAACAACCAATCCTAACAGAAATGAAAGTCGTTGTATGTATATCTACTTACTCACTGTTCAACTGAGGACACTTTAAATAAATGCATTCAATAATAAAAGTATTTTAAGCGTCAGTGCATTGATTGCATTTTGCATACCTATCATGGGGCTTCCGGATGTGCACCCCTTGACGCGAATCACACTGCACTAATGGCATTAGGAGCCCTTAGAACTGGGAAATCCTAAGACACAATGTAGAATAAGACAATAATATAGTGCATTAGAAGATTGAATAAAACTCAAATTGAAAGGTAAACTACAGAAGTAAATCCCTTCAGGCCCTATGTATAGGTATAATGAGTTTTGTAGCCAGGCTCAAAGTGGGATATTAGTGCAGTTTGAAGCCAACGGTATGGGAATTACGAGTAGGTATTTGTAACAAGGTTGTAGTCAGTTTCGTAGTGAAAAATGTTTATCCGAATTCTTTCACTTTGCAACTATGTTACGTAATTTTAGATATTTGTTATCAAAATTTTAAATTATATACTTATTTGTGTAGGTACAGTACCTTCGCTTTAAATAATAATACCTTTCAGGGACCGCTATCAAAATACTTTTGATTTAAGTTTTATGCGTTAGTGACGCCTCCTATTATTGTTGCCAGTCTCACCTACCCTTGCCCCGAACGTGACACTTAAACCTCCTCACCTCACTATTAGGCAGACGATTAGAGCCAGGTAGTTAATAACTTAGTCGTAAACGGATTAGTCGATTGAACCTATTAACGCATTAACAGTTACCGCAGCCGACGACGCAGGAAGCCGTATGTAGCGCTCGGTCGACCAACGGCGTGTCCTATAAACATACAGCAAAAAGGCAACATGCAACATTGACATACAGGCTTTCCCTCAGAGCTCTTAACACTAGATTCTTCAAGCATGCGGCGACCACTTCTGGCTTCCTTCACCACCACATCTGGTTGGTGCAACGTCTTTCTTAGCCAGCCTTATATTACTATCTCATCTTCTAGTACCTGGCAAGACTTAGGCCCGTTTGAGATCTATTGTGCAAAACCCCTGTCCACCAAACGGTGTCCCAACTGTTTTTTTTGTAGACTTCACATAATTTATAGAATAGAAATTCTAAGCTTTGGCGTATGCAGGTTTCCTCATGTTTCGCTTCACCGAAAAGCCTGTGGTATTATATTATTACCTTACTTTAAATCCATCAAATTATCGCCAGCCTATTAAGTTTAGCTGAATACTGATATTAATTGTATGTGTATTACGGTTTTCATTTCACGTTTTCAACCTCTAATGAGGATTCATGTCAATAAATGTCAGTTTTTTTTTCATTAGCGTACGGAACATGTTATACCTAATTACGGCGCAAAAACTGTAACGGGTTCGATAATCTACATTCTCCATGATCGCGTGTTTGAAATTATTCGTTCCTGAAACTGCGATAAATGCAATCGCATCGACAAGCTGCAATTTTCCCTTCAGGTCAGTTTGGTCTTATTCCCGGAATGTCCCCTCGGTCCGTAACGTCTATTTCCCGGAATGTCCACCTCCTAATGTCCACTTCCTCGTTGTCGTTCTACATCTTTTGGAAAATTGGAATTTTTTGTATTTGACTTTCCTAAGTTATTTCGTAATACCTAATATGCAGAATATTATTATTCTCTTCTTTACTTCATGGCGTGATACCTAGATCTGTCTCAGCCTATAATTATAATTATATTGCCGTAACGTCACCTCACTAATTAGACAACTTTCAAACAAATATGACAGAGTTGAATTTGAATTTTTTAAACGTGCATTTTGGTCGATTCATCGCATTTTTACGACATAAATAAATTGGCGTGAACGCGATAAGATCTGGTCAATTTATTTATCGCGCGTCCAATTCTATACCGATCTTTGTGCTTTCTCCGCTTATGTAACGATTGGATTTAATATGAATACGATCACAGGAAGTAATGATTTTTTTTGTTTATTGTAATTAATATCTATATTATTATTTATGAAAATTATTATCTTATCACTTTGCAGGATGCGGAAGACAGTCCATCTTTTGTTTTTAATTATCCCACTAATATATTAATCTAGCCAGCGTATGAGCTAATACTTAATACCACATCAAAATTGATTCAGTCGTGACTTTGTAACAAACACCCAGATGAAATTTCAGACACATTTTTTATTAATTTAATTTTTTTAATCATTAAATTACAATTAAAATATATTAACTCCTCTCTTCTACTATTTCTATTGCTGTGCCATAAACCTGGGTCCATAGTTGGTTCTCATAAATACAAGTACACCATGTATACAATATATGGATGCAATACAGAATTGAATTTAGGTAAGAATTAAGTAGGTAAAATAACTTGGTATGGTATTCTGGATCTAAGCCCTATTGGATCGGAAATACCCAAGCAAAGTCATCATGCATGTTTTCCCGGTTATCGTGTTTGTACAATAAAACAATAATAACATTTAAATACTGCGAGTAACTAGTTACAGTAATGTGGCTACTTGTCGGACAGCCACATTCCGACACGGCGTGAATCACACGCTTTTTGTGACGCATCATGTCACACATAACTTAATCACACAAAAAGTTTAATGACAAAAAAAATTGTATAGATTAGGGCACCTGTTTAGGAAGGATATAGGTCATACGTACACCTACTTGTTTTATGATGAATAGAAAAATGATAGATTTAGATACCTATAGGTAATGTAAAATAACTAAAATTTTGTCTTGAAACTATTAATTATGACCAGTTAGTAGGTACCCCTGTTTACTATGCGTATAAAAGAATTAACATAAATGAATTGACATACACAGATATTAAAATATAAACTAAATACTTTACTTAATATATACTAAATGATACGTACTAATACGTTTAAACTAAACGTAAAATCCTTGAATTTTCCATATTTTTCTTAACCACCCTCAACGTTATTTGTATTTAAAATTTCATTTACTGTACTAACAATTAAAACAGGAGAAAAAAGTTAAACTTACCCGCAAAAGGTGGAAACTCACAGGACCTTAGGGAAATCCAGTTCAAAATGTTTCTGTCACAAAATTATGTTCATTTCATTACTATAATAATAATGCACAATTTCTCTTCTCTGCAAACTTTTCACACTGTTTTGTTACTTCGTTCACTACGACACTAGCGCGGGAATGTCAGCTTTTTCACGGCGCATTGTGATCGTGTGCGCTACTGTCGTGCATTCCGCACGACTCGGCTCCGGCGATTACGTTCGACGAATACAAAATATTTAGACGCGGCGCGGAGCGTACCGGTTCGTTCGGTGATGAACGTTCTTAGATCATGTTTAAAATTGTTTACATATACTGCCGTCTAGTGGCGATATCAATTACTATTTACTACTTTATTCGTTTTCCTAGTCACTACTAGATGGCGTTACTAGGTTTGATACAAGTGCTGCCATCTAGTGGTTTAATTTATTATAGTCTCAGAGCAAGTATATACTAACTCTATGATTGTAGTCTTTTTACTATTCGATGCTAGATGGCGCTATAAGTACTAACCATTCATTCTTTCTTTGCTTGTCTATGGCGATAAATGATAATTTCATTCATTTTTTCATTCAGAATGAGTTCAGTCTTTCTCGTAGTATCCCTCTGTAGTCTGTGGTCTTTCTCTGTCAAAATGGCTGCCGTTCAGGAGGTGCGTGTTGAATTTTTGCTAATTATTTTCTGATTTCATTTTGTTAAAACATAAAATCTTACTCTGTGATGACTTCATTTTTATCCGTTTCTCATGTTTGCGTTGCAGGCGAGACGCGATCCCATCCAGGCCGTTCAGGTCTTCGGACGCAAGGTAAGTGTTTTTCACATGCATTCCACGTGTTGGTGCCGATCTTTGTAATTATCCACGGAATAACATTAATACCAGATGAACACCTAATGAATTTGTAATTAATGGTCATTTTTATACTGTAATTAGCGGTACAAACTTGATCCGACTAACCTTTCCCGCCCAGGCTTTTGTAACCTATAGACCAACATGCTTACTGAAAAGGAGAACATAATTTTCGGTTTATTCGTCCATAAAAGAAGTTTTCTGTTTCTGTTTCTAGTTTAGTTAGTAGTTTTCTTGAAGTGTTCTAGACAAATCATAAATAAATCTGATTTCATTAAAAATTACCAGAGAGATTCCATCATGAATTTTCGTTTTTAGCACTTTTTTTTAAATCTTATTTTATTTTGGGAAACCCCTGTAGCACTTGTTTACCATCAGTTCGAATTTTATTTCTAATTTACTCGCGAGCTACCACTAGCGGCCTACGTTTAGCGACAAAATTTTTTAAAAGCTTACACTTTAATGCTGTTTTTGTAGAAAACTGCGACAGCTGTAGCATACTGCAAACGCGGACATGGAGTACTACGTGTGAACGGTCGCCCGCTCGACCTGGTGGAGCCCCGTCTGCTGCAGTACAAACTTCAGGAGCCCATCCTGCTTCTAGGCAAGGTACTGTTGCTGTTACTATTGTGTGCATGGTTACAAGGTGCTGTTACTACTGTATGCATGCTTACCGCAGAATGCTTGCCTAAATTAAGCCAGTAGCGAAATAGCTTGCAGTTTCAGTGGCAAGCTGTTATTGGTATCTTTTAAAAAATGATATACCTCCCACAGCTGTCAGTACTATCGTACGTCGACTGTACAACAGTGGAAACAAAACCTGTATAAACTGGCCTGTCATTAGTATTGAAACTCGCTAATAGACTAGGCCAAAGGTCCAAGTGTTTCCACTGACGTGTGGTTGACTGTACAAAGCATGCTTGAAACATTTGCATCCCATATTGGTGTGAATTTGAAGTGCAAAACCTTCATGCAAACTATGACATTTTGTTTCAATTTAATTCACTTTCTATAGCCTTTGTGTAATGTACTTATAAATAGTTTTGCATGTTTCTTTTAATTATGCTTTTTCGAAATCTGTGCATGTGACCGCATTTATAGATTTTCAACTAATGTTGGCCTTTTTTGTTAACACGACTTGCCTGCTTATCATGCATCTTTCATTACTTAAATAGCATGTTTATTTCACATCTTCGTATGCAACAAATATTTCCCACTCTGTAGCTGGTTACAAAACTCAGTTACAAAGTGTGCCTAAAAGCATTTGTAGAATCTAATATTATGTAGTTATGATTGTTTTGTCTATGTAAAAATAATTTATTTAGACTAGCTTTGTTTTTCATACCTAGTTTCTTTTTTATATAGATCTCAAGAGATAAATTGAACCAGTATTGTTTCCATGTACTTTAATAGTGTGTTTTAAATGTTTTAAACATATTTTCCATGATTTTCTACTTTCTCTCAATTTTGCCACTAATAATTATGACTCACTGAAGGAAAATTTCCTTTTAAAGTTAAAATGAAGCTGGTCCAATTTACTTACAACTTAGTTACAAAAACTGCACATGATGAGCAAATCTTATTCCGAACCTGAGCATCCGTTGGATGTTGAAGTAAACATCTATTCTGACATCATTTTCATCCTATCTTTATCATTCGTTGATGAAATTCAAGTTTTTATTTTACGTTTCTCTCTGTTTCCAGGAGAAGTTCTCCGGTGTGGACATCAGGGTGACAGTTAAAGGCGGCGGGCACGTGGCGCAGGTGTACGCCATCAGACAAGCCATCTCCAAGGCACTCATTGCCTTTTACCAGAAATGTAAGCCCGAACTTAATCATGTATTTTAAATAAATGTAGTAAAATAATTATCTAGGCCTAGATCATACCATGAAGCTGTAAATTGACAAAAAACATTTATCACCAAGGGAAAATTGCATGAATATGGACAAGTCTCGAGTAAAGCGAACCATACATGTACAGTCGACCGCACGTCATTTGAAACACTGACCTTGAGCTGGCCTAGTCTATTAGAGAGTTTCAATACTATGAGAGATCTGCTTATACTGGTTTTTGTCCATTGACGTGCGGTCGACCGTACATTTGCTCTACGCTTTATATCTGCCCTCCATGAAGATAAGGTTTGATGCTATGCTAACTTTTCTATAGCAAATTAACTAATATTCTCGACATTTTTGCCACGAGTTTGTATCATATCATAATTCATAAGTAGGTATACCCTTTCCTTCCAAAGCTGTGTCGCTCTATGTGATTTAGCTATTTCACAGAAAGGAGACCAAATGTGGCATTACCAAACGGCATGGGTCTTTCATACCTTGCTAGTTTGAAATGTGCACTACAGTTTAGTTTCAAATCATCGACTAACTACCATGTAAAATAGTTGTTTTCAATATTTTAGTAAACCCGCGAACTCGTCTTCTACAGATAAACTTTTTTAGGTTTCCGCTAGAGGACTGTTATTTATGTATTAATATATGTAATGATCAATAAAACTTTCCTGTATAACTATGCATTTAGTAGTCTTGACTCTTGGCATTGTCTCAAGCTTATACGTTCTTTACAGATGTAGACGAAGCGTCAAAGAAGGAAATCAAAGACATACTCGTCCAGTACGACAGGAGCTTGCTGGTGGCCGATCCCAGACGGTGTGAGCCCAAGAAGTTTGGAGGCCCCGGCGCCCGCGCCAGATACCAGAAGTCCTACCGTTAAGAGTCCAGCGCTGCCGCCGAGTGGTATGGTCCTGGTACTGTGCTGTCAGTGCGATATCATTGGGTGTGGTTAATAAAAAAATTAAAAAGTTTTTTTGGATTTAATTTAATATTTTATCTAAATTCAAATTCCACTTATAATTACACTGGCTGGCCCTCGTCTTTTTAGGCGTATGACCGACACGCGGTCTGCGGTGGCGGTGGCAGCCTGTTGTTATTAAGCAATGTATGTGAGACTTCACACACGCGCGGCCTGCGTTTTCATATTGGTCTCATATGATTGAAACTTTCTAAAAGGCTAGGCCAGCTCAAGGTCAAAGTGTTTCCACTGACGTGCGGTCGACTGTACAATGATAACGAAACAATAAAGAAGGACCAGTGTCCCAACACGATTTAAACATAAGTTGAAATACGACATTTTCAAGTAGGTATATTAATTACGTGTAATAAAACAAAATGCAGTAGAATATAACAAGGTTTATTAACCAATAGTTCCTTCCATCGATACACAAAATGTCTTTAAAACCACGTAAGAAATTAAATGCATTCCACAAAGTACGACTCGCGTGTTCACAATCCATTTAGTTTGTTAATTAAAACAATATTATGAACAAACTTCAACAAAATTTTGTTTGATTCACGATAGTTGTTAGGTGCGATTTTGATGACAGCTCTTCCAAGTAGAGTTAAAAGTATCGAAATGTGACAAATTAAATATAACAATTTGACAATTTGTCCATTATTGTGGGGAGATATGAATAATTACTTATAAACAGTGAAGAAATTTCAAATGTTATGCAGTGGATTCAGGTTACACTTGCAGCGCCATTTTAACTTCTATTTAATTGTGTAAATACGGTGCAGGCTAACCTGTTTAAGTTGACGTGAGCTCCACTGTACGTACTTAAGTACTAAATACGAGCTAAAGTCTTATTTATAAGTACTTAAATTGTCGAATTGTGACAATAAATTTCACAAGTTGACAATTAAATTGTCCTCGACAATTGTAGTTTTGTGGGAGACATTAATATTTTTTTCAAGCCGCCATCAAAATGTCACCCTAACAATCTTATTTACACCAAGACGTGTTGTTAGGACAAAATCTTAAAATTATGTTAAACCGTTAATGTCTTTCATTTGAAAATCTAAATTTAATTATTAATGTAACATTTTCATAAATATACAGATCTTTATGAGATTATTATGTAGGTATGATATTTATTATGTAATGAGTTTAATTGTTGAATATAGATTCTATAAAGATTTGGCACCATAGTAAATTGACGAAAACTTATGGCTTTAAATACAGGCTGTTGTAAATTAACTACACAAACTTTAAAGCATTTACAAACATTTGATTATTTAGGTAGGTTAACTAGTTATTAAAATAATCGTTTAATTTTCGAGGAAAACTAAATAAAATCCTACTTTATTCAACAAAGAACGGAATTACTGTAAGCATACACGAAATAACGGTAATGTGATTTATTAATAAGTTATTTCCAATATACTTTCCGAGGTAATGCTTACATTGAAAACCAAAAAATATATTAGGAAAATAGATTTTTTGTGTTGTGTAGATAATTTGACTTGTAATGAGTAAACAAACTAGGTATGAGATTAGATAGTATAACATAGACTTCTTCTAGCTAGTTCTAGCATAGTAAACTGAGTTATTTAATATGATTTAAAAAATCTTATTTAATTAAATCCTCGCTTTTTACGAGGTTCATATCTAGTTGCCAACCAGATATTGCTGGTTCCAATTAAGTTATCTAGCTATAATAATGATGGCTGGCACTGGCTTATACCGCCCCCACACTGGTGCGGTGGCGACCAGTGGGAGGACCCCACACTGCCGCGGGCATGCATATGTATACTTATAGATAATAGCTCAATAGCTGTCCGTAGATAATTAATCATAATTGAGGTCTCGCAAGAGCTGGTGGCTTCAACACATTATAGAACAGGAATTTTTTGATACGAGGTTGATTCGCACAACCGTCGAAATGTAATTGTTCAAAAGTTTTTATACTATCGATACTATTTCATTTTGGGCTATCGAGTCAATTGATAGCACGCAGCATACTAATGCGAGACGTATAAGGTCAGGTGGGGTAAATGGAACACCGGGGAAAGAACGACTAGACCAGAGTAAGACTGGACGTTTATAAGTGAATAGACATCCAGTCTACTCTTCTATAAGTCAATCATCATTGTCATATCAGCCTGTAGACGTCCACTGCTAGACAAAGGTCTACCCTAGGGGTCTTCACGACGACCGGTCCTGCTCTAACCTCATCCAGCCGGGTCCCGCGACCTTCACCAGATCGTCGGTCCACCTTGTGGGAGGTCTGCCTACGCTGCGTCTTCCGATACGTGGTCGCCACTCGAGAACCTTTCTGCCCCAACGGCCGTCAGTTCAAAGAGCGATGTGCCCAGCCCCACTGCCTCTTCAGCTTCGCAATTCTAAATAAACAATAAGGCAATAGGCGTCCAGTATACTCTGGTCTAGTCGTCCCTCTTTCCCCGGTGTTCCACACTTACCCCGCTGACCTATACCTACTGGGTTACTTCTCCTCGAGTTTCTCCTCGCGAATGTCTTCGAATTTAGCTCCCATCCTCTTCAGGGCTATGACGGCGGAGACCGCCTTCGCCCAGCGTTTCTTGATGACGTACCGCTTCAGCTTGGTCTTGGTGACGTGCAGCTCGGTGCAGAGCGCCGATTGGATGAGCCACGGGTGCGTCACGGTCTGC
Organism: Metalampra italica; assembly: GCA_949699065.1. Classification (NCBI taxonomy): domain Eukaryota; kingdom Metazoa; phylum Arthropoda; class Insecta; order Lepidoptera; family Oecophoridae; genus Metalampra; species Metalampra italica. Next base: position 6,368,738 of record OX452989.1, read on the forward strand.
GCCGCCGGCAGCCGGTCCCTATTGGTCCATAAGTTAATGTTACGGTACACGGTAGTGATGACCACCATTTATTTAGGGTAAAAAGAAAGAATTTGTTTGTTGAGTCTGACCCTCAAATAGGAATAATAACAGCATAAATGGTGGTATTACCTAATAATTTGATCCATCTTAATTACAAATAGAGATCAAAATTCCAAAATGTTTACAATAATGCAAGTATATTTTCTGAATTACGACGGAGGTACTTACCTATACCTACCATTCTGTACCTGAGAAGCATGAAACTGTAAGTGCCCGTGGTGTATACCTACTGGTATTACCTACTAAATCAGTAGGTATACACCACGGGCACTTACAGTTTCATGCTTCTCAGGTACAGCATTATCTTTAATTATCTACCATATTTATGGAATCTATTGTATTGTAAAAATATACCTATTGCGTAACAAAAAAAACAAGCTAATTAAATAAAATCTTATATTTATTAACAACATATAATTATGTACTTACGTATCAATAAAACAATAAATTATAACTTAAATACAATATTATAAATAATTATAAGTACAGTTAAGGAACAAATACAAATTGTTCGTTGTTTTGTCAACTTGGGTGGGTGATGGGCGTAACGTTAATTATTTTAGTAGGGGAAGAATGGGGGACTCCCCTTTTGACGAAATCGCGCTTTTCAACGCACCAACGTTGCAATGGTGTGGTAGCGTTTTATCCGCGTAGTGTCAGTTGTACCACTAGTACCATGAAAGAATTAATATAGATATTCCTAGTGATACAAAGTTGTGTTACTTGTACCATCAATGGTACATACAACTGACACTACGCGGTTTTATCACGTGTTTACTCGCGATTTAATTTAATTTATTCTTACATAGCATTACAGAAAAAATCCAAAGCGCCATGAGAAACATTTTTGTAAATAAATAAATAAAATAAATAAATAAATAAACGCGATAACAGCCAATCATGGTAAGGTATGTATCGTATCGGTGATGTTTAAAAAACATCCTGCATATACCTACAGACATTTAAAACAGTTGGATTAAAATTAGAACTACTCATTCTGTCTAAAATAAAAATACGATAAAAAACTTATTTAATTGACTCAACTATTATGTTCCATTTTAAAAAATCTTTTTTGTCAAAACTCTGAAGTTCTAATCGTCTATTTACGCTAGTTCGTTGAATGTGTATGCGTCAGTGCCTTTGTCAACAAATTGAAAAAAAGTTGGTAGCTAAGTATCTATGCCGCGAATACTTTATAATTTATATTGTAAAATCAACAAAAAATCTTTTTTGTTGACTGTACAATTCGAGAAGGACGTGAGAATTTCGATTTTATTTTATTTTCTCGCAATCGAAGTGAAAAGCGGAGTGATTCACTCGGGACTAAAACTTTTCGAACTATTGCCCCCCAGCGAATCATTAACCCCTTGCTAAAACAATATAACTAGCTAGGGGCCGTCCATTAATCACGTGAGGCTTGAAAGGGGGGGAGGGGTTTGACAAAAATTACGAAATGTCACAAGGGGGGAGGGGGGGTGTAGTAAGATATCACGTGTATACATAAACAACCTGCAACCTTTCTGTCTAGACATTTTTATCATGGTCCTTAATTTCAGTTTAAAATAAGATTATACTTTATACCTGTATTTAAGATAATATTCTAAAAAAAAGGTTTTTTGTAGATATTTAAAATACACGTGATGTTTGGGATAGTCTTAAACCTCACCATGTATCACCAGGGGGGGGGGGGGGGTTAAAAATGCTTAAAAATAGATCACGTGATTAATGGACGGCCCCCTATAGAGAATACTTTCCAACCGTGGTATATTACATTATGTTGATATTCCTAATAGGGGGGGGGACTGTACTTGTCTTTTAACCTTTAAGTTACGCCCATTCTTAAAAAAGTTATAAAAGGGACACTAAATATCCTTAAAAAATTAATGTTTATTGTGAATGTGACTTGTGAATTGTCAAAAGTATTTCAGTCTTGATTTTTCTATTGACACAGAACTTTTGTGAACTGAAGACTAGATTCGTAACAATTGTCATTTCATGAATTGTTTATAACAAATAAGTAGGTGGCCTATAAATAATCTCATTGCCTTACTTTGGTAACTAAGTGTCGTGAAATGGCACTCAAAGTCACTGATTTAGGACGTAGTCTAGATTTTAAGGATACCTATACTTGCCTCACATATAAAAAATACTATAAAGTCCTTGAAACCAACCAATCACTTGAGTTGCTAGATGAAGCTCGGTTGGTCGATTTCTCATTAACGCGAGATCGCTTTTAGCAATTGCTTACTCATATTTCTCAATCACTGTTTATATATTTTATGGACATCTGAGTTTTTCATCCCACTCCTAACTACGTCCTTTCGTTTAATCAAGACAATTAAGTAGGTACTTAAATAATCATTTCGAGTTCTGAACTTCATTCGTAACTTTTTTCCTCGACGTTTTCTCATCGGACCTCTGCCTTTGGAAAAACGCGTGGAGACTAGACATGGAATTCTGTGCAAGTTGATTCGATGGTGACCACTCGAGAGATATCGACTGATGTCTTCCACCGTTCGAAGTCCCACCAGCTGTTCTTTCACCTTCAGTTTCTGTTTCGCCCCACTTTTCTAGCAGATGCAACAGAAGGTCCTTTGTTCTGTGCGCGTTGTTATCGTCTCCTCTTCTATAAGGTCTTTGCCTACCGTTTTCAGTTCCGTTGACTAGTTTGTCGATTTTGTCGCGTCTTTTATCGAACTCCTCGAAGAATGTATTACGTTTTTCGATAGGTTGGTCTGGTACGTCCCTACTCATATTTGTGACTTTCTTAGATCTGGTTGACTTAGCCCAAGGCATTTTACTTGTCATGGGTCTGTCTGGCTCTCTGTCTCCTAAGAATGAAGAGGTTATTTTATGACTAGATTTGGACATGAAAATTCTCTTTTCCTTACTCGAAGCATCACCGTTTGTTACAGTTTTCGTTATAGTTGAATTGGTCTCTTTCTTGAAACCGTTCGGTAATTTCTTCTCCTCCTGTGAAAAAGTCTTGGATTCTGTTATATTTTTGTCAAGTTCTTTCATGTTGTTGTTGTTTGCCAGATCTGTGTTCATTGTCGACAGCATGTACAAGTGATCTGATAGTTTCTTTATTTCTTCCGCCAGATTCTTTCTCACTAACACATCCTGCCGTTTATGCAGGAAACAGCTGCTGTCGGACGCCCTCCTCTCTACAGGGTTGTATCTTGGACTCAAGAACGTGTTGTCTCTCAACGGCGGCGGATCCAGGTCGTCCTCATCGAAGACCACATCCGGCGAGCTGCCTAGAGAGCTTCTAGGTGACGGTGAGCATCCTCCAATAGAAGATCTTTCGCAGTTTCCGTTCATGAGACAAGTGATTTCGTGGGACTGGTTATCGAAGACGTAAGGGGAGTTGGGATGCTCGCTCCATCTCTCCACGAAGAATCTGAGGTTGTCCTTGGCGACGTCGAGCTCGTGTTTCGGCGAGGGTTGCGGTCTGGGCTGGGGTGCGTTCGTCACCGGGGTCCTTTTGACGAGCCACTGGTGACGTAAGCACTCCGCGGCCGTTGGGCGCGACCTGCGACAAAGACCCTTGTTACTATCACCCCAACACCTTGGTGCAGTTAAGGAAGATGGAATGGTAAATAAATATGCGTGCATGATACTGAAGCTTCAAATGTGGATACTAAATAATATATGTGATATATTTTGATAATGAGAAAGAGTAACTCCCTACTGGTTTATTGCTACGTGGTAGTAGTTACGTGGAGACGCCTGTATGATTAAATATAGTAAGTACTAATTACGAACAGGTACTTTTCCTGGATAATATTCTACTGGGTAACTATTCTACTCTACACTTTCAATACCAAAAGATAACGATATTCAATTAACTAGGTATAGTATATATATTTATTTTCCAACTTTTAGTAACTACGTCAAAGTGTTTTACTTTGAAAACAAAGTTTTAAAACGAAAAATATATACAGAATAATCAAAATATCTGTAATACAATGGCCGTTTAAAGAGACATTCGGAATATAAACAACTTGCATCTTAAATTGTACTTTACTTAGGTAGGTACTACTTTTAGGTGAATATTTAAAAAGAAAGAGTTCGTAATTTACTCCCATTTAAAAGTCGTAGACTTAAACTTGCTAGGTAAGTAATTGAATGCCTCTGTAACCGGTCAGGTATTTTGTAATCTGATCTAAGGAAATCTACTGCCTAATCCTCTAAAACATATAAAAACTGGTTAGCACATACACTCTACTATTGTTAAGTTATACGAACGATACATAAAAAATAAACAAATATAATGATAAAGTAAGTACTACAATGATTGTTAGTTTCTGGATTCAGTGTTGGAGAATTAAAAAAAAACAAGTAACAGGGTCTTCATCGACAGGCTGACTTTTAAGCAGCTTTTCGCACGTTAAAAAAATGTAAAATGATAGTACTAAAAAACTTCTTAAACTTATAGAAGCAAACGAGATCGATATTTCTGTTTGAGCCGAAATACCTTGGAAAGTAGATAAGAATTTAAAATAAGCTAGATTCACATTTCAGCGTTATATTGCCGTGATTTCAAACAAGTTGCAAATTTGTCGGATTTGTGACTGAATGAACCAGTCAGGTCGCGTTAAAAAAACTTACATAAAGGTGGATTCACAACGCAGTACAGTGACTAAACTAGCTATTTGGCGACATAGCGGTCGATCAGATAGCGAGATGTAACCTTTTTATTGAAAGCCAGAAGGCATTGGCCAAAAGCACCATATCGCGGCGACAATAAACTTGTGACAATAAAATTGTAACGCACTTTAAAGCTGGATTTACAATGCTAACCACGTGGCGAAATTTCAGGTGTTGCATGGTGAATCCAGCTTAACAGAAGTTTTTAACGAGCTTTAAATCGCTGCAAATAACGCTGGCCTGTTGCTTTGTGAATATAGCTTAGTTCTGTGTAGGTATAGGCACATTCTTGGTCTTCACAACAAGCTATGGTAAGGTCAAGTGACTCACTCTTTGTCCTTGACGAGGAGTTTCTTGATGAAGTCCTTGGCGTCCTCGGAGATCTCGTTGAAGGCCTCGTCGTCGAAGTCATACTTGGCCACGGTAACGTTCGCCATCGTCTCTATGTCCGTCTCGCCCATGAAAGGCGACAGGCCCGACAGGCTGGAAAGAGATATCACCATAAGGACATGTCAATATAAAATAAATAATGCTACCCTCCTGGTGAAGCTGTATGGCCGTCAAGGCCAACAGCATAGTCATTAAAAAATCCGGCTTAATCGGCCATATCTTCTGACTGCGTTGATTTAGAAGTTTGATTTTTTCACAGCTTTATGGGATTTCAACTTGATACCTCCACGCGTTCCTGAGAAAAATGGTTTTGACAGACGGACGGACAGACAGACGGGCAACGAAGTGATCCTATAAGGGTTCCTTTTTCCTCCTTTTGAGGTACGGAACTCTAAAAAAGGTACCTTTTATTGCAGGGTCCATTAGGGTCACCACCGTCTTAACTATTTCTGCCGCATAATAACAATCCGTCACCCCCTGTTTGGTCAGCTGACCAGATCAGTTGGATGTAACCCAATGATTTCTTTAGCATTTATCCGTTTTTAGGGTTCCGTATAGTAAAAACTAGGAACCATTATAGTTTCGCCATGTTATCCTTTACTAGCTGTTTTCCGCGGCTTCGTCCATGTTTTACAAGTTGTTCCTGGCTTTTTTTTCTTTTTGCTTGTCTCCTAATACATTTAGTATTAGGAGACAAGCAAAATTACCTTCCTCAAGAATTAGGCTATCAAATGCAAAAATATTTTTTCAAATTCGACTGGTAAGTAGTTTGCCACAGATTAGCGCATAAAAAAAACTTCTTCAGCTTTATTATATACATTAGTATAGATTGACAGGATTGATTGTACTTAAATAATTATTTACTAAAAATTCAGCTCATTATTATAATATTTTTTGGCGTTAGTTTATTTTTTTTCATTCTTATGTTTTTATTATTATATTATTATATTATTATATTATTATTCATATGCCAAAGTACTTACAGAACGTAGCAAATGACCCCAACCGACCACATGTCGGTCCCGTAGCCAATCTGGTCGAAGTTGACCACCTCGGGCGCCACGAACTCCGGCGTCCCGAACAGCACCTGCAGTTTCTTCTCGGGGTCGTAGAACCGCGCCAGGCCGAAGTCGATGATCTTTATCCGGTTCCCAGCCTTTGTCAGACAGAGAATGTTCTCTGGCTGTAAGAAACAAACCACTGATTACGTGGAGTGATTTAAAAAGAATTAGAATTAAATTAGCCGCAAGGAAGTAGTGTATATACAACGATAGATAGAAATAACCTTTTTTTAGTGGACTGTAGGTACCTACACATAGTTAGAGTTGGAGCACTCAGATGGCACGAGGAAACCACCCAAAATAATTACGTATTAAAATGTAGGTACCCAGTCTATAGGTATTAATTATGTAATAAAATATTTCTATTTTGACTTTAAATAAAAAGGTATAGACGCCAATCCAGAGATGCCATTAGAATATCTTCAAAGTTGATGGATGTGAATGAGATGGAAATAGGAAAGCTTATGACATTTAGAAAAGTGAAGAATCCAAAATTGAGGTAGGTAGGTAAGTATCTTAGCGGCATTGTCAGCGAAAACCTGCGCGAAATTGACTAGGTTAATAAAATATGCTGTTTTCACAGAAGATTTTATAAATAATGTAATAAAAATAAATGTGAATGAATGTAGCCCTGACTCAACTCATGGTTGTAAAAAACATAATGTTGTGTATGTAAGTACCTACCTACCTACCTATATATTATTATTTATTATAACGTGAGCACGTAATAATATTCTGTGAAGTAACATGACAAGTTCTAAAATAAAGAAGTATTTTCGTAAATCCAGTTGACAGAAATAAAAGCGGGAATCGAATAAACAATTACTGCGTCGGCAGACAATCATAAAACTCTTGTGCCTTTCCGCCATTTTGATTAACGACTTGGACTCGTACCAAAATGGAGAATCACAGTCACACCAACTTGTATATGCTGTTGGCGAATTACGTAATACTATCGCAAATATATAGATTTTGACTTCAGGCCAGGGCTAATATTCACCGCTAGCGCCGTCCCTAAACGGCAAACGTGTCTTGGCAACTTTGTACATTGTTATCATTTGGCACCGGGGCGTCATCGAACGGTTGTTCAGATATATCTTCGAATTTGAACAAGCCAAAACTTTAATTAGCCTTTTGTTTTACTGCAGCTGTCAATGGTTTGGTACTCATCTTCAGAAGAAATGACGGTAGGATAAATATGATCTATTCGGTTACACATAAGAATACAACTTGCAAAAGATTCCGTGACGTTAATGGTAGTAGAACTAAAGAGACTTTTCACAGTTAACTAATTGGTAATAAATTGCTACTTAACTTGGTGCCTACCTATCTTGGTTGTAGAAATAGAAGAAAGAAAGCGAAATGTAACAAAAAAAGAAAGAATTCATAGCGATTCGTAACATCGGAGTCGGGTGAAGGGTTGCGTCGGGCAAGAGAAAGGGAAATGATTGGAATTGAAAATATATTGACATCGAAGATAGAAAGGATTTAGAAAGAGAAACAAGAATGATACTACCCACTACCGTTCCTAGTAAAAGAGACAATATGATAAACAACAGCTGTCGGAAGTCATTAGCAAAATGTTCGCGAAATATTTAAAGCGACATTTTTTGGAGGATGTCCTAAATATGAATGTGAATGAAAGATGGGCATTGGCAACCCCCGCAAACTTCTTAGCATAACATGAATGGACGTGGGTGAATAGTGGGTATAAATAGCAATGTTAGTTCATTTACCTTGACCAAGGACTTCAGGACACTTATTATGACATTTCTTTACTAGTAATACTTCATTTAAAAGGGCAATTGTGAACTTGTCTTCCAATACAAATTTTGAATTGAAATATCTCTAAAATCGATAGGCTCAAGGCACATTGTAGCTCACATTCCGTCTACATCAATAAATAAATTTTCGATAAAATAAATCATCGGTTAGTTATTTCGAGAAAATGAGGTACTTATCCATCAATTGAATTATCGATGAAAAGATATACGACGAAACGAACCAAGAGAGTCGATGAAATGAATCTTCCATCAATAGAATTGTGGACAAAACGTCATCGACGCAATAACATTCGATTAAAAAGGTTTCGAAATCAAGTACCTATATCCCTCAATGGACCCTCTCGCATAAAAATATTAATTAACCATCAATTGAATTATCGATAAAAAGATAACGACAAAATGAACCAAGAGAGTCGATGAAATGAATCTTCGTTTAATAGAATTGTGGGCAAAACGTCATCGACGAAACAACAATCGATTGAAAAGGTTTCGAAATCAAGTACCTATATCCCACCATGGACCCTCTCGCATAGAAATATTAAAACAAATTTGAGACTGGGGAAACCCTTTCAGATCCCTTCGGCCGCCTACGATACCCGCTCTACCAGTTTCGTTCGTTCGTTTATTGTATAAGTGTCTAGCATGTTCTGTTAAAGGCTTACCTTCATGTCGAGATGTAGAATGTTCTGCCTGTGAACGAATTCAATCCCCTCGCATATCTGTCGCATGAACACTGTGCACGCGCGTTCAGTCAGCACGAAGTCTTCGTCTATTACTCTTTCGAACAGCTCGCCTCCTGTTATTCTGGAATGAAGGATTTTAAAATCAAAATAAGCACCTGGTGTATTGTTTGTGTAGGTACATTTCAGTGCATTCAAACGTGCTTCAACCGCACCGGTTTGAAGTTTTTTTTCCGAATGCACATTAGAAATTGGGTCATTTTAATATTATTTAAAAGTTGGGTATTTTGTTTTGCCCTGTCTAACAATTTCTGAGGTTAATGTAAGGGAGCTTGCAGAAACAATTTTTTTATCAATCGCTTAAAGCGATATCACCGTGAGTGCATTAAATCTTTTTACCGTCATTAAAGATAATGAAGTAATTTCACTAATTTATCAGTGATCTTAATATAGAAGGTACCTAGTTATGTTGATGATTGCCGTGACAACTATTAAGCTTTGATTATCCGATTAAAATTGTTATCAGAAGATATTTCAAAAGGAATGTCTGTTATTTCAAGAAAACGCACACAATAATCCAAAAGAAACACAACTTCTATTTGTAATTCCTATCCTTTATAAACATCAGGTTTGTATTGTGCACTTTTGGTTGTTTTGCATTACATGCGAAAAACGTAGGTGGTACCAAATTACTGCAATTGCTCAAAATTAAGGGCCTCTTACACCGCTTGCTGATAAAGTCCCAGATACCCTATCTGCAGGTTATCTGACAGATAGCCTATTTTTTTGTTTTCACAGGTATCTGATTGCCTATATCTTATATATTTTCTATAGTCTATCACACAGATTTATCTGATAGATTAGTTTATCACTAAGATTACTATCTGTAACAATATCAGGAAGTGGTGAAAGAAGCCCTAAGACTCAAAAGAAACAAACTGATCAATTTTGAAATCATCTCCAGTTTTCAAGAAAACGCTTGATTTTTCCGCGAAAATGTACGTAAGCGTGCCAAAAAACTTCAAAGTGCGGATTTAAGGAACGCTGCGACAATCATTGATATACTTATAACTAGAGGCGACATCAGGCTAAAAATATTTTCCCCTAACCCGCATTTTAATAATTCTCGTGTGAAAATTTAGGTAGGTAACAACTCATAATCATAAGTGTAAATTCAGGGTTTAAGCTATCACTATACCAACTTTTATCAAAATCGGTTCAGCCTTTGGTATTATTTAAATTTTTGAAGACTGAAGATTTGTATTGTAATTTGTTCAGCATCTCGCGCTTCTCGCTAGATGCCATGGAAGTCCGCAGTGCGTGTCGAATTTTTTCTCACGTGCGGGCGAGAGATATGTAGGTATGCGGACCCGCATAGCATAAGACACAAATTTAAACTTTTTCCTACAGTACGTATCTTACGCAGAACCGACGGCCGTTGGGGCAAACGAGTTCTGGAGTGGAGACCGCGGACCGGTACGCGCAGAGGGGCGCCCCTCCGCCAGGCTATGGATGGGGCGGAGGATCGGGTGAGGTGGCGTTCATTGGGAAGGCCTATGTCCAGCAGTGGACGCTAAAGGGCTGAGATGATGATGTAGATACATCCTGGCAGATACCAGGAACATAGATACTATAGGATATCAACCCCTAGGTATGTATTATGATTTATGATAGGGATTTATACCCAATGTTTCTGGCCGTATATACATTGTCCATGAAGTGCCGATGGAGAAAGCATGAACGATTGCTACGCGCCAGGCAGGATGGACTCAACACACTATGGTACCTAAGTATTGTGTTATTTCCATATAGGTATAGCACATAGAATACTTAATGAAATTATCCAAAATTAAAATGGCACCTCCAAATTGACTGATATCCATACAAAATAAGTGTGATACTGCCTCCATAGGGCCGCCGGCGACACCAGCTCATTCTACCTTCATGACACTGTCGCACAACGGTTATGTTTGTAGTGCCTTGTCTAATGTTACCACATAATAATTCGGTGGTGACAACAGCAAGACCGAGGTGATTTCCAAGGTCGCCGTACCGTGCGAGTGTGGCCTTTCATCGGGTTTCTCTTTAGAATGTTTTGTCGCGGAGAAATTTCGCTAATGTCGCCGTGCGTTGCCACATTTTTAGCGAGAAGCAACAATTAAATATAAGAAGAGAGCTCGGTGGCGTTGTAAGGAAGACGTGAGGTAGGGATTTAATTCCCACGTAGCACTATGCGACATTATCAAATCAACAGCCTGTTAATATGTCCCCACTGTTGGGACTTAGGTCTACTCTCTCAACGAGGGTGTTAGGGCTATAGTCCACCACGCTACAGTACGGATTGGTGGACTTCACATATATGCGCCTACGAATTTCTTCTTCGGCGTATGCAGGTTTCCTCAAGATCAGGCAGTAAATGGTATGCACGACCGGGGATCGAACTTGGACCTCTCGAAATGACAGGCCGTACGGCACTGACGCTCTTCACGCGACATTATATCACATCCGATCATCATCACATCAGCCTGTAGACGTCCACTGCTGGACAAAGGCCTTACGTGCCATTATATACTTACGTCGAGTCTATTTCGGCTTGAAACTCGCATTATTTGGTCAAGCAGTGCATTAGTAAAAGATTGCGGTGTATAACATATTATGGTTGGCAGATCCAAATACACTTGTGTCAATTTACACATAATATTGATGAAGATATCGCGCGTCGTGTTTAGTCATCTGTGAATTCGATGACTTCTGTTCAAATATTATTAGTTTTAATGTTAATTGCAGAAGTAGGTATGGTGGATTTATTGTCGCGATCTTTTGTTTATTGTGGCGTTCCAAATCAAAAGGGACCTTGTTGCGGAAATGAGTTATCTACAGGGATGAAAAATATTTAAATATACCTAACCATGGATCCAACAACCAACCGCCTAACCGCCAAATCGTGTAGTCGTCGTTTGAGTCATTCTACAAAATTTTAATTATCTCGGAAACTAAATGCTGGGAGGTCCCTTTTGATATTTGGAACGCCACATAGTTATAAATCTGAATTATACACCATCTGGATCCCTAAAAAGACATTAAGACTGATTAATTTGCTGAAGTAATTCCTAGAATAAATACATCAGGAGTGATGGTTCCTCATTAACCTCGTTTCGGGTTGGCGACCAAGCAACTCGTGCGCGGCAACCGGCAACCTAATGGTTGCAATGAAACGTAAGTCGTATAACTTACTACTACATTACGTTTCACTATAAACTCGAAAACGTGCTTAGTAAGATCGTTTTAAAAATAATGAAATCGAATTTTAAATGCTTTAAGATTTGTTTAAGATGCATGTGTGACTTTAACAACTGTCCAAATTAAAACAACATCCTATTTTTGAAGCCGGTTCAACTGTTTGAAATAACCATACCTACTTACTTATAAATAGGAAAGTAATTCTGTCTAAATAAGTATAGTAGACGAAAATATTAAATAATAAAAAAATACTTTATGAAATCAGTTTTAATCCAAATAATGACGTAACTTTGTTTATCCAAACTAATTAACGGATTTTTACTATAAATACTCTTAATACTACTGGACTGGCCTTAACGTAATACACAGGCTGTAGAAAAGTACCGACAGAGTAATTCAGTGAGTATTGAACACTGAACAAGTCGTTGATCGATGACTTTCTAAAAGAATATTAAATACAACGTTACCTTAAAACTGATTTGTTCGGCAGGTTATTTAACCCACATAAGTTATTCAGTACCGATGTAGTACAGTGCGATGCTAATTAGTATAAGTACGTCATATTCATTAGAATGTGGCTGTCGTCATATTTTGGTTTTTGAAAAAAGAATTCTATCTAGACTACATAAAGTTTAGTATTTGAACTACATTTGAGACCCGAACGGGTTTTTTAACACTCTAAGGGATATAAAAGGTACAGCCTGTGTTTCCACAGTTTAAACTTCGAACGTGAGTCATTCCCAAACCGCACAGCTAGTTGTTTCAATGAATTCGAATTTAGCTTGCATTCCAAATTCAAAATAGCTAATTGTGAGTTTGTGATGCGCTCGCGCAGGTGATTCAGACGGAGATTAACGAGCGTACACGCAGAGGGGAGCAAAGCCAGTGGTAATACACGTGTATAGTAATAGGTACTGGCATAAAAAAATGCCATTAGAGTTGGCAAATACGTGCTACTGATGGCATACGGGGTTATTCACCAACTGGACATGAGGGACTGGACACACGCGTGTTCAGATAGTTAAACATAACATACATAAATTTTTGGTATTCGCGAACTGGACACACTCAGATTTTTGTTTTAAAAATGTACAGGCAGTGTAGCTATTTAGGAATTTCTAGGGTAATTTTCCAATAAAGTGTTATGTAAACATACGGTCTACTACACGTCAGTGGAAACAAACCCAGTATAAAATGGTCTCTCATAGTATTGAAACTCCCTAACAGGCTAGGCTGTCGACTGTACGTATGAAGAGTGCTGCAGGTGTAAATGTGATGTAAATAGTCGCCGATGGAGTTGCGCAAACGAGACGAGATGACGACAGGTGTGGCGACGCCTTTATGACATCAATTAGTAAAAGAATTTCACTTTTGTTTATTACAAAATGCTATAACCTCTCCAAAAGTCCGAGAGTTTTTCACTTGGGGGTGGGGGAGATCAAGGGGCAGCTGGTTGTCAAGCTACCCCTTGACCCCCCACCCTTAAATGAAAAAAATCCAATTAGAATACATTCTAGATAGAAACGTGATAACTAGCAAATTCCTACTACAGTTGTACCCAATATACAAAATAATACGCAAGAATAGTTGATCTATACAAAATCAATTCGATTAACCGAAATTATCTGAGGCGAAAAAAAAGCTGTGTATAGTTCACTAATACATACACATCGTATTGCAAGGTTGTACGTAGGTACGGGTAGCCTAAAATACGTGTAGGATGATCGGCCACTTCGAACATTTTATGAAAAGGGGGACATTGTATTGTAACCCTCCCCTCTATTTACTTTAGTTCCTTGCTCGAATCTGACTGTCAGAAATTTTTATTTTGACACTGCCATCGGCCATGTGCCCTCTCCTCACCGCCTTCCGATCTCAGAGCGGTGAAATTCCGTAGAGGACTTCCAAAACGGTGAAAGACAAGGTATGATTCATGTGTAAGTATAACGGTTAAGAAACAGATACCGCTAACAAAATGACATTGCTAACACGTGAGTTCTTATCGACATGCGGTCAACCGCAACATCATGCGATCCACTGTACCGTACAGTCACCCTCGAGATGTTCCCATCAGCTTCCTTTTAACACGTAAAGAGCATTCGCACAACCTGTGTGGTCGGCTGGTCGGGCATTCGTCATCATGAAATACTGTTTATTCAAAAAGTGCGCGGAAAATGCACGGCCTTGCTGCAAGCAAGGCTAAACAAACGGAAGCTGAAAATATCTTTGGTTTAAAATCCGGCCGTTTGTAACCAAAGATTTATTTTATTTATTAACCTGATGCCGTGAAGATGAATGCCAGTGAACTCATGATAGGCTTTCAAGTAGGCAATTGTGAATTTGAAATCTCTTGGTGGAAACTATGCTACCCAGGGATACCAACACAACAAAAATCAACCAAACAAAATCAACGATTTTTGGTGTTTACGTACGACGACGGGCTTTAGTTAGTATACATCTTAGAAAAAGAATGAACCATAGAACCGTAATCAGCGTATAGCATGAAATAGCAATAGTCTTTTACCCCAATAATTTGAGAAGACGCTTCTTATATGGCGGGGTCAAACTGAACAAACACTATCTATTTTAGTCGGGCTGTTGTTTGTTGGGGGGCAGTTGGTATGCAGTTACACTGCCCCCTAACAAAAAATTCACATACGTAGATAGAGATAGAAGATATTACACCTGTCTTGCTTACTCTTACCACTTTTGTAATAAGTGTGTCCCTCTCTGATTATTATTGTTATTTTAGCAGCTGTTCTATGGGATCCTTGTTCTTAGGTATAGATAGAAGATAGATTTTCACACATGACGCATGGCAACTTCCTAATCCAATACAAGCCACGTCAAAGTCAAGTGCCTCCCTAAATGGCGACGTTTATAATGGTCTCGTACGCATGGCGTCAGATATTACAGCGCATAGTTGGCGCCGCGCCATCTTGAGACGCCATCTTTAATCCGACGGATGCGCTACAATTATTCTTACATTTTTGTTGTCCTTTGTTTTTCACAACCACTTATTATGTTTAGTTAATAGGTTAATCTACACCATAGAGTTTAGTATACCTTAAACCGGCGGTCACGGCAGTTCATCACGCAAGGTTAATCACATATTATGCGATATAGCTTTTATAGAGATTTACAACGGAAAATTTGAACATTACTTGTACTAATGCCACAGAACAGAATATTTATAAGTAGGTACAATAATACAATTTTTTTTTATAGGGGCGGCGGCGACCATCTAGTAGTTTTAGCTTCATAGGTGAAACCATCGACATACTTACATTGTGAAAACTGTACCTACCTATGTGAAAAGATCAGTACCTACGTACTTTTCGTCTGAAAAATATTGTCGGAGGCAGCCTCCGCGTCAAAAGCTCCAGTTAATATCATAACAAGTTGGGAGTAGTGACCTCATGCAACCATCGATGACGTCATTTAGCCAGCAGAAGTCAGCTGTTGACGCGGGGTAGACTCATTCAAGAATCATTGGGCTCGGTCTAAAATTAAATTTAGACGAAAACATGACGTTTTCGAAACGTGTTGAGGTTGGAAAGTAAACAAATATGTTGGTTTAGTTAGAGGGAGTGGAGTATCTTTATCTCTCGTAATAGGCTATAAAGGAAATCGGTAAGAGCCCACGCTGATATATTTTCGAGGTTTGCGTAGATACACTGGTCATGCTGTAAGTATATTGCCTCGTTTTAACGAAGCTCTTTCTCGAAACATTGTTTTCCAAATCCATCTCAGTTTATATATTATGGTCATAAAAAACTGGGTTTATTGATAGTGTGTCACTGCCGACATGATTGGTTTTCCTGAATTTAAAATACACATAGCCTATGTGCGTAAAGTACCGTAATACATAACCTACCCATAATTCTTATTAGATCATCACTGAACTCGTGTTTCACAACTTTGTTTTGATTTCAGTTTTACGGCCTCAGTAGTTTTCTGCACACCGCAATATGGGTCAAGGTGTATTATAGAGTTGAGTTCTACATCACGTCACGTCGACCAATAAAGTGATTACTGTAAACTGGCAATGCATTAACTGGTTTAATTCGTTTACTGTGATGTGGCATCTACTAACGAATATTTGCTAGGCGCGGTAATGAACTAATGACATGCTTTCCCCGCTCGGAAGCGTCTTTCTAAATGTGTATAGTATTTTTTCTGATATCGAGGATGTAATATGTACTAAAATACCTCTATTTTCAGTCAGTGACAGAATACTCAGATGCTGCTGATGTCTCATGACGTCCGCTTCTTTCCCTCTCAAGTAGGTACTCTTTAACCACTACTTCAAGGTTAAGGTGAAACGTACGTTACTATTCCCCCACTTGATGCCTTGAATGCCGGAGACGTCTCAAGACGTCCACTTCTTTCCCTCTCAACTACTCTTTAAACCACTACTTCAAGGTTAAGGTGAAACGTACGTTACTATTCCCCCACTGGATGCCTTGAATGCCGGAGACGTCTCAAGACGTCCACTTCTCTATCCACATTCCTTATCTCGTCCCGCCGGCTCATTTCTTCTGCTAAATTGTTTATAGATCAAGGTCAAAGGTACTCACAGCTCAAGCACGACGCACATATATTTCCCCCACTCGTAGGCGTCGTACAGCTGGATGAGCCTCGGATGCCGCAGACGTCTCATGACGTCCACCTCTCTCTCAACGTTCCGTCTTTCGTCCCGTCGGCTCACGGAGACCAGTTTGGCTGCCAGCTCCAGTCCGGTGGACTTTTCTCGGCAGAGGTAGACGGTGCCGAATTTGCCACTGCAAGGAATTTTGAAAATTTAATAGGTATAACCAGGAATCAAAAAATTTTGCCACTCCCATATGGATGAGTAATAAAAGCATCCTATGGGTGTCAAAATCGTGTCAAATGGATTGCAATATTGTAACTCACTCACACATTCTCATTTTCAAACTCCATATAAATTGGTATTAGCACACTCCTCCCGCTTCTCCGCTTCCTTTGTCCGCACCCCCTCGGTAAATGGCACCATAGGTTCGGTTACTAAATATACGAGATGCGATTCCACAGGGAGCGCGCGCGCCACCAAAGAGATTTGAAACTTCTTGGGTATAACAGTTGTGTTATTATTCACTGCACAATATAATCTAGCGATAGTTGATGTTATAGCAGAAAATAAATCTTACTTTCATTCAATTGTATCTGCCTGATAGCCTGGACCGCATCGCAACATTAATGACATTACCTACTCGCATTTGATTGACCGATTATAATGAACAATCGATTACCTACCTTTACGTCTTTCGCACGATATTTAATAGTTCTATTACAAATGCGAAATATAAAGTAATGTAGGATTTAGTCGGGATGTTCCATTGTCAATACTGTCGTTAAAGAACAACATCATGGTAAAACCCCATAGCAAGTTAATTTTTCATTATCGTACGATAAATGATTAATTTACGAGATAATCGTTCTATTTGTTTATTTTGGTATACTTTGCGATAACTATGCCCAATTATGTAGGTGGAGTAGACAGGTATTTTTATCAGAGAGATATAACCTTTGTTGCAAGGCCATGTGACTCATATAGCGTGCAAAACAAAACACAATTTCTTTCTATTCTGACGTGTTGTTCTAAGACTGTAAGAAGACTAAGGGCTTCTTTCACCACTTCCTGATATTATTACAGATAGTAATCTTAGAGATAAACTAATCTATCAGATAAATCTGTGTGATAGACTATATAAAATATATAAGATATAATCAATCAGATACCTGTGAAACCAAAAAAATAGGCTATCTGTCAAATAACCTGCAGATAGAGTATCTGGGACTTTATCAGAAAGCGGTGTAAGAGGCCCTAAGGGTCTCTTACACCGCTTGCTGATAAAGTCCCAGATACCCTATTCGTAGGTTATCTGACAGATAGCCTGTTTTTTTGGTTTCACAGGTATCTGATTGCCTATAGTTTATATAGTCTATCACACAGATTTATCTGATAGATTAGTTTATCACTAAGATTACTATCTGTAACAATATCAGGAAGTGGTGAAAGAAGCCCTAAGTTGTACAAAAATTCACCGGCCGATCTCCGACAGCATTTCATAGAAGTCGTTGACATCGGTGTTCCTCTTCATGGCGACATCTCGGCACGGGAACGGCGGTTCTATCTCTGTAACAATCAGTTGGGGATCATTAAAAATATGGTCATTAAAACTAGAAGTTCCTAAACCTCTCTTTTTATTAGTCGAGTCGGGGACTCTTGATAGCATTTCAGCGCAATTGTTTTCGGCAGTAGGTTGGCTTCGGCGCATTTAGAGGTCAATAAAATAGCAAAAAGGGGTTGAATCTTAACCCCTACCGTCTTGTTTCGTAACTTGGTTACAAAAAGAAAAAAATCTTCGTTTGTAGCTGGTTACAAAACTCGGTTACAAACACGGCCGAAGCCGACATCTCCGTGACACTCATTTTCAAAATGCAATAACATAACTTTTAACGTAAGTTTTTAATAGGATATTATTGGGATTTAGTATCCGTTAATAATATACCTAACTAACTACAACTGTATCGCCGACCAGACTGGCAAGTGGCAGATATAGGTGCCCATTTTTATGAAAGCATTGCTATTTTTGTATAATGGTTTATGAATAAGTGGGTAGGTATTAAAAACTACGACGAGCCTAAAAGGAATTTGTTTAAAGGTTCGTGAAACTGATAAGAAAACATATGTCACTCTTCTCTTCTCCTAAAGAGGAGTTTTCTTTTTAATTTGTGGCACTGGTAGTAGAACCAGTAGAACGCAATATAATGACAATTCTCGTACAACTGCTTGCCTTTCGACGGATAATTTTCATCCTTTTGACAGATCCACAGATTATTAAGAAAACCTCACTTAGCTTCACGTGATCAAATATTGTTAGTCCTAATGTATTAACTTAAATAACCAATAAAGACAGTCTTAAAGATTTTATCAGATAAAAGACTTTTACAGTTACAACATCTAAAACTAACAAATCTCCCCAACATTTAGTATTAATGTTAAGTATAAAACAGAAACCAGTTTTAGAAAGTACCTATAAAACAAGGCGTCAACCGGTTTCAGTAAAAACGTTCTCCCAACGACGAGACCGCTCATTAACGCCGCTAAGACGCGATGATGATGACCGCACGAACTTTCATACAATAATCTAAATTTTAAAAAAATG
Source organism: Metalampra italica (assembly GCA_949699065.1). Lineage (NCBI taxonomy): Eukaryota > Metazoa > Arthropoda > Insecta > Lepidoptera > Oecophoridae > Metalampra > Metalampra italica. Next base: position 6,387,820 of record OX452989.1, read on the forward strand.
TAAAAACCTTTGCAAAAATGTATGATTTTTGTACACCGACGACTTATTGATCCCCTAATTATTTTTTAATTTTCCACCCTTAGAGGTGAAATATTTTTTCTAATTGTAATGGGACCTATTAAAAAAAATATGGAAGCGGTTCACAATCGGCGAAGATATCGAATAACTTATGTTTTAACTACACACAAAAATACAGACAAATTGAGAACCCCTCCTTTTTGGCTTGAACAGCGACAACGTTTCTCTAAGTCTAAGTTATACTGTTTTCTATGATTTTTGAAGATCCCGCTTCTAATACCACAACTTGTGACTTGCCGCGGCCGGTTTTCGGATCAAAATTCGGCGGAGTTTGTTCTGGCCAGCGGCCAGTTTATAAAAGTTCATACGCAAGTGCAACGTGCACCGGTAACCTTTAGTTGGACTCGCTATTGTTTAGTCTGGTGCACTGCGTGGCCGCGTATTACACTGTCACGTAATCAAATCAGTGCAGGACTTAACAATAAGCAAAGTAGCAGTTGGGATAAGAAAGTACTACTAGGTATAAGATTACCAAATTGCTGGTACCACACCAAATTAACAGCGATTACATTTGCGCACTGGGCTAGGTCCACCAACCCGCACGGGGCTAGCGTGGTGGACTATAGCCCGAACGCCCTCGTTGATAGGGTAGGCCTGAGCCCCAGCAGTGGGGACATTAATAGGCTGTTGATTGATGATGACATTTAGACTGACTGGCCTTACAGTAACAATATCTCAGTAAGTAAATATTTAAACGGCTGTCAAGTTTTAACATAGACTATTCTACAATATTTAAAGAAGAAAATCTATAACCAGCAGCGCGTCCTGCCAGTCATGACTTACAGCGCTCAAACGTGGACACTGACGGTGGGCCTGATCCTACATTTAAGCTTAAGGGCTTCTTTCACCACTTCCTGATACTGTTACAGATAGTAATCTTAGAGATAAACTAATCTATCAGACAAATCTGTGTGATAAAATATATAAGATATAGGCAATCAGATACCTGTGAAACCAAAAAAATAGGCTATCTGTCAGATAACCTGCAGGTAGGGTATCTGAGACTTTATCAGCAAGTGGTGAAAGAAGCCCTAAATGTTGTGTAGTTGCACATGTTGTTGTTTCAGTGGGCTTAGCAGAACTGACGGCCATTGAGAAGACAAGTTCTGGAATGGAGATCGCGGACCGGTACGCGTGGCGTGGGTCGCCCCCTCTGGGTTGACCGACGACGAAGGTGGCCGGAAAGCAGCTGGGTGAGGAGGACCGAGCGTGGTGGCGTTCACAGGGGAAGGATGTCCAGCCGTGGACGTAGAGTAGAGAGAGAAGAACTGGTACTTCTAGTACCTATTTATTTTTAGTCGCGTGTAAAAAGATCTCCCGTAATGCTTACTCCTTCTAACAGTGAGGGTTGGCCGGAAGAGATCTCTTGTAGAGATAAGTCCTCCTATGTAGGTATATATTTCTTGTTTGTTTTAAATTTGTTTTGTGCAATAAAGAATATATAAAAAGAATAGCGAGATTCGACGTATAATAAGACCGCGTCGGTGTGAATGCAGCCCTGTCGGTAATGTTAGAGTTGAACGGTACTGCGGGACCATGACGCGATCGCGAACTAACGATGCATGTCGATTAGTCATCCCATTTTATTTATATTTCGGATTGGTCGTACGTACTCGTACGAGTGTACCACCGAAGTTCGAAAACTGTTGATCGAACTACGTTTGGTCGAAACTACGTTCGATGTTAGGTTCATCTTGTTCAATTCAATCCTCGGCAACATCCGTAATTTACCCACAAATGTTTGCCGTGAAAGTACAATCACAATAAACTCAGTTTCAAATGACAGCCAGACACTACTGTCAACTGTCAACATGTCTTTGTTTAAGACTAAATTATTGCAATTAAATTCGTCTTGACATTTCACTTTGCGAAGTGGGCTAATTGGTATGTCTATAAAATGGCCAACTCAATACGATTATCGACGCAATTGGGACAGACCCATTTCCTGGCGCGACAACTTGAAAGTTCGACGGGGCTGCCAAGTTTGGAATTAAAAAATGAGTAAAACGCATAAAAACGGTTATGGGCAAAGTAAAGAGCAAAAGGCCAAGAAGGCAAAGCCTCCAAGCGATGATTCAGTAGAAGAACTAGATCTATAAGACTAGACTAGAAACTAGGCATATTAATACCAGTCTGTATAGTTCCTGATCATGAACAGTAAAAGTCGGTCCACAATTCGACAAAAAATGTTCAGGAAAGTATGGAAGAGCCTATTTAATAACTATTAGTCCACACCATAGAGAATGAATCAGATGGAAAGGGAAGCATAGACGGTCTTGTGTCGATCCTAATTTACAGAGGAGACAAAAAAGAAAAAAGAATTGCATACTTAAGAGAATCCTGCTATCGGCCCAAACTTTACAGGTATACCTACGTTTCAAAATAATAAAAATAATGGACATGGATGAAGAAAGTGTCTGTGTTGGTCTTAACCACAGAACAATAAAAGTTCAGCGAGATTTTGTGTGGTCATAAACTCATAACAGCATAGAAGAAGAACCGAACTAACTTCCTTCTGCTCTAAAAACAACTCGTCGTCAACTCCCGTAAAACCATCACAAATAAACCAAACAAAAACATTCAAATTTTGGCAGCGTGAAGGAATTCGTCTTTATTTTCGATCCGAACATTTTGGAGTCGGCGGACGGCGCGGGCGCATGCGGCAGGAGACCGGCGATGCGATGACAGCTTCCGTACTAGCGATTTGTCTGTACTCTAGCCAGACAGAAGTGATTAGTATGACAATGTGATACGAGAATTTTAAAACCGAAAAGTAGAGCTTAACACCGGTCGTGCCCGTGATCGAAAGAAAGAAAGCAGCTTATACTTTCACTGAACGGTCGATAGAGAAAGAAGGATAGTCTTACCTCCCACTGGGTCTGTCTCGTCGACATGAATCATCTCTGAGGATCTGCAACAAAACACAACAACATTTAGTTAACTACTTACCTACTTTACTTAAGTAGCTAGTTATAGTTTAGGGTAAAACTCGGTAATGCGCCCCACTTGATAAAACGCCCCACTCACCTAGCACGCACACTAACAAAGCTACGCAGCACACGAATAGAAGGGTTATTCCCAACGGATCATAATATGATCTGTTCGGGGTTGCATCTGATCACACAAAAACGCAAGTAGCCATCAGTCGCCTGACAAGTTGTCTACTACGTTGTATGGCTACTTGCGTTTCTATTCTGTACTTGCGCTTTGTTAGTGTGCGTGCTAGGTGAGTGGGGCGTTTTGTCAAGTGGGGCGTATTACAGAGTTTTACTTTATAATACTAATTAACAGTTTGAAGATTTTTATCGCTTTGCCTTAAATACATTTAAATAAGTATCCCGCGCTACTCACAAATCTATCTATCCGACGAAAAAAAACCCCATTCGAATCCGTGCAGTGGTTTTGGAATGCGGACATGTGGACACTAAAGTGTGAACACTAAAGGATGGACACTAAAGTGTGGACACTAAAGGGTGGACACTAAAGGGTGGACACTAAAGGGTGGACACTAAAGGGTGGACACTAAAGAGTGGACACTAAAGGTGGACACTAAAGGGTGGACATAATATTAGTGGACAGGATAATTTACAGCTTGTGGAAGAGAGTTTTGCTATGTTTAAACACTGTTTCCCTTTCACTGTTTTACATATTAACTGGTGGCTTATAAGTCACCTATGCGGCGATAAGTTTACCCCGGGTATGCGATTTTTAGTGTCTATTAGTTCTGAGTTATGTGCACTTTGTAGTAAGAAAATGTACAATTTAACGACTACAAAAGCCATGCTGCATTAAAATTTGCATGTGGGTCGTCTATTTGGGTTTACATACTCAGATTCTTGACCAGGGCCGCTACCAGGGGGACTAGAGGACCCATTGGCGATTACTGAGATAAGTACATTATTACTTTATAAAGCCTCGTTATTGAATTAAAGTTAAAGTCCTAACATTAAAAAAATACTGCTGACCAAGTATAGTGGCGTTAGGTGGGGAAGGCATATGTCCAGCGGTGGACTCCAACAGATGAAATAAAATTATAAAATCGCTAGATGGTAGGGCAAGGTCGGTGTATTAGAGTTATCACGACGATAGCAATGTCGACTATGGGGCGCGGACTGCAGACCAGTTACTAGCGAGCTAGAAGCTAGGAGCCTATTGGATCTTGTGCCAAGTAACTTTCCTATTTACTTTCCAGTTTTCCTAACAATTTCGACGTTTGGACGTCGGAAAAGTGACATCTAAAACGGCGCAGCCCACCTTTCCCTAAACATCTTCTACACAAATAGGTTGTCTGGAAGAAATCGCTTAAAGTGATTAGTCCGTTATTGTAATATCCGTAAATTGTACCTAAGTGTTTTTAATTTTATTTGTGAAATAAAGTAAATACTGGGTTCCCAACGAATCATATGATCCGATCGGATCGAGTTGCATCTGATCACACAAAATGTTCCCAACGGATCATGAGTGTACCTATCGTATCTAATCGTATTTAATACCTACTTAATTAATCATAAAAATATACATAATTTTAATTATGTTACGAATCATTTAACACACATACCCAGGTACTTTGTTAAATACCGGGTTATTTATTAGAGAATTATGTGTTAAGAACAGAAGTGGTTGTTTTTGAAATTCTTTTGACACGTGTTTCGGCTTCAACCCTGCGTACAAAGAGAATATTGTTGACCAAATTCTTTAAGAAACTTGACCTGTATACAGCATAAATAGGATGTGTGCATATTTCGAACTTCGCATAAAGTGATTCGAATAAAGCCGTGTGAATTACTACGGATTAACACGTTCGCGGTGGGAAAATGAGGTCGTACGGCGGCGCAGACGCAGGTTAGGGTTAGCGCACACTGTTGCGATGAGCTTTCCCAATATAACACATACTTTAATAATAATAATGTTTATTTCTTCAATTCTTAATGAATAAATACATTCGTGGCTGAGACCTCCTTTTAAGTAAGTACATGTACCAGGAAATCCCGCTCTTCCACTTTAACTCCTCAGACGTTCCCTTATTCCTCTGTCACATTTAATAATCGACGGAGACTTTGATGCGCCCGCGCCGCTTCTTTTCCTCAGATAAAAATTTACGTGTAAATATAAATGTTTATTTTACCCAGTGTACTCAAAATGAAATAAAATTTATGACTTTGACTTTGAAAACAGGACACTTTAGGACATCTATGTCAGTATCGTTGTCGGTATTTTTTAGTTTTTAATCTTACTGATTTAGTTGAATTAAAAGAATAATAAATAAAATATTAAGTTTTACTGCAAAATAATGGAACGCGAACCATTTGGTATTAGAGTACGCTTGTTACTCGACGCGGTATAATCGCATAAAGTGAATTCTTCCAGAAAACATGTTTTTGGTTTTAACTTATCTGGCTCCTGACACGCGGACCTTCCTATTTTAGAAGGACTTATTTGTGGATCATTAAAGTTTTTTTAAAATTTGTAATTTAAATTCAGAAGGATCTGTTGTTTCGTTTTGATGCTTAATCTATTGTAGATACTCTATTGAGTAGTCTAGGACATTCAAAATGGGACCGGATTTTGTGACGCGATGTGCATTCACCTTTAGTACGATATCTCATTGGCTCGGCGGCCCACTGTGTCAAGATACATGTGTCCGCGCCCGGTTCTGCATTAAATGCATAAGTGCATACCTACTGGGAGCTTTCACAACACGCTCAAGGCGAAATTCTTCCCACAACAACATTCTTAGCGTACGAAACGGTTATGTTATGACAAACTGACAGACGGTACGATTCGACCGTGAAACTAAAAATTTGGTGAGTGCAGTGCCCACTGCCCGCCGCACCTATAGAAAAACATCGTCTAAAAAGCAATTTGTCTACCAAAATGCCTAAAACGTGCAATGTCTAATTGACAAAATGACGAAGGGGCACCTAGCGAAATGTCCACGTTGCAAAATGACGATATGACCCTAATCGTATTATTTCCAAAGTAATAAGAATAACATAGCAAAAATTCTCCTCGAAATTTCCATACAAAATAGGCGCCTCCTTATATGGAAAATTACGCTTTGACAAAGTTATGTCACATCGTTTAACATTTAACTTAAATTACTTAATTATCAGTAATTTCATCTTGAATTGGGCATGAATCTGAACAATTAGTGAAGTCAAAACCTACATTAAATCATTCTGTTAAAATTAAATCTGAACATAATTTTTCAGATTGTACCTACTAATGTAGGTACCTAATTTAAATAAAACACACATTCGGGAAACTTACATTTTTCGTTTAGTTTTCCTGATCACTCCAAGTGGACTCATTCTTTTATGTCAAGTCTAGTTTACACATTTCCAGAGATCTAATAAATACACTGTAATTTTAGATCCATCCAACCGAGTAGCATAATTTATTTATACTTCGCAATACACATCGCTGTATTTGTCGAACATTTGCGAAACCCACCAAGTCTGGATGGTCATTACTTGTCGTAAGGCTAAATAGGTAGTAACGAATTCTAGATTTGGTCCGCTTTGCCGGCTTTAGATTAGACTACGAAAAACGTAAAAGAACTAGCCGTTACATAAAACATGTTCTTATTTATTAATGGAATCACTGGAATTAATCCGAACATCACACCACTCGGCCCAAAAATTCCGAGCCGTCAAGAACTAGGTAAGTAATTGAGAACACATGAAGCACCGAATTCTATGAACGGTTCACATTCAAAACTCCGTTTAAATCGAGAACTGAAACGTAATTCCATGAAGACCACAATGATTTGGTTCACATTTTTTAAAATTATCATTTATATCAGCGAAACGACATTTCTGTACAGCTGTGTGTATTGAACATTAAAAGAGATTTTTTATTAATGATGCACGGGTAGATCTAGGAAGTGCCAATTAGGAACTGAATGGATTCAAGATGGGCGCGCATGATGCATCAATGATTATTATTGGCAAAGAAGGAATGCACACTCGATCGGAGAAGCCAATCAAATCAATATACTTACCTACGTCAAAGATCTCAATCTGAACAGAATATGTCATTTGAATACCTAAGTAACAAATACCATTTGTTGGTACAGAATACTAAAATTAAAAACTGTTCACATGTTAATAAACTTATGTCAAACCATAGCATAGATTCGTAGAGGGAGAAAGCAAATAGATTGGAGATAGAGAAAACAATTCGCCCTTTTATGAATGGCGATGACAAAAAAGAAAAAATTGTAAGATTTTAAACGGTTTCAAACTGGACAGACTGCCCACCTGGTATGTATGTACCTAATCTATTGTGAACCTGCGATTAAACCATCAGTTATTGAATTTATAAGCCCCTCCGGCCACATTCGCAACCAAAGGCTCGAAACTAGTCTGAAAACAGAAATATTTTTCTTTATTCAAAACCAGGTTAAGAGGTGAATCTGTGGTTATTATATTACTGTTTCACTAAAGTAAACATTTTCTCTTAGCTAAGAGTAGAAAAATGTGTCCATTGTACAATTCACACACATTGAATCCCAAAGTGGATGTCACTGAGGTGGCTGGCGATAGGAGAACGTGTAAGGTTCGTCGACCGCTCGCTTTCCAAACTCGTTTCTCGATAAAGCCAAGTGGAATGATGCCCATACTGGGTACCTTTAAAAGTATACAAAATAATCAACAGGCCACGCCATAAACTAGATAATTTTTTGTTTTTTTAGACATTTGACAAAGAATAATGTCGTCGACATAGCTCAAGCGATAAGCAAGTTGAGGCGATAGATTTGGTAGACGAGTTCTCCGGTGAATTATCAGGGGACGAAGTAGTTATAGGGTGACTTAATGATGCAACCAAAAAAGCTGGTCATCATCATCATCAACAGCCTATTAATCTCCCCACTGCTGGGGCTCAGGCCTACCCTCTCAACGAGGGCGTGCGGGCTATAGTCCACCACGCTAGCCCAGTGCTGGTTGGCGGACTTCACATGCGCCTAAGAATTTCTTCTTCGGCGTATGCAGGTTTCCTCACGATGTTTTCCTTCACCGTTTGAGAGCAGTCAGTACATGTACTTAAGTTTCGAGAAAAAACGCATTGGTACATGACCCAACCGGGGATCGAACCTCGGACCTTTCGATATGATAGGTCGCGTCTTATCCCCGAGGCCACTGATGCTCTAAGCTGGTGTTTGATACTTACTCTAAGGATAATCGAATATCGACCGACGAACCTTAGCTAATCTAACCTAACCGCACATCGACTTTTGAAATTTGACCTTCGACCTATCACATCCATATGATGCGGCCGGCCTGAGCTTGTCTGGTCGGTTGGGAATGGTTCCGTGGGTGATGATGTTTTTGGTGCTTGACAATTTAGTAAATTTTGTTCCCTCTCTGAGGGCACTTCGCATTTTGACTAAGAGTCTATGTGATGGATGATCACATATACTCTTATATCATAGACTCGAAGTGTCCATAAAGAGGGAACAAAATTTACTAAATTGGCAAGCACCAAAAACACCAACACCCAAGGAACCATTCCCAACCGACCTGTTTGGTCAGATGACTAGATTAGGCCGGTCAGGTCAGCTGGATGTGGTAGGTCGAAGGTAAAATGTCAAAAGTCGATCGAAGAGACCTTGGCTACCCTGACTATACGGTGCAACATGCTCGCAGGTAGGTTTGCTCGGTGCTCTAAGGATGTTAACCATATTGTTTAAAGCCTACAAAAACTGCACGTATTTTTACAATTGTCAGCTCCGTCCAATACGCCAGAACATCGTTTCGAAGTTTAATGAAACTGGTCCGGTTTTGTAGCGCATATTATTTAATCTGTGGCATAGGGTATGTTTGCCAATGCCAGGGTCCCTTCTTGCCATGCTCAAGGAAAGAATTTATTAGTAATATTACTAACGAACGCCCGCGACTTCGCCCGAAAATTATCCTGTGTGTTACTCAAAGATAACACCGTATCGAGTTTCATCAATATCCGTTCAGTGTTTAAAACAACCAATCATTTGCGTTTATATTGTATAGTAGTTGTATTATGTCCATACCCAGTAGGTAAATAGAACATTTTTGCCGCTGTTAAACCACTTCTAGACAACAATGGAACGCATTGCATATGGTATAGGGATATGTGCTTTACCATTTGCGGTGAGCACGACTAACTACAAAAGAGTATATAGCTCGTACAAGTAAACGTAGTATTATTATGTATTCTGTGCCTATAGGTATAACTTTGCATAGAAATGAGCGCATTGAAGCCTTAAATGGTGTGTCAATTTAATTTATGTAGTAACTAAGTACGAACTAGCTGCGCTCGCGACGTCGTTTGTGGGAAATGGAGGAACTTCAGCCCCAAAAGGTAAAAATCGTTCTTATCTTAGACCTAGGAACTAGCTGATGCCTAGGAAGCGCCGCTGGTACAGTCGACCGCACGTCAGTGGAAACACATTGACCTTGAGCTGGTCTAGCATATTAGGGAGTTGTAATACCATGAGAGACCAGTTTATACTGGTTTTGTTTCCACTGACGTGCGTTCGACCGTACGTTTCGCTTTGCCCCTTCGCAAATTTCTAATTTCCAAAAATCTAGCAGTTTCGGCTGTGGTTGTGCGTAAAGTAGGTAAGTATAATGATGAAGACGATTATGTTATTTAATTCAATTCAATTCAATTTAATTTATGTCGATTTATGTGAACTATAAAACTTGTTTTTCGAAATAAAATAATTTAATTTAATTAATAATTGAAGTTTGGAAATTGGTGCCATTGTTTAAAGAATCTAGTTTTGTTCGTGTTTCTTTTAATTTGTCTACTAAGTTGTTTCGACTTGGATAATTTTTGAGTAGTGGTAAGTACTCTAATTGTACTCTATTAGAATTGGCACTTACACCCTGTGGAATTTCAACAAGATATGTAATATTGACATTTTGTATTATTGTGTTCATTTAGTTGTTAAAATTGTATTGTATTGTTTTAATATGTTGTCGATTGGGTTAGCCCTGTAATGACACCATTAATTGTAAGCCATAAATTGAAAAATAAATGTAAAAAAAAAACTTTTTAATTAAAATAAACTGTAGGACGTAGGTACCTACTATTATATGTTCTGTGGTTTGATGTCAATCGGTATGCGAGGCCAGACTGCGTCCAGACAAGTTATTTCCGAACTACTACGACGTTACGTTCTGTCGATATCAGAATCTGTGCAAAAAGCCAATATAAAATACCTCAGGTTGTTTCAACATCTTAGGTCATTAATCATAGTACCTAAGTAAATACAGTTGGTAAAGGATTTGTGAAGCGTCGTTGGTGTAGTGGGGAAGACGGGGCCTAGCTGACATGTCGAGAGGTCCGACTTCGATCCCCGGTCGGGCCATGTACCTATGGGTTTTTTTCGAATCTTTAGAACATTTACTGACGGCTCTCAAACGGTGAAGGAAACCTGCATACGCCGAAGAAGGAATTCTTAGGCCCATGTAAAGTCCACCCACCCGCCGTCATTGAGAGGGTAGACCTGGGCCCTAACTGTGGGCGACAGTTAGTAGGTACCTAATTTATAAAATAAACTAAAAGAAGTATGAAATACCCAGATCAAGTAACAAAAATTGATATCCAGTAGTTGCGGTGGATTTCTTGCAGACTTGGTTAAAAAACACGTCTTGCACGCACTTATAAAAACTAATTAGGTCTCTATACGTCTACCTTCCTCATCACACTATCACATTACTACGTCAAGGCTATTAGATTACAAACTTTTTTTATTACCTATAGGTGAACAATTTTATTACATAAATAATTAGCTAAGTGGTTTTATTGTATTCTCAGAATATAGGTAAACTAATTTATTTTGTTAATCGCATGTATTTTAATGAATTTTGTGCTTGTCGATTTTATTTTAGGTAGGTAATATTCGTTTTTCCTTGTGTCTTACGGAAACAAACGCACTTGCTGCTCGAATACAGAATATACTTACATAAGATGTTCATAAAAGTTTACGTGGTAAAACAAACATGTTTTTGCTGCTAGAGTCCCTGCATGCACATATTGCCAAGACGCAAATAGCGTTTGTTTTCGTTAGACAACTAAGGAAAAACCGATTAAATATATATGTATTTATTTAGTGTTTTTTTAGATGAGTAATAAGGTAACTAAATAATTTGTGAAATACAGCCCCGTATAGAAATGCTTGACACTCTGAAGTTACAATATCCAAATTCCATGTGTAATCTGGTGAATCCTACTATTAATAAAAACGCGAAAGTGTGTGGAAGGATGTTTGGATGTATGTCTGGATGTTTGTTACTCTTTCACAGATTTTGATCAAACTTTACAGTAACATAGAGATAACACATAGGCTATAGATACCTCGGGAAAAGTTGTTTCCGCGGTAATAACTTTTCTGCGCGGGCGAAGCCGGGGGTAACAGCTAGTGTAGAATAAATCTCGTTTCATTTCATGCGAGTATATGCCTTGAGTTTTAGATTATGGCGTTACTATTGTTTTAAGAACAATTCTCTCCAAACAATGGTGACACGTCGTGCATGGAATCTGTCAATCACCTTTTACTGCAACAACAAACAATGCGATTGATGTTAAAATATGTTGCCGTGTAGCAAGAGACTAATGCATTCCTGACTTCCACATCATCATCATCATCATATCAGCCTGTAGACGTCCACTGCTGAACAAAGGCCTCCCCCAGGGATCTCCACGACGACCGGTCCTGCGCTAACCTCATCCAGCCGGGTCCCGCGACCTTCACCAGATCGTCGGTCCACCTTGTGAGAGGCCTGCCTACGCTGCGTCTTCCGATACGAAGACTTCCACATGACGTATACTAACTATATGCATCCAAATTTGAATTATTAGATTAAATAAAGCTGTATATAGGTAATGTAATAATGTAATAACTCTATAACAATCAAAATGACCACCCTTAAACTTGAGGGGTGGACACACAATATCTGGAATTCTATGAAAAATGTTCCTGGTGACTGTTTTGTACAAAATACGAGTTCACATTATCTGAATCAGTAAGGTCAGTAAGACTTGTTATAGTAATTTCAGTAAATCGTTCACGGGGCAATGTACTACGCTTCTACAAGAAACAGGTATACCTATCAGAAGAAACCTTGAATATTGATTATTAATAATAATATATAATATAATATAATATAATATAATATAATATAATATAATATAATATAATATAATATAATATAATATAATATAATATAATATAATATAATATAATATAATATAATATAATATAATATAATATAATATAATATAATATAATATAATATAATATAATATAATATAATATAATATAATATAATATAATATAATATAATATAATATAATATAATATAATATAATATAATATAATATAATATAATATAATATAATATAATATAATATAATATAATATAATATAATATAATATAACATAATATAATATAATATAATATAATATATTTAGACAGAAAATTTAAGAATCATTAAAGAACTACTTTGTAAGACAGCTAAAAAAGCATTCTGGGAAAATATTATTTTCTTTAGACTCGTACCTATTTAAGTAATTTAGGGTACCTACTATAATTATTACCACGATAAAAAAAAAATTCTTCAAAAGTTTATTTTTTAGCATGAATGGAATCTATAAACATGTTACTTACATACAGAACAAGGTGGGCCCGACTGTAAATATAAAAATATAAGGTTCTTATTGTCCCCACCAGACTAGCCGGTGGGTGGGACCTGTTGTACCCACCGCCGCACATGTGGATAAGTGCGGTGGGTGCTACAGGAAACAGCCACACTAGGTGTCTGTTTAATATACCGATTGTATATTAATTACGACTTACATGTAGGTAGGTAAAACATATAAAGGCATGTATTCTTTCTATTGTAAGTACCTATACGCGTAAAGTTAATCTAAAGCGTAGTAATAGTTATATTCTTTGTGTTAAGTGCATTACTCACCGGTGTTATCGTATCGATAAGTACCTATCGTTATCAGATAAGGTCAGGTCGCTTGTTGAGAATTGGTCATTGATTTAATACTATGACAGAGTCAACTCAACGCAAGTGTCAATTTGATAACATCAATTATGTATGTACCTTAACATCTAAAATATCCGGTAATATGGTCTTGTACTAGGTATACGTATGTAGATACCTAAAATATAATCTCTGAAATATCTATTAGATATCACCTGTTTTGATAACTAACCGACGTTACAATATGTTGTCTCAACTTTCTGCAATCGATCACAATCTCGAATGTTTTTCATTTCCGTTTTAAAAAAATTTCGATTGCTTTCTTATAAATCCCTTTTAATTTAAAAACCCAATTAATTAATACTTATGTACTTACATAGGTTCTACCTACTTACTTGTAGTCTATTCGCTTCAATACCTTCCGTTGACTTTGACGAAGGTTTTTCTGGTGTTGATTTATTGATTACTTAGCTTAATCTCAACATCATCATCATCATATCAGCCTGTAGACGTCCACAGCTGGACAAAGGCCTCCCCCAAGGATCTCCACAACAAGTAAGATACCTATATGGAATCGATGATTTATGTAGATGCCAAAAAAGTGAACTTTCTAACCATTCAAGTATCCGCGACTTACCTTCGAACTTTATCAAACGAACATCACAGCAAATAGCATACAAAAACGATGCTCACTCCAGATGAAATCCACAAATACGCACACAAACACTGGCACAAAATTAAATCCGTTTCGTAACACAACTTGACGAAAACAAAAGATTTTGAAGGAATTCAATTCGAATTCCGTGCGCGGTGGGTTCTCGCCGCGAGCGCCAGTTCGCGACTGCGGCGGCGCGGCGTCGGCGCAGGCGCAGGCGGTTCTAATTTTATCATACCAGTAACACGAGATAATGCAGCACTTTATAATAGTCTTTTATTTCATTTTATAAAGAAATAAGTCAAGACGTTCGACTTTTTATAAAAGGATCCACTTACCACGTCCAAAGAGTAGCTAGAGATGGGCGCCGGCCGATGCGTTGCATATTTTTTAAGACAGAACATTCATTGACATGTTTACAGAGCTTTATAGGTATAGGTACTCAAATATTTCCTTAGGGACTGAATTTTGTATAAGGAAATAAAATATTAGGTCCTACTTTAAAAAATAGAAAGTCTTGCTGTATAGTCATTAAAAAAGTTAAAAACGAATTTGACTATCATGCATGAATTATGAGTAGTAAATGAGAGAAAGCGCCATTTCACTGCAAGGTCGTAAAGACGTGTTGTTTAATTTTCACAAAAACAATAGCTGTCCCAAAAATAAGAAGTACACATCCCAGCCACAAGGTGAGCACGGACAAGGGCGGCGTGTCTCATGTTGCCTGCCACGCATTAGAGCTACACACAGAACTCTAAGTTGACGAACATGTTCAAAAAAATCAAATCAACAGCATATTAATATGTCCTCATTGTTGGGGCACAGGCCTACCCCACTCAACGAGGGCGTTAGGGCCATCATAGTCCACTTGTATATTTTATATGGCAATGTGGCTAGAAAATAAAATGACCCAAAAATAAATAATAAAAATAAACTAACCCAGGGTTGGTGCACTTCATACGCGCCTAGAAGTTCCTTTTTCGGCGTATACAGGTTTCCTCACGATATTTTCCTTCACAGTGAAATGAAATTTCTTTATTTGCTAGAGCACAGTGTAAATAATATGTTAAAAGTGGTGAGTTCCATGTACTCAACCTGCTTGCAGGTGTGCAAATCTTAGTAGTAAGGTTAGAAAATTATACAATTTAAATAAAATTAACAAATTTCGTAATTAATTATGTTAGTAAATTATGTTCAATGTAAATAATAATAGAAAATTAATCAATGACAAAGTTATTAGGTACATTACCATTGTTAAATTTAAGATTTATTAGAAGATTTTTAGTTTGAGATCAGTCAGTAAATATACCTACTTAAGTTTCCAGATAAACCCATTGCCAAGTCCAAGTACATGGCACGTGGCACAACCATGGATTGAATTCGGACCTCTCGCCATGGCGGACCGCGTCTTCCCCACTACTACGCCACTGACGCTATACACGAACATTTTAAATAAATATTTAAATGTCGTTTGTTTATGGATAAAATTATGAGATACGGATACAAAAGTACAAATATATGACATTTCAATCACTATGATGTTACATCTGATAATTTCCTAGATTCATACAAAATAGACCTACTAATTAAGTTCACAAAATGAAACATTCTTTATAAAGTAGCAATAAAGCAATAAATCATGTTAGCACTATATTGTGATGGATGAGAAATAGAACTAGCTAATGTTCGGCGCGTTTGGCGACGCAGCCGTGTGTCACGAGCATTAGTCACCCGACCTTCAAGGTAAAAGATAATTCTACAACTGCAAGTGAAGTAATTGAACAAAGATATCACTTTATAAAAAGCTTATTGCATGGACATAGTAAAAACCAAAATGCTATGCAAGTCTCAGGTTCAATTTTCTTGATTTATAAATATTCTGCGTGCCTTACTGACGACCGAGCTATCGCATACCGCTCATAAACTTAAAATTTTGCATGTAGCCGCTAGGTACATGATTTTTTTAAATACCTGGAGTTTTATGTCCGGAATTTAGATACCATATAATTTTGCCAGTCAATTTTACAATGTACCTATGTTCTAAGTTTCTTCAAAATCCGTCCATCCAGTAGTTTCCGAGTTATTCGCCGGACAGACAGACGGACAAAATATAAATATTATCATCTCATTATCGACAACGTGATAAAATATGTAAGTAATTTGCAAGTATTTTAGTAAACAAGAACACTTCGTCCATTGTTTCCAAACGTCTTTTAATTTTAAATCTGTTAAGAGCACCTCGCGGCTAATTAATATTCTGGTAATTTGCCAAAAATACCTAAATGACTTCCCAAGACCTTGATTCTTAGTATGTGTTGACACACGACGAATACGCCCGCCGGTATATAGTAAACGTAAAACCATTTAAAAGCACCATCTAAAGCAGACCTTAAAGTTACTTGTAACAAGTTTACACTAAGCTCTGCTTTACATTGTGCAAATTTGTCAGATGGTACACTTTACGAGATGGCGACTGTAGGTACCTTCTATTTAGTTCTTTTAAAATTCTTAGGGCTTCTTACACCAGTTGCTGATATTGTTACAGATAGAAAACGGACAGATAACGTAATCTATCGGATAACACTGTCGGATAATATTTTCCGTTTTCACCACTCAAGTCTCTGTTAAAATATCGGGCAGCTAAACTGTCAGCGATTTACCGGGGAGTCGGAACATTCCGTTCATTCAGTTCATTCTTCAGTTCAGTTCATTTGTTGCGTTTCAATTTATGCATTTTTGGGCATCGACGAGTATCATATTTATAAATTAATATCTTAAATTTTAGTTAAAAAATGTATTCATAAATACCCATAAATTATGTATTTATGTATAAAACACAGAAAGTACATTATTGAGTCCGTTTTTTTGTAATTATTCTTGAGAATAAAATAAAAAAATACCTACGTTTATTGCGTATAACGAAGCGAAGCAGACTTCTTTTCATATCGTCTGTGGTTCTTCGATTATTGTTTTATTTACATAAAAAATTATAGTGAGGAGTAACGAAGCTTTTTTACGGATTTTAGTGGTTCTCTGTCTATAAATTAGGTGTACAAGTATTTGAAGTGTTTCATAAAAATACTGGGCGCAGGCAGGATGACTTATTATGACGGTCATTGGTGTCCTAACCGAAGTCAGTCAAGTTTCGGAATTCAAGGCATCTGTTTGCCTGGTTGGTGGAGGAAAGTCCTCATATACCCTCCCCTTTTCGTGCTGATGGTCTAGTGGTGAATGGTCAGAGGCATGTGGCATTTGCATTTAGACAAAGTGATTGGAAGAATAGAAAGAGACAGTGAGAAAATAAATTTCGCATCATGCGATTGTTTCCCTCTCAAAAGTAACAATAAGATAATTCAGTAGGACGGCGGGTAGAAACTGTCATAGGTATTTAATTTCAGTTTCTACAGAGCTTCAAGCTTGCCAGGAGTACTAGGTTCTGTCGATGGCACCCATGTAATCATGTTTTTTGTATTCACAATTCATTTTGAATGCAAATGTATGACATGTAATTATTAAATTTACCATGTTTTTGTAAATGTGCAATTTTGATTTAAATATCATGGGCGAGTAGTCAAGTGTCCAGGTCAACACATGATAGTAAAGTGTGGAGACAACCTGTTGAAAGGTGTCATTGAGATGCTGTATAAAGAGAACCAAAGAAGATCCGAGACTGGTGCCAGTGAAATATTCTACATGGGATGGGTATCATTGCAATAAAGAAAAATAACAAAACACATTTAAAAACATTTTCATTTATATTATTGTATATTTACTTATTCTATTTCACATTTTCCCTGTGGAACTACTGCTTGGCACAGCATTATAATCATTTTGTCCTCGGAAAACGATGGCTGTAATGAAATAATAGTGTATAGTAATAGTGTATAGAAAATAAATAAAATAAATTAAAAATAAATAAAATAAAATAGTAGGTAATATAATTAGGTACCTATTAGAGGACTGGGTGTAGTGGTGTTCATTGGGGAAGGGCTATGTCCAACAGTCGATGTTAAAGGGCTGGCATGATGAAGTATTGGAGTGGGAAGATTGTATTAAAGAGAACCAAAGTCTGACATAGCTCAAAAAGTAAGTATGTTGAGAAATGGCTGGTCATATTTGTCAGAGAACCGATAACCGCTGGTAGGTGAGTCCTACTACTGGGCAAGTGTAGTGTGGGACGCCCCCCGGTTTGATAGAGCGACGATCTGCATAAGGCGACTGGCAGCAGTGACTGTAACATGTAAATAAAATATTAGTATGGTACGATCATTTTATTAATTTACCAGTTAATATGGCCGCACTGTTGGTGCACAAGGCCACCATTAGACAAGGGTATAGGGCTCATAGTCCACCAAGCAGACCCAGAGTGGGTTGGTGGACCATATGCATGTTTCCTCATTAAGTTTTCCTTCACATCGAAGCCAAATATAGATAGGTACTAACTTTGGCCTTATCTTTAGGGAATCTGGCGAAAAGTGGTTTTGCTGTGCTTCGGACACTTGATATGATTCTAGATTCTGACGCTGTGCCTACACCACTCAGATCTCTGGCTGAAGTCAGAAACGATCTAGTCGCATAATAGCGCAATGTTTGGTAACAGTAATCTATTCATTGGAGATATTGCAGCGTTACTGAAACAATGAAGCCTTTATAACTTGAGAATATAACTTTTAAAAAATCGCTAGTGTGGGCCCATTACTTGATCAAAGTATATGTGATTGGTACTTACATATTGGTACAGTATTGGTTGTTGTTTTTATGCCATCTTCTGTGTAAGAAAGCAGATAATTAACTGCTTTTTTTGTTAGCCTATATCTGTCCCTAAACGCCCCATCACTATATTTTGTAAAATTATCTTCTCTGTCCCTGACTATGGGACGTGTCCGTGGGCGCGATAAACGGTCATGAAATTTTTCGAATTCTTCTTCTAAATAGTCAAATAAGTCCATTTTTTAAATGAAACAGTGATAAATCCATAAATCATAAAAAAATAACACAAAACTGAAGTATTACAGCGTTAAATTCGAAAAAAAAAACAATCCATATCCGACAGATAAAGAAATAACAGCCCCTTGATCTGGCTGTAAGTTTATAAGGCGGTTTATCGGACAGATAAGGCAATCAGATACCTGTGAAAACGAAAAAAACTGATATCTGGTAGATAACCTTCATATAGGGTATCTGGGACTTTATCAGCAACTGGTGTAAGAAGCCCTTAGTCCTTCTATTGTGATTTATCATTACGAATATTTGTTTGGAACATGTTTGAAATGATGTTGTTGTAGGTACCTATTGCATTTCTATTGTATCATAGAGTTTGTTTGGTTTTATTGTCGTTGTGTCTGTTGCTATGACAACATTTCTGTCAACAAACGAGTCTGTTATTGTTTTTTATTGTCGCGTCGTGTTATGCAGCTCTTGCTTGTATACTTGCTGAATTACATCAGTTTGTTTGATATTTAAATCTGCTAGGCGTTCGTGGAATAGGTAATGTACTATACCTACTTAAGTACTAATTTAGTGAGAGCTAAGGTGGTTTACAGTTACCTAACTTAAAATCGTTGATTTTTAAAATCTAAACCATAGAATAACAGCAATATAAATAGGTAAGTATATAAAATTATAAATAACAATGTACCTAATTAGTTATTTTCAATCACAGATTAAAACTGACCATGGATTTAAACCTGATGGACAAGTTGCGCCTTCTGAAAATCGACACGGAACTTCGCCCCCAAATCAAGATGAAACCCATGAGCCGCTACTACTTCATCACCTCCACCAACCCTGGAGAGCAATTCTATGTCTTCGCGTCTACAGCAGCGTGGCTTATCCACAAAACCGGCAAAGACTTCGAACAACCCAACGAGGAAGACGATCCTAATTCAATAATCGCTAGCATCCTCGACATATTGAGAGAAAAGGAGATACCTGTAGATTTCTCATCCCACAAACTTAAACAAGGTTTTGGTGAACAAGTTTGCTACATCCTGAACATACTGGCAGATGAAGCGCTCAAGAAAGAAAACTTCGTATGGCAGAAGCCAACAGTAGATCTTCCCGAAACAGAAGAATCTGCGGAAGATGTAGACCAAGTGGAAGATGAGACTGAGATTATTCTCGACAAAGTTGAAGAAGAAATGGCTATTTATTCAAATGAATCGGAAGGAGAGGAGTTTGATGACACAGAGGAAAAGGAATCGAGTAATATTACAAATAAGGTCCACGATTGGGAAGCTTGGAAATTGGAGTTGGAGAGAGTTGCTCCCGCTTTGAGGCTAAAGATATCTGCAGATGGGCGCGATTGGAGGGCGAGACATGCTCAAATGCGGACTTACAGAGACGAATTGTTGGAAAGGTTCAAAATCACCGGATCCCAACTGAATAAGCTTCACAGCAACGTTAGTTCTGTAATGGATAAAATATCCGCACGAGAGAATATTTTGAACGAACAGTTTGAACCTCTGGTCCGAGAATATGGATCAATTTTGGGTGAATTGAACAAAGTGACGAATGAGTATAAGGAGGTGAGCGTAGGTGTGACAGAGAGGCAGGAAATTTTAAACGAACTAACGGCTAAAGTGGAGAATATAAAACAGAGGACAGAATCACGAGGATCATCTATGAACGACAATTCTCCACTGGTGACAGCTAAGAAAGCCGTTGCGAATTTGAAGAAAGATATTCAAGAGATGGATTTTCAGATCGTTATATTGATGTGGCTATTAACGACTAAAGAGAATCCAAACAGTAACAATTACCTTGCTAGTTCTGAATCTAGAATGATTAGCAATGAAGTTTATTAAACTAAGTACTTACCTACCTCTATATATAAATCTTGATTTCTAATTTTACGCTTTTCGTCCTAACTAGGTTTACCTGTTTTTTGATTATAAACTTGAAAAGTTACAGTTCTATTAGTTACTAGCTGTTGCCCGCGACTTCGTCCGCGTGGATTTTGGAAGTAGGTACCTATATCTGCTATGTACAGAAATACATCGTCTAGTTACAATTTTCCAATGGTAAAATGGATCATTCTAAGTATATATTATTCACCATAATTTAAGGTATACCATACCTTCAGGAACAAACTACGAACACCGTATCCAATTTGGTGAAGACAGATAAAAATTTAAAAAATTGTTGTTTTCACTTCTATTGCTCATAAGCTCATAAGATCTCATATCAATTTTTATTATACGTGTGTATTTTTTAACTAATACAGTATGGGCAAAACCAAAACCATAGGAGATACAGGGAAACTGTCTAAGGAATATCTGTCTATGTCATAAGACACTTTCCCTGCATCTCCTATGGTTTCGGACTTGTCTATACTGTCCCAGTTAAAAAAAACACTGATATCTCATATGTCTATGACATCGTCTTGTTACGTTAAATGATTTATCTGTAAATGACGATAATTTTTTTCGCTGTCATCCGATTTCAATTAAACAAAGCCTATAAGTTGCTCCAGGCTGTGCTTAATCTACCTGTGAAAACCGCAAGAAAATCCGTTCAGTGGTTTCGGAGATTAGCGATTACAGACAGACAGACAGAAAGACAAAAAAATTAAAAAAAACTTTTTTGTGTTCTGTTACTCTTTTTTTATCGCCCACACTCATTTTTTTTTAAATTTGTTCAAAGTACAGACACACGATTTCTACTCCTTTATTATAAGTATAGATTTAAGTATTAGTGTATATTTATGTAAAATCCATACAAAATGATTTAAATTTCAAATTCTGTGCTTTTTATTTTTAATAGATACAAATTAAAACCTAGTTTAAAAATAGGTGCGCTAAACAAATAACCACATTTTCGCCGATCATACCTACCTATATTTAGTAGTTAGTACTCACTATAAATAAATGTCACATAATGTTGTAATGGCAATAATACTGTAATAACACTTACTATTAATTTAATGGGTACTACAACACATAAGGTGCAATGTACAAACTACTACATACCGGTACTATGTTTCTACATAATCCAAATATCTGATTAAACTTGGATACACTATTGAACACGTGTCGCCGAAAAGGATTCATAACCGAGTTCACTAATTCACTATTAAACACTATTACCTTCCGACCCTTGTGTCAGATAGTCGGGTCAAGCTTGAAAGGCTCCTGGGAGGTTGTACTTTCTCTTGAGATCATTTAGGAATTCTTGTTGCAGAAGAGTTAGGCAGCTGAAAAGAAACGAAATACATTTGTGTTGTATGTCGGTATAACTATTTGAAAATTAAAATTAAGTTATGGTTTTTTGAATACCGAAAGAAGAGTTTTAAATGCTAAAGTTTTGATGCCCAATTAGTGGAAGACGGTATCGGCGCAGGCCATTTCATCAAATCAATTTCAATCAAGGTCAACTTTTACTGGATGTGATAAAATGTAAAAGGATAGTGCCAGACGTGATCTATATAATAATGCTCACGAGCGATAGTTCCTCGGCTTCTTGTAGATGTCGGCGGAGGGCGCGTGCGTCGTATGAACCACGAAAGCTCCGGGCAACACCGCGGCCTTGTACCCTTGTGCCCTCAGCTCCACCATGTGGGATACCTGCCACGAGTAGATGCTATAGAAGAATACTTTACCCTACATTGCATGGCGCAGTCGGGTCTTATCTTCTATTGTTGCCAGGAATACGTGGCAACACTTGGATCTTTTGCCACAATACGTTTTAAAGTCTGAATAGGAATTCTAATCTTTGGCCTATGCAGATACTTCTTCTGTTTTCCTTCACCGAAATGCCTGTGTTATTATACGTATTTAAGTTCCGAAAAACTGGTACGGGCCAATGTTCGAACTCACGACCTCAAGAACTTGAGGCGAGTGCACAATCAACTAGGCTGTCGGATAGTAAATAAAGAAGAACGGCCCAAACTCGGTGAGTTTATAAGTATGTATATTAATATCACAGTTGAATGAATAACTGTTTCGTATTTCGAGATAATTTAGGAAGAAGTTCTATTCAAAACAAACCTTGTTCCAGTAGAATTCAGAAAAGCGTGTGTCGTATTTCGGAACAGACCGGTGCACTACAAGGTACGGCTCATAGTCCGACTGCCATTCTACCTGCAAGTAATTGCTTAAGCATTTTAATTATAGTAAAAGGGAGCTTTGCAACTAAACGGAGTTGCAAACGAACGTCACAATAGTCCAGTACTTAGCCCTTGTGGGGTACCTCGTAGGGCGTCGCGACGCTTGCCCAGCGCGAGTAGTTGGTGGCGCGGTGTCCGCGCGGCCACTCGCGCTCACGGAACGGCGCCACGTCGCCGCCTGCCAGCCCCGCCAGCAGCGCCGCCTTGCTGCGCGACAGCGACGCGCGGTACCTCTGCGTCTCGAACGCCGGTACCACTAGGCACTGGTATGGGAAATGTAAGATTGAACTGAAGATAAAGCAATGCCTGATGAAGAATGGCTGGCAGGTAACTGACCTTCTTCTGAGGGTACGGGTTGACGAGCTTGATGGCCGCCCTGAGGTGGTCGTAGAGGCCGGCCATGGGCACGAAGTCCGCGTCCATCAGGAACACGTAGGGCGTGTTCACGTTCTCCAGCGCCACGTTGCGCAGGTAGTTCACGGGGTAATGCAGCTGGAAGTCAAGCAATCATACGCGCAACTCGCAAGTCGCAACACAGTTGACTTCCATCTGACTTCCATCCATTGTTTTGTTAGCGTTCGGTGAATGAGCAGGGATCGAAGGCAACGAGAGTGCTGACTAACTTGCAAAGGTGGGGGCATAAAGAACACTATGCGGCCCCGAACCAAGCTGGGCTCAAGCGCAAGTTGCGCTTGACAAAGATTCCTGAGCTTTAGTTCTTTTGTTTAAAAGCATTGCGCAAACTAGACATAACTGGCCAGGCTTGAACCATACCAAAGCACTAATAGAAGCATACAGTGTGGCGTTAGCGCTAAGTAGGAAGAATTTACGCAAACTGGTGACAACACTCACCGGACACTGGGACCTGAACAAACACATGTACAACCTCAAGTTCTGCGGGAGTAAGTTAGTAGACTCACCGACTGGTGCTTGAACACGAGGTGGTATCCGACGTTTTTGCGGGCCCTGAGCGTGTTGGCCCCGTCTCTGATGAAACTCTCCAGTGTGTTGACATCGCCATCAGCCAGGTATATGGTCACGCTCACAGGACCTGCGGACGTTTTGTGCCTTGTTTGTCATAACGTGAAAAAAATTAGATACAAGCTTTATCTCAAAGCAAAATTATGTAGCACACGAGCATCTGAAACTGACTGAAAGTCGGGCACAACTGCATTGTCGTCCTGATGATCCGATTGTGAATGTCTACTGTGTCTGTAATTAATTATACTCTCTTACCCTTAAACGATTGCTCTGTAGTTGCCGGTAAATGTGTATTAAATAGTATAATCAATCACCTTCCCAATGTTTGAGCAGTCTCCCGAGGAATTGCAGTCTGTCCATAGACAGCTGCAGTACGAGGGTGACGTCAAAACTGTCCGCGTTGGAGTACTTGTAGTCCATGAAGTAGACGTGTGTGCGAAGCTTCACGCGCTGAGCGGCGCGGAAATCCGCGCAGGGGTCCGATCGGTTCACCTGAAAAAAAATCTACTGACTATACATACAATAAATCAAATTGTGACAAGTTGCAAGAATCAGTACCTTATAAATATCGACTTGTGCCTTCCAGCATCTCTGTAGTTTCTTCCTCAGCAGGTAACCATCAAAGTTTAAATACAACCGATGAAAAATTCTGAAGTAATCCGCGTCTTGAGTTTTGGCGTTGTGTTTAGTTTGCGAAGCCCAGTGAATTATCTAAAATTATATGGTAATCGAATAAAAACTAGGCGTGGAGGAAGGTTGAAATTCTACTTTGGTAAATAATTCAGGATTATCTATTGCTGAGATCTGGACTATATGCAAAAAAAAACTTACTCGATGCGGAGACCCATGCACCGGATGATGAATGATGTTTTACCCCCAAATGTCCTGCCCGGCACTCTACCCCGATCTTTTTATTGTTAATTCAAATGTTCAATACCTACTTCTAACATATACCATTTAATAATAAGACCAAGATCCCATTGCAGTTGTTGGGGGCTCAATGTGTGCGATGAACTTTCATGTGTTATCTTGTATAAGATAATACGACAAACCTTCACTTTCTTTTGATCGACTCCGTAACACTTCTTCGCCAAATTATTCACTGACGTTATCAGATTATACTGACAACTAACATCATACACAATTCCGGGATGTTTCTTAATCATTGCATTGATCACGTCCTGTTCGGCCAGAATGGTCGTCTTCAGTCTGGGCAAGTTCTCGTGCAGTGCCTCTTGCCACAGTGCGGTCCAGTTAGTATGCGTGCGGATTTTATGTAGGTCTAGCAGCATCACCCCTGTGTTGTAGCCTCGGGCTAACGCAGGCCATTTGTTTTTCTCGAAGTAAAAGTTACTTTGCTCACCTACCAAACCTATCATCTGAAAGTTTAATATCATGATGAATCTTCCCCACCTAATCGCAACTTTATCAGGTTACCCATCTGGTAGCAGAGTGTCTCAGGCTGCACCTACCGTTCTTTACGGGTCGTTTCCACAGTTACCCACAAACCTGCACCATTTGCACAACAGTCCAAAAGTTACAACCAAACGGACTATGTTTGAATACCTCATGTGCGGCTCATTGCTCAATTAGGTACACTGGCTTTCCTACCCTTCAAAAACAAAACGCAATAACTAGCATCGCTGTTTGACGGCATCGTCACTTGCCTTATGGTGATATTAAAGTACTGCATTATAATTATCAATTGTAGTGGATTGGGCAGTCAACTGAGAAATTGAAAAGGTCGACCGAACAAAGTAGGTAGGTATTAAAACACGAAAAGTGCGTGTGGCTTTGTCTCCGAGAGCGAACGGGCAAGGATGAACACTTCAAGCATCATCATTCTATCCACGCTGACTAGAACAGAATACAGATGGATGACGGACTCTACAAAAAGGTTTGCGAAGTTCCCGAACATTTTTATTTGCTCTTGTTTTTCTTTCTATTGGCCCTTGCCTGGGTAACACGCTACTATGCACCATCAAGGAAAAAATTACCTGATCCGCAATCATGTGTCCAAACATTTCCCAAAGTTCAGCAATATCGCTCACAATCGTCAAGTCTGAATCCAAGACTATCACCTTGGACACTGCGTTCGGCAACATATCTGGATACAACAGTTTGACCATCGCATAGACCCCGGCGCTGTGACGAGTGGGTATCCAACGCACCCGAGTTAAGTGACTCTCGATGTTATAACACGTGTATTTTACTAAAAACAAGTTATGATCGTTGTTAGGGTCAATTCAGACAAAATGCGCGAGCAAAGCCGCTAATGTAAAATAAAATTTCATTAAGTACTAGAAACGTTAAGTAGTAGTTCTAACGTCGGATCTATGATCGAATCTAGAAATCGAATAAAGTTGTTTTACATTAGTAGCAAAATAAATGCTCGTGCATTTTTCCGTTCCGTTTGAATTGACGTTACTGGGCGTTAGACGCGATCAATTGATTTAAAAAGATGTGTTGCGAAAGTTTATTGCGCCGCTTCTTGAAAGCAAATAGAAGCAGCAGTTTCTCACCATCAGGCAAATCCCAAGTGTCGAAGAGGTGACTCATTGTCCGGCTCGACGTGGTGTCCACTAGCAAGTGGAAATGCAGGGGATTCTGGCGGCGGTGCAGCAGAGACTTGAGCATCGGACTTATCACACGAGGGCATTTACTCGTGCATACGAAAGCAACATGAATGTTTTCGCACACAGAACTCCTGGAGGCATTTTGTATCTAGAATAATAAAAAACCGGCCAAGAGCCGTTAGAAACTCTTAGTGAATGGTTCCGTATTTAACTGTTTTCCTTAAGACTCACAAAGTGTTCATCACAGGATGTACTCGA
The DNA here is from genome assembly GCA_949699065.1 of Metalampra italica. NCBI lineage: Eukaryota > Metazoa > Arthropoda > Insecta > Lepidoptera > Oecophoridae > Metalampra > Metalampra italica. The sequence continues at coordinate 6,414,455 of OX452989.1, forward strand.
AATAATATTTTCATCACATTGCACTATCTGCAATGCAAAACCAGCACTGTAAGTAGCTTTCCACCCTTAGGGTTACATCCGAATTGAATCGAGGCTCATCTCTCCTATTCGCGCAGGTGCTATTCGGACGGGTGCTTTAACTGGACTACGTCTGCTCATTTACCCTGTATCCTGTATCACAGGCGCGAGAGGCGCAGTTAACTCCTCCGGGGTTGACAATAGACATAATGAAACTCTTATTTTAAAATCGAACTGGTCAGCGCGACTGATGATCGCGCAAAAAAAAGGTAAAGCCTTGTACAACAAAGGGCGGGAACGCAAGTTTTCTAAATTAAATATATTTTTACTAAGGAAAATATATTTTCAAAAGGTGTGTGAGCCGCACGACTGCGTGTGCGGCCGACGCGTGGACCAGCTCGGACACCATGGGCTTTCGTGTGTGAGGAGCGCCGGCCGAATGTACCGCCACGGCGCTTTGAACGACCTCATCCGTCGGGCCCTTGCAACCGCCTCCGTGCCCACCACTTTGGAACCCAGCGGAATGTCAAGGGATGATGGCAAGAGGCCCGATGGAGCGACCCTAGTGCCGTGGACCCTGGGCCGATCACTGGTGTGGGACGCCACATGCGCTGATACTTTAGCCGCATCCCACATCCAGAAAACGGCTCACAAAGCCGGCGCCGCCGCAGAAAGTGCTCAGGAACTCAAGCGCCGCAAATACTCGTGCTTGACCGAGCGAACTACGAGTTTGCGGCGCTTGCTGTAGAGACAATGCGTCCATGGTCGTCGGACACAAAAAAAATTATGCGCGATATTTCCACGCGACTGGTCCTCGCCTCCGGTGACCCCAGGGCTGGCGCGTACCTCGCTCAAAGGCTAAGCCTAGCCATTCAGCGAGGTAACGCTGCCAGTGTCCTGGGAACCATGCCGTGCACACATGAGCTGGACGACGTGTTCGTGATATGACGGGTTTTTATTATTAATTTATTTTAGGTAGGTAAGTAGGTTAGCATAGTATATATATATTTAATTATTAATTAATTAATTTTCAAAAGGTAATTTTCCTCGCATGTATGATGAAAAGCAGAGTGTTTATCTCGGACGTAAATGATCAACAGCAACCTCGATCTTTAAGGGCCGTCGCCCGCTGCGCTCGGTCTTGCTCCTAAATACCTCGGTTGCAATTCATCGTTTACTTACATCCCTTGGTTAACAATTTAATTTACTAAGTATTATCGTGACCCACTTACGTAAGCGAATAAAAGTTTCTAGGTCAGAATTTACAAGTTAATTAACAGTTTAGAAATTAAAAAAGCAACTAAAAAAAGAGCAACTGAAAAAGCATCATATTAAGTACTCACTTTAGGTACTTCGTAATGAATCAATGAACCAACGGCCGTTTGATCCTTAACAGTTTTTGAAAGGCTCAGCTGCATCTTGAGCTCTGTGTTCTGTATTTTCAGAACCATTATCCTGGACATCAACCAACAGATGTACAGCACTGGCATCAACATCCATATTCCGCTCGAAAAAACCCTCCGCAGTCCACGGAACAGGCGTGCCAGTACATTTTTTCTCATAATTTTAATTATATCATGACATTAACATGCATTACAAAACAAGACTGAATTTATGCTAGTAAAATGTATACTCAATAATAATTTTTAGTTAGGTATAGTTAGACTTATCGATAACAAAATGTTACGGTATTCCATAGTATTGTTAGGTTAATAATACCATAGCAATTACAAAATTAAGTGGTGATTAGAGTATTTACTACTGTAATTGTTACTACGCAAAGTTTTGCAGAAAATTGCCGTCAATTTTGCATTTACGCTCGTATAATTAGTAATAATTACCTAATATAGACTGATGATGCAGCGGCTGGCGTCTGATGCAAGGGAAGCATAGCTTTGAAGCGTTATACATGCAGAAATACCAACTGATCATTAGCATTTCGGATTGCGAAAATACATGTGGTTTTTTTCACATTTGGCGGGTTCGATTCCCGGTTGAGGCAGGCTATTTAAAAAAATCTGTGAATACAGTTCCACTTATTATTAAAAATAAAATGATGTCTTCTTTTAGTAAAATATCCTATCATCAATATTTAATGTGCTTTCCCTCCGTGTGGCATGACCGTGGGACGACCTGTATATCATACCGGCGACTTTTACAACAAACGCATGTCGTGCCAACAAAAGGCGATTGAAAGATTTTGTGAATGAGATGTTTGTGCCATTGTTTTTGGGATAATTCCCAAAAACAATGGTAGTGACGGTTACCAATTCTAGATCATTACTATGAAACATTTCTTGTCCGTAAAGTGAATCGTATAGTGCTCGCGCTATGCGTAGATACGCCAGTGTTACAAAAAATAATAGATACGCCTTATAATTCTAGAAACGTTAAGATTTCAATGCAGTGTTCCCTTTTACTGACAGCTAAGTACCTTGACGGCAGTAGTTTCATCAATATCTTCTACTAACCCAGGAGGGCAGGGCCTGGCCAGGTCATAGTTAAGACAAAAGGTTCTATACCTGGTAGATCAAATTGTTGTACATAACTGCGGTTTAAAAGAATCAAGAAAGTTCGATCTGCCTCCATTGCTGCAGAAAGTAAGGAATATTCTTGTGCCATCTCCCCCCAAAAAGAGGAAAGTTTAAGGCGGGGGGCAGACCAGAACATGTTGGGTTAAAAAAGAAAGAGTTAAAATGGTTATTAGGAGAATGAATGTCCTGGCTCGCCTATACCGTGGACCTTGGATAGGTATCTCGTGTGGGATACGGTTGTTGGTGCCAGCGCTGTACTACTGTTGTTTGATATCCATTGTTATGGTCCCGGAAATACAGAACACAGAACTTCAGAAGCAGATGGGCCTTGAGAGACAAATGCCAGTTGATTCAATAGTGAGTCATCAACAGCCTATTAATATCCCCACTGCTGGGGCTCAGGCCTACCCTCTTAACGAGGGCGTTCGGGCTATAGTCCACCACTCTAGCCCAGTGCGGGTTGGTGGACTTCACATGCGCCTAAGAATTTCTTCTTCGGCGTATGCAGGTTTCCTCACGATGTTTTCCTTCACCGTTTGAGAGCAGTCAGTAAATGTACTTAAGTTTCGAGAAAAAACCCATTGGTACATGGCCCAGCTGGGGATCGAACTTATCCCCTACGCCACTGACGCTCCAATAGTGAGTATTGCGTTTAATTTTTTACAAGGGGCCAATATTAAAAAAAATTAATTGAAATAAAATTATATTTAAATATTATTAAATTGATACAACAACTTTTATTGTTTTATTTTTGTATGTGGTTTCTTTTTCTCAGGGAATAAACGTTATTTCTTTCTTTCCTCTATGTGTCAGACTCAAAAGGAACGGGAATTAAATGCAACTAGTTATTCGTGTGAAACCATCCATATAACACTCGTGTGTATGGCTAAATGCCCTGGTGAGCTCAGTCCGATGCTCAAGTCTCTGCTGATGCATCGCCAGAATCCCCTGCACTTCCACCTGCTTGTGGACACGAGGGCAAACCACGTGCTTAGCAACCTCTTCGACACCTGGGAGTTGCCAGATGGTGAGTGACCATCATTCCGTCTTTATTTCCAAAAGTAACCATACCTTTTTTATTATTTACTGATTTTGTATTGTTTTTTGGTGAGGGTAGTTTGATGCACACTCAATTATTTGGAGGATTTAAAAACTGTAGTTATTTAGTGTTCGTTTAAATACTTCCTTTACCTTCATCATCATCAGCCTGCACTAGTCCGCTGCTGGACATAATAATAATTTATAATAATTGTTTGGACAATTTTACACACGGCTGTTTAGTCCCAACTAAGCCGAAGCTTGTACGTGGGTACTCGACAACTGATAAACATACTTAAATACATTTAAATAAATACATAAATACATACAAACACCCAGAATCCGAAAACCAACAGTTATGCTCATCACACAAATGTTGGTCCCGGGTGGGAATCGAACCCACGACCTTTGGCGCAGTAGGCAGTGTTACTACCACTGCGCCAACAGGCCAGTCAATAGGCCTCCCCAAGGCGCGCCACTGAGTCCGATCCTCGATTCTCCGCATCCAGTCACTGCCAGCCGCCCTACGCAGGTCGTCGCTCCATCTAGCCCTGGGGGGGGGAGGGGGTGTCCCGCACTACGCTTGCCTAGTCGTGGTTTCCACTCGAGAACTACTTCACCTTAAAGTTACGAAATATAAGGGCTGGGTGTGTTTATTAATTTTTGTTTTTAGTAATTTATACTTGCTATGATGCTGAGAGCAGCCTTGATCGTGTGCGAGGGATACCCAGCACCCACTATTCCGGGGTCTACCCGATGGTCAAACTGTTATACCCCGACATACTGCCGCAGTCACTGACGAGAGTGATAGCTCTAGACACGGACTTGACAATTCTGTGCGATATCGCTCAACTATGGACCCTATTTACGAACATGACCGATGATCAGGTAAAATTGATTATTCGCGAAGTCCCCACGCCCCACCGTGCATCGGCCTTCCCTCTCAAAAGTGGGGTTTTCATTTTCCGAAAAGATTGTCGCATTTTCCCCACCGCGGAAACAAACATATCAGTGGGTATTTTGTGAATGCTGTGAGCTGGTATTGTATCGTTGTAATCAAGAAATGTGGTAAGTATATAGGCACTATTGGCGAAGTACAATAATCGATAGTTTGTTGATCGTAACTAACAAACTGTCGAAACTGGGCAGGAATTTCGCCATATCAAAGGTGGGAATTCGCAATATCCACACTGATTGATGTTTGCCTTCCGCGGTGCGATGGAAAAATGAAAATGTCTTTTTAAAATAGCATCATCCCCACTCTGGGGACTTGCGAAAAATCAGGTTTTTTACTCAATAAGTACCTACGAAGCCTAAAGGAGAGCGTTGGAAATGTCATTACTATAAATACTTGCAGCATACTTGTCCGGCTTTATTTCATCTATTATATAACTCTGGCTATTTATCTCTCAGTTTATAGGCTTAGCAGAGAATCAGGGCGACTGGTACTACATAAACGCATGGCCCGCAATAGGCCGCGGATTCAACACAGGGGTGATGCTGCTAGACCTACATAAAATCCGCACTCACACTAACTGGACCTCACTGTGGCAAGAGGCTCTGAACGAGAACTTGCCCAGGCTGAACAATACGACGCGATCGGCCGATCAGGACGTGATAAATGCAATTATTACTGCATATCCCAGTATTCTGTATAATGTTACTTGGCAGTATAATGTGCAAATATCACAGCATTTATATAAATACTCCAGAGCGAATAGAAAGAAAGTCAAGGTTTGTCGCATTTTCCATTAAGTCACTAGAATATGCTCAAAACTGTACTATTATCTAAAATGCTCCTGGAGAGAAAGTGCCTACCCCAAATATTGAAGATAGCATTGCACATTGGCAGATGGCTTTGGTTCTCTAGCGGATCACCTCGTTTCGGATGCTGTCTCTCAGAGAAATTCCGAGCATGCCTCTTTCCATAGCCCGTTGAGCGACGTTCAAATGAGTGCCATATTATTCTACTTTCAGATATTTCACTGGACTTCGCCGGCGAAATACCACTTTTGGAACTCAGACGTGGTGTACTTTAGAAAGTTTCACCGGTCGTATGTAAACTTTGATGGTTATTTGCTGAGAAAGAAAGCACACAGATGCTGGCAGCCACAAGTCGATACTAATAAGGTAGTCTTGTACCTACTTATACAAAGCATTGTAGTGAGTCTTTTTTTTCAAATCGAAATGGGACCAATCTAGAAGTATAATATCCTGTGAAATAAAAAAGAATTTTCCAAATCGGTTTATAAATGACGGAGTTCTAAGGTAACAAACATAAAGAAAATACAACCGAATTGAAAACCTCCTGCTTTTTTTGAAGTCGGTAATGGTTTTTTTCTAGGTGAACCGTTCGGACCCCTGCTCGGATTTCCGCGCCGCTCAGCGCGTGAAGCTTCGCACACACGTCTACTTCGTGGACTACAAGTACTCCAACGCGGACAGTTTTGACGTCACCCTCGTGCTGCAGCTGTCTATGGACAGATTGCAGTTCCTCGAGAGACTGCTCAATTATTGGGAAGGTTATATCATGACCACAATCGACACAAATACTCGTAGCATGCCGGATTAGACGCAAATTTCCCACAAACATATTCTTGTCTATACAATTTAAACAACAGAGCGAGGGAAATATAATAAGACTGCTATAGTCAAATAATCATATAAGGCAACTACATTCGCAGGTCCTGTGAGTGCGGCCATATACCTGGCAGACGGCGACGTTAATACACTGCAGAGCTTCATCAGAAAAGGGTCCAAGAAGGTCAGGTCCCGCAGAAACATCGGATACCACCTCGTGTTCAAACACCGCTCGGTGAGTCTAAGTTGCAACCATTGGTGGCTACTTGTTCACTTCACGCCGTCCACTGTGGGACGTAGACCTTCCCAAACGCGTGCCATCACACCCGACCCTCCAGAGGACTAGGTAGGTATACAATGTGGAATGAATAATTGTGGAAATTTAATGAAAAAAATAATATCCGAGATATTAATTACCACAGGAAAAAAACTGACGGATCCTGCACATTGTATAATATTATGTTATGATGAGTCATAACTTATGTTATGACGTACGCTTGAAGGTTTATGCTAGTTCAATCAGAGTTCAATATACCGATCGTTATTAATAAATGAAGTTTCTGGCCAACTCCGTTTCATGCAGAGCCATAACAAATAAGTAAGCCTTATATTAGAGTACCTACGTGTGAATTGAGATTTATTTCTCAAATTATTGTCAACATAATTTATTTGTGACGTTCCAGTTGCGTCACCCGGTGAGCTACCTGCGCAACGTGGCGCTAGAGAACGTGGGCACGCCCTACGTGTTCCTGATGGACGTAGAGTTCGTGCCCATGGCCGGCCTCTACAAACGGCTGCGGGCAGCCATTAGCTTCGCCAACCCTTATCCTCAAAAAAAGGTCAGTTATCTTCCAGTATGCATCTGCTAGGCTTCGCTTTACCTTTAAATTCAATCTTACATTTCCCATCCCAGTGCCTAGTGGTACCGGCGTTCGAGACGCAGGGGTACCGCGCGTCGCCGCCGCGCAGCAAGGCGGCGCTGCTGGCGCGGCTGGCGGGCGGCGACGTGGCGCCGTTCCGTGCGCACGAGTGGCCGCGCGGACACAGCGCCACCAGCTACTCGCGCTGGGCAAGCGCCGCGGCGCCCTACGAGGTACTCCACAAGGGCTAAGTACTGGGCTTGTGACGTTCGAGACGCAGGGGTACCGCGCGTCGCCGCCGCGCAACAAGGTCTCTTTGAAGTACTTATACTTAGTCAAACATGCAAACCGCAATTAGGATATCCGTTAACTAATATAGACTCCCATACATGTACAGATGTTTGCTTTCAGGTGGAATGGCGGACGGACTACCAGCCGTACTTCGCAGTACATCGGTCTGTCCCAAAATACGACATTCGGTTCTCTGACTTCGTGTGGAGCAAGGTATACTTTGATCGAACCGATTGGAACGGGGGTGTAATAACTCTTGTTATATCGTCCAGGTGACCCTCAAATAATAATTCATTACTTAGTACCCAATTGCGCCAAGCCAAAAGAGGGCAATGTATTCTTTATACTAAGCATCTACACGTCGCAGGTATCCCACGTGGTGGAGCTCCGAGCTCAAGGGTACAAGGCAGTGGTGTTGCCTGGAGCATTCGTGGTTCACACCCTACATGATTTACAACAAGCCGGAGAACTATCGCACGTGAGTATATCGATGAGTCAGTTCAATCGGGGAACAAACAACTCATAAAATCAGATCTTTAAGGGAACATATCTGTTAGTGATAATATAAAATTGATAATTAAGATTGGAGTATATTAGGTACAGAAAGTAGTTAGTCGGAATTAAAACCATAAGACAACTACTCATTTTATAAGTGATAAACTTAAAGCTAATTATCTCTGAACAGTGTTGTTCTACCGTAGAATTTTATGACATCCCGTAAAAAAAAATCGATATAGACATACGGTTAGTTAGAATATTCCCCAAGTTAGTTCTTATAAGCCTGTCGTCCCATTCGTCCACTTTATAACACGACTTTTTAATGGTTATTTTAAAATACACACAACACTAAATTTAGTTTATCTTTTCAGCTGCCTAACTCTTCTACAACTAGAATGATCTCAAGAAAAATTACATTGGAACCTCCCAGGAGCCTTTCAACCCTGCCGCGACTATCTGACACAACGGTTCGCGCTGAAGAAACTTTGATCAAAAAGGCAAATGTTTGACGAGCTTCTGAGAAAAATAACCCGATTTTTAGTTACGTTTGCCGTTTTACTTTTCTTTTTGTCAGTTGAAGGATCAATTTGAACAAATTGACGCTAGAGATGAGATGACATCTTAGCCAGTTTTGACATACGTAGATATTTCGATTAATTGGTTCAGTAAAGTCATGGGAGTTACCGTTTAATTGTCGTCCATTGCCAGAACTGTTAAGATAATCTTAAAAGTAAAACAATCATATTTTTCTCACTGGTTATTATATTTCCGGCATGTGACTTAACCATAACAAAATTATAGTAATAGTAAATTATTATGTATACTCTATTATGCGGCACACAGTTGATTCTAAAATATAAAATAAAAATTAATATCAAACACTTTGTATATAAAAATAATAATGTACTTTCTTATTACTTAAAACATACAAAATATAATAATAATCAACAATTGCTAAACTGGGATCGCTTAAATAATACAATCTTAGGAATAACTTTGGTCGGAAATTAAATATGGTACTTACAAATAAGGGGTAATTATCTTATAAGGCCTAGGTACATTTAATCACATGCTGGTAATTTATATATCTATGTCGATTTCAGTGACGAATTTATGCCTGTTTAGAATTTTTTTTATAAAAAATTTCACAGCCTATATAAATAATTACAATAACTTTCAACGGTTTATAAATGTCGATTTATATAATAGATCGTATAATATAAGCTCTGTATAAATGCGGTTTAATATAAAAATGTAATCAGCCAAAAATTTTAATGACTCAAACCTATTTATGTGGGACGTGTCGGTCAAATTCATATAATGGCACTTGGAGAAAACTAGCTTCTGTCCTCGCGAAAATATTTTTTTACATGGTAATTTCATTTTTCGAGGTAAAAAGTAGTTACTCCGTGACTCATACAAAATCTACGGTTATCCTATTTTTATTATTAATAATATAAACGCGAAAGGATACCAGCACCAAATAGAGGTTAATGGATGTTTGTACTCTTTCACGCAAAAACTACGAAACAGATTTTGATGAAACTTTCCAGTAATATAGATTATATTGTGCATTAGAAACACTCAAAGGCTATAATAATTCATAAAGATATTATGTAAATTGACCAATCCAAATTTAACGCGGGTGAAACCGCAGCTAAATGAGAATAAAGATTGAGGGTTGGAGCCACTTTTCATCTCAAGGACATAATCATATTTATTGGTAATAAAAATATTACACACATATGTCTATGGCAGGAGGACAGGATAATTAAATATTCTAGAATATTTGCTAGTTTTTGCCTTTGCCGATGAGAAAACGAATGTCTGGCGACTAAATCTGGTGGAAAAAACACTAGTCGTATGTTTGCCGATGAGAAAACTGTTTCTTCCCCTCGGCTATACCCATAAATTTAGGACGTATATTTTTAGGTCTGTGGCTATACCGGTGGATACAGTGTAGTTTTAGACAGAATTGACGTCGAAAAGAGAATATTGTTTTCCAATTTTGAATAATCGAATTTTCATTTATAATATACAATTTTAAGATTTCGATGATTTTTGGGCTATCTTTGGCTTTTAGTATTTTTTTTTATGTAAAAGATAAAAGAAACAACAACGTCGGCGAAATGAAACTGAACTAGAAACGGCTCTATCTCTAATTCAAAATTCAAAATTGCTTTATTCAAAAAACCTTGATTTACTTAAACTAAAATTATGCCAAGGTCCTCTTTTTAAGCATAACAATGCCTGTGTTGGAGGACCCCGAACTAACCGACCTAATAATTACAACTTACACATAAATGATGATTGCGTATACTTTTAAAAGTTAAAATATATCTATACACTATAATAATAATTACACTTTATGTACCTACTTACAACCTTGTGAATAAAGTCTATAACTATGGTATAGTAGCAGAAAAAAGGGAATGATTGGTGTGAAGTCTGGTTAAATTTCATAAATACATCATTCAACATGTTTCTATATTAATTTCTATTAAATTATCAAACCACGCCTTTTTGGACACTTACAAAATTCGAAGCCAAGAGAACTGAGTCAAAACACCTCGGTATAACTATTTTTATGGCGAAAAATTCAGACTTCTCAAAACCTCCAAGGAGGATTCAACTATAAATCTTTTCTTTTAGAGTTGAATTCTCCTAATAGGTTTTGAGGAGTTTGTACAAAACAAAACTCAAGCACCGATTTGCAGATCGTAGTACTGATAATGGGTAAAGTGACTTCACAGTAATATCGTTTATGTACATGATGCTTCATTTTATATTTAGAATAAATTATTCTAGCATTAAGTTAAAAATAAATTATTCAGTTTTAATGATCTAATAATACCGTTTCTGTAACACTGCAATAGATAATAAACATAAGGTAACTTATATTAAAAGAGAAACCCTCGATTTATCAAATAACGTATCAGCTTGATTTCGTTTCTATTTAGCCTTTATATAAAATGAGGGCAGTATTTATATAATTTTTAGGCATCCATTATAAAGTCAAAGAATAAGTAATACATACTTGCCTATCCTGTATCGCTCGCCTGGTTGAGGATCAAGCTCTTCGCTTGCGTTAGATATACGGAGTCAGGCTTCGACGGCTCCTCGAAGGTCGCGTTGTACTTTCTTTTGAGATCATCAAGGAATTCTTGCTTGAGTAGAGTTAGGCAGCTGCAACGGAAGTAAAAATAAATACAATATGTCAGATGAATGAATACAAAAGCTATTGACTAGCCTGTTGGCGTAGTGACCCTGCCTACTGCGCCATAGGTCCGTGGGTTCGATTCCCACTCGGGACCAACATTTGTGTGATGAGCTTAACTGTTGGTTTTCGGATTCTGGGTGTTTGTATGTATTTATAAATAATAAAAAATGTATGTTTATCAGGTGTTGAGTACCCATTTACAAGCTTCGGCTTAGTTTGGGACTTATGTAAATTTGTCCAAACGTTATAATTATTATTATATTATTTAGAGTATTTCCAATTCGACACTCATTAGAATTATTTTGAATACGAAAATATTCGCCAAGTTGGAAATAGTCAGCAAGGCTGTGGGTCCTATGCGGGTGAAAAGATAGATAGATACCATGACCATCAAAATACAAAGTTGTTTTTGGAGTTTCTTTAAGACTATGGAGTTTCAATGAAATGTTTACAGACCCAAGTAATATGAAAATTGACAGATTGCCACCTTTGATATTTTAATACTCATTTGTAACACAGCCTTTAAGGTTCCAAGACACCACGCTGCAGATTTATAGGGAACAGTGTCCACTTACTAGTCCGATAGCGCTAGGCTATTTTGAGGTCATAAATTACAAAAATTCTAAAGTTGCCTATTTTTTGCCTGTGGATACAGTTGTACCTAAAAAGTATATTATTGCGTTTTGTGTCATTTCTTGCACTTGCATTTTGAGAAATTCAATGATTTGTGACTGATTTGTTTAATTCAAATCGAAACTGCCAAAATTAATTTAAAGTTTTAAATCTAATCGGTATTGTACCTAAGATAGCCTGAGTAGTGAGCAGACCTAGTTTGTGTCATATTAGTCCAGTGCAAACTGATAAAAGGTCAGTATGCACAAATGTTGCCAAAAGAAAATTACAATTGAAAAAATAAATATAACTTAACTCAGATCACCTAAATATGCCCATTAAATAAATTTGTGCCAAATTAATGCATGCACTTTTAAGATTCTTAATTATTTTGTTTTTCAAAGCTACAAACGCTCTTAAAAAACATTACAATTATTAGAATTCACATATTCAATATCATAAATGCATAAAAGATCGACAATTTAAATTTGTGTCATTTTCATGCATGGATACTGTACTTAAATTAATAAAAAACCAAAAAATGTTTGCGCTTGAAGTGCGCGCGGCGCGGCACAAAGGGTGGCGGCGCGGCGCTTTGTTGACGCGGTGACGGACGGCGGCGGGGGGGTGGGTATACGGTCCATCCATTCTAATCGGCGATCGAGAATACTGAATAGGCACCTACTTGTCCTGAATTTGTAGAATCTACAACCGAAATCTAAATTTTGTAAACGTGGTTTATTCCCAACTCGCCCCCTTCCCATCTCGGCCCCAAGAAATTATATCTACGAAATATTCCCAACTCGGCCCCATGCCATAAATCACTACAGTCACGGAACACTACAGTACGTACAGTCACGGAAAGAATAGAAGTCAAATAGTTTTTAAAACAATTTGTTTAATATTATTAAAATAAAGGGTAAACGTACAGAATTTATCCCTGAATTGGTGATCCACCTATGTGTATAGTACCTATGTACAGTCAACAATAGAGATAGGTAAGCAGGCACATTACAGATTTACAGAGCTCTATAGTAGCGCTGTACTGTGACTGCTTACCTATCTCTTTTGTTGACTGTACTATCCAAAAATTAGAATAAGTAGGTAAGTTGGCATGGGTGTAAATTAATTACGCCGTCAAAATGAGTAGAATAAAATCTTGAAAAAACAATTTTTTTTAGAGTACTTACCATACTCACAAAGTAGGAGTGATTTTTTTCTTCTTGTGAATCCCACAGTGTGGGGTATCGTTGGATAGGTTTTTCAAAAATATTGCGGGTGTGTGAAAACCATTTTTCGATTTAGGGATCCGATTGCGAAATATAAGGCTTTAAACCTGTAACCTACCACGCATTATCTGTATGGCCCAAAGGTCAACTGGTAGAGAATGCCATACTGGCATTATGTTCGCCTTTTGTTCAATTATGTGCAATAAAGTTTTAAATAAATAAATAAAAAATAATTTTTGTTAGAGTCACGTGTTCCAACCCCCCCCCCCCCTGCCAGCTAAACGGTTGCTTCTGGATATGTGAAAAAATTCACGGCAGTAGCATATATAACGTAGTGTAGCGGATAGAATGAATCGATGTCGTAGTCGAGTGAATCGATGTTGTAGTCGAGTAAATCGATGCCAGCTCTATATAAACGAGCCGTACCGGTTGCACACGATCAGTTAGTTTCGAGCTCTCGTGCGATACGAAGTGCTGTCCGCTTATGTTTTGAAGTGTTTAACGTCTAAAGTGACCACATATTCATCTAAGTGTTAATTTTGCAATGTTGTTTAATGAGTTTGTTTTTTTAAGCTGGAATCGCTTACAGTAGTTAAAAGGAAAACTATGACAGCTAAGTAGGTTCTATTAGTTTTTGAATATTAGTCGATCATCAACATATTATTATGAAAGTCGAAAAAATAAATTATGTTCATAGAACTGCATACGTAAAATGAGAATGTTTTTTTTTCCTCGTGAATTCCATGGTGTGGGGTATCGTTGGATAGGTCTTTCAAAAATATTGCGGGTGTGTGGAAAACATTTTTTGATTCAGGGATCCGTTTGCGAAATATTAAACTTAAAGTGCTAATTTTTGTCACTTTAGTACATAATCTGTCTCCAACTGCAAAGTTGACTTCTGTTGGTTTCTTTTAGGTTTGGTTTATATGGGCTGGCGAAGTCTACTGTTCTCACAGAACCACTAGTATAGTTTAGGTGAGTACCTACTGTTGACAAAAAAAGACACGAATGAATATATAAATAGTATCGGATTGCTGTCAAATATATATGTGGATGAAAAATTCGTTATCATCATCATAACAGCCGGAAGACTGCTGGACAACGGCCTATCCCCCAAGGCTCTGCACGACGACCGGTCCCGCGCTATCCGTACCTCTAATATTGCATTCCCATTGACGTTTCTCACCAAATTCAACTGCTATCTCATTTATTTTAACTAAGCCTTTAAACAGCTAACTCTACATAGAACTAACCCTTTAAATAGTTAATTTTTCAACTAGACAGCAAACATTAGGTACCTACCCCGCGCTCCCGCCTGCGCCTGCGACTGCGCTTGCGAGGACTGAGGACAGTTTCTGGATTTTCTTTAGTTTAGTTGGCTTCTTGTCTTAACCTTATACGTACGTGATTGCATAGTCATCGCATCAACGTTATATCCTATTGTGAACCTATCAAGCTAGAACTTCGTCCGATATGGGATCTCGCGTCTTATTTGCCAAGTTGAAATGGATGTAGCAGGTATTTTGTAGATAAAGGGCTAGCCCATTGGCTTAGAACCAGTCCAGTAGTTGTTGGGCTGTCTTGACCAGCTTCTCTTTCAACAATACGACGTTTGATTTTGTGACTAGGGCCGCTACGTCGTGCGCCCGCGCTTGCCTTGCCTTCGAATACGTTCCCGTTTTTATTAATAAATAAAAGATTCCATTGACAAAAACGACACAAATTATGAATAGAGTTTCGTTACACCATAATAATAATAAAGACGTAAACTCTAATAACTTGCATTTTCTTTTGTGACTTTTACATGGTGTTGTAAAAAAAAAATAGAAAAGCTGCAGATACCGTGGATGAATTCGACACAAAATGTTTCGAACAACAGATACCAGTGATCTAAAACGAGTGACACCTATTTAACCGATTGTAATATTCTTTTGGAGCTATTTAGGCGACGTGTTAGGTACTGGTCAAAAAACAGTGTTCCCGTGGACAGAGATGACACAAAAAGCCTGTGTACATCGGCTACTACTTGGTTATTACCATGAAAGAAAAATTTTCATCTCTAATTTTCTTTTAGTCCGATTTTGTTCAAAAAGACAAATACCTAAATATCTACCTAAGCAAATACCTAGGATGACACAAATTAAGGTATTAGGTCGGGGAAATGGTCCGGAAACTATATGCGAAAAACCAACAACTTTAGTATTTTTGAAACCTTAAAACCTAGCGCTATCGGACTATACCATCAGACGGGAAGTTCGTTTGCTACGCCAGAAAATGAATGACTCACATGCGATAGTGCGGGTTCGCCCGGAAGGCGGTGATGTCGGCTGAAGGCGCGTGCGTCGTGTGAACCACGAACGCGCCGGGCAGCACCATCGCCTTGTACCCTTGTGCTCTCAGCTCCACTATGTGGGAAACCTGCGACGTGTGTAAAAATAAAAATTCAAGATGGTATGACGCTAAGGTGTAATTAAAAAAATACTATACTTAATCGCCCTGTCATATTAGCTGTCGTGAATAGCCGGTCTGGACACGCCTATTAGCTATTAAATATATATCTATTTAAATTCAAGCTTAGTTAAGGAGTTCCTTAAGAATGCCATTTTTTTCGTTAATTTTATCTCCATACCTGGACGGACGTTTGATTATTTTCTCTAGGGCAAAGCCCTGCCGCGTTGAAGCCCTAAATTAACTATATTCTATATCAATTACCTAATGTATGGTTTTAAATAATAAAAAATTGTAGTTAACCTTGTTCCAACCGAAGCCAGAGAACCGAATGTCGTATTTCGGAATAGACCTGTGTACTACGAGGTAAGGCTCGTAGTCCGACTGCCATTTTACCTGAAAGTAATTATGTGTGATCAGTGGACGCACTTTTTGTAGCAAAATATATGCCCTAGGGATTTAACATCGTATTTATGGGTACTATCGAACGTCACAATCACAAGCCCAGTACTTAGCTCTTGTGGAGTACCTCGTAAGGCGTCGCGGCACTTGCCCAGCGCGAATAGTTGGTGGCGCGGTGTCCGCGCGGCCATTCGCGCGCACGGAACGGTGCCACGTCGCCGCCCGCCAGCCGCGCCAGTAGCGCCGCCTTGCTGCGCGGCGGCGACGCGCGGTACCCCTGCGTCTCGAACGCCGGTACCACTAGGCACTGGGATGGGAAATGTAAGATTGAACTGAAAGATAAAGCAATGTCTGATGTAAAATGGCTGGAAGGCAACTGACCTTCTTCTGAGGGTACGGGTTGACGAGCTTGATGGCCGCCCTGAGGTGGTCGTAGAGGCCGGCCATGGGCACGAAGTCCGCGTCCATCAGGAACACGTAGGGCGTGTTCACGTTCTCCAGCGCCACGTTGCGCAGGTAGTTCACGGGGTAATGCAGCTGGAACAAGCAAGCAAGCAAGCAATCAATCACACGCTCATCTCGCAAAACTGTTTGCTGAGACACATAAAATGACATTGTGCGCGGTTGGTGCATTTTTTGACGTCACAGAGGCGTAGATGCGACCGCCGGGGGTATACAGGCCAGTCTCACTATGAGATTGGCCGGTATTACCCCCGGCGACCGCATCCACGTAGGGTGAGACACTAGCCCTATGAGATCGCTGGTCGATACTTCACTTTTTAACTGTATTCATTGTTTTATATAGTTACGTTTTATTACTGTATGTTTTTTTTTTCTTTTTTGTCCTGGCTTGGCTGGAAGTGTGTTGTGATTGTAATCTATTGTACTCTGTTCTCACCGAGTCATGTTTGAACACGAGGTGGTACCCGATGTTCCTGCGGGCGCTGAGCGCGTCTGACCCGCTTCGGATGAAGGTCTCTAGTCGGTTGACGTCGCAGTCCGCCAGGTATATGGCCGCGCTTAGTGGACCTGCGGACGATCAGACTTAGGTAGGTATACTTAGGTAGGGTACAGTGATAACTTATAGCCTGGAAAAACATACATAGGTGGACGGATAATTAGAAACAGGGCAAGATTTTCATACAATCGAGGTCACTTTGAAGCCATGGTTCTCCGCGAAGGATCTGAAGGACGATGCTGCTTCCAAACGGCTCATCTGATCAGTTGGATATCCATAGCGATCTGAAAGTCCTCAATCTTCTCTCTCGACGACCGTCATCAGATCATGCCCCAATCAATCCTTCGCGGAGAACCATGGCTTCAAAGTGACCTCGATTGTATGAAAATCTTGCCCTGTTTCTAATTATCCGTCCACCTATGTATATGCTACTTTTTACCACGGTAAACTGTTCCCGCGGGAAAAGCTTATATCCTTATTCCACGCGGGGGAAGCCACGGGCAACAGCTATCATGAATAAATAATGACGGGTTTTTGTATTTTTACATTTTAGGGGGGAGGGGCGGTGAAATTTGCATGATTTATTCTGTTCCCATTAATTCTAATTTATTATTTTGTCTAGATAGACTACATTCTAGTAGTAGGTCTGTTATATCTTCTGAATTACTTCCTTTGTGCGTAGACAAACTGCCACCTTCGATCAACATATACTGATCGAAGACTGCCTCAGACAAATACCTTTTGACAGAACGACGCATGTCGGGTCAGCTGGTAAGTGGCTAGTACAGGATATTACTTAGGTACCTAAACTTTCACTAAGTAAGCTTTCTTTATAAAAATCTTTATACTTAAACAAAAAGGAACACAGCAGGATCGATTTTAGTGAACTAACTCCTCTGCAAGAAAATTTTCCTTTTACGTGTTTAGTTATCGGCATAATCTCACCTTCCCAATGCTTGGCCAATCTCTCGAGGAACTGCAATCTGTCCATAGACAGCTGCAGCACGAGGGTGACGTCAAAACTGTCCGCGTTGGAGTACTTGTAGTCCATGAAGTAGACGTGTGTGCGAAGCTTCACGCGCTGAGCGGCGCGGAAACTCAGGCACAGGTCCGAATGGTTCATCTAGAAAAACATATTTTTCTGAACTGCCAATAGGCACTAGTTGTGGCCTATTTTGTACAACGACTGGCCCTAAAATACTTTGTTTCCCGTGCCGTAAAACCGTTTTAAAAATTACCGTATAAGTAACAACTTCTGACTGCCAGCATGTATAGAGTTTCTCCCTCAGCAGGTTGCCGTCGAAGTTCAAATACGACTGGTGAATGTTTCTGAAGTACTCAGCATCTCGGATCCTGATGTTATATTTATTGGGCGAATTCCAGTGGAGGATCTGTAAATACCTATATGTCAGTAAAAAAAAGTCAAACGAAATTAATTAGACTATCTGTATAATTTTAATTACTGAAAAATAAAATCAGTTTAAAAATAGTCCTAAAAGTATATAGAAACAAATATGTAAGTAGTAAGTAATAGTAAGTAGGCAGTTAGTTTTGAAATGACATGGTCTGATAAAAATATCATTTGAATAAAATATCTTATCAATCAATGATAGATAATAGATGAAATTTCAGCTTGTATTGATATACAGAGATCACTAACCTTCACATTGTTCCGATCATCACCATAACAGCTCTTTGCCAACGAATTTGTTGACATTTGCACATTATACTGGCAACTAACATTGTACACAATACTGGGGTGTTTCTTAATCATTGCATTTATCACGTCCTGGTCTGCCAGTATGGCCGTCTTCAGTTTTGGTAAGTTCTCCTTCAGTGCCTCTTGCCAGAGTGCGGTCCAGTCGATGTGTGTGCGGATTTTATGAAGGTCTAGCAGCATCAGCCCCGTGTTGTAGCCTCGGCCTAGCGCAGGCCAGCGAGTCGACGCGGTCTCGTAGTACCAGTTACTTTCGTTCTCGACTACACCTATTAACTGAAAGTAGACAAGGTTTATAGTCGAGCACTTACTATGTTATTCATATGTCGCTCTTTCATATCCGGCTCCAAGGACCATTATGTGCACATACGGGGCTTTCCGCTAGAGTGCGCTGATGATATATATTTTAAAATGTCTTGTGAATTAACTTTATTGCAATTTTTAATCTCTTTAAACCCACCGGCTCAATATAGAGCCAGGAAGGTATAGTCGGATAATAATATCCAGTTTCATACATAATGTAATGATACTTAAGACTCTTTTGATGCGGGCCTTCATGGTTAAGTGGCTTTATTTTGTCTGTGCAATCATGTTGGATGGTCGATTAAAGGACCTGTGTAGGTCATAATAATATCACATTACCTGATCACCTGTCATGTTCCTAAATATAGCCCATAGCTCAGCGACATCGCTCAGAAACGTCAAATCAGAATCCATAACTATCACATTTCTCAACGTTTTCGGCAATATGTCTGGGTACAATAGTTTGACCATTGCATAGACCCCGGAGTAGTGGCTGGTGGGAATCCATTGTACTTGGGCCAGCCAGTCCTCACCATTATAGCAAGTATATTTCACTGAAACATATATTACATATATCATAGTGCCGTTTTGTGGAAATACTAATAAATAAAATAAATAAATATTACAAAAACATACAACAGTAGCAAATTACAAAAATTAATGATATAATAATGACTACATTTACGATTATACTAGTAGGTCCCTAGCTTTTATAATGTTTGTAGTTTCAATTGGTCATGTGTGTAATTTTAAATGCAAAAAAAATTGGTCACACCTTTGATTTTTGCTCTACAGAGCTATTGTATTACTTACTCTATATACATGTAAGATACTTACCATCAGGCAAATCCCATGTGGCAAACATCTTACTGATTGTATGGTTTGACTCTGTATCTACAACCATGTGGAAATGCAGGGGATTCTGTCGGTGATGCAGAAGAGACTTCAGCATCGGAGTGATCTGCCGAGGGCATTTACCCATGCATACAAAGGATATATGGATGGTTTCACACAGAGTACCTGTGGCATTGCTTATCTGGAAAATATTTTAATAATACATACTTTAATTTAACACTTGGTACCATGTAATACATCAACAGAAAATGAATTAGAAATAGGAATAGCTGGAGTATATTAAAGAGTACATATTTATATATATTGTCATCAACTGCACAAAACTCCAGCTTTACATAAGAATATGTCATCGATGAACCCCTTATAACTAAGAACATTTCTATCTATAATGATTGTCTATACAATAATCTGTTTCAGATAAACATTATGATGACAGCCTGCGGTGGGCTAAATTAACGTGTCTTGTGAGGAAAGTATAATCACAACAGGTACTCACTTCAGGCATTTGGTAAGGAATGAATGAGTCAATGGATGTGTGGCCCATAACTGTCCGTGAAAGCCTCAGCTGCGTTCGGAACACATTATTCTGCATCTCCAGAACCTTGATCCTGGATATCAACCACCAGTAGTACATCACAGAAACCACGACCCATATCCCGAACGGGATACCCAGCCAGGGCCGACGGGACAAGCATGCTAGGACATTTATTGTCCTAATATTCATTTTTTAACACTTTCTCATTGTTTTGTATGCAGGCAGTATGCTGGATACTTTTATGATATAGTAATTGTGTACATGATTAAACAATTGATTTAATTTTACATTTGATGCCTGCAAAAGAAGTCAAAATAGATTAGCAAACTATTCTCAAATGGAGATTAGGTAGTAACAATCAAAATATATATATTAGAAAATTGGTTATAGCCAAGGCAATTATCTGTAGTTGCTTGGAATATAATTTACTAATCAATTATTTACACTAACCTACCAGCAAGACAACTGTTTCTCAGCATATAATTAATTAATGTACTCTGTGACTACTGTTTTTAGATATTTTTCATAAATCTGTATGTATGTTTATTAAATAGGTACTTTCACTTTATAATTCCATTACTAAATAATTACCTACTGATAGTTAATTACGTTTTACGTTTATTTCTCAGATTCTAAATGTGAGGTTTATTTTGATTTTCTTTAGTTGTTTTTTTTGTTGTTGTTGTTGTTGATTTGTCCTCTATTGAGGACGGGCAAGGGAAGCGTCGTCCATACAGCCCTGTCTTTTTGTTGAATTCGTCCTATGATGGACAGGCAAAGGTCATAGACCATACAGCCAAGTCATATTTTGTTTGTTTTCTTCAAAAACCGGCGGTTACAGCACGGCCTCCACAAAAACAGGGCACGACTTTAATATTCGGCGATTTTCAATAAAACCGCAGCACGGCCTCCACGAAAGCACAACTTAAAAGTAGGTTTTGGCATGGTTACTAGACCTTTTAAGCCAATTGCATCCAACCTCAGCATAAAGCTGGCAACAAACTATCGGACGCGTCCGTAAGTCGCGGCTGAGGGACGTGGCTATTCGAATCTGGACAATAGAAATACTATACACTACGCTGTGCAAACTATCGGGCGTAAGTCGCAGACGTGACCTTGAGCCCTCCCTGAGCGTTCGGACGTCCGAATAGAATCTGGCAGGCGGACATCCGAACAACCGTGAACACTACTCAGCCGCGACATAATTACGGACACGTCCGATCTTAGAGTATACATAAGCCTATGTATACTCTAAGCGTCCGATAGTTTGGTTCCAGCTTTAGTAGGTAATTATTATTAAATAACGCTGTGCTATCCAACCCGCAGAAATATCAACACAATTTAGGTAAGGTTATACGTTTCAAATCGGTAGGTAGGTACCTACTTATAATTAGGAGTAAATTAAGAAACTAATCGATGTGTGTAACTGATGTGATTATAATAATTAACTTTTAATTTTATAGATTTTCTAACAAGCCCTTATAAACCAGCAAGTTATGTACTTTTAATAAAATAAAATAGAAAAATAGAAGAGACAATAATTAAATAGTTTTTAAGTGCAAACAAGTTAGACACTTCCGTACCCGCCAAAAAAAATCATATCTCTCGAGTCTTCAACAATCTAATTTTAATTACTTTAATTGTTAATACTTATATTATTTAAGTGTAGTGTTGCACTGTCTCTATTTCTATTCTGCATAATCTATTTATGTGAAACTGTAGGTCTGTTAGTGCCATATTTTAGTTTCCAAATTTGTTTGTGACTGTTTGTTTCCCGAAAAAAAAAACCATTCCAAACCGTTTTCCTGTTTATTTTGTACAATATACCTGTATAATCTATAATAACTCATAATTTCACCGAGTTTTCACCAATAAGTAATATATTATAATAATTTATTTATTATGAAGTACTTACTATTATCTTTAAGTAATGGCAGTAAGGAAACGTACAGGAACAGCTACTGGAACCAGCGAGTGACAAATAAAGATAAACATTAAAGAGTAACATAGAACGTAAAAAAAATACCGACAAAAATCGTCGTGCATTCTACTATTATATTATATCCATTGATTCTATCAGCCATCTTTTGGGTTATTGTAAAAGAAATTATTTGCAAGCAAGACGCCCTCGTCAGTAAATCTTGGTCAGGGTACGATGGGACTTGTCAGTCACATGTCTGTGGAGAACACAAAAGTCCATAAATAAAATAAATATTTAAAAAAAATTGTTATTAGGTATACCTAAATATATTTGTGCATTTTGAGGAACGATCTGTTCCTGGGAAACTCGAAAAGTACTCTACTGATTGAGCTGCAACTTAGAACAACATTGTATAATATTGTAAAATTATCTGACAATGATGCCTACATCCTACTTAACCGAATAAATTCTACCTAGGGTTTAACAGGTAGTAAGTAGGTAGGTACGTAATACGTAAGCAGATTACTTAGGTAGGTAGGAACATTAAAACAACATGATTAGTTAAACTAATATTTATTTAACGCATCAAACAAATATAAAGGTCCTTAAAAACACGTCAATCGGTACTTTATAATATAATATACCTTGTTCACTTAAACAGGATGTAACAGAAAAGTCTCACCAGCTCCAACTACCACAAAATTAACTGCGAAGAATGATATGAACCAATTGCGTCTATAAAATCTAACCATTTCGATAACTAAGTAGGTATTTAATTCTATTAAGTACTGTAATAAGGTAAGTAACCTTATTACAGTACTTAATAGAATTTTGACATTGAAGTACCTAAGTAGGTACTTACATCGATATCCATCAGACCACCATGTAGCTATAATCATTTTGAATTTTTCTGATATCTATATATTAGTGGAATAGTTGGCATTCTGTTTCACCCTGTATAGTTAGAACAGCTTGTTAAAAAAACGGACATTCGTAAAGTGTAGATAGCATAATGCATACATTAAATATAAGTATGTACTTAGGTACCTATATAAAAAAATAACACTGAAATGGCACCGCAAATAAAAGCAAGAAAAAAATAATACAGGTAATATTATAAACATTACCATTATAATAGGTAGGTACACACACGTCTTGCCTCTTTTAACCTATTTGATAATGTTATTTGTAATTGAATAATTATCAAGCTAAATCTAACAACGTCGTAAACTCGTCCTAGTTCCGTTTACAAGAAAATTTTCAACAGAACTAGGAATTGTCGTAATGAATTAATTACATTTTATTTAATAAGTTTTAATTAATGAAATCTAAATTTAAGTAGAGCGTCAGTGGCGTCGGGGATAAGACGCGGCCTATCATATCGTAAGGTCCGAAGTTCGATCCCCGGCAGGGCCATGTAAATGTTTTTTTTCTCGGAACTTAAGTACATTCACTGACTACTCTCATACGGTGAAAGAAAACATCGTGAGGAATCTTGCATACGCCGAAGAATAAATTTAGGCATAAGTAAAGTCCATCAACTCGCACTGGGCTAGCGTGGTGGACTATTATAACGTCTCGTTAACAGGGTAGGCCTGAGCGTCAGCAGTGGGGGACATGTTAATAGGCTGTTGATTTGATTTGAAAATTAAGTAATATATACTTAGTACAATATTTTGTCATGTTATATTTTATTACCACGACGACACAGGTGGGATTAGTTAACTTAAGATGAAAAAAAATATGTACGTAGGTATTTTTTTCTACATTAAACAGATTTACAAATAAGTATTAAAATTAAATCGATCTTAAAAAATTTCAACATTCACTTACAAAGGTCATAATCTATGTTAATTAATATTTTAATTAAGTATGTAAAAATAATAAGCATTCGACTGCCTATCAAATGTAGTAATTTATACTAAATTACGTGGGTACACAGGTATCCCAATTTTAGTCAAGAAAATTTTCAAATAGCACAGTCGATTCTAATCACATACATCCTCGGAGTCATTGAAATTTTATGAAAAGTAGAAATGTTGTAAGAATATGCTATAGTCAAACTAACATTTTTTATAAAATTTCTGTATAGACAATGCTTCTTACGAGTTCTACCGCTCAAAACAAATTATGGGTAACTATAGTTACCTACCTACTTGTTTACAAGTCTTTGAATGTTTGTAATTTTAAAAATATATAAATTTTACCTCATTTTATTATGTTATTTAAGACCAATAATAATAATAAATCATTTTTACAAATGATTGCAGTTTGGGCGAAAAACGAAGTGGTAGGTACTTAACTGAAAGTAAGTGGTCAGCGAACTTTCATACTTAGAAAAGTATGTATGAAAGTTCTAAGTATGAAAGTTCGCTGGTGGTGATAGACAGGTATTTTACTACCTATTTTAATAATTAAAAACTACAAACATTCAAAATCTTGTCTGTTTCGAGCAGTATATTTAATTAAGTATAAAACACTGGTTTGGGATGTTTATAAAAATTCGTCAACACGTAGTGGTGACCGTAGATTGAATAAAACTTAGTTTATTTCAGTTTCCCCAGCCCATGCCCTGCTGTGTCCTGGTTGACTCTGCGTTTGACTTGGGTTGTAGTCCTGGGGCCGGTTTGGGTCGTACGCTTGAGGTTGATTTGGGTCGTCGTAGGATTGCGGTTGAGTAGGGTCGTAGACTTGGGGTTGGGTGGGGCTGTATGCCTGAGGCTGGGTGGGACTGTATGCCAGAGGCTGGGTGGGACTGTATGCCTGAGGCTGGGTGGGGCTGTATGCCTGCGGTTGA
This sequence comes from Metalampra italica, assembly GCA_949699065.1. NCBI lineage: Eukaryota > Metazoa > Arthropoda > Insecta > Lepidoptera > Oecophoridae > Metalampra > Metalampra italica. The sequence goes on from OX452989.1 coordinate 6,439,271, forward strand.
GTAGGGCTGTATGCCTGCGATTGGGTGCCGTCGTAAGCTTGAGGCTGAGCGTCATACGGTGGGTACGGCAGGCCGTAAGCATTAGGGTCAGGGTTCTGCACGGGGCTGTCCACGACGCCTACGTTCAAGGCCTCTGTTGGCTGAGGACTGTCTTCTGTGACGTCTTTCTTGTAGGGTATGCTGTCGTCGTCAGTCTTCATAGAATCATCCGGGTCGATGGGCCGTGTCCTACAAAAAAGAAAAAAAACCTTTTTATACCATTGTCACTCTAAATAGAGTACTTTATTCATCGAAAACAGTGAATAAAACTCTCTTTTAGTCACTAGAGAATAAATTTAGCATTTTGTTCCTCGAAAACAGTGAATAAAACTGTCTTTTAGTCACTAGAGAATAAAAATAGCTGGCTAGAGAGCTATGTTCTAATTTCACCATGGAGCTAAAATCTCATTGGTGGGCGCCCGAGATTTCGAACCTTCCTTATTTTATAGCTGCCTGATAAACTAACAGCAAGATCATGTGGCTGTTATTTACTTATCTGTCAGATAAGGATTGTTTTTATAACCTTCCTATTCATTTATTAAAATGTGATAAATGTAAATACCAAACTCCTATTTATTTTCTCGCAGTCAATGGTATAAAGTAGAGTACACAACACGTGAACAAATAATTTCATCTCGGTCCTTGTATCCCTCGCTACGCTCAGGATTCTAATCTAGAATCCTTCGCTGCTCTCGGGATCCAACTTAGTCCCTCGAATGAAATTCCCTTTTTATTCACTTATTGTATAATCTACTATTTCAATACCGTAGGTAAACTTAAAATACATATTAAACTACTGATCAAACTTTACGCAACGATAATTTTAAATTACCTACCTAGTGTTAAGTAAACATTTTATATTCTACATAGGTAGGTATCGTTTTAAATCTCCTTAGTTAAGTAAGCTTTAACTAGTACCTAACTAGTGTTTAAGTTGTAGTGGTCAGGTTGGTCACAAAATCGTCGGGTCACACGAGTTGCTTCGGCAGGCAAGGGGTGGACCACCTCCCTGCCAATGGACCGACAACCTAAAAAGGCGTAGCGCTTGAAGGTGGGCGTGTCTTCGACTTACTTGATAGCTATGAATTCATTCTCCTCTTTCTCCTCAGCCTTCCTCCGCTTGAGGATCCTCCAGCCGATGCAGATGAGCACGATGACGATGGGCACCATGACGGCGCTGATGATGCCCCAGGTCGCGCCCAGGGTGCGCGCGGAGTACTCTTGCTTGCCTGGTGGTCGAATTGTGGGTTAGTTTTACATTTTTCATACTTCGAAGTTACTTTTATTATCCACAGTGTCATCATACGCTAATTATTTCGGTGAAACTATCTCAATTTGTCCCCAAACTTATTATTTACTTTACATTAAACTTAAGAAAGGTTCAATGTTACTTTACATCTCGTGGAATACCTACTTTCTGCAATTAGATACAAACGCATCATTTTAGATACTGTTTTTCTGAATATTTATTTCGTTCCTTTACCTACAGACAAACTCACGCAAAGTTACTAAACGGATTTTGATACAGTTTTCGCTATCGTGGGGCTTAGTGTCCCAAATATGAATTACAGTATTATTTTCTCGACTTGACCTTAGCTATTAGCTTTATTGATCAGGGGGCTGACCCCCTGATGACGTTAAATCTCCTCAAGTCGAGAATCTAAAAAGTTCAGAAAAAGTTGGCAACAGACCTTGATTGGGTGGTACTTCTGGAATACACCAGTTAAATGTGAACTTAAGTAGGTACCTAATAGTAAGGGCGTATATATAGGTATCTGGTAATATTATATTAATAACCATTACGTTTCTGCGTACGGTATTATCGTACGTACCCTACGAGATATGAATTTATCAGTGGTCGTAATCGCAGCCGCAATCTTTTATCTATAAACTACAAATAAAAAGCCATGGCTGTTTGGTACTCACCTGTCGTGTTAGTGCGACCTCAATTCTTTTGTGTACACTAGATAAGAAAGCAAGCAATAAACGTGCACGGGTCAGGGGAAAAATAACAAGACATCACGCGGCAGAGAAAATTTCTATCCCACTGAGAAGTGGCGAATATTCCTTGCTTTCTTACTATATAAAACGAAAGGGTTCTAGAACCCTCTCGGGTACTGAACTCTAAAAGCGCGAAAGTCAGCCGTCATTGGAAAGTTATTCTACCTTGCGTTCGGAACAGAAATTTCCTCTTACCGGTGAAGTAACTTTTAAAATAAATTAATATTTATTTATGTATCTTTTTACATCTAATTAAATTATAACATTTGATAGATTAATTTATAAAAAAAACAATACGCATCAACATCAATCGAAAAAGTCACCTAAACCTAATTTTTCATTAAAATACAAACTTACAATAAATTCTTTGTGCATTCTACTATACTTATATAACATGTTTAAACGTTTGTTCGTGCAGCTTACTAGGTTTAATTGTATATAGATTGCCCTGTATCATTCTGAACAATTTGTCATTCTATTGGGCAGTGATAACTATTTCTATCTATACCCTATCTATCATAAAATACAATACTCGATAGGTTTTTGACCACCCATAATAATGAACGGTGGGAATGAATTTTACGAGGAATACGCTCAGACCATAGTAGATTTGCTGCTGAAAGTCGGCACTTCAGCAGAAGGGGGGTCAATGAGTGTCTCAACAGACTTCCCTCTCTTAGGGGGGAGAGTGAAGGTCTTTATTTCATCGAAGGGAGCACTCTTAGGAGGCTCCGGCAAGCCGGTTGTTGTGTACGTATTCCTTGGACTCAAGTCGGAAGTAGGGCTTATAGGAGGCGAGTAGATTTCAGAATACGTAGGAGAATATTGAGCAGAGGATATTGGACTGTATCGACCGTCGTATTTGGGACCGTATGGATCCTCTGAGCCTTTGGTCGTAGAGTAACCAGAGTCACTGGCTAAAGCACGGCGACCGGTCTGCCGAGGCCTGCTGATGAATGTGATGTCCTTCGCCGGACGGGTCAGTGTGGAGTCCTTATTGGACTCTGAATCTGATGGGGAAGTCAGAGACAACAAATCCTCTTCAGATAAATCCCAAAGCTTTTCGGGGAACTCTACGTCGGGAGCGTTGGGCAAGGGCTCGTTGGTGCGGTAGGTTTTGTCGTACGCGCGACGTTTTTTCGGTATACTGGACTTGTCTGATTTTCCGGAATCACTTTTGGTGGAATCCGCGTACCCTAGACCTGACTCATCGCCGTCTTGAGGGACGGGAGGAAGTGGAGCTGTTCTAGTGACAATATTGGACCGAACAATAGGAGTTTCCTCCTCAGGACTATCAGGAATCTTGGGTTTGACATCTGAGTCTTGGCTACGCAAGGTGGAGGACTTGGCGGTATCGGTGATATTTCCCATTGATGCTGATCTGAGATTGAGTCTAGATGCGGATTTAGATCGCGGTATGTCTGCGAAACGGAATCCCTCTTTGCCTTCTGTCCTCGGCTTGTGCCAGCACCAGAACCAAAGCAGGCAAATCAGTAGGCCTAAAGGTAGAATAACTGCCACAATGACGCCCCACGTCAGAAATAGAGCGCGCTGCGAAAACTCCTGGTTACCTGGTGGATATCAGAGATTGTTTGCTTAATGTGTTGTTTCCTTATTCCAATTAAAGTAAATAATAGGTATATATAGGATTCCGTCAAAACGGACCCTTCTACAGAACCTTTTTGTCAGTCTTTCTGTCCGTCGGACAAATAGACAATTTTAAACAGAAAAACCGAAATGAATTTTGGAACAGGAAGGATAAAAATTGAAGGAAAACTACTTACATACTTAAAGCAAAATTACTTTACGGAATTCACACATTATTGGCGACATACTTTTAGCAAATTAAAAACAATTAAAATAAGTAAGTACCTATATAGGCAGATAGTTAACTAATATTGTATTACATAAAATCGAAGAAAAGAAACTTCGTTACTAATTGAACATTCGTATCTGCATAATAGCCAAAAACTATTTAGTCTCTTTACAGTATGTCTAGAATTATTGTTGATTAATATTACAATAAAAGTAAGTGTTTGGTAGCAATTAGTAGCAATATTATTAGGTAAGTCCAATGAAAACAAAAAAAAAGCCAGCGACACCAACCGCAAAAACTTGGTATCACCAAGTTAACTTTGCATTCGAATTAATTGTCACTATATTTTCTATTTCGTTAACGTCATGCAAACACAGTTTATTTTCATTTGTATTTTCTTTCATTAATTGAAATTTTAAAAGGTACTTACGTAGACACTCTGTGTACCCATAGTCGGGCAGGTTCCATCTGCCGTCGGCCTCACAAATACGCCGCTTGTCGCCAATGAGAATAAAGTCCTGGTTGCACTCGAAGTTGATCTAACAATGGGGAAAACATTGAATAAATTGACACAAGGGGTCCATTACCACATCCTATGACGTAATCGAGTATTAGGTAACAAAACTCAAATCAGTAAATTGGTAAACAAAACAAACCTAAGCTGTATTTTATGCATTTGTTTTCATCTATCTATCAATAATATCAGTGATTGATATAAGTTAATTAACTTTATTCTATTTAACTTGGCCAGTAGCTTAATGTTGCCTATAATTATTACTAGTAGTTCCGTGAGAACAGTAGACCTCGCCAGCCCTTATAAACCAAACCTAAAAGAAACCAACAAAAGTCAACTTTGGAAACAGAAAAAGTACCTACTAAAGTGACAAAAATTAGCACTTTAAAGCTTAATATTTCGCAAACGGATCCCTGAATCGAAAAATGTTTATCACACACCCGCGATATTTTTGAAAGACCCATCCAACGATACCCCACACCATGGATATCACGCGGAAAAAAATAATTTTCCATTTTACGTATGCAGTTCTATGAACATAATTTATTTTTTCAACTTTCTTAAGTCGATCCACTATTACTCAAAAACTAATAGAACCTACTTAGCCGTAATAGTTTTCCTTGTAACTACGTTATATATGCTACTGCCATGAATTTTTTCACATTTCCAGAAGCAACCGTTTAGCTGGCAGGGGGGGGGGGGGGACACGTGACTCTAACAAAAATTACCGCTTTAAAGCTTAATATTTCGCCAACGGATCCCTAAATCGAAAAAATGGTATTCACACACCAGCAATATTTTTGAAAGACCTATCCAACGATATCCCACACTATGGGATTCACAAGAAAAAAAAAGTTCACTCCCACTTTGCGAGTATGGTAGGTACTCTAAAAAAAATGTTTTTCAAAATTTTATTCTACTCATTTTGTAGGTTTAATTAATTTATACATATGCCAAATTTTCGTCAAAATCGGTTGAAAAATGCGACCTGTAGAGAATTACAGACAGACAGACAGACAGACAGACAGACAGACAGACAGCCGGACAAGAGCATTTTTGGCCAGTCTCGAAACGTAGACGCTTCGCTCGCTTCGCTCGCTCGGTCAATTAACCATAGTCTATTTCTTAAAACTTACCCTAGACCCTGGCGTGAAGAAGAAATTACTCTTCCGACCAAAACGAGGCGTCTCTAAAATGCCGCAGCTGATGACTCGGCGCGCGTTGGTCTCCTTGATGTTTGTCTATGGAAGGGAATTTTTTATCACAAGACAGAAGATTTTTTTATTAGCCACACCCTTGTAGAAAATTACAAGGTTTTACTACTCTAAGGGCTTCTTTCACCACTTCCTGATATTGTGACAGATAGTAATCTTAGTGATAAACTAATCTATCAGATAAATCTGTGTGAGAAACTATATAAAATATATAAGATATAGGCAATCACATACCTGTGAAACCAAAAAAAACAGGCTATCTGCCAGATAACCTGCAGATAATGTATCTGGGACTTTATCAGCAAGCGGTGTAAGAGGCCCTAAGAGACCTAAAGAGCTCTCGAAAGTGGAAAAGGGCACAATTTTATGAACAAAACAAAATCATATCTACCTATACAATGCTCAAGTCAATACCTAGTTACAATGTTAAATTAACTGAAGCTGTAGTTAAATATTTGAAAGACGATATGAAATCAACTCAACAGAAAAATATGAATGAATTTGTCCCCTCGGGCGCCCAAACAGCGACTACTACTAATTTTGCCATAGACGGCCCTACGGTTGCAGCAAACCTTGGCCGATGCATTATAATTAAACGAACAATGGATCAAGACACATCCGAGCCGGCGCAAGCGCACGCGACTGGTCTCCGTTAAAAAAACCTAGAGGCCAGAACATGGTTCCCTCGTAATGCAGATTTCACTTTCACAAAACTGGACACACCACAGGCAAAACTGCAGTTGGCCCAAAATCCGGAGGAGGAGGTAGATTGTGCTCTTGATTCACTCTAACTACAAAATCCTATTAGTCAATAACTACATGGCTGCTTCAATATTCGTTTGTGTCAGGTTTGTATGTAGGTACTAACTGCTCAAAACCTATCAAAGAATTCAACTGTGAAAAAATGATTATAGTTTTGAAGTTTTTGAGGAGTTAGTTTTCAAGCAACGATAGTCCTCTCACCGGAGCAAAGATAAATGTGACGGTTTTACTTTTTGAAATGAGGAACCCTAACGCTAAGGAAATTGTGGGAAAATATTGTGTTTCTAAGGTAAAGTGTATTCACAGTTAATTATTTAATGAAATGACTCATAAAATAGCTATTGAAGGTATTACAATTCGTAGACGAGAGAGCACCTAATAATTAAATGTGTGAATCGGGTGTGGTGGCGTTCATACCTAAGTCCAATAGTGGACGTCTAATGATGATTGGTAAAGTCCATTCAACTATAGAGATACTCACGATCGAAGATAAGTAATTCTTGGTGAACTCAGCCATGTCCCTGTTGAGGGTCATGCCGTAATCGTATCGACATTGGTAAGAGTCCTGGCATATGTCGATTGCTCTCGCCACGTCGTACGACCGATTGGCCGGCAAGAAGTCCACCGGTTCTCGTATGAAATTCGGTATGAAGTTGTTGTCGTTGAAGTATGCAGCGGTTCGACCGTACTCTCTGGTGAATAAGGCGACGCCTATGCCCCGTTGTTCTCGATCGGTTAGTTGCCCTGGAAACGGTGGAAGTTTTAAAGACAACTGCAGAAGTCATATAAGTCACCAAGGGACGCCATAATGGGAACGGAGGTCGCCTAGCCACGACGTTCGTCGTCGCCACTGTTGTTAAAAATCGCATTACTTTGTGTGAAAAAGAGAAAGAAATTTAGAATTCCAATAACTCCCAAAAGCTACTAGGTCAGTACCTAAATATTTTCCTGTATTTTATGTAATTCTGCCAGTAAGAAGTACTTAGAGCTATTTCGCACGTATCCACCCTGTGATTCATGTATTGTATGTAATTCAAGTGGACATTTCCAGAATTCCCACCAGTTAAAACTACCTTTAAAGGATGTTTCTTCAATAGGTACTTACAAAACTGTGCAAAGTCTCTATGCGCTGATTGGAAGTTGTTCAGATCCACTCCTACTATAGTTCCGTCGGGTCGCGTGAAGTCATCGTTCACGTCTAGAGACCAGTTACCAAATAATCCGCGTGTCTCGTTCTGAAAACATTGCAACAAATTGAATCTTTGATTTGATTCTTGAAAGAATCAAAATTAAAAGGAGATAATTTCTGGCCTAGATCAGCAACCACAGAACTGTTACAGAGTTGTAACTAATCAGACATTCAATGTTGAAGAAGAACTTACCATATAAGTCCAAGGCAAATACACTCTGGCCGTCATAAATCCTCTGTTCTCTACCACCTCTATGCCAGCTCCTGACGAAAACATGATGACGATCTCGGACTGGTTCAGGATGTACATGGGCTGGTATACAGTTACACCTGTCAAGAAATAAATTGTCATCATCAGTAGATACATCTAATCTGTCTAACAATTTATCAGATATGCGCAATTCTGAGAATTCTGACTCAACGCAGTTACTATTACTATTATTTATTTATCAGCCGTGAGATCCAAATAACTGCCTTCGCCAATCACATCTATATTTCTTCACTAAATGCTAATGCTAGCCTGACTGCTTGTATGTAGTAGAATCTAATGAATACCTGGGAAGTACTGCACTCTAAGAGCTGGTCGATCGAAGTATACTCGTCTATTGTCAGCAAAGACATCAAGTCTGTACCTCCACTGAGCATGCTCTGGACGCAGACGCACCTGTTTGAATAAATAGATAGTTTTATGAATAAGTCTTAACAATTCCCATTGCATTCATCTAAGAAAAATGTACAAGAAGAACACGCTATCTTAAAAAAACAAATTGAGTTCTAGTGTACGTAATTGGTCATTACAATTTACCTCAATAGGAACAGAGTTGTTGGAAGCCGCTACGATTGCAGTGAGGTGGGTAGCGTTGACAGGACCGAAGATGTTCCTGGGAACCTGCTCGAATCGTCCCTGGACGTCCAGCCTCAGTTGTGGATGGTCCACTTTCGTCAGAACATATTCACCTGGACAAAACACCCACTGATAAGTCTAGTAATCTAATAATCGGTAAACTCATCCTTCCCTTCTTGACAATTACATAAATGCAGTCCTTAGTCCTTCCACACAAGAAATAGATGAATTTTCAATGACGTGGAGAAACCAAAGTTCTTCCACTGTTGACTTACAAATACTGTAAAAAGTTATATACAGAGCTGGTTTTACCTTTGCCGTTGAAAGTGTACTGAAGATCATCGTAGGTGACAATATGCGGGTCGCCGAATATGCCTGCCACTCCTGGAGACTGATAGGCAACACAGTCTTGTGAGGGACGTCGTTCAAACCTGTGAGGTTAGATTAAATTTTAGGACCAGCAGAATCAAAACAAATTCATTGAAATTTTACTAAAGCAAATTCATCGAACTTTTATTCAAAGAATAGGCAACTAATAGTTTTTTACCTGAAGGTTTCGCATCCAACAGCTTGTTCTTCTTGCCACATGCAGCATTGGTAGAACGGAATCATGTCGTGGAACCAGTTGGATAATGATGGCACCTGTCACAACACAATCGTTATCAACAGAAGTTTTACAATATTGTCGGTAGTACAATTCTGGTTATTTTGCTTTTCTTTAAGAGTTTGAAACTGTTATGTACCTTATTAGCTTCATTGTAAGGAGTGAAACCGAAGTCGTGCGCGCGCTGAGGACGGGAGCCCCACATCTGATCGTACGAGACCATGAGGAAACCATTCTTGTCATAGCAACATTGTTGTCCGGATCCTTCAGCACTGAAATTTAAAATTGTCATTTGATATCCTCGAAATAATCAGAAGAAAGCTTCCACTAGGCACATAATATATATTACATACATAACAACAACATAAAATATAATCACCTTGGAGAACCACTTCTGACACAATGTAGAGAGCCCCAATGGTATCTACATGTTGGGTTCAAATCCCTGTCGCAGGCGACATCTGGCATGTACCTTCCTTTGTCCAAAAGTGCATGTTCCAGGGAGCAAGGACACACCGATACCTGAGCGGCGAAGTTTTTCAAGAAACGATCAGTTCGAAGCCAGTTGTTGCACATGGTCAGAGGCCAGCGCTGGCCGTGGAGTCGCTCCCATTGTGGAGCGAAGTACCAGCCGAGAGGGATTGGACGACTCCAGAGGATTCTGTAAGACGATAATTATTAAGATTAATAAGCTGATGACAAATCATCAAGATTACACCAAGTTTTACCATGAACACATTGCAGATTGATTACTTACGGTGATATCGACACTCCTCTATACACTTCAGGAGTCGTCAAATTTATCTGAAGGAAACCGAACTGCATGTCATTGTGCATAATATTCTCTCTATTTCTAAAGTTTTGTGGGTTTATAATGTATTCCCCAGTATTCGCAACTCCCACTTCAATCATGTCGATGTATTCCAACTGAGGTCTTATTGTCACTTCTCTGTAACCCCATACACTGATCTGCAGCTGAACGTTAAGGTTAGTGGTCAAGTTGAATCGATCCCAGGTTATTCTGATCTCCGGAGGATACCGCTCATGGATTGAGTTCTCGGGGAAGAAAATTTTCTCTGCCGCTGTAGCTGGCGTTTCTGTAATGATAATAATTGCATTACTTCCTAGTTTCCGAATCGAAAAGATCACCTTTGATCAAGAAGTGAATGTAAAGGTGTTTAAATAAGATAAAACTTCACTTACCAACGAAGTATCTGCCCTTCCACTTGTAAGGTTCGTTGTTAATAGCAATTTCGAACCTAGCGTAACCATTGTGGTAGAACCGCGGCTGCACGCATACAGCCCTGTTGACGTCTACCACGACACCGACAACGGCTTCCGTGTCAAATCGACAAGAAATCCGATCATTGGGGTTGAAGCAAGGTCCAGTGATGTTGACGATTGTACCGCCGAGCATGTTACCACTCTCAGGAGCAAACATCAGTGGGAGATTCGCACCATCTACAGATAAGCAGAGTTAATCTACGGAATCCTTGTGTAGTTCAGATGTCAGATCTTTAAAATTATCATCATAAACCAATTTAGATTAATTTGTAATAGGACCAATTCAGGATTTTTATCTTTTGCGAAATATCGTCTAGATACATTTTTTTAAACATTCATACGAGTCGAGTTTCAACGGCCTAACGTCATAGATTTCTTAGAACAGTGTACGTTAAACAAATAATTTAATGAGTCATTCATTAATGATTATAAACTGACCAATATCCTTATTGCAAGTGCCCATAAGTATTTTTTCATCTATCCTAAATATGTGTCGACCAGGGAAGCCGTTGGCCCACCCTCTTCCAGTCAAGTCTCGGAGCACAGATGCTTGGGAGTACGGCTTATATTCATAGCTCCTAGTACCGTTGCCAGCGTTGAATCCGATCTAAAACGTAAAAGATGTTAGTAATTTATGCTTGCTACATTCTTGTGATCCAGGACAGTTCAACAGGTTTGAATTAAAAGTATAAAAACTCACATAAGCTGGTACACCACCTTCTCCAGTAGTGGTATCTCCACCTGCTTCAGTGTGCGAACTCCAGCCGATTTCGAGGTAATTGAATATTGCATAAGTAAAGACTTCATCAGTTGCTAGGATCATTTGGAAGGTGTTTGTCTAAAAAATGCGTATAATGTTAAATATTAGTCTAACAATCAACGATTTTAATACGGTAGGTACAGTAATTAAGGAATGATATCTCACCACAAATAAAGAGTTGTCAATGCCACCAGCGAAGGACATGTTCTTCCAAGTGATCGTGATGACATGCTTCGGGAAGAACGTCTCGGATCCTATAACTCCTTCGCGAATATCCCAGGTCACGCGCTCGCGCATCTCCACTCCTAGTTGATCGGTTCGGGTCTGAGGGCAAAATTAGAAATGAATAGAGTTTTATCGAACCCGTTTGCTTTTTTTCTTGATTGAATCTTCTGGAACGACCAATAAAAGAATACTATGAATCAACGTACCTGCAAATCTCTGTCCAGTCTGAAGTACACACCAGGTCTCCTTGGATCCGGTTCATCTGGTCTCATGCTGCCGATGCGACATTTGCTGAAGAAGATGCCAATAAAGGAAGGATCGTTTATACGAGGCCAGTCCCGTGTAGGAAACGAGAGGGGGTAAGTGTAGTGATCTGGAGGATCGCTGAAGTAGATGTACCCGTTCATCGACAACTGTAAGAAGGTAATAATTAATTAACATATTTTAATCGAGAAGCGATAGACAAAGAAGATTTTTTTAAATGCAAATGGTTTAAGAAGCATACCCTGGTATAATTGAATCTGAATCCGAAGAACGGAAGTTGGAAGTTGAAGTTCTTATGGATCTGTGGCGTGGAAGTGTGGATGTCTCTCTGGTAGTCGCCAATGTTCTCCGAGCCACCTTGGTCGTAGAACCAGTAGAAGAAGTTGCCTCTGATCTGCTGGAGCCTAGCATTCGATATGATGTAGGGTTGTCCATTGTTTTGGTAAAACGTGGCTGGAAGTACTCTACCGTCGATGTGAGCTAAAGGAAATGATTAAAAATTTACGGATAAATAGAGAAAGAAATTGCAGTTAATCAGAGTCACTTTAAAGTGGGGCTTCGAAGATGATTGAAATGCTGTTTTGGTGCCTCTTCCATTCAAAAACAGTTACATTCATTTGGTCACACACATTAGATAGATCCATACATTAAGTACCTATTTGTATTACCAAAATTGCAAAACCTTAGATAAATTTATGTTATTATTCATGTGTTGTATCCTATACTTATTTGTGAGATGATAAAGTTGCTGTAACATCTAATTGAAATCATTTGTTCATCTTAAATCAAAACTCTATACCCTGTATCCTTTTAATACTCCAAAATGAAGTACCTACTTACTACAAACAAATTATAAATCTGCCTTGCATGTACATATTTTGAGCTTAAGTTCCAAATCCTTATGCAATAATATCATATTTACTATTTAGGTAAATAGGTAGGTATATTTAGACAAAAACTCTGCACCGGCAGGCGTACAATTTACCACAATATCACCGTTCAGGGCTGATAATGATAACTTATCAGTTTTATATCGGACAGCTAAGCGATTCCTATAATGGGTGATGTCAGTGGTAAACCTTGCATAGCCCCTTTTGTCTTTTGACGTTCGATAAATAAATATTGCATGTACGAGTACAATCAATTTGAATGATTTTGAACGTTTATGCTTATCTTTGTAAAACTTTTTATCGTTCCAGTTATTCATGAGTTTCATAGTTTTGTTAGGTTTGTTTTTCAAAAAGGTTCTTGCTTTGTATGGGTTGGATTTTGGGTTTATGTTGCTCTTGTTTGATTAAACAAGACCTAACTTTGGTACCTACATCTAGAACTAGTTATTATCCAGTAGTTCTTTTTATTGTCAGCTACTAAAAATCTTATAACAACGACTTGTTTTCGAGTAATTCTATTAATAATCTACAACAATTTCGAAACATGATAATATCTTGTTGTTATTATATTAAGCACGAGTCTTACACGCGCGAATACTTTTGTTTACGTTTGCCCGACTTTTCGTTCGAGGATACAATGGCCGTGGTCACGAGCTGATTATTCGGTAAAGTCTAAAATTTACTACTAGGTACCTAATATCTTGTTGTTGTTTAAGAGATGTCTATTCTAATATCTGTCTGGTCTGGCGTTAGATGACAAAACAAATTAAAGGAAACAGGAAGTGCTTCAGCGATGATGGTTCATTATTCTTATTCAAGTTTTTGACTAACTTTTATTTGAGTCACACTGATTATTGCGATGTTGTACGCAACACTACTCACATTTGTTTGATTTAGATAAGGGTATGATTAATGAAACATTCCTCGTACACTTACCTTGCTAACTATGATACACATTACCCAAGATAATTTGAAACTAGCCTTTACAGTACCTCTCTATTTGCTTCTATGGTATCATTACTTCTTTTTACAGTTATTTGTATTTCATCTGTTAACAAATTCTTGGTTTGTATAGAAATATTAATTCTATATGGAGTTTATGATTCTATTTTATGTTTGCAGCAGTTGAATTACAGAGTAGGTAGTTCTTTAGTGAAAAGTGCTTTTAAATTGTGTTACCCAGTTGACTGGTGACTAACAAACAACATTGCACAAAGGTATGATCTAGTCGGTTACTCGTGTTATACCTAACCTATGCGAATGATATCTCTTAAGACCAGATGGTGGGATTAGTGATTTGCGTGGAAACGGACACATCCAGACAGAGAGTACACTGCTTTTTATTATACGAGAACGTATGGAAGTTAATACTTCACTCATTTCGTTTGTTAAGTGACCTAAATACAAAGATCCTTCAGCAAACTTCGAGATGAAATCATGCTTGATTTATCTCTTGAAATATAAAATTTTGGAACATTTTGTTTATCTTCAGCCATGATAAAGGACGGAGCCCTTATCTCTAGTTAATTGGTTACAGCAAAGTTTGCAGTATAACCCTTCTATAATAAAGTGTTACTGAAATTGAAGGACAATCTAAATTTGGACATACTTCTTGTGCTAGTCGGTTTATAGGCGCTAGGTGCGGCCCTTATCGCGATATAATTTATGATAAAGTGGGTAGAATTCGTAACCTGAATTACGAATACTATTTATTTGTTAAGCTAAGCGTTACTAAAATAGAAATGAGAAATCAAATGAAAATGGTTAAAGCATAACATTCATCATATTTTTTTATGATTATCAAAATCATACAGAAAGCAAACAAAGAATCAACAGTTTTCTCTATAAAAGTAGGTATTTTTGTAAATTTGCTATACTTATAGGTAGGTACTGCAGTAACTATTACGTAAGTATGTCAATGAACGTAAAGCGTTCGTTTATGTACTTAATGAATCATGTTACCTGACTCACATTATCTTGTTATTACTAGGTACAAACTATAATGTTTCAGGACCCACCCATTTGTCAACTTCGTAAATATTAGAAAATTAGAGTACACTAAATAGCTGTATGTATGTAGCCCGCGACTTCATTCGATTGATATTTCATCTCCTTCGCGTATAATTTCTACATTTACTTGGTGGTTGTCTACATCATCCTCTATGCATTTTTTTTGTTTCTAGACTCAGCCTCAGCACAACCGTTTGAGTTGCGCGTTGTTTATATCAGCCAGTCAGTGTATCTTTTCATTGGTATAAATTAAATAAAACTATAATAAAAATTATTTAAACAGTATTTCAAACTCACCAAATTCATTATTCGTAACGGCAGTTGTACCTGGCCCTAATAACTGTCTCTCGCTCTGAAGACCATCATTTGTATCAAAGTTGACGGCTTCCAAATTCACGGGCTCTTCATTAACTAAACCATCGCCGAGGAGCTGGTACTTCCCACTTCTCACTTGCAAAGGTTCTGTTTCTGATATCACTTCCACTGGCAATTCATCTGGTACTATCTCATCTGGTACTACTTCATCTGTACTTACTACTGTATTTTCAGCTTCATTAACATTATTTACGTCACTTACAGTTCTATCCTCTTCATTCACAATAGGGTCCTGTTCCTGTCCTTTAACACTAACACTTACAGCTAATAGAACAACTAAAACTAAATGTACTTTTACACCCATTCTTTTATTATCACTGTTTCCGCCGTCACATTATATGGGGCTTTACCTATCTGTTTTTTTCTGCAACGACAGGTGCCTTACTATCGAAACTGAGGACTGAAGTGTTGGTACATTGTGTGCTCGTTGATATGGCGTTATCTGTTAGAGATATGATAAGATTAGCAAATAGGAACGAGGTGCGCCAAATTCTTTGTCCTAATCCACGTTGTCCTGCGTATTTAGGGATCTATTGTTTGACTGTTGTTAAAAATTTTTGAGCCTTCTGTAGTTTATGTATTGGTCAACTTGCGATTCTAATTAGAAACCCACTGTTATTTAAAAGTTGAACTCACTATTACAATATTTCAATTCAATCTACTTAATTAATTTTGTTATCAGCATCATGACTGTGTTTATCACTAATAAATAAGGCTATGGACAAACAGGGACAGAAGCGAAGCGTTTGCGATTTTTTCATATGTTAATTTTTGGAATTTACTAATTTATGTTTGTAACCTATGTTACAAAAAAAGAATTACAAAACAAGTCTTCATAAATTAATAGCACCGACGAGGTTTTGCACTCACAACATACTTCTTCGGTTCTGAACCTAATTTTAAGAATAGCTACCGTAGGACCTACTAAATTTCTTAAGACAACTAATTACCTATACTACCGATTTTGGCGCTGTTTTTGACTTCAGGTATTTAATAAGTATAACAATTGTTCTTTTCTTTAAAGTATAGATATAATATTAATCTAAATAAATATAGGATAACAATAAAAAACTTATTATATAAAACTAAAACTAAACTTAAATATAAATTATAAATAAAAAACCCCCTCGAGGCTCCCCACCGCTGGGAGCGTGCCCAGAAGGCTGGCGGCATTACCCCGCTGGATTGTGAGGCTGATCCTCTGAGCGAGGTAATGCCCAGCCCTCTGGTCGTTGGCAGCCTCGACCAGACGCTTCGCCATCTCTCGAAAGAGACGGTGAGCTCCCGGTCCCCACGGTCCGAGCGTCTCGACCCCAAACGGCTCAAATATGTAGTCACTGCTTAGCACAGCATATTTGCGCCGTTTGAGGTCCTCAGCAGTACCGGCCGCAGAACCGGCCTTGACCGCGGAAGCTGGAAGATGGGACGGTGCCACGGTGTCTACGCAAGTAGCATCCCAAACTAGGGACCGTCCCACCTTCCAGGGAACGAGAGTCATGCCGTCCGGCCTCTTGCCGTCGTCGCGGGCCAGGCCGTTCGGTTCAAGAACAGCCGGCGCGCCGGCGGTGGCAAGGGCCCGACGGATGACGTCGTTCAATCCCGCGTGTCTCGGTATGCGGCCGGCACTCCTGCTGCAGGAGAGACCGTGGTGACCGAGCTGGCCGACGGCGTTGCCGCAGCGGCAGCGGTGAGGGGCGCCGACCGGGGCTCCTAGGCGGAGGCAGGTGGCAATGCGGAATGTGGTGCGATCCAACAGAGTGCCGATACTGGTCGATGACAAAGCTTGTAGCCATTGACCTGACTCCCATTCGCCCACAGCAAGGAGACGAGCACGGTCTGCAGAACTGGTAGACGTGTCAAGAAGATTTTTCCGCACCAGTCTGCAGAGCGGCTCGTCCCACAGCTTCTGTGAGGAGGTATTGAGGGGCAGATCCGTGTTCGGGCAGGCCAAT
The DNA here is from genome assembly GCA_949699065.1 of Metalampra italica. Classification (NCBI taxonomy): domain Eukaryota; kingdom Metazoa; phylum Arthropoda; class Insecta; order Lepidoptera; family Oecophoridae; genus Metalampra; species Metalampra italica. The sequence goes on from OX452989.1 coordinate 6,456,014, forward strand.
GACCAAGCACTTCTAGCCTCAGCCAGATATGACACCTCAAAGGTGTTAAAAGAGGAAGCGAGGATCTTATTAACGAGAGGCCGCGTGCCATGGGCTGAGGATAAGAAGATAGATTATTTATTTTGGATTTTCCAAAAAAAAACATTCAGTACATAACTGTTAGTGCTACCTTACAATAATCGATATTTCTGATAACAATGTATACCTATATCTACCTAATGTTACATTTTATACAACTTTTCAATCAATAAGCAGGTTGGTATTCTTCGTATACCTGCTTATCATTGATAACATGTAGGTTGTAGATTGTTTCACGATACACGCTACGATAGGTTGATTCCCTGTATTTGAAATGATTCATTTTTACTTGTTTTTCATAAACTACTTGCACAACAGTAGTTCCTGTTCGGAAGTATGTGTGACGTTAGTCATTACAACGGATATATATCGTATCAAGAGATTTCTAAGAATATTCGCTAAAGTATTTATGGTTGTAGTCATGAATTAGAAAGTAGTGTTTGACTAACTTTTTTTTTCAAAGCTTCGCAATACTTATTGGTAGTATAGTATAGGTCGTATTAATGGAAGCAGAGCAAGAAACTATAATCACATAATTATTATTAGCAAATTATTATTTTTTTATGTCAAAAACAAAAACCAACAGGAAACCTCATTACGGCGCGCCGATAATCTTTTTAATAATGATGGTAACTAGTAAAATCCTGCTTTCACTGTAGTTTAGATTGTTTGATTGTTTTTTAATTTTTTCACTTAATTTTTTTGTCCCTAAAAAGAAATCATTTGTTCTAGAAAGTTTAGTGTCTTTTGGATTAATTTCGATTTGTACGTAAAAGCAACGTTCTAGAGTTGTATTGAAAACATTACGGTATTCGCTCAGAGGCGCTTTTTCTTCACTCAAGGATTCTTCAGAAGAAAAAATAATTTCTTCTTTATTGTCAGGTGAAAAATAAAACATTGATAGGTACGTTCTCAAATATTGATCAATGTCATCAGTTGACTTGATACTTAGACTTATAGGTACAAATACGAAATATTTGTCCATCCATTTTTATCTAAGTGGTACTTAAATATTTCCAGTCAATGTAACAAGGACTGTATTGAGTCGAGTGCAAAACAATTTAAACAATCAAGCGCACGGAATATTTTTTTATAATTACAAGCACATCGCAGAAAGCAATATACAATGCGTGTTTTAGTATACAACAGTTATATAGTAGTTCTTCAAAAGAAGCAATGGTCATTAAATAAGTATGATGATGTAAGGATTTCCTATATTGTCAATTGAGTGACCAAAGGAGGTACGTTCAGAATGCATCAATAGGGTACGATGGCTTATATTTTTGCAGAAATAAAGAAATAATCGTTTCAAGGATAGTCAATCGTCAGCATAAGTAATCTTTCAATATATAAAAGAAGAAACTGAATCACTGACTAACTGATTATCTCACAGCCCAAACGCTGAGCTTGAGACTTGAAATTTTACACCAAGGTTCCTCTTATAGCTCTAACGTGCACTAAGAAAGGGTTTTCGGGAAAATCTTTCTATGTGAGAAGCCGCTAGAAACAGCTAGTGCAAGAATAATCCCCTTGTTGGGAGATTGATAGGGAATAACCGTAGCAGTAAAAATACAGAAGCTGTTTCTAATCAGCTAATTTACTATTCGCCAGCAATTATTGTCTTACAAGAACTTACTACCATACGATCCACGAGTTAAGGGTCGCTCAGCGAGCTATGGAGAGTCTATGCTCGCAGTTTCTTTAAAGAATATAGTCCGCAATGAGATCCGACGAAGAACTGGCTGCGGACTCGTGGTTACACCGTTTTGATATACCAGTGTATCGACTCGAAATATCTTTTACTCGTGGTCACACTACATTGTAAAAGATCGCCCTAGCGTCACCGATAGGCGACAGAGAATTAGCAAGCCGAGCCGATGGCCGTTGGGGTAATTCAAAATCTATACCTATACCAAATTCAAATTCGTTTATCCAAAATTGGAATAGAATATTCTATTTTTGACGTCAATTCTGTCCAAAACTAAAGCTACTCTGTTTCCACCTGTACGTCGCCGACGCGAAGGGAAGAAACAGCAACAAACCTAACAGCACAGGGCCCTGCTTTCATACATATATCTTGTAACACTTGAAACGTCAGTGGCGTAGGGGATAAGACGCGGCCTATCATATCGAATCCGGAGTTCGATCTCCAGCTGGGCCATGTACCAATGGGTTTTTTCTCGAAACTAAAGTACATTTACTGACTGCTCTCAAACGGTGAAGGAAAACATCGTGAGGAAACCTGCATACGCCGAAGAAGTAATTCTTAGGCGTATGTGAAGTCCACCAACCCGCACTGGGCTAGCGTGGTGGACTATAGCCCGAACGCCCTCGTTGAGAGGGTAGGCCTGAGCCCCAGCAGTGGGGACATTAATAGGCTGTTGATGATGAAGTCAACTTGCCCTCATAAGTTCGTTGTAGAAGTACTAAGAAAATTTTTTTTATTCAACTGGTTTCAAAACGCAAACGCATCTTCGAACAGTAAATAATCTGCAAGTAGTTACTTACGTCACAGAGTATATAATAGTTTTCAAGTAGTAGGTATGCACTGTACAGTACCTAACTATAATAACTCTGACGCTACATCGATTGAAGCCAATAGATCGTGCGCATTCGTTCGAGGTACCCGACCAAGTGCATAACATCATAGATCATAGTGCACTGCTTTTGAGAACTTTATCCTTTCGTAATTTACTTAATTTTGGAAAATGCCTTGCGGAGGTTGCGGTGACAGTGAGTTTTTTATATATTCTATTTTTATTCTTTTACCAACATATTTTGAACTACGTCGTTTGATAAAAATCATACATTTCCCTTAAATCAAAAAGATATCAAGGCACCTACTTACTTGAAAAGTATATTAAATGCAAAAAAGTCAGCACCAATAGTCAGATAATGTTTGTAGATTTCCAGGTGGAATATCTCGTATGACATATTCATATCAATACCATTGTCTAAATAAAGTAGGTACCTAAAATAATATACAATGCTCGAGGTAGTCCAGTACTTTTTGAATTATGCGGCGAACAGACAGACAGACGGTCAAAGAATCTCCGCTGTTAGAGTATCATTTTCGAAGAAATTCCGTCGTCTCTCCATTCACCCTCTTTTCATGCTACATCTGTCCTACGCCCGTCTTCCGTTACACATGATCAGCTGGTCTTGTCTTGTACCTTGAGCTGAGGAGAACTCCTGAGCATTGCACCCACATGGCTACTCCCCTCCCTCTCTTTAAGTCTGATAACACTAGATTGGCAAACCGAAGATCGGATCATTTTACCTATATATTATTATAGTCATAGCCCGTTGTAATGTAAATTTCCCTAAATGCAGTGAAGTTACTAGAAACCCCCATAAAGTAAACACTGCACTTGTGTTTTGCGGTTGTATAATGGATCTATATCAGTTTAACAATACTTGATTGAAATCCGAAACAGTGCCTTGTATTTCGCGTGTTTTCGTTTGTTTTGATATAGTATACCAGTAGCGATCGTTGATTACAAAACAATTAACAAGCATAGTTATAACACCGCGAGGAAGTTCATCATACCCACCCGCACTGGGTAGCGTGGTAGACTATATAGCCCGTAAGCCCTCGTTGAGAGGGTACTCTTGAGTCCCAACAGTGGAGATATAGTAATATAGGCTGTTTGGTTTTGATTTGAAGCATTACTCACAGTGGAAGTTGATCATTTGAGATCAATGCAACGCCATCTTATTGCAAGAAGTTTTCTCTGTAGGATATTTTATGTGAAAAATTAAACAAAGACAAGTGTGAACCACTATAGAATTGACAGTAAATTTCGTAATCATGGAACTATATAATATATCTCTCACTGTGTAATGGGTCCTAGATTACTCATTACTTGTAGAAAAAAAAGAAAGAGCAAAGGAAATAATGATCAACTTTCTTTCTAGGCTGCAAGTGCAGCACCAGTCAGTGTTGCCAGTCGTGCAAGTGCGACTCGTCGTGCACGTGCGCGTGCAAGAGGAACACCACCGGCAACCCCTCCACTGCTGCCACTAAGAAGTAGAGAGACATGATGATCGCAGCATGGAGGCAATTAAAAGAAATAAGCATAGTTCTGTTAATAAACGTTTAGGTACTGAATGAAGCTTTACAGAGACCAATTAATTTTCGGCTGTTTTGTTTTGTTTTTAACTTCCCACATTTTTGGCTTTTATTTTTATTTCTTTTTTTTTGCTCATACATTCGTAACAATTTACTATTATCGGCACAATGAGAGGTTTACTTTTTAATCTGTGTCGTTCGGAAATTTTTCCATGTGTAGGAAATTTATTGATAAGTTTATTGTGTTTCTGTGTATAAAAGTAGGTGCTTGATTAGTCTAATTTTTCACATGTAATTTCCTTTACAGAAGAACTCATTCAATTTTATTTTTTGCCACAATAAAAATTAGGTTATGTTGGAATTTCAATAAAACGCTTTAGTTATGTTGATGTTTTATTTCCCTTTACCTGTTAAATATTTCTACTCTGTATTTAAATCAGTTTTCCTTGTTGTGGTTACCGCATACACGTACCTACAAAGGAATAATAAATCTTATTAGTAGCTAAATGAAGTGACGAAGAGAAATACATAAATCACCCTTGTTATTTCATATTTTTCGAATACCTAACTATATTAAAACCAGTGGTTAAAACCATGGAATCACACTTATAATTTGTATGCAAACGTGTGCAACTAATGATGAAATGACGTCATTTCCTTAAAGTAAGGCAAGGAAGTAAGAGCGTAGTTTATAATGCAGTAAAGCACGAATAAGATATTCCAGTACCTATATTGGGAAATCAAGTAGGTATTGAGACCAATTAATTAAGCTTTTGACGAGAGTGTCCGCCTTAAATCACATGGATGGATATGTTTGTTTGTTCCTCTGTTGTTAATTTAAACCTATGGGTACTTACTGCCAATTTCAATGCCATGACAGTCGCAGCCGGGAGCACAATCTCCACTCCAGGTCGTATCAGGCTTTAGGTCTGGCAACGACAAACACAGATGATGAAACAGCGGGTGATGGTGATGCAAACATAAAAATACAAAAAAATTATTGAAGAAAAATATTTTTTTACAGATGGTGAGAAAATTTATTGAATGCTTGAATATATTTTTAATGCAGTAGCGCTCCGAGTATTGGAGTCCGAGTCGACAAAATAGCTAAATATTTCTGAGTTTTCAAAGTTACACCATCCTGGTTAAGTAGTCCATCCATACCAATGTAGGACCAAGAATCATGGAGACAGTGGTGTGTGAATAAAATGTATCTAATAGATAATATTGGTAAGTTTGAACGCTCAGTATAGTTAGTTCTTATAGTATAAATTTTGCATCTTATAGTATTAAATGCTGACTGTACTGTGGAGAACTAAAGGGCCGTTTTCCTGTCATGCCGCGGGTGGCTGGCGGGTGGCGCGCATGACAGGAAATGCTTGTATGAAAGGACAGGATGCGGGCGGCGCACATGCGCGCCAGACCAGGACGCAGGCGCAAACACGCATGACAGGAAAACCGGCCTAGCACGAACACCGATCCGAACTGTCAGTTACCTACCTATCTACTTACATGTTTGTTGGTTAAACACTTTCATACTTTACTGTAAAATGACGTTAATAAAACGAAAATTCACACTGTTTGGTCAACGTCTTCCAAGCTACAGATGTCAAATGCAACTCATAAAATGGACATCTTAAAAGTGCAACGAGCGTAGACACCGGACAGGCAACGAGGCATGTTGACCATGGTAGACCACAAAAACGTCGTCTGCGGGAAAAAATGAGACGTTTATTTCGCAAAAAAACAATAATCGTAACTTGCTTCCAAGGGTCAGAGCAGACCTGGCAGAAAGCGGGAAGATAACAGGAGGTGCAGCAAAGTAAAAAAAAAAAATTACACATTAAAATAATTACCATAGCGTTAGGCTATTTATTGAAAGGCACCGAATATTGTACGTATGTACATATATTATTAGTATAGGTCCAATCGAAAAAAATATAATTACTACGTATAATATTTATATCCTATGCTAATGCGATGGTACACTTTTTATTTATTTATTTTAAGAATCCTATGACACATTCTTTAATGGACATGAACCACTGTGCGGCGGATTTTACGCTGCTGGAAAAAGTAAAATACATCCCATTGTCAATTAATTTCATTTCATCTCACTACTAATATACTTAAATGCGAAATTTTGGATGTCTGTAGGTTTGTTGCTCAATCACGCTATAACGGCTGAATGGATTTTGATGAAACTTAGTACAGTAATAGATTATACCCTAGGGTAAAATATACTTTTTAACGCGGACGAAGCCGCGGGGCGTCTGCTAGTGTTCGTATGAAACAGAAAACGAAACCGAATTAATTTTCCTAGACTACAACGAATAATCCTATAAGCTGATTGATTGAAAAAAGTACATACAAATCTAATTAAATACGTTATCATAAAAACTTCGAGGTCTTATAGTGGCCTTGCCCTTGCTTTGTTAGTTTTTACTGCAATCCCACGCTATATAAAGTAAAATGTACTGTACCGTGTCGTAGTCTAGTTGACACCACAACCGCTGCCGCAGCTCACCGGTTTTTATCAGTCTTAAAGCAGCCACAAGATGCCGGCACCTTGCGAACCGTGCAAAGGTAACATTGCTAATTCATTGTGCTTAAAGAATAATGAATTCAATTGTTAATATTTTTTTAGCTTATAGGACTTGTTGGTCATCTCGTCCGAACAAAACTCAGTTCCGATTCTTGCGATATCTATTTATTGCATTTTATACTTTAACGAGGACTTTTGCCCGTCTGTGGTATGTCCCTTTAACTGGAAAACTTGACCGATTGAGCTAAAACTTTAACATAAAATTTGTCTAGAAGAAATCGCTCTTAGCGATAAGACCGCTTAAATGTACATAAAATAGATACAATATCTGGGTTTTTTTTCTTCTTTTTTGTCTGTAATTTTTAAATTTGCAATAAAATGTATTGAATTGAATAACATGTAGAATTGGCAATGATGGAAAAAAATATGGAAATATGAGTTTTTTTTTCTTTATTTTTCGAGGTCCTTATTTCATGAGAACTAAAACATTCTTAATAACAGAGTCTGCATTTCCATTTACGGAGTTCACACTTTCTTTACAATGAAACTGTGCAAATAACGACTGTTCTCGTAAAACCCATGAAGTACAGGCAATGCTTGTATTGCTGTGTTCCAATTTCTAAAGGGCAAGACACAGAAAGCAACGGCATTCCATCTGCGTTGTCATGATCACAGAGACAACGCTGTAACCTTCGCATTGTTGCACGCAGCCATCCAAACGATGCTGGTATTTAGGACGACAGTGGCCGCTTGCCATCATGTCGGCAGTCCTGTACCTACCACTACCAGTCTTCCTACGACTAAAGGATAAATTATATGTTACCATAAATAATTGATGATTTGATGATAGTAAATTTTACTGAAAGGAAACATTTCACATTTTCAAAAATAAGTAGAACTGAATTAAACATATATTAACCATCGTCTGAGCCGGGAATCGAACCGGATAAATGTGGTAAAAACCTCCTGTATTTCTAAGAAAACTTACTAATTACACCAGCCCAGAAATTGGCATACCAACAATACAACATCTAACAATATGTTACAAGTTTAATATTAATAACTATAATGTCAACAGTAAAAGTAAGTACTTACAGAATTATATATTTTTTTTTAGATTCCTGCAAGGATGGCGCGGATTGCGAGGACAACAGCACTAGTGAAACCAACTGCTCTGACTGCTCTACCAAATCAGGTAATCATCATCTTAGGCCATACCACCTACAAATGTTTCAGCAGCATCCTGACGACACAGGCACACCTGACCGTAAAGACAGAACTTTTATTAAGCATAGACCAGTCAATTAGTCACTTAATATACGAGCAGATGAAATTGAACTAAACAATCATGATCTAAGTACATTACCAGCAACAGTATTGTCGCAAATAGAGAAATAAAGCGCAATATGCAGGTATTTTTCCTACATACAAGCGTGGCCTAAACGCTTCACGTTTACGGAAAGAAAGGCTGCACTCAAACGGCGAAGGAAAACATCGTGAGGAAACTGCATAGGTATACGCCGAAGAAGGAATTCTTACGAGCAGTAAGTCCACCAACCTGCACTCCTGGACTAGCTCTAACTCGTTGAGAGGGTAGGCCTGAGCCCTAATAGTGGGACATATTAATAAGCTGTTGATTTGATTCGAGACCATAGACCACCCAACCAATTGACTACATTGACGGCGCACGAGAAGGCGACAGCGTTCACTGAACATAAGGCCATCTCCGCTTTGGTATATTACCGGCATCAAGCCATAATTGTTTTAGTGTTAGTTTTATTTTGCCTAAGTTAAAGAACAAAGTTTCCATGTAAGACAAGTACCTTTCGGGAGCTCTCACCTTAGGCCAAATCAAACTCACACTAAAATAAGTATGGCTTGGCGTCCGTAATATACCTAGGCGATGGCCTTATGTTCGGTGAACACTTTCGCCGTCAATGCGCAGTCAATCACTTGGGTGGTCTGTGTTAGGGACCTACCGCAATAACGTTTCTTTCCCCTTTCAGGTTGCTGCTGACCAGGTCACCTCCAGCCAGTTGCCTGCACACCCTCGCTTGCCCAACGGTCCCGGATGTTTACTTTAATTAGCTGATCATGAAATAAAATCTTTTGGTGCCCACAATCATTAACTTTTAATATAAAGTCATTTAACTCTTTATGCAACTTCATTAAATACCTATCAATAGTGATTTATTCGCTCTGGTTCTTAATGAATTGAACAATAATGATGGATAGATATTATCTATGTCAACTTCCTTGGACTGGCCGCACGCGTAACGGTTTCCGTGTTTGATTTCCGAATAGGTACGGAACACAGACTCGGAATTCCGTAAACTTAGCGTGAGCGTCTATATTATTATTATATACTTGTAATTGTTTTCAAATGGAAAATATGAACGTGTGCGCCATGTATGAAATGCCTGCATCATGGCGTCCAAATAAGGTTTCCGAATTAGATAGTTATAATAAATTTATCTAGCACACACAAAGCCACACTAGAATAATTGGATCTATACATAGAGCTTGCTCCTATGTACAGTCAGTGCCGGAGAGTGTCTGCTAGGGCCAAGGAGATTCGAACCTCTTTTGTCGCGCGCGCGCTCCCTGTGGAGATCGCATCTTGCAAATTTTGTATGGGAACCGATGAAAAATTCTGTGTCAAAATCAGGGGGGGTGCGGACAAATGAAGCGGATTAGCGGGAGGAAGTTGCTCATACAAATTTATATGGAGTTTGAAAATGAGAATGTGTGAGTGAGTATCAATTTCGATATACATTTGGCACGATTTTGGCACCCCCTAAAATGATTTTGTTACTCATCCATATGGGAGTAGCTTTTTTAAAAATTCATGGCTAGTGCCAAGGAGACTTTTAATTCCTCTGTGGCCAGGGGTTAGAACCGCGCGTAGTCAAGTGACGCACGCGACCCACCCCCCTAGAACATATAGTGACACGAGTGACACTCACATCTTACAATGCGGCGCCAAAAGTACTCAATCTCATATATGCTGCAGGGTCTGCAGCGCTGGTTTTCAGTTGAGCCACCGTGACACACGGACGAAGTACATCCGTCACTAACATTTAATACGATAGTAAAAATTCCAAGTGGTAATAATCGAACGCTATATATTTACGGAATTCCGAGTCTGTATTCCGTATTCTAAAATCGAATACGGAAGCAGTTTTCGGACTACCGGCGCAGAATCGTGGCCAGCCCCGCTATTCTGTAAGCGTATTTGTGCAACTCGATCCTGAATCCGCAGTGAGATCGGTCTCTAACTCAATGATTTACAGTTCAATACTAACTTTACTTCGCAAGTGAAGTGTTTATTGTGTAGCTTGTATTTGTTTACACAATGCGACATCAAGGTCTTTCATGATCGGATGCGGAGTGAAGTAAGTGACTTGCGATGTGATGGTCGAGTTTTAATTCATACTTTACAGAATCACACAGCAGATGGTAGGACTGATCCACAAGTTTGAGGTCACTCAGCGAGCTATGGCGAGGGCTATGCTCGGAGTTTCTTGAAAGGGTATGATCCGTAATGTGGAGATACCACGGAGAACAAAGGTTATGCTCGAAAGGATTAGCAAGCAGAACTGGCAGTAGGCATGACGATGATGATTCGGACTACGAAAACAGTGAACGTAAACCGAACGTATAACGTACCTATATTTTAACTGCCGTCCCGGGGTGCGATTTTCAGGGGTCCGTAAAACGAATACCCTAAGGATCAATTTACACTGAAATGGCAGCGGCTGCGGCGCGGTTACCTATGACTTTATAAAATTTTAATAGGAAAACCCATGGAGCTAGGATCTCTTTGGTGGGCGCCCGCGCCCCCGAGTAGCTAAATTCGAACCTATCTGCTAAAACTAGTGTAGGCTATCTAATTTAGTTTTTGTTAGTTTAGTTTTTAATCGTTACTTACAGTAATTTACAGTGTAATTGACCCCGATCAGCCGATAGGGTTCACATAAATATCTTAAACTTTAACGGATTGTAACTTGATAACGCTTAAAAATATTAACTTATTTCCTTGGGGAATACTACAAAATCAACACGCTTTGGAGCAGACAAGAAGGAAATATTATACTGTGGCGTTGTCAACGTCCGTGTGGTAGGCAGGTATATTCCAATTCAGTCAGAACAGAAAAGTATAGAAAGATACCGAATTAGGAAAGTGACCAGTCCTAGTCTAGTATATACCTTGTCCAACACTATAAAGTCAAAATTAGGACGAACTGGTCATTTATCAAATGCATTGGCGGTACCACTTGACTCAGCAAGTCTTGATGTCTGCGCATTAAACTAAAATACTGAGTAGGTACAGCGCGGTGATTAAAGATTTTGGGAGACGTCTTGTCCAGCAGTGGACTAATTATGAACCAAAAAAACATGAATAAATTGAAAAGCCATTTATATGAGACAGTAGAAGAGCACAATGGTGACAAAGAAGACAACAGTGAAGGCGACAGGGAAGCAGGCTTCGAGGGCGGAGGCGACCCGCGCGCCGAGCGACGGCCGGCGGTGGTGCAGGTGACCGTCGCGTCGGTCCATGGTGGTGGGAAGAGCTTGGTGTCTAGCAGCAACCACCTGGAAAATGTCAAGATAAAGTAGATTTAGTGCTGTGTTCTTGCAGGGCGTCACATGTACTTAACTGGCTTATATTGTACCCTGTCACCTTTTAACATGTGAATTTTTTGGAGAGTCAGTATACCAACCAATCATTTGGACTGTGGTCCATTCACAAAGTATAAAGGTAATTTGATTATAATTTATCTCCACCCCAGGTTCAAAACAAAACAAATGCTTATTATTAAGTCCCCACTGTTGAGGCACAGGCCCGCCCTCTCAACGAGGGCGTTAGGGCTATTAGTCCTCCACGCTACCACAGTTGGGTAGACTTGACAGCGCTCAAGAATTTTCTTCAGCGTATGTAGGTTTCCTCATGATGTTTTCCTTCACCGTTTGAGAGCAGTCAGTAAATGTACTTATTATGTTCCGAGAGAGAGCGTCAGTGGCGTAGGGGATAAGACGCGGCCTATCATATCGAAAGGTCCGGAGTTCGATCCCCAGCTGGGCCATGTACCAATGGGTTTTTTCTCGAAACTTAAGTACCTACATTTACTGACTGCTCTCAAACGGTGAAGGAAAACATCGTGAGGAAACCTGCATACGCCGAAGAAGAAATTCTTAGTCGCCTGTGAAGTCCACCAACCTGCACTGGGCTAGCGTGGTGGACTATAGCCCGAACGCCCTCGTTGAGAGGGTAGCCCTGAGCCCCAGCAGTGGGGACATTAATAGGCTGTTGATGAAGATGTATGTTCCGAGAAAAACCCTATTATAATATTAGAAAAATTAAATTATTAGAAAGTGTCGTCTAGGTTTCCAAGGGTAATTTATCCAACATTAACAAACATTTTGCCGACATAAAATATAGGGTTCTGATCAGAATTACCTACTCTACAAATCTACAAAATTTCATTCATTTTGGAGAGTTCATGTTCGCGAAATTCCCTTGTATCATGCGTAGTAATGGAAGTTACGTACCAGTGGAAGGGCAGTCGTTGCAGCCCTTCTCCTTGCAGGAACAGCTGTCCTTGCAGGATCCGTCCTTGCAGGAATCTACAACACAACCAAGTAACTAAAGCAGTGTAGGGAAAAGAAAGTAACTTCTCTTTAGTTCTAGGCAAGTTTACGGACACAAAATACTTATTCTCTAGTATGAGTCAAAAGAGCCCTCCAACCAAGGCCGGCAACGCACCAGCACCCCCCGGGTGTTGCAGGTGTCTATGGGCGGCGGTGACCTCTTAACATCACGAGGCCCGCCTGCTTGTTGCCCCCGTAGCAATAAAAAAAACGAGGTTTTTCGTATTGATGCTTTAAGCACCCTTCAAAATCGATACCACTAAAATCCAATAAAACTGATCCAATCAATTGATGCCATGAGCAAAGTTCTTCCACATTCTGTTCTCTAAACTTATACGTTCTTTACCATAGTGTTTTATCTTCTATACTTATAATAAATCTGTAGAAACCGTGTGTCTGTACTTTGAATAAATTTATAAAAAAATGAGTGTGGACGATAAAAAAAGAGTAACAGAACACAAAAAAGCGTTTTTAAATTTTTTTGTCTTTCTGTCTTTCTGTCTGTCTGTCTGTCTGTCTTTCTGTCTTTCTGTCTTTCTGTCTGTCTGTAATCGCTAATCTCCGAAACTACTGAACGGATTTTCTTGCGGTTTTCACAGGTAGATTAAGCACAGCCTGGCGCAACTTATAGGCTTTGTTTCATTGAAATCGGATGACAGCGAAAAAGTTATCGTCATTTACAGATAAATCATTTAACGTTACAAGACGATGTCATAGACATAGGAGATATCAGTGTTTTTTTTAACTGGGACAGTATAGGCAAGTCCGAAACCATAGGAGATGCAGGGAAAGTGTCTTATGACATAGAAAATTTTTGGTCAAGCGTGTGTTGTCCATAAAAATGAGACAATTTGCACATATTTTTTTTAATGCGGTTCGACTCAGTTTCATGTAGGGATCACTTCATTATATCGGAAGAAAAAAATCTGAGCAGCAGAAGTTAGTCAAATTCAATAAAATGTTTTCTCATAGAACGCCAGTGAAAAATATTTTTTATTATTTTTAAAAAATGCGTATCGACTTAGTTTCATGTTAGAATCATTTTATTGTATCGAAAGAAAAAAATCCAAGCAGCAGAAGTTAGTCAAATTTAATAAAATGTCTTCTTATAAAACAGACTGTGCAATGTACTTAGGAACTTACTACTTATTCATGCATGCCACCCGAACTCCAGCTGCTCCGATTACTATGTCAAAATTGTTATCACGAAAAAATACCTAAAGGTTCCTAAGACAGTTTCCCTGTATCTCCTATGGTTTTGGTTTTGACCATACTGTATTAGTTAAAAAATACACACGTATAATAAAAATTGATATGAGAAGTCTTATGAGCAATAGAAGTGAAAACAACAATTTTTTAAATTTTTATCTGTCTTCACCAAATTGGATACGGTGTTCATAGTTTGTTCCTGAAGGTATGGTATACCTTAAATTATGGTGAAGGTACTTAGAATGATCCATTTTACCATTGGAAAATTATAACTAGACGATGTATGTCTGTACATAGCAGAGATAGGTACCTACTTTCAAAATCCACGCGGACGAAGTCGCGGGCAACAGCTAGTGTGCAATAAGATATAGATATTTGAATGAAATAGAGGTCTTACCTTTACACGGTTCGCAGGGAGAAGGCATGGTTGTCTTGGTAGCTTATACTGAACTATGATGCTGTATCGGTGCACGGGATGTTTTATACCGATCAATAGATGTAAAAACTTCATCAACAACTAGAGCGAGGTTGTCGAAAAAATCACTGCTATTATAATTTATAATATTATGTATTATCGTTCAGCTATCCTTGTAGGTATTGTCGGTGACGTGGTGTTGAAGATGCGGTATGTGACGTCGAGAGGTCCGAGTTCAATCCCCGGTGTGGTACCAACTAATGAGATTTTCACAAATAGGTACTCAGTTACGAGGCATGTAATAGTGTAGTCAGATTGTATGTTTTTCATGGCAAATTTTAGGAATCTGCGTCAAAACGGAAACCCTTATTAAGCTTTTTTCTCCGTCTGTCTGTCCCCCGAATGACTCGAAAACTATCCGACCGATTAAGCTTAAAATTTGTAACATAAACATGTTACGTAAAAAATTAATATGTATGGCAATGATGGGAAAATAATGAACATTTCAGGAAAAACAAATCTTGTCTGAGATATTTTCCTTTCACTAAAACTAAACATAGGTAATCACGGAATATTGTATCAAGGCTTTTCTGGTTTTTTGCAGGACATACCTGCGTTGGACCCGATTTATATTTTTTACGGCACTACCTACCAAAACACCTTCTAGAAGTCGCAGTCGACGCTTCCTGTTTCACCGGAAGAAGAAGCCTATCAATTTGCCCGCTGTTCCGCACGAGTCGTTCGCATGTTCAGCGGAAAACCTCGCCAATTTACGGAGTCGTTTCCTGGCTTTTTAGAAGCCAGCCTTCGCCAGCCCGCCCCGGCAATATTTAAGTTTAAAATTAATTTCAGTCACACCATTCGCATCCGGGAGATTACAGACGAAGCAGCTGAAAGATTACAGGAGCGACAGAAATATCCCAGGTGCAGCAGTGATGACCACTATATGTCAAACTGTTGAAGGTACGATCTTTATTATATTTTGACATAAAAACTATGACCTGTGACCTCAAAGGACCTTAGAACAGGATGTTTATTGAAGTTCAATAATTGTAGGTAGGTAGGTACTAGAATTATTCTAGGTCCTAATAAATACTCTCTGTATTGATGATTTAATAAAGATTATTTTTACATTTTGTTACAATATCTTACTAAAACAAATGTAGGCAAAACATTTTATCTGAAACCCTTTAGATTTTTTAAAATATCCTTAGTTACATTTTTAATAATTTTTAAATTTTATTTTTGGCATGCATTTTAAAATACAAGTACCTCAGTGGACGTCGACAGATGGTGATGATCTAATGTATTGACCTCTAATGTTCAGTTCACGTCAAGAATGGTTTGACGCCTGATGGTTTTCTTCTACCTTAATACAATCACGAGTATGTAAGGGCAGAATAAAACTGTAGGCGCATTACAACAGTCCATATGTAAGACTATTCATTTTGTTGTATTGCTGTATGTACTTAAGTACGAACTTTTTCACTTCAACAGAGACTCTAGGACTTAAGTATGAAACCCAGCTGTCACCAAGTCAGACCCCCACCTGCCCATTGGACTGTCCTTGCAGGAAGCCAGGCGTCTCCACCAAAACCACCATACAACTAATCTTCAACGCCTTAGGCATCCTCATCGCCGTGCTAGCCACCTACATGATCGTGGCCACCGATTCCAAGCTGTATTTAATATTCTGGATCTGCTATTCTGTATTACGAAGGATGATGTTGAAATCCAAAAAGAATTTGAAGTCTGATTAAAGTTTGTGGTAATGTTGCGACACTGTACATAATGTTGTAATACTATACCTAATGGCACTTAATTATTTATTAATAGTATTTAGGATTATTTATTTTGTTGTGTATGGAGTCGATATGCATGCTGAATATTCAATAAAGTGTATTACCTAATATTTTTAGTGTGTTTGAGTAATTTTATTTTGAAGCTCCTGCCAAAAATAAACAGCCTAAACTGCTGTGACCCAAAATTTATCTGACGGCGCTCGAAAGGCTCAAAAAAATCTCGGATGTATTTGAAAAACCCGTTGGTTTTGCTCGTAATTATTTTCAGGTAAGTAGGTATACGGTAAGTCTTGGTAGTTCACTCGCCTTACATTCTTATGAACGTGGTCAAGGGATCAAACCAGGCCCTTATACAATCGAGTTTATTGGAACCTACCATTATGTAGGTACATGTTATTATCATACCAATGTAGAGGTAGGTGAAGTCCAGAGCGGGTATGAGCCATTTATAGTCCACCACGCTGACTCAAATATCAGCGTGGTGGACTTTATATAGCTCATACATCTCGTGATAACGGTAAGAATCTCACCAGCAGTGGGATATTTCTGGTGTTACTTAAGAACAGAATATATATTTATCTATAGAAACGCATTTTGCAAAGTTTTCTAATCTAATATTAGAATACATTCAAAAAATAATATACGAGGTACCTACCTACTTACCTATTATCTTGATACTACGTCGTAATATACAACTGGAAAAAAGGTAAGTGCACACTCGACCACTGACTGGGAACCAATTCCAGCAACTTAGAATAGAAATAAAATGTTTCTCTATATCAATAAACTCAAAATCGTTTGTTGTTGTATATATTGTAGAACTATTTAACAATAGGTATAAGTTTATCGTATTGAGTTTATTACCTAACTAAACCATTTACAAACGTAAAGCTAATCCATGCAGGAACCAATGTGTTAGGATATCTTTTTATAGGTACCTATATCGAACTAAATAAAACCTGAACATTTGGCAAACATTAAGCAAATGCGAAAAAGATCCTTTCATATAATTCAGACCGCAATGGTCAGCACATCATTTTTAAGAAAGTAGATTTTTTAAACAAAAGTTATATTTTAACTTTTCAGTATACTATACGCGGTTGCCCTGTAACCAACCTCTACGGGTCAATTTTGTTATTCCTTTATAAAGGCGTGCACTTTTTGACCTATACGATTTGACTGGCTACTTTAAGCCGTCTAGTGAGCGTTTACCTTTACTGTAGCGAGCTTTAATTTGAGATCGTTCAACCCATGGCGGGACTAATTGCTGCAAAAACGTGACAGTCTTTTATAAGCTAACGACTGTAAATAGTCGAGATAGGTATAGGTATATGAACTTACCTACCTAAGCCATGAGATATTACCCAGCCTGCAAGAGGCAAGTTGTCACGTAGCATAGGTCCTACCGTGCGAGCGTAATTGTAAAAATTTACTTGTAAGATTTGACCCATGCTAACTAACGAAAAATAAAAAGGCAAGTTAAATAAAAATAAAAGCTTGTAAAAATTACAGAATCTAAGTAATCTTTTTTGAATTTATTAAAATAATATTTTATTGCCTATGAGCACATTGGATACATTTATACAACGTCAATTTTTTATCTACCAGCGCTTCTTACTTAGGTGTTAGAGCTGGTAATACTTCTTTGTTATTCATAGTAAGTTTATTCAAGAGCCGAAAGGTGAAGTATAAAAATTATATTATGTGCAACCTAATAGAAAATAAGTTCTCTGATTAAGTGTTTTGATGCTACTTTTACAGAAAAAAAAAACCTAATTACACTTGTACGTACAGAAAATAAAACTCAGAAATTTTGAAAATTCGCCAAAAATCCAGTTTGTAGAAATTGTATAGTAGTAGAAGTAGGTAGTAATTTCGGTTAGATCTAGTGGATTATTATGAATAATCTTACTTAAGTTATGTCTTACGCATACGAGAACAAAATAATACCTAATCATAGAGTAGTTAGCTAGTATACTTGCTCTGAGTACCTAATCAACAAAAATCGAGACATCTTTTCATTGCATACAATACAAAAATAATTTCAAAAATAATGCGAGATTATTTTCCAATGATTGAATATTGAAAGAAGACAGAAAGGATTAGAGTTATGTAATAATCAGTGAAAGCATAACAAGCGGAGTCTAAGTCTAATTAGAGTCATGTAAGGCCGTCCAGTTGACAATTTCCAACTTTCTCCCACGGAAAACGATGGGTAGAGACCGGCCCGGAGATTTTAATCCGTGTATTCTACGTCTCACAAAATGAACAACTTCCTAATAACTCGTACTTAATAAGTATTTAAAGCGATTTGTACAAAAGATTTTAACTTCACTTTGCTGTAAGTAGATATGCTAAAAACCGGTATTTTTTTATTTAGGTATTTAGTTTCTTTTTGTGGCCGGACGGATTCTTAAATGGATAAAAAATTACGGTCATAAAGCGGTGATTCATTTTAATTCCCAAGACGCGGAATGGTACCTATCTACTAGGGTCATCGACTCGAGCTTATAGCAAAGACATTTTGTGCATCTGTCTGTCGGGTGGATAACTACATAACTGTCCAATTGAGCTGAAACTTCGAACATATGTGTAATGTAAAATTATCTGGAAACGATGGGAATACTAGTAGTTCCGTGAGAACAGTAGACCTCGCCAGCCCTTATAAACCAAACCTAAAAGAAACCAACAAAAGTCAACTGTGGAAACAGAAAAAGTACCTACTAAAGTGACAAAAATTAGCACTTTAAAGCTTAATATTTCGCAAACGGATCCCTGAATCGAAAAATGTTTATCACACACCCGCGATATTTTTGAAAGACCCATCCAACGATACCCCACACCATGGATATCACGCGGAAAAAAATAATTTTCCATTTTACGTATGCAGTTCTATGAACATAATTTATTTTTTCAACTTTCTTAAGTCGATCCACTATTACTCAAAAACTAATAGAACCTACTTAGCCGTAATAGTTTTCCTTGTAACTACGTTATATATGCTACTGACATGAATTTTTTCACATTTCCAGAAGCAACCGTTTAGCTGGCAGGGGGGGGGGACACGTGACTCTAACAAAAATTACCGCTTTAAAGCTTAATATTTCGCCAACGGATCCCTAAATCGAAAAAATGGTATTCACACACCAGCAATATTTTTGAAAGACCTATCCAACGATATCCCACACTATGGGTTTCACAAGAAAAAAAAAGTTCACTCCCACTTTGCGAGTATGGTAGGTACTCTAAAAAAAATGTTTTTCAAAATTTTATTCTACTCATTTTGTAGGTTTAATTAATTTATACATATGCCAAATTTTCGTCAAAATCGGTTGAAAAATGCGACCTGTAGAGAATTACAGACAGACAGACAGACAGACAGCCGGACAAGAGCATTTTTGGCCAGTCTCGAAACGTAGACGCTTCGCTCGCTTCGCTCGCTCGGTCAATTATAGACATTTCAGGGAAAAAATATTTCCAGGTAACCGCTGGGGTTGACGAGTTCTCGAGTGTAGACCACGACTGGGTAAGCGTAGTGTGGGACGCCCCCCAGCTAGATGGTGCGACGATCTGCGTAAGACGGCTGGCAACGACGGATGTGGAGAACCGAAGATCAAGGAATGATTTTCATAGATTATAGAAATACTAGATTAAAGTTTGTATAAGACACGGTCTATCTTATCGAAAGGTCCGAAGTTTGATCCCCAGCTGGGCCAGGTACAAAAGGGTTTTTCTCGAAATATAAGTTCATTTTACTGACTGCTCTCAAACGGTGAAGGAAAACATCGTGAAACCTGCATACGCCTAAAAGGATTCTTTGCAGCATGTGAAGTCCACCAACCTGCATTGGGCTAGCGTGGTGGACTATAGCCCGAACGCCCTCGTTGAGATATCCTGAGCCCCAGCAGTGGGGACATGGTAATAGGCTGATTATATATGATTTGATTTGAAAGTTAGTAATGAATGAACCTTTGTGAAACGAATTAAAAGTTTGAATAGAAAAAAAAAAACTATTCTTTGTAGGAAACATTGTGTCCCTAGATTAGTTACTAGCTTACCTTTACGTTGTCTACCTACCTACCTTTGTGATATCCAGACGAAATTAATTAAATCACCTAAATTACTGCGGAATTTTAATTGCCTCCTTCCAGACATAATCAATCAATACAGCAATCTATAACCGCAATTAAAGTTTTTATAGCTATCGCTGTTTTGCCAAAAAGAAGAAAAAACTTGCCTCAGGTACCTAGTCTTTTTGTTCGATAAAAACTCTAAAGGCAATTTCAATCCAACTCGAAGCTAAATACCTAGTCGAAATTTATTTGGAGCAGAAATTTCAGTACAAGGGTTAGATAGAGACTTGGATCACGATATTATAAATAGGTATGTAATTTCATTTAATTTATTTTTCGGTAACAATCATAGAGTTAGTATACTAGCTATAGAGCGCGCGCATCGCTCATTGCCTATTGTGCCAAGTGTAAGCAGGTGTTCTATGGACGCTTCTATTTAGATTTTTTCAAGATAGTTCTATTCCGTGAATCGTGTTTACAGCTTGGCACTGCACATTTCACCATGATTACTCCAAATCTAAATAAATATCGGCGAGAGCAACAATCAGCGCTACTGACGTATTGTGACTAGTAGCGTCGCGACGAAAATTTCGAGACTGTTCAGACTTGCTAACGCGCGCTCTATGTATACTAACAACTCTCTGGTAACTATATTAAATTGTGTTTGTACTAGTAGTAGTAGGACTAGTTAAGTAGTAGTTAATATACAGTTCAATGTACAGTATATTAATACTACTAATCCTAAAGTAAGTAAAGGTATACATACTATCCCAGCGTTTCGATTGTGCAGGGTTTCACGGGCAACCTGTATGTGGTATAGCCGCGCGGCAACGCCGGAGGTGGGCTTCCGCACCTTCAAGTCACCCTGTATTATACCTGTGCAATGTATATTGCACTAGCTGTTTCCCGGGGCCTCACCCGCGTTTTATTAGTTATTTCTGACTTTTCTTGGTTCGACTCCTAAGGGTCGTAGCTGATGTTATTTATAGCCTACTAGCTTTTGCCCGCGGCTTCGACCGCGTGGAATAAGATTAAATATAAAATTAGCCTAAAATATAAAATTATAAAAGTAGCCTATATTATGTTATTCGATATTATATGGTATCAATGTAGTTACCAAAAAAAAACAACAGACTAAATCGATTTCATGAAACAGCGCCACCTATGTTGTTTATTTTTAGTTTTGGATGAAATTTGGCCAATTTATCTTTATAAATTATAGCCTATGTGTTATTCTGATGTTTAATCTATATTACTGTAAAGTGTCAAGTAAATCTGTTCGGTAGTTTTTGCGTGAAAGAGTAACAAACATCCTCACAAACTTTCGCCTTTATAATATTAGTAGGATAACTTTCCTCAAGAAATAAGTTATGCAAAAATAAATGTTTAAATCCGACTATGGTAGTTCCAGAGTTAAATATGACGTTAAAAAATATACAAACAAACAAACAAACTCTTCAGCTTTAAAATAAGTAGGTATAGGTACCTTGATTTTGAATTGAAAACATTTTGTTTTGATTCCATTGATTCATAATGGTAAGTATTAGATACGGTTTGCGGTCCCGCGGCGAGTCAGTGAGAGGTTCGGAACCGGTTTGCTCGCGACTGTTTTTGTTTACGGCCTGTGATCATTTTATTGTAGCCATGTAGCTCACTTAGTACCTAGCTATCTCATTGTAGTGCAGGAGCTAGGCGGAGAAAATTAATTGTGTTGCAACAACTGACGTTGGTACACTCGTTTCGATATTTTGATCAATGACAGTATCTTTTATAAATTGTGTTTGAAATCAATTTACAAATGAAAATAGAAATTAGGTAGATCGTAAAGAATACTATACATAACATACATACACACCTACACTGAAAGTATCCTTACAAAAGTACTTAAGTGAAAGAATATTCATCAAAAATGCGCAATGCTAAGAAAAATTTAAACATAATCTGTCTGCATTGTCCACTGCTGGACGTATACGTCCCTGAAGGCGCCCACTGAACCCGATCTTCGGTCATATTCGGTTCTCCGCATCCATTCACTGCCGCTGCCTTCGTTCCATCTAGTCATCCTACTACGCTCTCGCTGGCTAGTTGGCGGATTTCTAGAGAACATACAAATAAAAAAATCAAATCAACAGCCTATTAATACCTATGTCCCCACTGCTAGGGCTCAGGTCTACCCTCTCAGCGTTCGCGCTATCCCAGTCCACCACGCTAGCCCAGTGCGGATTGGTTGACTTCACATGCGCCTAAGAATTTTGTTCTCGGCGTATGCAGGTTTTCTCCCGATGTTTTCCTTCACCGTTTGGGAGCCTTCAGTAAAAAATATTAATGTTTGGACAAATTTACACACGGCTGTTTAGTCCCAACTAAGCCGAATCTTGTACATGGGTACTCGACAACTGATAAACACACTTAAATACTTTATAAATAAATACTTAAATACATACAAACACCCAGAATCCGAAAACCAACAGTTATGCTCATCACACAAATGTTGGTCCGGGTGGGAATCGAACCCACGACCTTTGGCGCAGTAGGCAGGGTTACTACCACTACGCCAACAGGCCAGAAAATGTATTTAAGTTTTGACAATCGGGGATCGACCTTTCGATATGATAGACCGCGTCTTGTCCCTGACGCTCTAAGAGAACATATACAAAACGTGAATAATTATAATGTGAATTGTGCCTCCCAGCTCCCGGCCTAGGACACAAGGCGAGGAGCTGGATCGTGCGATCCCCGCGCGGCGCAGCACCTCAGTTATTGACCCGCGCACGTTCGCTCTAGAAGCTTGGAGACCGCCGACCGCTGCGCGCGCACCACACACCATCCTACCACCTAAAGTCTAGCCTACCATTCTGCAATGCCTGCGCCCTGCGACTCCTGTAAAGGTACGACTTTTCATTTCTAATACGTTTAAAATTTTAAACGGCCGTTTTAATGGGGTTTTTTTGGTTAATGTTAGTACATAGATTTGGCGAGGTTTGTTTTGCCGGCGTAAACGACACAGCGTGGCAGTTTTCCATCGGTGACGCAGTATCTATAAGACGTGCGAATTTCCATTAGATAGAGGTACTTAGCTACCTACATTTGGATGTACGGATGGTTTTCTTGTGTTGTTAATTGGGTAGGCCTTTTGAATTGGATACACCTATTGAGTTTTTGGTGCTACATGATGGATGAAGCGTGTAATAAAATTTAGGTTTTCAATGTATTTTTAACTGGCAGTTTAAGAATTTTAAGTAACTTGACCTTTTTTCGATCTTTGATTTTAATTCGATCGATTCACAAAATTTTTACTTCGTCTAAATAACTATATAGGTACCGATAGAGAGAGTTATTTTATGGCTATGAAGGATTACTTACCTATCATATCAATGATATGTTAATATTTATTGCACTTTTCCACAATTTTTGTGAGTTAAAAACTCAGGGTTAAAACGTAAAAATATTTAGAAAAGAACTACGCAACACCTTTATTTTCTTGTAGAATGCTGTAGGAAGTACCTACCTATAGAATATTGTTATTATTTGTTCTTTCTCTGCTGTCTCCCAATGAAATTGTATTTAATAATTTTTGAGTTCTTACTAAAGGGGGTAGGTATATAGGTATAGACTTATGTGTCGAACGCGAGTGAGTCCATCGAGCCCTATTTTTGAATCGCTCTCCTCGCTTCGAGCGGTCTATTCTGCAAATGTTCCTTCGACATCCGATATAAAAATCAGTAGAATCAACCGCTTGAAGCGAGAAGAGCGATTCAAAAGTAGAGCTCCTGCAGTGAAAATAACGGCAACAAAAAAGATTACACATCTAGAGAGTATGTCATTATTGATCCCATATGTTGGCAGGCACTTGCGGAGGGGGTGTGGCCGCTTGCGGCCCGAACTGCACTTGCGGCGCGAACTGCGCTTGCGGCGATGGCAAGCCGTCAGGTACCTACACAACGCTTCTAATTCATAAAAATAAAATAACAATAGTAGGTATGTACATAAGGTATCATCGTCATAGCAGCCGGAAGACGACTTTTGGACTAAACCTTAATCCAACAGTCACTAAGGCTCCACCAGCGGCCGTCGGTTCTGCGAGCGATGTGCCCTGACCACTGCCATTTAAGCAATAACATTCTTCAAGACAACTAAAATTGACGGACTCCAACTGTACCACCCACGCGTTGTTGCTCACATTTTTAGGACTATTATATAAGCTCTCTATAATAAAATAAAAAATCGTACCATATTATTGCCTACGCATTATTAACGGTATCTGAGTAAAAACTTCAATATTCAATTTTGGGTAAAAATTCAGTTCGGTTTCGCATCTGAGTTCTAAGAAAATAAATATAAATTCTTGCTGCTCAACCGTAATAAAAAGATTCAAAGAATCCAATTGGAATCGGTTCTGGAAGTTTAGTGCAATAAAACGCGATTAGTTTAGTTATTAGGATTGTGAAGAAAAGCGAAAGAAAAAATGCGATATGAATTAACTAAGGCATCACACAGCCTAGCAGCCGTTTTTGAATCGCTCGCCTCGCTTCGAACGGTCGATTTTACTAATTTTCCTTCGACATCCGATACAGAATCCATACAAAATTAGTAGAATCGAAAGCTCGAAGCAAGGCGAGTGATTCAAAAATAGGCTTCGCCTTGTGTTAGCGTGTGAGTGAGTGAGAGCTCTATTTTTCAATCGCTCTCCTCACTTCGAACGATCGATTCTACTGATTTTCCTTCGACATCTGATACAAAAATCAGTAGAATCGACCGCTCGAAGCGAGGCGAGCGATTCAAAAATACAGCTCTAGATAGATATTAGATCGATCAGATCAATAAGTTCAATTTGTGTAATGTATTTGTTTCAGGGGGCAAGCCATGCTGCCAGGGAGGAGGCAAGAAGTGAGCTCCTCCTCTATCTCAAACACCTCCTCTCCTGCTATGAAGATCTTATCGTCTCCTACCAATACATCGTAGAGTGCATGGACAGCTATGTCACTTCCATACACATGTAACAATGTAGTCGATGTCTATTAAATTATATGTTTTAAATGTTATAGTAAGAAATAATAATATTGTGTCGTCATGAAATGAAATTAGCTGATAATTACTCGCATACCTATATATCTTCTAATATATAATTAGTTTAGTGTTAGGCTAGTGCAAATTGATGTCTGCTTAGCAGCTATGGCTATGTTATAAGTACATAATATTATATGCTTAGACGTTAGTTTCATCATAATTCAGTGTTTGATTATTTCTTGTTAGATCGAAGAAAGAGTCGGTAGTACTTCTAATACTCATTACTGTAAGATTAATGTATGTAGGCACGCACATATGCATAATGTGTAGATTATTAATAAAGATATAAAGATAAGGGAATGTTGTTTTATTTCGTACTCCTAAACACCCTCAATGAGCAGTTTTCCGCTCTTGTGTTTTTATTTGAGTCAAGAGGCGTTCAAAAATGTTAGAATTTTTGCACGAGAACTTTTTCCCAGTGTGTTAGACATTACGTTTTGTATACCTACTGCTTTGAGTTCCGCAAGCGACATGGAGCTCTATTTTTGAATCGCTCTCCTCGCTTCGAGCGGTCGAATCTGATTTTTGTATCGGATGTCGAAGGAAAATTAGTAGAATCGACCGCTCGAAGCGAGGAGAGCGATTCAAAAATAGGGCTCCAGTTTCCGTTAAGCTTTCTTTTCCCTGATAATTGCCCTAAACAACAATAGCCCTTTCTAATACTTAAACCTTAACAGCCACACTTCATCCTGCAAACCTCGCTCGACGTACTGTATAACCATCACAGATTTATTTAGTTTATAAATCTGTGATAACCATAGTATATTTACTAAGGTATAGCAGATGCTCAACGCAACGTAAGTAGTTTTCAGTGAAGACAAAATTACAGAAATTATAGATATTAAAAAAGTAATTTCAGTATAGAAAGTTTTCAAAATTTATAGTTTTATACTATTAACTATGTGCTTTAAAACTATCTCCACATCTAAAAGTGCTGATTTAGTAGGTAGGTACTCGATAAATCCATCGAAAAGTGTAGATAGAGCCGTCAAAAGTACAAATCTTGATTAAAAATTACTTTTATTAAAAATATTAAGTAAATTTATATTTATAAGTTTTTTATCTATACTTACCTATGTAATTTTATTATACGACAGGTTCTGCAGTTACAATTTTTGTAAAAAATATCGAAATAATCGGCTGGACTTTAACGTTTCCAACCTGTACTGTGGTGGGTGGTGAAATAAAACAAATAAATCCAATAAAACATATTTTTACTTTATATTATGTCAAAATGTAAATGAATACAACATGGAAGCAACATTATGGGCCTTTCATGAATATAGTTATTTAATTATTTACTTACATACACTACGTTTTAGGAATTTTTGTCTTACACTAGGATAGCATTAAAACAAAAAGGGGAAAATGAAACAACTGAAATTACATTAAAGAAAACTTTTATACAAATCGAAATATTAGTCATCATAAGCACAGAATAATAATCGTACAAAATGAGTCATCTCGTAACTAAGTTATTCTTAAAAAATATATAAGTAATCAGTCTAACATCAGCGGCTATATACCTACCAATTTAGATTTCTCATTGAGGCTGAAATCTACCCGAGCTTTTGCCATACTATGGGCCGTCTCTGGTTTTAGGTGTATTTGTATTAATTTTTGCATTATGAAGCTTCGTCACCAAGGAATAAGTTTTTGTTTGCTGCAGGAATAGGTTTTCCCGTGGTAAAAATCAGTATTATTTTCTCCGTGACACATATGCGCAAAATCCAAAATTTTATAGAAAATGCTATGCTATTTAAAAACCTATATGCCTAAAATGCTCAGATTAAATAGGTACTCCATAATGGAACCTTTTATTATTATTATTAAAACTGGGCTTTACGGCCCTGGAAACAGGCCTTTTAGGCCCCCAAAATGGAACCTGAAAGTTGATGTTGCCATATAAATCTACAAATCCTACTCATTTTACGAATATACCAACACCTACATACTGATTCTACAACTTTACAAAGAGATTTTTATATTTGAAAAACTTCGCGTTTCTATATCACGCAATATTCTCATTGAGAAATCGAAATATGGGTACCGAAGATATAGTTAGTTACCTCTCATGAAATAAAAATAAAATAATTCGTTGTACAAAACAAGTGCTAAATAAAATATCTGTAGATATAAATTTACAAAAGATAAAGAGATACATAGACAAATATTGATAAAATAGGTATACGTGAGATACTATTTGTATTTTTTTAAATACACTGAAGAAGAAATAAGTTTTTATTACACTAGGATTAAGTCGTGTAAATAAATATAGGCTACCTACAATATATTACTGGAACAAGTAAAACTATTCATACAATGACATCTGTCTTCAACGATTAATATAATAATGATATCTCAAAAACTATATCTGACAACTTTAATATCTTTTTGTAGACATAATTTCTACTTGTATTGTACATAATATAAGTAAATCAATTAAAAATGTACGTTTCATATACCTTTAAAACTTTATAATGTTTTCTTTAATGCCTAAGTACAGACGCCGTCTAGTAAACATATACCAAATATCAATCTGTCAAATTTTGCTCAATCTAAAAGTGACCATAACAGTTTAACACGT
The DNA here is from genome assembly GCA_949699065.1 of Metalampra italica. Lineage (NCBI taxonomy): Eukaryota > Metazoa > Arthropoda > Insecta > Lepidoptera > Oecophoridae > Metalampra > Metalampra italica. The sequence goes on from OX452989.1 coordinate 6,483,514, forward strand.
TATATCAAGGTAAATTTTAGATTGTGCATTTGATAAAGGTTATACTTTATCCATACGGCGACTGTACATTACAACACAAAAAAAAACAAAAAAAACATACAAACATACCTACTTACCTAAGTATATACCCCAAACATTCAACAACATCGAAAAATACATTTACAATTATGTAATAACTGTTTACCAAACTGTAACAAATGCACTTTGTTTGCAATTCAACTCAGTTTCCAAAAGAATACAAAAAATCCTACCACATTAGTAAAAAAATATCAATATGGCAACCTTACACTTATCCTCAAAACAAAGTACACTTCCAGACATACAGTTATCTGTGCATACGGCAATGGCGCCACCATCTCTGCGAATACATCAGTTGGAAGAGATTTTACAAGACGCGACTTTAGTTCCATTAATTGCCACACGCATACATAACTTTGTCAATCAGCACACTCATTATAATCTATAACTACGAGATGAGAACAACACCTTTAAACATTTTGATTACAAATAAAACAATCACTGTATCATCACAATTTGGTCTTACCACGTTGTAATTTTAGGCCAAAGGACTAATATCTTGGCCTGATACTTAAAAATATATAAATCTATACTTCATCTTCGTTTCAGCGGCAATTTTGACAACTCTAATGAATTCACAATGCAACATATTGCCACGTTTTCTAGCAGCGTTTTTCAGCCCACGATAGAATCGTGGCGACGAAAACGTGACAGTTTGTTGCGTTGTGAATGCACCTACACTGGAGTTGTAGATAAGAGTCATCGACATCATCATCGTTCAGTTCTTTGAATGACAAAATGGACAGTGGTGATTTGGCAGCCGTTACTTGACAGTTGTCTATGGCACTGGTTCCTCGTCGGTGCCGTCCTCTGAGTCGTACACCGGCGCACCGTTCTTCATCTGAATCACAGACTTCTTCCTGTGTCTGTTCTCCTTTAGATCTTTCTCGATGTTTCTGCAAGCAGATAGACAAAAAACTTCATAAAATAAAAGACATGAATAGTTACTTTGTCTAATTATAAACTTGGATTCCCTGAACTATGGAAAGTAGACCCGTTGGCACAGATAAAATAATAGCTCCTAACGGAACCGTTGGGGTGCTAAGTCTGGCCAACCTCCACGTGCGCATTACGCCTTTTCAGTCCAGTTGGAATGCCCACATTCCTCTGGAACGGAAAGCAGTTTGCCGGTGCATCCTGGGCAACGACTAGCAACTTCCGGGTAACCCCGGCTCTTACTAGTCGTTGGCTAATAGGCCATCCCCAAGCCAAGGTGTTATTCGACCGTGCCGAGGGCTGCGTTGCTGAGGGGTAGCTCAGTTTTGAACGGTGACTTCCTGACACCTGGGCAATCAGGTCGTAAAAGTGCCCTTTGGCTGGTACCAGGCTCTACCAGTTTTTGACGACCCTTTCCTGTGTTACTCGTGGGAATCAAATGGATGACCAATTAACAAATTTAGAAAATTTACTTTTAGACTCCGACCAGGACGACAACGCCCTGGAAGGAACCGTTTCAGAACAAAGGGGTGGACCTCCAGTCCCCCCTCTGCCTGAAGTTGACCTGGCTGTTGCAGGGACGAGCCGAGATGCGGATAGAGTCGCCAACGACTCTAATATGCTCGAGGTGACGGACCACAACAGTGAGGTAAGTCAAAAGCCGCACAGGATACAACTGTCCAGTGCGGCTCGTAAACGCTTCAAGAGGCTAAGGTGTGCAAACGTAGGAGCGGATGAAGCCTACGCTGCATGCCGTAAGCCCTGGAATGAAATCAAGAACCTTCTCCCCTCGGCCTCCAATCCGGACCAAAGAGCGATCAAACGCCATCGGTCCGAGGAGGAATCACCGAAGGAACATAAGAAGAAGGTTGCAAAAACCGCTGCTGAAGGAGGCTGCAAACCAAACTTCAGCGAAGTGGCTGGCTCCTCGCGAGTGGGGATTCGTAACGAAACGCCCATGAGCGAGGACCAAATGAAGTTGGTACACCGCTCACTGCTGACAGCGATTTCTAAAGTCGCTGAAAGGGGAGCGGGCCCCAAATTCTTGGGTTTTTCTCACAGGCCGGGCTGGGTACTGATCACCTGTGAGGATCAGAAAAGTCAGGACTGGCTTGTGAGGGAAATTCCTAACCAGAAGCCGTGGGCCGAGGCGAAACTTTCAGCTATGACTGGAAGCGAGCTGCCTAAGCCCGCAGTCTGCACCACGTTTTTCCCCAGCAGCGAGGCGGCTGACATCAAAGACGCCCTGAGTCTGCTGACGGCGCAAAACGAGGGGCTATACCCGGAACACTGGAAGGTTCTCAACAGTAGGGAAGAGCAGAATGGTCATGTGGTGACATTCTCTATGGATGAGCCCTCTGTTGAGACTCTGAAAGAAACCGGGTACAAGGCCGCCCTTGGTTTTAGAAAAATCATTTTTAAAATCAGGGGTGACTCTGAGAAGCCCCAAGAATCAGAGGCAACCTCAACCCAAGGCGAACCAACGCCGGCACCCGCCCAGCAGATAAGAGAGCCGACTAAGCGGACTCTTCCTCAGAACACTGCCAGCAGGGCGGGAGGCGCGCCGAGGGGCAGAGGCAGCCATCGTGGGCAGGCGAAAGGCACACCACGATCCCAGCGGGGACGACCTCGTCCCCCACAGGGTAAGGGAAAGCCTACGCCACGCCCAAACGCCCCTCCACAAACCACCGATGGAGAGTAAAGGGGACTGCACGAGGATTCTCCAGATCAACCTCCACCATGCTGTGGCTTCGACGGGTGTGGTGGAGAGTTGCCTACGAAATGGAGAAATAGACCTCGTGCTCATACAAGAACCCTGGGTGAATGGCTCAACCATTCAGGGCCTCAACACTACGGGTAAGATACTCTCACACGTTAGTGGCACACGGCCCAGAGCCTGTATTGTTTTCAACAAGAACATTAACTTTCTGCCTGTTTCAGAGCTTTGCAATGACGACCTGACTGCAGCTTACGTTAACCTCAAGGGGTGGAATGGGTCAAGAGTAATTCTGTGCTCGGCCTATCTACCCGGGAGAGGCGACCCTACGGAACATCTGGCGAGGGTCGTGGAATACGCCCGAGCGCACAAAGCGGAGCTTCTGGTGGGATGCGATGCAAATGCCCACCATACCACATGGGGGAGCTCGGACATCAACGACAGAGGTGAGTTGCTTTACGACTTCCTTTTGACCAATTGTCTGCATGTACTAAATAAGGGATGTGAACCGACCTTTGTAACTAGTGCCAGGCAAGAAGTTTTGGACATTACTTTTGCGACAAAAAACCTAGCCAGGCACATTGTAGACTGGCACGTTAGTGATACAGCCTCTATGTCTGACCATAGACACATCAACTACAAACTGTCAACCTCCATAGCTTGTCAACCCACAACTTATAGGAATCCGAGAGCCACCGCCTGGGACGCTTACAGGAACGAACTAAGGCGGAACCTCGAAATATTCCCTAAAAGTATCAAAACATGCGAGAGTCTAGAAATTGCAGTGGCAATTGCTACGGAAGGCATTAACAATGCCTACGAAGCTAGCTGCCCGCAAAAGACAAAGACCTCTAAAAGCAAAACTCCGTGGTGGAATCCGAAGTTGAATAAGCTTAGGAAAGAAACGCGGAGACTATTCAATAAGGCCAAACAGACACTCCAATGGGAGGCCTATAAAAAAGCCTTAACTGAATACAACATAGAGATTAGGAAAGCAAAGAGAGCATCGTGGAAAAAGTTCTGCGAGGGCGTAGTTCAAACGCCTCAAGGAGCCAGGATACACAAATTGCTAGCTAAAGACAAACCTAACCAAATCGGACTCATGAAAAAACCGAATGGCTCCTTCACAACCAGTGAAAAGGAAACCTTGGAGCTTCTTATATCGACCCACTTCCCAGGTGCTACGATTACTGGCAACACAGCCTCCGCTCCGCGCAGACCTCGTAATGAGGACTGGAGCAGGGCTGCCAGAATCATAAAGCCCAAACAGGTTAGGTGGGCCGTAAGATCCTTCAAACCCTACAAATCCTGCGGGAACGATGGAATACTGCCTGTGCTTTTGCAACAAGGTATAGATATCCTTACACCGTATCTGGTCAAAATCTTCAGAGCAAGCTATGCCTGGGGGTATATACCGGAAGAATGGACCAAGGTCAAAGTACTATTCATACCTAAGGCTGGGAGAAAAGACTACAGTTTGCCAAAGTCTTTTAGACCAATCAGCCTTACATCCTTCATGCTGAAAGCAATGGAGAAGGTATTGGATAGGCAAATAAGGGAAGTGGATCTAATCCACAACCCTATACATTGTAACCAACATGCCTACCGTAAAGGCAAGTCCACGGAAACTGCTCTGCTATACTTAGTCGACAGAGCAGAAAAGGCATTAGAAGACAAACAGATTGCACTATGTGCATTTCTAGACATTGAGGGCGCATTCGACAATACTCCAATAAATACACTAATTAGAGGACTTGAGGAGAAAAATGTCGATCCCACTACTACTAAGTGGGTGAAATCAATGCTCTCAAACCGTACTGTCAAGGTCTCTCTACATGGGACAAACCTTGAAGTAAGCACTACAAGAGGCTGCCCTCAAGGTGGCGTCCTATCGCCTCTACTATGGACCCTCGCTGTAGATCAACTATTGTACAGAATGGCAGAACTAAGAATTGACACTCAGGGATACGCAGATGACCTAGTGATCATCGTACGAGGTTTTTGCCAAAATACAATCTCAAATGTTATGCAAAGAGCGCTAACAATAATTAGTGGATGGTGCAAAGAGAACGAACTATCGGTCAACGCTGATAAAACCGTACTAGTACCATTCACTAACAAAAGGCAGTTAGACGAACTGACTCCGCCAAGTCTAAACGGCAGAACGATACCGTTCTCCAAGGAAGTGAAATATCTGGGAGTAATACTCGACCAGAAACTTACTTGGAATAGCCATTTAGATAACATCATACAAAAGGCAAAAATTGCCTTAGGTATAAGCTGTCGACTGGCAGGGAAAAATTGGGGTCTTAACCCTAAGATATCCCTCTGGCTATACACAGCCATCGTGAGGCCGACAGTCACATACGCCTCAGTGGTCTGGAGTAACAAAGCCAACCAGAAGACCGCAATTAGCAAACTAAGCAGCCTACAAAGGACTGCGTGCCTCATTACAACTGGGGCAATGTCCTCCTCGCCGGGCGCAGCTCTGGATGCATTATTGAACATACCGCCCCTCCACCTATATATACAACAGGTGGCGAAATCAAGCATGTACAGAATATCTGCCCTAGAGAAGGTAAACTGGATTTCGCAGTCTCTGAGATCTCTGTTAGACTCAGTACTAGAAATACCAATCCTCAACATGGTATCGGATACCATGCTTCCACTGTTCAAGGTCGAAAAACTCTTCACAGTGGAACTGCCGCCCAGAGATGATTGGCAAAACAGTCAAATACACTGGGAGGCCGGTAGCCTAAAATGGTTTACTGACGGCTCGAAATCGGGACTTGACGTAGGATGCGGAGTATATGGAGAGAGCCCAAACTTCGAAAGAGGGTTAAATCTGGGACAACACGCCTCCATCTTCCAGGCGGAGGTCTACGCCATCATCGAATGTGCGGACATTAACCTCCGGAAGCACTACGTCAATCATCGCATTTACATTCACTCGGATAGTCAGGCAGCTCTAATGGCGCTAGCTTCGGACATAATAAGTTCAAAACTAGTGGAAAACTGCGTGACACTATTGAACTCTCTGGGCGAAAAGAACAGGGTAGTTCTTCGGTGGGTTCCTGGGCATGCAGGGATCGAAGGCAACGAGAGGGCCGACGAACTTGCAAAGGCAGGGGCACAGGGATCACTATGTGGCCCTGAACCGTGCTGCGGCATACCAAAAAGCCTGGCGCGCCTTAAACTCAGGAATCTATGTCAAGCACAATGCTTACAAAACTGGACCAACGGGCCAGGCTTAAATCATTCCAAAGCGCTAATCAAAGCCTTCAACCGCAAAACTGCGAATGAGGCATTAGCGCTAAGCAGGAAGAATTTACGCATACTAGTGAGAGCACTCACCGGACATTGCGGCCTGAACAAACACATGTTCAACCTCAATCTCCGAGACACTATAGTTTGCAGATTCTGCCAAGAGGCAGAGGAAACACCATTGCACCTACTGTGTGAATGTGGCCCACTGATGCGTAAAAGAAGCGTCCATCTGGGCAACTACATACTTCAACCCGATGAAGTAAAACCAATTAGTGCCAAAAGCGTGCTGAAGTTCCTAACGGATGCAAAGCTTAACACTGAACTATAGTAAAGGCGGCGATCACAATAGATCAGCAATGGTCGCAGTGATACAAGGCTAGATAAGCCTTGAAAGAGCCCCACCTCAAATAATAATAATAATAATAACGGAACCGTTGGGTTTAATAGTTCTGGAGTGGACCACGCACTGGCAAGCGCAACGTCTCATCCCGCCCTGCCATAGGGACGAACGACCTGAGAAATGTGGCTACCTACCTATGTCCAGTGGATGTTGACATAATATTATGATGTATTTAGAGCTGTTAGGTACGTGTGAGTTACGGCATCAAAACTTGACGCACCGCTGAAGCGGTAACTCCTAGAAACATGGTGCAAAATCGGTCAAGCGCTTTCGCACACTGATACGCGCAAAATGTGGAATGACCTTCCCTCTGACGTTTTTCCACAGCGCTACGATATGGGGTCCTTCAAGATGAGAGTCAAAAGAGCCCTTCAACCAAGGCCGGAAACGCACCAGCACCCCCCGGGTGATGCAGGTGTCTATAGGCGGCGGTGACCTCTTAATGTTGCATGTTGCCCCCGTAGCAATAAAAACAAAACTTAATATAGTATGTGAAGGTTTTCTCACGATGCGACGTTTGAGAGAGGTCAGTATAATACCTGGCACTAATGAGAGGGTGCAGCGCGCTCTTGAGGCTCGCGAATAGGTATGGGTGCGCCAGTTCCTGGGCGGCGAGCAGCTCGCGCGCGCCCTCCAGCGGCTCGCACAGCGACTGGCTGCGCGGCAGGTCCGGCGCTGCTAGCTGGAGCTTCTCCGAGGCGCCGCACGGGTCAGATGCGGAGCGATCGAGGTGAGCGACTTCTTCTTTGCTGTTAGAAGAAACAAATGTTTTTGAAACTTGCCTTTCGCAGCGCACCGACAGTCGCTACTACGTGGGCACTGAATTGTAACTGACTCATACTCCTCAATTCTAAGGGCATGGCGAGGACTACCTCTAAGACTCGGAGTATGTTCGAGAGCCATCCGAAACGATAATCCGGGAGTAAAACAAAGTATTGTCGCTAGCATAAGTGATGCAAAAAACTAATTCTAAACTTGAAGACTCGCCTCGATTATGCAGGAGGATTTCTAACGACGCCTGGAGCCTTAATGAAGACTCTATTATCGGAACACGACCATCGTCTGGGTCTATGGAAGCTTGATCAAACTAGGCCATTTCCGTATCTCATAATGTAAAACAGACAAAATATGTCTACAAGCTACTAACCGTGCATCCCCGTCGCCGTCCCCCTCCCCCGCGCTGTCGTCGCTGTGGGGCGGGGAGGCGGGCGGCGAGCGCGCGCGCAGCTCGGGCAGTGCGCGCGCGCAGCAGAATGCCTCCAGCGCGCGCTCGCGCACGTAGATGAATGGCCGGATTATGCGGATGTCGTGCTCCCTGGAACCAAACAGAACTGATAAGAATTCACCAAGGTTCAATTTAGTTGCACTTTCACGTTTAAATGCGCAAGTGTGGACATAAAAGTTTTACTCATTCTGCCCTTAATAAAACAGGAGTCGTATGCGGGCGTTACCCCTCTGTCAAAATATGCAAGCACCACATATATGCCGGCGCTTTCTATGAAATAATGAGCGTGTGCGCATGAATCTGTGTGTGCACTTGTAACGATGCAGACAGCAGTTCTAGCGTCTACCTCTTACGATCTTTTTACTCCAAAACATGGCAACCATGGAGATAACTCATCAAAAGTTATATTTAAACGAACTGGCTTGCAAATAGAAAGCTGTTTAATGAAAAAAACCAATTAACAATTTGGCGCGTGAAAAATTATTGTAAACTAAGTAGTGCCTATGTAGGAGGCACTACTTAGTTTGAATTTTTCACGCTTTATTTGAGAAAAGTACTATACAAGCCTAGGTGAGCAAACAGGTAGGGTAAGGTGTTGTCTGCCGCTGCAGTAATGTACTATAGCGGCCTTCGTTGTGGCAGTAGCACTTACTTGACTCTGTAATGCGCGCGCACGCTGCGCAGCGCGCCGCCGTGGAAGGCGCCGGCGAGGAAGGCGCGCGCCGCGTGGTCTAGATGCTGCGCGACGGCCGCCACGCCGTACCCGTGCGCGGCGCACGCGGCGTACGCGCGCCGCCGCACCGCGTGCGTCGCCCACCGGTGCACCTCGCACACCCGCGCGCAGCCGCCCCGCCCGCCTGCTTTACATCAGTTACACGTATTAAATATAGAACAAGGATTCTTCATTCTAATTTAAAAGAGCTGGTTAAAGGAAAAGCTAATGTGAAATAATTCTTTGACAATTGAATGAAATTGACATTGAAGACGATTTTAATTGCAGTTAATCTGAAATTGTAATAGAATAAATAGTTACTCATTAGTATAGTGACTGAAGGTTGTGAGGGTAGACCCAACTAATAGTGTTATGCAGGCGGTTGCTTATATTTCTAATTTGAACTTTATTCGAACGCGCTAATCTTTGGAACTACCAGACGGATTTGAAAAATTCTTTTTGCATTTGATAGCCCAATTCTTGAGGAAGGTTATAGGCTATTTAACATCACGCTACAACTCTTAGGAGCCGAGCAAGAAGAAAAAAAGTCAGAAATAACGCTAAGTGAAAACGAACTAATAGCGTAAACTTAACTGCGGGTGAAACCGCGGGACAAAGCTAGTGTAAGGATAAAAAGTGTGCTCACTTTGTGCGTCGTCCTCGTCGATCTTGTCCTGGTAGACGAGCTTCACGCCCAGGGTCCTGCAATACGCCATCAGGTGCAGGGGGTCCACTTCGGACTTCGACTCGTGCACGAACAGGGCGCCTGATAACAACACGTACTGATTAACTCATTATTTTTGTAAGTACAATAAATAGGAATAAAGAATATCCCACTTAGTCAAACGTCCAAAGCTTTTGTCTTTTGCCGAGTGTCAGATAATTTCGGTTATTCGAATTTATTACATTGATTTTGTAATAGTTACAGCTATTCTTGAGCAGGTATAATTTTGTATTTTCGGTAGAACTGTAGTAATTTGCAACTAGCAAATCACGTTTCTAATTGGAACTAGACCGGAGCGAAGTATTCTAACTGGAAAAATATTCGCTTGAGGGTCCCCGGAGGTCAAGGGGTAGTAGGCTGTCAAACTCGAACGTTTGAGAGGTTAGGGATCTTAAATAATCAATACGCTTTGACATTGAGCTCCTTAATACGAGTATATTCTTAGTTTTAATAGAAAACTACATTTAACTTTGTCACATGACTAATATGGAGAGCCACCGATATGCTACGATGATAACCTTTGTGGACGTTATGTCCAATTATTAAAAAGTCCAATGTCCAAGTGTCAAAATGTCCAATGTCCAAGTGTCAAAATGTCCAAGTGTCAAAATGTCCAATGTTCAAGTGTCAAAATGTCCAATGTCCAAGTGTCAAACTGTCCAATGTCCAAGTGTCAAAATGTCCAATGTCCAAGTGTCAAAATGTCCAATCACCAAGTGTCAAATGTCCAATGTCCAAGTGTCAAAATGTCCAATGTACAAGTGCTAAAATGTCCAATCACCAAGTGTCAAAATGTCCAATGTACAAGTGTCAAAATGGCCCTAGTGGTCCAAGTGTCAAGTCTACCCACGACTAACCGCTCACAAGAGACGGACTGTATCTTACTATCTTACCGATGCTGAAGTGTATGCCCTTGGCTCTGGAGTAGAACTGGTACTGGTGCATGGTGTGGAGCAGCGCGAAGGCCTCGCGCCCGCCGGAGAGGCACACCAGCACCTTGTCGCCGGGACGGACCATGTTGTACTCCTGGATGGCCTACGCATACACATATTTCATTTACTACTAAGACTTTGTATTTAGACTTTTAGGTGGACCGACGATCTGGTGAAGGTCGCGGGACCCAGCTGGATGAGGTTAGCGCAGGACCGGTCGTCGTGGAGATCCTTGGGGGAGGCCTTTGTCCAGCAGTGGACGTCTACAGGCTGATATGATGATGATGATGATGATTTAGACTTTAAATATGTAGTCGACCGCCGGTCAGTGGAAACAATTTGACCTTGAGCTGGCCTAGCCTATTAGGGGTTTCGATACTCTTTGAGATACCTTTTGATTTCCACTGACGTGTGGCCGACCGTATCAACCTGGTATCAACCGACAGAGATCGAATTCTAACTACATATATTATTTTAGTAAACATACAATATTTATGTATTGAAAAAATCGTTTTCGCTTTCCGTCGTATCACGTATTCCTTACTGATATCCTACTAATATTGTTGTTGCCATTTGTATGGAATTGCACGAAAGAGATAGGTAGGCCTATGCGAGGTCGTTAAAATAAACAGAGTATAAAATGTTATGGAAGAGACATTGCTATGGACTCTCCGGTGAAGCTGTAACGGCCGTAGAGGCAGCAATGTCGATTCAAAAACAACTTGCTGTCTCTCTCACCTCGACGGTGGCTTTCCACACGGGCTTGGGCGGGCATTGCCACTTGCCGTCGTCGTCGAGCGCGAGCTCCGGGAGCGACGCGTCGCTGCACGCGCTGCTGTCGTCGCGCTCTTCTTCCCAGCAGTACTCCGGCCGGAACAGCCGGCACTCGGACTCACTGCAACAACAAAACACACCATCCGTGTTAAACGTACCTTTAATCAAATTAAATCAACCAGCCTATTAAGATGTCCCCACTGCTGGGGCTCAGGCCTACCCTCTCAACGAACGCGTTCGGGCTACAGTCCACCACGCTAGCCCAGTGCAGGGTGGTGGACTTCACATGCGCCTAAGAATTTCTTCTTCGGCGTAGGTATGCAGGTTTCTTCACGATCTTTTCCTTCACTGTTCGAGAGCAGTCAGTAAATATACTTAAGTTTCGAGGAAAACCTGATTGGTATATGGCCCAACCCATGGATCGAACTTCGGACCTTTCGAGATAGGCCGTGTCTGATCCCTGACGCCACTGACGCAAACTAAGTATACTTAACTAAAAAGAAGTAAAAAATGATTAAGGTACCTATCAGAGATAGTCTAACGGCAGAAATGGAGATGGACGGACACATGATTAGACAAAAGATAGTGAAATGGACAAGGGATACAATAAAATAGCGCCCAAGAGATGGAAAGAAAAAAAGAGGAAGACAATACTTAAATTGAATATTGTAGATGAGAACAAGAACATGAAAAGTATTGCGGTAGAAGCGTGGATGCAAAAAGCAAGGGATAGAACAATCTGGAAATCTCTGGAAGAGGCTTATGTTGCAAGAAACCATTAACATACCTTCTATCGTAATACTGGTCGTCAAGCGACGGCCGCGACACGTCGGTTCCGTAGCCGCTGGACCGGGAGCTTCGCTCGGAGCAGCTGGAGGACGCGTTCGACAGCCGGCTGGAGCGCTTCAGATCCGTCACAGTTCTGGAACAATTTCATGGCATTTGAACCTATTGACATTATTGAAATGATTAGCAAGCTGAACTGGCAGTCGGAAGGTCACATCTGTCGCAGAACCGACGGCGGTTGGGGCAGACGAGTTTTGAAGTAGAGAGAGAGTATAAGAATTTGTTTGAAATTGTCGTAACTCGGATGTGGACTACAGCAATATAAGTTTCAAACTTAGTGCGGAGTCTGCCAATTTGTGTTATTAAATTTGACGTTTTACTATTTACTGCTATTTTGGTTAGGGAAAACGTTGGAGAAACCTGAATACGCCAAAGAAGGTACTTATGCCTTGCGAAATCCTTCAACCCACACTGGGCCCGTTTGCTCCCTTTACTAAACAGTACATAAGTTCGGAAAACGGCTACCATCAACATGAATTAATCTTACCTATTCTGCCTGTCAGCTTCACCAGGAATGGAGAACCCCACCCTCCCCGTGTCGCCGGGAGAGTCGCTGTACCTCTTTGCCTGCCTTGCGTGCGCCCCGGGGCACACCGGCACTCCCTCTATGATGTCTGGCACTTCGCTCTTCTCGTGTTTCGGACACATTCGCAGTCTGCCCTGTAGCTTGGCTTTATTATTCGTTGGATCCGATGATGTCCGCCATTTTCCTGCAAAAATTTCATTATTTCTTGAATAAAACCAAGTTTAAAAAAATAAACTCCAGTCAACTTCGAAAATATTTTGCTTTGCCAATTCAGGTAGGTAATTGATGAGAAGGCAGATAGGAATAGAGCAGGAAGGAATTATGAGTGAAATTCAGTATAGTAAGCAAATACAATTATTTTACTTACCGAATTCTAAATAAGAGTCAGCTTCAGTAAACGACATGTTAATGCCGCTATCCTGAGAGCTTATCGAAGGGTTTTGGCACCATGTCTTCTTGATACAGCAGTGTCTGCACGTGGCGTCGTTGCAATTGGTCTCCTCGTCAGAAAGTTTGTTTGAGCTTAAAGACTTTGGAAGATTTGGCGAATCCTGCGTGGTTACCACCTGGATTATCGTATCAGGGGTTGAAGTTTCACTGGAGTTAAATGATATACTGTTGGGGCCAGACGCTTCGTGTAACGGAGTACACTGAGCTGATTTGGGAGACTGCGTCGTGGGTGATCTCTTACAGAATCGACTCTCCTCTTCATCAATATATTGAGAAGGAAGGACAGGACTAGTAGGGCACTTGTGTAGCCCTGCATTGTAATGTGAAGCCTTGTTTAAGTCTAATCCCAACTCCGGACCTGATCCAATTCTTTGTCTTCCCAGTGTGTCCTGAGGTGGGGAACTTTTTCTGGAATTTGATCCGCCGTAATCAGGGGAGATCATTTCATCAACCTGATTCACCATCTCTCGAATCTCATGCTTCACTCCCGAAACCATTTCTCTCGACATACCCATTAAGTATTCAGCCACATCTATGACCGACACAGAATTTCTATCACTCTGACTAGAAATAGAATTTATACTTAAATTTGACTGCTCAAGCGAGTCTGAATTCTCTAATATGTCATCCACTTTAGAAATAACTCCGCGTATTTCAGATTTTATCTCTGTGGCTATCTCTTTTGTCATTTCTTTGACGTATGCTTGAAGCTCTTCCGAAGTGTGCGAAGTGAATGACGCGGTCGGAGACGCACGGCCTACTTGGCTGCAATCAGATATGGATGTTTGAGTACTGTAAAGGAATGCTTTTTCAGGTGAGATCATCGGATCATCCAACGATTGCAGATCAGTTTGACTACCACAGTTGCAGAAACTACTGGTCTTTTCTATAACATTATTCGGACTCGTCTCTTTCAATCCGAGGTTCAATTTTGCTTGTGCGCTTAGTTGTGGCGGCGGACTGTCCGATCCCAGACTGTAGCATCTGGATCTGATTGGCTGCCTTACAGATTGAGGTAACCATCGCAACGGCGATACAGATTCACCAACGGCAAATTGCACTGGATGTGACGTAGCCGCTGACTCTTCTTTGTGCGGTGCTTCCCTCAGACTTGATTCTCGTGAAAAGAACTTTTGTTTTTGTTTCATTCTAAATATTTGACAGTCGTCAATAGCTGAGAGGCTGAAGTGTCTCGGAGACGAGCCAAATATCGGTGAAGAAGTTATGCCAGATCTTGAGAAGTGTAAGCTTTTCCTAGCTCCTGTGTATCCGGATGGATCAAATGGAACAATGTGTTTGACATTAGCTGATTTACCCAACAAAAGGTCATGCGCTTCTTTTGGCAACATGAACCATCTCAAGTAATCAATACGAGGATTGAAGGTGACTTCAGGTTCTGCTATTGAGCATTTCATTGCTAATTTTCTCGCCCTGCTAAACAGGTTCCTTGCAGTTTGCAAGCATTCCGTATAAGTTTGAGGGAATATTCCTGGACCTAGAACAACACACATCACCAATTACATTTCGATTTGATTCTAGAATTATCTAAGCAAATTCCATCTTAGAAATAGACTCATACCAGAAATTTTTCTCTCGTGTGCACTTATTTTGCCATCATTGAATCTCAACGAATATAAAGACTTCTTGTCTCTAAGAACTGAGCACGAGTGATGTCTCCACTGCCCAGTTTCTCCGTTGACTACATATTGCGGCAGTATCTTCCAACCTTCAGTGGCAACCATCTTAAGTGCCTCCAGAACGAAGGCCAGTTCATTATCGGACATGAAGAATGGCAGCGATACTCTGAAGAAGCCAGGTCTTAGGTGCTCGTTGTGGATTGGTACGTCAGGGGCCTTGACGTCACTCAGCTTCCTAACTCGTGCTATTTCTTTTTGTCTGAAAAACAATTCGAGAAATTCATTGAATTTGTACTAAGTTGTGGAATACCAAAGGATCCTGAAAATGTTTGTATAGCTATTTATTTTGTGTCTATTTAGCAACATAAGTACATCTACAAATAGATCGAATACTTACGCTTCAACGTCCAATAATTTCTCATATTCCTTGAGGAGTTTATCATCAATGCCAAGGATATCAGCTCCATAGTTAAGGTTGCTATTGAGACCCCCTCTCGCCTGTATCCCAAACACGTCATTGAGTACAGCGCAGACGAAATTGTGATGGAGGAAGGTGCCTCGAGGGTGCTTCACCATGAGGGAGAAGATCGGCAGCCGTCGGACGGTTGGCGAATCGGTCCCGAGAAGTTTCAGTTCCGGAATATTCTTGATGTGCGACAGAACTTGTCTGAAACAAAGAAATGTTTGGTGTTTAAAATTAAATTAAGCAACACCTTAAAGTAATTATCAGTGTTTGGAATACAGACATTTTTATTTACCGGTACCAGCCACCTTATCTAGCTCTCGCTTCAGGTCTTGTCGGTACTGGCCACCGGCTTTCGCTTAAGTACCGGTACCTGACTCGAGTACTTTTAAATACCGGTAGCGAGGGTTGGTCAATAAAGTGTTCAGCAAGTGTTTATCATCATTTATTGCTGAACACTTTACATAGGTAGTTTTGTTTAGAACAAAAGTAACTTAGGTGGCAAGAGCAAACATTGAAAACATTTTCATGAAACTGTCTCCCGTCTCCGGGAAGGAAGGGGTCTTTCTCTTAATGAGAAACGAACATATCGAACTGAAACGGGAAGTTGTGCGATTGAGAGAGCGGAAGCAGCGTCTGGCAGACGTGACAGAAACGTTGAAGATAGGTGGTACACACAACGAACTGAAAATACCTTCCCAGATAGCAAGTAAGCTTGCAGCTCAATTTTTCTTTGATTTTAGTTTGCTTCGTGAAATATGACAAGGTAGGTTTGTAACAATATTGCTGCAACCTTGATAATCTAAGGTTGTTGTTTCAAGTTTGTGGTTTTCAATTAAACATTAGAGAGAGAGAGTGTGTATGTATGCCCCAAACTCAGGCGTTTCCCTCTGCCAAAGGTACAAGACCATAAGTTATTACTTTTAATAATTAAACTAATAACTTATTAAATTAATAACGTTAATTATTTTTTAAATGATTTGTAAGACGCATTTTAAGAGTTTACAATTGAATATTTGCACGTATAAACATTCAAGTCTCCATAAAGTAGCTACTGTAAAAACTAAGTATTCTATAATTCTATAAACTCAGATTCTTGGCAGAATTTGAAAAGAAACGATCTAATTTTTTTAACTAACCATGGTAACAGGTGCCTGTCCAAATCTATCAATGTTAGGTTAGGTAAAAAAACATAAATATATTATAATCGAACTGCATATGTTAAAAATCCTCGACATAGCACTGCCAAAAAAGATAGCGCCTGCTATTAAAAAACAACAGTTCCATTGCTACGAAATGAGGTCAAATCCCATACAAGCACACAGTGACAAGAGTCTTGCAAGATTTTAGCGGGCATTTGAGATAGGTCGGTGCCTCTGATTGGACGCTTGCCAAACATTGCTACTGCCAACTCGGATTGCAAGCTACGAGTAATATAGTTACTGAAAAGTCTGAACTACGGTAAATCCTAGGATATACCACTAAAACCTAAGATTTACCAAGTGATAATGGTAAAAGTACCGAGAAAAACATACATATTGGCACGGCCGGAGATCAAACTCGGTCCTCTCGACGCTTAACCTAACCAAATTATTCCATGACTTCTTGATGGCAGACTTGGAAAGCTCTTAGGATAAGACAATTGTACTGTAATTTTCCTACTCTCCACACCGATTGAAGTAGAATGGTAGGTATCAAGGGTTATTGATTAGTTGCACGTGTTTTGTGAGTGATATATTTAAAACGCGGATGACGCCACTCCGTCGATATACGCGCGCTCATCTCGAGATGGGATACAATATGCTTCAATCAAGATAACACTTCTTGTGAGGTTTCGTCTGATTGCATCTTTGTATCTTTCTTCGTGTCTCTTATTTTATCTACAATACCGAAACTGACGCGTTGAAAACGCGATAAATGTATCTGTAAAGTCCTTAGCAGCTGCTGTTTTGAGCTTTACTACCGATCTTTAACAGTTTGGAGTAAAAGAATAGACGAATTCTGGGGTAACAATTACTTTATTATCGATAAATGTGAACACATCAAGTTAAAGTTCATCGTGTAGTTGTCTCACAGCGAAAGATTTTCCTATCAATTGGCACTATTATCACCTTTCTTCGTGTGTCTCTTATTTTATCTACAATACCGAAACTGACGCGTTGAAAACGCGATAAAGGTATCGGTAAAGTCCTTAAATGTTGCTATTCAGCTGCTGTTTTGAGTTTTAAACTATTTACTGCCGATATTTAACAGTTTGGAGTAAAAGAATAGACGACTTCTGCGGCAGCAATCTCTTTATTATCGATAAATGTGAACACATCATTTAAAAAAAATTCATAGTGTAATTGTCTCACAGCGAATGATTTTCCTATCAATTGGCACTTTTACCTACCACATATCACTCCCTGAATGGAATATCTACGAGTGTATATGTAGACTTATAATAAGTCATACCTAAACAAGGGTGTCGGTACTTTTACGCATTTGGAAATGTCAGGGACTAACAGAAGGGAGGACTAATGGAGGAGGATTAATGTCTGATATTTGATACTGTTTGTGTGATATTTACGTCATATATGAGGGACATGAGGACATGTACGTATGATAGAAGTATATAGTAATTAATTGAGTTTTTCCTTTGTCTTTCCGTGCATTTACAGGAAGGTGTAACATTTAGTCTTGAATCACTCCAATGCTGTACATCGTCTATGATAATTAAATCAGGTAGGTATTCCCAAGTTGCGCATTGAATCATTGAACACATAAATTCAACATCTTTACCTCGCACTATTAGATCGTCGGTTCATCTATATACTTATTTATCAAGGGGAGAAAGCGAAAAAGAATATTTTCCCCGAGTGATACGTTAACTTTTATCTGTAAGATTTGATTTTCTTATATGAATGTATTAACAAGACAAGGCTTTATCTACCCCATTGTATGTACCCTGCGCAACCACGGCCCTGCTTTGCGATTATTAGACCAGACTAGGAGCAGATAAAGAGGGAGGCAACGGCTGCCATTACCCCCCTGAAGAGTTTTGATCGCTTGGACCAGGCGCCGAGTAGCTATGATTGCGGCAACTGTCCAGAAATAAATTGTTACCGGTATTACACCAGCTATAAAGATGGACGTAAAACAAGACCGCCGGAACATACGCGGGAACGTTGCAAATATTTACACTCCGACAACCGAATGACGTGTTGCCTACGTGCTTTCCTTTGTTGCCGGTAATCTGTTTAAACCTAATCGCTGTGTTTTGGAAACAAAAAGCACAATGAGGGTGAGACGATCTATTCAAATTGGTATCAATTATAATATTACAATGGAGGCAGAGAGAAATATTTGCACATGAAAGAGAGTTATTACCAGTTAATATGAGCAAATTTAACAATGGACGTTATCTTCCCAATATAGATACCTACATTGTCAAGCCACTCAGTTCAATACTCGAGATGACAATACTCGTTAAAAACCTTGAAAAAAATAAGATACCTACAGAATACACAACGAATAACGAAGTATCCCAATAAGAAGGCATGCTAAGTTGGTGAGCATTGCACTGCAAAACAAATCATAACTTAAGAAAAAGCTCGAAAACAACAAAAGGTCGACCTCAACTACAATCAAAACACTACATAACACGAAAACACAAAGATGATGTGGCCTGATAAAGTTACATAAAAGAACTGCGACCCATTTTGTCACACATGATGCTAATTTACGTTTTGCGGAAAGCAATGATCCACTTTGCACATATCGCTAATATTGTATTGTTTTCCTGTCCCACATTCGAGAGACTGGTTGGAGCCCAGTGGATATTGCATTCACCAATTATCGGGTTAAATGAAGCTTATAGGTCTTGCTTTAGTTGTCGATACTCTTTAAGCAAATAACATTGTATTCAGTTAAATTTTCATTTGTTATCTGCAACATTTTTAAATGCCAGTTTGTTTTGTTGTGCGGTTTGTGCGGTGTTTCGCGATGTTTACCACACCGACCGGCGGTCGTAAATCACGGAGAAAAGCAAGTTGTAAACAACAAAGATCATAAACTTAATAACAAATTGTTTTGTTCGGTTTGAACCTCAACAGGTACAGAAAACAAGGTCATTACAGTTACTGTGTCCATGTGGCCTGTGGTCCAAGCAAACTTTAATAATTTTTTATTTTATTTTATGTTATACAGGAAACTTAATGACCGGAGAATCGGAGGATTCCGATAAATAAACAACAAAATTTAAGTTAAGTACTTCACCGTATAACTAAGAAATTGTTAATATTAATGTATTTTCAGATACCTCAGTGCATCTACAACTCTCAAGGAAATGCATAACCACACTATTTTAACCATTCTGTAGCTGACTAATATCCGACCATATCCGACCATATCCGCCAATATCCGACTATATACGGAACCGTTCCAGATCAGATTTTAACCACTTAATATGAAAGGTAAAGAACGGTGTGAAGTGACGAAGACAGGTATTTCAGGTGTCACAGCTAGGTAAGTACCACTACGTACTCACTTTGAAGTTTGAATTAATGCAGAGACTGGAATAATGGTCAGAAAGTAAAGCCAGAATTTAAAGTGCACATTTTTCAGTCGCACATAAAATGTTTACAGCCGTATAGCAAAGTTCATTGACCATAGAAATAGAACATATACCTACTACTGATCTCATTTAGATAGACGGTGGACTATATTTCTTTAGGAACCGTGTCACTGAGCTATTAGATAATTTTGCGAACCGAATACTTTGTCCAGTTGAGCTAGGTTAGGTTATTATTATGAAACTGGTGAGGGATACTTTGATGTTTGTAACTTTTATTGATACGTTTAGGAAATTTGAAATTTTGATGCTGAATGCTTTAACATATTATGGGTGGGGATCACAAAGAACGTACCATAACACATAGGAAATTGTAAAACGTGTTAGTTACACTTTCACACCGGTCCATGTCCACTTTTGTTATAACTTGCATTCAAATCAACAGCCTATTAACATGTCCCCACTGTTGGGGCTCAGGAATACCCTCTCAACGAGGGCGTTCGGGCTATAGTCCACCACCCTAGCCCAGTGCGGGTTGGTGGACTTCACATGCGCCTAAGACTTTCTTCTTCGGCGTATGCAGGTTTCCTCGTGTTTTCCTTCACCGCTTGAGAGCAGTCGGTAAATGTGCTTAAGTTTCGAGAAAAACCCATTGGTACATGGCCCAGCCGGGGATCAAACTTCGGACCTTTCGATATGATAGGCCGCGTCTTACCCCGACGCCACTGACGCTCAGCGCGCTCGTATACTATATCGTATGCTATACCTTGTTACCCATTTCAATTTATAGAAATACGAATGGAACAAAAAAAACTATTGGTTTTTCTGACCACATTTGATGATACAGTCAGTGGCATCTGTCGAAGTTTTTGAAACAGTTGTTTTTTTGGATATTTCCCAATTGGTAGATGCAACAAATTAGTATTCTTCTTCTTCTATAGAATAAAGAATCGAAGTTTCATACATGCGTCACAGTTACAAATGAGAATCCATCGGTTGTTTTTAAGAGGTACGGAAAAATCGCTCGTTAGTTTTCCAGTCTCAGCAGTTATCCCAAGCACAAATAGCGTATCTAACGTCTTTGTTGTCACCGCTCGGCGGCGGCCCCTGGCAACGCACTCTATTTCAGTCCAGTTAATTCCGAGTGACCCATTTAACGATATTTAGAGGGCGCACGCTTCTGCATTGACCCGGATTCGATTGCGCGTCCTACAGTTGAGTAATTTGCAGAATTTGTGTCATGCGAAGGGTACGAGGCATGTGTGAGACGGTGATGTGCGTATAATTAGGAGCAGCGCTTTCTTCCCTGTGGTGATGCTCGAAAATCTCATATTAAAGTTTATTTAGTTTGGCTCGAAAGTAACTTCGTTTGATACTGGTTTGTGTCTTCGTGATAGTTTACTCTTAAGTCATATCTCTTAAACGAATGAATTGAATTATGTACGGTCGACCGCACGTCAGTGGAAACAAAACCAGTATAAACTGATCTCGTATAGTACTGAAACTCCCTAATAGGCTAGGCCAGCTCAAGGTCAAAGTGTTTCCACGGACGTGCGGTCGACTGCACAAAAGGTAATATAATCTAAGCTATGGCGTTCCAAATCAAAAGGAACGTTATCGCGGCTGTTAGTTTCCGAGATATGTAAAGTTTTGCGAGATGACTCAACCGATGACACTCTGCCGGTTCAGTGAAACTCTGAAGTTGATGTAATGAACACGAAGATTACAATAGCAATATGATCTGGTATTTTAAAATAACCACCACCAGCACCCCCCGGGTGTTGCAGATGTCTATAGGCGGCGGTGACCTATTAACATCAGGAGGCCCCGCCAGCTTGTTGCAGCCGTAGCAAAAAAATGTTGTCTCTAACCTGGTAAATTAAATTTCAGTTCAGCAAGAAACATTTCGAAATAAACAAAAATTTGTTGGTTTACTCTTGAGCAACAGAAAAATAAATAAAGAAGAAAGAATGTTGAAGTTAATGCTTAACAAATTGAAGAGTTCTAAGAAAACAATAAACGAGTTACCAAGAAGTCGCAATTTAAGAGAGGAAATAACTAAGATGTCGATGTTCGTTCAATCAATTGGGCCCTGAAGGTTACTTCCCGGCAAACCCATGATTGGGAGGAAATGCTCTGAAGCAGGAAAATGAGAATTTAACCGTCCTTGAAGTATGAGAGAAGCATCCTTCCCATCTTAAATGGATCTACAGCATTCGGTAGTATAAATGAATGGTGGTGGTGGCGTTCGTTGGGGAAGGCCTATGCCCAGCAGTGTACGATAAAAGGCTGAAATGATGATCCGATACATAAATCTGTAGAATCGACCGCTCGAAGCGAGGAGAGCGATTGGAAAATAGAGCTCTCCGAGAGTGTACCTACCGTATATTGCATCGTCGAAAGATATTTTCATACTGTTGTAAGTGCGCTTAGATCGTTGTTAACATATTTGCACAGGCAGAAATTCAAGGACACATCCATGCAGCCTGGCAACGAGTGACGCTACGAGTACCGCCGACGGACCGGCGCCTTCCGCCGGTACAAACGCGAATTATTTGCGATTCGCATACGTGTTTAGCTCGGAACGATCAAACATTGACATTACATATTTATCGGTGAACGATTAGTCGAGCGAGACCTCGGATTTACGACGCTGGGCTAAGTCTTAATTGACGGTTAAATATATTTGTATTGTTACTTTTTATACCATATGAATTCGATTATTAAGTACCTAAGTACCTACTTATGTCTCCCCACTGCTGGGGCTCAGGCCTACCCTCTCAACGAGGGCGTGCGGGCTATAGTCTACCACGCTAGCCCAGTGCGGGTTGGTGGACTTCACATGCGCCTAAGAATTTCTTCTTCGGTGTATGCAGGTTTCCTCACGATGTTTTCCTTCACCGTTTGAGAGCAGTCAGTACATGTACTTAAGTTTCGAGAAAAAACCCATTGGTACAAGGCCCAACCGGGGATCGAACCTCGGACCTTTCGATATGATAGGTCGCGTCTTATCCCCGAGGCCACTGACGCTCAACACTACTGACGCCTACTTATGTATAATAACAAAAACCAGCAGCAGTTAAACACAATCTAATTTGTAACGTCAGATATTTAAAAAAGTAGTACCTTACTGTACTTTAATATGGTACTTGATTAAAGCAGTTTACTATTGATTCAGCGAAGTAAAACATCAACACAACACAAATTGCGACCTTGTATATTTTTAATTCGCAAATAATCCGAAAAGGCGAGGAAGTAGTAATCAACAAGTTTGGAATCATTATCATTATAATCGTACCATAAGATGTGACCCTCAGTGAGCAGGTAGGTAACGTACGTTATTAATTCGAATGTGGGTGGACCATTTCCATACTTAATAGGTACTTTATGTTGAGGTCATGTTACTAAACGTATAATTATGTACTAAATATGAATCAATACAAATGAGTATTTATGTATACTAACTATTACTAACCTAGTAGACTCACTTACCTAGTTAGTACTTTTTATTAGAGAAAAAGCTACAGCTAACATTTTAATATGACTCTGTCTATTTAGCTGACATTGGTTTGATCAACTTTGATCAGGAAGGTTCAGGAAGGTATGATACATTATTGTTACCCGTCGACATGATTTAGGATTTAGATTACAGTCATTTCTTTTTTTGCCTCGTAGAAGTATTTACTTTGCCTTGATTTGATTGGTTGGTGTGATTCTTTACATACTTATTACGTTTTGAAATTTTGCTTTTCCGGGTAACTTTTCCTAAAGTGCGCAAAACGGTGAATTGCAAACTCGCCTAATACTTCGAGTGTTTACTAAACCGAAGCGATTATAGAAGCTCCTGTCAAATTCGCTCGTTAAGCCAAATGTCGATACGTTCAAAGGGTCTGTTTGTGTTCGTATTGTAAACAAACTTATCGCCGTCGACAGTTGACTTTACAGACCGACAGTGATTTACCTTTACCTTGCGATCTTCGCAAACACATAATGGATTACTATTTACATAAACACATTGTGTTTAGTATAGCTGACTTCACAGTGAGATGTGAAAAGTGACAAGTTAGTCAAAATATTGAAAAGTTTGGGATTTAATTAATTTTGCGCAGGTAAATGCATCAGGTCGAAGCATCGGGGTCAAGCCAAAGCCAAACAGACTGATACGCTGATGGCATGCTAATCGCCCCTGACTTCAACCGGAAATAAAAAGTAAAAGTAAAGATACAATTTCTACTAAAGTTTATGAATAAACCTACACAAGGACACAAGATATTTAGTTACGGTTCAACCCTGGATCGGAACGTAATAACCACATATTATATACTGTAAAAACATTATGTTTTTTTTATGTATTTAACAAGACAAATACTCGTATGCATCTAGATGCATACGAGTATTTGTATTTGTCTTGTACTATAGAAAACATTGATACACGTCATTAAGCATTTATAAGTGTTTAGGTTTAAAATGACACCTGTTAAAACTTCTGCAGAAGAATTTGGCAAGGCGACGATATTTTAAACGTATAATAAATAAGACATACGAGTAAGTTATAACGTAGCATTAACAAAATGTGACTACTGACCCAAGATAAAATCCAACCAATGAGGAAAGCAATCAACTAACGACGGTTAATTCTTAGTTAGTGTTACTTTCGTTTATATTCCAACTTTAACACATGACATTAGATCAATTGTAACATGTAATTAGACACCTGCAACACCTGGGTTTGCGCTGCCCTGCAGACCTTGGTCTCATTCTTAACGTGCACAAAGCAAAGTAACGGAAATGCCGTTTTAATCTCAATTAGAAAAATTGGGAAATCATAAGTTTCTTTGGTCTTGTCTCAGCGTTCGGTTGTTTTGTCCGGTATCGAATTACTAAGCCTTCTTCAGTCTTAGTAGTTCAGTTCCTTTGTACAACTGCTAAGACTAAGGAATTAGAGATGATCGGTGTTATGCAGATATTAATCCGGTTTAGTCTAGCTAGCGAATATCTCGACATTGTTTTCCCTTCGCGGTCGATGTAGCAACGGACCTTTATCAACAAGACAAGGTACTACCCTTTGTTCCTTGTGTGGTCTTATCTATACTTTATACATATAGTACCTATGTGTCGTTTTAACCTTTATTGTTTGTCGTTGTATTAACATCAAAACCTTTCATTGTTAAACTTACAGTCAGTTTACTTAGGATTTCACTATCTCGTACATTACCAATGCCTCATCTTTTTCAACTAAAAAAAGTGCTTTTAACATACATTTTCTCACTAGTGGAAGTAGACCTATATATCCGGCTTACGGCTAATTTGGTCCAGGTCTGTCCTACGGGCGCACGTAAAGTATTATTTCTACAGTTTCTTTGATATTATGTCTAGTAAACTGACCTGGTGATATAATCTTGTTTCTCGGCGATGTTTTGCAAGCCTACCGCGTCTCGCAACTGCACCACCAGAGCTGCCCTCACGGCCTCAGAGCATTTCCATTCTTCGATCCTCTCACTCAGCACCTGATGGAAGACATATCGCAAATGTCAGTCACCAAGATGACTAAAGACTCCATAACAGAATAATCCAAACGAATAAACTACAGAAATTAGAAATAATAAATAACTAAAGTAAAAGTCAAAGCTTCTCATTATCATGTAGAATACTAACACACATCCCTTCATCCCACAATATGTTAAAATAGTTACAATAAATTAAATGTCTTAGATGCCACAGTAATAAACGCCATCACCAAGACCACACTGGCACTTGGCAGACTACAGGTTAGAAAGAATAATCTAAGAAACTAATAATACTAACCTCAACATTGTCAGAATACAGCGAAGTATTCTTGAAGACATCCTTTTTCGCGACAGCTATGTACGGACCCTGCACTCCACCAACAAACTTCTCGAAGTTGAAGAACAAAGCGTCCTTCTTCACCATTTCCTCTTCGACCCCAGGAAACGTGGGGTTCATATCCACTGCTGATGATGGCGCCACCAGAGTATAGTCCCAAAAGGACCACGCTCCGTATTGGTGCAGCAGCAGTGTAGTTGCGACATCGTCAGCTAAGACCCCAGTGAGTTTGGAAGCAGCAGGAAAGAAGCCGATCATCCGTTTCCCTGTACCGGTGTTTTCTTGCAGTCGTAGCTCCAAGTTGTTGAGATCGATGTACCCTTCCTTTGTTTCGGGGATTTTGATAACCTGGAACAAAAATATAACTTTAATCTTTGCTTAATAATTATGCTTGTAATAATTATGATGTTATGTGAGATTTAACATCACATAACTTAATTATCATAGTTGATGAAGTTAATTCCTATTTCCTAGTAGTAGCTCCATTATCTTCTGAAACAGTGGTGGATTGAAAAAATAAGTGCATAAATTGTACCACAATTTAATGTTAAAGTTTCCTAATTAAAAATAAAATATTCTCTAGTATTCAGCTTTTGATTGAGTCGGCAGAAAAAATGCGCCGATCAGATTCCATTTCGATTCGTTGAAATTGTACTGAATAAGATAATGTGCCAAAAGGTGAATGACCGGCAATGTAGTAAACTAAAAACATTGCGTGATAAAAAGTAGGGCAAGTCTGTAATAGCCTTTATTTTTGTTTTGACACAATTAGCTGCGCTATGAAAATGTATAGGGTAAGTATATTAATTCGTTTCAAACGTTATTTAAATATAGCTTTGCATTTCTATGCAAAGAAATCATATTAAACAAACATTTATGAAATGTAAATTGTTGAAATAATCAAAAAATATGTATCACAAGTGACACCCAAAATTTTTCCATAGTAGAGTTAGGTACACAATAATGCGATAAGTAACTGAGTTATCTACCTACTTTCATTGGTACCCATTGCTTGCCCTAAGTACATTAAATTCAATGCTACTTTTTAAATAACAAAACATCGACAAAACGTATAGTGAGATGAATGAAAACCAAGACATAATAGAGCTGGAGAAGTAAGAAGAAGAAAGAAGGAATATACGTAAGTTATAGTCATACATACCACAAACATGAAAAACGTGTTGCAAACAACACACAACCTAAACAATACTGCGACAAATGTCTAACCCAAACTGAAGCTAAAAATAGTTGATGAGCTAGTCTACCTTCAATGGATCCCAATGGTTGCCTAAAGCAATAAAAACAAGGACGGCCTTCAGAACCTAATGGCAGTAGGCGTGCTAGAAGAAGACATAAAACTGAAGGACCGATGTAAGTCAACAGTTCAATCCATAAAGGCACTTCTATTATGTAGGTTCAAAAGCTGTTAAGTTTTGTTGCAAGAATCACGTGTTTAAAAGCATGATCGAGAGATAGGTTAGGTATAGTCATAAATGGATATTAGTATGTGAATTAAATTGATAACAAAGTTGTTACTACTTAATAGCCTGTAATAAAGTTTACGATTGAAATTGATTCGTTAATCATACTCAATACTGGAATTTAAATGCAATTTATGTCATTACAAATTAGTATAAACATTTATCAAGCATTTTCAGAATTATAGACATGGAGGAAATTTATACTATATTAATGGCAAAATAGGAACAGAAATATCATAGAAAATAAAATGTATTTAGTTATAGTGTATTATGAGCTCCACATTATATTAAAATTTATCGACATGTGCGGCCGATATGGTCACACAAAAACCTCACAGCTCTGTCTAAAATGAAAACAAACAGAAAATTTTAATTTTAATTTAATTTTATTTATTGGTTTACCAACAGATGTTGCACATATACAAAAAAAGCAATCTTATAAATAGTAGGTACAAATCATCCGTGTGAACACCCAGTAATAGGTAAACACAGCATGTGTAAATTGCTTACAAACAGTATGTGACACACTGGTGTTACACAATATGTAATAATGTTAACACTTGTTAACATTATAACACATTATGCAATAAGACAGCATAATTTAAAGTTAAGTAATGTAAACAAAGTTAAATCAAGTTATAGCACTAAACAACACACTATGTAATTATAAGTTTATAAAATATTAAATTAGGGTACCTACAGAAACATATCTAATAACAAGTATAAATAATTTTTAGGATGACACAGATTTATAAAGAAACCGCTTAAAAGCATTTAAGTTACAGCTCAGAATGTCAAACGAGTGGGCTTTGTAAAGATCATTGTGCTGGCGACACATTCTCGCGATGACGCTGTGGTGGCCGACGTTAGTTCGGTAATGTTTTAAAGCAAAGGGCCTGAAGTTAACTGAAGTTAAAATACAGGCTAATGTATTTGCATGCACTAAAAACGTCAGGATTTTTAACATGCAAAATATTTGTACATTACGCCCGACATGACCTGGGAAAATAAACAGAGTTTGACTTAAAAACAAATCAAAGCAAGTTATAGAGTGTGATACTACATCGAATCTCGTATTATCAAACTTAACAAAATAACGAATCTCGTACTCTGGCAAGCCGAAATCTTTAATCCCAAAAAGTAGAGTGATAGTAATGTTTCTTGGAATTTTTACAATAGGATCCCCATATTTTAAACAAATAGTCGCACCAAACAGTCACAAGTCACAGTCGTGTAGTTCCTCAAATGTAATCTATTACACGACCAGTTGTTATGTAAATTCTTTACAGTAGATAATTGCTCAGACGTGAAGTAGATGAAAACGGAGTAAACAAAACAATTCAAACGGCCGTAAAGCACGTTTTCATAATTTCATGTCGGTGCTATATTAACATTAATTAGTTTGTAACACCCGTAATTACTGTGCTTGTGAGTATGTTGTATGATGAAGTTAGTTGAATTATGAATGTTATCGATGCAAATACATGACGAAAAAGGAATTTGGTAAAGACGAAACCGGGATATGGCGAAAATCGTTTTAGCCACGACTATGTATAAGTATGTATGTTTTAATAAGCGGCCATGGAAGGCGGTATGTATAATATTATAAATGTTGTTCACGTCTTTAAAGTTAAACTTTTAAGTCCCTAATTAAGAATCCTATTGAAATATACATATTATAGTTTGTTATTTCTAAAACAATCCGGATTACCGGTAATATTGTTATCGCTGCTAATACTGATGTTTCGTTAATTATAAGTATTGACTTGTTGATCACGTTACAGAAAATGTGTCACTCGTGGAAAGTTTAATCAAGGCAGACGTCAAGGCATCGACAGATTATAATTTATAACAAGGTAATGTTTTTAAAGAACCTAAAGTTTTGTTATCGTTTACATTCATAATTGTGAGATATCAAGGATACCTATCAATAAATCTGTTTGCGAATCGTACCACGAAATAATAAACTGGAAAACTTGCAAAGGCCTTATGGTCCAGGTATGAGTACTGAAGCTATAATGGGCACTGATACTGATAATGATAATAAAGGTCAGGCTACTACCAATACTAAAGGCAGTGCTCCAAAAGTAGGTTAAAGTAACAGGTAATTATCTTAAGATTATAATCTTTACGTTTGGTTAACGGTGTCTAGTATACTATTCTATATTTCCAATCATATACCAATCCGATGAATTATGCTGTTTCTGCATCTTCGCGTGTAAAACTTTCGGTCCGTTTGTCACATTTAATCGGTTGGAACTAAGGTCAACTATATTAACCTATATTTTTTATTAAAAATACCGGACATCACACATTGAGATGACCCAGTGAGACGAGGACTGACACGACAACCCCTAGAAAGAAAAACCGGGTGCGGTAGTGAATATTGGAGATGGCATACATCCAACGATAGAAGTGATGTCTATGAATGGACAACGACAGGCGGATGAAAGATGAAAAAGGAGAAAAAGCTGGCTAAACACCAATGGAAATACATCACGTGTCAACGGCGAACAAAATGCGTGATTCGAATGCATTGCGCAGTGCAACTGATAAAGTGCCACGAGAGGAATTTGCCGATCGTAAAATGCACACCCAGTGCATATCGCCTGCATAACGAGTAGTGGGTGAACTGCAATCGCCTTCTGTACGCAAGGCGTTGCGGTTTCATGGCCGCCTTATCGAAGGACGTGGCCTCGCTCGGGTGTAACGTTCCATTTCATATTGACACGCTGCGTGTTAAATAAACATTACGTAATTGTGAAACGGATGACTGCTTACATGGTTTTGCTGTTACTTTGTTTAACAGCGCAATTATGATACCTAGCTGAAACTTGACTGATATGAACTTACAGGTTAAATTGTTCTAGGAACTCATTCTTGTCTTTCAAGTGACTTCTCTAGTATGAAGAAACATTTTAGAAGGTCGGTTTTTAGGAGTATGATGAGTATCGTCTCCTTCACTTTTTGAATATTGTACGTTATTATTAATTGACATAACATGTGGCCCAATGCTATGTAAGTATGTTAAATTTGAAATGAGGAATACCTACCTCTGAAATGTCCTAAAGATTCAGCTCTTTGCATATGATACTTGTTTACTCTTGTCCATTTTGATCAGCATTTGATGAAATAGTAAATGAAGTTAAAGCGTTTTCTCAGAACAAACCTTTAGTTAGAGTCTACATAACCTATATTTTGGTAATCTCACCTCTGCATCACACTCCCTCCATGGAGCCAGCTGCCTCTCGGTCTCCCTGGAGGACACGAAGACGGCCACCCTCTGAGGTCTTAGAGCTCTCAGGAACCTCGGCAACGACCCTCCTAGCACCACCACATCTTCAGGGCACGCTCCCACAGCGTGGCGAATTATATCCTTTGATTCCGATCTGTGGGCAAAAGATCGACAAGTTTTCTCGAATATTTCTTCTAATAAGAGATTGCACTGAGATGAAGGTACTTGTAACTTGGTAGACGAGTTTGTTACGTTCTCTTGCTGATGGACGGATGTATTGAAAATGCGGGGAGGGCGGAGGACCGGGTGTGGTGACGCGCATGGAAGGCCAATGTTCAGCTATGCATGTCGAGGGGAATATCTGAAGCGCAAACTTGCTAGCTGCATACCTACGCCTGAAGAATTCTAAATCAGTGACTCACCTGTAGATCTCGCTTTGTCCAGAGGTGTAAGAGAGCGCGGTGCAGCGCGTGGCATGAGTCGGCAACACATCCGTCGCCACGTGCTCCTCCACCCAGTGCAGCGCGCGACCAGACCCGTTGTAGTCGCAGTACACCACTGTTGGACAACACAGAGAAGAACATTAGCAAAAGAGAGTCATGATCAAAAAGCCTAACATGCAGAATGTCTTTGAAGCAAAACGTTTGAGCGTTATGTTGGCGAAATCGTGAATCGCATACAGGATTTTGATGGGTTGATTTTTCTTGCATCGCAGTCCCGTCGATGTCGCTAGCATAGTCATGCATAGTGAACGGACTTGAGACGTAAAAGAATTTCCTGGTTTATACCACTACTGTCACAAAAATCACAAAAGGAGATGATGTACCAATGAGCGATTTGAAAAGGGGGTCGGTCGGTTTATGTGTTACATCCTGAACGCAGGTTACATCATTTTAATCCGTCTTGTTCGGGTTAATGTTTTTAATACCGTTGGTTATTTTCGTTTTTAGGTACTAAAGTGTAAATTAAGAAAATAAATAGGTATATAGAAACGTCACTTAGCCATTTCATACTAGATATTCTAGTCTATTAACAGCTACTACTGTAATTGTTCAGTAATTTGCACATACGCACCGCTGACATCTATTAAACTGTTTAATTGACATTTCAGAGCAATAGCCTTATTTTCAATTTGTCTAGTCAGTGTATTAGCCCCAGGGCTTTAAATGCCAAAGTTTCATATGACAGAGGTCGACGCACCTTGGGTCCAATGTCAGGCGAGTTGGACTTTGGCCATGTATCTGTCTAAAGCGATTGCTATCGCCTGTTCAAGTTCAAGCAAGTCTGCTTTGAATGTTACACTTAGAATAAGTAGAAAAAAAAAGAATCTAAATATATAAAACAAAGTCGTGTTAGTTAGACCACTTATAACTCAAGAACGGCTGAACGAATCTTGATGAAACTTGGTACGGTGATAGCTGGAATAACATATAGGCTCCTTTTTACCGGGGTAAACTGTTCCCGCGGGAAAAACTTATTCCACGCGGGCAAAGCCGCGGGGAACAGCTAGTAAGTAGGTAAATTATAAATTGAAATGAGTTTCGCTATATTGTGGATGAGGTTAGCGCAGGACCGGTCATCGTAGAGATCCCTGGGGGAGGCCTTTGTCCAGCAGTGGACGTCTACAGGCTGATATGATGATGATATATTGTGTCTCTCTCTGTGTGTTTTGTGAGTGTGCGTAGGTGTATATGCACGTGTGTATCCGGGGAACACTTTTCCTTGAACATAATAGTCAATTTCCATTTTTTGTGCCTATCACACGAGGCGTTGAAAGCGGTGGTGGGTTATGGATATAGTATGGAGAAACCTACGATTATTTTGCGAGTGGCCTGATTTTATACTTGTGTGTAAAAAAGGCACCGATATATGTATAGGAATGGATCGCGACCTGTACTTAGCTATCTGTTTTGCGCTGTAGGACAGCGACCTACCCTGCAAGGTCACAAAATCAACGACATTGCCTTTAAATGAATTAGTTTCCGAAATAAAAAATTATTTAATTTAATATAAAATCATTCCTTGTCTAGACTCTAACAAAACCAATTAGATACATAGGATTTCAATCACTTTAGTTCCGGTATTACCTTGAAACTTTGTTCCGGTCTTCCGGTCACATTTCAATTTCAATGCGGCGGTCACTTATTTAATAATTACACATTATATTGTCTGATATTAAGGAAATAATATTATGTAATGCGGGTAATTATCATTATTTCCTTATTTCAGTACTTCGTTACGTTAGAAAATGCAATAATACTCCCGAAAAATATTTTTAATTTTTTGCAAGTATTCGATATTTTTCATAGAGTTAGGATCTCTTTGATGGGCGCCCGCTATGGTATCTTCTATATACTTATAATAAATCTGTAGAAACCGTGTGTCTGTACTTTGAATAAATTTATAAAAAAATGAGTGTGGACGATAAAAAAAGAGTAACAGAACACAAAAAAGCATTTTTAAATTTTTTTGTCTTTCTGTCTTTCTGTCTTTCTGTCTGTCTGTCTTTCTGTCTTTCTGTCTGTCTGTAATCGCTAATCTCCGAAACTACTGAACGGATTTTCTTGCGGTTTTCACAGGTAGATTAAGCACAGCCTGGCGCAACTTATAGGCTTTGTTTCATTGAAATTGGATGACAGCGAAAAAAGTTATCGTCATTTACAGATAAATCATTTAACGTAACAAGACGATGTCATAGACATAGGAGATATCAGTGTTTTTTTTAACTGGGACAGTATAGGCAAGTTCGAAACCATAGGAGATGCAGGGAAAGTGTCTTATGACATAGAAATTTTTTGGTCAAGCGTGTGTTGTCCATAAAAATGAGACAATTTGCACATTTTTTTTTAATGCGGTTCGACTCAGTTTCATGTAGGGATCACTTCATTATATCGGAAGAAAAAAATCTGAGCAGCAGAAGTTAGTCAAATTCAATAAAATGTTTTCTCATAGAACGTCAGTGAAAAATAATTTTTATTATTTTTAAAAAATGCGTATCGACTTAATTTCATGTTAGAATCATTTTATTGTATCGGAAGAAAAAAATCCAAGCAGCAGAAGTTAGTCAAATTTAATAAAATGTTTTCTTATAAAACAGACTGTGCAATGTACTTAGGAACTTACTACTTATTCATGCATGCCACACGAACTCGAGCTGCTCCGATTACTATGTCAAAATTGTTATCACGAAAAAATACCTAAAGGTTCCTAAGACAGTTTCCCTGTATCTCCTATGGTTTTGGTTTTGCCGATACTGTATTAGTTAAAAAATACACACGTATAATAAAAATTGATATGAGAAGTCTTATGAGCAATAGAAGTGAAAACAACAATTTTTTAAATTTTTATCTGTCTTCACCAAATTGGATACGGTGTTCATAGTTTGTTCCTGAAGGTATGGTATACCTTAAATTATGGTGAAGGTACTTAGAATGATCCATTTTACCATTGGAAAATTATAACTAGAGGATGTATGTCTGTACATAGCAGAGATAGGTACCTACTTCCAAAATCCACGCGGACGAAGTCGCGGGCAACAGCTAGTCTATAATAAAATAGTTACTTATAATGAATTTGAAGCATTATTTATATAATCACAAACCAAAAAAATGGAAACTTCACATAGTTATGTATGTGTCACATAATAATGTACTAACATCTATGGACATTTGTCTGATAATAAAGAATTTTGAATTTGTATTTGAATAGTTACTTATATATATACTTATATATTGTTATAGGTACCTACTCAATTCTACGAAAAATAAAATCTTTTTGTCAAATGTTTATTAATCTATATACTAGCATAGATTTAAGAAGCGTAGCGAAAAATTTTTAAGTCTATGACTGGAATAAACAGAATCGGCCGAAAAATTATCATCTCCAACTTCGCAGATACTTACAAGTAAATGTTATTAGGTAAGTTTATGGGTAAGTTGTACCTACATATTTTTTTGCAGATTACGTAAATAAATATGGATACAATGTTTCGGTAAACAATAAACGATAACGCTCTCAATATCGGCCACACATGTCGCGTTGCCAGACGGGTGTCAGATGCCACAGCGATAGTATTAATTAAATAAATTAAACAACAATAAGTAAAACCACGGGATGCCACCGATAACACTGTTGACCAACATCCTTCGTTTTCAATTACTAAAAGATGAAGATAAACATGTTCAAGGAAAAACAAATCTTTATTTATTTCTATAATATTGCCAAAAAAAGTGCAAACAAAGAGCAGATTCCGTTTTTATTTCGTTTTTCTGAAATACCTACGCACCTTTTTCTTTTTATAAACTTAAAAATATGTATTCAATTATATTTTTTCAAAAATTTTCCTAATTTTCCCTACATGTTACAATATTGTGTGATCTTCTTTAGTCTAGTAATTTTTGAGCTATCCAGGAAACCGAAAACGGATGAAAAAAAATAAGATTTCATATGTAAGTATGTCTGTCCGCCGGATAACTCGAAAGATTTTATTAGGCTAACAATGGTAATTTGCGACATTTAAATATAGTATGAAAATCAAGCCGGGCCTGACATAGACATAATAGCCGTTATTAACATCACAAAACGTGATAGCAACGTCTGTTTTGCTGTAATTATTCAACT
Organism: Metalampra italica; assembly: GCA_949699065.1. Taxonomy (NCBI): domain Eukaryota; kingdom Metazoa; phylum Arthropoda; class Insecta; order Lepidoptera; family Oecophoridae; genus Metalampra; species Metalampra italica. The sequence continues at coordinate 6,517,933 of OX452989.1, forward strand.
AAATCAACAAAACCGAATGGAGACAATGCACGGGCTCAAAACAATAGACATGGAATAGAAACTAACACCTACTGTTACTGGCCAATATTAAGTATAACCACAGAGGAAATAATAGTGTATAACAATGGCATCTATCACGTTTCAGCTGTAAACGTTGAGTTGGCGACTATAACAATAATGCAGCGTGTTTTCGCACGTGATATCGAGCACAGTATCGTATTTAGTGAGATTCCTGAGTTGTTTAACTTTTGGAGCGACGCACTCGTACTGCAAAAAGTCACCGTGTGTCCCCACTTGTACCTACTTTAGTACTTGTACCCACTACTGAGGCCCTCGGTCTAAGCTGATCGATGACCTAGACATTTTGTTGATAACTTCTGTTACATGTCATTTCATTTGTATTGCCAAGAAACACATTCGATAATTAAAAAGAAACAAAAGTAAAAAAAAAACACAAATAAAGTGAAAATAAATTAATGATAATAATAAAAATATCAACAAAATCCAGTAAAAATAATTGAAAAAAAAAATTACTTGATTGTTACTTTTGAAGGGTTTGGTACTGGCAAACATTAACTAAAACTTAGGCAAAACTTTCTTTACCTACTTATATATAAATTGGCAGACCATGCGATCTTCTAAGTTCTGCTAAATCTGCGAGAGATATATGAAGAATCCCTTTCGCAATTAACTCTGAATATTTACAGAGTCAACGTTTGAGCAGATAAGTACATAACAGAGTGCAAACACAGACTAACACTATCACTCACGCTTCACGTGTAAGTTGGAGATAATACTCTAAGTAGTAAGTCCAAAGCTAGACCAGGATCTCCCAAAACAGTGAGGTTTCAGTAATAATCAAAGAGGACCACAACAACGGAAGACAAACTGAAGGCATGGATTAATAAACTGAACAGACGGACAAATAGGTATACATTTCAAAAAGATGGTCGCCGACATCTGTTACAGGTTAGGGCCGACGATGAAGAAGCCCCAATAGTTATCACTAATTTGGACACTGGGCAGGAGGGGTTTTTGACTTGATCGCAGTATGACGTGGGAGTCAAGTCAAAGCCTTAAGTTCAGTCAAACCTAGGAGCGCCCGTCGAATATCTAAATCGAATCGATGGATAGGTTCTATCGAATCTATGTTATGTTAGACTTTTCGAACACAAAACAAGGTACAATTTCGGTCTGGTCTGTTGTTTTCAACATAACGTATCTAGTGTAAGACTGCCGCTCATCGAATTAATCCTTTAGCCGCCTCATGCGATGATAAAACAAACCCAAATGTTATATCATGCATGTGCTAAAATTATTAATACAAATGATGTAGGTAACGGAATATTTTCGCATTATGGACATTTGGCTGCCAGCTGTTCCAATAATAAAGATTTCATTGTCATAATGGCGATAACCGGTTGTCTTATATTTCGCTTTCCGGACGAAAATAACAAAATGTATATAGGTGCCTCTACATAATACCTCGAAATTAGCTCTACCTACCTTCGTTAATAAATGAATATAAGAAACGACACGTTAGACTTAGATCACAGTCTGAATACTCTCACGATCATGCTATGGGATTCCTCGTGGCCAAATCAGTCCGGCTACGGTGAAGTCGCCAAATGTCCGGTTAGGTCGGTATACTTTAGTTTATCCGATTTCGGTTGATTACCTACCTACCATAGATAGAGAAAAATCAGTTTGCGATTACACAAGTACATGTAGGTACCTAATTTATTGTTTTTTTTTATGGAAAGTTATCTTTATAATGTCCATCAATGTTGCCGCTGTGCATATTAATGCTGCTAGAATTTGTAAACGCCCCGGCAGACATTATATTTTATCACCGCCGCTTTTAATATCGAAGTTCATTGTCAAATGATAAGGTTTGCTATGACTTTGAAGTGTGATGATATACCTACATTATTTCAAGATACCACATTTTTAATCTAGTGTGCTTATTCCATTCCTATATCTATCTACAGGGTAAAATGCAACATCTCTATGTCCGTCTTTCCACTTATCTACAGACTGTTTAAGTGAAAAAAATACGCGAACCGACATAGCCTCGCGGTTTATCTTTACCATGAATTTAAAAAAAGCTACTCCCATATGGATGAGTAACAAAAGCAGTTTAGGGGGTGCCAAAATAGTGTCAAATGTATCACAAAATTTTGACTCACTCACACATTCTTATTTTCAAACTCCATATAAATTTGTATTAGCAACTTCCTCCCGCTAATCCGCTTCCTTTGTCCGCACCCCCCCGGATTTTGACACCAAATTTTTCTTTACTAAATTTGCAAGATATAGATACATACTACTCCGGTTCTGTAGACGGCCGAAGGGATTTAGACATAGGTGCATAATGAATGAGTAAATAGATTAAGTAAATTACATATAAGTATATAAAATATGTCTTGTTACACTAATTGTAAAGTTTGTAACTCTGCTGATGAATAAATTTCTCTTTATTTTATTTATTTATTTATTTATACACAGTGTGATTAAGTTAGTAAACCCCACTGCACTCATATATTATCCAGACAGATGACTCCATGTAAATAATCAAAGTGTTATTTATTTGTGAACCGGTGCGCACTGCAAGTCGTACTTAAGTAAAACCCAGATAAGATAAAGTTGTTAAGCAAACACTAAAGTAAATAAGTACACGTTTATTTAACGTGTCTCCAGTCGCGATAACGTGACAGCAAGACTTGAAATTCAAATATTCACTCCTAAACTACAGACATTTGTAATAATTACCTACCTATTTACAAAAGTAGGTACTTACATTTGTCTTTGCCATTTTTGACTTATTTTAAAAAATAACCCTAAGTAATTCTGTGAACTATAAGGTATAGGAACCTGTCCTTTCTATATTTTTGTAAATGCATTATTCAAAAACTTTTGTATGCCAAGCTGTATTAGGTATTTAGTAAGGGTCCAAGAAATCTCAGGATATTTTCTCCGATACCCGATACTAATACCGAAATAGGATGACTATTCTAAAGTGGCAGTGAGCTTCGCCGGCAGTTTTGTCCGGCGACGAACTACTTCTTTAGTTCCAGGAGTTCGGGTCCTTTGTATAACCGAACTGCTGACACTAAGGAAGGCTCAGTATAGTTCATTTAGAAATCAATCAAGCATCTATCAATATTCTGTATGACACCGAACAGCCCTAACCGAGCTACTCAGCTTTCTTTTGTTATTATTTGAGGTGGGCTCTTTCAAGGCTTATCCAGCCTTGTATCACTGTGACCATTGCTGATCTATTGTGATCGCCACCATTGCTATGGTTCAGTGTTGAGCTTTGGATCCGTTAGGAACTTCAGCACGCTTTTGGCACTGATTTGTTTTACTTAATCGGGTTGAAGTAGGTAGTTGCCCAAATGGGTGCTCCATTTACGCATCAGTCGGCCACATTCGCTTGCCTTATAGTACAAAGGTATAGTACAAAGGAACCGAACTACTGAGACTAGAGGGATATGCATAATAAACCATCTAAACGCCACAGCACGTTCGGTTGCCGACGGAAATAGACGAGCGGTGACCTTGATCGAGTGTGAACTCGGAAACGCGACTCACCTAATACATACATTATTTGTTCGACCGAAAGTCTTGTTTTTATGCCGAAACCTGCGATCGTATTCATGATCGCAGGCCGAAACCGAAGCTGAAATTTCCTTTTTTCTTTACTACCGAACCACAGTCCCAAAACCGTGTAGCCGAAATCTAGCTTGAACTTTCGGCTGAACATGTAGGAAGCCGAAATTTAAATGCCAGTTGAACTCTACAAAAGTAGAATACGTATCTATTTACACAGTAATAAGAAAAAAGAAAATGGCGGTCTATTGGGATCCTTGTTTTAGATTGTATTCGAGCTATGTTCTACGAACAATAACTGTAAACTATGCAAGTTGAATTCTGAGATGCTTTCTACAGTTTCAATACTAAAATACCTTATGAATATTCCTATTGGATTTCTAAATATATCTCCGTCTAAAAGCGAACGAAGTTCTCTTCCATTCGCCACGTGATATCGTAAGAGTAACTATGTTATAGGTAAGAAATGAAAAGAGTGTTATCATAGATCAGTTTGGTATTCAATACCTACGAAGTTTAAAAATAAAATGAAATACATTACGTCAAGACCTTGGCGTATCGCATACAGCCAACACGTGGCTTGTTAAAAAAACATTCGGAATGGCAACACTGACAGAATGAATTGGTTGTTTACTATCGGACATTATACTGAGCAGTTATGTCTCGGAGCAGGCTGAAGACTCGAACAATTGCTAAAATAGTTTTAAAAAGTCTAATAAGTATAAAAAAGTCTGGTTTTATGTTTGAGGTTGTTGAGGTCAGACGGTCAACAGCTCTGCTAGTATTTTATTTTAAGTCTTTCCACTGGGAACACTGATCATTCTGTCTCGTTCTCAGTAGATCCCGGTCAATAAGTAAAAATAGACTATAAACAATTTAAGAAAAACCTTTGTTGCCACCATACGAGTATAATGTCGATAGTAAGTATGTGTTCAACGTCAATAGGCCTATCCTCATATATTTCAACTCCTCGCCTTATGCCAGAAGTGAAATCAATGGCCAGAGGGTCAATCAATGGCCATATTAGTTGCTCCATGAAATTTCCTCACTCACCTACGGAGCACTCAGAAATACCTAATGGACACCGTAACCCACCACTCGCTTCTTTTCATCTGGGTACCTCTCCCATTCTTCCTTTGGATGTAGTAAGAGGGGATTAGGATAAATCTACACGATCGGGCAGCTGCATCGTATGTTCTCTTTTTTTTACCCGACTACGGCGAAGGAAAAGGGAGGGTTTCTGATCCCTTGTCACCAAACCGTAGCGCGTTGATTGGAGCATAAACCTCCTAGCATTTCGATTGTACGGTGACAACGATTCTAAGATCACAGAGATTGTCTCAAATTATGTATGTATTTATAGGTAGGTACCCATACACTTAGCTAATGAAATATAATCACGAAGGGCATACAAGGGCTAGTTGGCACGTGTTTGAATTTGAACACTGTGTGACGATAAAAACACGCCACGGTTATTGATGTTTCCTTCTCACGCGAAATTGTTTACATTCTTAAAGGAAAGGGAACTTCCGCGTAGCCGAATTAACTACATAGTAATTAATGAACTTTGGAGCCTGAATTAAACAAAAACAACATTGTTATAGACAGATGTGTAGATAACGAATAGTAAACAACCTATGATCTGATAATGTAACTTAACCTTCATCAACTAGATTAAAATTGACTCTAAATAAATGTAAATTAAATATATTTATGTATTTAGAAAGTTATGATGACCCTATACAGTACGGAATATTAATAAACGTTTAGGTATATTTAGAAAGTCATAAAATACATAATTAAGGTATATTAATACCTAAGTGATTCAATAACTGCTTAGCTTGGCACTATATCAGTAATTAATGCCAAAATCCACAAACCAAATATATTTTATGTATGTACAGTCGACTGCACGTCAGTTTTTTTTCAGCAGACACTTTCGAAAAAGAGAGTAACACAATTGCACATTAGATATAGGTAGGTATATAATGAAAGAAATAAAGGAACAAGTAAAGCTGACGCCGAAACCTAGCAGAAAATTACTGAAACGCCATGGTTATTATTGTTTTGTAACGCAATATATTTCTTTGAACATCCAACGAATGTTATTATTGAAATGTTGGTAGCTAACATTACAAATTCGCAGAATTCTTTCCTGGAATTGAACAGTAACGGCATTCAATACTATTTGTAAACAAAAAACGAAAAATGTTATCGTAGGTCGTGTCAAATTCTGACTGAATCACACAATCATACCTAACAAATTCATTGCAAAACAAACATAACAACATCATAAGGAAAACTTTATTTTTTGCGTCGCAAAATATATAACACCGCACAAGAAGTATAATTAAAAACATCTGCTTAATCGATTAAATCAATTGTTATTCAACATGCTGTACTATTGTATTCGTAACACCACTACCACTTCATGTTAATGTAATGAATGAGTCATTATAAATTATGAAGATGTTTACAAATGTGACTACCGTAATACTAGCTACGTTATACAATGAAGGGAAGAAAATCATGTGCAATCATGTACAGCAAATAGATTCGATGGACGTACAAAAAATATACATACCTACTACTACATAGTAAACTGTCAGACATTTATACCTTGGCCTACTCTCGTAAAGAAACAAATGGTGGAAGAAAACGAAACTCTAAATTTAAACTTAGCACCAAATGAATTCAAAACTCGATTATCCGAAGAACGAGTTCCGTTTCGTTTCTTTGCAACCTTGAAAGTTTATTTAAGCCGGACGCGTGCCATCTCTGATCTGAGCATCTCTGTGTCCGTTGTTTTAAATGTCAAAGGTATTGTGATTGCAAACAGCCAGGTGTAACACCGTATAAAAATAAAGTTTCCGTTTTAATACACTTTAGTTTAAATATCATCGTGTCCAATCTTTTTTTTTATCAAAATAATCTCTGACGTAATGGAATTATGTGAAACCTACGATCAAGTTTCTTAACGAATAATTTGTATGAATGAACAAACACGTTTTATCAATTTGCCAATTCAGATAGTGGGATATATAAAAATAGCTGATATAATTTAGCATAAACCGTTTTATGACACTAACAAATCAATCAAGATTAGTTAAATATAACATTTTATAAATATACATAATTCAGATTATCCCTATGACTTTCTATAAGGAGTGATAGGTAGTATATTAATAGGAAGTACCTATTTAATAATTCAAAAATCTGTGTATTCTTACCACCAAAGCAAGACGCAAAAAGAAATCAACGATCGTCGACGACGACGAACCGAAAATTAAAAACGTTTGAAAATAAAATACAATGCATTTAGGGTGTGACTTATGTACGTTTAGGTACTTCGTTCGTTTATATATAAATGAAGCAACAAATCCAAAACCTAATTAAATTCTACAGAAAATCGGTCACATTTCTTCATAAGCTCTAAACACCTAGGTAAGGTAGGTATAATAAATTTCATTGCCTGAACATAATGAAATTACTAAAGACCGGGTAAAGATGTAAAATTCTCCACTACGCAGCGCGAAAGTGACGTTTATACTTCCTACCAACTTAGTTATGTAGGTAGATACGTCCTTATTCCTGGTCACAATATTGATCCACCGGGACCCCACTGCCACAGTTACGTTCAGGGTCACATTTGTTTTGCATCCCTCCCTTTCTGCCGCGGTATCCCATCCCTTTCACAGCTCTATTAGAAGGTCCCTAAACCCGGAAATCTTTCCGCAGTACGCACTTACTACGTACGCAGTTGGTTTTACATTGCCGTTTTCAAGGATATTTCCATGATTTCAGTATTAAGTCACTTCAGGAGAAGATACAAAAACCAACAGGATAGAAATAGAAAATTGTTTTTGGAGACCTTATTCAAGCCAATAAAATTAATAACTACAGACAATCGTACAAGCAAATTGGTATAATAATGTCCAATTGCAGAGACATTATCTCAGTTGGTGGGCAATATTTATTTATACCTACCTCTTGTACATATGGTGTATGGTACTGAACGACAGACATTCCTGTTTAGATTGGACAAAATTATTTATTCGGAAACTGCAAGAAAGCATTTTCCCGGGTCGGGATATTAAATTGTAATAGGCGTGCATTAGCCCACATGATATTCTTTTTGTGGTTTTAATAAACGTCATTTTTATTACGATCCAACAACCGTTTTTTTATGTAATATGATTAATTTCAAATCTGGATAAGTTCCAACTAGACGGCCCGTGAGACCAAAACATGAGACATGTGGAGATTTAAATAAACTTTTACGATCACTCTAATATCTGCCGGATTTAGAACGAACGAAAATATCAAGATTTCGACGAGTTAAAACAGGAAATGCAGATTTATAGCTCGTGTCCGTTGAGCTATACATACAATATGATTCATTAGAGACGAAATTAAATTAAAAACTTTCATGTGCACAGAAAAACGCTAAAAAAAGATTGCAAAACCTGTTGATATAGCTAAAGTTCACACAACAGTCACAACACCAGTTAGCAATCTGAAAGAAACGAATTAAAGCTTCTTTGTGAAATAGGTAATGGATCCGACATACAAGTAAACAAGACACACAATACAAACAATTAAGTTAAGTGATAAGTGAATTAACACTAAAACTGACATCAAGTATCTTACTTCTGTAATGTAATCGTAAGAAGGTAGGCAAGACTTTGAACTTAGAAGTTTGCCCCACAATGAGAATAACAAAATGTTAGAAATTTCCAGAAAAAATTCAGTTTTTAGATGCTTTGGCCTTGGTCCCAGATGTAAGAAGTAGTAGAGGTGTCAAATTCGTCATATTATGGGTGTCATTCAGTAGCCCGAATGTAACAATAACAAGACAATGCACAATCAAACCAGAGAAAGCCTGGCAGCAGTCCATCTGGCGCCACACACGTACCATCCTGGTGATTTTCCGCTTTTCCAACGTTCGATATAAAGAACTAAACAAATAGAGCACGTAATTTCAATAGTCTTGGCGATTGGTCAAGCGCTATCAACGCATTAGACGAGGTCGTTTGGCTGATTCGCGACCATCGGGCTGATGGAATAGTTGGTGTTCATTATGATAGGGAAAATAAATAGTATAAAATGTGAATGAAAGAGTTCACTTTCAATGCCAAGCCTAACACTAACAACTACACAAATAGCCTCTGTTTCAACTAGGCGTAAGCGTCGATAAAGTCAAGAATAGCACAGGGGTTTCAAATTTAAAGAAGAAGTTTGTTGGTTCTCAAATAATACACAAAATACTTACGTGATTAGATCGCTGTTGCCCGTGTGTGTATCAGTCAAAGATAAAAAACTTTTTCAAAATTGGACGCAATAAATCGCTCCGAATCAGAAGGTCTTTAAGGGAAAATGACATTGTTTGCAGAACGTTCAAATGTTTAAACGTCTGTTAGGTGACAATAAATCACTATCTCAATGTTCAGAATCATCCATTCAGATGAGGAGAAGCAATCAGATCAGACGAAAATAACATTAATTTTGAGCTCATGTGCATAAATACTAACTACCTAGCTGACGGAAGAGAGTGAACGGAAGAAAATCAGACACAGTTCAAACAGAAAGACAAGAGACAAAAAGATAAATCAATCATCTAATCTAAATAAACTTGGATTCGTAATGCAATATTGACAACGAGCCAAAATTTCGAGACCAATCAGCTTTAGCGTTTCAAGATGTCATTATGATTTATGTCGACAAATCAAAATCACATTAATATATGCATCTACCAGCTGTTTCCCGCGGCTTTGCTGGCGTAGAAAAGTTTTTCCCGCGGGAACAGCTTTTTCCGAGTTGTCTATTAGCCTGTGTTATGTTAAGTAGTCTATCTGATGCGTAATATTGTAAATTTCCTCAAAATCTGTTTAGTAGTTTTTGCGTGAAAGAGTAACAAACATCCAAACATCCTTAAAAACTTAATATAGTAGGATTTTATTTCAACTCTAAAAGTATGCGATGACGACATAAAACCGTTACTTACCTATATTTGATCTAATTACATTTACAAATAATAATAATATATATATGCATAAATAAACATTTACAAGCAACTAAAATTGATGTGAAATTGTTGTAAACAACAACATAAAATGGTTCTCTTTAGTGAGTAAAACATAGTACCTATTACACAGAACGGTCCGAACACTTTGCAGTAGTAACTCATAAATCGTAGCTCATTATTACGGACTTTACAGGCCTTATTTTATTGCTATTATTTGCTATGTCATTTTAATAATTTGATAAACAGTTGAGACTGCTTTCATTTCTTTTATGACACTTGGTAACTGTGCGACCACAGACATAATAGTGTCGACTGCGACAAACGAACGAGTTGCAATTTTTTCTCTACTTTCCGATGCAGACAATGTTTTTATTTATTACCATTTCAAAACAGTGATACCGCGTCTAACCCGTGGTACTACCGCGATGACAGAAGAAATAATAGTACCAGGGTACCACATACAACTAGAATTTGCTTGTCATGAATTTAGTTTAGCTTCTGTTATGCAAACAAAATAGTAATCTGAGCCATATCCATTCACGTTGGCAATCCACGTGTCTCTACATACCTGATATCGTACGCTAGAACAATAGTTGCTTCATACTTTATAAACATTGGACTCGAATTTCACGCCTTTTCCTCCATAACATTCCTTCGCCTACTGCGTAGCATAAACTAATATCGCATATCGTCAAGTATTAATAAAAAGGGTCCCATGTGAATGCCTTGCGGTACTCCCATGGCGATACCGTTACGGTGTTATACGCCATTATAATGATTGCATCGACATTATTACACGTTCTTAGAAAAAGACTTGGCTGCAAGACAAAAACAAGTCAATTCTTCGCGTCGCGTTTTTCAAAGTAACAACACAATTGTTAACGACAGAACAGAACTATTGCGAAAGATCGACGGACGGAATTTTCTGGAAACTACATTTTGTTTGTCAATGTATACAATGTCTTTTTCTAGTAGAAAGTTCTGGAAAATTCCCGCAGAAAGCGCCACATATTAAATAAGGATAGATATAGTTTACGTACATAAGAAAGAGATAGAAACATACTCATTGTTCTCTCGAACTCTATTGTTATCCCGAACTATCCGATGAATATGTTTCTGGAACAAGTTGCCCTATATAAGCCGCGGTCGGACGGCGAATAAAACAGTTCTCACCGAAAAGTCAAGGAGTTATCATTTCAAATAAGGAAACCTACGACTCAGAAGTACTCAGAACTACCCCGTTGCAAAGAACCCTGCGACCCAAACACTACAATTTTGGTCCTTCGAGCCGGATCGTGGGGATCAGGAAGATCTGAAGAAAATCAAGAACGTCGTCAGTTTCAACGCGTGCCAGAACTCGGCGGGATCAAGAGGCGATGCAGAGGCTCCAGAATATAAGTGCGGATGGGGAGAGCCTACGACGGTGGAGTGTTACGTCTGAAATCGTCACAGATTCAGGTGTACCGTCGACCGGCCACCAACCGGGATCACCTTCAGCATCGAACCAACAGAGTATCGCCAGCGTTGTGGTACCTGTTATCCCACAAAGCGGAGGAAGGCTACATGACTACTCCATACCGAACATCGAGAACGTTAGTGCGACTCCAAGTACCGTACGAGGGAACCCCCGGCCAGCACCTTCAGCTAGTGTTATCTCGGGCCGCTCCAGTCACGCACAGAGAGAAGCTGCGCGACGCCGTATAGAATATGAAACGGAGCTCGAAATGTTTGAAGCACAGCGCCGGCTAGCTGCGAAGAAAGCGGAAATGCGAATGGCTGAGCTGGAAGCTGAAGAGGAAGCCGACGAGTTACGGAGGGAGGAGGAGCAACAGATGGATGATCGCGTGGAACGGGTCGAAACATGGGTGGATAAATATCCATTCGTTATTGATGGGCAGACCCCCCACCGACCAGAGGCCAGATTCAAGGCCACATCAGGACCCCCACTACAGGATACATCGACAGGGGGCCAACGAGATACATCAAGGACACGCCACACGTCAGGGAAGGCTATCGAAGAGCTAGCTGCAGCTCTTCAGAATATGACGAAGCCTCCGAGACCCACGCCACGCGCGTTCTATGAACTACCAACGTTCAACGGAGATCCAGCTGATTGGCTCTTCTTTAAGAGGAGATATGAAGATTCCACAGTCCGATATGAGTACCAGCAGTCAGAAAATCTGTCCCGGCTACAGATGGCCATACAAGGGAAGGCCAAGCAGCTGGTCGAGGACCTTCTACGCACAAGTTCGGATCCTGACGAGATAATGAAAGCCCTGGAACGAACTTATGGGAGTCCGACCATGCTACTTCAATGTGCTCTGCGCAAAATCCGCAGCTTACCACGGGTCACGGACAACGACAGTGACGGACTACGAACCTTCAGCTCTGCAGTACGCTCCTGTGTGTCAACACTGAGGAACATTAAAGCTGATGGCTACTTGAACAACCCACAATTGGTACGGGAGCTATTGGATAAATTATCGCCATCACAGCGCACCGAATACAGCAAGTTTGCACGCCAGCATTCGATAAAAGGGGGAATGGATTTGCGCGTATCGCCCACCCTGACAGTTCTGGTGGAATTCCTGGATGAATTAGCGGACACAGCGTCCTTCGTGATACCTGCAGATGTTCTTGGAACCCAACCAAAGCCGTCGCAAACTAAGCCGCAGTTGAACAAACAGACGGTCGCGCAACCTACGAAGGTGATACACAAAGTGCTCAAAATGAGTGAACAAGCTCCGGAACCTGCTGAAGCCAAATGTGAGTTATGTCATGGAGAACACAAGCTGTCACAATGTACTGACTTCTTAAAGATGGACAATGATCAACGTTGGGAATATGTAAAAGACAAACAGTTATGTTATAAGTGTATAGCGAAGAAACACAATCGCTACATGTGCCGTGCCAAGAAGTGTGCCAAATGCAACTACGGTCATCACACGCTGCTGCACAAGGTCAAGCCGACTGAGAAAGAAAGTGAGTCACCGCAAGTGGAAAAGGTGACTAATATCGGTGATCAGCGTGTTAAAGCCTTGTTGAAAGTGGTACCCGTAACTGTGAAAGACGGGGATACCGAGCATTGTACATACGCACTTCTGGACGATGGGGCTACGGTGTCACTTATAGACAGTTCAGTGTCCAAGAACATGAATGGACCTAAGTCATCACTTCACGTTATCGGTGCTGGTGGACATTCAATAGTGGACATGGACTCAAGAAATGTGAAAGTAACGCTGCGTGGGCCAAACAACAAGTGTCATACGCTTAACATGCGCACTATCAATGACATCAAGTTACCTTCACAAACTATACCAGCAGAAGCAATAAAGCAGTACAAGCATCTGCGCGACCTAAGCTGTGTTGACATGAACGATGCGAAGCCGCTGCTTCTAATTGGACAAGATAACTGGGAGCTGATCATAGGTGGCGACGTCAGGAAAGGCAAGTCAGGTCAGCTGGTCGCATCGCTTACTCAGTTGGGATGGGTGGTTCACGGACCTATCAGCAACAAGGATAGGGACAAAGAATCCATCAACCACGTCACAGACTTAAACGACCTGGTGAAGAAACAGTTCGAGTTGGACTCATTAGGAATCATCGAACAGAAGAGAGTGAATTATGATGACTCCAGAGCCACTGCGATTCTAGAAAATACGACGCAGTTGACTGACAGGGGGTGGGAAGTTGGCCTGCTATGGAAAAAGGACGACATCGAGCTACCAGACAACTACAATGACGCAAGGAACAGGCTACGTGGTACTGAAAGAAAGATGGACCGCGACCCGATATATGCCGAAGCCTACTGCGCTCAAGTAGACAAATTGATAGACAAAGGGTATGCTAGAAAAGTCGATGGACCAATCAACTCATCTCCTATCTGGTACCTCTCTCACTTCGGTGTTACCAACGTGAACAAGCCAGGGAAATTAAGGATGGTGTTCGACGCTGCCGCCACCTGCAAGGGTACCTCTTTGAACGACAACCTATTAAGTGGACCCGACCTATTGAATTCACTGCTGGGCGTACTATTCAAGTATCGATCAAAGCCAGTAGCCATGACAGCAGACATAGAAGACATGTTCCTGCGTGTGAAAATAGCAGACAAAGACCAAGCAGCACAGCTTTTCTTGTGGCGAGGTACAGATAGAGTTCGTGATCCAGACATATACCTCAAGGACTCTATGATCTTTGGGGCAACCTCCTCATCGACATCTGCTATCTACGTGTTGAACAGAAACGCCTACATGTTCAGAGATCAATATCCAGCAGCGGTCGAAGCAATTCAACAGCGGCACTACATGGACGACTACATCGACAGTGTTGAAGACGTGGACACTGCTCTGAGTCTCATATCCCACGATACAGAGATACATCGACACGGCAACTTCCACATCAGGGGGTGGACATCGAACAATGCTGAGTTACGAGAGAAGATATCCGGCGTTGTCCCTGAGAGTGTTAGCCTGTCCAAACTTGGAGGTGAATCAGAGAGGACTCTAGGCCTATTATGGTGCACAAAAGACGACACATTGTCCTTCGACCTGTCCTTCAAGAAGCTACGGAAAGAAATAGCAGAAGGAAGCGAAGTACCGACAAAGAGAGAATTCCTTCGCTTCATTATGAGCCTTTTCGATCCCTTAGGGCTCGTCTCTCCACCCAGTATAAGTTCCCGGATCCTCATGCAGAATGTATGGATATCAGGCATTCAATGGGACGAAAAGCTCGACGAAAGCTGCTTTCGTGACTGGATGAAGTGGTTAAAAACCTTATGGACTGACTCCAAGACGGTGCTTCATTGGATAAGGCCAAATCCCAGAGACTACAAGCCTTACGTTGCACACAGACTCGCAGAGATAGACATGAAGTCTAATGTGAACGACTGGCGCTGGGTTCCTACGACTGAAGATCCTGCTGATGAAGCTACCAGAGTGGGATGGTCAATTGAGAAGAGCATTTGGTTTTCGGGACCGTATTTCCTTCACAAGCATCCAGAAGAGTGGCCCAGTGAAGAAAATAATGAAGCCACTACCGATGTCACCAGTGAACTCCGTACAGCTCAAGTACACGTGACTATCGAGACAGCCCCGAAACCTTTGATAGATGTGACGCTCTTCTCACCTGGGATACGAGCAGTACGTGCCACTGCACACATGCTTGCAACGAACGTTCAACGCATGAATACTATACATGGGACGCTCCGAAGACCTGCAAAGAAGATAGCTGTTCTGCCTACCAGGAAGAATGATTCAGGCTGGCGCCTTCATCAAGGGGGTGGAATGTTAACGACAGAACAGAACTATTGCGAAAGATCGACGGACGGAATTTTCTGGAAACTACATTTTGTTTGTCAATGTATACAATGTCTTTTTCTAGTAGAAAGTTCTGGAAAATTCCCGCAGAAAGCGCCACATATTAAATAAGGATAGATATAGTTTACGTACATAAGAAAGAGATAGAAACATACTCATTGTTCTCTCGAACTCTATTGTTATCCCGAACTATCCGATGAATATGTTTCTGGAACAAGTTGCCCTATATAAGCCGCGGTCGGACGGCGAATAAAACAGTTCTCACCGAAAAGTCAAGGAGTTATCATTTCAAATAAGGAAACCTACGACTCAGAAGTACTCAGAACTACCCCGTTGCAAAGAACCCTGCGACCCAAACACTACAACAATTGTATATATTTTTTTAATTTAATTTGTTTTGGCGCCTAATAACTTTGATATAATTATGTAAACAATAATGAGTAGTCTACTTGCATACTGGAATTTCTTAAAGTCTGTTCTGAAAATGACTGATTGTGGGTGAAACAAGTTTTTTTTCTTAAATTTTTGTTCCTGAGCGTTAAATTTGAACCAGTGAAACGATCCAGTTTTCATATTTGTAATATTAATAGGTAGGCTAGGCTACTGTACTGTACGCTATGTACAAGCTCCATGAAATTAACTATGCTGTTAACTTGCTTCAATAATTATTTAGCTGCAAAGTGGAAACATTAAATAAAAGTGACGACGTTGTATGACTCATAATGAATATGTACTTTAATGAATAGAAATTGCGTGGAAAAGTTCATATAGGTCGCACACGAACGCCTACTCCGGATTTATTATGTGGAAATTTGATAAAAACAACAACCCCTGAACAAGAAATTAATAGAACAGACAAAACAGAAACTAGCATAAAACATTGGATTAGTTGAATGAAAGAAAGAACAAGACTTCTTTCTTACACCACATATTGTTAAAATCGAAAGATAGTTATGACAAAAAATCTAAAGGTTTTATCTAAGGTGCTAACAAATTAGTTACCGATATTATTACAGTTTTCTATAAACCTTATATAAAACATTATAGGTTTTATGATGTTTTTCTTTTTGAGAAAACTGGGGAAAATAATGCATGGAAAAACACTATGTTTATGATATAAATTTAGTAGATTTTAAGTAGATTTTAAAACCTCTTTCACTACCACATAACTAGCTCCTTCACAAAAAAATGCACGGAATGATTATTTTTAGACAGAATTAAATATAATAAATATTTTTTACACAAATTATTGATTTTTTTTCTTAATTTCCAGTTAATGTTAATTATTACAACGTAAAGTATATTCTCTTAAAATATCGGTAACTAATTTGTTAGCACCTTATATACTTCTTAGTATACCAAATTGACAAAATCACAATAGCTTTGTATCACGTCCTAAAATCCTTGTCGCCAAAAGTGAAGACAGGTATTTACGATCGATGTTCATTACTTCCTTATTATTACTGTTTGCAAGTACGTTTAATGCATCATAAATAATGTGCGGTATAAACTTATCCTTTCCTTTAAATTTAACTGTACACATTACATTCCCTTTGTCTTGTTAGCACTTATCCAGATCGTATTGATTTTTTAACCAGATACCTACGCCATAAATTTAAATCTATAATTGCAAGAACATAGTGGTATACGCTATATATTCAAATCTTTATTTGCAAGAACATAGTGGTATTAAGATCACAATAAATAACAATTCGTCCTAATGTTTATTTATTGGCAAAATGTTTATCTGCTACGCAGGCAGGAGATCTGTGTTTAAATAATTGTATTTTGTTACAAATAAATTATGGTTTGTTTTCCTATCAAAATTTCAGTCGTGCGTAGACGTAACGCTTCTTATTCTGCTCATCAATTCATGAATGGAGTACTCAATGGAATGCCATTGGCATGTTGTTTGTCACTTGCTGCTTGACTCTTGGGCCCATAACCTCTCACAGCGTACGTCAACACAAACACTCCGTGTTTGTCATTTATTGAGCACGTGGCATGGGCTGTCGTCACAAGTCGGAATCCGTTGCAAGAAAGCTACTCGTTATACTGGTGGAGTAAACAGAATCGTAAATCGTAGATAAGCGGCTAGAGGTGGAACGGTTCGCATTCACAGTAAAGTTAGAATAACAAAATGGAAATAAAGTAAATAAAATTACATAACATTTAGCCTTTACCCTCATCTTCGTTTCAGACAAAATATCACTTGTGGTCTCAAGATGTTTCACTAAAACCGTTTGGTATATTTTACTTTTTTTATTGCCTAAAAGACGTTAGTAAGCCAAAGGTGATAGATCTGGAATTGTGATTATGACTCTATGTAATAGCGTAGTCCACTTATAATTTTTACTTTACAAGGATCGTTTGTCCTCGAATGCACTTTAATAAAAAGCAACCAACATCTTTGTCATTAGCATTTTGATCTGCAATGTTGAGGTAAAATCATTTATAAACATGCAGATAAATGACTATGCCTTGAGGCCTAATAATGCATATGCCTAAGTCCAATTGAAACTGAGGTACCGAAGTACAATTTCTCATTCCTAAGCTAAATCATCTTTTCCCCTTAGGCACTCGCTATACTTGTGAAGATGATTTAAAATCAAAGAAACTGAAAATTACATAAAGAAGTCGTACTTTGACTGACCGGAAAAGCAAGACTAGAAGCAACGACTTAACGATGACACAGATTAACTAGATAGGTACTAGAAAAAACACAATAATTAGGGGTCCAAGTTATAAATAAATATCCAGGTTCTCTGGGCTAGCGTGGTGGACTATAACCTGAACGCCCTCGTTGAGAGGGTAGGCCTGAGCCCCAGCAGTGGGGACATAATAGGCTGTTAACAGATCCAGGTTCTAATATTCCCCACATTTTTATTTTAATACTGATCAAATCAAATATACTTTATTGAGCACCAAATTATATCAAAGGTTTACATTATGATAATTAACTAAACTGTGTACAATCTAAAGGCGGCCTTATCGCTTTCAGCGATTTCTTCCAGGCAACCTTAGGGTGATGTTGAAATCTTCAAGGAGTGTAGGTGTTGGATGCAGACATTTGTATGTATATAATGAAACATGAAATGTATATAATGAAATGTACTGATGAAACATGAAACTGATGAAAAAAACTGGTGAAGGAAAACATCGTAAGGAAACCTGCATACGCCGAAGAAGAAATTCTTAGGCGTATGTGAAGTCCACCAACCCGCACTGGGCTAGCCCGGACGCCCTCGTTGGGAGCACAGATTTATAAATTAATTTCATTGGGAGCGTAGCGAGCGGGAGCGTAGCGAGCTTTTTCCGATGTTCTGTGGTTGAGAGGGTGGGCCTGAGCCCCAGCAGTGGGGACATATTAATAGGCTGTTGATGATGACTGATGAAAATCGGAAGTTACAATTTATGAAAAGTTTTCCAAATCTACTTTCTATATAAGGACACATATAAGCAGGGACCAATCATTTCCATAGACGAGATTCACACGGTCACACCTATTAAATGTGTCTTCGTGATGTTATTTTACCACCTCGTTGTGTGCTAATAAGCTGAGTCCGAAATTAACACCACACTAGCTAGACAGAACGAGCGTCACGAATTCGCTAATATTTACTCTGTGATGCGATAATGTGTGACGTCAGCCGTGAAAATTTTACAATGATAACGTTAATTTTCGGAACCACCGGAACAGAATTTTTATGTGCCGTGACTAACACTTGCATTCCGCTTCGCTTGCAACGTTATATGACTATTGTATTGTTGATGAAGCAAGAAGAATAACGCTATTTATCCCAAAGAGTGAAGTGAAACGGACAATATTCATAAAGTTTGGTATTCTGGCACCCCGAGCAAACCGAGCGCCGCAAACTGTTACACATCCTATTTGCAACAGATAGAATCCAGAGAACATGCTCATCATTAAAATTTCATAAAATTTGTGAGACAAAGAAATAATTAATTAAATACATCATTGCACCGCCCGACTCCCCCGAGTGCCAAATCTATCTGCAGATGTTTAAGCAAGAGTTTCAGAAAAAGAATGTTAAGATGAAGAGAAAGAAGAAGCAAGAAGCAGATAAAGCGTACCTACTCCTGATGTAAGTAGTGAACAAAACCAGGTATAGGACTTCAGATATTTTTACATCTTGGAAACTGGACTTTACACAGGATATTATTACGTAAATAATAATTTTGAAGACATTGAATGAAGGTATATTATACTTTGAAGCAATATTTTGTATCTTATGAACCTAACTAGGCACCTACAAAAATATACATTGTTATTGTAATTATAAGCTGTTGATTCAGTTACAGGCGCTGTCGATGATACTTTTAATCGACTTTTTCTGGATATTGTGTAGCGTTATGTTATGTCACAAATGGTGTAGGTAAGAGGTTTTAGTTAAGATATTATCGCGCTAATAGAGATGTGACCCGTGGTGACATGTCAAAGTGATAACTTATCACTGATAACACCAATAAAGTCCAATAGAGATAATGTCAACTTATAATGATAACTTGCGATTAATTAATATACTTCATCAATAATATAATTACCATACCATATTCGTAATAGGCTGCTATCCACGTGTACGCCACTGACATTAAATCGAACTAAAACCAAGCTGCTGTCTCCGCATCGCTAATGATTCATCGGGTTAAGCGAGCTGATCATTATATATCGCTTACCGATCGCAGATCGAGAGCAGGCCACATGGACACCACCTGACTCTATAGCAGCTTGTTTCCACTGCACATTTATTTGTGTGCACCCGTAGAGGGTTTCTTTCTACGTGTGCACCAGCACCTATAGATTAAAAATAAAAACTTTTTAACAAAAAAATTAAACAGTCGAAAAAAGTAACTGAAAAGCGAAAAATAATAACAAGTTACCTTGTTAGTCTATAACTACGCTCCTACACTAATGTAAACCTAAGTAATTTTGAGTCGGCGCCCAACACACATACAAATTAATTTCTTTTATTTTTATTACGTTTTTCGTACTTTAATTTGATGATCTTCTCATTGATTGCTTGTATCATTCCACTTTACGTAAACTTGGTTGCCATCATTTCACTTTACGTATCAACTTTAATTAATTTGCTTGTTTGTTAGGCGCCGACTCAAAATTACTTAGGTTTACATTATTGTAGGAGCGTAGTTAAAGACTAACAAGGTAACTTGTTATTATTTTTCGCTTTTCAGTTACTTTTTTTCGACGGTTTAATTTTTTTGTTAAAAAGTTTTTATTTTTTACTTTTTTGTGACTAAAATATACTAATTCATTCCCTGGACAGCCTTCCGTCTCCATCTTCACCCATAGATGGTAGTCGTAATCGAATAAATCATAAGTTAGGTTTAAAGTTCTCATTAAGATGAATGAATAAGCCCAAACACGAGTTAGCTGCTGTACACCGTTGAAGAGTTCCCTCAACTGTCTTCCGTCTCCGTCATCAGATCAAGTTCAGGTCTCCGTCATATTGTAGGGTCATTAGAACTACTTATTTGTGCCTAGTTTCAACAGAATTGGTTCAAATATGAAAATTTTGTACGAATTTAATCAGTCATCCCCTAATTTTCTACCCTTAGGGTAGAATTTTTTTCTTCAAATTTAAATGGGACCAACTTCGAAGTAGACCCTATCCAATAGAAAAAGAATTATCAAAATCGGACTGCTCTGTAAAAAGTTATGCGTGGTCATACATATAAAATATATATATATATATATATATACGGGTCGAATTGAGAACCTCCTTTTTTTTTTCGTCGGTTGAAAAAGGAGATAGAGACAAAAGGAGATGGAGAAGAAATGAGATTTTATCGATTTTCTTCGGCACCTACAGTACAGACGTATGGTAGTAAACGTATTCAGCTAAAGCCCAGGTTAGTTTGATTTAGACTACATTTAAGTCTTTGGTTTGGTGGTCTGGTGATCTGACTGTAAGTTGTACATCAATAGTTATTGATAATTTGAAATTCGCGGGAGAAAAAGTAGTCTTAAGCGACGTTACACGGTTTAGACTAATAACAATCCCCAAACTAGAATAGGAGTTGTTAGAACATAATAAGAAAGCACACATCATTGTTTTAGAACGTCATAAAAAATGAAATGACGATTTTTTGCGGACTTTGTCATTGAACACTTCAACGAAAACCAAACTGATAATGTGGTCGAATGGAGATGGTACACTGCAGACAGATCCGCAATAGCACACACAACAGACACGATTTCTTCGAAACGTCTAGACTAGAAGCGTTCCTTATAAGTATCTACGTATTACCACTTCAATTGGAACACCTACAATTTATAGTAAGTAACTATCTATTTTATAGCAAGCACAAAATCATGTACGTTCATACCTACAGCCATCTATCGATCAACGTTCTGCGAATCTGGCATTGTGCATGTACATCTTAAATTGACGGGAGTATAGCGCCTCGGTGCAAAAGGACCAGACAATTCGACTAGAAAATACGTATTGATAAGAATACGGTTGATACGATACTATTATTGAAGTAGAAGTTAAGTTGGGGACAACTCAATCGAGTTGCCGACACAGCGACCGTTACATTTGATGTATGCGGAGTGAACTTGCAAGGCAAGGTCTTGGTAACTTGCGGTGCAGTTAACAAGGTCACCTGGCATATAATACAACACGAAATACTGGTTACATACCTATTACAATTTAATGACAAACTGGCTTTAAACGTCCGGACATCCGTCTCTCTCCGACTTATTTTACGTAAATCGCTGCAGCTCGTTTTCTATTATAAAAATAATTTTAAAAATCCTAGACATTGTTATCATGGACATGGCTACATCAACATTTAATGGTAACTTTTATCAATATTTAGCGGAAAACTACAAAATAATTTGAATGTAAATCAAAGTAAAGATATAGAGTATAGAGTACTAACATAAGATTAAATATGAATATAATTTTCAAAGTTTCGTATATAAATTATAGGCATATTTACACGAAGCAAAACAAATTAGTATTCCAAACACCGGTCGAGCAGACAATGCGGGGTATTTTCCAACAATTTCCTGATAGAGCCTTAGCGAGCAAATAAAACGTGTACAAGGAACAGCGATCAATATAAATAAATCGTTTTCCAAGAGACGTGCTGAATGAGTCTTTGTAATTGCCGTTTGGTTCCCGTAAGCAATATACATTCATTAGGCACTCGTAATTATTATGTTTCACAAAGATATTTACAGTATTTTTTTCCGTATTATTGAGATTTTATAGCACACATATTCTCTGAGAGACAGGATCCGAAACGAGGTGATCCGCCAGAGAACCAAAGCCTTAGTAGCTCAAAAAATTAGTACGTTGAAGTGGCAGTGGGCTGGTCACATCTGTCGGGGTAGATAGTTCTCGAGTGGTCAAGCGTGGTGTGGGACGCCCCCCGGCTAGATGGAGCGACGATCTGCGTAAGGCGGCTGGCAGTGAAAAGGCCTGACTGGACTGACAACCTGAACATGGCGTCTGGAAGTGGCTGGATGTGAAAGTTGTTGAGGGATCGGGGATGGAGGAGCGCAGTTGGTAAGGCACGACCAACAATTGACCATGGAGGGGCGAGTATGATAGTACAGTCGACCGCACGTCAGTGGAAACGCTTATTGACCTTGAGCCGGCCTAGCCAGGCAGTGTCAATACTATAAGAGACCAAGTTTATACTGGTTTTATGTCCACTAACGTGAGGTCGATCGTACTAAGGATTTCGATTTGACACGGTCAAATATAATAATATATTTGTTGAAATTCACGGTTGGTTTCCATGGGCTATAGTGGGACGAAACGAACCGAACCACAGAACACGGAAAAAGCTCGCTACGCTCCCGCTCGCTACGAACCAAACCAACTCTTCTGACGCATACGGCCAAAAACGCAAAAGGCCAATAAACGCTAAATACCATAATGGCGTAGTTCCAACACGCAACATACCAAATACGTGAAACCCCCTGTCCTGTCATAGAATAAATAATAGGACAAGTCAAACATGAACATATACGTAAAAATAAACCTATCACCGCAGCGACTCGACCATGAATTTAGTTATATTAGGGTGTCATTTACTTACATGAATTTCGATTTTCCCATTTATGCACATACTTATCTTAAGTTATTTTATAGGTAGTGGTACCCCTGGGTCCGCGCCTGTATTTGATAAGATCTGTCGGTCTGTTTAATAATTCTAGCAGCATATACAAGCCATCTTAGGACTGGCGTGGCGTTTGCGCAGTTCATCGACTTCCGCGAGACAACCGTAATCAATTATAATTACACAACTATTATCGTTAAGTTTCTTTGTTGCTACCGCCTTGCATAGCTACTGCCGTGAAGCCAACAAGCTCGCGTTAGCTGCAATATAGTTGAATTCGACCTTAACATAACCCAATGAAGGGTTTAGGTGTGATAATTTGACTAGTACATGTGATAATTGGACCAGTTTTACACGATTTGTACAAGTTTGTCCTGATTTTAAGTATCACTGCGAATAGGAGGCCCAGTTAACAGTAATACAGATTATACTTGAGAATAACGAATATCTAGGTATGTGACTAAAGACTATTCATAAAGATAACTCGGGAGAAGCTGGGCTCGCGGGAAAAACTTATGAATGCGGACAAACCCGGAGGAAACAGCCAGTATTTAAGTACACCTGCTACAGTTTATAATGACATGTTTAATAATAATGTTATTTTATCGCGATTTTCCAATGTATTTTTAACTTAATTTAATTCAATTTGTCTATTTTATGTATGTATCTTTTCTATGGGATGTACCGGCCTGAAATAAAGACAATTTAATTTAATTTTAATTTAATAAAGATGATACGTAAAACTGCAACCTCGTATAATAAATAATTTTTAAATCCCACATTTCCCTTCCACATCTATTCCCAGAAGTGCATTAGACGGGAACCGGGTCACGAGTGTTTACTGAGCCAACGGGTATATCCATAACGACATGTTTGTGCCAAACGCCAGCTCAAAACTTCCCGTGGCCCAGTTCAAGGAGCGAGCGAAGGGCTCGCCCGGGAAAACAGGGATCCGTGAATACGTGTGAAATCAGGAATCCGTCAAATTGAGTTTTTCTCCGCCTTAAAATTAAAATCTTAGATTAAAACTCAACTATACTGTCTGGATGCGGTGGACATTAAACCTGGTGTGGTAGCCATCATTGGTGAAGACCAGGACGTTGACAAGCTGATTATGAAACTAAAACTAAATTTACTCTTTCGTTTCGTCAAAGAACATCTGTCTGTCCGCTGTAGAACCCTAAAACTAATGGACCGAGTGAGTTGTTATTTTAATCATAATTGTATAATTTAATTACATATCGTTAAAAAAATGTTATCTCTATAATATGATTTTCTAAAATTATTTATTTAGAATTTAAATATATATGCGTAAAGGAATTCCTATGTCCAGCAGTGGACATTGACACTTAAATAAGCTACAATAAAATAAATAAGTAAGTAATACGATTTTGTTGTGTATTTAGGTCGCCGAACTAACCGCTGGCGACATGCTGTCTGCAAACACGCCGTTGTTTATCGCTTATTATTTCCTTGTCCCATATCTGACAAAAATAACCAGTACATACCTAACTACCTACTAAGTATTATTCCAAAACATATTTCATGACCACTCAAATTTTTATGTCCGAATTTAACCTACCCCTTGAGCTGCCCCACCCCCGAATAAAAAAAATCTAATAAGAATATTCCGGTCCAGTTTTAATGAGAAACGTCATAGCTAGCAAACTCCTACAGATCTAAAAAATGCATCAATAGCTGAAATATACATTATCAAAGTAGGTATATGAAAAATTCGATCAACCGAAATAATCTGACAGGCGATCCATTGTCAAATTTTTCAGTTAAGTGGTTAACTGTATACTTATTAGTAAACTAAATAAATAGACTAAACGTAGGCAGTGTCACCACCCACGCGTTGAGTGCGACAATTAAAAATAATTCAACAACTATTAATCATAGGTTGGTTTGATAGGTTCACTAAACTCTGGGCGTCAAACTGTCTGTCGTTCCGTCCGCCATTTCATTACTATTAATAAACGAGCTTTTTTTTGGCAACTACAAAATCGCAATTATAACTGACAGGAGTATTCGGTGTCACCGTTCGGCGACGATCAAAGTAAGTTTGATGAACTATAGTGAGTAGAAGAGTAGATGCTACAGTTGTGCTCAATATACGGTCCGGTCTGTCTGCATTAAACAGTTCCGTATATTTTTTTTTTACTGACAGTGAGCCGTTTTCCAGGCTAGCTTGCGAAAAAACATGGACATATCAAAAACCTATCTATCTATATCTATACTAATATTATAAAGACGAAAGATTTGTATTTTTGTGTGTATGTTTGTAATGAATAAACCCAAAAACTACTGTGCCAATTTCAAAAATTCTTTCACCATTGGAAAGCTACATTCACCTTGAGTGACATAGGCTACATTTATTGCAATCTATACTAATATTACTAGTAGTTCCGTGAGAACAGTAGACCTCGCCAGCCCTTATAAACCAAACCTAAAAGAAACCAACAAAAGTCAACTTTGGAAACAGAAAAAGTACCTACTAAAGTGACAAAAATTAGCATTTTAAAGCTTAATATTTCGCAAACGGATCCCTGAATCGAAAAATGTTTATCACACACCCGCGATATTTTTGAAAGACCCATCCAACGATACCCCACACCATGGATATCACGCGGAAAAAAATAATTTTCCATTTTACGTATGCAGTTCTATGAACATAATTTATTTTTTCAACTTTCTTAAGTCGATCCACTATTACACAAAAACTAATAGAACCTACTTAGCCGTAATAGTTTTCCTTGTAACTACGTTATATATGCTACTGCCATGAATTTTTTCACATTTCCAGAAGCAACCGTTTAGCTGGCAGGGGGGGGGGACACGTGACTCTAACAAAAATTACCGCTTTAAAGCTTAATATTTCGCCAACGGATCCCTAAATCGAAAAAATGGTATTCACACACCAGCAATATTTTTGAAAGACCTATCCAACGATATCCCACACTATGGGATTCACAAGAAAAAAAAAGTTCACTCCCACTTTGCGAGTATGGTAGGTACTCTAAAAAAAATGTTTTTCAAAATTTTATTCTACTCATTTTGTAGGTTTAATTAATTTATACATATGCCAAATTTTCGTCAAAATCGGTTAAAAAATGCGACCTGTAGAGAATTACAGACAGACAGACAGACAGACAGCCGGACAAGAGCATTTTTGGCCAGTCTCGAAACGTAGACGCTTCGCTCGCTTCGCTCGCTCGGTCAATAAAGAGGAAAGATTTGTATTTTTGTGTGTATGTTTGTAATGAATAAACTCAGAAACTACTGTGCCGATTTCAAAAATTCTTTCACCATAGGAAAGCTACATTCACCCTGAGTGACATAGGCTACTTTTATTGCAAAAAAGTCCACCCGTGCGAAGCCGGGACAGGCCGCTATCTATCATAGAGAAAAAATCATGTAAGTACCTACCTAACTTATTTAGCAAGATTCAAATTGGAAAAAATCATCAGCAAAATCCGACATTGGAAAAAAGGAGTAATCTGTACACAGTATAGCCTAGCCATATTAGACCTTTCGTTCATTAATTCATTTTACAGCGACAAAATTCAACCAATCAATGCTACAAAAAATACTACATGTAACCGACCGAACAGACGTTCCACGTCAAAAATCCCCTGCGGCCCTGTGGAATTATCGAAAAAAAAAAACAAGCGGCCCAAGAAGAAAACATGTTGAGAGCATATGCTACTTAGTACCTTTTAGAAGTACGTACGGGTAGGTAGTAATTTTACTAATTCCAACCAATTGTCCGGTTGATGCCCCGAACGATGTATCCTGCCGGGAGCGAAGGGCCGAACGAAGGAAGGGCGCGGCTCATACCTACGCATCTCCTATTAACATTTATATAGCTGGTATAGAGATACCGTACTTCTGTGATGAAAGTCTAATCTAAAACATCACTTCTTATGGCAATCTGACAGGATCTTTGAATCAGGTTTTGTTCTATAGACTGTTTTCCTAAATTGTAAAATTTTATGTATGTGTATGAAGATACTGAGCAAATGCGAAGAGGTGTGTCTGCCTGTTTGCACTCGAAGTTGTAAGTATGTAATGTTGTATAATTACTACAAGTACACGCGCTGGTATATAAACCAATACTAGCAAAAATAATGTCTAACTTGGCGGATAATAATAGGGTAGAAAATGTTTGCACAATAGGTACGTTTACTATCAATTTGTTAGGGCATCGACCCGGATCGCGAAACCAAAACAAATGCGGGCACGTAATTACTACGTATACCTAACTATTAAGTAGTTGTGTTTATTTAATTTAATACTGAAATGCCTACAAGTTACGTCTTATCCATTGACCTACTGGTCTTATCAAAATATGGTGTGTTACTAAAACATGAAGGTAAAAAAATACAAAAACAATCATACGGTAACTAATCTATGGTATTTTAAATAAAAAGTTTCTGATCATCATTAACTGCATTTACGTTTTGGAGAGGCTCTATTATGACCAGGGGGCCAATCGCAATAATTTTAATTCGCACTATATTACCAAATCCAAACCATAACCAAAAACGTCATCATGATGCATGTACACGTTTGGCAAACTTTACAAACGCAAGCGTGTGGAGCAGGGGTTTGGCTTGCGGGGTATGGTGTGCATTACAGAAATAACTGAAACTAAAAATTTGTGTAATTTTAAACCGTATTATATGTATCATGCAATTAGTTTTAAATCTGCCTCGCGTCTCAGCTATAGCAAGATTCACAAGACACAAACAGTTGTGTATGGAGATTGGAAATACATAACATGATCATCCTACAGAGGAAATACAAAGTTCCTGTCCGTGGTTCATGGTTCCTGGTGAAAATATAGGTGGTCCTATAAGGGTGGAAGTTAAAAATCATTCTTAGATTCTAGAATCTAGCGGTTATGTACACAGGCTACATAATGTATCAGCTGATAGGGAAGTGACCATAGCTCATTTAGTTTCTAGGACTTCCACATATGGAAGTGCAGTACATAAAAACAGGAAAAATAATTCTGATTTAATACCGTCCGACAACACGATGTGCGCTCTGTGTAATAAATGGTAGTAATTGCAAGGCAAATTACACCATTCCGCTGTACTCTCAATGTCGGATAACCATTATACTAATGTGGTTATGGTTAGGGTTTAGCCCTGGTTTAGCCTGCGTTTATCGTTAGTTAAAAGTGACAGCGTTAGACATAGCGGAGAGAGTAGCGAAGCGGGTTTGTTTGTAAGCAATTGAAACAACACTTGTCTGCGTTCTTCTTTCGTCTTCGTCAACAATTTCATAATTTATATGCTATCTAGTGCATTTAAAAATCATCCGCCCTTTTAACTGTCCGGAGTCGCCCAAAACTATGACTATATGGTCACCTGTCAGATTATTTCGGTTGATCGAATTTTTCAAATGCGTTGATTTCGTATAGTTTCAGCTATTCATGCGTATTATTTTATTATTATTTTGGGTAGAACTGTAGTAATTTGTTAGCTATCACGTTTCTAATTGGAACTGGTCCGGAAAATTTTATTTATTGGAAAAGTTTTCACTCTTATGACCCCTTTTTAATATTTAGCAAATAATATTTATTGTCGCATTTTTCAAAACTGCAGATAAATTTCATATAAGCAAATATTGTCCTTCGCTAACGTGCACACACCTTAAGCCGTATTCGCGAGTTGGAAACTACGTGTGGGTTCCGTTGAGGTCAAGCCTCACGATTTAATACTCCACTACTCTTTAGACAATGCAAATTCGTAACATTTTTACACGTGTTACGTAACATCCGCTGCATCCGGATGTGTCATTGAAATTGAAACGTAAGTGGTTGACCTTATATTGACATTGCGTTTCTGCCAGATAGAAAGGTTGGGGCCGAATGCTGTTTTAGGGCTGCCAGGCTAAGTTTGGAAATTCCTAAAACGGATCTTAAAGCTTTTCTGGAAAGTAGGCCGTTGTGTCCCTATATTTCCATGGCGCTAATTTTACTACCAGTCGGCCATCGAGAATCATTTGACAGACTCTACGAGTACCATTGTACGTTTCTGTGTCCTCCTCATACCTACTTACTTCAGCAAATTATAAGGATTTTTTTTAATTTCCACCCACAAGGGGTTGATATTTCACCCAGACGAAGTCGTCGGCAAATAGCAATTTTCTGGTTACAGCACAGAATATAATAGTATATAATTTAATAATAATATATTATGTAAAATATAATTTAATAGTACTGACTGACTGTTACAGTTGAAGTTTTTGCTCTGAATTCTTCTTATTACTTATTATTTTAAATTGTGGCAACCCTAATCGAGTGACAATGACTAGACTAGTGTGATAGGATAATCTCCAGTGAATCATACAACACTATGAATAGGTCTTTGTTTAGTGGTATACCTACTAGTTATTATTTTATTAAAGTTGTTATTGTAGTTTAATTTAATTGCGTTATATGTAGTTGTATATACAATACAAAACACATTTACGATAAAATCATCATACCATAAGGTTTCACAACTAGAAAAGTTAGTACCTACCTACTTATGTACTTACCTGTATTTTTGTATCACGTATGAAATACCATTTAGTGTTAGGAAAAAATGCGAAGTGTTTTAGATTGCGGGTTTAAATTATACTACCTAGTTATTTTTAACGAAAATTTGAATAACTTTTTCAAAACAGGTGAAATGGCTTTTGGGTTGTTCTTTACCCTATTTTTTGACACACAGCTTTCTTCGCGAGTAAAAAGGAGTCTTTCTTGCCAGCTTACTAGAAAAAATTTGGCTGTTGTCTATTACTACAGGTCATCGTACTGGAAAAATGAAACTTTTTTATTTGTTTCAATTTTAGTTTGTCAGCGCAGTTTTACATCTGCGTCAGAAGCTGCTAATTACCTGTTGACGCGGTCCCAGAAGTGGGACAACAGGTTGATGGACTGTCACAGAAACCAAACTGATTTCTAGGTTTTAAAATAAGACTTTGACTCATAGCAAAGCTTCCCCAAAATGGAGTTATACTGAGGTCTATCACACAGCCTTCCATCATGCGAGAGTAAGGTCTACCTATGACCACTTGTTTGCTATCGCTGTTAGATCTTCTGCGTTACCTGTCGGTAGCATTTGTAGCCTGGCTATCTGTAATAATCTCCAGTTCTTCAATTTTTACCTAGCAAGATGAAAATATAATAAAAGAGCGTCAGTGGCGTAGGGGATAAGACGCGGCTTATCATATCGAAAGGTCCGGAGTTCGATCCCCAGCTGGACCATGTACCAATGGGTGACTGCTCTCAAACAGTGATGGAAAACATCGTGAGGAAACCTGCATACGCCGAAGAAGAAATTCTTAGACGCATGTGAAGTCCACCAACCCGCACTGGGCTAGCGTGGTGGACTATAGCCCGAACACCCTCGTTGATAGGGTAGGCCTGAGCCCCAGCAGTGGGGACATTAATAGGCTGTTGATGAAGATGAAATTGGCCTGATTCAGCACCTAAAACTCTAAAAATAATAATTTTAGTTCTCCATTCGATTGTTTTTTTTAATAAAATTATTTATAATTGTTTTTTTGTTTAAGTAAAACGTGTGATGTGCCCTGCTGTCAATTGTATATTATGCTTTATTTCGATGCAAGCGAAGCCGCGGGTAACACCTACTACTTATATACAATCAGGTTAAAGAATTCTCTGCTCTTTCGTGAAGCGGTGTATATGATTAGCGTCGCACCTTTCAATTTCTTTTTGCTCATGTTTCAATTCAATGCAAATTGATGCTAATTTTATGGCCTTTGCTTGGTGCTTGCCTATAGTTACGTAAATTCTGTTTACGACTCAAGCGAAGGATTCTATTATCTATGCAGATTTCTCTTCCCTAGACGACTTTCAGTTTGCAGAATGATTAGAGCTAAATATTGCTGAACTTGATAGAGTACCTACTTGAACCTACTAGATGAAAGAAGGTTAATAATTAGGAGCTGTTTGCCAAAGATGCGTTTTGTCCAAGAAGTTTCAAACCTCTGGTCGCGCGGGCGGAGTAGCTTTTTTTTAAAATTCATAGTTTTGTCAAAATAGGATCTCTGCTGTTTGCTCAGATTATTTTTAAAGTAATGTCACAGGTAATGTTAGGTACATTACCTTTCTTCCATTACCTTCTGTATGTATTTAGTAATCTGTGTTTTTATCATGAAATAAAGAGTAAGTACCTCGTACCTACCTACCTAATAGGTAATTATTGATATAGAATTTTTACATAATTTTGGAACATTATTTTTATTTTAGAATTTGTTGCATTTCTAAACATTGAAATCATTGTTTTCGATAGATGTCTACATCATCTTTGCACAGAAGCGGAAATAGACTCGACGAGAGATTTATTGTAGAAAATTGTTGACTTTGTCGATCAATCATTCATAATTATTATGCCCATACTCATGTAACGAATAATATAGATTAATAACAGAGATTATCGGTTTATATGTGCGATATGATATAAATAACCATTTATCGAGTCAAGTATTGTGTGGTAAGCTCGTAATGTTTTGTGCAATTATCTGATTGTCTAAATCCAAAAGCTGCCAACTCACCCATTTCACGTTAGGTAGGTATGCACCTGGAATCATCCGTATATACCTACTTATGTATTTATTTACCTGAAACAGAAGAATAATACAATTATAAAAATTATTTATAATTATGCCTAAAAGATAATTTATCAGTAAATAAATAGGACATTACAAAATAAAAAGTCGGTAAAATTAGAATAGGTGTAAGTAGTATACCAAAAGCATTTATGGTGGAATACTAATGTACCGCCATGTTATGAGTAGGTAGGTAGGCATTACAAGTCGGTTTCTGCGTAAAAAAATACTGTATGAAAATTTAAAATCCTGAAAATATTTATTAAAGATAAGTATATTTGTTGTTATTTCATATTATTTATCTAGATGTAACTCCACAGATGCTCTGTCTGAGCCTTTACTCGGAACTCAGTTATGAAGGAATCCTTTGTATTGCATGATTCAAACTGCTACACCCATCCGCGTTATCTCGCGATAAGTCGCTGTTTGTTTGATAAGCGACTCTAATTGAATGAGACCCGGCCCAAACACGCCAAGGTTACGCTGCTACGTAAGTTACACGTTAAATACAGTATTTACTCTGGGACTAGAGCTGTGGGCAGCTTGGCCATCTTTTCCTTAACTTTACACAAACACAGTTAGTTATTCAGGTGACTCTTGAGCCAGGGCTTTCTTCGTCCGCCGCATCAGTGTCGAGATTCAAAGGGGTAACGCAACGCCGCGAGCATTTTAGGCACTATTGGAAATCCGGCAGAGTTGGAGGAGATCTTCTACCTTTAGGTAAGTTTTTTTGTTACTGTTTGTTTAATTAGGTTTAGTTTATTTATTACAATTATGTTTAGAGGTTAAGTTATATTATATTTCATCTTCCTTGGTTATTGAGTTCAAGAAAGTGTTTAATTTGTAACGTCTTACAAATTTCAAACTTTACGAAACAAACTACCTACTCGTTCCTGTATCTACATAAATAAATAAGTAAATAGGTACACGTAAACATGTTACGCAAACATGTAAAGTAGACATATAGGCGACTTTAAAGATAAGTTGGTATACCCACACCTACATTCATTATCATATTTACGAGTGCGTACCTACTTGATGTTTACTTAATCGACACGAACTAGGTAGGTACCTAAAGGGTGCCGGAGCTCTATTTTTGAATCGCTCACCTCGCTTCGAGCGTTCGATTCTACTAATTTCAGTATCAGATGTCAAAGGAAAATTTGTAGAATCGACCGTTCGAAGCGAGGCGAGCGATTCAAAAATAGGGATGCAGTTCTTACACCTACTCTAGTACTTTTGTGTATTTGTGTTTATATGTGTCATGCATGTTATGATAAAATTAACGTTACTTTAGCAAAGTTAAGCTGAGCAGCAAAGTCCCGTTCCTGCAGGGCTACGTTAGAATACGTTGCGTTGATATCGTAAATATCAGTAATACTAATTTTGCATTTATGGGACAATATAAATGGCTGTGGCCACGTGGTACGACCGCATAGTTCGATCAATCCGACTACGTCATCTACCTATCCTTGCAATGCCCATAGTACGCGCGAGAAAATCCTTGTTTGGCATCGGACAAGTGGTTAAAACTTACCTAAAAATCTGTAGAATCGAGCGCTCGAAGCGAGTCGAGCGATTCAAAAATAGGGCTCCCAGTATAATGTAAATAAGTATGAAATATTTGTTTATTTACAATTTGTAACGTTACAATAATTTTATATGAAAAATTGAAATTAAATAATTTAACATTAAATAACATATTATTATGTTACCCTAGTTTTAAGTTTTTTGTAGATGTAGATTTATCTGAAATAAAAAATATACAAATTTTTTTTTTTAAAAAAGGGTATTTAAGTTTTTTGTAAAAAAAAATTATAGTCAGAGGTTACTTCTCAGTTACGTTTACATGCAGCCCTCGGTTGGTGTTAATTTGAACAAACCTGGCAGATTCACTTTGCCCATACAAAATACGTGTTTTGTATTTAACGGAGAGCGGTGTGATAGGTGTAGGTGCTTTCCCATACAATAAGCTTTTTTTTGTAACAGAAAAAGTGCGGCGCGGCGCGCTATATTGGGGCTCAACCATTAGTAGGTAGGAATTTATAATTGTACAAGTTAATAGTAATTTATTAGTTAGCTACAGACCTAGACAAGTACAGCTGTGGCGAGGTCGTCGCAGACAGATAAGGCCGAACCGATAAGTCATATTTAACTGTACTTATGCTGTTTTAGCAACCGAGCAATAATCTCAACAAAAAGGTGTACCTACTTAAATGTATTAAACCGATCAATATTAATTATCCAAAAGTGTATTTTGCACGACGGTGAAATAGGTTTGTCGTGCTCGCAATCATACATCTAACATAACGTAAGTTATAAAAGGAAATTAACCTAATATGAGCAAACTAACAGCGACGTAAGTGGTGTTACCAACTTCTTAGTCACAAAATCAATAAGCTACATATTAAAACTGAGAGTGTATAGGTGACTATACTCTATATTTTGAGACAATGTAATTTGAACTCTACGAATTTGTGACTTACACCGTTCTTAGCCTTAAACTGTGCTATTCAGTTCTATATTCAGGAAATATAGTCGTAATTGATGGAGCCTCGTGTGCGAATTATTAACGGCACAAGGGGGCGGGTTGCCAGACGTTTTAATAGTTCATGATATTTTTGAACATTTCCTAGTTCTCGGGAAACAAGAGCTTTACGAAACTGTGCATGAATTATTTGTGTATTTGGTTATTTATAGATTCTTGAAGCGTAAACGTGCACGTGTCAATGCGTATTCGTAACCTAAATTTAACATACAATTTGCAATAAGAACTTGCACAACTATCTTTGACATAATAAATATGTGAGAAGTGCATATGTTCCATTATTCCATACAACATTTAGAGGACTTAATAATGTTGAGGTACTTTTTAGACGCAAAATCTGGCCGGCAGTTCTTTTCTGAGTCTTTAAATAATAGTATACTTACCTAAATGAAATAACGACATGCGAATTCTTGGGTATACCTACCTACCTAAATGTCCTTAATTCAAGTAAGATATGTAAATCCGGACTTAACTGTGTCATACATGCGTGATTGCGTGGTATCGGATTGCATTTGTCAAGCGCGTAATGCGATTTACACTTTGCATTAGAATCAAGGGCGTTTGGGATAGGTATAAAGTCGGTACATATATGTGAATTATTGATCAAATAGGTACCACTGAGAAATAATCAGACAATAGATTTAGATTTATTTATGATATATTTAAGATATATTTAAAAAACTGTGGAAAATAATGTTGAAAACAAAGTTACCTAAAACCAAAACGAGCACGCACGGAAATGAGCATTGCATCCCGCAGGTTCCAAATGAAATTCCTTTAGAATGTGGCTGTCAAAATTTGAAAACTCCGCAGAATATGGACGTCATTTTTTGATTTTCGAGAAATCACTCATACCTATACATATATATACGTGATAATAGCCTACAGCGACGACACCCGATCGGGTCGCGTCACATTCTGCTGACAATATTAATAAAACCCGATCGGGTGTTTTAACACTCTGAGAGTTATAGGAACGATCCATAATTGTAATATAATTGAAGAAGCTAAAAGAAAACCTGTTACCCGTAGGTATATGTACCTAGGTATGAAGTGTCAAAATTGATTGCAGTCAAATACATAGATACTTGGCATTGGGTAATTTTCCTAGAGATATCCTACCTTTAAATAAATACCTACTTACCTACTTATTAAATACCTTGTTTAAATGTCTAATGTCTATACCTACTAATAGACAGCTCTTCGACGAATCAACGATAACTACTTATGTCAATCAAGGCGGGAATGCATGCAATATTCATAAACAAATATATTAAAATTAATCGTCCGTGGTCCATATATCAGTGTGAGCAGGGTCGTACCCAGGGTCAAGGCGTGGGGGACTAAAGACCCTCATCCTCCTTTCTCCAAATCCGTTCTGTGCAAAAAGGGTGTACTTGCTGCTGTGGTACGGACGGATACTTTCTGTCGAGGGTTTTATATGACGTCACCTAACCTCCACCTTCTCACACTCTTAAAAAGTGAATAAACACACTAAACTGTGCTGATAGTTTTGTTGAGTAGGTGTTTATCAGGAAGATTCGATTTTTATTAGGAAGGTTCAAATTTAGCTACCATAGGGGGCGCAGGCGCCCATTAAAAAGGGATCCTAGCTTCACGATTTTTATCATTTAAATTGTAAGTACTTAACTACATTTATCGGAAAATTTTGAAAGATGGTTTCTCTCACTAAAAAAATATTGATATGGACAGTTATAAAAAATACGTCCCTTTTTTAAATCTTCTACAACTTAACCTAAAACGATTGAAATCTGAGACGGTTATCTAGGGAAAAGCACTTTCTGTTCAGTCAGAATAAATTCATCCGCCAATCACATCATCGAGCATGTGTAGACCACGTAACATACTTTATTCCCCCTGGCTTAGACCCCAAAGACCCCCTAAAACATTCCTGCCTCCGTGACTGATGAGTAGAATTTAGGTACGTAGTGGGCAATCACGTGAAGTGGCATGTGTATGCAAACGTTGGTTTTATTTATCTATTGCAATTTGCCAATCAGCTTCCGCGGTAGCTTGCATATAATTAATTGTTTCAGAGCGCAATACGACACTGGACATCCTTCGTTGATATTAATAATACCATGCTAAAAAAATAGCGTGATGTCTGTTTGCGTTTAGGTGTCAATGTTGCTATACTTAAAGTTATTTAATTACATAACAATAAAAACAAAATTATAATAGTTTGGTGACAAATAAACTATTACTCAAATAATTGGTAGGTTATCCTATGCAAACTGAAATATTATGTGGATCGCAGATTCGAAAAGGGATTGGTCTGAAGTTTCTCTGAGAGAGGATCCGAAACGAGATAATCAGCCTGAGAACTAACTAAAGCCTTCGATATAAATTAAAAAGTTAGTAGGTACGTTAAAGTGGCGGGCTGATCACTGTTGAAAAATCAATAACCGCTCAATCATTAACGAAGTCGGCTGGCAGTGCAGTGACTGTATGCGGAAAACCAAGGATCGCGTTGGGGGAGGCCAATGTCCAGCAGTGGACTGGTGCGGGCTGATGATAATGAAATTATTGAGATCAAAATGAGAAAAGTTACATCTGAATTAGATGTTTATTTTTACGTCAGCGCGACAAACAAAAATATGGTAGTATATACAAAAATAGGTAGTATGAAGAAAACATTGTTACTCTACAAGATGAAAGTTAAACCAGTAAAAATAAAACAAGTGTTCTTAAACTTAAATCTGCGTAAGCGTGCGTGACAGTGAAAATATTGACAGTAGATATTGTGACTCTATAACTGGATAATTGTAAAAAGTAGCATCCAGGTTTTTGCTCCGGCGTCTCCCCCTGACGACCGACGTGTAAAACCTGTTCTGACGAAGGGCAAACACCTTTCACTCAAGACATTTTTCTCAAAATCTTTGAGGAAAACGTTCATTTGCTTGTAAAAGCCTATAGACTGCTTCATTATCAGACAACTATGACGTAAAGTTTTATTAAGTTTATAATCTAAAACGCACGTATTTTTAACATGTACGGGTTGCACCATAGAAT
Organism: Metalampra italica; assembly: GCA_949699065.1. Taxonomy (NCBI): domain Eukaryota; kingdom Metazoa; phylum Arthropoda; class Insecta; order Lepidoptera; family Oecophoridae; genus Metalampra; species Metalampra italica. Next base: position 6,555,215 of record OX452989.1, read on the forward strand.
TTGCGCTATTCTTGTCTGGATTGTAGTGTTGTTTCTTTTATTTAATTGTCTGCTAGCTTTCAGGCACATGTATTTTATGTTTTACCAGTTAAGAGGAATTAGCCATCGTAGTTCATTTATATATCTATAGCTTGGCTGTACGTCTGTGGCTGGGTGTCATACTCGTACATTAAAAATAATAATATTTCGGCAGGTATATATGGTATATCACCTATTCCAATCCAACCAAGGTATCCCCTACTACAGTAGGGATAAGTGGAAAAAAATCCACTTATATCTACCGGTAGGTATAGGTGGTACCGTTAGGTATACCACAGATATTAGAAACAAATTATATAGGTAATATATACATTTTTTCCTAATTTATATACGAGTAGGTACCTACCTACTTAGTGCTTTCTTTTGTCGCCGAGTTGAAATTAAAACTAAATTTAAGATTCTTAAATAAAATTAAGGACAAACGAAACATTAACACTAAGTGGGCACGTAACGTGACACATTTAATTTATTATCAACATCGTATACATTAGGGTATTGACGGACTGCAAATAGTCGAGCAAATGCAAAAGATTGATGCCCAGCATCAAGCAATTATTCCTTTCCTGATCCACCGTGTAACACCGATGAAATATACCGGACATAATATTTAATTGCAGTATTTAAAAATTGTGCAGAAACAGTAAACCTATCCAAAAGTTAATGAGATAAGTTAGATTCGATTACGTGCCCTCTTTTAAAATTACGTACTTAATTACTTTGCTATTGGGAATTTTAATCTGTTAGATAGGTATTACTTTATGAAAAGCATCCATAAGATCGAGTTTTAATAAATAATATTATTTTTAATCATATTTTGTTTTAATCGGACTTACATTTTCTTTCCTTAGTTGTTTACACATCTTAGTAAGGTAGGTCCCTAAACGCGTTTAAAACTCGCTGATTTTGACCTTTTAACATTTATCATTAGATTTTTACACGGTTCTTACGCAATTATTTTGTATGTCGGTTGTTTTAAAATGACACTCAGGGTTTCGTTATTTATTTACAGACCACACCTGTTTCTGTCGATGTTAAATATACACTTGGGCAAATAATAAAGTACCTACGTAGAGTATGCAATCTTTAATGAACTCTTTTGAATATTTTTCAATTTAATCTTACCTTTTCGCCTGCCATAAGGTCCACAAAACGAATTCCCTTTCCCAATCACGCTGTCGTCGATGTACTTGATTAGTTTCGCAACATCCTCAGATTTATGCCCGCGGGAGATATTCCCGCATCTCGACGGCAAGTCTTCTTGCATTGATTCAGATTTTCCCTTTGTGCCCCTGGATTTTTTCAAAACACTGGTCATGCCGTCACATTACACAACAAACATACAAAAAGTTTATTTTATTTTAACACAAAATATGGCACTAACACTTTTTTGGTTTGTTCAGTATTTATTTGGCACCACTGTGCGAAATATGTATTTTTTTATGAAAACGTATTTAGGCGCGTATCAGCCACACATTCGTCGCGGTGTGTGATATCCGAACGAATGAAACGAACGAACGAGAACGCCTTGTACACCCGAACTGTCGCGTCGCGTAGTATTTACTACTTACGTTACACAGGGTTCCATTGTGTGCTTGCCGAGACAACGCGCACCGCGCACGGAGCGGTTTAGTGTTGCCAATGGTTAAGTCTATTTTCTACCTTTCCTTCGCTTGATCATAATTCCTCTGTTGCTTGATGGAATAGCAGTCTGGTAGTTTTTCGGGAAATATTTGCCATTCCTGGTCTATAAAATGCGACAGTATGAATGCTTGTGCTCAACCGTAATACGGTATAGTGAAAGATTATACCCTGGAATAACTTAAAGAATACTTTTCAACGCGCGTGAAATCCCGAGGAGGCCGCATAAAAGTACCTCATCATATCAGCCTGTAGACGTCCACTGCTGGACAAAGGCCTTTAGTTATTTTGACATATATGTAAAAAGAAACATTTTCATTCAAAATCGTTTATAGCCAAAAAGAAATTTAATTTTGAACACGAAATACTGCGATCATGAATACTACGATCTCAGTTCTTCACTTAATTAAAAGAACTCGGAACTCCTTGGTAAACAATACACTGGCCACTTTTGTCTAAAGAAATAATTGACATCAGAACGCAAACCCATTTCGATTATAAACGTTTCCATGGCAACGACCACTATTTGTTCGTTAGCGCAAAATATTTTGTATTCTATCAACTTAACTTTTTGTTTTTGAGTTGCGAAAAGCCTTACTGGGAAAGAAAGAAAGATGATGAAACTGCAGATATGCAACGACCAGGACCGCAAGGAGGCGCAGAACAGGGAGAGAAGACGACAATGCGAGCTCGAGAGGAGGTCCAGGATCTTCAATGCTAGGAACAGGAAAATTGGCGTAAGCGGAAACTAACATGGATTTTTTTGCAAACAGACACCGCCGTTCACTGTCGCTGTAAACCTTCAACCATGAACCTTTAAAAAAAAAGTACTTTTTCTACGTCAACTGCTTTTGAAACGTGGTTGCGAATATGGCCGGAAGGATTTGATAGCCCAATTCTTGAGAAAAGTTATAGTTATAGGCTATTTATGTACCATCACGCTACAACCTTAAAACGCGGGCAAAGCCGCGGGAGACAGCTGTAATAAGTTAATCCGATTGTTTTCAGGTGGACGTGAATTTCCTAGAGCGGCAGATAGCTGAGAAGCGCGCAGAGCGGGACGACGCGGAGCGCACCAACCTGGCGTTTGCGCAGCAAATGATCAAGGACAGTAACCTGGCTGTAGTCCTGGAGGCCAGGGAGAGAGAGGTCAGTTCGTTGCAGCTAAACTCTACATCGGGGCGAGAGGTCTGTCTATTATAGGATACTCTGAGTTCGAACCGTTCATAGTACCACTTGGTAAGGGTGAGAGCTCCTCGCTTCGAGCGGTCGATTCTACTGATTTTTGTACCGGATGTCTAAGGAAAATTAGTAGAATCGACCGCTCGAAACGAGGAGAGGGATTCAAAAATAGAGCTCCAGCTCATTGCATTGAAACTGTTGGACAGGGTGAGAGAGGTCAGTTCATTGCAGCTAAACTCTATATCGGGGCGAGATAGGTCTGTTCGCTGCAGGGATACTCTAGGTCGGGGCGACAGAGGTCTGCCATTGGTCGACCATTCATGGAAGCTCTTGGTGAACATGAGACCAGAGGGAGAGATCGGTTCATTACACAACTTTGACCAGGGCTGAGACGTCAGTTCATTATTGCTGAGAAACTGTAGACACAGGGAGGGATATCTTGGTAATTTCGTACCCTGTAATTGGATAGCTGATCAAAAAAAATTTCGTGGTACAGGAGCGGCGACGCATTGGCGCGGAAATCGACGACTTTAGGCAGAGGTACCAGCGGCCCGAAGACCGGCGCGAGTTCGACCTGAACGACCCTGAGGTGCTGAAGAAGCAGCTGCCCCCGAGAGCCTCTGATGGCGAACCGGTCGGCTTGTCCAGCGCACAGAAGTGAGCTGATAAATCTAACCACATAAATTGACCATTTAATATTTATAATCTAAATTTTTACAAAAATAAAGCAGACTTTGTAAAAATTTATGATTTTTGTACGTCTCCATCATCATCATATCAGCCTGTAGACGTCCACTGCTGGACAAACGCCTCCCCCAAGGATCTCCACGACGACCGGTCCTGCGCTAGCCTCATCCAGCTGGGTCCCGCGACCTTCACCAGATCGTCGGTCCACCTTGTGGGAGGCCTGTACGTCTTATTGATCCCCTAATTTTTTTTTATATTCCACCCTAGGTGACATTTTTTTCCAGTTGGAATGGCACCACCCTTGAAATATAGCCCATTCAATAAAAATAGAATCATTCAAATCGGTTATACAAATACAGTCGAATTGAGAACCTCCTTCAGGCTCCTTTTTTTTGAAGTCGATTGATAAATTATGAAGGAAACTTAAAAGTAAGGAACTAAAACTTTACGGAAAGTATTATAATTTTAAGCCTCTGTGACTTTACCATCATACATAACATTAATTACCCCAAATATAATAATAATTCCAAATATTACCTGGCGAATAACAAATATACCTTGCTAGCGGGTTTCTAGGGGTTAAAAAGTAGTCCGGCGCCTCGACTCTGCATTGATTGCTACCAATATGTTACCACCCCTTAGTTCACGGTATAGGTAGGTATTTCTTTATTCCGGTGGCAGGTTCGAGGGCGAAGACCTGAACTTCGAGGAGCGCAGGAAGATAATGGCTGAGCAGAAGAACTCGTGGCTGGAGCAGCAGGTGCAGGAGCGCGCGGCCGCCGAGGACGAGAGGAAGAAAGCAGAAGCCGCTTACATGGTGAGGGCCGGAATCCTATATACAGTCCCCGATCAGCCGGTTGGGGTTGAAAAGGGTTAGATATTTGGGATACCTGAACTTTTTTTTTGTGAGTTTTTCAATATGCGCGTGTACTCTGAAGACTTTGCATATCGACAGAGGATATCACTATGTTTCTTCTGTCCCGGTAGTAAGACTACTCTATATAATAAGAGTCATGCAGGGTCCCTCTGGAAGGGTACCACCCTCTGCCCTATAGCCGGTGTACATGCACACAAGGCGGCCTTTAGGTTTCTGGTTATTAGGCAACAGTAGTCACCATCACGTGGATTTGCCACTGCATTCATGATATGTTACCGACAGATGGCGATAAAAGCTCGCGACGCGAGAGCCGGCGAGCTGGATAAAATGGAGCGCGAGTGCCGCTACAGGCTCGGGCAGGCCAACCTGCGCTACAACGAGGCACTGGTAAAATAATAACCCTTATTAGAACTTGCCCTATGCGCGCTACACAACTGGTCCCAGAGGACCAGTTGGGGAAGATCCTTCCCATCAAGAATTGATAGATAGATGAGTATATAGCCATCAAGTATAATATGACCTAGTTGGGACATATGAATACGCCAACATGTAAATTTCACTTTAAGAGTGGGTGCTATTCTAAATTCTATAAGCTGTTTCCCCACTTATGAGTCAAGTAAAAGCTATTTGTGGCCAGACTTGTATGAAGTCGTCCAGTTCGTCCTTGCGTAACGTCTGCCACGTGTGCCTCTGCCAATGTTTGTAGTGCCATTGTATAGGCTGAAAATGACTTGCGCCAACATTTGACACTGAAGTTAAGTGCTATTGTAGGTTGAAAATGACTTGCGCCAACATTTTACACTGAAGCTAAGAGCTATTGTAGGCTGAAAATGACTTGCGTCATCATTTTACACTAAAGCTAAAAATGACTTGCGCCAACATTTGACACTGAAGCTAAGTGCCATCGTAATAGGCTGAAAATGACTTGCGCTAACATTTGACACTGAAGCTAAGTGTCATTATAGGCTGCAGAGAAGAACCAGCTGGAGCAGATAATGAGGGAGCAGGAGGAGGCGGACAACACGGCGGAGATGTACAACCACCTCACGTCGGACATGCTCACGGAGAACCCGGACGTCGCCAAGAGCGCGCTCGGCAAGAACAGGTCGGTAGATGTGAGTGGGGTACTCCGCTAGGAGCTAGGCTGGCTGGATGCTCTTTGCACAATACTTCCAGTTTATTGGAGTCAGTGCAGGAACTGTCACAGTTTAAGGGTTAACTTAGATTTTTTGGTCGGTGGTTGTCATTTTGGACGGTATTTTCGGCAGACTTATTGCACGTCATGTACACTGACGCATACAGACAGATTTTGTGACAAAAAAGAGAACCGTCATCTGCTTTGAGCCTAAGAATAAAAGTTAAAACAATAACACTCATGATTTTATTCTATTGTCCCCACCTCAGGGCCATCGGTTTTATGTACAAAGGTATGAACCAGGAGGAACTGAAGAAGTTCTACCAAGCACAGAAGGAGCAGATGGCGGCGTCTAAGGTGAGTTTCTATTACGTCATCATCAGAAAGTATCTAGTCTTTATTCTTTGCCATCTAATATCATCTACACAGCAGGTCGACAGTAGCAGCAGGACATTGTATCCAGGACATTTAAGTTATTTTTAAGCAAATATGTGGTTGCAGGCCAAACGCGACGCTGAGGACAAGATGGAGGCGGAGTGGCAGGCGCTAGCAAAGTCCGTACAGCGGGAGGTGGCGCGCCTAGATATCCAGGACAAGAGGACCAGAAGGTATGGACCAGCCATAAAGCAACACAGAGTTTTAGTGCTCGGAGTTTCTTTGAAGGATGTGATCCGCAATGAGGAGATACGACGGAAAACTAAGGTTACCGGCATAGGCGAAAGGGTTAGCAAGCTGAAGTGACAATGAGCAGGTCACATCTGTCGCAGAACCGACGGCCGTTGGGGCAGACGAGTTCTGGGGTGGAGACCGCGGGTGGGTACGCGCAGCTGTATAAAGGTGACCGTAGGCGGCTGGTGGAGGGCGGAAGACCAGATACGGTGGCGTTTACTGGGGAGGGAAGGCCCATGTTCAGCCATAGACGTTGAAGGGCTGATATAATGATGATGATATAAATGCTAAATTCAAATGTTTGTTACATAATCATGCTTTAACCGTTAAACGGATTTTGATGAATCTTGGTACAGTGATCGTTCAGTGAAAAAACCTGTCTCTAGGCTCAGCGGTTAAGGTTGTCCATTGATCAGTCAGTGAGTCAGTTTCTTCTTTTATGTACTGATGATTGATTTGACGCAGGGAGATCGCCCGCCAGCTCATGGAGGAGAACCAGCTGATGGCGATGCAGCAGAGGGAGAAGGAGAAGTACTACCGCGACGTGGTGTACAACAACACGCCCACCGACGAGTACTACGCGCAGTTCAACACCACCACCAGATAGATGGCGGCGGGGGCAGGGGTGAGGGGTGGGGAACTATAATGTTCAATTGGAAAAATTACAAAGTGTACCTAATAATTTCCAACTAATTAGGTCCACCGTCTAAAATATATCAGCGAATTGGTTGACACTAAATATTTGTCACGACATGCTGTCCACGCCTTGCTAATAATTGGACTGTTTTCCAATTTTCGTAGGCCTAAGCCTATTTTCGTAGGCCAACACCACCTAACCACCAAAGCCTACACCACCAAACTAATAATATAAACAACTAATAAATGATAATTGATCACTAAGTGGACAAACCCATTTTTAGTGGTCTTGGCACTCATTCTTTGCATTGTTTAATAATTATTGCAAGTGACTAAATGGTACACCTGTATAATTTATTCTAATGAGAAGTGACTACATCTAATTCAGAAGTGACAAACGCTTGGCTCGCGATAGAGTACCTTTTAGTTCTCTATTCTGCCACGGGTTGATCACCTCTTATCTGAAAAATTATTTGTAAAATCGTTTTATTATTTGCAATTGCTCGCTTAATTTGTTTTAACTTATTATTATATACGAGGTTAATACTTAACTGGCTTTCATTTAGATACAAATAACACAATACCTACTAACAATAAATAAAGTATTTATTTAAACAAATAAATTAAAAGCTAAATGTATGGAATATTCGTATCACATCGTTACAATAAATAACACAGAAAGACTAGAAAACATTTCGTTAATATCTAAAAATCTATAAATACTATTGGCACTTCACCGTTGAGATCATTTCGAATTATCACAAACACGCGCGCGGCCTGCGGTGGCGGTGGTGGCCATTTCCTATGCAATGTATGTGAGACTTCAGACACGCGCGGCCTGCGTTTGCATATTGAAGCTGCGGCCTGCGGTGGCGTCTGGTATATGCTTATGTCTGTTCCAATCATCATCATATCAAGAAGACTCCTCATTGTTCTGGTTCTTATCGCCCAATGTTCTAGAGCATGTGTTTCTAATTTGGCAACACTGATTTTCAACTCCGAAGAATAGTCGGAAGATGAGTTTGTATTCATATTTTCCAATCTTTTTGCTTGTCTATAAAGCTCTAGTCTATGGATTTTGGCACAGTTTACTTGGATCGCTCGTCCGTTTTGCTCTTTGGTGGTATTTTACCTTGGATCAACCCCTTCTTATGCAGGTTCATGATGGAAGTGGCTATGATGCTAGCTGTCCTCCTCAGATAACCGCCACTGGTGAGCATTACTATAGGTATGCTATGTTCCTTGCATATTTCGAATACGAATTCGTCCCGTTTGACGATGCCCTGAAAAAGGGGAAAAATACTCTAGAACTGATCGGGGTGATCCAAAAAAATATTGGTGAAATAAAAACGGAATAAACCCGACGAAGGTGAGACGATATTGAGATAGGCGGAGACGAATATGTATAACGACTCGTAGGACACAATGGAGAAGGCCCCAGCTAAATTTCATTTCATTCAAAAAGTTTAAAATAAAATTTGGCCACTTTAACTGTATGGAGTTCATATTGGATACGAAAACTATAGTTATCGTCCATGTCCATGTAGCTGTACTAGACCGGACCGCAAAAAGATTTGGCCCTTTAAGCAAGAGTGTGTCAACTGCAGTCAGCTCGTGACCACGGCCAGTGTGACCTGGTTGAAGTCGTGTAAGCGACGGCCGATGGGGCAGACGAGTTCTGGAGTGGACCGCGGCCCGTTGTGCGTAACGTGGGACGCACTCCACCAGGCGGACCGACGACCTAAACAGAGTGAACGAGAGTGCGAAAACTCCGTACAAGCGCTCTAAAACGACACAGAGGTAGTGCGTCGTCAAGCTATAGCCAACTACTCCTTCCGCGCGCTTATCTCTGTGTGCTAGTGTAGGTGAACATTGCGCTTGTGTGCGTGCGTTTTAGAGCGCTTATATGGAGTTCACTCTCGTTCACTCTGACCTAAAGGTGGCGGGAAGCGGCTGGATGGGGCGGAGGTGGCGTTCCTTGGGACGCTTAGGACTTTCCTTAGGTCTTGTAATTTGTCACCACCAGTGGAGGTTCACCATATCGGTGAATAATATAGACTTATTGCTAACTTACCACTTCACTGATCCTCATGTGTCCCAGCGGGTCGGCGTCCAGCACGTCGGTGCCGGCGTTGTACACCACTATGTCGGGCGTGAACTCGCCCAGGGCGCCCTTCAGGTTCCTGCAACGCGACAACTGCCGGTTACACCTCATTCCATCATTCACTCACTTTGAAGCCATGGTTCTCCGTGAAGGATTGATCGGGGCATGACCTGATAACGGTCTTCGAGAGAGTAGATGGAGGACTTTTAGATCGCTATAGATATCCAACTGATCAGATGAGCCGTTTAGAACCAGCCTCGTCATGATTCCTAAACTTTATGATTTTCATACATTTTGATGCCATTTTGCGGTTTTTTTTCTTCATGACAATGCTGCTTCCAAACGGCTTACCTGATCAGTTGGATATCTATAGCAATCTAAAAGTCCTCCATCTACTCTCTCGATGACCGTCATCAGATCATGTCCGCATCAATCCTTCACGGAGAACCATGGCTTCAAAGTGACCTCGATTGTATGAAAATCTTGCCCTGTTTCTAATTATCCGTCCACCTATGTACATGTATTTATCATACTTAATAATAGCATTTTATTTAATATCGATAGCAAAATTCCAGGTGTTGATAACTAAATAATTTTATTTTAAAGGTCGGTATTATTATCTTCAATCTACGCCGATGTTATATCAATTCAATTCCAAGAATTCAAAAACATACAATACTGCAGGTACGAATAAATGTTCTTATGAATGGAAATTGTCTAGTTCTGTCTTGAACCTACGTTGGTTTAAAGGAAGTACTTGTAATAAAAATTCAATTTACGCGAAGAAAATTTTTATTGAATTCCACAGATATGTTTTTATATGAGCATGAGCCAATTTCAGCTCATTAAAAAACAATGTTAACTACATCACAAATACCCGAATTCGTTGTAACTATTTATCAATCCTTCAACCTTGGCTCTGATCCTTCCCAGAGTGGAGTCGCTTATATTGGATAAGCTCGCTGTTTCAACCAGTTCTTCCAAACTATTATCCCCCTCCATAGCCTCTTTAAACTTGGCTGCTTCGTCAGTTTCGCTCATCATCATACTTGCTAATAATAGTGACAACCTAAAAGATAATTTCCCGAATCCTTTCAAATCAGCATCGAGCTGGTCTCTGGGGTAGATGAAATTGGATTTAAGTCCATGATTGGATAAGCATTTGTCGAGCTCAATGTGGTAGTAGTCGATCCACTCGTGGTAGTGCTTGGCCCTGGTCTCGTAGTCGGTGCAGTTGAAGATCATGTAGTGAAGGTCGGCGACCGGATTGCTTTCTATTGATACTTGGTAATCGATCATGCAGCATTCCACTGACTTCTCACCCTGGGAACATATTATGCAATGTAACTTTATAGTTGCGATTATCGATGATTGAAATTTGAATGTTGTACTTACCTCAAGCTTGAACAATATGTTGTTAGTCCAGGCGTCACCTTGTTGAATGACAGAATATCTAGATCCTTTGTCAATTTTAGCGTGCTTCACTAGACTACTGACTAGATCAGATAATGTACCCTTCACAAGCTTCCTGTGATTATCATTATCAAGTATTGATAGTATGTTATTTTCCATAACTGTAAAAACAACTTTAATCTCTTCTATACCTGACATGAGCTCCCGTACGTTAACAAGTTTTCCTGTGAAAGAGTTATAGGTCTCGGGCTCTTTAATTTTCAACGCATATGACAGCGAATGAAGTTTTGCGAAGCTGTTCAAGACCAATTTAATGCTGTCATCTGAGAGTGACTTCAATCTGTCCATCATTACATAATTAGATACATTTAAATCTTCAAGGAGAATAATTTCATTTGGTGCTTCTACTAGGGACCCATAGCATGTGGCATATCGTAATCTTTCTTTTTCAGGCACATCTGCTCCTCTTTCAATTTCAGTAAATTTGGGCAATACATCAGTGTACATAACATGCTCATTCAGAAACGCTATAGGACTATTCATTTGAGCCCGCTGCTTTTCATTGGTTGGAGCAATTTTTGCTACCATCTTGAATGTTTCCCCATTTTGCTCGATGGCGAAGCGTTTGACGTTTGCTACAAAACCATCGCCCACCTTGCCTACTGGAGAAACAATTACTTTTCCATTATCAAAGCCACGATCTTGCAATACACTGCTGACAAACTCCACTTGACGAGCACTCACACCGGTAAGATCACCTTCAAATTTAAAATTGGACATGATGTCACTTTGTGCTATTGTAAACCTGAACTGAGATTAATCGTACTGTTTATAATGTTTATATATATTCTAATGTTATCATTAATGTTTCATTTTTATCTGTATATTTTTTAGATAATAACAGGAACTGTATCTACATTTTGCCTTGAATTTTAACGTTGAATGTTGCTGTTAACTAGTGATTGAATTTATAGCTTAGCTATTTCTTTCGCTACGCCGTCTGTCTGTCCGTCCGTCCGTCTGTCCGATGTTCTAAGGGCTGTATCTCCGCAACGGTGATACGTAGCGAGCTGAAATTTTCACAAAAGACGCGTACCTGCGGCGCATCCAACGACAAATACTCAAAATTAAAAAAAGTCAAAATCCAAGTAGGGCGCGCTATAGCGGCGGCAGCACCGGCGATGCGATAGAGCGAGAAAGCTCTAGCAAATGACGTTATTGAACGACAGAAAAGGTAAAAATATGAAAAAATGCGATTCCGTGCCGACAGATTGTGGTCCAACCCTATTGGTGAAAATGGACAAAGTGCGACTCACTGCCTCAACTTGAGCATGTACTCGAGGTCCTCCACCCTGTTCCCGAGCTCCACCCTTCTGCGAATGGCCTGCTTGGCCTCCTTATCCTTCGGGTAGATGTGCCGGTTGTACATGTCCATTATGTACACGTCCGGCACGTCGATGAAGTCCCGCTCGTAACCGTTGCCCTGCAATGAAGGTAGACCAGATTTGAACCGGTGGTCACGGGATCTGACTGGAGAGGCGAGCTGTCAGCGTTTCGTGCATGTTTCGTGTCATTTCGACGTACGTGGCGGAACAAATAATGTATGCAAATAATAATGCAAAAAAAATACAAAATAGCTGTAAGTAAAGCTCAGATCTAATAAAGAGTATTTGATCATAACAGTACCATGAAATGGACGTAAACATGGCCTGTATTTTAATAGACAGCCACGCCGCTCTGTACGAGATTACATGACTTTGTATGAAACGAACTATTTAGGCAACGGCGGCGCCGCTCGTAAATGCCGTACAAAATACGCCGCCGATTATAATACAGGCCGTAATCTCGTACAGAGCGGCGAAAAATGGCCTTAAAATTAGAACGTTTTTCAGAATTTCATATAAAAATATTCTGTTCAGGAAAAAAAAACTCCAACATTTGACCCCTTTACATATTATTACCTGATGCGCGTCCAAGTCGACGATCATAGCTTTCTGGATCATGCGGCTCCGGATGAGGGTCTGGATGAGCAGCGTGATGTCCGCGTAGGGGCAGAACCCCCCGCCGCGCGCGCCGCTGCAGTGGTGGAACCCGCCGCCCACGTTGATCGCCCAGCCCCGCTCTAGCGCGAGCTTGCCGGCCAGCACTGACCCACCAGTTTGTAGCCTCAAAAAATAAATCAACAGCTTATTAACCTTCGCAGTAAGAAACACTTTTGCATGCCATTAACCTGGTGAGACATGTGAAACACTACCTACCTACATTTGTCAACCTTCGTATACCATGTTTCTAGCGAATAAATAATTTTCTTTTTCTTTTTGTCCCCACTGGGGACAAACCTACACTTTTGGGGCCCAGACCTACACTTTCAACGAAGGCGCGTGGGATACAGTCCACTGCTCAGTGCGGGTTGGTGGACTTCACATGTGCCTGAGAATTCCTTCTTCGGCGTATGCAGGTTTCCTCACGATGTTTACCTTTACCGTTCGAGAGGGGTGAGCAGTCAATAAATGTACTCGGAGAAACCTATTGTTAAATGGTCCGACTGGGGATCGAACTCGGACCTCCTGACATGATACACCACTTCTTCCCCAATACGCCACCGACGCTCTCAGTTTTATTATTTTCTTTAAAAAAATTTAAACTTTAAAAGTTTTACCTCATAGGCTTTAAGTAAGCGTACTGTATAAGAAAATTTGGCAGACAAGCCAGTACAGGCACCTCCGCTATCATCGCCACTTTTGTACTCCACTGTAAAACACAAATTAGTTTGCTCAGTTACTCAGACTAGTCAAAATTGTTAAAAAACTTACAATATCGAGGGATTTAGACAGGACATACATTTTAGACATGATTTAAGCTAGACTGTGTTTCAATTACATGAGTACACAACAATTATTCTACAAGTAAGAAGTAGATCAATTACTTCTGAAGAGTAAAGTGAATTGAATTTATTTGTCAGATGTTTGCATACTTTCAAGTTGTAGATGAATTTTATTCAGAGTGAACCCACGGCTTTCAGTAGCATTTTAGGAACCATACTTACTTTGAGTGAGTTCAAATACTTCTTAGTGTGCACAATGAGGAGATCTCTCTTCTTGGCCTCCAGTGGTTTCACCAAGCACTCGTCTGTTATGAATTCCGCATCTTTCAAGTACTGGAAAACCATAATGAACAAAGCTGTTGATTTTGTTAAAGAAACATGTTTAGAAAGGTAAAATATGAACTTTAGTATTTTATACCAAGCACAATAATGACACGAATCATTGGATGCAGAAATGTAGGTACTTGCTTGTTACCAAAAGTTACCAAAGCTAGCCTGATCCCCAGCATCGTCGTGGAGATCCTTGGGGGAGGCCTTTGTCCAGCAGTGGACGTCTACAGGCTGATATGATGGATTAAGAAGCTTGACTATGTGTTGAAATTCCTTTTTACCTTAGAGTATATGCAAGCATATGTATACTCGTAAGCTTTTTACACATTTCTTTTTGTTGACTATGAAGGAGTGAGTCAAAGGCGAGTTTACTATTCAGGTATCCGATTGTAGACGGAGGGGCCCATAGTACCAACCTGGACTACTTCGCCAGAGAGTGCGAGACAGGCACTAACTTGTACATAATATGAGGTATTCATCAGACTAGAGCAACTGGGACTGTCTGTCTATATGAAAAAAGTGAGGGAAACCACGCCACTGACTTTGGAAGTCATTATAACACAAGCAATCATCGACCGTAAATATTTAGTGATCTAAAACTAATATAATAATAATGAGGTGGGAAGATAAAATAAAGAGAACCACTGGCCCAATATGGAGAAGAGAATCAAAAGAGAGAGAGAAGTGGAAATCCAGGGTAGAGGCCTATGTCCAAGGAAAAGCTGAAGAGAATATAAAATAATAATAAAATAAAATCTTTTGTAATAATTTATTCAGCAATAAAGGCTATCTTAACTTATCTTAATACTAATATTCGTGCCTTACAGGTATAGTTTCAATAGTAAAACTTACTTGAATGATATTTCGCCATTTTTTAGAATCGAAGACGTGAAACCTCTCGAGGCCAAAGAAGGACACATTATACTTGACGTCATACACAATGGGCCACTGTTCCTCTGCGATATCAAAGTAAAGGCTGAAATCATGAAAATTATAAAAGTACAAAGAATTTAGAAGCGGCGAGGAACGATTGCGAATTCGTTAGTAACTTTAGTTTTGATTATTATAAAAATATATACAAACCTGGACATTATCAGAAGAAAGTAATTATTTAAAATACATATTACAGAGCCCAACGAACATCGCTGTACCTAGTTTTATCGTTATCAGTTTCTATCAATTTTCCAAACAAAAAGAAAGAATGTCCGCGAAAAGAAAAACGAGTAAGTGACAAGAGAATGAAACGAGTGACATAACAAAACAGCCGCCGCCGGCAGTGAGTGACAGATGTTTGTCGTTCTGAAACTCATGAATCTCAGCTACAAGACTGTATAGAGAATACCTATGTCCATGTTGCTAGGCAACAATGACGCCCGCGAAATATAAACAAACAGTGAGTGAGTGTCACTGGGTGCACTATTTTAATTTTTTCAAATAATGATTGATAATTATAATCGAAATAAATAATAGGTATCTCTAGTTTACTGAAAAGTTATTTCTAAGTCTTATAATGGAAAATAATAACACGACCATGGATGCCCTACAATCGGAACTCGAATTTTATAGGGTAAGGTCGACCTTAGAGATAAATTAATAATAAAGCCTCCCTCAAACTGGGGCGGTGGCTGTGGCGGTACCAGTCGGAGTTGCAAGCAAGGCGCCTAGTTTGTACCCCAGTGCAGGCGGTATGATTGGTAACCAAAGAAACATCCAGACTTTCTATTTTTAGCAAAACCAGACATTAGTGGAGGCGGAGATCAAAACCTTAATCGCTGACAACCAGAAACTGTCGCATCAAGTGGGGATGCTGCTGAAAGAGAGGTTGCACCACGCGAGGCAATCCCAGGACACTGAGCAGGGCCAAGAGTTGGAAGAGCAGAAGGGGCAAGTCGCTTTGCTTGCCAAGGTATGGCGCTCGCTAAACAAGTCATTAAACTGTTTAATTGAAAGAGATCCCTAAAGGTCGGATAAGTCAACATTTAGTCGATTATTTTTATAATACACCTTGTTTTGTGTCATCATCATGTCAGCCTTCCTCAATGAACTCCACCACACGCGGTCCTCAGGGCTTACGGCCACCTTCTAAGGGTCGTCAGTCCATCTGGCGGCGTCCCACGCTGAATTTACGCGGTCACCACTCCAGAACTCGTCTGCCCATTGCCGTCATTTCTGCGACAGACATAGGCCATCCACTGTCACTTCAGCTTGCTACTCCGGAATTACATCATGTGTCAAATAGATACTGTTATTTACTTTTATTACAGGAGAGAGATTCACTGCACGTACTATGGCAGACGTCACAGAAAACGATTGACGCATTGGAAACTGAACTAAAAGCCTATCAAAGTTACGACAATAGAGGTAAACAGGTAAGAGGATTAAATAAACAGCATTGAAATACTTATGTCTGTTGGGCAAAGGCATACGTACGGTTCACATCGAGGGTGTGCACGCCAATCACCGATAAACTCCGAACTTTCGAATTAATACGGGTTATACTCGTTTAACCATACCAGGGATACAATATAACTTTTAATTTAGAACGCTTTTTTAAAATTTTGCTTAACTAATTGAAAAAAGAAAATACGCAGTTGGAATTCTCACAACACAAGATGCACGGCAATTCACGGCATGCAAGCCAAGAAAATTCGACGCAAGCTGCTAATATCTATTTCACTCATTGCAGAATATACACGAGGACAGAAGAGATCTAGAACTAAAGTTAGAAACTGCATTAACAGATTATATTGAATTAGAATCAAAATACAAAGAATTATACACTAAACACTGTTCTCTCGAAAATGAATTAAAGATAAAAGATCAAGATATAATTTCGTACAAAGAAAGGGGTAAAGATTCAGAGAATAAACTAGATGAATTAACAAAGACTCTAGAAGAATGTAGGATCAATTTGGCTGTCGAAAAGAAAAATAATGAAGATGTAAAAAGTCAATTACTAATAACCCATAAAGAAACAGTAGATAAAATAAAAAGGGAAGCGGAAGCTAAATCAAAGGTAAATAATAACATCAAAGTTCCTCAACAATTTCGCGAAGGACCTTGTAATGTAACTCAATTTCACTGCCAGTATAGCATCAGTATGCAAGCATATTTAATAATTAAGCTAGATATTGAATTTCAGGTGGCAGAAGCATTGCAACTTTTCGATGTGGTGTCAGCCCAAAAAAACGAAGCATGTAAGAAAATCTCTGAAATCACAGGTAAACAAACATATACAATACATTTATTATTGCAAAAACAGACAGTAAAGTACGTACCCATGTTCTCTTGGAAAGAAAAACAAGTGGATTTAATTTTCAGGGGAACTATCGCAAGTGAAACAGACGTTAGCTAATGTGAAATACAAAGCAGAATCAAGCCACAGGGCAGAATTAGACGAAGTAAAAGAAAAATACAATGAAAAAGTAGCCGATATGCTTCAACACATCAGAAATCTTGACACCGAGTTGGTGGAAAAAGGAATGTTACTTAATAAGGCTTTGAGGTATGTTCTGTTTCCTAAAGTATAAACCAACTTAATTATAGTCACAAAATTACTTTTGAATAAAATTTAATTGTAGGGACAACAAAGTTCTTCAAGACGCAAATGAAAATTATCAAAAAGAACAGAGTGATTGTCTGAAAGCATTAGATCCAAAATTAGCGTTAGCTGAACAAAGATTGGAAGCAATGTTTCAAGAATTGGTAAGTATTTATTCATCTTTGCATCTTGTATTTTAGTAGATCATCAGTAAACATTCCATCAAATCATATTTTGATTTATGATTGAGTCAAACTAACAGCAACCATGGCAAGACGTCCTCAAGAGGTAATTTTGATTGTGCTATGGAAAAATATAATAAAATCAAGAAACTTTTGATCAATAATTGGCCAATAAAGCTTTTTTTAAACAGTATCCACACCTATTTAGATGACATACTGATTTGCAGGTAGCCTCAGAGAGACGAAATATTCAACTTGTATGCGAGAAGGAATGTCTAGCGATAGATATACAGAGGATACAGGATATTCATGCAAGGGAAACCAAACGACGGGATTGGGAAGAAAAACTAGTTAAGACGCAATGTGATGAACTGAAGTAAGTACGAGACTATTTCAGTCTCTTTGAATATTATGCAGAGATTGATATGAAATATGTAATCTGCTTTTCCTTTAGAATGCAGGTGGAGCACCTACAAAAATCTCTAGACGAGACGCACGGCATGATTAACAAGTTACAGAACATGCTCTCATCGAGGACCGAGTTGAATCACAAGTACGTTTTGTAATTGTAACGTAGTATAAACATAATATAGCGCTCTTATTTTTATTAAATGGAGGTTTTATGAAAGCTTGACTCAGATGACGCCACCAGCCAGTGTAGGTATGTATTTATAGATAGTAAACATTGCGGTGTTTTCCTTGGAAAGTAGCATAAATAGGTCTAGTTGAAAGCTGAACTACAGAAGTAAACCTAGATTTAATCTAGAATTATATTTTACTGCCTGAAAATTAAAGCAAATAATATCGTATGTCATATTTTTACAAATGAAAATATGTAGATTTACTTCTGCAGTGGCAGTTAGTTTTCATTGTTACGAAATTAAATTAATTATAACAACAATTACCCTGACCCTAATTTCAAAACTAAAAAGAATGATGGATGACAGCACAGACGTTCTTTATTTCAGAATGGTTTCGTCAAAAGAAGATGAACTGATGGAATTAAACAAGCATTTAGACAACCAAATGGAGCTCAGCAAAAAGTAAGTTGTCAGGTAAATCTAAAACCAAATTAAAACCTTTATTTTGGTTTCTTGATTAACTATGATCCTAAGAGAGCGTAATTGCAACATATACATGTGCATGAAAGGGATACTACAGCGTTTTGTATTTGTATTACCACGTTAAGTTTGCAGCCCACTTTGTGTTGGATGGAACAGATGTCAGAAACATTTTACAAGTAGGTTCCAACCTATTAAAATAACTTTATTTTAGATGGAAAGAATCCTATGTGGAAATGGCGGAGAAACTAAAGAAAAGACTAAAAGATATACAGAAGGAAAACAGGGAACTGAGAGCCAAATTGAAGCTGCCATATGTTGGATCAACAAGTTTAGAAAATAGTTCCACTAGTTAATAAGTTTAAAACTGTAATTTAATATTATTTTTATAGTAAAGTTTAGTGCAATATTAGATAAATTAAACATTATAAGAAGATTTATGAATGTATTACATTTATTTACATTATTAAATACAAAATGTTATTTACACTTCATTAAATTACATAATTATTTCATAGGTATTTTATCCCAGATTTTTCAATAAATCTGTGTATTACATATTTTTAAAATATTTAATTATTCTTCCTATGACAAATATCACAAGCAAACGTACCTTGCGAGCTTAGTACTGTTTCTTAAAAATCTAGATAGAACTCTCCGTAGGTATTATATTCTCTTTGCCTAGAACTGCCAAATAATTTGGATTACAATTAATTTATATCTCAGTAAATCAAACTTTTTGATGCTTTATGGTAGGTATGTAGGGCCGCTTGAATTGAACAGCTTCCCACTCCCACCAAATCCCCTTAAGGCTTAAGAGGATCTGGTGGAAGAGGGACGCATACTTAGCATGTCCTATGATGCTGAAACACACTCCGCAAACATACTAGGAAACCAGTAGAGTGTTTCCTTGGAGTCCTGCGTGTCCACCCACGCGAGGCCTTCCCTCACCATGTGGTTGAGAGCGTTTTGAGCTCTCGTGTCATTCCATCTGTAAAAGAGAATACACAATCATAAATGTATAAACTGACGGCCAACCCTGCGGCTTCTGTGGCTATAAACTTTATTATTATCAAAAATGTAGTCTACTTAAGATATAAACTAAATAGTGTTCAAAAGTCAAATAGTTAACGCGCCATGGTTCACTAGGACAGACGAAGTTCACGAAGATCTGAAGGTCCCCATTGTGAAGAAGGAAATAAACATCATGACCAAATCCTACATACAAAGATAGGATCAGTAACCACCAGAATAGGCTGGCATCATCTGTAATCGAAGCTTCGGGAGGTACCTATGCGGTGTGGTGGGGAGGAAGCCCACACCATATATTGTAAAATTATTGCTTGTAATCTAACTATAGCTTGGTATGTTTGGTGTGTTTACTGTTAATATTAAGCTGTTATAATAAATGAATTGAATTGAACACCCGAATGTCTCTCTCCAAATAAGGCATCTGAAGCGATCCCACACGTGGAATAGGGTGGGATGATGGGAAGCATAGCCATTTTATGAAGGCAACCCAACAATGGAAGGGCATGACTACCACGTCATGTCAGACAAATAAAATAACTGCTTAAGATCTGATGAGTGATTGCATGTTGGCAAAATATCATAGATAAAAAAACCTGAGAACTCACCCTAAATCTGCAGTGAGAACACTGGTGGAAACCCATGCGGTTCCCAATGAGCTGGCCTTCTGCAGAACCAGGGTCTGGTCGAGGTTGAGCTCACCCGGCACCGACTGCACTAGCCACTTCCCTTTGCCCATAGGGACCACTGTGAAACTGTAATATATATGAAAATAATTCACCCACACCTGATTGTCTAGCTTATTCTTATTATTCTTAGACGGGGGTGGCAGTCCCTGCACCGACTCCACGAAAACGGGAGTTTTGTGCAAATCCCCCCGGGCCGTCAGTCCAGCCATCCCAGCTCCTTAGTATAGTATAAATAGATGTGCTAGTGTGGACAGTTAAAACTTCCAACACTTTGGCACAAGTGTCCCGGTCGTGTCTAGGCCCTCTATGAAACCATCCCCCAATCTCTGAAGTAAAGAAGAATCTCAGGTTCACGATGACTCACCCATTGCCAAATATCCTGAGCTTTTTCACTGCAGCTAACAGGTCCTCATTCGTAATGTCCTGGTGCTTCTTGGCTCTGCCTCGCGCTGCTATGAGCCGCGACCGGAGTTCCTCCAGGGTTATTAGCCCTCCATTCTTGTAGTTTGTTGCGAGACACACCTCTACTATTTGAACTCCTAACTCATAGTAAAAGTCTCCGATGCCTGGAAATTAATAACATAAAAAGACTAGACTGAAAAAAGACGAATAATTTCACCAATAAAAGTATAATTTATTTAAACAAAGATTGATCTATTCGATAAATTTTTGTGGTTTTGTAGACTGACAAAAAGAATACTAACCTAGTACTGACCAAAACCCTTTTCCAGACGCTAACGGGTCCACACCGATCGCAGCACACATCTCTTGGAACTGCCGCCTGAACTGAGCGTTTTTCTTTATCTCACTTTTGTGTTTGGTCGCGAACTCTTCCAGGTTCTCTCTAAAAACGTCCAGTTGCTTGGACATCTGCTGAAACTGGTTTTCCTGGATTTCCGAGCCTTTCTCTCGATATTTCTCCTGCTCCAACTTCTGTTTTTGTATTGCACCGACTCCAGCTCGTCGTCTCATTTCGATTTCCTGAAAATTTTTTTACGAACACGAAAAAATATTTATTGTTTTCTTTTTTTTCGAACTGAATGACTAACGAACGAATGAACACGAATGAACTAACTAGGAACTCCACTCCATTTAACTCGACTATTTTTAATTCAACCAATGATGGAAAAGCAAAAGTCGATAGACTATACAGCCAAGTCATATACACTTGATTAAGTTTTTCAGTATGACAAAAATTAGCGGTTACGCAGCACGGCCTCCACAAAAACAGGACACGACTACAGTCGGCGATTTTTTCAGGTTCACATCCACACTAAAACGATAGTAAATTTAATTTTTCGATCGGTCAATTCTGTTAATTTTCCATCGAAATACAAAATCCATACAAAATTAGTAGAATGTTCAGGTTCATGGGATTGGAGAAAGGGAATGATTAGCAGGGAACGATTGACCTCTTTGTTCCTACCAAGTTAATACCGAACCCTACAAAGGCACGGCCGACAAAAAGTTGGGCTGTTGTGGGTTGTTGGGCTCCTTTAGAATGGAAGTAAATTGGCTGTGTATGTACCTAACCTAACCTAACCTAACGGTAGCAGGTATGGCAGAAGCTAGAAAAGTGAAAATCTATGAAAAAGCAAAAACATTCTCTGCACAAAACGCTATGCAAACAAAATATTATGTCGGTGGAGAGTGGTGGAGAGGGTGCAGGAAAAAGAAAACTATGAAAGATATCATATAATTTGCTAGAGTAATAAATATTGATGTAGAAAGAAAGTAAATAAAATGGAAAGAAAATACAAAAAGCAAAAATAATTAGATGCATCCCTGGTGGGGATCGAACCCACGACCTTTGGATTAGAAGTCCAACGCGCTATCCTCTGCGCCACAGGGACATTGACTAAACTGTCAAAATTGTAGTACGCTATCAATCGAACGTTAAATACACATTTGTTAAAATCCTTTATAAATACCCGCTACAAATACATAAGTATATTTCATATAAAAAGATATTCTTCAATAAAAGCGCTCAGGAAATAGTGTGCTGTTTTAATTATTGCATGAATACAAGTTCAATTTAAATTAAAGGGACGTGTGTCTATTCCAATGGTCGTTGGGGCAACCGGAAATGTCAACAAATGGACAAACAAACGTCAAAAATTTGTTGTTTGGGAAGTTTGAAATTTCAGTGGATTGTAAAAATTAAGACAAATAATGTAAATACAACTCATCCACATAAAAACATAATAACTATTTAAAATTATAAAATGGAGAATGTTGTAATTGAGGAACAATCTTATGATGCGGCAGAGTGTGGGAACGAATCACAGAATTTCAAACAGTTTGAATCAGCTGACAACTTCCAGAAATTCATTTACGAATTGTTTGAGAAAAATGGAATATTGAATGATTTGCGGGCCTATTTACGCGGGCACATCGTCAATGTTTTGAAAAGTGCGCAAACAGGTATGTTTCAATTTTAGTGAATTATAACCAAAAAATACCTTACCTCTGGGGTATGTTCCAAGTTTGCCTCTTTCTTTTACAGGAGACCCTCCAACATGTCAGAAACATTTCACTCAACGACTAGAGCTTACATTTCAGGCGCTGAATATGCTCATAGCAGAATATTTGCTGCGTTTGGTGAGTTGGAAGCTTCCTTTTGGAACCAAGCAATTGCGTTTGATATTCACATGTATGGATGTTAAGATATTTTATCTTAAAACATCTTGACATAGGATATTCAATGTGCTATTGGGTGTATCGTATCTAGAATTCCCCATGGTCTATGAAATACAAATATTTAGGCCAAAAAACTACATTTTTCTGCCCATTTAGGGCAGAAAAATGTAGGTAAGACAAAAATACAAGACCATCGGTTTCACAAATTAAACAAGACACAAGTGTAGCAACAATATAGACTGGGAAATACAAAAGTTATTAGGTACTTAAATTAGTACTAAAGTATAGTATACATGGCTAGATAAAGCCAAGAATCGTGAGGAATGGAGAAATTTGGAGGAGGCCTTCACCCAGACAGGGGTTCCTGTCAAATAATAAGAATAAAATTTACTTTTTAGACTTTTGTAGAAACAGGAAATAAAAGGCTTCTTATTTTATGTTAATTTTATTTATTTTATAGTATACTTACATGGAATAGGTTATGTTGAAATGTTACAATCAGTAATATGAATAATACTTATAACTTAACTATAACATTTTAAACATTTACTAAATCATACTATGTCCATGCAGTAGTACATTATACCTATCGCCATGCTTTCCAGGAGTTCAGCTACACAATGTCGGTGTTTGTTTCGGAAATACCGCTGGCGAATATGGTGTTCGACTTAGCCAAGAGCCTCCTGCACAACCCCGGGGAGGAGGCAGCACTCAGGTTCAAGGACACTGATGTGTGGTCTGTCCTCAACTATTTAGGTGAGCCTCTATTTATTATTAATACCATCCCTTCATCATAATTAAGTCTACTGCTGGACCAGATCTCTACCAAAATAATAGCAGGTTTATGCCTGGAATTGGTAATTTGGATATACAGGTGGAAACAGAGTAGTGTTAGAAAAAAATTACGTCAAAAAGAGAATCCAATTGAATAAATTTTATTCCAATTGAATAAAATTTAAAATTCTACCAAACTTAGTGGTTCATGCATTTGTTTCCCCTTTTCTTATTTTTAAATTATTATTATGCTTTATTACATTTAGGGTCCTGGGTCATAGAACCAAAAACAACATATATAGGTACATGCTCCTATTCAAGATTTGTGTATTATATTTATGATATATTTTTTCTGGATTTTCTTAATCACTGTTTTATTTTTCCAGGTATTAAATGTGATTCGGAACACGCGTCAAACATAGTGCAGATGTACAAGGCCGACAACCAACCGCTGCTGCTGTGCATCCTCAAGTGTATACCGATGTATCTGAGGGAGTCTGTCCGTCTTGAGCAATGTGAGTTTTATCCGTCTCAAGCTAGGAGCCATAGCAGCCTGTGGGTTACCTTGGCCCGTACTTCGGTGAAAGAAAACATTGTGAGGAAACCTGCATAATGCCGAAGATTTTATTTCAGCTTCTTTAGTCCAGTAGTTTTCGAATTGACTGGCCTGTTGGTTTCTACGCCAGAGGTCCCGGGTTCAAGCCCTACACGGGACCAATATTTGTGTGATGAGCATATCTGTTCGTTTTTAGATTGTATATGTTTGTATTTGAGTATTTATTTAAAAAGTATTTAAGTGTGTTTATCAGTGGTTGAGTACCAACAAGTTGTTAACACAAGCCTCGGCTTAATTTGGGCCGTGTGTGAATTTGTCATTAAAAGTATTTTTATTTAAAAAACTGGTATAATTTCGTAATCAGTTTTGTCAGAATTCTAAATTCATTTGCAGTAAACTCTTCGGAGGACTTGACGTCTAGTGCGAGGAGCTCTGACAGCGCGGGCGGCAAGCCCAAGGGCCGGCGGAGCCCTACGGGCCGCGAACGGTGCCAACACCACATGTACTGCAAGGCCTGCCACAGCCGCATCCTGCGCATGCGCGACAAGTACAAGAAGAAGAACAAATCATACGCCAAGGTATTTATATATAACTAGCCGATGTCCCGCGACGTCATCCGCGTTATAAAGTATACTATTTAAATGTGATTCAAAAATTTTTTACCCGTTCTAGTCATGCTAGTTCCTTAGTTTTAAAGTTTGTCAATAGATGGCGTTAGGTGTATTTTACACCCCGCTATCATTTGGTTCTTCGCAACATATTATATAAGATAAGCTTTGCAAATTATCCACCAGTTTTTACCTCTTTAGTACAGATGAGTAGATTAGAGAGCTGATAGGAAAATTTGCATTTATAAATTTCCTACGCGAATGAAATCGTAGGCAACAATTAGTAACAGGTAACAGTTACTATAATATAACAGTTTGTAATAGTTATGAGTTAATAACAGATAACAGTTACTAATAGCAGTTACTAATAGATAAAGGTTGCTAACCTAAGAGTTACTAACTGATGACACTGACTTATAAAATCCGTGCAGCTGCGCTCAGGTTCCCATTTTAAGTGGGCGCCGTATGTCCCTAAGATAGGCGGGCGGCTCAAATCAAGATTTCGTGACTTGAGTTCGAAGGAATTAAGGAATGACTTTTTCCAGAATTTGAACCAGACGGGCCACAATCAGATGAGTGGGGAAACACTGATGAAGAACATCAGCGTTTTGGAGCAGAACCTTGTTGATGAGGTTTATTAAATATTCCTTAAACTAAACTTTGAGGATTTGTATCATCTCATATTGATAGTTGTTACTGGTAGCTTGTTTATTGTACGGTCGAACGTAAGTCCGTGTAAATAATTCCAGTATAAACAGGTCTCTCATAGTATTTGAACTCTCTAATAGGATAGGCCAGCTCAAGGTCAAAGCGTTTCCACTGACGTGCGGTCAACTGTACATTATGCCTTGTTTCGTATTTCCATTATACTTAAATAATTTATTTATTTCAAGTTACAAAGACTCATACAATGTTAGTAACATACTTATCCTATGTACCTTATCTAAAAATAAATATAATAATAAATTCACAAAAGACAATTCCACATTGGTTCCATTACAATTGGAAAAACATATTGCACCTTTAAAATTAAGAAAAATAGAGGATAATTTTTTGTATAAATGTCGTCAGCTTGTAAGCAACTAGTCCACTGCTGGACATAGGCCTCCCCCGAGGCGCGCCACTGAACCTGATCCTCGGCTCTCCGCATCCAGTCACTGCCAGCCATCTTACGCAGCCACACTACGCTTGCCAAGTCGTGGTCTCCACTCGAGAACTCGTCTACCCCAGGTTATCGGTGCTCCGACAGATCTGACTTACTGCCACTTCAACGTGCAAACCCTTTGAGCTATGTCGGAAGCTTTGGTTCTCTGGCGGATCACCTCGTTTCAGATCCTATCTCTCAGAGAAACTCCGAGAATAGCTCTTTCCAGAGTCCGTTGAGCGACTTTGAGTTTTGGGACTAGTCCCAGTATAAAAATGTATGATAAGATTTTTATGTTTGTTTGTTAAATCACCTCGAGCAGATGTTCCAGCAGCTGAAGGCGGTGTACGAAGCGGAGGTGGGGCTGATGAAGGAGGAAGAGGACAAGAGGGTGAAGCGGTCGCTGACCACACACGCGATGCAGTTGCAAAAGCGGAGGGAGGAGGTAGCCTAAATATGTTCCTCTATGGTAGTCCATACATTTATTGCACTGGGTGACATCCGCCGGCACGGAATCGGACTTTTCCATCCATTCCTGTAACGGCTTAACGGATTTTGATGAAACTTGGTACAGTGATAGCTTATATCCTGGAATAACATATAGGTTACTTTTTACCGCGGTACCTTTACTGTTCCCACGGGAAAAAACCTTATCCAGCTTTATCAGCTAGTAATGTGTAGGCAGGCCTCCCACGAGGTGGACCGACGATCTGGTGAAGGTCGCGGGACCCAGCTGGATGAGGTTAGTGCGGGACCGGTCGTCGTGGAGATCCTTAGGGGAGGCCTTTGTCCAGCAGTGGACGTCTGCAGGCTGACGTGATGATGATGAATGTATAAACAGATGGAGGAGGCGTTCAACGCTCGCACCGAGGAGTTGGAGCGCAACGTGCAGCAGAAGAAGCGGTTCCTTTGGGGGCTGGCGCGCGCCCTGCGCGACCAGCACGGCCAGATGGCGCGCGCCATGCTCGCCGTGCGCTGCGAGTCGCAGCGGCTCTCCGACAAGGTAGCGTCTTCCTCGGCGTACAGTCGACCGCACGTCAGCGGAAACAAAACCAGTATAAACCGGTCTCTCGTAGTATTGAATTTCCCTGATAGGCTAGGCCAGCTCAAGGTCAAAGTGTTTCCATTCCACTGACGTGCGGTCGACTGTACCTATTTTTTAAAGTCTAAATGTTAGCCTGTTGCAGTAATAATTATGTATGATAATAGAAGCAAATGTGGTTTATCTGGATACTTAACGCTTCGATCTCTCTACCTATCTACGCCGTTAAGGATACTGTGTGAAGATAGGATATGTAATGTAATTTATTTGTACCCTAGGAAGACAGCTTCAAAAAGCAACTGTTGGAAGCTGAAGAGATCCTAAAGACACGCGGCGAGGAGATGCGCAAACAAATATCCAACGAGCTGGTCATCCTCGAGGGCCATCTCGAGTCCATGAAGAGCGAGCGAGACAGCCTGCACAGGGAGCGCTCCGAGCTGGAGGAACTCAGGTCACTGTGCGACAGGGACAGCAACATTATCAAAATAAACAACACGGAGCCGAACGAGGACCTGCGTTCCCACTACGATTTGCTGAAAAACGAACTCTCGATACTGAGGAAGTATCTCGAATCGACGAAGGAGGCCAAATGTGTGATGGACAGGAGTACGTTAACGGAGCTTAGCGGGGTGGCCTCCAAACTGAACGTGCTGAACAACGAGCAGGACGCAGATAGGAGCTACGCGAGGGAGGAAGAGAGAGGCCTGAGGACACCCAATCAGGTCGTCAACGATTTCAAGAAGTCGAAGAATGTTAATTTCAGTCAAGTGAGTTAACTGTTAAGTCCTGTTTTTATATGAGTTTCTGTAAAGCCTTAACCTGAGCTAAACATAAGCGTCAGTGGCGTCAGAATAAGACGCGGCCTATCATATCGAAAGGTCCGAAGTTCGACCAATGGGTTTTTTCTCGAAACTTACATTTACTGACTGCTCTCAAACGGTGAAGGAAAACATCGTGAGGAAACCTGCATACGCCGAAGAAGAAATTCTGGTGGTGATGGACTATAGCCCGAACGCCCTCGTGAGAGGGTAGGCCTGAGCCCCAGCAGTGGGGACATATTAGTAGGCTGTCAAGAAATTTGCCGGCTACTATATTACTTTGTTCACTCATGTGAACTCTGGTACTGTTGTGACTTAGGCGAACTTGGACGAGGTGTACCGCGAGCGGAGCCGCGTGCGCAGCTGCTCGTCGGCGTCGAGCGTGGGCGGCGAGTCGGCGGCGGCGGGGGGGTCCCAGCCCCCCGCGCCCGCTATGGAGGTGTCGCACCTGCGCGGCGAGAACGAGCGCCTCAAGACCATCGCGCGGCAGGTACGGCGCGAGACGCGGCAGGTGTCCGGGGGTGACGCGGCAGGTGTCTGGGGGTGACGCGTGCGGGGGGGGGGGGGGGGGGAGGACACACAGCCGGAGGGGGGTGACCCCGTCGCCTTGTCCGTTTGTTCACACTAAGCGGTGTCATGTAGGTCAACTCTTTCGTAATGACTTGCCTGTAAGTAAAGGGACTCCCCGCCCGAACAATGTAATGTGAGCGAAGGGGAATCCCCGCCTGAACAGAATGTCGTCGTCAGTAGTTCAGCTAAAGGAAGTACTGAGAACAAACGGCGCACCCGCGCGAGGGGTACGTAATACGAGGAAGCACCTCAACGCTGTATGGTAAATAGATAATTCCTGAAACAACGTAAATGCCAACGATATGTTGTTGAGTACCTATTTATAAGCTTCGGCTTAGTTTGGGACTAAACAGCCGCGTGTAACAATTATTATTATTATGTAAATATTATACGAAAATGGCTCAATAAACATGCGTCTACACCCGTGGTTGCAGCAACGCGACCACATAGACGAGCTGTCGAGCCAGCAGCGGCGTCTGCAGGCCGAGCTGACGGCGGCGCAGTTCCGTGCCGGCGCAGCCGCGGGCCCGTGGGCGCCGGCGGGCCAATGGGCACCGGCGGGCCCGTGGGCGCCGGCGGGCCCCTGGTCATCGACGGGCCCGTGGCGCCCGCGCACTGCGCCCGCGCACATGCCGCACTCGGGGCTGTTTAACGGTCGCAGGTATTACTACGAACTAGCACACAATAGGGCTACATCAGACTACACTATAGGTAGGCCTATGTCCAGCAGTGGACTAGTGCAGACTGATGATGAACTATAGGTTGTATATGTTAGAATAGCTCAATTTTTGTAAGTATCTATGCCTTAAATATTTTATGACGAAGTTGACACTTGTCTATGTCCTTCGTCTCTCTGCAAACTCGATAATGGCCGGACGCACGCATTTAATTAAAGTTGTAATTTAATTCTACTTGTGAACTTTTATAGTGAATATAAACTGCTTTCACAAGTGAAGCTGTGTTTGTTTATTTGGCATCGTTTCCGTCGCACCACACCAGCTTCCACGACACTAATTATCTCATCAGGTTATGTGACCAGCACGTGGTGTTGGTTTGCGATCGTGTCGTTTTGCCAATTAACTTTTGCTGCGTCCGGCCCAACCCATCTACATATATTTCGAGAAAATGCCTGCCACACCGCCGCTCCAGAATCCGGCCTGCGAGAACAATGGAACAACGTCTGCACCTCACGTGAGCATGAACATGAACATTATAGAAAAATTGAATGGCGCCATTAACTTCCACACGTGGAAATTTTCTATGAAAAACTTATTAATATTGGAAAATTTATGGAACGTCGTTGAAGGCGTTGACGACGACACTTTGCGTCAGCAACGTGCACTAGCACGCATTTGCCTTTCAATTCAATCGAATCTTTATCAATACGTGCGGAACGCGAAGACTGCTGCCGAGGCCTGGAAAGGCCTTTCGGACACTTTCGAAGACAAAGGGCTGTATCGCCGCGTGCTATTAATGAGGCAACTTCATCGAATCCAGTTTACTGACTTCAACTGTATGTCTGACTACATCGAAAAGGTAACTACACTAGTACAACAATTGCACGACATCGGCAAGAACATTGAGGATGCAGAAGTCGCTGAAATTCTCCTCAGCGGTTTGCCCTCGGAGTATGATCCACTAGTGTCAAATCTTTCAACGGCATCGGTTACAAATAGTATCACCAGTGAACAGGTCAAGAGCAGACTCTTACAGGAGTATTCTAGGAAATCCTCCATGGATAATAGCAAAGCCTATATAACCAAGACGGGTCAGAATACTTTATCTTGTGAGTTCTGCGGAAAGCGTGGGCACCCAAAGTCTAGATGCTTTAAATTGAAGCGGCAGAGGAAGCATTCCAAGTTGGCTAGCGTTGAGAAGACAAATTTGGTATCTGCGTTCCTGACTCGTCAACCCACACAAGATTTTTACATCGATAGTGGTGCTACTAGTCACATGGTCAACGACAGAAGCCTTCTACAAGAAATGAGAAAGACTGAAACAGCTGTTACTGTAGCTAATAATGACACTTTAAAATGTGAAGGTTTAGGATCAATAATTTTTGAACATAATGAACAGGTGAGTCCATTGTCATTGTCCAATGTGATGTATGTACCGCGGCTATCCTGTAACTTAATTTCTGTTTCAAAATTGATCGAAAGTGGTTATTTAGTTGTTTTTAATGAAAAAGGCTGTTTTGTCTATCATAAGGGTCAAACCAATGGCAACCCAATTGCATGTGCTGCATGTTTGAATGGACTATATAAACTGAATATCTGTGTGAGTCCCCCTACTAACAAGTCCTCGCCAAAGGAGCACTCTTTGTTCCTGGGTGTCAGCCAGGAATCACCGAGTGCCGCAGTAGCAGCCGAGCTATGGCACAGACGTCTAGGCCACATGAACATTAAAGGTATGCAATGTTTGCGGGAAGGTGCATGTGGTGTAATGTTTCAGGATGGTGAGCTCAAGGAATGCACTCCATGTCTTGAGGGGAAGATGTCAGCTGCTTCTTATCCCAAAGGACATGCGAAGCGTGCTGATAAACCGCTGCAACTCATCCACACCGACGTCTGCGGACCGATGCAAGAGCCGAGCTGGGGAGGGGCGAGATATCTTGTGACCTTCACTGATGACCACACTAGAAAGACCTTCGGATATCTGATGAAGGAAAAATCAGAGGTAATGTCTCATTTTATTAATTTTAAAGCACTTGTTGAGAAGCAAACGGGATTGTCCATAAAAGCTTTGAGGTCTGATAATGGTGGTGAATATTTTAATAAACGTTTCTCTGAATATTTAACAAAGGAGGGCATTGTGCATCAAAGTACTGTTCCTTATTGTCCTCAACAAAATGGGGTTAGTGAACGTTTAAATCGCACATTGATGGACAAAGTTAGGTGTATGCTTGTAGAGTCAGGTCTCTGTTTGCGCTATTGGGGAGAAGCAGTCATGACTGCAGTTTATCTGAAAAACAGGTCCCCCACTAAAGCCTTAGCAGGACGCGTGCCTGAGGAGCTGTGGACTGGTTCGAAAGTTGACCTCAGCCATCTCCGGGTATTTGGCTGCATTGCCTACTATTTAAATCCATCTGAAAAGCGTAAAAAGTTAGATGTCAAAGGTAAAATAGCTATTTTTGTTGGCTATAGTGAGACTACTAAGGGGTACAGATTGAGTGAGCCATCTAATCCTAATAATGTGATATTGTCTCGCAGTGTGGCATTTATAGAAAATAAATATTATACGGAACCAAAGAATTTGAATGATAGACATGATAACAATTATTATTTTAATATGAATGACATTTTAATGAATAATTTTAATATGAATGACACTTTAATAAATAATTCTGATAATAATAATATTGAAGTTGTTAATAATAATTGTATACAGGGTAATATTAATGAAAGTTTATCTCAAATTCCAGGTGTAGAGAGTGAAGAAGAATTTTATTGTACCG
Organism: Metalampra italica; assembly: GCA_949699065.1. Taxonomy (NCBI): domain Eukaryota; kingdom Metazoa; phylum Arthropoda; class Insecta; order Lepidoptera; family Oecophoridae; genus Metalampra; species Metalampra italica. The sequence continues at coordinate 6,586,857 of OX452989.1, forward strand.
GAAGTGAAAATGACTCCGGTTCCAGTGACGAGTCTGCTGCTGATGATTACAGCGAGCAACTGACGTCGTCTGGCCAGACTTTGCATGAAGGGGAAGCATCTGTCAATGAAGAAACTGCAACGACGAGGGTGTCAGGTCGTCCTATTCGTACTGTTAGACCTCCTAACAGGTATGGAGATTATGATTACTCTATGTTAACTCAGCATGCCTTATTTGAAGAGCCGCAATCGTACGACGAGGCTATGGCTTCGCCATGGCGTGAGGAATGGTTGGCGGCAATGCGGAGCGAACTGTCTTCATTAGATGCAAACCAGGTTTGGAAATTAGTCGATAGGCCTACTAATAAAAATGTAGTGAAATGCAAGTGGGTTTTTAAGGTCAAGCATGATGCCGATGGCAAATTTGATAGATTTAAAGCGCGACTGGTTGCTAAGGGTTTTACCCAGAAACAGGGAATAGATTATAACGAAACTTTTTCGCCGGTTGTTCGCCACTCATCAATGCGTATTTTGTTCTCATTGGCTAATGATATGGACTTGGAAATAGACCACGTTGATGTTGCAACTGCATTCCTGAACGGAAACTTAAATGAAACTATACACATGGAACAGCCAGTAGGTTTTACTAATAATAATGTCAATACTGTTTGTTTATTGCAGAAAAGCATATATGGTTTGAAACAGGCTAGTAAAATGTGGAATGAAAAGGTAAATAATGTTCTCATTAATAATGGTTTCAAACAGTCTATTTGTGAACCATGCGTATATACTAAAAGGTCTGAGAATGATTATGTAATCATATCCTTGTATGTCGACGATTTCTATGTATTTTATACTAAAAATAGCCTAATTAAAACACAATTATTGAATGTTTTAGAAAAAGAGTTCAGTGTTAAAAATTTAGGACCATTGAAAAATTGTCTTGGCATGAGAGTCACTAGAGATAAGTCTAAAGGAACTTTGTGTTTAGATCAGACAGAGTATGTTAAAAAACTGTTAATGCGTTTCAATATGGAAAATTGTAAACCAGTAGCTACGCCCATGGCTTTGAATACTAAATTTACTCAACCTAAAAATATTGATGCTAATTTACAGAATGAAACCTATAATTACAGGCAACTTATGGGTAGCCTTATGTACTTGTCAGTATGTACTAGACCAGATATTTCATATGCATGCAGTCAATTAAGTCAGTTTAATAACAGCTTTGATAAATCTCATTGGATTGCAGCCAAAAGAATTCTTAGGTATTTAGCTGGTACAATTAATCACGGTTTATATTTTATAAAAAGTGCTAATTGGTTTTTGAAAGCGTATACCGATGCTGACTGGGCCAATGATGTGAGTGACCGAAAATCGTACACCGGTTTTGTCATAAAGCTAGGAAATAATACAATAAACTGGGAGTCTCGTAAGCAACGATGCATAGCTTTGTCTAGTACAGAGGCAGAATATTTAGCAATAGGAGACGTTTGTAAAGATATTTGCTTTATCAAGAATTTACTTTCAGAGTTAGTCACTGAAAAGATTTCATGTATTGTTTATAATGACAACCAGAGTGCACAGAAACTTTTGGAATGTAAAGAATTTTGTCATAAGAGAACTAAACATATAGATATTAGATATCATTTTGTAAAGGACTTGATTAAGAAAGATTGTATCTTAATTAAATACCTCTGTACTGATAATATGATAGCAGACGTATTGACCAAGCCATTGTGCAGGCTGAAACATTGTAATTTCATTGACAGTATGAATGTACGAAAGACACCCAATTATTCTACATAGGTAGTAGATATTGATATAATTTATATGTATTTCATATAATGATACCAATATTTTGGTTTTATATTGTATAATTTATTATTTATACTTGACCAAATATTGAAGGCATAAGGGGAAGTGTTAGAATAGCTCAATTTTTGTAAGTATCTATGCCTTAAATATTTTATGACGAAGTTGACACTTGTCTATGTCCTTCTTCTCTCTGCAAACTCGATAATGGCCGGACGCACGCATTTAATTAAAGTTGTAATTTAATTCTACTTGTGAACTTTTATAGTGAATATAAACTGCTTTCACAAGTGAAGCTGTGTTTGTTTATTTGGCATCGTTTCCGTCGCACCACACCAGCTTCCACGACACTAATTATCTCATCAGTATAGACCGAACTGCACTTTACAAACTAATATCAGATCCAACAAAAAAAGTGCTCAGATTTCACAAATAAAATTCATATTCATTTAGGTACTTTATATATTCTTATTGGTTTCTGTTATACCCTGTATCCCTTTAATAAACACAGTATCTCTCTATCTCTCCTGCACTCACCCATACAAACCCACACACACACTCCTACATAAACACCCATCCACGTACTTTTCAACCAACTCCAAAAAAATAATGTTCTCAATTCGATCTGTATGTTTTTTTTTGTTTTTTTTTTTAAGTTTGTTATTAATTTGATTGTGTAGGTATATGTAATGTGACTCGTATCATGTTGCAGTGTGAACGCTACCGCGAGCGCGAATAGCTTCGGGTGCCGGCGCGGCGCGGGCGAGGAGTTGGCCGCGCTAGGCGGCGCGCGGCCCCGCGCGCTCGCGCCCGGCGACGCGGTGCCCTTCGTCGGCGCGCTCAGCGACCGCCACACGGACGCTAGGAGGCACGTGTTCCACCACATGCTTGTAGCACACACACTGCACAGCCTTAGGCACCCAGTAGACGGTCGTGCAAACGTCATTCAATTCCATCAGTCATGACTGATGGTTGAATGATGCAAAAAAATTAAGTATGCAGATTTTCATCAGTCACCGCTTTAGACGATCATTCATCCGTCAGTCACCGTCTGACTATGGTAAAATCATGGTAAAACTGACAGCAATACCTAACGTGTAATTGGGGTCTTACAGTGCATACTCTAAAATTTCGGGCGCGGTGACTGAATGAATAATTTTAGCTACCACAAACAAAGGAGCGAAATAGATGCGTTCCTAGTTACTTAACCGGTAATAAATATAACACTCCACCACTACTCCAACGTTACATTTCACACCATAGACTCGAAGTGAGAACGCAGTACAAAGAAACAATGGAACCGCCCTTTTTTTGTGCATTCGTCGTGGCATAGATGAAGCTCTCGACAGATATCTGTCTCGTTCATCCCTCGTGCCATTTACTATTTTTGTTTCACCCAGTACATTGACGTAGACGGGGAAAATTCACAAGTAGAGCGGCCACTTGGCTGTTCCTAAATTGGAACACCAGCACTCATGGCATTACGCGTGGGGTGGGTGGGGAGGGGGGAGGGGGGGGCGCACGTGAGAGGTTAACAACATCGATTAAAATTAAAACACACTCTCTTCTCCAGACATTTGATAAACCAGTGGCGAGCGCTGCGGCGGCGGTACTCCCCGCTGGGCGCCGCGGCCAGGCTGCGGGGCGAGCCGCCCAGCCGCGACACCATCCACCGGGACAGACCCTGTTGTAAGCATACTGTTTTTTCAACCACCTCCTAAAAGTAGGTTCTCAATTCGCCTGTATTTTTTTCTATCTTGGGTGCTCGCCGAGAGGCACGATGTAGCTCCCAGCCCAGAGTCTATTGTTCGCTATGTCCAGCAGTGGTCGTCGAAGGGGTGATATGGTAGTGTTTGTGGTCAGGTTGTCCGGGGCCCAGCGCGAGGGAGCCGCAGGCGGAGCACCTGCGCGAAGACGAGGGCACGGGTCAACAGCTGTCTCGATTCACATACCAGGCGTAAGATTACATACAGCTAGCTTAATATTATAATAAACTAGCAGCCGCCAGCGGCTTTGTGCGCGTGGGGCAATTTATTTTTCACCTCACAAGCTCGGAAGGGTATACTTTCTCGTTCGAAATCTGCGTGGAAAACTGCACCTCGAAAAAAACTTTTCTTCTAATTTCGTAACTTAAGTACGGTTTATAATACCACAGGTTTTCCGGTGAAAGAAAACATCGTGAGGAAACCTGCATACGCCAAAGACTGGTATATATACGTATGTGAAGTCCAACAAAAAAAGGATTGGGGCACCGTTTGGCGGACAGGGGTTTGGCGCAACAGATCCCATAGGGTCGAAGTGTTGCCAGGTATTCCTGGCCCCTAAGAAGATAATATAAGTCCAATGCTGACTAGGCCTCGACCTAGCTAAATGTTTATAAACGATATAATAATAATATATAACGACCGAGTTAAATAAATGTTTATAAAGTCGCAAATGAATTACGATGACTGTTTTCAGTGAGACAGTTTCGCCGCGATCCAGACCATCTTCGGGGGCTGCTGAAAAGAACAGAAGAGAGATGAGCCCCAAGTCTCTTCTGAGAGAGGCCAAAGAAAGGCTTAAGAAGTGAGTTCTTACTCCTTATAATTTACTAAGACCTGGATTCTCCAGGCAAAGTTCTGACTTCCGAAGGTAGTTAAATTCAAAACTATGTTATTGCATGTAAGTACACTGGGACCATTTATTTTTTATTATAATAGCTAAAGAAATTCAAAATGCCATTCGCAAAAGATATCTTCACTCTTTTGCTACATAGCTATAATACAGTATGTAAGAATGCAGCGGAGTTTATGTATATATTATTATCCATTCTTGTCTCCTGTCTTAAGTCTGTTTGGCTGGACCAGACCATTCCAAAATCATGAGATATAATCCAAATCAATACGCTGTTCAGGACGTCCAAGTCTTTTAATAAGTTTTACCTCGGAAAAATATCGGCCTATCTTTTTAGGCTATTCATCATCAACAGCCTATAAACATGTCCCCACTGCTGGGTCAGGCCTACCCTCTTAACGAGGTCGTTCGGGCTATAGTCCGCCACGCTAGCCCAGTGCGAGTTGGTGGACTTCAAATGCGCCTAAGAATTTCTTCTACGGCGTATGCAGGTTTCCTCACGATGATTTCATTCACCGTTTGAGAGCAGGCAGAAGTAAGGAATGTACTTAAGTTTTGAGAAAAAACCCATTGGTACATGGCCCAGCCAGGGATCGAACTTCGGACCTTTCGATATGATAGGCCGCGTCTTATCCCAGAGGCCACTGACGCTCTTATAAATTAGGCTATTATAGATATTGAAATATCCTGGTTGAAAATATTGTTAATGGCAAAATCTGCATTTGTTCTCGCAGCAAAGACACATCACACAAGAACGTGAAGGCCGCACCGCCCACGCCGGCGCGCGACAAGAGCCCCAACTCGGTGCTTCGCGAAGCAAAACTGCGGCTTCGGAAGCTGGAGATAGAGGCAGAAGCGGTCGAGAGGTCGTACCTGGACTTCAGGAAGCGGCAGACGGAGCTGAGGGAGGAGTGGACCCAGAGGAGGAGCTACTCGGTCGCCGACGAGGACGAAGTAGTCACAAAGGACGTGGAAGTGTCAGGTAACGATTTGTGCGGTTGCCATTTCATTGTCACGATTGAATCGTTATTTCGCTATATCTGGTCAAAATTTTGATTTTATCATCATTAACCTGCACTAGTCCACTGCTGGACATAGGCCTCCCCTCAAGGCATGCCACTGAACTCGATCTTCGGTTCTCCGCAGCCAGTCACTGCAAATTAATAATCAGTGATAAATTATAATCTTTACTATACAAACATTGCAAAGAAACTCTAATGTTATTCATGTGTAGGGGTAGAGTGCATGCAAAAAAAAAAGATTTGGAGGTACCAGTATAAACTAACTGTGCATTTAAATTTAGTTTTATATAGTCTAGGATTTAGTTGTTTTAGTCTAGGATATTGGATTTGTAGATAATAAATGGATTGATTGATTCATCAACCGGAATCAATTGTACCTTATTTTCTTTTTTTTACAGATTCACGGCGAAGCAGATCTCTTCAGAAGTTTGACGAAACCTACAAACTCGACCAGGAGCAGTCCTACCACCGGCGGGACAAACAAGCTATAAAACGGGACTTCGACAAGTATCTTCTCGAGTACGAGACGGCTTTAAAAGTAGGCTCACATTTCACAAACAGAAACGCCGTAGCTTCAAGAGTTAAACCCATACCGCAGCCGTTTACGATAGGCAAAGATGACATTGAGAGAGCCAACGACAACTATTTGGAGACACCGCTGACAGAATTCAGAAAATTGTATCATTCCCCAAAATCATCAATGCCGTCTAGAATGGACAAACCACAGATCGAGAATATACCGACAAAGAACACAGGCGATGACGCACCGAATAATACAAATAATGAAGGTATAGAACCTTCCAGATCTTGCTCGTCTTTTATAGCAAGAAAAGATGCTCTGATAAAGGAAAAGATCAGCAAAAAAGCCGAATTGGAAATATTGAAGCACAACATCAATAAAATGTATAACTTGAACGAATCGCCTACAAACGACACACCAGAAAAACAATCTTTAGTTGGCAACCTAGAGGCGCCAGTATCAGATAGAGACGTGATAGAAATCAACGGGGGCACCGAGAACAATCTTTTCAGAATAGAGGTGGAGACGGTTAGCGAGTCGGAGCATCAAGACGTGTTGCTAGTGGTCCAGAGTTCTGTGGAAACCAGAGAGGTCATCCACTCGGATTCAGAGGTTGATTCTCAGAGAATATCAACGAATATGACCATACTGATCAGTCCAAAAAGGAGTAGCCCGTGCGGTGGCGACGGGGTCTCGATCGACCGAGTCAAATCCCCAGCGAGAGCGAGACGGAGCATATCTCCGGAGCAGGCTGCCCGGCTGACCAGAAACGATGTGCTCGATGCGATCTTCCACACGAATTTAAAGGAATCCTCGAGTGTAACGATCCAGCCGACGTCGAAAGAGGGGTCCATAACGGAGGTAGGGAAGGAGACAGACTTGCCCGAGGATTATCCGGACGACTTCTCAGCTGACGTGGACAATTACAACAGCCGTTCCGAATACGACCGTTCGCCCATCTCGCTGCCGAAGTCGTATGAAGACGAACACTTTTGGGACTCCTAAATTCAATGTGTTGGGTTAACTATGATTTCTTCCTTTTAATTTGTATAAAGTTATAAATGAAAAATATAAGACATTATTTTATTACTACGATAATGCTGTCTGTGGTATTTTAACATTTTTTGGATATAGAAAGTTAAATTTTTTGTATTTTTAAATATTTCTGGTGGCTGGGAACAAATTAAAACAGCTCCTATCAACTGTCTGCCTAATTATATTGTACATAAGCTATAATATTAATCGTACCAAAGATTGAAAGTGTCAATAAAAACTATGCCAATGTTTAAGGTATTAATTAATAATAATAATAATATAATAAAATTATTTATTGTCAGGTAAAAAATGGAATTCTGAAAAAATGGAAAAATGAATGAGAGCGTCAGTGGCGTAGGGGATAAGACGCGGCCTATCATATCGAAAGGTCCGGAGTTCGATCCCCAGCTGGGCCATGTACCAATGGGTTTTTTCTCGAAACTTAAGTACATTTACTGACTGCTCTCAAACGGTGAAGGAAAACATCGTGAGGAAACCTGCATACGCCGATGAAGAAATTCTTAGGCGCATGTGAAGTCCGCCAACCCGCACTGGACTAGCGTGGTGGACTATAGCCCGAACGCCCTCGTTGAGAGGGTAGGCCTGAGCCCCAGCAGTGGGGACATCTTATTAGGCTGTTGATGAAAAAATGGAATTCAGGTAAAAAAGGAAATTAAATTATTTAGGTAGTCATATTAACTTGTTCGAGGATTCTCATGAATTTTTTGCTGAAGCACGATTGAACTTCAGTGCTTTCTGTTTGCATATCTGTGAAATAAAACAAAACTTGTACAACCAATCATAATTTATTTTTGTAATGTGTGAACTAATAATAATAAAACATATATAAAACATACATTTTATTTTACAATTACACCATAATTATTTTCGAATATAAAAGTACAAACCTTTCGTAAACATCAATGCAACATTTATCACCTTTTTTTGGCTTTCGTCAATTTCCACGGAACTGAAACACCGGACTATAAACCTACAGGGTGAAGTTAGAATCGTTTAAAAGCATGTAAATTGCCTTTAGTTCACTTTCGTAACTGTTTTTCGTAACCAGTATCTAAACTGGATATGTTTTGTCCATTTTACAACCAGTTTATACACTGGATATTATTTTCTGTCCAGTTTCTGTTTCCAAAGCCATCTCAAATAATCCAATTTCGGGACCAGTTACGAAGCTGGAGTTAACTGGTCTTCGTTCGTGACCAGTTTCGATGTCCATTGCTTTTACACTATTGAAATTAAAACAAGTCGCCCTGCTCAATAAATGCTATTATAAGGCTACAACTCAAAGTTATTGTCATACATAATCATAACATTCAACGACAACAGAATCTGTGCCTAATGTAACATAACATAATTTGAACTATTCAATACTATATAAAATAACAAAACGAATGTCTATTAATGAGATTATTATATACCGTGTTTAAGGCATTACCAACATGAGAGCTTGTAACTTTTGACGCAAGACAGAAGGGACGCCGGGCGAGAGACGTAGCACGGACGTGGTAGTCGTGACACGGACGTGGTAGTCGTAGCACGGACGAGGTAGTCGTAGCACGGACGTGGTAGTCGTAGCACGGACGTGGTAGTCGTAGCACGGACGTGGTAGTCGTAGCACGGACGTGGTAGTCGTAGCACGGACGTGGTAGTCGTAGCACTGACGTGGTAGACGTAGCACGGACGTGGTAGACGTGGCGCGGACGTGGTAGGCGCCCGTCGTCCCTTCTGTGTGTCTTGTCATAGACGCAGGATAAAGTTACGCGTATTTATTATGACATTTCGTTATTTTTAAACAAACTTGTCAAAGTCAATAGATTACTTTATAGTTTTTTTCTAAGGACCAAATCTGCTATTTTTAAAATAATTGTTTTCACCAAAGTACAGTTTACTTCACAGATGTTAACACACTTTTAGACGGCGGTTTAACGCAAATTATGGCAAATACAGAAGTTTTAATAAAAAAGAATAAAACTAAAATCCTTCAAATACTGCGATCTTAGTCGACATTTTGTTTATTTCTTTATTTACTATGGGACTGTCGGTTGCTGAAAGTAGTAGGGATAGCGAACTAGTGTCTTAGTGCCAAATACATAATAAATGAAAACTGAATTTCGGTTAAATTAAAAATACCAGTTTTGGTCCTTAGTTTTGGTTATAAAGGCACAAAGGCCTCACACACCTTAACTTTTATAACTAAAGATTTGATAGCAATCAAACTTAAGTTACACTTCGCGGCCTCTTTCTATCTATCACACCACTTAAGCGGGGATTGGTATCGAAATCAATCTTAACGACCATAAACTCCACATCATTTTCTACTTCAAATGTTTCAACAGCTGGAGTTGACTAATTTTGATACCAAACCACTCATACAATTATGGCTACGGCTCACTCAAAAAGAGTTCATAAGTATTTCGTTTTTTTTTTGCAATAAAATGGTATTTACCACAAGGCGCTGCGCAGACGAGGGACTTTTCGTCCGCGGACAATAGAACGTATGGAAATCTATGCAATAACGCACACGGAGGACAAACGGACTGCCGGACAAAAACGTACATTCCATACGCTCTATCATCAACAGCCTATTAATGTCCCCACTGCTGGGGCTCAGGCCTACCCTCTTAACGAGGGCGTTCGGGCTATAGTCCACTACGCTAGCCCAGTGCGGGTTGGCGGACTTTACATGCGCCTAAGAATTTCTTCTTCGGCGTATGTAGGTTTCCTCACGATGTTTTCCTTCACCGTTTGAGAGCAGTCAGTAAATGTACTTAAGTTTCGAGAAAAAACTCATTGGTACATGGGCCAGCCGGGGATCGAACTTCGGACCTTTCGATATGATGAGGCCGCGTCTTATCCCCAACGCCACTGACGCTTTATCGTAACGGACAAATTGTCCCGGACAAAGTCTCTCGTCTGCGCAGCGCCTAAACATTGAATAATATATAATATTAAATTAAATACTTGTCTGTAGTAAAGTCGACAGCACGTCAATGGAAACACTTTGACCTTGAGCTGGCCAATTAGAAAGTTTCAATAATATGAGAGACCAGTTTTTATTGGTTTTGTTTCCACTGTTGTGCGGCCGACCGTACATAGTTCTACATTTATAATTTATGAAAATAAAACTATTGGCTATACTGTATAGAATCAATGTAGAACTTTAGGACATTGTCACATTAAATTCGTTTATCATTTTTTATAATTTTTAGAATGGCACAGCACTGACTGTCTTACATAATCCCATGGGATTATAATACGATATTTAAACTCGCGTCACATCTTATTACATTTGAAATGATAGAATATGACAATGCCCTAACTAGAACATTTTCATTGTCCAACAGGCATGTCAAAGTTGCATAACCTATATTGAACCTTGATTAAATCAAGGTCAAATTTTAACCTCACACGTTGCCAACGACCTAGGTATGTAGTTGTCATAGAATTTGTGCGAAATCAAACCTTAAAAACCATATTTAGAATGTGATATTGATCTATACATTCTACACGGCGCGGCGGTGCGACAGATTGTATACGTTTTTTAGACGTCGGCTGAATTATTTATTTGCAATATTTACGGGAGTTTTATCAAGCACCATATTCATCCAACCTATCTATATTATTCGATTAACCTTTTAACCGCCACGACATCTGATTAAAGTGAATAAATCATAGTTTATAATATAAATATAGTTTATCAAGTTTTGATATCGTACAAATTCTAACTATTATAATGCAAGACCATTAAAACTATATGAGACGGTGGCGGTTAAAAAGTTTATTTTCTGTAACCCAGCAGACTCGCGTTAAACCGTTTTAAATAAACTATAGCAATATTGTACGCGATAGGTACAACCATAGTGCCTATGTTTAAGTAGCACCATTAATTACAAATTTTTATAAACAATTTTCATCAGCAAACACTAAACGCAACTATATTCAAGTTTCGCCTGACAGTATCTCCATAGTCCACGGTAAAACTTTATACAAAATTTTTTACAAACTCGGAATTTTATTCAGAAGCCGAAACTAACGTTGTGGCTCACGTTTCTGCCGGCGAGCGCGGACCGGGGCGAGTTCGGACCAGTCACCCGGAGCCAATTCGAAACCTACGGGAAAAATATTATCTTTTATTATTTTTACTCGGCTCCTAAGGGTCGTAGCGTGATGTTAATTAAATAGCCCATAAACTTCCTCAAGAATTGGGCTATCTCCCACTAGTAATTCCAGAGACTAGCGTGTTCAAACAGAAAAACAAACTTCAGCTTTATTATATTAGTATAGATTAATGACCCTGAGAGCTGCACGGACTGACCTGTAGAGGCACCCCGCGCGGGCTCTCCCTGGCCTCCTTGAGCGGCGTGCTGCGCGCGGCGGGTGCGGTGGGCGCGGGTGAGGCGCGCCGCGCGGGCGTCGACAGCCCCCCCGCGGCGCTCCACTCGCACGACACCTCCTCGCCGCCCAAAGTGCCCCGCCATCTGGAAACACGACACCTGGATTATAACCTACTTTACTTTACACATGGCTGACTACAGATTGAGTTTTGATTTGTCCTGCTAATCATCATCACCAGCCTGCACTGGTCCACTGCTGGACATAGGCCTCCTCCACTGAAGCCGATCTTCGGTTCTCCGCGTCCAGTCACTGCCAGCCTTACGCAGGTCGTCGCTCCATCTAGCCGGGGGGCGCCCTACACAGGACTAAGGGTGGTATTGCTGCCGATAACATGAGTTTGTATTAGACGGCGCCGCCGCTGCTCTGTAAGATTTGACAAGTGGCACCGCCATATATAAATCGTCTTATACAAACTGATGTAATCTCCGCTGTCTATAATACCACCCTAATACTGTAAATAAAAATCGTCAAAATGTGTTGTGACATTTTAAGTGACGGCTTAAGATACAGTCGTTTACTAAGTGACATTAGCATCTGTCAGTTGATGTCTTCTGATAAAATAGGCTTTAGTGGAAATAATAGGTGACTGACTTGTCCCGCTCGGCGGGCGGGTAGAGCGCCACGGTGTGCCGCCACCGCCACACGTTGGGGAACTGCTCGGGCGGGACGCGGCACGGCGCCAGCGCCTCGAACACAAGCCGGTCCATCCGCGTCGGCTCCTCGCTGCAACACGATCACAAGCTTATCACACACTGTTAAAATTCAAATAATTTATTGCAGACTGTGTCCATAGATAACGTTAGTAAAACAAAAGACTTAAAAACTATGTTAGTTTCATAAGGAAAAATTTATAGTACATTACTGACGCGGTCTGTAATGATGGCGTTGCTGGCAGCGCTGATGATGAACGAAAGCGCAGCCCTTGATGGACGGTCTCTGGCTTTATAGCGCTGTAATGATGAGCAAGCTTGAAGGGCGAGAGCGTAGCTAAGCTCGAGGCTAGCATAGCGTGGCAAGCATCGCCAGTCATTGCGGACCAAGGTTTGTGTAGTGCTTTACTCAAACAATGCGAGTAATTTAAATAAAACCAGGTTAGTATAGTTTATTTCTCCGTCGGATCTCCTCATTTCGGATCTTGTTCTTCAAAGAAAAACAAAAAAGAGAGGGAACAAAAATAAAAACCATACCCATATATAAATGGTTCCACGAGCGCCCTGTCACTGGCGTCCTCCATCTCGAACTCGCTGTCCGACTCCTGGTCCGACGCGGTCAGGTACTCGGCCTCGTCAGACGACGCCGCCGCCGAGTCAGATGAGTCGTCCGATATCTGTGTGGCACACAACATAAATTAATGCAATTTAAAGACTCAACCACAAAGAGGACCGACGATCTGGTGAAGGTTGCCCCATCGGGATGAGGTTAGCGCGGGACTGGTCGTCGTGGAGATCCCTGGGGGTGTGCAGGTGCGTAGAAAAGTTTTTCCCGTGTACATTGTGAAACAGCGCCCTCTATGTAGGTGTTTTGTTACTTAGTGGGTATTAGCTGCCGCCCCGCGACTTTGTCCGCGTTAAAAAGTAGCCTATATGTAATTCCAGGATATAAGCTATCACTGTACCAAGTTTCATCAAAATCCGTTCGGTAGTTTTTGCGTAAAAGAGTAACAAACTTCGTCACATCCAAACATCCTCACAAACTTTCGCTTTTGTAATATTATTAGTATGTTACCTCCGCCCCGACGACCTGGCACTTGGCCACGTCGACGGTGTAGAGGGCCGCGTGGGCGCCGCTGTCCCCGCCCGGGGAGTTCACCGCCCGCTCCGGCTCCGTCTCCGGGTGCTGGAGCTTGCCATCACCAGCGTACTGCTGATGCACTGTAAACATTCGAATTTTTATTAAACTTGGCTTTAATTGAAACGACGGCATTAGTGTATTCTAAGTGTATGGCTCATGTAATAAAGAAAAATAAATCTAACTTGATTACTTCAAGGAACAAAGGATTTTTATGAAGATATTGAGCCACGCTTTGGACGTTAACAGTAAGCGAATAATGGTTTACTTATACAATATCCAATGTTTAGGTCTTTTCTGGGCACACAAACTGTCTGTCGTTTCATAACGATTTGTTCCGCTCATATACTATGTTAGAGACAATACATCATCATCATCAGCCTATTAACCCGCCTAACAGCCCCACTGCTGGGGATCAGGCCTACCCTCTCTACGAGGGCGTTCGGGCTATAGTCCACCACGCTAGCCCAGTGCGGGTTGGTAGACTTCACATGCGCCTAAGAATTTCTTCTTCGGCGTATGCAGGTTTCCTCACGATGTTTTCCTTCACCGTTCAAGAGCAGTCAGTAAATGTACTTAAGTTTCGAGAAAAAACCCATTGGTTGCCCAAGCGGGGATCGAGCTTCGGACCTTTCGATATGATAGGCCGCGTCTTATCCCCGAGGCCACAGACGCTCTCTACAGAGACAATACATTGAGTAAAATTGATCACTTAAGCGATGGTAGCCTGTGACAATTAAGAGCGTATCTGTGCGTCCGCTTTAGACCTAAAAAACCACTCACCGTTGTCGTTATCAAACGTCAATCTCCTGATGAGCCCTTCGCTCTTCGCGCACGTGGACAGCACCGACCGGTGCTTTCTGAACGACGCGTTCCTCTTACTGTTCCTCTCGGCGGGCTCGAGCTGCCACTCGCACCGGCACCTCCCCGCCCGCTCCCATATCTCCGTGCACTCCCCCTCCGACACGGCGGGGCCCTTGCTCGCGTCGCTCTCCGTCAACTCCTCGCATATAAAACTAGCTAAACACCTAACGTGCACGTCTATCACGCGAGTCATCTTCACCCTGTTAGGCCCTCTGCACGTTATCGGTTTGCGTTCATCGTCCGAGCTGAATATATCGTCGTTCGGGCAACGGAGTTTGATGAGGAACTCCACCAAATTGTTGATGTCGTCTAACTCTTTAGTTTGCTGTTTCAGTTTGTACACGACCAGCTGGGCCAAGCGGGAGTGTATGAGCGCGAAATCTATTTTGTGGAATCGTTCGTCGTCCATGTAGGTGTATATTGTGTGTTGGAGGTGTTTCGCTTCGGATTTGAGCGAGTCTCCGGCCACCTCGGGCTCGGCTGTCAGTGAAAATGTGAGGGCATCCGCTATCCTCTTAGCGAAGACTTGGCATGTCCTCTCTATACACAGGAGCTGGCTCACGGTGTGGTTTATGGTGGGCGGCGACTCTCCGTTGGTCATTGCTTTTATACTGGGCTGCCTACAAAGTCTTTGTCGGATGGGATCGGTTTTCCTCCACTGCGAGGGTCTGTCTGGCGATGATATTTTGCAGGTGTTCATGGCTACGCACAGCTCTGTGATGGGGCTCATATCTTTGATCGGGCTGCAGGATAAGTTGCTGAGACTGAGTCTTGAGATGGATAAGTCGTCGGCGGTGTGCTGAGCCTCGATGCAGCTGTTGCTGTAGACGAACGAACACGCGCTGTCGTATTTTGCCTTCAAGTAGTTCTCTAATAGCGTCAAGCCCTCGGACGATCGCAGGTCAGTGAATGTGTCCAGAAACGGCCAGTACTCTTTCCAGCCGAATTGCATTTCCTCCGCTAAGTTCCTGTAACATTATTAAAAGTCAGCAAAATGTGTAAGTTCGTCGGGTTTTATTTTCTTAGAATATCAGGAAAAAAAAATATCCAGAAAATATTCTGTACAATTTTACATGTTTCAATTTTAGTTTGATCGGTTAAGTAGTTTTTGAGTTCATTTTGGTAATCGTAAGATAAAAAAAATCGTAGATTTTAAACACTAAGTAACAAATTACCATTGAACAATTTTAATCACTCGAAATTCTTTGCATTTTTTAATTATGCAGCCTATATAACAAAGTGTGCAAAGCGCGATATGTATAATTAAGTGCTAGTGGGCAGGGCACTTCTCTCGCAGAACCAATGGCCATTGTGGCAGAAAAGTGACACCCACGCGCTGGAAGACGCACTGTAGATAGGCCTCCCACATCATGGACCCACAATCTGATAAGGAAAATAGGAAAATCACCACTGGGTGGGTACGAGGCGGTGGGGGATTTTGCGAATAAACCTGATGCTGGTGTGCGACCGACCTGCCGTAGGCCTCCAGGCCTTTAGTGATGTCCCTGAGGCGGAAGGCGGGGGGCGCGGGCGCGCGCGGCGGGGTCTTCCAGCGGCGGCGGAACGTCTCCGCGGCCGGCGCCTCCATAGGGCCCGCGAACGCGCGGATTTCGTACCGCGGGCTCAGCGGGTCGCGGTTTATGTCCTGCTAGACACAAGATACTCTAATACCAGCAACAGGGTCGTTGGCAACCACAGAACACAGAAAAAACTCGCTACGATCGTTTTATATTTCTGTGTTGGCAACACTTATAAGAAAATTAGGTATATCGCCAAATTAGGTAGGCTGTCAGAGGGCGCCACCATTGCTTGTCTTTGTCTATCCCTTCTTTGGTCGGCTTATATTCATTCAACTATACTCGCCATTTTAAATCGATTTACATTGCGAAATCTCCAAAATAAAAGAAAATCAATATAGAATCGAGTTTTATTAGAAATCAGCTCGCAAAACAAACAAGGGCTGTGGGCATATTTTTAAGGAGGATTTGGCTTGGTTACTAGGCCTAGCCATACGAGTAACTTATTATTTTTATTAAAATCCTAGTAACATTATAAAAGCTAATACAGAACAGTAGTGACGTATACTATAGTGGAACATAGAACAGTAGTGGAGTTCAGTACAGTGGAATACAGAACGGGAATACTGTAGAATAGAATTAGGCCTATGCTAGAGCAGTGGGGACGTATTAATAGGTTGTTGATGATGATGAATAGAATTTATTTGACGCACACAATGATAACCCGTCTTGGAGATCCCTGGGGGAGGCCTTCGTCCAGCAGTGGACGTCTAAAGGCTGACATGATGATGAATGACAACACAGTAGTTGAGTACTCACCGGTGGGTGCGCGGGTGTGAAGGGCCTGCCGATGGTGGGCGCGCCGGAGTCGTCCTCGCTGTGCAGCACGGGCACGTAGTACCGCTCGCGCAGCAGCGCGCCGATGCGCCGCGCGCACTCCGGCGTCGACGACGGCGAGCGCTTGCAGATCATCTGGGAATATCACATCAATCAAAACAAAAGCTGACGCTCTTATATGTAATTTACACAGATTATTACGTACCGAGAGAGCGTCAGTGGCGTAGTGGGGAAGACGCAAACATTTATTTATTTTACTGGGCCATGTACCAATGGGTTTTGCTCGAAACTTAAGTACATTTACTGACTGCTCGCAAACGGTGAAGGAAAACATCGTGAGGAAACCAGCATACGCCGAAGAAGAAATTCTTAGGCGCATGTGAAGTCCACCAATCCGCACTGGGCTAGCGTGGTTGACTATAGACCGAACGCCCTCGTTGAGAGGGTAGGCCTGAGCCGCAGCAATGGGGACATGTTAATAGGCTGGTGATTTGATTCAAATTCAAATTCAAAAGTATTTTATTGCATGTAAGTACACTAGGTACATTTATACAACGTCAATTTTTTATCTACCACCGCCTCCAAGGTGTTATATAGAGCTGGTATATGATTTGATACCCTCTGTGACCCACTCGCGCCCCACTCACATCCTTGGGCTGCTCGCCGAACTTGTTGCGCGCGGCGCGGTCGCACTGCGGGAAGGAGGCGAGCACGTCCACCGCGTCCTCGGCGCCGAAGCACGCGGCGAAGTGCAGCGGCGTCTCGTTGCGGGCCTTGTCAGGCGTGTTCAGGTACCGGTCCAACAGGATCTGCGCGAACTCCTGCAGGCACCACAATCACCATAAAAGCTTTCTTACAAATATTTTTTAATGTGATTTTTAAATTCTCTATTCAAGATATCCTATGTTTGTCGTAGAACATTGCCCCATGAACGATTTACTAAGTCCCAACTGTGGTAGAACAATTTTTTTTCTCTTGTATCATTATAGTGTTTATATTGCAGAAGAGAAATAAGTTTTTGCGATCATACAAAACATTTCCAAAAATATATTGACAGCTACGGTTAATAATATGTATGGACAATTAAACCTCATACCAAAATAACGGAACGATCTTGAAGGATGCAAAGTCATAGTCAAAACTATTGTATTGCATGTATCACTGGGTACATTTTTACATTTTTTATCTACCACCGCTTCCAAGGTGGTAAGAAGCGGCGCAACAAACTCCCGCAACCAATCTTTTAAAATCAAATGCAAAACGCGACGATAGATACATAGACTCCTCACCTTACAAGATTCCTCATCAGCATCAGCTCCGTACAGCTTCTGCACGAAGGCCGGGTTGCCCACCGTGGTCAGTATGAGGTTGCAGATCTCCGCGTTCTTCGCTTTGGCGGCCACGTGCAGGGCGTTGTAACGGCAGCCCTCCTGTACACAACATGTTGCATGAATGATAAAAATTCGTTGCATAGAGTATTCTATAGTTGTGTTTCCGCGGGAACAGCTTTTCCCGAAGTATCTATATAGCCTATGTGTTATTCTGGTGTATAATAAAATAATCTATGTTACTTAAACTTCTATCAATTTGTTCCGTAGTTATTCCGTGAAACAGTAACAAACATCCAAACATACTTACAAACAGTTGAGTTTTTAATATTAGTAGGATGAACCTTAGTCTTTTAATACTTTTCGAGTATTTCTAAGACAGGTGATTCGCCAGTAAACCAAAGCCTTCGACAAAGCTCAAAAAGTTAGTATGTTGAAGTGGCTGTGGGCTGGTCAAATGTGTCGGAGAACCGATAACCGCTGGGGTAGACGAGTTCTCGAGCAAGCGTAGTGTGGGACGCCCCCCGGCTAGATGGAGCAACGATATACAAAGGTTGTCTGGAAGAAATCGCTCTTAGCGATAAGACCGCCTAGATGTACATTACTGTATCTGTTTTACTCTTTTTTTGTCTGTAATTTTTAAATGTGCAATAAAGTGTATTGAATTGAATTGATATGCGTTAGGTGGCTGACAGTGACTGGATGCGGAGAACCGAAGATCGGGTTCAGTGGCGCGCCTTGGGGGAGGCCATGTCCAGCGGTGGACTAGTGCAAGCTGATGATGGTGAGTGTTGCCTCACCTGCATGATGGCCGGCGTGCTCCCGCTGCTGACGAGGAAGCGCGGGTTGTCCCACACGCGGTCGCGCACCGTGCCCGCCAGCCCCGCCTCGATGGCCTTGCGGAGCGCCACCAGGTCCTGCGAGGACGGCGCCTTGAACGGGTACGGCTTCTCTCCCATTAGAGCTGCAATACGACAAAGAAGTTAGGATAAAAAACAAAGCTCCCTCCCACAAGGTGGACCGACGATCTGGTGAAGGTCGCGGGACCCAGCTGGATGAGGTTAGCGCGGGACCGGGCTTCGTGAAGATACCTGGGGAAGGTCTTTGTCCAGCAGTAGACGTCTGCAGGCTGATTTGATGAATCATTCATCAATGCTAACGTCAAATCAAATCATGCCTATTAATATGTCCCCACACACTCAGGCCTACCTTCTCAACCAGGGCGTAAGGGCTATAGTCCTAGTGCGGGTTGCGGGACTTCACAGGCGCCTAAGAATTTCTCCTTCACTTCAGGTTTCCTCACGATGTTTTCCTTTACAGTTTGAGAGCAGTCAGTAAATGTACTTAAGTTTCGAGAGAAACTTATTGGTATATGAAAGAGGTGACAGGCCGCGTCTTCCCCACGACGTCACTGACGCTCTAATGCTAACATGACCTTGAGTTACACTAATTCCTAATGAATGAAGGTAACAATTTGCAAGAAATGCCTAATGAACATTTATTGCAGCCATGAAGTAGTGCCTTGAGTGTATCTCAGTGTTCAGGTTATTGTCTTTTTTACCAATTTAATTTTTTAAACTAATGATGATTATGCCAGTTTTTTTTATGGAAATGCAGCTAAATAACAAACTGGTCTTCGGTCTTCAATTATTAAAGTGGCAAAAAAAGCTTTATAACGGAAATGCAGCTAAATAGTTGGACTTCTATATCGGTAGTTGACTTGCTTATATTTATCTAGATACTGGTCTTGTCTGTTTTCAAATATGATCATTGATGTAGCATAGTAGATAGAAAATTCTGACAACTTGTTCCATTCTCTATTGTAGAATTGTAGAGTATCTTTATAGCTGTTTTCATTAGTAATTCTACTTTTAAATACAAAATAATTAACTGATAAGCGTATAATCATTAATTATCCAAGTTCCATGCAAATAAATATTCAGGTAATCAGAAATATCTGATTGCACGCGCTTTGTTCAGGTTACAGAACCCCACTAGAACGATTTATCTAGATTTAACTCGCGCATTTGTTGACTGAAACATTATTTATCTAAACAAATAAACTATCGCATTGAAACACAAATGCTATCAACCTGATAACAAAGCAGGAAAGAGGTTAACTAATAAACAAAGTATTAGGAAATGATAAGAAGACATTGCTCTTTCCACATTGCTGGGAAGGAAGTGGGTTATTGTTTATTGTAGAAATAGGAGAATGTTCACATGTGTAGACACTGTGACTCATTAATTTACCTGGGTCTGTCTTCCGACAAAGAGACGAGTTGTGGGTGATGGGAGAGCTGACAGTTTGGCTCTGGAGGCTGGCTGAATTGAATACTTTATTTTCGTTTTCCTCTATATATTTTTAAATTAAAAGAGTATCACAAATGTTAATTGTGATTATTCTGCAAATTAAAGTACAAGGGATAGAACCCTAAAAATGATTGAGCTTACAGTTGTCATTCCCGTCTGTCGTCTCTGTGGGCTCGGCTCCCCTCAGGGCGAAGGAGACCGCATCCTGATGGGTGCGGAACGCCTTAAACCTTGCCAGCTTGTATCTGCGCATCAGCTCCAGAGCTTCGGCTTTGTTCTTGTACACATGGATGGCTTCTGTTGAGAAAAATGTTGAGTTCATTATTTAACTTTTGTTAGCTTCACCTTTTTTGGTTTTAAAAATAATTAGTGTTAAATTAATATATTCATTACTATGACTCTGCCCTCATGTCAAATGTCACTGAGCATAGCAACCTTCTAGCATATGAGGCCAGTACTATTACTACCTATTACTACAGTATTGCCAAAACAGTTTCATTGTTCTGTAATGGTCCTATTTAAATAAAACAGACAGACAGACAGACAACGGAGCGATCCTATAAGGGTCCCTCTTTCTCTTGGTGGTACGGAACCCTAAAAATAACTCAAATTAATAGTTTTAAACAAATCAATATAGATTTTCTTATTACCTTTTATTTTTTTATTATTATTATGAAGAAAATCTAGTCATTTACGCCGTTAGCCATATGCATACTAATAATTGCACACCTACTTATGCCAGTATGCATAGGTACTTTTAATTATAATGCCTTGCGATTTCAGAAATAGTTTAGTATCCCAATGTATATCCTTATTATTTGACACACTTTTGTCACAGGTACATGAAACAGCACTACCAATTAACAGAAATTCATAACGAAATTTAATATCACGCCTAAGCTCCAGTCCCAATAAGAAAATTATTTTTTAAATTATCAGACAAAACTATTGTTTTTATGTATGTAAATTTTATCTGATTGACCCACTTCTTACATATCAATACCTAGCTTATAGCAACAATAAATAAAAATAATGCTATCGCAAGATAAGTTGGCAGCTGGTTGTATGTAAACAATAGAAGAAACATTTAAAGGTATATGTATTTGATTCACAAACCTTCATCATGCCCTTTTTTGATCTCACATGGAATATATACTCCGTAGTATGTCACTGGCGGTTCCGTAGTGGTCGGGCTTGCAGGAGCACTGTTCCTTTTACCAAGGCTCTCAAATCGCAACAGTCTGCTGAAGAGACCCATCGCCCCATCTTTTTTCTCACTTGGCGATATGGAAATCTCTTCTTTCACACCACCAATATCCTTATTACACTCAGGTATAGCCACAGCCTTCGACATCTCGTCTCGTATCTGAAAATAGTAAACAAAATAGAAATGTTTTGTGACGCAAAAGTTTATTTTTACAACTAGTCTTGTAACTTTTATTAGCTTGCCATACCGATTTAAGATATCATAAAAACATGTTCGGCACTTTGCTATTGGAGACGAGTTAATTTCAGCACAGGTTGAAGAATTTAATTGGGTTCACAATAAAAATACAGGTGTGTTTGTATCAGAAAATTAAAATGCGTTGGGTTGGGGTGGCTGGATTGCATGACGTTTGTCAATTATGTTGCCACAGCAAAAAAAACGGTTTATGGTAGTTATATTTTATTCTTTGTAATAGGAAAATAAATCATCATCATCAGATTCAATAGTAAACACCTCTAAAGAAAACTCACCGATACCACTTGTTCATTATAATTATTAGGTACCATGTACCTTATTCACTTAGCTCGGCCTGTAAGTATGTACTGCCCGACTGACTTGACTCCTTGGGCGTGTACTTACAGAATTTGTTACCTAGCTGTTTCCCGCGTAAAAAGGTTTTTCCCGCGGGAACAGCTAGTCGGTTATTTAATCTATATTACTGTAAAGTTGCATCAAAATCTGTTAAGTAGCTTTTGCGTGAAAGAGCACAAACTTTGAAGTTTATAATTAGTAGGATAGGATCAGGATTGTTTGAATTACTACCGCGAGCACCCACCAAAGAGATCCTATCTCTATGGATGGGATAATTACATTACTCTGAAGGACCAGGTTTCAACCAAACACTACAAATACCTTTATTGATAATTCCAGTATTCTTATTAACTCTCAAATACCATGTATAATTGAAAACATTGTGGTACTTACATAGGTACATAAACCTACACACCTTCACTCTGTCCCCGATGGGGTGTGTTGGTATATAAAACTATATTCCAGAAAACCAAGGTCCAGTGTACTTCTTAAGTAGTACTGACACGGAGGACTAGTTGAGGGGTGGCAAAGAAAGGCAGTGGAAAATAAACTTGTTTTATTTTAAACTACAAATGCATAAATCTATTTGACTTTCTTCTTTTTCTTGTTATTACTATTACCATTAGATACAGGTGCAGACTTCAAAGCATTTTCAATTGTAAATGCATATAAATTTGCATTAATTTTCTTCAATTTGTCCAATTCTTCTTTTAGTTTCATTTCCTTTTGCTTGAACTCACTTTCCATTTCTTTAGACGGAATACTAGATTCAAGAGTGTTAACATTTGGTTCTGGCCAAAAATCTATTTTCTTATTCACAAGCACTTCCATTTCCGTTATTTCATCGGCATCTCTTTCTAATGTTCTTTCTAAACTATGTAAGATAACAGTCTGTGAAAAATCTTGTTTGAAAATGGCAGGGTAATTAACAGTGAAGAAAGCATTTGTTATTGGACCTTTATGACGAATTGTCCGTATAGGCTGCTTGCTGCGAATGTGCCATATTATGACTAGTTCATCATTTGAACCTGACATTAGAGTCTCACCATCAAGAGAAACAGAAAGACATGTAATGGCTTTCGTATGTGACGAAAATGTTGGACAGTCTTTATCAGTATTGACTAGCGAGTCTCGGTGCCGTGGTGGATTCGTCAGACTGAATTGGTGGATTTCTCCTTCTGTTGTTCCTATGAAAATGTTTAACTCCAACACATCCATTGTTATTGATGATAATGGTACATCAAAGACTAGATTCAACAGCATCTCTCCTGATGCCAGATCATAGATCTTGCAAGATCTATCGCTAGATACAGTGGATAAGCGACCATGCATACCCATTTTACTGATACACAAATCAGTAACGGGTAAGGAATGATCAGAAAATATATACACCGGATCGTGCTGGCCGGCTGTTGTCTGCGTTACCAGTTCCACTTCCGGATGCGCTGCAACCGTGGCCAGCGACCAAACCATTACCATACCATCTTCCGCTGCAGATACAAAATGACTTCCTTCCGGAGTGAATTTTAGCAGCACAACTTTTTGGTAGTGCCGGTTGATTATAGTTAGTAAGTTCCCAGAGGCTATTTGCCATAGATAGATTTTCTCGTCAATGCCGGCGATGCAGTAGCAGCCATCTCGGGTGACTGCAAACGCGCTCGCCTTGCCTGGCAGAATGAAGCGCATTCCCTGGACTGTTTGATGGGAATTCAAGGGCCAGATGTGGAGAACAGGCTTCGCTTTCTCAACAGCGGCCAGATAGTCGTCGCCGATGAAGGAAAGGGTCTTCGATTCGGCCGTTCCACCGCCTTTATAGGTCATCAGGCTGGTCCCGGTGTGCGGGTCCCATACGCAGCAAGTCCACAACGTATTGTTCGAATCACATGTCACAAGCACTTCTAGTAAAGTAGACATCGTGATTTAGCTATTAGAGCAAATTATTTCAGATTACAGAATTTTAAAATTTAGAAAATACCAATAGAAAACATACACATGCGGTCGGTCAGGTCCGAATGTTTTTTTGCGAATGCATGCATTTCATAGAAAAAAAAAGAGTGAGTATGAAATGAGCCCTACATTAACGGCTCGTTGTGCTTCGCTCTAACAGAATGTCTCGCACCACGGCCTCGCAAAATAAACGCAAGTGACATTTCAAGTTCAAAAAGTCAATTTGACATTGACACATTAGTTCGGATATGTTGTGAATCATGTTAAAATTTTACCTCTTGTAAAATTATTTTAGTTCCATTTCATAAAAATAGTTATACATATACCTATTATATTTATTTCTGATAGTATTTATTACCTATTGAGAGAGGGGGCCTTTTAGACGATCGATTATGCAAGCGTCATCAATTCCATCAGTCATGCATGACTGATCGTTGGGATCAAAGTACGTACCTATGCATGCAGATTTTCTTTCAGAACAACTACAAAGATTTTCATCAGTCATCGCATTAGACAATCATTCATCCGTCAGTCAGTCACCGCCCCATGACTTTGGTAAAACTGACAGCAAAACCTACAGTGTAATGGGGGCCTATGTGTATTCGAATTCGAAGGAAGAAAATAATCGAGAATTTCATTTTCTTAATGTTGGCTAACTAATGTTGGTTAACTAATTCATGTTTCCCTATCTACCAATAGCAGGCCACAGTGTAAATTATAGTGAAATTCGTTCTCCTCATTGGTCTAATTTTTCGTTGCGTTGACTTTTCTGATCTGACATTTCAGTCTGATTGTCTGACAAGACAACCACAACAGCACAAAATAATGAATGAATGTAAGATAACCGGTGTGTGAACCTTTTTGGAATATTTTTCGAAAATTAGTGCAACTAAACAGAAACATGTTCAAAAAGTAAGTGATTTTAAATATTATTTTCCGTAAGTAGCTGTAAACAGTTATCTTTTGAGTTTTCTGATATTTTTCTAGGTTATGTTTGAAATCTTGGTGTCAATTGGTTGAATTATTGACGTAATAGCTCGCTGACCAATAGGAATGCAGCAATTTGTCGCTTTCAATTTTACGGATAGGTATAGGGCTGCGCCGGAACTGATATAGTGGAAGGAACTAGTATTCCATATATAACGATTATAGTAATAGTTTGTCATTTTCAATATATATTACTTTTTATTTTAAAAACTTTGTTTCAAAATAAATGCTACTCATATAATGTAATTAAAATATTACCTACTTTTAGTTAATTTCTGTCTCGCTGTAATAGGTATGTACAAATATTTAATTTTTACAATGCCTGGCAGGTAATAATATCATTATAATGTGTAAGACGCATGCGCTGCTCGTTCTAGACTTTTCATCAGAATCATACTGTGTGCTTGCATCTCTGCTGGGGCAAGTTAAAAACGCACCAGTGTAATCAGTCTGGTACAGACAGTGTCGTATCATGCATTACATCAAATGCATCATGTCATCCGTCTGAGTTTTGTATAAGATTAGGTACTTACTTTTCCACTGCGTGGCGGGATTATTGTGCCTTCTGCGATCTTAAATACTACAGATTACGGGTCTCGTATAAAATCAAAGCTAAAAACTGTCCCCGTGATATATACTTGTATCTTTTTTTACTAACGAACGGAGACAAAAGTTTTAAAACAGTTTGACGTCAACCTAATACCAACCATTACAAGTGGAGTCGCATTGAACTATAAAATAATATAAGTAGGTGTCTTCGTTTAGTTCTTTAGTTAAAATTATTAATGTTATTTTGGACATGTATGTTTGTTTGTGTATTTATATAATATTTTTCAACATACTTGCTCGCAAAGTGTCTCTTTTTCCATCGCTTTTAAGGTCATAGAGCAGCTTATTAAACACGCGGGCTTTTTTCATTACCCAAACCGAACTTGTGTTTTATTTTCCAGTTTTTTTTTAATTCTCAGCAAAGAGTTTTTATGTTTACCAGCACCAACATTTTTGTGAATGAATAAATTGTGTCTAGAATGTACTATTACACAATTTTACGTGCTCATTTTGTTCAAGCTAGTTTAAGAAAAATCATCCTGTCTTTCTTCTGCGACGATAGAGATCCATTCTGCGCAGTGAAATGGATCGCCAGGAAATATACCAATGAAAAAATAAATTTAAGACTACATAAATATGCATAGTATAAAACTACTCCATAGATCCACTGTTCTATAACAACAAACATTTGGCCAAATATTGGCGATGTCGACCATATCTGACAAGATGAATGAAAATTTTTATTTTGTTACAAATACATTGTTATTTAATTATTAATAGCATAGAACGACATTTACTTACCGAAAGTATGAATTTCCCTCCGATACAGTTTTCTTACGATAGTTATCTCTACACTTTTTGAACACACATTGAGACATTGTGACACGCAGTTCCATGGAAACTAAATGAAAATAAGACCCCACTTTGAAGTGAGGCGTTATTCGTTCGCCCGCTTTTGACAGTCTGACCCGTAATCTGTAGTATTCATGATCGTAGCCTTAAACACAATACAAAAGGCCATATATTTAAAAAAACGTTCGTAACGGTATACTAGTATGCGTTACATTTGGAGCTAATACATATAATGTCGGCCATCACTATTCAATTGTGACTGAACTTGACTGAACTCGCTAGACAGATGGCGCGCGCGAGCGAGACAGACATTTGGAAAATGGTGAATGGTGGACGGTTCGCAGTTTTGCAGCTGTTCTAATTAGTGCAGTGCATCTTGAAATTACGACCTTTGTCATTAACAATTCACTATAAAATTCCCGTGACTTTCAACCAAGTGGAGAATAGTTTCATGGAACTTAAAATTCAACACAGTGTGCGAATCGTAACAAAAGGTTTCGTGCGTCGTGTCTCTTCCGTGACGTAATTGGATTTCTCGTGAAACAACTGTCCGTGAACCGGACAAAGTGTGACGGATGGTTGTCGCGCCTCGCGGCTGACAGCAATCATGTGGGAAGTGGACTCTGATACGGGGTCGCAGAGCATGTCTTCGGACGGCCTGCGACGTCGCCAAGGATGGGACCCCGACGGGGAGAGCCTGGCCTCTCAAATGGACGAGCTGGACGAGGTGCTGGCCGAGGAGGAGGAAGGCTGCCCCCTGCCCTCGACGCCCGAGGATCAGCATCTACTCGACGCAGAAATGGCGGAGGTGTTGAAGGCAGGGGTGCTGTCCGACGAGATCGACCTCGGCGCGCTGGCTCACAACGCCGCCGAGCAAGCCGAGGAGTTCGTTCGTAAAGTGTGGGAGGCGTCGTGGAACGTGTGCCATTTCAGGCACCTGCCCCGCTGGCTGCAAGATAATGACTATCTACACAAAGGACACAGGCCTCCACTGCCCTCTTTCAGCGCGTGCTTCGCGTCCATCTTTCGTGTCCACACCGAAACCGGAAACATCTGGACCCATTTGCTTGGTTGTGTTGCTTTCATTGGCGTAGCAGTTTATTTCCTAACCCGTCCATCCATTGAGATTCAAATGCAAGAGAAAATGATATTTGGTGTTTTCTTTATGGGCGCCATCGTGTGCCTTGGCTTCTCATTCGCTTACCACACCCTGTACTGCCACTCGGAGATGGTTGGCAAGTTGTTTTCCAAGTTGGATTACTGTGGGATTGCTTTATTGATCATGGGATCGTTTGTTCCATGGTTATATTACAGTTTCTACTGCCACTACAGACCGAAAATTATTTATTTATCTGTAGTGGTTGTATTAGGAATTTTGTCTATAATAGTGTCGCTTTGGGACAGGTTCTCTGAGCCTCGTCTGCGGCCTCTCCGAGCGGGAGTTTTCATGGGGTTCGGTCTGTCGGGTATAGTGCCGGCAATTCATTATGGGATCACTGAGGGTTGGTTCAGCCAGGTCAGTAAGGCCTCCCTAGGGTGGTTGATACTGATGGGCTTGTTGTATATACTGGGTGCTATGTTTTATGCTCTACGTGTGCCGGAGCGCTGGTTCCCAGGGAAATGTGACATTTGGTTCCAGTCACACCAGATATTCCATGTGCTGGTGATTGTGGCAGCATTTGTGCACTACCACGGTATCAGTGAGCTGGCCTCATACCGTGTCACTGTCGGGGAGTGCTCGATGCCACCATCATCCATCGCATTCTAGCCCCTCCCCATACCAAATGTGATAGTAGACCATAGAATAGATAAATTTAAGTAGAATACAAACAAACATTCAATAGCTTCACTGTTATTTTTTTGTTTATTTAGTTAGTAACAAGTTTCATAATGAACAGGAAAACATTGTTAGGGAAATGATTAATAGTTTCAAATCTAATGATGAGGCTGATACGAACAACAGTGTTTGAAAAAGTAAATAAGTGTAATTTTAATAATGGGTCTCTGGGTAATTTTTTTTTGGGGTAAATAGGTATCAATTTTGTTTCTATTATATTTATTTAAAAATACTAGGATTAGATTGTAAGTAGGTAGTGGTGTTGTTTTCTTCAGTTCCGAACACAGACTTCACTGATTTCTGCACATTTGTTTAAAGAACCATTTTAGATCACATTTAGAAGACACCTTTTCTATGCAAGTTTATATGTTTATTTTTATGAGCCAAAGAGTTTATTTTTGGTATTGTACTTAATTTACATATTTCTCTATGTTCCTTGCACTAAATTTTAAGACCAGTGTTAGGTATTAGATTTAGGCTGGACCACAAGTATCTAAAATCTAACTTAACTATGTTTACGTAATTGTTCTTCCATGTCATCATTATATTATCATCATTTCCTGCTTTGACTAAAAAAAATTAACACTTGTACAGAAAAAATCCAACTGGATAGTGGAAGCTCCAAAAACATTTAGGCATTTAAAAGGTTCACATAAAATTATAGTAATTGATATTCTAAATCTGGTCACACTCTGTATTATTAGTACAGGTAAAGTAGATCCAAAATGACATAAATAACAAAATTTCTGAATTAATAAAACTGTCAAAGTCACCAGCATGCAGCATGAGGTTTACAAAACCGAAGAGTCCATAAAAATTGTAGGGGTAGGTAGATAGAGAGTAAAATTTACAAATAATTATTTTTATTTGCCCTTATAGAATACCAAAAAACGTGTTAGTTCTCTTCCTTCACTTTATATTCTTATTCGATCAGGCATGATGGAAAACATAGAAAATTACACTTCATATGACTATATCATGTAAAATTGAATTTCACCCTTATTAAAAAGATCCTCTTTAATTTTCTCTCTTAAAGGTTTCTTTCTCTTCTACTTTACCTGTACTATATAAATAACTATAACAAATCGTACTTTCAGCATTGAAATTAGAATTCTTACCGACAGAGTGTACTGTGCAAGTTTTGACATAATTTCTATGCTCTAGTTAATCTCTGCACATTCAATGCCTGTGTTTCACTTTGCTATGAAGTTCCTTTACACATGTTTCGAATTAATAGTTTAATTTTCATGTTTTCATTTAGTTTAATCTAAATATCCATCATTAATAACTTTTAGAATTGTTTTCTACGACCTACTTTAAAGAAAGTTTTATTCATTATAAAAGAGCCTTTTATACTTTAAAATAAATTCGTTATTATAAAAGTTAATAAAATCTATACCTTGACCTTACATTGCAAAGTTGGTATGAAAAAATGAAAATGAAAAATTGTTTATTAGGCAACCAATACAGTGTTTCCTTAACTAGGTTGAGGTCTTCTATTAGGTATACATTCTATCATAAACTTATATTTTTGTAGACATTATACATATTTTAAAATTATTTGGCACATAAAATAAATCCGTACTATAATTCTGTGGTCTGCATTAGATAAGTAATTGAAAGTATTCTAAATTGTTGTAAGTGTTCATAAATGTAAAGATTTTATGAGAATGAGAAAAATTGAAAAAAATATTAAGATGTATATTTCACAGCTGAGCTCCTATTGTCTTGAAAAGTACATTACTATAATGATGGATGGAGAGTGTTGTATGGAGTACTTTGCTTAAGTTTGTACACCCTAGTATGCTAATAAAACTAAATAACTTTTTACAAATTTAATTAAACCGACTTCGAAATTCGGTCAGTTCGGACAAAAGGGGGCGCATTGAAAAGACTTCGAAAGAGTCGGACCACCAACAACAACCCTTATCACCAACCTGTAAAAGGTCACAGTTGATTGGCCTTTCTTAAACAATTACCTGTAATACAAAGTTACAAACATGCCAAATTGAGTGGAGTACCTCCGTTTTTGAAGTCGGTTAAACCAATAAACTGTTACGAGTATACACTTGTAACCGATTTTATGTGAAAACTCATAAAAGTTACGTAAAGACCATGTCTTAATAAAGTGTAAAATGTGGAAATGTATTGCTACGTGGACTGTAACTATTTGATATTATAAAAATACTTCAATATTCCGAGTTCCCATATCAATTTAAAAGTCGGAATTGGACTGACGATTAAAGACAATATTTTTCAACATTTTATTTAGATATTTTACCGTTTCTTTCTTTATGATTAATTAAAAATATGGTGTTGAGGCTAAGATTCCTTCATATGTTAAGGCCGATGTGCGTTAAAATTGAGTAGTTTAACGAATTCTTCGGTACTAATGGTTAGGTTAGAATATTGAATGAATGGATGGGCACAAAATTGGTGCAATTTTAATTCACATCGCCTGTTATATTTTTTTATTAGAGCATAGCAAAGTAACTTCTTGCGTCGCATAGAAGATAGAAGTAAAATGCTTAACAGTTCTCCTAAAAATTGTTAGTTTATATTTTCTTTTTGATGGGATAGAGTAAAATTATGATTATGCAATAAATTAATAATAAAAATCGTAAATTGTGTTTTTTTTACAGTCAGAAGTCCCTTTACATATTTTCTGAATAGGTACCTAATTAAATTGTCATGTTTACAAATAAATTATAAGAATACATTAGTTTCCGATTGGTGAAACTGCGAAGGGGGAAAAAGTGTAGATCCTATCAAAATTAAATCAACTAAAAACACTTTAATCGAAAAAGTATCTTATCTTTAACCATGGCGATTACACCATGGTTTGATTTATCAAATGGAAGTAACTTCGTGCAAAGCGAGCTACATATTTTGTTGTAGAAACTTAATATTATTCTATTAAACTTATCTAGCCTACTTTCATTTAGCGCGTTCCACTGTTTATGTTTGTACCGTGGACAATGGGAATTTACAAGGCCACAGTATTAATGTAGGTACAATATTATGATATCTGTGTGATTATCTATATATCCAATGACAATAACTCGCCTACATAATTATTAAAACATCCGCTAAAATAGATACCGATTGCAGATTTCAGTATCGGATATTGAATAACCTTTGTTCTATGATTCGCAAATCATTTTCTTTGAGACCTTTTTCGTATTTTCAAAACACAAGCTCTTGTTATTTTTTAATATTTTCAAACGTTTATCTCAAAGGTAAGAATCTATCAGCACGACCCAAAGGTTAACTGGTAGAGAATGCCTCTGCATTCAGTTCGCCCCCCTGTGCTAAGATTAGTGCGGGCCGTCGTAAAATTTATTTAATTAGGGTCTGATTTGTCGGGCTGTCGATGCAGCGTACCATCGATGTACCTAGTGTACTT
Organism: Metalampra italica; assembly: GCA_949699065.1. Classification (NCBI taxonomy): domain Eukaryota; kingdom Metazoa; phylum Arthropoda; class Insecta; order Lepidoptera; family Oecophoridae; genus Metalampra; species Metalampra italica. Next base: position 6,618,279 of record OX452989.1, read on the forward strand.
ACTGTCGATATGGTGTACCGTCGATATGGTGTACTTTCGCTACAGTGATGTGATGTCGAATAATTTGCCCTTCGTTTCATTACTTTAATGCATCTTCTAGCATGTTTGCGAAGGTTCGATACATTTTTATTGTCAACTAGCCTTTTCCCGCGGCTTCGCCCGCGTAGAAAATTTTTTCCCGTGTACATTGTGAAACAGCGCCCTCTCTGTAGGCGTTTTGTTACTTAGGGGGTATTAGCGGACGCCCCGTGACTTTGTTCGCGTTAAAAAGTAGCCTATATGTTATTCCAGGATATATAAGCTATCACTGTACCAAGTTTCATCAAAATCTGTTGGGTAGTTTTTGCGTGAAAGAGTAACAAACATCCTCACATCCATCTTTACAAACTTTCGCATTTATAATATTAAGTATAGGATAGGATAGTAGGATTAGTAGGAAGTAGGATAATTCATTTAGTGATTTACTTGGAGTGAAATATCGATCCGACTTTGACCTTCGCTAAGGAAATTATACTTAGGTATTTGTTGGGTGTGTTAGTAGATTAGATACTTAGATAAGAATAGTCATTTTGTTGGTAGTCACCATAAGTTTTACACCTGAGTTTGTCTTTATTTGTTCAAGAAATATTTAAACGAGGCTATTAACTGACATCACAATGTAATAAAGCCATTAACAAAGTAAGTATGTAGGTAGTAGAAGTAGGTAGGTAGAGAGAAGTACGGAGAAAAGATAAAATTATTAAGTTGTAAGATTAACTGTCTATGGATCAGTGATAGTGAGCTGAGTTGACCTTTTTACGGCATACCTGCTTTAATTTCTTTTGTATTTCGTTGTTGCAACTGAAGTAAACGGGTCTTCCCCTAGTCAACATCGACTTTCCCGTGGGATCCTAGTGTTTTCCTGGGGTAATCAAATCGAAAGTCTACCTAGAACAAAAAATCGTTTTCAAATTTTTGCTCCACCTTCGTAATCTATTAGGTTAGGGTAAGTAGATTTACGAGTTGTTATTTTATTACTTTTGTTATTAGTTATAACGTTGTTAATATATTTATAACGATAACGTAACGACCTGTGGACTATGGACAAACTGATCGATGCAACATTTTAGGTCATCAGCACATGGAGCTAGGATCTCTGGTGGGCGCTCGCGCCCCCTAGTGAGGTGAATGTATTGACCTGTGCATTTTATGCGCTTTTGTAGCACGATACAAAAATGTAATTTATTTAAAATATATTTGAACAACGTTCACCATGGAAGAATCATTAATTATGCTATCAGAAAAGGGAGTGGAGCTGTATCTGTCCCTACATTAAAACCTTCCTCAAGATATCTTTGAGCAAATAGGTTCTTGTGAACACAATTGCCTCAAAATATGTTTAACGGTTTTCGACTTATAAATAGACAGCCGTACTGTACTCTTGAGATCGTACATTGGTCTAATTAATGCTAACCTTCATCACAGATTGGTAACGTTCATGACGTAACTTAAGTAATTGACGCGATAGTTGAGATAATTGTTAGACCGCTCGGCGGCGCATACGTCCCACTGTTGGGCACATAACAGGCCTATAACTGCCCTCATGACGAGGGCAAAAGGGTCAATAGTTCACCATCCTGGCCCAGTTAATATACGGGGCGTCCCATCCACGACACCATAGGACGCGGAGGAAAGTACATCTTTTAAATTTTAATTTCAAATATATAGAAAACAAAGTCGAGTTAGTTACACCATGTATAACTCAAGAACGGCTGAACGGATTTTTATGAAACTTTGTACAGTTATAGCTTATAGCCTGGAATAACATATCGGCTACTTTTTACCGCGGTAAACTGTTCCCGCGGGAAAAAAACTTAATTTTGATTAAATTGGCACAGTACTAGCTTAATATATCCTGGAATAACATAGGTATATAGGCTGCTTTTTACCGCGGTAAACTACTGCTCCCGCGGGAATAACTTACTTATTTCACGCGGGCGAAGCCACGGGCAACCGCTATAATGACAGGTTTTTTTTACAGTTTAAGAAAAGGGAGGGGGGACAATTTGCGCGGGAGTATCGATGTCTTGAAAATTGATTTAAGAAATTTTACTCAAATTTTATTTAGGCTGGAACGCTCATGTGTCTGGGAATTCATAGTGTGTTTCTGTTGCTATAGAAATACTTAACACTAAATTCTATTTTTTTTTTTTTTTCATTTAATTTAATTTATTCTTACATAGCATTACAGAAAAAAAATCCAAAGCGCCATGAGAAACATTTTTGCAAATAAATAGTTAATATAACATAGTCAACATTAAATTAAATTTAGTAAATTAAGTAAGTAAGTTGGTTTTTACTACTCACTTAAGTTAACTCAACTAAATTAAGTAAGTTGGTTTTGAATCTAATTTCTTGTAAAGTTTGTCAGATTTGTCTATAGCAACCGTATCATAGCTATCTCAATTTTTTTCTTTAGTAAATAATTTTGGGTCAGCAAGATAAGACTTGAATTTAAAGGAATGTTATAAAATGATAGAGCGTAAGTTGAAGAGTCATCGATAGCCTATCACGTGAGACACGCCCAACTTGTAAAAAGTATATCGTTCGATATATTTTAAGGATAACACAGTCATCATATCAAGAGGTCTATACTGCTTATGTAAAGTCCTGAGTCGTCAATCCATACTAGGTACCTAAATAAATGGTAAATTAACTCTCTGTTTGTTACCTTTTGAGGCCTAAACCGATAAACGGATTTTGATGAAATTGGTTGTGGAGATACATACATCCACGCGGGCGAAACCCCGGGGCAAACAGCTCGTAGTCTATGTATAATACGCCGACTGTTTCGTTGCTTGCACTTCTGTGGGATCCTTGCGTTGTAGTCTTTAATGAGGTTAGCCATTTGTTTTGGCAACTGTGCATATGGGGCAAAGATAAAAACATAATACCTAGACATACATTATCTATAGAAATAACCACGAGAAAGGCAAGCAAGGCCACAGTTACTGTTAGACCCGATATTTTGACTGGCTTTAAGACTTAAGTACTTGGCAGCTTGTCAATATGTCAAGAAATATATTAGTGAGAAACATGAATACGTATTACAGCTGTCTATCGATGTGTGTATTGATTGCAACATAGAAATGAGTCGTGTAATATGAAAGGCGGCAATCTCAAACACTTGTTCCTAACTGCCCACCCAGGTGGAGAAGGTGGGTGGTTAGGAAAATTTATTCCTAACTGCCCCCCACACAGGTGGAGAAGGTGGGTGGTTAGGAACATTTATGCCTAACTGCCCCCCACACAGGTGGAGAAGGTGGGTGGTTAGGAACATTTATTCCTAACTGCCCCCCACACAGGTGGAGAAGGTGGGTGGTTAGGAACATTTATGCCTAACTGCTCCCACACAGGTGGAGAAGGTGGGTGGTTAGGAACATTTATACCTAACTGCCCCCCACCCAGGTGGAGAAGGTGGGTGGTTAGGAACTTTTTGTTCCTAACTGCCCAACCAAGGTGGAGAAGGTAGGTGGTTAGGAACATTTATACCTAACTGCCCCCCACCCAGGTGGAGAAGGTGGGTGATTAGGAACATTTATTCCTAACTGCCCCCCACCCAGGTGGAGAAGGTGGGTGGTTAGGAACATATATGCCTAACTGCCCCCCACACAGGTGGAGAAGGTGGGTGGTTAGGAACATTTGTTCCTAACTGCCCACCCAGGTGGACAGCTCAGGTGGGCAGTTAGGAAGCCGGGGTTAATTCGCTTTTAAATGATGCCAAAGGCGGGAACTAAGGTGTACCTCGTTTCTTAAATTTTTAAATAATTATGCGAATAGCTAAGTACTCATCTAAGCTAGAGTGTTAGTAGTACAGTATAGTCTAGTAACTTTCACTTCACGCTACTACGATTACGCGGCAAATGAAGTTATTGCGACTGTCTCGTGTTTGACACACATTTTAACGTAAGTTATTAAATTTATCGTTATTTGCAATCGCCCGCGACTCCGGTCGCACCGATATGGAATTCGTCCCCGTTAAATTCTGCCCCCAGCATCGCTGATATAATGATGATTATGTAATTCCTTTACAAATCATTATACCTACTTCCAACCTATTTCATTACAACCCATTACAACCCTTTTTGCGGCAAGAATCTGGTCATATGCGTATCTGGCAATTTGCGAAACAAAATCTGGTCATATGCGTATCTGGCAATTTGCGATACAAAATCTGGTCATACGCGTATCTGGTCATATGCGCATCTGGTAATTTGCGAAATGCACATCTGGTCAACCGCGTATAAGGTCATTTGCGTTTCTGGCACTATGCGTCTGAAGGATTCTATTGATTGAACGGCTAATTTAACTACTGGGAACAGACGCATTTTTCGATAAAGTAGGATAAACGGTAGCCTGTGTTTGTTGAACAAAGACGTTTATACGTGAGTTTCTACTTAGTATCTATAAAGGTATCTATACTTTTAAAAGTTGGTTCGGCAGATTACTTAGATTATGTTACTTACTGTAACGCTTGTAATTCTTAGGTACCTACTTGTTCTGTGGATTAGGTAGGTATGTACCTATTTAAGTATCTACTTAAACAAACATACAAATGTCCCTTTTATAAATTAGGACTGTGAAATAGCTTTATAATTGCATGTTCAAAGAATTTGACTTTCATAGTGCTTTGTGTCGTTATAATTATTGTGATAACGATTTGATGATTGATAACGCGCTGGTCATGATCATAAATAGGTATAGCAATATATTTTAATAAAATATACATAAGTTTATTGTTCTGTTTTCTTTAAAATTTATCGAAGAATTTGATTAGATATCTTGACATTGAGACTCAGATAAGCGTCTCATCTAATATTTACAACATTAATATTATTATGTTTTATTAGAAAAGTAACTAACACTTTAAACAAGAATCGAATTGGTTGATAGGTATTCTGTATTCGATTTGCAATTGAGAATCCTATAAATACTGGTATCCGGAATAGTATAAATAACAGAAATTGATTAAAAGTTAAAAAAATACGTTCAAAAGACTCGCTGAGACAAGCCTAGCTACACTCGCCCAATTTTTTATTATTAAATAGTTTTAGTTTTTATAATTAGTTTTTTTATATTGCTATACCCTAACAGCATAGAAATATAAAACCACGTAGCGAGCGGGAGCGTAGCGAGCTTTTTCCGTGTTCTGTGCCTAACAGGGTGCCATGTAAATCAGCACGTCTATATGGCAATGCATCCCAGATATGTTCGTGTGAAATGGAGTCAAACGCTTTTTTGTAGTCTACGAATCCTATATATAGTGGTATTTGGTACTCATTGAACTTTTCTATTAATATACTTAAGGTGTGCATATGATCTATTGTCGAAAATCCTTTCATGAACCCAGCCGGTTTTGGTGGTTGGTTTCTGTCTATGTCAGGTGTTATACGTCGTAACAGTGCCGTCGAGAATATTTTGTATATGTTAGACATGAGACTTATCGGTCTATAGTTCGCTATATTTTTGGGGTCGCCTTTCTTGAATATCAGGGATATCTGGGCCTCTCTCTGTCCATTGCGTTGGTATTTCTTTCTCCTGAAGTATTTTATTGAATAATATTTTCAATGGTTTATTATATTATATGGCAATGCATTAATAAAGAATAAAATCGATGAGCTATATAAAACACAATTTTTTTCGGTTTGATTTTGTTGATTCTTTTTGTCTGTACCTAGACGTCAGTGTTGACTATCATGTTATTGATTTAATCTCAAGGAGAATAACTCTAACTGTTATTGAGCCCCCTGAGGTCTATTTATACTGATTATTATCTCAAAGTTGGAACCAGTTTCAAATTACAATATAAGTATCAACAATTACACGCTATTCCTAAAGTTTTATTTTCGCCTTTTTCTGAGACTCTCGTAGTCTCAGCTTCGCAGATATTTGAAGCTTTTACCAGCTACTCGACAACTAGTGATACTCGAAGTTATGTCACAGACAAGTATCCATGGTTACGTATTAAAGTGCATATTGCCTAAGTGCCACTGGGTACGGGCATAATGTTATTCCGCCCACGGTCATCTACGTATGTACGAGGTATTGGTCGAGTATGTCACGTCAACAGATCGATTTAGTTCAAGGCTACAGTATAGGTTCTTAGTTCTTCACAAAATTTGCGTATTATTGATTACTTCTTCTTTCTTCCTCAATTTATGTCTGGTGTGCTTTATACCGGTCCCTCATTGTCCACTGCTGATGGACTTCCCCAGTGAACGCCACCACACCCGGTCCTCCGCATCGAGCCGACCATCTTTAGGTCGTCGGTCCACCTGGCTGGGCGTCCCATTGTTAATTAATCCGCAGTCTCCACTCCAGAACTCGTCTCCCGGCCGTCGGTTCTACGAGAGATGTGGCCTGCCCACTGCCACTCCAGCTTGCTATAAGTCATTCGGCTATGCCAGACCTTTCCTTATACACGCCGTTCTGGGTCCTCCGCCCAGTTGCGGTGTTGCCCGCTGTAATTTTTTCCAGTTCAATTTTCTCTGCCTATCTCGCCAGGGAAGGGACATTGCGCGAAGATATTATAAGTACCTATGTATGCAACTTATTTTTGCTCGTCTGTGTATTTGATTCAGATCATGTAACTTCTACTGTTGTTGGCATTACAAAATTACCATAGTGTCATCTAAAATGGATTCACTGGCTTACTATTCAATGGTCATTGAACTCTATTCTTTTTACCCGACTCCACAACTATATGAGGGTAATGTTATTGTCAGCGCATTAGTCGCTTTGTCAGGTTTATATCGGAAAAACACTGCTGGACTGATTTCGCGGTCGATCGATTATATACGGAGCCGAAATTGTAAAAATGCCTCGTGCGGACCAAATCGGCTACAGCCGAAACAACACCTTAAAAGCAAACTGTCGCTGTTTTCTCACTGTTCGACCTGCGTGAGGCGGCTGGCAGCGACAGGATGCGGAGAACCGAGGAACGGGTTCGGTGACGCGCCTTGAGGGAGGCCTATGTCCAGCTGTGGACTAGTATAGGCTGATGATGCTGTTTCATGGTCTCATTGTCCCACAGGGAAACTTAACGAAAAAACTTTAATCCATTTTTCAAAGGATTTTTATAATACCTAGCACGATATTTTACTGTTTGTGTCTTCACTAAGAAATTTCATTTTGTCACATTTGCCCCACGGACGCATTTACCCGCATTGACCTTAGATAAATAATAAACGTGAGCTCTTATGTGCTTGTACGTCAGAGCAAGTAAACACGTTTTGTAATGGAAATGGTTATATGGCAACTTCTTATCAATCGAACATGACGTACCTAGGTATAATGACTACTTACACGCAGGCACAATGCCAGAGTGCAAACACAAATAGTGACCTATTGTACTTTGGCTCTTTCCTTTCACGGTTTGTCGCTCTTTGTTCGCAATAAAGTCTTGAAGGTTTAATTTTGTTTGTTTCCCTTGTAATACTAGGTACTCTGTGGTTTTTAGGTTTGTTTTAAAACAATGTAAATAATGACTTTCTGTTCCAACTATCGTCAGACTGTCAATGCGTGAATGCACAGTCCACAGACCTTTGCGATCCTGTGACTTCCCGATAAATTCATACCTAGTCGTTTAGTGAAACGTTTATTTTTTATTTTAAGCGAAATAAATAAGTTATTTTTTCCCAATTATAATTTCGCACTTTAACATACACTCGTCTAATTCCAAAATTAAACCAAGACTGGATCACGAGTCTAAGCTTAGGCCCCCAGTAGACGGTCATGCTAGCGTCATTCAATTCCATCAGTCATGACTGATGGTTGCATGATGCAAAAAACAAAGTATGCAGATTTTCGTCAGTCACCGCATTAGACGATCATTCATCCGTCAGTCACCGCCTGACTGTCGTAAAACTGACAGCAAAACCTACCGTGTACGGGGGCCTAATGCTCAAGCCAAAAACGCGGCCAATGGCCGTTCTTCCGTAATATTTTAAACATTCATTATTCAATCAACCGAGTAAAAGTAGGTGGCTTTAACGATTGACCTACTGTTTGGTTTATGTCATAGACATAATAGAGTCGTCTCTAGACCGACGTCGTGTGTAGTTTGCCAAATGACCATTTTATCTCCTGCTAAGCGACATTTGTACGCATGCGACCTAAATTACCGGCCATCCACAACCAATACCGGCTTCGTACGTACGTCGTATTATTACGTCAGAATAGCTTCCTCTACCACCACTGTAGGCTGTAGGCTCGTATTTACGATTCCAACACATAACTACGTAATTTCGTATACATTGTCAGCTGACAAACTAAGAACATTACTCAATGTAGGCAAATGAAATTCTTCTCCAAAGTTGGCACCGCCAAATTGACTAATTGGAGTGTTTTATCCATGAAATCAATAACACATTTTTGTGTGTATTTTCTTGTCACTTTTAGGTAGTACTAGGTGGTACCCACCACGTTGGTATATCCCCACCAGTTCAGTTGACTGAACTATTTACTGACTCCAAAAATCCTGGTTTGTAGTTTTTTTTAATTTGAAACGTTTTCCTTACGCAAAACTTATTTCAGCTTCCATCTAATAAAAAAATAAAATGATCATGAAATTAAAAGCAAAATTAGATTACCCGAAGAGTTTCAACAATGAATCTAATGTATATTTGTGTTCTGTTTTATTTTTTGGGCAACAAAGAGTATTGAATTGAATGAAAGTACATTATACATACAACAATGATTTTTCGACCTTGTACACCATCCTACAACAGTCTAAAATTACACTTAGCTAGACGTGTCTCACGTGTCTAAACTCATCCCACTGTTGGGCAGGGTATATCTTCGCAAAGAAGTAACAAAGTCCACCACGTTGCTGGCCGTTCGGGTTGGCGGCAGTTCTAATTGCAATTACATAGTTAATTCAAGCGTCAATGGATAATGAACCGTTATATACTGTAGTGAAGTGTAGAAACGTGACTAAACTCTACACGTGCCTTCGAATGACATTGCATTGAACGCATTCTAAGTTGCTGGCTCCAACAACGGCCTTTGGCTTTTTGATATAGGTACATACGCCTCGATGTTATTTTAGTTAGACAAAACAAAGGTACCTACTTACTTAAATAAATAGTGTTCAATTTTTGGTATAGCAATCATAAAACATTGTAGGTACCTATATCAAAAGTTTACCTAATAAAATCTAAGTTACCTACCTACCTTATTAAAATCTAACTTACTTACCTACTTTTTATAGTTTGTAATACACTTGAAAGTTGAAATGCAAAATGTTTTCTTAAAAAAAAAATACTAAGTACTTATCTAAGGGCTTCTTTCACCACTTCCTGATATTGTTACAGATAGTTATCTTAGTGATAAACTAATCTATCAGATAAATCTGTGTGATAGACTATGTAAGCTAAATAAGATATAGGCAATCAGATACCTGTGAAAACAAAAAAATAGGCTATCTGTCAGATAACCTGCGGATAGGGTATCTGGGACTTAATCAGCAAGTGGTGAAAGAATCCCTAAGTATACTATACCTATATTTATTTAGTAATTTATTATTGAAATATATGGTTTTTGTATGTACATATATATAACTTAACTCCTCTGTATGACAACATTAAGAACCGATTCCTAGATGTCTAGCTTCGATCACCATTATGGTGATCGAAGATGTCTAGTCAACTTATTTTATGCTCTAATTTCATTGGCCGCGGTCAAAGCGCGCGGGTCACGTGACAAAAGCTTTTTGTGTATGTTTATAGCCTTACCTTTACGGCGGCCATTGACCGCCTACGCTAAAGGCAAAGGCAGCCTTTAGAAAGCTTTATGCTCGTAATTTACAGTATACTGGTCTAGAAAATATGAAACATGAGATGATGTTGGGATATATACCGATATACTTGCTAACAACGCTTCGCGGCTTCGTCTCTATGGCATAAGATCCATAATACTAATTACCATTGCCTTTTCGTGGCCTTTTCTAAAACAACTGTTTGGTTTGGCCAACCAAAGATTTCTTCCAGGCAACCTTTGGGTAGAGGAAAATTGGAGTAAGTATATTTAATGCAATAGGTAACTTAGCCCAGAGTTCCTCTAAGTTATAGTGAAAACTGCTTTAAAAAATTGCAATGGCGACGTTGCATTTTCTGTTAGGACACAACGCAACGTCCCATTAAAAATGCCATTGTGTTGCCTTTGTAATTTTTTCCCAAAGGAACTACATACGTTAATATTTTTTACCGTTATCAAGTTAACACTTTCGTCAAAGTTTGTCATACTTAATCTTTGAGTATTAACATAATGAAAGTAAAACTAAAATAATTATATAAATAAATATAAACAAAAAAAATGAATATAAAATATATATATAATTTCTAGACATTAAAAATCGATCCATTATAGGTAAAGCCTCCTTCGGAAAAGTGCAATAGGTCGTTTTGTTCCATCCTGCAACTACATGCAATACCATAATAGTGAAGATGATTGGCATAGATAAGACAAGTGTCGACACAGTACTAGAGTGACAGATACTACGGGTGATGAGATAACGGTTTAACGGTTTATTTCGCGGTCGCAACGCACAGTGCATAACGCGCCTAATGCAGCTTGCGTCGCGTGATAGTATAGGTAGGTATGGGTACGTAACTGTTTGATGTCGGCAACCACGACCGAACCGACACGCGAATATAATACCTACATACTATCGAAATGGGCACAGTGGTGCAAACCTTGCTCCTCCGCGTGCGGTGTTGCCCCTTTCCTCACAAAACCACAGAATAAATGTACAATAAAACTAACAATGTGATAATTTTAAATATTGGGTCCACGAAAAAAACGTGGTTTGTAAGCATACTGCGTTCACCAACCCAAATTCAAAGGGCCCACGGTCAGGAATACCTACCAATTCTATAGAAATTTCTGGCCCAGCCTGTGGCCCAGCACTCCAGCAGTGGGACTATACAAACTAGTTTTTTTTGGATTCGTTTCAGTCATTATTTTGCATTCAATCTCTGCATAGTTGCTTCGAACACTTGCTTCAGTGTTCTCAACTATGCTATGCTATTTTTTCAGCTGTTGGTCTTCTAAAAATAATGACAACGGATGTTTTATGATTAGGGCATCCGCAGCTAAGGGGACGACAATGGTAGTAGTGCGAGCGAACACGTCACGTGCTCGGCCTATTTATAAATGAAGGTTGAGGAAGCCCTTGTCACCTAACTCATCACGTGAATGTGAATACTTTATTAACTAACAGTCCTGCAAGAAAGTGGTGTAACAGTTTGGACAAGTTTTAGACCTTTGGGTGATACTCCGCTTTATTGACCGACTATGCACGTAACAGAAAATGAAGCAATTAGAAAATTACATACTTAAGTGGACGGATAATTAGAAACAGGACAAGATTTTCATACAATCGAGGTCACGTTGAAGCCATGGTTCTCCGTGAAGGATTGATCGGGGCGTGATCTGATGACGGTCATCGAGAGAGTAGATGGAGGACTTTTAGATCACTATAGATATCCAACTGATCATATCAGCCGTTTGGATACAGCATCGTCATGATTCCATAACTTTAAGATTTTCATACATTTTGATGACATTTTACAGGTTTTTTTCTTCATGACGATGCTGCTTCCAAACGGCTGATCTGATCAGTTAGATATCTATAGTGATCTAAAAGTCCTCCATCTACTCTCTCGATGACCGTCATCAGATCACGCCCCGATCAATCCTTCACGGAGAACCATGGCTTCAACGTGACCTCGATTGTATAAAAATCTTGCCCTGTTTCTAATTATCCGTCCACCTATGTATATGATTTTATTTAAGAAGACTTTTGTTCTTGGCTATACCACAGAATACTACGTACATTAGTTCCATGTCCATGGCTATACCTGCAAGCTATATAGGAATGAATAATCTAGGTATCAATTTTATTAAGTAACCATAAGGACAGCTGATATATTAAGGCAGACGATTTTAGTTTTTTGTTTGAACGCGCTAATCTCTGGAACTACCACTCGGAATTGAAAAATTCCTTTTGCATGTGACAGCCCAATTCTTGAGGAAAGTTATAGGCTATTTGACATCACGCTACGACCCTTAGGAGCCGAACAAAAAGAGAAAAAAAACGCGGGCGAGGAAACAGCTAGTCTTCTATTGTGTGCTATTTCTGACTCCAGGTTCGACGAGAAGGAGAGCATATCGGGCGTGCAGCAGCTCAAGTCCTCGGTGCAGAAGGGCATCCGCGCCAGGCTGCTGGAGCTGTACCCTCACCTGGAGAACTACATCGACCAAGTGCTGCCAAAGAAGGACACCTTTAGGATTGTCAAATGGTAAACGATTTTGGAGCGTCAGTGGCTTCGTGGGGAAGAAGCGGCCTACCATGTCGAGAGGTCCGAGTTCGATCCTCTGTCGGGCAATGTACCAATGGGGTTTTCTTTACTGACAGTTCTCAAACGGTGAAGGAAAACGTCGTAAGGTAATCTGCATACGCCTAACAAGAAATTCTTAGGCGCATGTGAAGTCCGCCAACCCGCACTGGGCTAGCGTGGTGGACTCCCACCGAAACACTAGTTTAACTATAACGGTAATATATAGCGCATATATCATGCTTTCTTTCCTCATTCATTCAATGTCAATGAATAGGTGTATTGGAAACAGATCATCTGAAAACTCAAGTGCACTAACAGGCTGAGTGCATATATTGACCACATGTTTTTCTTAATGATTTTATTTTGCCGTGGATGTGTTCCCCAGTGCATTACAAACATGGTAGTGTATTTAACTTTCACGTAGCATATCTGTATAACTGGAGCCTTATCTATTATGTATTCTGTGGCCTGAATAGCCGATACGCCCTCGTTGAGTACATATTAGTAGTGGGGACATATTAATAGCTGTTAATGATGATGATGATTTTGGATTCTTCGAAGGATAATCTATTCTGCATTGAAGAGATAGGGTGATATAGTTATTGTTATTTTTCACACTGTTTCGACCTAAACAGTTTATCTCCGTTACTAATATTTATTATCTTCACGTTACCAGCCATGACCACATCGAGATAATGGTGAACAGCGCCGGCGAGCTGCTGTTCTTCCGCCATCGCGAGGGACCCTGGATGCCCACGCTGAGGCTGCTGCATAAATGTAAAGTTTACCACAACTTAGCAACTACAGACCCATAGCCAGCCAGCCAGCCGCTTCCGGCCATCTTCTTCAGGTCGTCGGTCCACCTGGCGGTCCCTAGCCGTACCGGTCCGCGTTTTCCACTCCAGAACCCGTCTGCCCCAACGGCCGTCGATTCTGCGACAGATGTGACCTGCCCATTGCCACTTCAGCGTGCTATATTCGTATATGCACTGATAAGTACAATATAATAAGTTGTAATTTTTATAACGGTTCAGGAAGGCTATAAATAAATAACAAAAAAAGGTCAGAATCGACCGTTAAGTTATTGGCGGTGACTACATTCTGTATTTATCATGTTCCAGACCCCTTCTTCCTGCCAATGCAACAAGTGGACAAGGGCGCGATCCGCTTCGTGCTGAGCGGCGCGAACATCATGTGCCCTGGGCTCACGTCGCCCGGAGCCAGGATGTCGTCCGTGGACAAGGGGCAGGTGGTCGCCGTCATGGCGGAGGGCAAGCAGCACGCGCTGGCGGTCGGCACCACCTCGCTGTCCACTGATGACATGTGAGATGAGACATCATTACCCTTTTTTTAAAAAACTGGGCTTTACGGCTCTGGAAGCATAGATGCTTGAAAGTTGGTAATGTTGCCAACATAGATGGCGTTGCATTGCGCAGATGTCAAAAGGACAACATCAACGTATGCAGTTTAAAAATAGTTTTGTGGCTTTTGCTACACAGGTTTTTACCTATTTTCTCGCCATTTTGGTCAGTCAGTGCCATCCATCGAGGTTGTTGGAACTCGTTTTTTTAGAAGAGGTTTAGGAGCAAAAACGCTCAATTCCCCTAAAATATCGATGTAGGTATAACAACCTACTCTTGATTCGCGGTAGACAAAGACAAATTGAGTTTTTTTTGCAGAGCCAAGGTGAACAAAGGCGTGGGAATTGAAAACTGCCACTATCTCAACGATGGACTTTGGCAGATGAAACCAGTGAAATAAACATACAGCGTTTTATTTAAATCGTTATATGTGAAAATCTGTTTGTGTAATCATATTTCTAGTTTATCAATTAAGGTTTCTTTTAAATAAATCGTGCATAAATAAACTCTAAATTGTTTTTTTAACCCACCACTAATTAAAAAAAGTACTTACCTAGTCACCACCTATATTTTCCATCTCCGACCTCCATCCAATGGCCCACTCCCATACTGAACAAGTGAGTGAACGATTTTTGGGGGCATAAACTATAAACCGACCATTCTTTCAAGCAGCCATACCTTTATTGCAATAAGAATTTTGTTCTGTTACATTTGAATTTCCCGCTCTACGTAACGTTCCGTTCCATTTCTGGAACTCCGTTATTTTGGCAGATTCACAAATGGATATGTAAATATTTTATTATTATTCTTACAGAGAAATAGATATCAGAATCAACATTATGGACTTTGAGTTGTTTGGAATCTGTTCGTAGCGATAAGTGAACTTCGGTCGGACTCGACACTACACTAAACCTATCTATCCGTCGGAGGGACGGCAATCGGTCGGACGGAAAACGGAACGTAGTTTGTTTTTAAGTTGAAAATGGCTGTGGCACTTGTTAGTTCGGCTCGTCAGGGTAAATATTAATATTTAATAGAACAGTAGAGTTTTACTTATTATTTATCTGACAAAAACGTTTCATGAAGCGTGTTAAAAAATAAAATGTGCATTTTTGTACATAATTCCTCTTCAAAGGCAGTTTCGGGTGACGTTGCATATCAGCTGTTTGTAAAAAAATCGTAACATGGAATATTTAATGTAAATTTCAGGTCTTATTTAAAGTAATGAGTGCTTAATACAATAACGAATAATACCACAAAATATTATATTGCCGCATTACGCAATTGCCCGTGAATTAAATAAAGTTCAAAGTTCAAGTTTGACAGTCATTTGTTTTGATTTTATTTTCACGAGTTCCCGCTAATTTTGTTTTGTTTCTGACAGTGGGGAGGCTAACAAATGCTGCTAGAAGACTGTACTCAGATGTGTACCCAAAAATAACCACTCACTACACGATACACCCTCGAGATAAGGACCCAAGATGGAAAGGTAGGTCTGATTGATAACCTTACGTTTGATATTATCATTCATTACCTAAATATGTTTTCACGTCATATCTTGAAATTGGTATGTAGTTAGCAACCAATTTCTATTATCTTGTTTACATAAGAACACGTGACCGTTTTCATATTTGGAACACACCACCTTCACAGGCAAAATAGTCTTATGTATAAACTTTTGGAGTAAATATTTTTATACGAGGCTTAAATAGGGTAGTGGCAAACAGGCAGACATACCACCTAAGAAGCCCTTCTCCACTACTTTAAGGAGTTGGGATGGCTGGACTGACGGTCCAGTGGGAAGAGCACAAAACTCTTGCTTTTGTGGAGTCAGAGCAGGGACTGCCACCTGGGGGTGGCATGGGTTTAAGAATTAGAATAAATGCCACCTACATGATCTTAAAATAGCTATAAAGTCTGATCTTCTATGCCATTCCCAGATGTGAGTATGGAGCGAATAGCGGAGGAAACAGACATTCTGATCATTGGAGGAGGTCCAGCCGGCATGGCTGCTGCTATCAGAGCGCGGCAAATCGCAGAGGAAAAGGGAGCTGTAAGTGTTGACTGTGTTTCATAGTCTATGATCTCTCCTTTTATTTTTACATTCTGTCACAATTTTTTTTGGACATTCAGTAAAATGTGTGGCATATCATAATGTCTTGCTAAGCATACGCCCATTGACGCATCCCAATTGGCTAACTAGAGTCAGATCTGAGTTGGATCTCTAGTAGCATTGTTTTGGGGAATTTTCCTTTTTTAGCCGGCGACACAGAGGAAATAATCGGCGAGTTTGTGAATGTGATGTTAATTTACTTTTCAGGAAGTTCGTGTTACGCTCCTAGAGAAGGCAGCTGAGGCTGGCGGTCATATCCTTTCCGGGGCTTGCGTGGACCCCATAGCCCTGAACGAGCTGATCCCTGATTGGAAAGAGAAGGGGGCTCCAATCAACACTCCAGTCACTTCTGACAAGTTTGGTCTTCTCACCAAGAGTGGAAGAATACCCATTCCCGTTTTTCCTGGTAAGTGGTGTACAAGCCGTTTGAGTCCTAGACCTATGACCAAGCCATCATTATTGGTTGGGGTGAATTTAATAAAGGAAAATAGTATGTATTAAAATGTTTTTAACATGGACTATATATTCTTACATTATGGGACTTGCTTTCATATTTGAGTCAACTCTAAAACAGGTGCAAAAGATAGTTGTTGAAGACACTATATCACTTATCTGTGAAGGTAGCGGTAGTTAACTATAAAATAGTACAAAAATGTCATACATAATATCCCATTAATAAATAAATTTGACAGGGGTTGACGTTATGCATGAAACAAGTATATGGTTGTGTTCAGAAATTCAGAATAGCCTACTCTACTCACCTATAAAGTTTCATTCATTTTGGTGACTTCGGGTTGATGGACTTCCTTTGTAAATCAAAGAGGCAGGCAGTTGACTAAAACTAGTCCTAATTCCTATATTAGTCCTATTGCGTGTGCAGGTCTACCCAACTACAACCACGGCAACTACGTGGTGCGGCTGGGACACCTCGTGCGGTGGCTCGCGGAACAAGCGGAGGCGGTCGGGGCTGAGGTATTAACTTACAGACCACTCACTGTCAGATTCATAGCCTATATGAAGATGACTATTGCACCAGGTCTCTCCCAAAATAATGTTTTCCAATCACTACACTATTATCTTTCGTTTAAATAAAACTAGATTTAAGTTAAACGTCATCATCAACATATTATATAAAAGAAGACCGACTAACTGACTGGCGGATCAATGCACAGCCCAAACCACTGAACCTAGATACTCGAAATTTTGCACAAAGGTTAGGATATCCACTAAGAAAAGGTTTTACAGCTATTAAGTAACAAATGAACATTGAGCGCCCGGTGTTGTCCAGGTGTGGCCGGGGTGCGCCGCCGCGGACCTGGTGTACCACGCCGACGGCTCGCTGAAGGGCGCGGCGACGGGCGACGTGGGCGTGGCCAAGGACGGCAGTCCTAAGGACGTGTTCGAGCGCGGCATGGAGTTCCACGCCAAGATCACCATCTTCGCGGAAGGTACGTCTGAAAGGTACCTGGAAACCTGTGCGCTTCAATAGGCATGATGATTGATGACAATAACTTTAAAACACCAAATCTATGTAGGTATCTAATGAAATCTGAGTCAAATATGTATTAGATAATATGTATTTATTTTTATTATGAGCGAGATCGATAATTCTTTTATCAAATTTAACTACAAAATACTTAAAACTACAAAATAATTGATTTTTCCGCCGGACAAAACATAATTCCTATCAATTTCATTTCTTTCGCAGGCTGCCACGGACATTTAACTAAGACGATCTCCAATAAATTCAACTTGAGGGAGAAGTGCGAACCACAGTCCTATGGTATAGGATTGAAGGAGCTTTGGGAAGTAAAACCAGAAGTGAGTACTTAATGCTTTTTATTTACAAATCCGTTCTAAAAAGTATCCTACGTTATACCAGGATTTAAGCTATCAGTGTAATAAATTCCACAAAAATCCGGTCAGCCGCGAGTCCACCACGCTAGCCCAGTGCGGGTCCAATTCCTTCTTCGAAATATGCAACCTTGCGATGGTTTTCTTCACCGTTTGAGATCAGTCAATAAATATAGGTACTTAAGATTCGGGAAAAATCCATTATGGCCGGGGATCGAACTCGGTCTCTCGACGTGGTAGTCCGCAACTTCTCCACTATGCCACCACAGACGCTTAAATCAAACTAAGTCTAAATATATGTCGGAGCTTCAAGTACACAAGCGCCATCTATCGGCAAAGTTTGAAACATCGTCGTGGGGTCGTTACGGGAGTTGTCGCTAACAGCCGCTGGGGCGCTGCTGGTAGGAAAGCTTTATAAAGCGAGGGCCGAATGGCCGACGAGTCAGTTTGAGTTGAGCCGTCGGATGGAGCGCCACGCCGTAACGAACTCGCCGCGTTTACCAATTCGACTATTATTTCGGATTCACATCATGTCGGACCACTCTGATTGCAAGCCCCCGGACCAGGCGTCGTCATCAGAAGTGGGATCTGAACTTGGCGTCCCACAAAGATCGAGGTCATAACACTAACGAGATTCGAGGTATCTGCAGAGCTACAACGGTCCGGTGAGCTGTATTGTTTTGATTATGATTCAGGGGTCTATTTGAGATCGTTGAGGTTACGAAAGGCGACCTTTACGTTTTCAAAATTTTGACTGGTAACTGTACCTATTTACAACCATGATCGTTTTAGAAAAATGCCTCAAGGTCAAGCGCGTGTAAAACCTAAATGTGTAAGCTTTAATGAAGAATCTCGTGTGGTATACGGACACCAGGTAGGTGGTCCATGAGTAGTGTGGTATACGGACACCAGGTGGGTGGTCCATGAACAGTTTGGTATACGGACACCAGGTAGGTGGTCCATGAACAGTGTAGTATACGGACGCCGGATGGAGGTTACCATAGTGTTTGGAGGAGCTGTGAATTTGGACTCTGCGTTTATCTTTGTGTGTAGCAAATCTAAATTGCAATGGTTGAGCTTCAATAACTTTTGATTAGGTTCTACTGTTCGACTGACGATATGATTGAGTTAGCTTATTTAGAGAGAGGGAGTAATTTTGTAATTAGCGAGTTTTTAGTTAGAGTTGTAATAAAAACTGTACGCTTTCAAGTAAAGCCTGAACCGACCTGACCTTGGTCAGGTTGGCCGAACGAACAAGTACTGTCTCGGATCTTTTGTTCTAAGCGACTCACACGGGGACGTGTGAGATGTCAAGATGGCCGTGTCGGAGCTTCAAGTACACAAGCGCCATCTATCGACAAAGTTTGAAACATCGTCGTGGGGTCGTTACGGGAGTTGTCGCTAACAGCCGCTGGGGCGCTGCTGGTAGGAAAGCTTTATAAAGCGAGGGCCGAATGGCCGACGAGTCAGTTTGAGTTGAGCCGTCGGATGGAGCGCCACGCCGTAACGAACTCGCCGCGTTTACCAATTCGACTATTATTTCGGATTCACATCATGTCGGACCACTCTGATTGCAAGCCCCCGGACCAGGCGTCGTCATATATAAAAAATATTTTAAAAACAATCTTTTATAAATGCACAAAAAGAAAAATACACATATCACCATCTATTCAAGCTACTCATTGAGACCAATCTAACGAGGGCGGGGCTATCTTGTGTTGTTACGGAGTTCCTATGGGCACCTTCCGACTGCATCATCAGACCAGCTTCATGCTACCATATTATTGTACTGTCTCCGAAGTTACGTAGGTATGCCTCAGATCATTTGGACACCGGGAAGTGGTTCAAATTTTGCATACAATGAGAAAATTGAAATTAAATAAAAGCTTGTAAAAATATATTTCAGAATCACAAACCCGGTCTAGTGGAACACACGATCGGATGGCCTCTCGACAGGAAGACGTATGGAGGCTCCTTCATCTACCACCTCGCGGTCCCAGAGGGCGAAGCCCCACTAGTGGCCGTGGGATTCGTGGTGGGGCTGGACTATGTCAACCCTTACCTCAGCCCGTTCAAAGAGTTCCAGAGGTTCAAGCTGCATCCATATGTTAAGCCTATGTTTGAAGGTACGTAAAATGAATTTGCTCTTATTGTATACTACCTGTTACCCGCGGTTTCACCCGCGTTAAATTTGGTGGCCAATCCATTTACATAATATCTTTATGAAGCCTACTGGCCCTGCGTCTTCATTCGTGTTATAAAATATCCTATATATAGTATTTTCCTACAGTTAATAAACTAATACTCCCATACAAACTTTCGCCGCCGATCCCTTCCCTTAAAATCTGGTAAGTCAATAGATGACGCTATTTATTTGTATTTTACACCGCGCTATCATTTGGTTCTTCACAAGATATATAGGATCTATAGATATATAGGGCTATCCACCACTTCCATCCAGCGAACTTTCCACCAGTTTTTGCCTCTTTAATATAGATGTGTTATTTATTTAAAAACTTTATTGCACACAATAGTACAAAATGCGAACATAATGCCAGTATGGCATTCTCTACCAGTCGACCTTTGGGCCATACAGATAATGCGTGGTAGGCGCGAAATACTTGTTTAAAAATAATCTGTTGTATAATCTTTCTGTAAAGTTTCATTAAAATCTGTTGCGTAGTTTTTGCGTGTAACAAACTTTCGCCTTTATAATATTAGTAGGATTTAAGTGATAGTTGCTGTGTTGCAGGCGGCACGCGCATCGCG
This sequence comes from Metalampra italica, assembly GCA_949699065.1. Classification (NCBI taxonomy): domain Eukaryota; kingdom Metazoa; phylum Arthropoda; class Insecta; order Lepidoptera; family Oecophoridae; genus Metalampra; species Metalampra italica. Next base: position 6,638,756 of record OX452989.1, read on the forward strand.
TACGGCGCGCGCGCGCTGGTGGAGGGCGGGTGGCAGAGCGCGCCGGCGCCCGCGTTCCCCGGCGGGTGCCTCGCCGGCGACACGGCCGGCTACATGAACGTGCCGCGCATCAAGGGCACGCACAACGCCATGAAGAGTGGTCAGCCTATTTTACTAACTCAGCCCCCTCCTGCAGTCGACTGATTTACCAATAGCGCGCTCGATTCGGTCGCGCCCCGCACCCCGCCGCCAAGATAATACAGCTAATATTATAATACAGTTCTGCGCAGTCAAGGTCATTATTTAAGAAGATTGCCGGCTACTATTGGCGCACTTTTGTGCCAAATCGCTTTCGCCTTTTGAGTTTCTAAACGCATTTTTTGTCATTATCTGTGGAATTAGTACTGGAAGCTCCATTGAAAAAGTAGACAATATTAAAACTATTATTTCCTCGCAAATGTGATGAAAAACATTGTGTGCATCAAGGGCAGTAAGGTAACAAACTCGAGTCATTGAAAGACTTACGGACTCTCGTTAGTAATACCCCACTTACTACCCTTGATGCACGATGTACTATCGTATTGTTTTTATTCCAGGGATGCTGGCAGCGGAGGCGGCGATGGACCTTGTATTGTCGGGGGAGGCGACCCACGACCGGGGGGTGGTGCCCACGCTGTACGAAGATAAGTTGAAACAGTCCTACGTTTACAAGGAACTGAAGGTACTTCATCAGCCCTTTGATTATTACTTATTATAAAATATGTACGTATTATAAAACTATCTGTTTCCCTCGGCTTCGCCCGCGTGGAATAAGTCCTGGCAAGATACCATACCTAAACGATAACCTAACAAGATGAGATAGCTACAAATAATGTAAATGTATAATTGCAGGCGGTACGCAACTGCCGGCCGTCGTTCCACACGGCGCTCGGCTTGTACGGGGGCGTGGCGTACTCGGGCTTCTCCACGCTGGTGCGGGGGAAGGAGCCCTGGACCTTCAGCCACGGCGGTATGCATTTATGCGGAGTCTCTCTATACAGATTTTTTTATGCAATATAGAAAGAAAGAAAGAAATATTTGTTGGTCACCAGCTTATGTCCCGCGACTATGTTACTTATAACTGTTGCCCGCGGCATTGCAAATTTTTGTTCTCATACAAATCTTAACATCCCTTTTCACCCCTTTAGGGTTGGAATTAAACAAAACCAAGTACACCAGATTTTAAGTCAGACCACATGCTTTCAAACAAACAAAAACCCGGTTCTAATCGGACCAGTCGTTTTAGCGTGATGCGGGTTCAAACAGACAGACAAGAAGACTTTTAAAGTGTTTTGGGGTCAGTTAAGCAAGCCTAAATAACGTATTCCAACAGTTTTTTTAATCCTTTCAATGTACAGTAATACTCCCGTTACAATTTTATAATAGTATATTTGTTGAAAACATTATTATTAAGTAAACTGTTCATCATCATCAGACCACGTTATTATTCCAGGTGCGGACCACTCCAAGCTGAAGCCAGCCAAAGAGTGCACGCCCATCGAATACCCAAAGCCGGATGGCGTCATCACCTTCGACTTACTGTCCTCTGTGGCATTAACAGGTGAGCTGGTTGTCAGGACTGTAGTTTATATCTATACTAGTAACATAAAAAAGCAACATAATAGTTGTTTGTTTGAACATGCTAATCTCTAGAACCACTAGTTGGTTTTTTTTTGCATTTGATAGCCCCATTCTTGAGGAAGGCTATTTAAAACTACGCTACGACCATTAGGAGCCGAGCGTAAATGATAAAAGTCAGACATAAACGCGTGCGAGGCCGATAAATAAGATTTTTGGCTTAAATGCCTAGTAATCAAGCAAAGGCATTTTAAAAAAGATTGATGATTTGTGAACAGGTACGAACCACGAAGCGGATCAGCCGCCGCATCTGACGCTCAAAGACGACGCGGTGCCAGTCAAGAGGAATCTGGGCGTCTTCGAGGGCCCCGAAGCCAGATTCTGTCCTGCAGGTTTGTGAAAAACGGTTTTATAGTAGTCTTAAGCCTACTCTTTAAAGTCACACAAAACTAGGACGAGAGAGGGGACTGCGCGGGGCGGAGGGCAAGGCGGAGGGCAAGCAAGCTGTCAACTCCTTCCTTCCACCATTTTCTGCCATAACGCAAGTGCAATAACTTAGGTAAATTGCGTTACTAACTCTTACTGCTCTCAAACGGTGAAGGAAAACATAATGAGGAAACCTGCATACGCAGAAGGAGAAATTCTTAGGCGCATGTGAAGTCCACCAACCCGCACTGGGCTAGCGTGGTGGACTATAGCGCGAACGCCCTCGTTGAGAGGGTAGGCCTGAGCCCCAGCAGTGGGGACATGTTAATAGGCTGTTGATTTGATAGGGCCCTTTTTTTTTTGATTTTGCCTTTCCTTATAAATCCAATAAACTGTACTTGTAACTTCCAGGAGTATACGAGTTTGTGCCCATGGAAGCCGGCGATGGGCAGAGGCTACAAATAAATGCACAAAATTGCATTCACTGTAAGTATATACTTTTGTGGTGGGATTCATTGGAGACGCCTATGTCCAGCCGTGGACGTTGAAGGGGTCATATGATGATGATATACATTTCACGCCACTGCTCGGAAATGTTTTAGTTATTTATTATTCCATTCAATGTTTCACTTTTCTAACGCAGTGTATGAAAATCTTTAGAGTGAAATTTGTATAACGCAAAATCTGGCAAAGCGTACAAAAATTTTAAAATAAGTGTTTTTTAACTCGTTACCTTCTTAGGGGGCCAGGAATACCTGGCGACACTTCGATCCTACGGGATCTGTTGTGCCAAACCCCTGTCCGCCAAACGGTGCCCCAAACTGTTTTTTTGGTGGACTTCACATACGCCTTAGAATACCAGTTTTTGGCGTATGCAGGTTTCCCCCCGATGTTTCCTTCACCGAAAAACCTGTGGTATTAATAATAAACCGTACTTAAGTTTCGAAAAACTCATTGGTACGGGCCAGGATCGAACCCACGACGTCATGAACGTGAGGCGAGTGCACAACCAACTAGGCTACCATGGCTCTTTTAACTCGTAAGTTTTTATTACTATTTAAATGTTTCAGGTAAAACGTGCGACATCAAAGACCCATCTCAGAATATTAACTGGGTTGTACCGGAGGGCGGTGGCGGGCCGGCCTACAACGGCATGTAACTTTAGTCATACGTAGTATAAGCAACCGACATTCACCGACCCAAATTGGGTCTAAGTCATACGTAGTAAAAACAACCGACATTCGCCGACCCAAATTGGGTCTGAGTCTTACGTATTATAAGCAATCGACATTCGCCGACCCAAATTGGGTCAGAGTCTTACGCAGTATACGCAATCGACATTCGCCGACCCAAATTGGGTCTGAGTCTTACGTTGTATAAGCAATCAACATTCGTCGACCCAAATTGGGTCTTTTCCTACCAAAATATGCAGTAAACAAACTGGCTTAGCGACCGGAGTTGGATCTTGCATTTATCTCGACAAAAGCGACCCAAAGTGGGTCTTGCTTGACCTCCGTCGCTTAAATATGCAATTTCCAAAGCGGATCGTGGCATCCAAATTGTGTAATCAAAAACATATTCTTCTGGCTTCGCGACCCAAATGGGTCGGGGCATCCGTCGCATCTACTTTTGTATTAATGATTATGCAGTCCTCTGCCAAACATTCATAAATCATAGAAATATACTAAGGATAGATAATAGATATACTACTAACTTGATGTACAATGTAAATATATTTTTGTGTAATTTAAGAAAGAAACAATTATGTAACAAGTCATTCAACAATCCAACAATTAAAACGTTATTGCGATTCGCGACTTTTGAAACTGAAATGACCACGATTTTTTCAAACAATGCATTCAAAAGATATCTAATTATTCTCATAGTTATATATTTTCTGAGATTGCAATACCAGTAATTTGTTGTGTGACTGTATTGTTATTTTTTAAATATTTACTTATGTGGAACTGTTCATGTTTAAATGAAACCTAGAGTAGCGATAAGCTCGGAATAAGTGTTAATTTTATACAAATGTTTTACATAAAAATAAATCCTACTATTTTATACCTAAATTTCTTTGTTTCATTATAATGAATTTGTAGTATATAATACTACAAAAAGTTACAATTACAAAGAAAGAATTTCCAAATATATTTCTCCAAATAAAATAAAAAAGTAAAAAGTCACAGTGAAATTATTTTGACACTATAAATCACAAAATGCCAAACCGCTAGCACATTTTTGGATTAACTAAATTTACACAAACTGAAATGATAATAGTATTCCCGGTTACGTTACTATGGATCATGGTGAGTGCATATGAATTTCAACTACAAAAACGTACAGCTGAACTATAATTGGTGAAACTTTCGCCAATTTCTAGACGTCCCGGCGGGATTCGTTCATTAAAGAATGTCTTGGTGAAGGCGTATCGACGCAGACAGCATTCCCATACTTAGGAATAGATGAGATCGTCCAGATAGGCATCTGTGTCGTGTTTGTGATCGCTGCAATATGTAAGTACATCTGGAGAATACTTCTTATACATATCGCTAGAGCCGTGGTAGTCTAGCTGGTTGTGCACTCGCCTCACATTCACGAGGTCGTGGGTTCGATCCTGGACCGTACCAATGAGTTTTTCGAAAACTTAAGTACGGTTTTTTATATAATACCACAGGTTCTTCGGTGAAGGAAAACATCGCGAGGAAGCCTGCATACGCCAGACTGGTATTTAATACTAAATTGGCGGACAGGGGTTTGGCACAACAGATCCCATAGGGTCGAAGTGTCCCCAGGTATTCCTGGCCCCATAAGAATAAGATACAATCGCTGCTTGAATATCGGTTTGTACTCCTCAAAACATCAAGGAGAATTAAACTCAGCTACCCTCATCATCAGCCTGCCTAATCCACTGCTGGACATAGGCCTCCCCAAGGCGCGCCACTGAACCCGATTTTCGGTTCTCCGCATCCAGTCACTGCCAGCCTTACGCAGATCGTCGCTCCATCTAGCCGGTTGGCGACCCACACTACGCTTGCCCAGTCGTGGTCTCCACTCGAGAACTCGTCTACCCCAACGATGTGACGAGCCCACTGCCACTTCAATGTGCATCGAAGGCTTTGGCTCTGGCGTTATGACCAAAGGCAACCTATATAAATAACCCGCTTATATCATGTTCGAGCACTTGAGAGGAATCTACACAGTACCTGCTCGCTCCCTGTTAAGATCGACCTAAAATCTCCGTCATATGTGTAAGGGGCACTTAATTTTTCGCCTCATAAAATTGGGTCGTGCCGAGGTTCCTTATGTCATCATTTTATAATATTATACCCGGAATTACCCGGTACATTATCCGTAACTTAGTTTCCGGGCAGAGAGATACAACAAAGTTGGAATATGCGATGGAAAACCATTTACCAAGTAAGTAGGTACTGGAAGCCGCCAGTCTTAGAGAAAACGGGTCGCCGCTTTTGTGACCATCAAAAGGGTTCATCGTAAGAATCAATTCCTTCTAAGTAACAGTACCTATGTTAAAATAATGTATCTGATGTTTAATCTATATTAAAGTTCCAACAAAATCTGTTGCGTAGTTTTTGCGTAAGAGTAACAAACATCCTTACAAACTTTCGCGTTTATAATTTTAGTAGGTTAAATAAGCCTTTTATAACGTGGACACTGACAGTGGGACTAGTCCGAAAACTCAAAGTCGTTCAACGGGCTATTGAAAGAGCCTATGCTCGGAGTTTCTATGAGAGGTAGGATCCGAAACGAGGTGATCCGCCAGAGGACCTAAGCTTCCCACATAGCTCAAAGGGTTAGCACGTTGAAGTGGCAGTGGGCTGGTCACATCTGCCGGAGAACCGATAACCGTTGGGGTAGACGAGTCTCGAGCGGAGACCACGACTATAGGCAAGCGTAGTGTGGGACGCCTCCGGCTAGATGGAGCGACGACCTGCGTAGGCAGTGACTGGATGCGGAGAGCCGAGGATCGGGCTCAGTGGCGCGCCTTGGGGAGGCCTATGTCCAGCAGTGGACTAGTGCAGGCTGATGATGATGAAATAAGCATTAAAAAAATCACTGCTTACATGTCTAAGAGCGGACGAAACTATACTTGCCATATAAGTATCGTTCTACCTAAACCCGCCAGCGCCACCGATTCCCCCAAGAAATAACTACAAAGTGTGGAGGTATTACAACTTCATCTACTCCACATAAAGTGCAAGCTTGGGGGAATTCTGCTAAAAATTACCCGTCGTCGCCGCATTTTACGGCGTCCATAAACGAAGCGAGCGATAGATAGCCCATTAAAATCATTTTCCGTCGCGTAAAAGTTTAAGCCCATAACCCTTTTATAGGCTACAGCTGCGGCACCTGTCTGTTAGACTTTGGGGTCCAGCAATAAAAAGAGAACCAAGGTAAGGGAGATCTTTTCAGGGTTAGGAATCTAGGTAGATATATACATTTCTTACTTGACTTATATACCTAGACTCAAAATAATAATAATAATGTTTTGGATAAAATCACACACGGCTATTCGGCTATTATAGTCCCAAATTAAGCGGAAACTTGTGGTTGGTACTCAACAATTGATAAACATACTTAAATACTTTTAAATATATAATTAAATACATACAAACCATATACAAACACCCGAAACCGAAAACCAACAGCTATGCTCATCACACAAATGATGGCCCCAGGTGGGAATCGAACCCACGACCTCTGGCGCAGTAGGCAGGGTCACTACCAACAGACCAGTCAAAAAATAAAATCGTTCAATGTGAAAGAGTAACAAACATCCTTAAAAACTTTCGCCTTTGTAATAATAGTAGGATTATTTTACTTATGCAGGATAGGTAAGGTACCTACTATAAATAATTTACGTACGGAACCCAAATATTATGAATGCCCATTTGTAAAATTTTCCTGTAGGTTTGTTTTGCGTATTGTTTTTATTAGGTAGGGTCTCGTCCTTAAAAAATAATTGGACTTTTATATCATTACCTATATTAAGTTGCTTACTGGGCAACATTTGATAAGTCAATTTCATTATTTCTCTTAACTCTTTTGGGGGCCAGGAATACCCGGCGACACTTCGACTTTTGGGTTATTCGTGCCCCAATCAGTTTTTTGATGGACTCTTCTTAGAATTAAAATTCAAATCTTTGGCATACTGCAGGTTTCCTCACGATGTTTCCTTTCGAAGAGCTTGTGGTATTATAATAAACCGTACTTAAGTTCTGAAAAACTCATTGGTACGGGCCAGGATCGAACCAACGACCTCATGAACGCGAGGCGAGTGCACAACCAACTAGGCTACCGTGCACCCACTCCATACTTCCACTGCAATGGCCAAGCATCGCTAATAGTGGACATACTAATAATTTATTGTATTGAGAAAATAGGACATTATTATTTTTGTATTACTACGTTTTGGAAATATTGTGATATTTGACATCTTGTTTTGTAATTATTATTGTTTAACTAATTATAGTTATTAAGTGTAATTGAAATTTTCGCACACAGTAAGTTACTATTTATGAAATAAAGATGATCATGAATAATAACTTCTGTATGAGAAAAGGGACCCATGTCCATCAGTGGGAGTTAATCACTAAACATCACATTTTGTCAAAACACTATACGGCTATAAAGTAATCAAGCAATAAAGCTAATAACGAAATATATTCTCTTAGACTCTTCATTTCTAAAAAAAAGTCTAACTTACATAATGAATGAACCTCCAACAAAACACCATCTCGAATTGTTGTAGCTTAATTAAATTCCAAGGAAATTGTTAAGGGGGTGCACTAAAAAATAAGATGTAAGGCCAGAATTTATTTGAGTAATAAAGCCGCTGGCCGCTAACACCCTATTTCGGCTTGATGGGTCATTTAACATTTTTACGAGGTGAATTTGTTTAGTGCTAAACCAGTCTCAACCCTTAACCTTGGGTGCGGTCATTTCGCTAGTATAATTACACCACTTTATTTAGAGCTCACGTGGTTAAATGTACAGGATATTTAAATATCAGTCTGTAAAAATCTTATTCGATTATTTAAAATTTATCGTTTAATTTGCTTACTTTTCGTGAAAAAAGATAAAACATTAAAAATTCTAGAGAGCATTTTTTTTGTAAGCATGAAGGAAATAACGATAATGTGGCATAGTAAAAAGTAATTTGCAAAGATACCTACAAAATTTATTAAATCCTAATTTATTGTAAATACTTTCTTTATGGTAATCTTTACGCTGGATAGGCAGAAATAACTTACTAATTTGTTGTAATTCCCAAATTTAATTTTAATTTAATTATTTGTGTTATTACGTTTAATTCAAAGCGCATGTGATATGTGGATGTATACAACAGCACTGGGATAGGCTGGTCATCTATTAGCCTGTCCGCGCTCGATAAGGAGTAGCCCTTTGCCCAGTGGGAATCTAATATTTATAAACTTAATTTGATCTTATTTAGCCTCCAATCTAGTTTATAGGTAACACATTGTGCTACCGGTTTTACGTGTGGCCTGCCCACTGCCACTTCAGCTTGTCAATTATTTAGGCTATGTAGGTACTTATGTATTTTAATATAGTCATATATTAGGTACACATTACACAGGTACACATTTATTTAGATAAAATTTACATTAACTGTGCTGGCTAAAAACATCTGTCCAAGATGAATCGTGGCCTATGATGATGATGATGCCTAATTTGAGCGCTCCTAATTTGAACGCTCATATTTATGTGATCATGTTATAGAGTCCCGAAAATATAATTTGGGGTTATTTCTGTAAGAAAAGTACGTACGGAATATTAGGGTAAGCGTGCACGTGTAAATCTTCTTAATTTGCGCAAAGGTGTCCGTAAGTTGCTAAGCACACTGTGTGTGCACACACCCTTATAATTTTCCGGTAATTAACATAATTTAATTGTACTTCGTCGGTGTTTCTAAACAATCGGTGTTCCTATGTGGTATTTTTTATTTATTTATTTGTTTTTACCACCATTTTATTTCTTTTTTTTGTTCATGTGAGGAATTTATAAAAAAGAATGCACAGAGATATTTGCAAGTTTTTCTTGTTTATAGATGAATCCATTTATTGAAAAAAATATATAAAATATTAGTTTTCGAGATATCCCGGACAATTTATCAAAAAAAGTACTTTTAGGGATCCCTAAAAATGTTAAAACTTGTAACAACTTTGTGTAGGTAATGTTAACGAAATATTTTCACCTGTCTAATGCCCGCCTCTCCTCTGGCAATGTTTCAATTTAACATGAGAGATTTTTCATAAACTCATTTCCCGTCATTCGACTTTTACAAAGAAGTCGGAATTGAAAAAGTTTCGCGAAATTTAATTCAAGTCTGAACAGCTCTGCTACTTAAATACTGTACCTGTTTTATTCTTTTTCCTGTACCTTTAGGGTAAGGTGATCTGGTCTGACTGACAAGGGTACCCTTTGGACCCGAAAATGAACGAAACTTGGTAGGAATGCACAGTGGGAATTCTAAGCACAACCACATAATTTTGTCTGCCGGGTTTCTGTATTCATAATTACATTTACAATGTTAAAAATCAACAGGATAAAAATGGCAGTAGAAATCAAAAATCATACTCGAGTCATACGCGCCCGTGCGAGCCATACTCTCCCTCGTTGAGAGCAGGCCTGTGCCCCAGCAGTGGGGACATGTTAATAGTCTGTAAATTGATTGATTGATTGATATACTTTTCCCTCAGTGCTCAGCCGAAGAATTCTACTACCGTCCCAGTAACATCACCCGGAGCACGCCGTCGGGCATCGCGGCGTACCGGTCGGCGCTGACGCTGGACTGGTTAGCTGCCGAGGACTCTCGCCAGCGCGAGCTGGTGGCCGCCTTCGAGACGGAGCCCTCGTCCCCCACCAGGGGTATAGCGCCCGACTGCATCGCGTACCCGCGACCCTCTACCGGGAAGGTCGCTCGGCTCATGTTGGAGTTACTGAAGTAAGTGTTTTGACAAAACTATAATTTATTTGTACTTTTATCACTATTACAACAACCCTACCTATTTTCACTATTACAACAAAATTAAACATCATTCTGATAGCGTTTATCGAGTGTGTATTGGATACGGAGAACCGAAGATCGAGTTCAGTGGCGTGCCATGGGGGTGGCATAATATGCCCAGCAGTTGAGTAGCACAGGCTGATGATAAAAAGAATTTGCATTCAAACACTTCAAATATGATTATTTCCACTACCAGAAACTTAGAAGGCGACGAAGGCCTCCTCGTTCCAGACCTGATCCAAGGACTGATCCGTTCCAAGCTGCTGGTGCTGGAGACGTCTATCTTCGACGCCGAGCCGGATTTCGAGGCTCTGGTGAAGACCCCAGGCGTGATGATGGGGGAGCCACACACCACTTTCCCGAGGATACTAGCGATGACGTGGCTGACCGTCACCGATCCGTCAACGAAGAAGTTTGGGTGGTGCCCCCTTGAGAAGGTAAACAGAATGAAAGCAGATGCAGATCTGAAGAGTGAGAGCATTGAGATAGGGTCCCCCTGACCCTACAAGGAAAAGGATTGTAACAAACAAGTAACAGTCTACCATTGAGAGAGGTCTCTCAATGGTAGACTGTTACTTGTTTGTTACTTTACCAGCTCATATTATACGAGTAATAATACTTAGGTATATGTACCTACTTACATTAGCATATTGGAATCAAGTTACAATTTATATGAAAAGAGTATGTATGTTTTCCGAAGTGGCAGTAATAATTTAAAATCGTGACTATGATATCTTAGTTGCTTAGAGTCCAGTGAATTGTTTTCCACATATACATTTTCAGGTGACCAAGTATCTCTCCGTAACGAAATCAAGCGACATTGCCAAGAACATGCGGTCTCTAGATCCCGTGCTGGCTCGGGCGAGGTTTCTAATGGAAGAGTTCATCCAACACGTCACGCCACTAAACATGATGAAGACGTCTTCTACAACGATCTCGAAGGTGATTTCACAAACCTACCAATAATAATGTTCTATTTGTATGGATGCAACATCGGTCGCCGTCGATGATTGTGTCAGTCTTGTCGTGAATAACAGTGTCGAAAGCCTCTGTAAAATCTATATAAATTCTGTAGGTATTTTAATTATTTAAAAATATGAATACCACCCCTTAGAAGCGGCCAATGTCAATATCTTTCAGGTGGTCCGAAGAGATATATCTATAAAAGTTTAACCAGCATCTTCGTTCTTCGTCTCATGAAGTCTGTACGCGTCTTCCTCGATGTACACTGGGCCTTCCGCCAACCTTTATAATTCATCCAGCCTGCCACGTTCTGCCTCGTACAGTTGACACTCTGATAATATCGACGAGGAAGGAGGAGGATTGGGCATGAAACCGCGTTTTAAGTAAAAAGTTCTATGTTGGACGTTCATAAGTGGCAAAGAATGTGTGATTTATTGTCTCTCATTATATTTTAATTATTGTTTAATTATTATTATTTGTTTATCTTGCAGCCAGCGTATAATTTGCTCGACGTGGGCAAGGAGAAGAATTCAAAGATCAAAAGACCGGTCCGGTTATCGATGCACGGTGATGGTGTCAGTGAAAGGGTTCGTACGATCTGATTAGTCTTATGAGTTTTGTGTCAGTCCCTGTGTTGTGTATAAATGTTGCTCCTATCGCCATATGTCCGTTGCATTTATTATTAGTGTATTAGCTATTATTAGATACAGCCTGTATTCCTCAGGTTTAAGATAAGCAGAATCCGGCACACTCATTCGCCTTGCAGCTTGTGCATTGCATCTGCATAGCCAGTGCTACATCGTTTCACTGTCATCTTCACGGTGACGGTCTCTGATAGTCCCATGTTATGCAGGAGGTGCCTCACATCGAAGAAAATGTAATAATACTATCCCCAGTCACTAGATAGTTACGGTTTAACTAACCTACCCCGCAATTCTACCTGTATTAGGTAGTTGTCAATTTCTTGCGGCATTTCGTGCTGTCCTTTGTGTTTAACTTTGGATTTATCTTTATTGGATATGACAATCCCATAGTAAAGCTGACAGTCATCTTCTGAAGTGATTCAAATATACCAAATGGTAAACCATTCTTGCAGCATCCTATTACATTACACTCTTGACTTGAATTATGTACCAATAAATGAATTGATTGATTGCCCTACCTTCTTTGCAGATACAGCACGATATTAGAAACGCGCTGGTAAGATCTCTTCCGCCCAGGACGGCGCCGCCCACCACGACACGGACGCCTTGGATGACCCCGGACTTGTTCGCGGACGACGTCGGACTGCTCGGCGCGAGCTGCACGTCCAAAATCTACAAGTGGCTGTTATTGCTTGTTTTGTTTGTTTTGTTATAAAACTATTTTTGCTTCTCTGCATGTTTTCATTGCTTACGTATTTGCTTCAGCTTCTCGTAGCTGATATGATACCCTTTCCCACTCCCCTACCCCTTTATATCCCTCTATTGTAGCTACTGTCCGCGACTTAGGATGACTCTTCTTTGGTTACTTAAAATGTGAAGTTTATAGGCCTCCCCCAAAGATCTGCACAATGATCGGTCCTGCGCTGTCCGCATCCAGTTCCCGTGACATTGACCAGATCGTTGGTTCATCTTGTATGTGGGGGAGGCGCCCAGTATCCTGTATAATATAATTTTTATTATAATCTTCTTTGTTCGGATAAGGTTCGAATAGGCAATAATTTGCGACAGCACTGAAATAGGATCTGCTTGTAGAAACACGATAATAAAGTCAGAAGACAGTCTGTGTTAAATTGACAATTTGTAAATAAGTTTCATACGAAAATACCTAATAAAATGTATCGATAAATTCGTTATGAAAAGTTAAATATGATGTGTGATTTAAGAGATTGGAGATGGGAAGAAGATTATGTTATGTGTTGCTATGGCTAGCGCTTGCAGTAAGTCTACACTTCGCAAAAATAAAAATGATAATAAATTGATACGATAGGAACTACAGTGTTGCTACCGATTGCAATTGGCATTGAAGCCATTGACTCGTAAAATCCTGAACCAATGCCCCAAAAACTGCCAAGTATTTTATATTCTCACAGTGGCCATCTGCACCCGAAGGCCTGGAATCTCTAGACCCGAATTTCTCCAACGAAGACCGATGGGTGTTCAGGCATGCGAAGAAATCCGAGGATAATGAGAGACCGTGTGTCCGCATCCACCCTAACGCCAGGGATATTGTGAAACGGTTCTACGCAATACTACCTTAGTAAGTGCAGAAATTTTGTAATAAGTGAATATTGTTCAACGGCGTTGCTTGCTGTATGTTTTTGCTTAGTTTCATTTCCAGCAAAAGTCAGACTTGCTCAATAGTTCGATACTGGACAAAACAATCGAACTAGAGGAAGACTAGAGGAAGGCGAGGAGCCAAGAGTACGCAAGAGAGTGATGTAGCTGCGACATCCTTGTGTGAATTTCTGAAAATTTTCGTTGCAGTTTCGACAAGGAGCACTCGAATACGGCCTTCCTGCACAAGCTACGCGGAACCGTGTACGGGATGGCCCAGGGAGACGACCTGCTGGATCGCGAAGCGTCTTACTACGCCACTGTCCTTATACCGATCGTATTTTTGCAGCAGTACAGAGATACCTGGTGCCTTCTGGAAAGAGTAATTACTATCCCTCTTCCGTTCAGCTTTTGATCATCATAACAAATAATAATGATTTACTGTATTGTCTGCTAGTCAAGAGGTCATTATCACCATACGAACAATGTTTCAATCAATATGTTACTCTAATTAAACGTTAGGGGTATTGATGATTATTAATAGCTAAATCTCTTTTCTAGTTTCATCGAGCTTTGCGGCTGTATCAGATATCACATCCGACGGAGAAGCGTTCTGCTCTGAAATTGCTTCAGAATCTTAAGGCAGTCAGTCATAAGGTGAGTCTTTTGTTTCATCATCAACAATAAGAATTAGTATTATCTCATTGCTGGATGAAGGTCTCTCCTGTGTGTCTTGTCATTCCAGATTCACTCCTTCATCGCCGATCTGCCAGGACGCTTTGCCTCCTCGCAGCGCACCACCTCCCCTGCTGACCCCGACGAAGAGGAATTGCACGATAAGAAAGACATTAGATATTTAAAAGAACTCATTAAAAATCTGGGATAAACTATACCACCTTGTTTTATTTCAGTCCACGCCATTATTATGAAGTTAAGGAAGAGTTAACTCAAGATAAATACGATTTTTGATACATAAAATCTAAAATTCTCAAAATGTTGATGGTTTAAAACGGGTTTACATTACTTACAAGAAAAAAGGAGAGGTACGGCTACCCCCTGGATGGATTCTGATTTCTTGTTTCCAAATGTCAAATGCAAAAACTCAGATGAAATGCCTTGCCTACTCTACAAATCGGCAATGCACTGTTTATCGGAACATAGGCACCTGTTGCGGACTGTGCAGGGTGCTTTAGTTTTTTATTCCAAATACCTCTAACTTGAACGCTAAGAATAAAACTCTAAGATCTGCAAATGAGTTGAAATTAACTCATTAGGTTCTAGAGCAATTCTAAGAAGATAACGGTTATAATAAATATCAAGATTGGTTATATGTATGACTTATCATACTCGCTACGTATTACTGGGTGGAGCACGAGGAATGACACTATTTAATACCCAGAAGTAGCTTAATAGGTTCTTTATAGAGGCTATAGTGCTCCTTAAAAGCAAGTTCCCGTTGACAACTTCAAAGTTTCATAAGCTTTGTACTTTGATGTTGCTTTTATGGGGAAACTGTTATTAATTTTCTGTTGTGATGCTTAAGTGATTCTAAGTTTGCAGTTAGCGAGTAGTGTAAACTTAAAAGTGAGATAGGTATTTAAGTTGTTTAAAAAGTAACACCTGCGAGGTATTGCACATCATCATCATCAGCCTGTAGTAGTCCACTGCTGTACATAGACCTCCCCCAAGCGCCTCTGAACCCGATCTTCGGTTCTCCGCATCCAGTCACGCCAGCTGCCTTACGCAGGTCGTCGCTCCATCTAGCCGGGGGGCGTCCCACACTGATTCTTATTAGGTATTGCACGAAGAGCACCAATCTGAATAGCACTAAAATATTGATCGGTGTTCTCCGTGAAATAGTTTTGGTGCTATTCGCGTTGGTGCTTTCAGATTGGTGGTAATAAAACATTTATTGAACTCTGGACTTGTGGATACATCTTTATTAATTAGAAAAATATCGTTACCGAAATGAAAAACCATGTCGTCGTGTTTAGAATATAAAACGTATATTTACATAATATAAAAACCTTCTATTTGACCAATAAATGATAAGAGACATCTGCAAGACTAAAAAGTATATAATTTAAATATATATTTTAATATTAACAACTCTATTTGCTGTATACTTGCTACGTCTCCTATGTGTATAAGTATATACACGAATATATAATTATGTATATACCTATAAAGGTTTCCACTGACAATTTTGTTCGAAGAAATCTTTGTGAGGCATATAATTTGACTATGAAATTTGTGGTTAAGTCGTATATATAGGCATACTATATGTTATTGTATATACAGGGTGGTGATTTAGCCAAGAATGGCGTTCCTAGCTGCTGAGGCGTGGGCGCTGGTGTGAGTTCCTGTGCCGACCGCTCTCAGGAACTGAAACAAACATACAAAAATAAATACGGGGTGGAAAAGTGTCACTAGCCATTTATTCCATAACTAATAAAGTATTCTAAAAAATCAAACTTCATATAAAAATCCCTGATGCTAAACAGTATGTAAGTAGGTACTTTAAAAAATAGTAAGTACATAGTACATACATACCAGAACAAAACCGAATTTTTTCTATTTTTTACGCCAATCGAAGCCCTGTTTATCATTTACATAAGGTTTAAACTTCAATGTCGAAATTCTAAATCTAAAGACTCAAGATAATCACAGGGTCTTAAAACGTGAAACGCATAGATATTCCTCAAATACATGGACTGACTTAATAATAGATAGATGATAGATAGATAGACATTTATTCACTGACACAACACAAATTCACACGCAATTAAAATATGACATTGGTACTAAATATAGCATAATTTAACTGAAAGCTTCGCGGGCACCCAACGAGACACAATAGGACTCCTACTATTGTCTTGCCTAGAAGACGTTGGGAGCCCGCGAGAGCGCAGTAGCCGTGCGTGTGCCTGTGTGTCGTGCCAGGGGAAAGGCTCTGACTCAGCATGTGTTACAGCCGGCGGTGGCTGCAACGCTGTTAATTCTGCCAGGGCCCAATAGCCCGGACTCTAAGGAAGGATTTTTTGAAAATATACGCCTAAATAATTTAAAATCCGCTCTGACGAAGTCACTTGCAACCGTAAACTTCGGATACTTTAGACCAGTCTGGTAAACCAAGTTGATGATATTGCTTGTAGCAACCGTTCTAAATATTATATTGTAGTTGACTTACGTGTGAAATTGGGGCGAGTCCACTGTGGATTGCTTCGACCACTGCTGGGATGGACGCAGCGGTGATGTGCGCGGCGATGTTGTTACTGCGCACGTTGAATGCGTTGTACAGCCTCTTGGCTGCGCAGTACTCTTCATTGATGAGGCTGGAAACAGTGCAGTAGAGTTATTTGTTGATTGAATATAGTCACAGATTGTTTGCACATCGCTGACAGTGTTTATAGTACATTGTTAACCTAGGGGTGAAAGTAACTTATTTAAGTCCCGAGACGGGGTTTGGCGGCCGACGCATAGCGAGGGCGCCAATAGTTCGAGGGACCTCTAAATAAGTCTTGAACCCGAGGGAAACACTGTGCTTTTCATTAAGAATACACTGAAAGTAAAAACAAATACATAAAATGAGTGTTAATACAAATCTCTGCTGATAGGAAGTATAAACAAAACTCTACAACTCGAAAAAACAAATGAAGATCGGATTGTCGCTTTCCCGTATACTTTGTTTTTTTTTCTGTGACCGGCCAGCTATTCTGCCATTATTTTTCATTTCCATCATTAAAAAAAATTGTGAATATTAAATGCCCAAATCTATGTTATTTTAAAGTAATAGTTGACAGTAATAATTATAATAAAGTCATTTAAAATATATATATTCTTTAATTATTACATAACTTTATGTTATTTCAATTTTACATCGCGCTGTAATTGAGTGGCTGTATAGACAGTTGGAACATGATCCAATAGAAATGTCAAAATAGTACTAGTTTTTTTTATATAATTTGACAGCTGTCAGTTGAAAGCGATTCTCCCTAGGGCTGAAATGTATTACTTTCAACCCGCTCCTCAGGCAACTTCAGACCTACTTTCAGGGTATGAGTAATGAAAAAGTCTATGTGTTTGTAAGCGAGATAGTGTGATAAATAGAGATGTCGAAGAACTTGAAGGTTTGATTCGGTTGATCGAATCAATGAACTATTTCTTGAAACTGAATGAGCGTCTCTAGTGAACTCCCCGCATAGCTCCAATTTGGCACCTAAAATTAGTCATTGCGCAGAAATCAGCCAACATCACAAGACCGTCAAAAAACTATATACTTATTACTTGATAATCTTGATATACATAATAAAGATCTAAGCGAAATATTTTACTGCATATGAGTAAACTGGGTACATTTACACGTAAATTTTTTATCTACCACCGCTTCCTAGGTGAAGTAATGTATGTAACATACCCGATGTTGTGTGGGCCGGCGCGGTCAAGGATTGCGTCCCAAGCGGCTTCGAATTGGTAGGTTCTGCCGCTGCCGGCGCAGTTGCCTCGTGGGCCGTTCTGGATGAAGGGAAACAATCAAATACATACAGAATGCTGATATAGTCACCTGCAATAATTAAACGATGCAAAGAATTTTGAGTGAAAAAGTGCAAAAAGACCACAAAACAAAAAGTTCCGCAAATACATCAAAAGTTGAATTCCGCAGTAGCTCCTAAGATCATTATTGTGCTTACCGAGATATTTTGTAAAAATGTATGTGAGTAATATTATTACTAGAATAACAAATAGTTTTAGTAAATAAATGTACTGGTAATAATGTAATGGTGCCTTTGATTACATGTCAATAAGGAGCGGAAAATAATTTCAAAGTGATCAGACGGAACTTTGCTCATAATACATTGAATCTGATTTCACAAATCGTATCATCAAAGAAGTGCCAAAAATTGATTATTATAAAAAAAAACCTAAATAAACTTTATTTGTTGATTTACGAGGCAAGCAACTCTCTCGTTGTGTCATCAAAGCATGATCATCCCTAGGAATTCAACTCAGGTCACTAAAAAGAATATGACTGCATCTGCGATCATGAATACCTACTACATGATCGCAGGACTGCATGCAGAAAGCTTGCAAACATTGAGTAGAAAAGGATCTAATTAGGAGATACGTAGTTACGAGCGTAATTTATCTTCATCAATGTTATTTATGATTAACAGCTTTTCGAATTTAACCGAATAATTTACGAAATAGCTTTTTCCTTCTATCTCTATCTTTATTTCTGTATATTTATACGTAGTACTGTTGGAAAATATTGAGTGATTTCTAATTTAAGACTACTCGTTTCAAATTTTTCATATTTATTCTAACTTTCTTCACTTAAACTTATAATATTTTTTTATCATTATTCTCCTACAATTCCTCTAGATTCAACAAAGAACGCTTTCATTAAGAAAACGCTTTCACTTTAATTTTGAAAATTCTTAATAATTACTCTATTTAAAAAAATACGTAACGCCAATTAAATTTTGTTCTCGATATGTAAAATATACGAGGATCTCTAGCGATGGAATTACGTGTTAAAAAATCATCAATAACAACACCCAGTCTAACAATAGGGGAATAGTGACCAGAGACAATGTAAGGCCAATAGAAACAGTTGATGATAGATGAGCTCTCTGTTAGGATGATTTATGACGCCCTCTGCAGCAATTAATGCATTGGATACATCCAGATCGAACTCACTAATTAACGCTATTTAAAGCTAAAACTGTTTATATAGTAATCATTCCTTTTGCAGTTTCGTTCGAATACTGAAAGACTCATTAAAACATCATTAAGTTCATTGATATTGTTATCTATGTACTTTTTTTTTCTTTTTTTTATGGAGGGTTTGTTCTTTTTAGAACATGCCACCCTCATTGTTGCATTTACTCCGTACGTCTTATGCCTAACTTTACAATTTTTGCATTTACTTACATCTAATGGGTTGTAAATTAACTGTGATTGTCTCCTCTCTGCGTCGTTCTTGTATTAACTTGTACTTGATAGACAGATACTAAATTGAAGTTAGATTGCCCACATTTTCGACTACCTACTTTAAGATATTTTGAGAAACCTAGGTCCCTTTTTATCGGTCAACTTAAAGCAGCTTTATCTTAAATTTCCCGAAGTCCTGGTATAGCCTCTATCCTACTAGGTAAGCATTACTATTCGAAGTTGTATTTGCTAGACATTCAATTAATCATATTGTCACGTTATACTTTTGCATGTTTCTTTTTAACTACTTCTGATATTTTTACTCGAGCGACGATACTCGTTGAAATGTAGGTATCTGGCAAAACTGAGGGACACTGGCGGGATTTTATCAGAGATGGTTGTCTCCTATATTTAGTTTAAATAAAAAATAAATATTGTGGATTTGGTGTAATCTGTCAGCAAGGTTCGAATTTAGCTAACCAAAGAGATCCTAGCTCCATGATAGAGTAATAGTGCCTAGAAAAGTGTATACTGTGCGGGAAACTTAATTAAAAGCGTCAATCAAGGTCAATCAACTCGTTCCAAATGGTCCCTTGTCAAATCTTCATTGAAGTTGTTATCACTTTAGTGTGAATGTGACCTGGTGTGGATCGCCGACTGGCTCTAGTTGTGCCTTATTTTTGTGAAACCGCGCAGTAACCGACGGTTTTTTTACACTGAATATTTAAAACAATATGGCCTAGAATGACTGTTCCAATTGGCCGTAAAACCTATTAAAAAAATGCAAGGGAATGTTCCTGAAGCTTTTATAAAACGAAGACTTACGGAGTAACGGAGGGAGTTGGGGTTAGTAGCAAGCTGTCCGACGAGGTCCACATTGCTGGCGAGGCGGTTCAGGTAGTTCTTAATTGCTCCGGGGGAGCTACGTCCACTGGCCCAGGAGTCGACGACCTGGACAAAACAAAACAAATCAAATCAACAGCCTAATAACATGTCCGTAACTAGAGTGTTAGGGCTATAATAGTCTACTACGCTAGCGCAGTGCGGGTTAGTGACTTCACATGCGCCTATGAATTTCTTCTTCGGCGTATGCAGGTTAGGTACTTATGTTTCGAGAAAAACCCAATGGTATGATCGAACCTCCCTTATTTTTTATTTTTTTTTATTTTATTCAGGAAACTTAGTCTAAAGAAGGAGAATAAATAATAATGAAAACAAATATTAGAACATAGACAGAGACAGTTTCCACAGATTACAAGAATACATAAATTAGGTACACAGCAATGACTAGTAGAACAGAGTAGAACAGAACATAAATTTACGAAGAAGATAACTTTATAGATAATGATATATATATATATATAATGCAATTGTGAGATAAAAACATAGTGTATATATATAGAAATAAGAAACGGAAAGTATATGTATAAATATATAACGAACAATAAAGCTAAAATGCAGGTGATAATATTAATTATTGTAGGGTGATGTGCAGGTGTAAAATGTATGTTTAAGTATGTATGTATACATATATTAGGTTAGACTGAATTAGATATAAGAACCTCACTCTCACTGAATGCGACTGGACTTATATAGAATTTCTTTTTACAGGTTTGTTGATTTTTTTAGAAGCACAAATTTCTGTATTTTATGAAAAGCTACTTACAGCAGCAGCTTCGCAAGCGTCTCCGGGGATGCCATTGCCAAGTTCTCCGAGGATGGCGAGGGACTGGGAGAGCGCGAGGGCCTGAGTGTAGGAGTCACTGTGGCCAGCCATGTCGTTTAAGATCTGCATGGCGGAGAGAACATAGATGTTGGCGTCGGCGCCGTCCACTACCTCGAATAGACGATCGGTCACCGCGCTGTAACAAATTCAACATGTCATTCAATCAATCAACAGCCTATGAATATGTCCCCACTGTTTGGCTCAGGAATACCATCTCAACGGGGGCGAGCACGCTACTAAGTCTAATTACAAAAATATTTAAAACAAGCTTTAATTAAATTGCGCAAAAATACCATTAAACGCTGATCATCATCTATCAGCAAACTACTCATCAAGACCAATCTAACAAGCTTAATTTGTAATTATATAATTATTTACGGGTCTTACACACGAAATAGTTTTATTTACCTTGCCCGACGTTTCGTACAGGTTACACTGGCCGTGGTAAGCTTAATTTGGAAGGTTTTACGATAAGTTTCTGGGGAGTTCTGTCACCAACATCTGGGTTCATCATCAGACCTTGGTCACCAAACTACTCATTGAGACCAATCTAACCATAGAGTTAGTATACTAGCTATAGAGCGCGCGCATCGCTCATTGCCCATTGTACCAAGTGTAAGCAGGTGTTCTATGGACGCTTCTATGTAGATTTTTTCTAGATCGTTCTTTTTCGTGAATCGTGTTTACAGCTTGGCACTGCACATGTCACCATGATTACTCCAAATCTAAATAAATACCGGCGCGAGCAACAATCAGCGCTACTGGCGTGTTGTGACTAGTAGCGTCGCCCCGAACATTTCGAGACTGTTCAGACCCGTGCTTACAGTTCAGACTTCCTAACGCGCGCTCTATGTATACTAACAACTCTCTGAATCTAACCAGTACAGCCGAAACACGGCCGGGATATCTTGTTTGGTTGCGGAGTTCCTATGCTACCTTTCGACTGCATCATCAGACCTTTTATACTACCATTGCATTGCAATTGTCACCGATGTTACGTAGGAATACCAAATTTTCAATCGTTCAGACACCGAGAAGTGGTTCAAATCTTGCTTGAAATTTGCACTAAACATACAAAATAGAAGGCTGGCAATGGCAGTGACTGTATGCGGAGAACCGAGAATCGGGTTCAGGGGCCGACTTGGTGGAGGCCTATGTCCAGCAGTGGACCAGTACAGGCTGATGATGATGATACAAAATAGGCGTTCTGATCATAATTCGTTTAAGGGTGTGCGCATCCAGCGGGCGATCCGCGGCGGAATTCTTATTTGATTCACAGTAAACTTCATTTTAATGCGAACATTAACCCGCGAAGACAGCAGTTTCTTGTCCAGTTCGAGTAGTGGCTATATGTATAGGCGCAGTACTGGCCAGTTCGAGTAGTGGCTATATGTATAGGCGCAGCACTGGACAGAGATCCAACAGGACGGCAACTGACCTGTTGACGAGGGCGCCATTGTCATGGGCTGGGGCGATGTCGTTGATTCCGACTTGATTGATTGTCACGTAGGAGGGGGCGGCGAGCGCACTCTGTGGACAAACATAAGTATTATACAATATTATTAAGGGTAGTTATAAACCGTGCGACTAAAATAATAAACTGGGCGACAAAAAAAACCCTTTTGAGGTACGGACCCCTAAAAACATAGATATAACATAGATGGCTCAACATAGATAAATATTTGTAATGAACAAAAGGGTCCTGTGCTGTTGGGTTTGTTGCTGTTTCATCCCCTTCGGCCCTATTAGTGGAAACAGACGTAGTTTTAGACAGAATTGACGTCAAAAAGAGAATTTGTATTCCAACTTCGATTAATTAACTAAAAAAAATTTTTTAAAAAAATAAACAGTACAACATACGTAGGTTCACATGTAAAAAATTTTAAAGAGGTCTTTGTAAGCCCGTTTTGCAGCTTTAAATAATTCCAAAAACAAAATTGAAACTTTGGCGACGTGGATTATTAGGTGACAGTTATTCAGTTGTCGGAAACAGGCCGGTTTACCCCGGGGTTCCCGCTGTCAGTTGGGAAACGATTTTCATAACTCACAATGGATCCCCGACGTGCCGATAGTGGGCAATTTACCCCACTCTACCCCACTACGATGTATTGCGCGTCAGTCAACGTCAGGGGGAGATTTAGTTAATTTTGTACAAAGGTTTTCAGGTTGTGAGCAATAATTACTTTGTTATGGAGTTCTTACATAAAGGTCACAATAGGTAACCCAATTTAACTGTCCAACATCAAATAAATAGTATGCATTTTCATTTCAATATGCTAAATCCGAGTATGAAAATAAAAATACTTTGTAAAATAAAAATATTTACTGTAAAGATAAAAATCTGAAAACCGTACGTTTGTAAAATTACATCACACAAAAATTCTTTTTTTTCTTGTACCAACCAAGTTAACTTTGCGTATGAGCAAGCTATCCATCTAAGTTAGTACCATGTGATGTAACTACATATTTTATTAACGATTTTCAAATTATTTCTTTAATTAAGTTTGTACGGAACCCTCATTGCGCGAGTCCTACTCGCACTTATCCGGTTTTTTTGTTCATGACGATGCTGCTTCCAAACGGCTAATCTGATCAGTTGGATATCTATAGCTATCAAAAACTCCTCCATCTACTCTCTCGATCAGATCATGCCCCGATCAATCATTCACGGAGAATCGTGGCTTCAATGTGACCTTGTTTGCATGAAAATTATTGCCCTGTTTCTAATTGTATGTCCGCCTATGTATATATATAACGTCATCGTCAATAAACTGCAAATGCTGACATTCCCGACAAAATATTCTCGCCCTATCGTGGGACACATGCAAAGCGCGATTTCAATAACCCCTCGAGCGGATCCCGCGTGCGGATGACATTCGAGTCGCGTTCGTCCCACACGTATTTACGCGGGACTTCAACGATTTACAGGTTAATATGTTTGCCTATTTATAAACTGACACAAGATGTTTTCTGCGACATTGTTCGCGTATGATGTATTATTACTTCATCACAACATTTAAGTATTTTGTTTGTTAGTAAGGCTAATAAATAATAATTAGTAAGGCTATTATTACGGAACCGGTACATAACAGTGGTTATTAAAATATGAGTGTGAGTTTAAAAAACGAGCCATAGTCCAGTGTTTTAATACCTATTGTAATTTTTATTTTTTATTTTATTTAAATAGTGATGTGCAGTTCCATACACTAGGCACTTTATGTAAACTCATTCACAAAAACACAATTCACAGTACGTATTGTAATGAGGTACACGACTCCGCCAAAATGTTGGCAGCCGCGTGTCCATTAAATCACAGAAGAAATATAGGTTGTATTCAAGATTTCCTCTGGTAGTTTGGTGTCATATTTCCATACAAAATACAATCCACATATTTAACATAATGAGAATATTGATAGATAGGGGTCACTGCTACGACTCAGCAGAGCCAATTACCGGTATATTCAAAATTAGGTCAAAATATAGAAATTACTTACCGTAGCGACGAGTAATACCAAAACGAGAGGCAGCATTTTGCTGGTCTTTATTTGACCAATTCGGTATATACTATACACGCAGCGGGGTGTTTTGGACTACTATATATACATTAGTGTAACAATGGTCCATCTGTCCAAATATGTCAACTTCCAGACAACTTAACTGACTAAACTCTACCTACTGATGTAAAAATTTATTTAAACTCTTAACGACTACAAGTTAAGGTGGAGTTTTATGTTACAAAAGTGTATGTACATGAAATTTGTGTTTGTATTGGATTCAGTTTGGAACAAAGAATTTAATTATTACGTTGTGTCTGGTATTTGTTCAAAGGTAAGCATTAACGCAATTGTCTTTATTCGTACACAATGTAGAATTAAGATGTATTTTTTGAGTTTTAACGTCTTTCGTCGAAGGTGACTTGGGTGTAAAAGTCTTTTTACACTGGCTGTCAGTCAATGTACTTTGGATTAATTGACGGTTTAATTTATAAAATCCAATATATATGCAACGGGAAAGACTTTCCCGATCAACTTTCCCAGAAAATTCAACAAAGTGTAATAAGTAAGTGTATAGTTCCGTATTATTTTTAAATCCTAGCTGAGAAGCTAGGATAGGAATATTTTTCTGAAATATCCCTTATGAATTATACGAAAACGATACCAAACACGACCTATTTGGTAAACTTATGCAGATATTGACTTCAGAGTGCCGCGCGGTAGATGGTACTTTGCCCCCCCTCCCACGCCTACCCAAGAGGGGGTACCACGTGGGTACCGGGCTAAATCAGCTCAGATGACCACCAGGTACGCCTGTGCCAAGCGGCTTCCTTTGTTGAAGATTTGCAAGGTTCATGACACTAAATACCCAGCTATTACTTGATCAATGCTACGATAACACTGTCACATTGTAAATGTGAATACAGCTTCAGAGAGCCCAAAAGGATCACCAAATATCACTACATATAATACCACATTCAAACCTTCACAATTCAAAAAATAGATAGCTGACTTCAGGTTACCAATAAGAAGCTTACTTTAGGTTACTTGATCAACGCTACGATAACACTGTCACATTGTAAATGTGAATACAGCTTCAGAGAGCCCAAAAGGATCACCAAATATCACTACATATAATACCACATTCAAACCTTCACAATTCAAAAAATAGATAGCTGACTTCAGGTTACCAATAAGAAGCTTACTTTAGGTTACTTGATCAACGCTACGATAACACTGTCACATTGTAAATGTGAATACAGCTTCAGAGAGCCCAAAAGGATCACCAAATATCACTACATATAATACCACATTCAAACCTTCACAATTCAAAAAATAGATAGCTGACTTCAGGTTACCAATAAGAAGCTTACTTTAGGTTACTTGATCAACGCTACGATAACACTGTCACATTGTAAATGTGAATACAGCTTCAGAGAGCCCAAAAGGATCACCAAATATCACTACATATAATACCACATTCAAACCTTCACAATTCAGAAAATAGATAGCTGACTTCAGGTTATCAATAGAAGCTTACTTTAGGTTACTTGATCAACGCTAGGATAACACTGTCACATTGTAATGTTAACCCAGTTTCAGAGAGCCCAAAAGGATCACCAAATCTCACTACATGTAACACCACCTTTAAACACTTAACAATTCCCCCGATACAATGTTAGCACGAACGACACTAAGCTAGTGACGTGACTTCGACTGCCGGCGGCGTGTTATTGTGGAGTCATTAAGGCCACGAAGCATTTAACTTTTAACGATGAAGCGATGTCGAGCGGTCGTCGAGGTTATACTCGTTTCGAGGATGCCAGTTTACGAGTGCATCTCGTATTAAGCGGGCAATGAGCGAGCTCACTAGGAATGAACGTAGGTGTATCCCCAACTTAATTATGTTTATATCGTCAAACTACTATTTCGATCTGTAGGAAATTAGACAAGGACTGGGCATTCACCTAGATCGGGTCCAATTATACGAAATTTACCAAAATATCTGCCCCCCCAGTCGATCAGTGTGGAAATCGACACCTCTTAGTCAAAATATGGAGAGTCAGTAAGCAGATCTTGTCGCATAAAATTCAACAGCCAACATGTCCCCACTGCTGGGGTCTACCCTCTCAGCGAGGGCGTTAGGGCATAGTCCACCACGCTAGCCCAGTGCGGGTTGGTTGACTTCACATGCGCCTGAGAATTTCTACTTCGGCGTATGCAGGTTTCCTCACGATGTTTTCCTTCACCGTTTGAGAACACTCAGTAAATGTACTTAAGTTTCGAGGAAAAACTCATTGGTACACGACCCACCCGGGGATCGAACTTCGGACCGTTCGATATGATAGGCCGCGCCTTATCTCCGACGCCACTGACGCTAGCTTATAAACCTGTAGATATGTGAGGCCACAGATTTATTTATAATAGTATAAACAAAATTACATAGACATGGTAGTTGTGTATAATACCGCCTCGTTACAAGAACGCTGAGGGGCTGAATATAACATATAATAATAATATATACCAAATAATCCGAACATAAAACAATACTAGTTGTCATAGCAAAACAATATCTCAGAGACTTCGCATCTGTATATTTATGAAGCGACGTCGTACTCAGCAAAGTATTACTGCAGTTTTACAAAGTCAAATTCATGGCTAAAGGGTGTGTCAGCAGTGAATGCATGCAGCGATTTGAGATAGCGAGTTGTTGATAGACAAAAATTATTGAATTAGGACATTTAAGCAGCGAACTTACATATTAAAGTTCGCTGCATTTAAGTTAGTTTACTTATGTATAAGACTACTTGATACTATTTATATGCAATAGAATTAACAGTAGAATTCATGGTAGTAGAGTGTCTAAAAGTGATGGAGTGGATATCTTTTTGCCATTTTCTAAGCGACAAAAACTTTTTTTTAATTTTTACAAGTTTTTAACTGTGTTGGGAGCTGGGAGTTGGGCATTAAAAAACTTTTTAACAAAAAATAAAACCGACTTCAAAACCACAAAAAGGCACTAAAAAGCGTAAAATAACTTTTTTATTTTAATCCAAAAGACAGAACCCTGTTACGTATTACTTTAACTAAAATAATATTACAATATGTGCTATGTACTGATCTGTTTGTAGTCGGTGCCAAGCCGGTAGTAGGCTAAGTCTCCCGTGCGCCATTCCATAATATGTTAATTCATTATCATCTTATCAGCCTGTAGACGTCCACTGCTGGACAAAAGCCTCCCCCAAGGATCTCCACGACGACCGGTATATGTTAATTAAGCTGTTCATATTGCTAAGTTTTATTGTGCGTCGGTCTTGGCACCGACTTCAAACAGATCAGTACATAGCACATATTGTAATATTATTTTAGTTGCACAAAACTCCCGTCTTCGTGGAGTCAGTGCAGGGACTGCCACCCCCGTCTAAGAATAAGAATATTATTTTAGTTAAAGTAATACGTAACAGGGTTCTGTCTTTTGGATTAAAATAAAAAAGTTATTTTACGCTTTTTAGTGCCTTTTTGTGGTTTTGAAGTCGGTTTTATTTTTTGTTAAAAAGTTTTTTATTTTTCTTTTTTTAGTGTTAATATATTTATAATAGTGTTCGTTGCATCCCTAATAATCCCCGTAAAAAGACCTAGGTAGGTAGGTACACAGCAAAACTTGCTGCGGCGGCGGCGGTGCGAAGGCGAAAGCGACAAAACCGTGCGCACAGATGGATACGCCCCACGCGGCGCGGCGGCGCGCGGCGGTGCGGAGCGGCGGCGGCGCGTTGTAGTCCTTTGTAGTATATGAGAACTGCCACACAGAGGCGGCGGCGCGGTGCGGTGCAGAGCGTTCTTCATACAAACCGCTTCATACAATTCCTGTCTGATGGGGTCCGCTTTATATTCGCTTTCCGCAGATTCGCCGCCGCAACGCTTTCGCAACACCGCCGCCCTATAGTTGTAAAGCATTTCATTATCATTACCACTTCATTCGCGATAAAATACTACACAGACTTCTTCCCCCCCCCCCGCCCCTTGCCCTTATCTCCTCTCCCTGCCCTCCGCCCCCCCCCTCCCCCAATCTCCTCTCCATGCCCTCCATTCCCCCCCTGACCCCCCCCCCCAACCCTCCCACACCCTCCCCACCCCTCCCCCAACCCTCCCCCTACCCTCCCCCACCCCTTCCCCTCCTATGCGCTTAACCTACTGTGCCGTAACTCCAACTATGTATGTAAATTTGAGGGTTTTCCTCGATTTCCATCGGATCCCTTCATCAGATCCTAACTTGGTGACAATGGGACCACCTCGGGATCGGACCCTCTCGATCAAAAAAAAAATTTTGAAATCGGTCCACAATTGAGGGAGAAATCGGTGAACATACATAAAAGGAAAAAAAAAATACATGCAGCCGAACATAGTACTCCTCCTTTTTGGAAGTCGGTAAAAAGTCATCACATCACGTTATGGTCAACCGTGAAGGTTGCTCCTACTTTGGAGCAAACATTAATCCATATTTCTTAAAAGTTATCTCTCTCGTAAAAGCTCTATGAGAGATAAATTCGGCGTTTATGCAATAAAGTATTTCTCAAATAAATAACAAAAAATACAGTTCTAAGTTTCTCTTGGCACGCTCTCAAACGATCCCCAACTTTATTAAGGTAGACAAAGTCCCCGGATAAAGCCGAAGATAATCCTGTCTTTCCTGAGGGATCTTCTTTGTGATTGCAGATGTTGAAACGAAGAAACTAAAGGTACAGTTACTGGATTGCTACTTTGTGACTAAGTTTTATTGCTCGGTAAGATTCTGTGGTCTAGGAAAAATAAACTTAATCCCCATATTAACTCAAACGGTTTGTTTTTCTATTTTTTAATGAATATTTACAATGTGTAACACATGAACTTCACCGATTTTTATAATTATTATAAAAATATATCTATATTTTGTTGTAGAATGATTAATATAAATTTTAAGGATTATTGTTTTTATTTTCTTACCTTTATCTCCTATTAATAAAAATGCTCGTCAAAAACGTGTTTTAATTGTAAATTATGTTCGAATGTCTTAGATCATAATCATACCTACCTAGTACCTACATAATACGAGCAAAATAAGTTATTATCACTTCTATGACCACAAATCATTACGTAGCGAGCTTTTTCCGTGTTCTGTGGCTGTGATCCTTATCTCTTATAACTAGTCGACCTTTACTGACTTTCGTAAAGTTTTTACACATGTATACACATTATTTACATATTACCATTTCAGGTCACACTGCGCCTGTCAGCTTCAGGTTTCCAAAAATACTAGCTTTGCTCGCGGCTACGCAGCCTTAACCTTGCCCAAGAATATTAAGCGTAAGCAAGAGCGTCTGTGGCGGCGGCCTATCATATCGAAAGGTCCGAAATTCGATCCCTGGCTGGGCCATGTACCAATGGGTTTTTTCTCGAAACTTAAGTACATTTACTGACTACTCTTATACGCTCAAGGAAAACTTAGTGAGGAAACCTGCATACGCGGAAGAAGACATTCCTAGGCGCATGTGAAGTCCACCAACCCGCACTGGGCTAGCGTGGTGGACTATAGCCCGAACGCCCTCGTTGAGAGGGTAGGCCTGAGCCCCAGCAGTGGGGACATGTTAATAGGCTGTTGATGATTGATGAAGAATATTAAATTAACCAACCACTTTCGAATCAATTCGGTGGTGTATGAAATATAAAATAAAAATATTCAATAAATCACTGTATTAGTATCATTTCCGACCAGCATCAAAATGACGAAAATGAATGAAATGAAATAATTTTATTAGTAAAATTTTTGAACTTAATAAAATTGTTTGTCATTTGATTAAAATGTTCTTAAAAATCTACCTCACCCGGTCCAAATAATTTTCAATTTCTTAATCTAACCACAACAGAAGCAGTAACTTACTATAAATATTTACTTTCCACTCAAGGAAAAAATCACCCGGTGGAGACAGATAAGCCGAGCTCTATAAATAATTTATTAACTGCCTGTCGACCACAGACAATAAAATGGGAAACTATCTCTAAGTAGATTCGGTATTTCATTAAATAAAACGTGCTATTTTTATAAAGATTAATTGATTTTTTATAAGAATTACTGCAAGGAAGGTGGTAGTGAGTTGAGTATCGTACAATATCAGATGAGAACTGGACCTTGAAGCTCTCACAACAAAATTGCACCAATGTAGGTAATTAATTATAATGCACATAAAAATGAATAGTATTTAATATAGATAATTCATAGGTATTAATTTTGTCTTTTGCGTTTATAAATATTAGTATACGTGTCGCTTTATTGAATTTAAAAAAAATGAAAATGAATTTAATTAACAAAAAAATATGGAAAAGAAGACAGAATGAATTAACAAATGAATAGTTACCAGTACATTCTGTTTCAGAAGAGTGCTTCTCTAACGACTTTATGATTTCATACATCTATGTTCTTCCAGTTGATGGAAGCGGACTTTGTTAAGAATTTTATATTTCTGAACAAACCAGACAGATTCATTTTAATATAAAGTTGCTTGAATTTCCTGTAGTTAAGTTATTTCCCATTTTTGTCCATGCAGCATATCTTTAGTGCCACTTCTGTCTAAGTGTGGATATTAACTTCTGCCTCGCGCTACTACCCGAGTAACTACTCATAAATTACCTAGTATTTCTCGTGGTAATTTGGTCATACATGAAGATCCTACATGATTGATATGCAGGCGTACAAATTAAAAAGAATAATCAAATTTCCTTCCTTACAATTCATACCTTACCTACAATTTTATTAATAAGTTCATGTAGGTAGAGAAAACATATAATCCCATGAGAAAATTGCGTAAATGCCTATAAAATTAAGTGTGTCACCTAAGAAACATGTCTACTAATGGGAAAGCGAAACAACATTTGCAATGTGAAACGAAAATTTAGTTCTGTAATCTTTAATGGTCATGAATGACGCACGGAACGTGTTAATAGTAAAGTGCCTACGAGTAGGTAATTTAAAATAAATTGAGCTCCAAACAGAAGCCATGCTTGAAACTACAAGCTACAATATAAATAGCAATTGTAAAGGAAAGCAATGTAACGAATGACTGATTGCAACGCGATAGTACCTTATTGAATTTGTTAGTAGTAAGTACATAACTATAGTTAAATCATGGCTTGGCACTTCCAGCTTTTAATTTTCGTGGTAAGTCGATTTTATTTATATTTATGTTAAAGATTGGAAATCCTTTTACTATGGTATTACTGTATAGTCAGTGGAACAAGCTAAATGAAGTTACAGATATTCTTAAGAATTCTTTTAGTCTAAGTTATGTTAATTTTATTTTATTTTCACAAAATCCACAGCACTTTAAAAAATTATAGTTTTTAAAGGTTATATTGCTCTTACTGCCAATAAACCGTAAATATCTGAAACCAATGTAGACATATAAAAAAGTTAAACATGGTTATCCCTTCTTTCTATATTATACGTTCTACCTCTTGGGACAATAACAAAACGTAAAAGAAATCGCTGAAGTAGCACAAAACGATTTCAACACCAGTTGAATTCGACTTTTTAAACGTGTTAAAATAGTGTAAAAATTTTATTTCTTTTTTCAGATCATTTCTACTGCAATCGCTCAAGACAATGCAACTCAACCTCAACAGAATGAACCGAATCAGCAGCCCGTAGTCTCAGCACAACCGAGTCAGATGCCTTTTACAAGTCAAAAGCCCGTAGCATCAACGCAATTTGGTCAAACGCTTGTAACAGCAGGCCAAGGAACTAAATCATCAGCATTACAACGGAGTCAAACGCCTTTCACAAGTCAACAACAGACCGAAGTATCAACGCGACCTGGTCTAACGCTTGTAGCTGGCCAACAGACTGTGTCATCAGCTCAACCAAGTCAAACGCCTTTGACAAGTCAACAACCAGTAACATTAGTACAATCGAGTGAAAAGCTTGCAGCGAATCAGTCAGAGTCGTCAGTAAAATCCGCCTTTACTGTACAATTAAGAAGTAATTTTGGGCCAGCTCTAAAACTTGGTAATATGGAAACTCAAGACGAGGAGTCGTCAACCAAAGCGCCTGTTATAAAGAAACTTTTTCAGCTACCCGCCAATGTTTTTAATCAATTCCGGCGATTTATGTAAAGGTGTTATGCAATAAATATTTTTATTCTATTTTTTTATATTGCTGTGTTTTAGCAATACCTTACCAGTAATTCTCAGTGAAATTGCAATTTTCAATGCTTCTCTTATCTTATCTTGTTACCCCTAACCAGGAGGGGCCAGGAATTCCTGGCGACGCTTCGATACATGGAGTTAGGGTCTCTTTGGTGGGCGCGCGCGCTAGTATCTAATTTTTTCCCTTTATGTTCGATTGTATTAACTGTTATGCCAAACCCCTGTCCACCAACGGTGCCTCATTCTGTTTTTGGACTTCACATTGCCTTAGCCTTTTATGCAGGTTTCCTCACTATGTTTTACTTCACCAAAAAGACTGTGGTATGATAAATAAAACGTATCACGATACGAAAAACACAATTGTACGGGACAAGATTCTAATCCACGGCGTAAGCAGTAAATATTGGTTAGAGCTTACTAAGCACAATAACCATTAAAGATTATACAACCAAATAAAAATGCCCACACACTGTTTAGCAGATTGTGTTAGAATAATCGCTCATTCTGGAAATAACGAAAATTAGAAATTTTAAGGGTTTTTGAATCATGATTTTGAATTTTCTACTGTGACTAATTGACTTAATGTCGCAAATAAAGACTTATTTATACACCTAAATGAAAATTAAACATACATTATTCATTTCATTACCTAACAAATTAGGTAGGTACGGTACAATCACAACTGTTAAGGTCACTTCTACAAAATGTAATTTGAATGCTTGTTAATGGAAATTAAAACATCATAGACGTTGAAATTAAAAGGCGTACCTAATCGTTCATTAAAATATAATGTCTGAATTTTGTTCCTTTTTCTCTTTTACTTCTGAATGTTGGTGGTGGACATGGACATATACAGTTAATAAAATAAAAAGTAATAAGTGGTCAGTAAAACACTACGCTTAAGGGTACATTTTAACATTTTACCTGTTTTCAGATTTGATTATGCATTTTATTATATTTTTACTGGGGACTCTCGTAAGTAAATGATACCTCGTTATCTTGTTTTTCTAAAAAAAAAAGGAAATAATTTAATTTAAAAGTTGTCTCGAAGTACTCGTTTTTTTTGTACAGGTAAAATAAGTATATTGCGTGGCATTACACTGGATTGCAATATGCTAGTTGTAAATCAGGAATATATAATTACTCAATGGTACAGCAAATCATCGTCATTATCAGCCTTTTATCGTCCTCTGCTGGGCATAGCCTTCTCCAATGGACGCCACCAGGCCTTTTCGGGTCATTTCCATTCAGCGGCTTCCGGTTTCCTTTTTAAAGCCAACCACCCTAGTGTGAGTGGCTCGGTCCAACGGTATCTTGCATCTATTGTATAACACAATACTGTATTTTAAAAAATACTAAAAATAATGTTAGTATGTTGTTTAGGTATGTTTTGCGAACGCAAGAAAGTTATACCAATTGGACGGAGGGGAAAGTAAGTATTGGTGGTATTGCACCTTTATTCTTTTATTTATTTATTTAAAACTTTATTGCACTAGTTTGTACAAAAGGGAACTTATGCATTTTAACGGATTCCAAAAAACAAAGATCTATCGGCGGATCCACTTTTAAATACTTGAAAGTATTTAAAAGTCGTAGGCCAATATTTATTTAATTACGATAGTATTGTAAACACTGTAAATTACTGATTTTTCTATGCCTAGAGCGGTAGTAATTATTTACTACATATTTATTTAGAAAACTAGCTGTTGCCCGCAACTTCGTCCGCGTGGATTTTGGAAGTAGGTACCTATCTCTGCTATGTACAGACATCGTCTAGTTATAATTTTCCGATGGGAAAATCACCAGATTTTAAGTAAAACCGTCAGGAACACAACTGTGAAAACCGTATCCAATTTGGTGAAGTAGTTTTTAACTGATGCCGGATTTGCGTGATGCCGGTATAAACATAGACAGACGGACAGAAACTCTAAAAATTATTGTTTTGGCTTCTATTGCTCTTAATAAAAAAATCCATATCATTTTTAGGTATTCGTTCCTGAGCGCAAGCTCGGCAACGAAAACCTATTGCTGTCGCTACGCCGTCTGTCTGTCCGTCCGTCCGTCCGTCCGATGTTCAAAGGGCTGTATCTCCGCAACGGTGACACGTAGCGAGCTGAAATTTTCACAAAAGACGCGTACCTTCCGCGCATCCAACGACAAATACTCAAAATTAAAAAAAGTCAATATCTAAGAGGCCAAAAATACGACATAATACGACATTTCGGGCTGTATCTACCTCACGGTAGCATGTATACGTTTGAAATTTTCACACAATACGCGCTCACATACCGTTCATTACAACAAATACTAAAAAAGACAAAAAGTCAAATCCCAAAAAAGATACAGCTAAAAACTTGAAAAAATGCCAAATCTAAACATCATTTATAACTCAAGAACGGCTGAACGGATTCGAATGAAACTTGGTACAGTGACAGCTTATATCCTGGGATGACATACGGGCAACTTTTTACCGCGGTAAACTTTTCCCGCGGGAAAAATATTTAATTTTGATGAAAGTTGGCACAGTGATAGCTCATATTCTGGGATAACATATAAGCTACTTTTCACCGCGATAAACTTTTCCCGCGGGAATAATATTTAATTGTGATGAAACTTGGTACAGTGATAGCATATTAATGTGGCTGACGGAACGGAAACCTCCGTGGGCGAGTCCGACTCGCACTTGCCGGATTTTTTCTTAAATATCTCCTGTTTTAGTTACGTTAAACGATTTACATATCTGTAAATGACGATAACTTTTTCGGCTGTCATCCGATTTCAATGAAACAAATTAATCTACCTTGTAAAAAAACCGTAAAAAAATCCGTTCAGTGGTTTCGGAGATTAGTGATTACATACAGACAGACAGACAAAAAATTTTAAAAATGCATGTTTGTGTTCTTTTACTTTTTTTTTATCGCCCACACTCATTTTTAGATAAATTTATTCAATGTACAGAAACACGGTTTTCTACTGCTTTAAAATTGCTATTTCCGCTAAAAAATTGTTCATGGAAATTTATTATTATTTTTACATAAACTTCGAAGGAAGACCTAATAGTTTTTATTTTTTTAAATTAAACTTTCGTGGTCTTCCGTTAATTTAAGATACTATGTTATATAGAAGGAATTGATACTGATAATAATTGACCCTTTCGATTGGTGTCATAAAAATACTTTTTTTTAAATTTTGTCCGGTTCGATTCCCGGCTGAGGCAAGTGAATGACGTTTCAAAAATCACTAAATGCAATTTTATTTAATTTTGAAAATAAAGGAATCCTTTGAGTAAAATGTACTATCTTCAGTATTTAGAATACTTTCCCTCCAAATACGGTCCATAATTTCCACCCTGTATAATAATACTTATAAATAAATATGTACCCAGAATCCGAAAACCAACAGATATGCTCATCACACAAATGTTGGCCCCGGGTGGGAATCGAACCCACGACCTTTAGCTCAGTCGCAGGGCAGGGTCACCACCCGCGGTCACCACTCACCACTAACTTAGCCAACGGCCATGCAGTCACTGTAGAAAACAAAACATTTTCAAAATTAACCAGGCTACCCTGACCTATAAGTTCATACAAATGTTAGGAAATGAGAGATTTTTATTGCTGGTTCACATTTCTCGGTCACTTTTCGAGATTTTTGTTTTATTTTGTGTTATTCCGGGATATACACTGTCATCATACAAAGTTTCGTCAAAATCCGTTCAGTGGTTTAGACGTGATGCGCGTTCAAACAAACAGACAGACAGACAGACAATAATTTTAAAAACTGTTCTAACATGTTCAGTTGCTCATTTTAAGTCGCCCTGGTTGGTTTTTTTCCGAATATATTCAATGTACAGACTTTTTGGCCTTTACGATTTTATTATATGTATAGATAACATTTAGAAAATAACATCTACAATAAATATTTCACGAAGAGCACTAACGCGAATAGCACCAAAGCTATCCCGCGGAGAGCACTAACCCAAATATTGATGGGTGCTCTTTGTGAAAAGACTTTGATGCTGTTCGCGTTGATGCTATTCTGTCAGATTGGTACTCTTCGTGAAATAGGCCATTGACTAATTAGTTTTATTTATTTATTCAAAGGATGTGACATCGGCTCAGCATATCTGGACGACGATGGTTGCAATAGATGCGCGTGCGTGGATGGAATTCGGAGGCACTCGGATTGCACTAAAATGCTTTGCTATATACCACCCCGAGCACCAAGGAGGCTGCAGCGAAGTTAATATCTATACTTCTCATAAAATCGTAACGGGAGTGTTTCTGTATATTGAAGGGATTTAAATAATACTTGTGGAATACCTTATTTAGGCCTGACCCAAAAACACTTTTCAAAAAACGTATTTCTTCGGCGTATGGAGGTTTCCTCACGATGTTTTCCTTCACCGTTTGAGAGCATACATGGCCCAGCCGGGGATCTAACTCCGGACCTTTCGATATGGTAGGCCCCGTCTTATCGCCGACGCCACTGACGCTCATGTGTGAATAGCCATTCAATAAATAGTAAATAGGCTGTTGATTTGACTGGAGTTGGTCTTTTCCAGCATGTGATGCGGGCACATCATTTGATTCGTACGAAGCTGGCGTTGGCTGCAGCAAATGCTTCTGTCTAGACGGCATTCGTGATCACTCCTTATGTGCTTTAATCAGTTGTGATGGAAGCCCTGAGAATTATAATGATGAAGATGCAAGTCCCCTGGCACTAAAAAACCGGCAAGAAGGTAAGTTTTTTAGAGAGACTTTTACTTTTAGGTTTTATGGTATATGGTGTGGTTTACGTAGTTGGTTTTAAGGGTTCCGTACCTCAAAAGAGGAAAAAAGGAACTCTTAAAGGATCACTTCGTTGTCCGTCTGTCTGTCCGTCCGTCTGTCAATACTATTTTTTTAAACGTTTAGTGTATACTTCAAAATTGAAATTGGTCTAAAGTGAAAAATACGTGTACCATGAAATGCGTTTAATAGCAAAAAATCTTCAAATTTTATTTTCGTCCAATATGAAATTAAATAGGTACTTACGTCCAATTTTAATTGGGTATTTCTAATAGGAAATACGTCCAAACTGAATTGTGTACAATCTAAGAAAGAAAATGTATATACTGCAAAGATCTATGCATTCTCTTTTTTGGAATAAAATTAATTATTTTGGACATTAATAATTTCACACACAAAGCAATTTGGACTAAATTCACTTTGGACTGCAAAATTTTCAAAAAATTTTTTTTGGTTGGACCAACTTCAATTTGGACACAACTTTTTTCATGTCGCAGCATGCCGAATCGGCACGTCGTTCCGGGTGGACTGCAACACGTGTTCTTGTGTAGACGGTATAAAGACGAATGCGCTTTGCACGTTGAAGGAATGCGCTTCCGTGAGAAACTACCAACCGAGAAGTCAACAGATGTGTAAGTACCTTTAGACATACCTGTAGTGTCTCCCCGCACCTATCGACGCGGTGGTGTTGCAGGAATATTTTATTTTATTATTTTATAAGCTAGGCCAATTCACCATACAATCATACAAACGAACAAACATACAACAAACAAAAGTAAAAAAAATCTTACAATACAATAATACAAATTCACTTTCGAACTATAAAATTAATGTAAACTGTTATTTACATATAAGTCAACTTTACGGTAAGCATGATATGGGATCTGTATGGGATATACAAAGATTCACACAGTAAAGTTGACATAAACGGACTTAGCAGTTTTACATGCATAATAGCTGTTTGAATTTTTCCTATAGAGCTTCCTCAAAGCGCAGGTAAGAAAATCCCTTAGCTAGAGGGCTATTGCTAGGTTAATATTGCACGCGAAACTAGGTAGTTAAAATATATCCTAATTTTAGCTTTTAGCATAAATACTTACTAGATTTATTATATATCCATACCTTCGTTTTTCTCCCAGATCGTGATCAGCGGCTAGACGAAGAAAAGCTGCTTGATTGAGTATCATGTAATAAATCGATATTAGGAAATCACTTCGTTATGTGTTTGGATAGTAGTAATGAAAGTATGTTAAAAATAATGCTGTGTCTAATTTAATATATTAGTGAATTAATAATAATATCTACATTATTAGGCGTATGTTAAATTATCGATAATCATAACATAATCGTTCATGATAAGATACTATATACTTGTACGTCATCTCTTTAATTTATTTTACATTTTCTGAACACCAACTGATTAAACAAAATTTAAAAAAAATATATATTATGATTATTAGAATCTTTAAAAGTAATTGCCAATGTTTATTGTAAAAATATCACATCACACTGTAATATAGTAGCTATAGGCATATTAAATTCATTACTTAAAAATATATCACAATTTGCAAAGAAGCAGTACAATTGGTTAATGCAACACTTTTTCACAATGACACTCGTATTTTGTAGAGTTTTTGTTGCAATGAAACAATTTAGGAAACAAATAAAAATTAATGTGCATTTCCTA
Organism: Metalampra italica; assembly: GCA_949699065.1. Lineage (NCBI taxonomy): Eukaryota > Metazoa > Arthropoda > Insecta > Lepidoptera > Oecophoridae > Metalampra > Metalampra italica. Next base: position 6,677,855 of record OX452989.1, read on the forward strand.
GTGGCGCATGCTGCAAAGATTGCAAAAATATTGGATATGGCAAATGCCTGATACTTGAATGTAGGTACTTATTTTGTTGTTAATGAAAAATTGGCAATTTTTTGATTACTTTAGGGTAAAATACCTTAGTAACTATTAGTCCTCTCAGTAACTCTAGTTATAGTCCACGACGTTATAATGAACGTTGCTTGAGTATCAGTATGTGCTAACTCTTCAAAATTCTATGAATAGGTAATAGATTTCTGGGGATTAATTATAATTCGTATAGAAAAGACAAAAGGACATAATTCATTTTGGTGCAAATATGAAATTGTCGGGCAGAAATTAATGCTATTTCAATTAGAATTTGTCCATCTAAGCATTTTTTACTACCACGTCATCAAAACTGTATGTAAGGCATTTGATTGTATTTTAGTTCAGAAAATCTGTCTTTTCATACAATTTTTATGAACAATTTTCAAACTCAATAAAAATGCAAAAATAAGTTAAGAATGCTTAGACGGGCAAGTTCTATAAGAATTAAGCATTAAGTTTTTTGAACCGGCTATGTAATTCAATTCAGACTAAAAACGTGTGAAACTTGAATTTTTTGAATTATTTATCAAACTGCCTGTTTGTGAATTATGAAATGCCACATCGCGCTAGTGTTGTGTCGGCGCTCCATGTTGCGCCCAGGCCGCATGCAACCAGCGCGCCAGGCATATTTCACAGTTTATCACCGCATGGCCATTTGGCGAAAAAAAGGTGCTGCTCTAACGTATGTGCAATGCGGACTTCCGTGGATTAGTTTAGGAAGCAATGTTAGAATATGGCCTTAATCAATGGAACTAACTAGGCCACAAACCAATCGGTTTCACAGTTTTTCTGAATTTTTTTATTAATTCAAGAAGATTAAGGCCAAGAGTGGAGGAGGCTGCAGCTACAAGGGCCAGCAGTACAGAAGAAAAAGACTACCTAGAAGATTTTTTTAAAGATAAGTCAACTGAACTGAATGTGATTAGCGCGGAACTGGTCGTCGTGGAGATTGGTGGTGGAGGCCATTGTCTAGCAGTGGACGTCTTCCGGCTGATGATGATGAAGTAAACAAAATCATTGCTTTCTACAAAAAAAAGAGCCAAAGCATGGCCAGGTATGCAAAGAAACACATCATGACGCGATTTGAAGCAGAACCAATTCATATCGCCACCCAATAAATATAACTCCGAAACAAAAGCTGTTCGTACCAAATAAAGGCCTCAACACACGAGATATATAGCCAAAGGGCAGGAGAGTGCTGGCGTATATCAGCCACCAACACAATCTTTCAACGGTTAACGAGGGCGGGCCATAAATCTGGCCGCTGATGAAAGTACAGAATTAACTGGCCATGGCTTGGCGCAGCGCTTTCACACCTACGATACAGCTACGTCGTGTGACGTCTGAAATATTCGTACAGAATTACGGTTTGCCTGCACGAGGCTTGCCAGACCGGGAAGTAAAATGAACTTTAGTATGATAACTACAGCCTACTTTATTTTGACTATATTTGGCGATGGAGGAGCTGGGAATGACATGCAATGAGAATGCAAGACGACGGACAATTAGAACAACGGAGTGGTGCCACAGGGAAGACAAAAGGACATGAAGAAGACTAAAGAAAAGATGGATTACTGCTCCCTTTTATAGAAGCATGATGGTTGACTGACACACTTAAACATTCCTCGAAGGATCCTTTATGTTACAGTCGAAATTTATTCTTTACAACAATAGTTGTGTAGAAGTCTAATATAAATACAATGTTACATTATCACGTTATTAGTAAATTTATTAATCGAACAGCAAATCTATCTATCTAATTAAATAATCTAACTTAAAAACAAACTTACTTAAATATAATACAAATACATACTTAATTAAATAAATAAAAATAAAACAAAAAATCTATTAACAAAAATCTTACAAATAAAAAACCCCGTCCAGCTCGCTGCCTCGCGGTAGGGCGCCCAGAACGCTGGCAGCGTTCCCCCTTTGTATGGCCAGGCTGATGCGCTGGCCGAGGTACGCGCCAGCCCTCAGGTCGCCCGACAGCTCGACGAGGCGCTTCGACAAGTCTTTCACGAGTCGACGCGCCTCCGGCCCCCACGGTCCCATCGTTTCTACTGCGAACGGCACAAATATGCAGCCATCGCCAAATCGAAATTGCATTACAATCTAAACTGTTCTCAAGTTATAACAGTCGAACAAACCTTGAAAATTAAAACATTTATAAACATGGACTCGTAATAGTTATTTACAACTCATGGCAGATCCTGTAATAGATTAAAACACTAGATCCCCACATGCAACTCACGCCTGTATCATAAATACATAAAATCCTCACTCGGGAAATAAAGCATGCATTTGGCCGGGTTCCCCGGCTGTAAAGAAATAAAAAATTAATGGTTAATTCCTGCACGAATGCAGCTCGGAAACATTTTGAAATTGTCTGTTTATTTCTGTACCAGCTGTTTCACGCGCCTTCGCCCGCGATTTTCAAGTTATTTCAGTTGATCTATGGTTACATGTATTTATGTCATTTTAGTTAATTATGTCATTTAGAGCGTCAGTGGCGTCGGGGATAAGACGCGGCCTATCATATCGAAAGGTGCGAAGTTCGATCCCCGACTGGGCCATCTACCGATGGGTTTTTTCTCGAAACTTAAGTACATGACTCTCTCAAACGGTGAAGGAAAAACATCGTGAGGAAACCTGCATACGCCGAAGTGAAGTCCACCAACCCGCAATGGGCTAGCGTGGTGGACTATAGCCCGGACGCCCTCGTTGAGAGGGTAGGCCTGAGCCCCAGCAGTGAGGACATGTTAATAGGCATGATGGTGATGATGTTGTAATTTTCAGCCCTGTGATAACTCTTTTCCACCACAAGTTCCCTTTTGATTAGAAACGCCACAAATGTTTTCATCATCATGTTCACAAATGTTACAGTACCTAAATATGTATTGCAAGAAAGTAATACATTTACCTAGGTATAGGCGTATTTATGTAAATGCTAATTATGTCGCGGGTGAAAATTAGATTAGAAATTACTAGCTTTTCTGCTTTATCGCGTCGCTTCCGTGGAATCACTATCCGCCATGATCCATTAGAGAACCGGAGGGAGATGAAAATGAAATAATAGAAGCCGGATGTCTCGAGATTGCTTTTAAGATGCCGTCCTCAGAGAATTACTAGCTGCAAATGCATCCATTTACAGCTCCTGATTGCTGCAAAACAGCAGCTACTGTTTAAAAATTACTTAGAAACTTCATTGCACATTTACCTACCTTTTTCTGACATAATATTCTTCTACCTAATGATTGTCAGAAAATAAATCGTTTAAAGTGATAAGTCCGCCTAAATTGTAATATCTGCAAATTGGTCGACCGCACGTCTAAACACTTTGACCTTGAGCTCTCACAAAACACGGAAAAAGCTTGCTACGCTCCCGCTCGCTACTATAGTAATCTATGGCTAGCCTGCCCCTTGATTGTTTCCACTAACATGCAGTCTACCGTGCCTATTTTAAATTTTATTAGTGCAAAATAATATATTGTATCATCTTGTTTAATAATTAATTTACATTAATGTATTATGTATTGTGTTTTAGGGTTCCGAACCAAAATGGTAACAAAAGGTATAGTCCGACTTCGTCTGTCTGTCTGTCTGCCACAGCTACTTAACTCGGCAACTACGGGTACTATCGAGTTTCCAATGACGATTACCCACCTCTATTGCAAATGAAATACTTAATTAAACTAATATTCTTACGTTCATTGCAAAAGGGATCGCAATGGGAGTCGAAATTTCAAAGTGGGGTTACTAGGTCAGAAAATGATTCAATTTTGTACATTCTAAAATATGTTTTATTTGCTTTTATGTCGCATAGTTTTTAGGACAAGTTATGCCGTCTCAAAAATGACCTCTATTGAAACTAAGACAAAGAAAAATTGATTCGGGAAACAGGTAGAGTAGAATGTATGTAACTTTGACGGTGGACGATGTCTATATTTTAAAATTCCCTCCCTACTCCACTTACGAAAAGCGAACGCCAGGCTGTTTGAGTAGTTGATATAAAATGCACTTCTCACAGCACAGGGAATTTTAAAAACTGCTGAAAATTAACAAAAAAAAGTTTGCAGTCTGTGTTTCAAAGCTGGCTGAAATTGTTTTTTGCTGTGATTTTTCACATAAAACAGTTTTCAGGGTACCGACAACAGGAAGGCGCTTTTGTCGATCCGTCGCGTCGTCGTTTTTAATTGTGACTTGATTTTTTGGAGTGCGTTTATGAAACGGAGAACCAGCAGAATATTTTATAACAGTTACCGTGAGAAAGCAGGTTCTAGGATTATGTTTCCTTATGCCCCATCGAAAACCTCAAAATTAATAGTACTTACATAACGTGGTGTAGTCTTAGTAAATAAAAATTCCTTGGTAAATAGAGTATCAAAGGTAAACAACACCAGGGAAACAAAAACAAAAAGGTAAAGAAAAATATGTATATAGGCTCAGGATTATATATTATGTATATAGGCTTTTTCAGAATTATTCATTTGTAGGTTATGTGGGCAGCCTCAAATCTAGTCGGAAATCGGCGATTCGTCGCGGACGTGGTGCGTCGACGGCTCGATCCTCTGACAGAATGTTATCTGTCATGGCCGCCCGTCGCGCTACCAGCGACACAACGCTCCGCCAAAGTGACACTGACAGCTGATGTCAGCTGTCACTTTATTTCCGTTTCTTGCCAATAGATGGCGCCGCGCCCCACGAGGGGTAATCACGCTGCTCAATAGATGGCGCTGTACGGTGCGTCGTCAAATATAATTGAAATATTGATTGTCACTGCACAAGTGTCATCTATTTGCGTTAGCCATGGAACATATGTAGGTACTACATACAACATACGTACGTACATATTATTTCCATAGCGTTAGCTAAGTCAACTATTGCCCATTGATGTAACAAAAGTTTAGTACAGTCGACCGCAAAACAATTTGACCTTGAGCTGCCTTAGTCTATTTAGACCATTTTATGCTGGTTTTAGTTTCTACTTACGTGCCGTCGACTGTACCTACTGGGAAATTGATTAATGAACTAGCATCGGGAGAACCCAACGCAGTTTAGAAATGCACACTTTGCTGCTTTTCAAAATGTATTAACCTGTTTTTAAGCGAATATTTTTCCGTATTCCATGTTAATTTTGAGTGTGGCAATCTATTTCTCAAATAGGTAGGTATATTTTTGTTCGAATTTTTATTAACGTCAAAATATAACAGAGGGTCAAGTTAATTTATTTTCCACCGGTTTGTGGGCGAGATCAAACAATGTGTCCCTTTTGACCAGACTTTGAAGTTTAATTAGATTAGGGAAATGGAGAAAATTATGCGCGGACGCATAGAGGAGCGTGTGGCTTTTAGTATCTTCTAGTATGCACAATACACCTATAGGAGTTATAATATCTGTAACCCGGACATATCTCGGAAAAAAAGTCCTGAATTTACCATAATCATAATCAATTTTATTGGTAAAAATATTTCATGTCAGAAATATACACAAAATCAAATTTAATATATAATATATCTAGTTGGTAAGTGGTAGTAGTGCCATAGTTTCCTGTATTTAAATTCACTATAATATTTGTAAATCAAAAGTTCGCAAGGGAGCTTATATTCTAATGAACATCTAATGCACTTATTCAGAACTAGGATGCAAATGATTCAATCACTTATAGCCAGACGGACTAAATGCTTAACTATCTGTTTTGACTTTAAGCAATAGGTATAATACGTATAGACGTCGAATGTGTGCAAGTGAGAAAATCTATTATGACAGTGTCACAAACAAGGAAGAGAAAACGAACGCAACATCATTTTTAACCTGTTTTGAATGACAGGTCGTCACACACAAGTTGTCGCGCGTGATGAACCTCGACACTAGTTCACGCACACTTTGGCAAATAAAAATCGTCACACGCCAATGAGCTTTTTGTTCGTATATACGCTAGTATAGTCTAGTACAGTCGACTGCACGTCAGTGGAAACACTTTGACCGTGAGCCGGCCTAGCCTAGTAGGGAGTTTCAATACTATGAGGGACCAGTTTATACTGATTTTGCTTCCACTAACGTGCGTTCGACCGTACTAGTATAATTCTACTAGAAACCTGCAGTGATTTACTGTAAGACCTATGAATCTAGCTCCGTGTCCCAGACAAGGACAAGACTTAAAGAGACGCACAAAAGTAGATAGGTACAAATCAAAAAAATAATCACCTACCCTCTCTACGAGGGCGTATGGCGCTAGCCCAGTGCGTGTTGGTGGACTTCACATGCGCCTAAGAATTTCTTCACGGCGTATGCAGGTTACCTCACGATGTTGTCCTTCACCGTTGTGAACGTAGAAAAGTAAATACCCTTTATACAATTTCTCTTCCAAACACGTTTTATTTACGAGAATCCATATTGACACGGCCTTCGTGGCGTGACGCACTTCATAAAGAGTACCACGTCATACTGGTGTTGACATCGCAATTACCCGCCCTTGTGTGTGTTGCCAGGATTATCAAATTATGGGGCTTAGTTATGAAATTCGGGTGTAATACTGTTTAGACTTGTATGTCGAGAGGTCAAAATTCCTCGCGGACAAGCAGGTATTTAATAGTACCATGCCAGCTCTATCTGTTTAACAGTACCTATACAGGTGAACAGGTCTTGCAACCAAGCCAAAAACACCTTAAAAAAATATATACAGGTGAACCAAATGAATGCCCCCTGGAGGGAAAGTAAATATTGAAATAGGAGAAAATATTCAAAGAATTTTGAAACCTGTCTGAGGGGGTGTTTGTATGAACGGCATGTATTTTTATGATACCAATCGAAAAGGTCAATTATAAGAGCCAAATTCTTCCAAGTAACGGGGTATCCTAAATTAAAGGAATACCATGAAGGACGAAACAGTCTTTATTAGACAAAAGTCTATACAATCCGATATTCTATCAACCATCTTAGGATAATCTTCAAAACTATACTACACACGATCTGCAAGAAAAATGAAAGGCTTTTTACTCATTCATTTCCTTACAGACACAATACAAGAAAACAAGTAGGCTTACGTGAATATTTGAACCCACATTTTCACTGCACAGAGGAATTTTCACCTCGAGAAAATTAACTTTTCATGTCACAGAAGTAGGTATGAATCATGCTGCACCGAGTTTACAAGTGAGGGCACGTATTGGGAGAGGGGGGAGTAAGGGGGTTGGGGGTAAATAAGTAAAATTCGGCAGCGACCCCAATGGGGCACTGTGAAAAATTCACGAGCGTTTGCTTGTTTTACATTTGAACACTGCAGCTAGTTGATGGGAGATAGGTTTGTGTGGATGTGACTAGAATTGTAACGAATCGCTGTACGCATGTGAAACCTTTCCTTTAGTTCTAGAATTTAGCCATTTTAATTTTCTGCAGAGAATTATTTACCTTGTGTGAAGTGCCCACAGAAAAAAATGCCATTAGTATGTGTAGTATAGGCTAGCAATCTGCACCGGCCTTGTGTAGTGGACTTACCATGGTTTGGCAAATAAATTATTTTATTTCATTGCTAGGCATGTCCTATATATATCTACTTATTTAGGGACCTCAAACTCTTGACAAGTTGTGGAAACAAACGTTTTATTTCAGATGATTTCTCAATTACCTGCCTTCTGTAGTTCAAGATCGCTTGTTTTAAAAATTTTTTTTGGGTTACATTGTTTTAGATATTTCGAACATAGTGGAAATCTCGAAAATCTGCAACCCTCACTGGGCTAGCGAGGTGGACTATAGCCCATACGCCCTCGTTGAGAGGGTATGCCTGAGCCCCTACGGTGGGGACGTTATAGGCTGTTGATGATGATTTCGAAATCACAGTAAATCATGTCCACACTAAGATAGCTGTTCGCCACTGCACGGCCGGGCGTCCAACAAATATTTTATATCGGCGTTCCTCGACCGGCCGACATTCCATCGCACATACGCTCTCTTCTTATTCCGTTCTATCCAGAATTACCCCTACCATTAGTTCCCTAACGTACCCCCAAGATTTTCTGTAAAGGAAACCTGAAGAATACGCAGAAGAAGAAAATAATAATAATAATAATGTTTGGACAATTGTACACACGGCTGTTTAGTCCCAACTAAGCCGAAGCTTGTACATGGGTACTCGACGACTGATAAACATACTTAAATACTTTTAAATAAATACATACAAACGCCCAGAATCCGAAAACCAACAGTTATGTTCATCACACAAATGTTGGTCCCGGGTGGGAATCGAACCCACGACCTTTGGCGCAGTAGGCAGTGTTACTACCACTCCGCCAACAGGCCAGTCAAGTCAGTCAAAATCTGAGGCGATATGAAGTCCTCGCTATTGAAGCGCGTCGAGCCGCAGAGGACAATAATAATAAAAATAATCGTGTATTTTATAATAAGCTTTCACACAAAGTTGTTTTATAATGTGATTAGTAAATTTCTGTTCTCCATATTCAATATGTCCTCTGGTAGTTTGTTGTAATTGTAAAAGCATAATATATGTACAGTCAAGGTTCATAAGTGCAATAGCAGTTTCGCAACTCAATAGATTGACAGACCTTTTCACTTACGACCTTTAACTATATCAGTACCCACACACACGCACATATCCGCTGATGTATTCCTGGATATTACGATGAATTAATGACTTATTGCTATGACAATAAAGTTTAAAACACGAGGTCATCATCATCATATCAGCCTGTAGACGTCCACTGCTGGACAAAGGCCTCCCCCTAGGATCTCCACGACGACCGGTCCTGCGCTAACCTCATCCAGCTGGGCTCAAACACGAGGTCAGATAAATCTAATTGGTTTTCGTGTTGTTGTACAGAAAAATGACTCTTAGCGTGCTACTGCACTTATGAACCTTACTGTACATTATACCCCGTGAACTATTTACTGACTTTACTAAGTCATAACTGTGGTAGTACAAGTTTGTTTTTATATTTATTTATCATTCGATAGTTTTGGATAGTTTTCACTCTCAAGCTCGTAGTAGGGCCTTAGAGTATCGTCTAAACGTTTCCAGCGCCGTCCATACTGTCTTTACTGGATATTTATTGCTTGCAAGCCACTGTCAAGGGAATTTTGGCATAGTTTCACAGTATCTTACTGTCCCGGTCGCTCCCATTCACGGACAATGGCTCATTTCACTTGGCTCAGAATTATTTAATTTATAACAACTGGGATCTTTAGTCCACATTTGTAAGTATCATAAAACATCTGTGTTTGAATACTGGAACACCCTTTAACTGTTATCTAAGTATTTGTTTTACTTTCTCAATAAATACATTCTTTATTATCCTTTCCAAAAGCTTTAGCTGATTATGCGACAACAATGTCCTCTTTTACGATTTTGAGCTGTTTTTATTTTTTCTACAATAGTGTAACAAATATTGTGAAAAATCCCATTGGTTCGGTAGAAAAAACCTTAAATCTTTTTTTTTTATCCTAAACTATTAAATAATTTTAGGTGTACTAAATAGTAAATACGAGAACCAGAGTAGTTTGCGATTGCGATTTTGCGAGGTTATTGCGGACATAGACAAATAATTTAATGTATTGTTGGCGATATGATATTTAAGGTTAATTTTCAATTTGACGGGTCGAGGATAGATTATAACTATCCAATTTTAACGCGATTAATCGTATTTATTCCTCGCTCGATTTATTATTAAACTAACGGTGTTTAAAATTTTACGGTGACATTAGGCCGCGCCTTACCCGCTTCTGGTGTGTCACCGTCCTTCATTAAGTCAATCAGGCAATTTGAGTTAGAGGCATTATTCTACAATTAGACATTGATTTTAGGCATTTTGCTTTACAGGCAAATTGCTTTTCAGACGCGACACGATCATAACCGGCCACTGCCACTGCTTAAGTGTGGAGGGAAGCTTTAATAAGATTATGCAGGTTGCCTAGTTAATATTCACTTCTAGAATTTGCTGTGAGAGGATTATGGTTGCACCGTGGAATCCGCTGCGGAATCTCTTCTTAGCGACCGACGAGGATCAAAGGAAAATAGCTAAACTAGCTCTTACTATAAGCACTTACAATCACTTGGTACCCGAGGCTAAGGGCTTCTTTCACCAGTTGCTGATATTATTACAGATAGTAATCTGACAGATAAACTAATCTATCAGATAAATCTGTGTGATAGACTATATAAAATATAGGCAATCAGATACCTGTGAAACCAAAAAAACAGGCTATCTGTCAGATAACCTGCAGATAGGGTGTCTGGGACTTTATCAGAAAGCGGTGTAAGAGGCCCTAAGACTACAAGCAAATACATTTACATTTCTTAATATTCAGATATACAGTATTATTTATTTAAAAAAATGGATGTAATGTCGCCACTAGTGGCATGGCACCGACTAGAGGCAATAGTTATTGCCTCTCCGCAAGGTGTACCTAAACTAAAACTAAACCTAATACTTGATTTTTTTTGGAAATTATTTCGCGTATTGTCACTTTGTGCGTGAAATAAAATCTATAAGGTATGTTCTTCTTGTTTAATAAGTTATTTCTGCCTTTTCTCAAGTTTTATCTTTTTGCTCGGCTCCTAAGGGTGGTGGTGTGATGTCAAATAGCCTAAACCTGCCTCAAGAATTGGGCTATCAAATGCAAAAAGAATTTATCAAATCTTTCAGAAAGTTCCTGACATTAACGCGTTTAAACAGAAAAAGAAACTTTTCAGCTTTATTATATAGTACGGCTTTGCCCGCGTGGAATAACTTTTTTCCCGCGGGAACAGTTTACCCCAATAAAAAGAAGCCTATATGTTAGACAGGATATAGGCTATCACTGTACTAAGTTTTATCAAAATCCGTTCAGCCGTTACAGTGTAAAAGAGTAACAAACATCCATCCTCACCAACATCCTCACAAACTTTCGTCTTTATAGTAGAAAAAAAAAAGTATTATATACAAATATAGATTCAGAGTTACAATTTGGTTGGCTACTAAATAACCGATTTCAACCTCTCAGCGGCAGTGGAATGATACGGCTGAAAGATAGTCCCGGCCTTGCCAAATCCACTTTAACTAAGAGCACTTAGTGAGAATTTTCCTTTTTTTTTTCGTCCACACTGTGCGGTGAAAAGACTAAGCGGGCAGCTTAAACTGAATACAGATTAATGTGGGTACGTAATTTTCGTTTTATTTAAATTCGGAAGCGTCTGTCGTTGTTTGTCCAAGGATTTGTGAACAGCTGCTAATATACACTGTGGGGCCTGTGGTCCCCGAAAGATTTCTTTCAATGTTCAGAGAAAAACTTTTCACAAGTTTCTGTTTCATTGTCCCAATAGCCGTGGGTATGTCGTGGGGCTTCGCCCGCGTTTATAAGTTATTTCTGTTACGATGATTTGATGACTTATTGCTATGAAAATAAGGTTTATTGTGCGACGACGAGTCCACTCTCTTAAAACACACTATTGACTTGGGTGGACTTGTATCTATATCTAATTGGTTCGTTACAGAAAAATGACTCTTAGCGCGCTACTGCACTTATGAACCTGACTGTACCTATCCATCCGATAGGCGTGAGGCCTACAAAATTCTGCCTAGTTTTTTAAATTCGGCTAACATAGTACAGTAGGTAGCTAATATTTACTTTGTCACATTCCGTCGGAAACCAAACGTGTTATCTGCTGAAATTGTGGTGGAACCGTTAATCTGGGATGGGAGGGTATTAACGCCGGCGACGATGGCACTGTTAAAACTTTAACGGAAAATTGATTATAGCTGAGAGCTGTTTAGTTTGAGTTCGCTCGTCTGGTGCTAATGATCCGGGGAATTCGTTCTAATCTTTGTAGGTAAGAAGGTCATTTAAAAGTTAACTATCAAATCAAGTTGAGGAGCAGGCCTACCCTCTCAACGAGGGCGTTCGGGCTATAGTCCATCACGCTAGCCCAGTGCAGGTTGGTGGACTTCACACCCGCCTAAGAATTTCTTCTTCGGCGTATGCAGGTTTCCTCACGATGTTTTCCTTCACCGTTTGAGAGCAGTCAGTAAAGGAAAAATACTTAGTCAAAATATGTTATTGCACTTTTTTTTCTACCGCCGCTTCCTATGGTGTTAGCGCTGAGAACAAACGGCGCAACAAACTCTCGCAACGCATATCTTTTAAAACCAAGTTTGTATTACAATTGTTTGTAAAAACTGTGCAAGGCGAAGTAATATTAATTCCACATCTGTGTCATTCGAACAATCGTCTATTTTATAATAAGCCTTCTTAAGTACAAAGTTGTTTTTGTTATTTCTTGTTTAACTGTCTTTCATATTCAAGATATCCTCCGGTAGTTTGTTGTAGAGTATACATTGCTCCATGAACAAAACTTTTCCTATATTTCAAAAATCTGTATGTTTGTTCGTGATCTTATCAGAAATGTGCATCAGACAATGGGAAAACAACATATTGGCTTTCACTTTGTACATTTTTCAACAGTTTTGCGAAGGCTTTCAATTCATTCAAGCGCTGTTTTATTCATAAATCTGTGTTTCAAAAGATATTTGGTTGGATTTCACTATATAATATTTACTTAGAATATTCAATGCAGATAAGTTATCTCAAAGGACTGTAGCTTCGGGTTTCCAAGTTCCTAAGTGGACTTGAAGCCAGAATTTCAAACTGTTAGAATTACAGAGCCTTCTATTAGACGGTTACGAACGTCGTGATGTCTTCTGTTGATTTGGGATTAGTGATAACTTGATAAGGGAATATGGGTCCTACCTATAGTCACTAAAGCGGGTCATTTTAATTTTGACAGCACTAAATTAATTTCGTCCATAGTACTTTACTGTTTTTGTACTCTTTTCGGAAATTATAGCCTTTTCAGACTATTATCGCCTATTGTTATGCGTTATATTTATAATGGCATTGTTTAAACGCAATCTTTACAATATCAGACCAGCAATATTATTTGCGTTAATGGTTTTATTGACACAGCTGCTCTTGGTTGAAGACTTTATAATTATTATAGCTTCATATGTTAGCTGTATTCCAGTATCTTACATTATCGTAACGTTCAAAGTTAAGTACATTTAATTTAAGTTACAGATTTTCTGCTTCATTGTTATATTGTGAAAATATGGTGTAATGTGCAGCTATACCAAGAGTTTGAATTAATAGCAATCAATTGCAAAGCTATCGGTTTGTGGTTCAGTTGAAGGCAGTAGAAGTGTTCCCAGTTCTGTACTAACTACTAATTCATTAGGTGTTTCGTTTGTATTGAGTTTACGTCTATTGATCTACATTAACCAATTCTGCTTAGCGTTCTAACTAATTTGAATAGTCTTGCTCTAGTTGCCGTAAAACGTTACTGCGTGATCCTTTTTGATGTCTCATTTTATCTAGTCTACATATTTCGTTTTAAATTATGGTAATATTGGTAAGTGATTTCCTTGGAAAAAATCGCCATAGTGGGTTTGCTCCGGTTTTTTGGGTAAGAAAGTTCTCATGGGTCGCTAGCAACAGGGTTAGTAAATATCGGATATTTATAATAAATAACGAAAATATCCGTTATGTATTGCATGATGTAGATAGTTTGATATTTTCGTAAGTGAAAAAATTAAAATTTCTTTTTTACAATTAGATATATCTGCTCCGTGGGTAGGTACCACCTGTTATATTTTGAAGTTTTACCTAAGTAGGTTAGGTACCTACTTAAAAATTTGGGAAGTCAAATTAATCATAATTGATTATATAACGTTTGTTATGTCTTGAAATCAATGGACAGAATCTGTATTTAAAATTTTAAAGTCGAAGTTATGTAACTACTTTAAAGTATTCTTTAAAAAAATCAACACTGCATTCTAATATCCTTAATTATTTTTATCCAAATTATCAGTAAAATTGAAAATGGTGCTTAATTTTTTCATCCTATAATAAATATCAATTTTGATAACATAATACAATATATAAGCATAAATAATAATCGTTACAAGCATCATGCATGATATAATATATCCGATATATTATTATATCTACTGATATCATGCGAACTCTACGTCTACTGTGTGCTATCTGACAACTTAGTCAACATAACAAAGTAAACATAGCACATATAACTTAGTTTAGTTCCATCTGTGGGTTCTATGTTAGTATACGCAACGATGGAAACGTGAATTGTTACTGCAGTTCGAGGTGAAATTAATGTAAGCTTCTCCTTCGTAGTACCTTGACTTAAGCTGCACTCACGCTGGTACGTGAAGCGGCGCGGTCCTGGAGTTGTTTATTACTGCACCGCCAAGCGACGTTTAGCACAGTTCTTATGTGTTTAGCGCAGTTGGCGCAGGTAGCACTGAGTTGAAGGAAATGTACTGTCCTTCCAAAACATTATTACTACTGTCTCTTTTGAAACTCAAATCTTATTTATTCTCTCGTTTTGCATTTAGACTGCACTCTCCTTCTACATTTTACTGTGAATGCAATCAACATTTTCTCTAACTATTATTTACGCAAGCTTTGCAATCAGTATATTTCCTTTGCTTTGCATTTATTTTTAGAGTCAGGCGTTGCTTTCGCTTTGTTCGTTCTTTACACTCAGGATTTCTCTTCCTGTGTATACTCCTTCCTATAGAGACGTCTAGCTTACCGCTCCTAATTTGCACTTTTGATTTCAACTCTTTGCAATCACTCAATTTTCTCCCGCTTTGCACTTAGGCTTTGCTTTATCGCCTGCTCGCTTCGCACTTTCTCTTTGTGCTCCCACTTTGCACTCACCCTTCTCCTTTTCTTCATTATACCACTTTGCTTTGCCGCATTGCATTACCACTCACTTTCCTATTGCATTGCCACTCTCCCCGCTCCCGCTCCTCTCTTTGTCTCACAGCATCCAGCCGTAGCTGTAACGAGTAGATTCAATTTGTCGAGAGCGAATGCATCGATTCACTTAATGTGAGGCGATTAGCCAGGCGTTCGGATACTCTGCTCCAGCTAGCACGGTCACTACTTATTTACTATGCAGAGATGTTTTACTTACACGATTGCGTTCCAAACATACTTTCTCACGGAAAATTTCTACAACTGTTTATGTTAAGAACTGTTTTTTCAGGCGATGTTTAGACAATTACAACAAAAATCTTCCAGATGTTGACATTTTTGGGCTGTCATTGAGCAAATTTAAAAGGGAAGTACGCGGGGTGTTGATTCAATCCTAAGTGGATTCGAACGAAACCTCGCTCCTTTCCGATTTTAATTACTTTAATTATTAATATTCTATTTAAGTGTAGGCACTGTCTCTATTTATATTCTGTATAATCTATTTATGTGTAATTTTCAAATTTCTATTTCATTATGTATAATTAATCTTTAAGTTTTGTTTCTGTCTCTGATGCTCTTCTCTTCTTCTCATTTTATTTTTAATTAGTGGAACAGTAGGTCTGTTAGTACCATAGTTAAGTTTCCAAATTTGTTTGTGACTGTTTGTTTCCCGATAAAAAAAAAAAAAAAACAAAAAAAACATGCTGTTAAACATATATTTTGTTAATTTTTTATCGCACGTCTTAGTGGAAACGCTTTGATCTTGAGCTTGTCTATCTAGCTTATTACCAGTTTATAAATGTCTACCTACTTCACCTACCTACTAAACTTACCTACTAAATGTCGACCGTACATGGAACCGCTGACTGTAGGTGAAATGTAATGTTATATATGTTTGTATAGTTTGATTTCATGTACTAGATGCAGTGCTGATCTTTCCACTTTTTGCGGTGCCCCTACGGGGTGTCACATGTTTTTAGTACATGTTTAGTTTAAGATCATTTATGTACACCATGTGATATGCAAATAAATGAATTATGACTGATCAAGTAGAATCGTAATTTATTGTGTAAATGCTTGCTAAGCCATGTCTGGGCCAGTCGATGACTGAATTAGGATCGCATCCTCTATTAATTTAATTAATAAATTAATCATATGGCGTACGCGCTCCCGCACTTACAGATACCCTCTCAATATCTCTCTCTCGCACAAATACACTCACACAGTAATAAAGGTAAAAATTTTCTTGTCTTTGTTATTTTTGGTTTTCTTTCTGAATCCAAATTGGTTTTACCTACATTAAGCCGGAGTCACAGGATCACCTAGGATCACACCGGTGATCACATTTTACTGTTCAATGTTTTAAATTTTTTTTTTTTGATTTTTTCTAATTTACTTACATAAATTGTAATTAAATAACTAAAGTGACATTGTACCACTGTTTGTAACCATTGTTAGTACTTAAGTATTCTGTGCCATTGTAAGGTTTCTTGGAAGAAATAAACATTTACTTATTTAAAATTATTTAAGAGTTGTCATAAAGTTTGAAATTTGTTAGAGCAGCACGGCCGCCAATGAGACTATCATGCTAAAGCAACAGAGTGCAGCAGACATTATTCGTATTAAAAGGACGGAGGACTGGAGGAGGTCGACAGAGTTTTAATTACGTTCAGATTAATTATTACTTGCTCCTCTTTTATTTGATCTTATTTCTTAAGGTAAGAGCCTTTGGTAGTTACAGCGAGAAATAATCCGTCCTGAACCTATACAAATGTATAAGTTAAGTAAGGTTAAGTATTAACTATTTTAAGAAGGTAAGTAAGTAAGTACTTACCTATCTACCTAATACCTTTATAATAAACAATTTTACTTTAAAACTTGTATTGAGAATATCGAAATGTGTAATAAAATATCTACTGTTCAAAACAAATTTTAAAAAATATATTATTATAGATTAAAATTATAGTTTAATAAAATAAACTTAAATAAATTAAGGGTCACCTAGTATTGTAAATTGAAACAAATCCTAATCAATCGAATATTTTTACTTTAGATACCTACTTACTTAATTTAAATCTCAACCAAATGTGCTGAAAAAAACAACAAGACAATAAAACAAAGTTCTTTTTTTTTTTTAATAAAAAAAATACCGAATCTGTGTCCCGTATTTTTTCCAAAAAAAATACGGGAAACAGATTGTGCTTCCAGAAATATGAACAATCTGTGGTCCTTGCACAGATTACTGTCGAGCGGGAGCGTAGCGAGCTTTTTCCGTGTTCTGTGGGTCCTTGATTGTATATGGATACCTAAATAGGCAATGAATGATTCTCACTTGAATTCATACTGTAACTTACAACATTTTACTTCGCAAGTCCAACATTCGCTAAATTGAACGCGCAAAGCGGCGAGTGAGGCGGAAGCGAGCGCGAACGAAATAGCGCTCTGCGTGTAACAGTGACAGTAAATCGAGGTCATGCGTACTACGAGGCGCGCGGCTAATGATGAGTTGTTTCGTCGCATCTCTCAGCGGTCCCATGGTGTAATGGTTAGCACTTTGGACTCTGAATCCAACGATCCGAGTTCAAATCTCGGTGGGACCTGGGCTTTTTGTCTTTTTTTACTTTTTATTCTACCTGTCACATAGTTTTAAGGATTTAGCCTGTAGGTATGTATATTAATCGACATTATGTAACGATATGCCTACATGCCCATATTTTATGCTGTCCTGTAATATAGAAAGTAAAAAATAATACAAATATGCAAATTACGAAACCATTACTATTCGTTTGAAGAAGCGATTTAAAAATAGTTCGAGGTTGGGTTTCTTTGTCAGCGAAATGTCGTGTAATTTTTAAAAAAATATCCATTATCTTTAATAGGTATTATAGGTCTTATTGGAAATATATACTTTTGTGGAAATATACTATCCAATATGTTTTTTAAATTAAGTAAATATTTGTTTTCGTATTGTATTGTATGATATTATTAATCTAATCCCAGGTAAGTAAATTAAATGAAACCATTGCAATGGTACTTTGAAGATTTTTTTTGGGAAAAAATTATCGACTTATAACTGAAATCATTAGGTACCTAATTTGTTCATTGGCTTTCGTTATTATTATGCCCTAAGTCCACCGCATGGTCCAGCAGTGGACTATGATAGGCTGTTAAAACGTGCTTTATAACGCTTGCACTAACGCCATACCTTAACGATTTAGTTAGCAACAAAGATAGAATAGGTACGGCTTTTTGCATTTTTATTGGACATTTTCCTTCCTCCCAGCGCCCGATTTGAATAATACTTTGAACATCCAGAAGTTCCTTCAGCTACTGTATAATGTTTTTAATCTTTACACTCATTCGTATTCAGAGGAAAAGGCTTTTAGCCTTGTTAGGTAAAATGGATTTAAATGTTAAAGTGAGATTGGTGTTTACCATTTTGGGATTTCTTAAGGTCTGAAGCGGTGGACGGGCGTAGTAACGAACCTGATGGTAAGTGGCAACTGTCGCGTAGGACACCAGCAACCTTTGGATTGCTGCGTGCAACAGTTTAAGACTACAAGGTGTTCCCACTCTGAGGACTTACAAAGAAATTATAAAAAATAAAATTATAAATATAATAAAATTATAAAGAAATTTTATAATTTTTGTAGACTAGCCTCGGAGACTAGATAATTCTGGGTGCGTCCACGTGGTTCGACAACGTGGTCCGACAGTCGATCCAAGTGGAATTTTGATTCCGTTCGGTCCTATTCCCGGAATGTCCCCTCGATCCGTTACGTCTACTTCCCGGAATGTCTATTCCCGGGATGTCCACTTCCCCAGAATGTCAACTTCTTCCCTATATTTAACATCAGAAACTGATAAGTAGAGGAGGTCGTCTAGGTAGATTAACCAAAGGTTTAGATTTTAGGATGAGATTTTCTAAAGGATTTACCATTTGACTTACATTTTGTCGATGTAAAATATGAAATTCTGTTCAGAATCACCCATTTTGAACAGTTCAGGTTAGTAAAACTACTTATAACGATAACGTCTCATTGATTAATTTAATTAAATCTATTATATATACTAGTATCTCCATCAAATGTGTGTCGTTGGACGTAAAAACTAAAAAATAGACCTGGACCTCGTAGGCTATCTAATCTCCATCTATGAAAGGTAAGGTCGGGTACTTATAAGGCCATCTTTAAATCGTCAGTTTGCCCCATTTTGAGGGGTAAAGTGACTCGGTTTCAACTTTAATCACGGCTGCTGAGTGTCAGGACGAAATTGACTTTTTTGAGAGGCCCTGACACCTTAATTTATGGACCCTCACGACGATATTGAAAAAGCTTTTACACCTGAAATTTGAGGAAAAGAATACAATAATAAAATGTTTTATAATCCATTTTGTTTTCAACAACCTCATTAAAAGAAAATAAAACTATGTACTTTTTCTATTGGCAGTACAGTCATATCCCGAATTAAATCATCAGTCATAGCGCCTTATGCAATTATGATAAAGTTGTAATTAGAATGAACTTAAGTAAGTACATTACTACTGAAAACCAAAAGTTACCATGTCACTATTTAAGTGATTGAAAATAATTAAAAAATTGCACACATTTTTGGCGTGTAAAGATGTGTAGAAAACTAGAAAGATGAAAAAATAGCTGTGGGTGGGTACTTATTTAGATTCTGGTCTCTAACGTCCGGTTCCCACAACGTCCAATCCTCGAAACTCGAAGGTCCAATTCTCAATGACAATACGGAGAGAAGAAATGAAATGCAGAAACAGAATTAAAGTAGAAGAATATGACAAACAGAGAACAATTTTTTGATGGGGAAGAGTAGAGGATAGAGAAGAACTAGAGCAAACTGAAGGCATATGTTAAGTACTCTGAGTTAAATGAAGAAAATCATAAAGCGAAAAGTTACGGAACTTCCGCTCCAAAGCCGTACGTAAAGAATACAAACAGAAGCTCAAATAAAAGTGGGACTCAATTATCTTGTAAAAATAAGGCCTTATTTCACTGGAACCGGTGTAATGTACCTTACCATTAATTCTATATTTTATCTAAATGATGTAACCAAGATAGTATAAGAAACTTTCCAAATTGTCTTCCTAATTAGAAATGTAATTAATATAATATTAGCAGCCACATTCCATGACAAGGTTGTGTAAATGAGCAGATATCACTTGATTGTGTAATAATCGTTTATTAATTGTATTCCTCTAATATATATTGAGCCTTGACCCAATTCACTTCAGTGTGTTCACAAGAGAGTTACCGAATAGGCTAACTAGAAGCATAAGTACTTTTATTGTAACCACTCCTCGGTTTTCTACTTTATAATTGTCATTTCTTCATAACAGTAATACACCAAATTGTAACAATTCGTTGTTTTGTCTTGTCCCCTGGCTGTGACCCATTACATTTGGCGCAGTTATCGGTAGGATTCGTTTTAGAAGTGTCAAAACTTAACGAATCAAGAACTACGGTGAAGAAACGCTGATCGAGTGACTACCTACCTACTTAGGAGTTCACCAGCAGCAGCCCCAACACCGTGCTCTTTCAACAAGGTCACTGAAGCCGCGCAAGTAAGCACAAAATTGTTTATGCATGTACAATTTGCAATTCCTATTTGAAGAAAACATCATGGCTCCTACGATAACCCTTGAAATGGCGGAGCGCATGCTTATAAAGTTCGACGGAAATAAGAGCAAACTATTCGAGTTCCTGGATAATTGTGATAAAGCAATGAACCTGGTTAATCCAGAGTTCAAAGATATATTATTCAAAATGATTGAAACCAAAATAACGGATAATGCTCGAGCCGTCGTGCGGAACCGAGAATTCCCAACCTGGGAAGCCTTAAAAACGCATTTGTTAGATGCGTATTCAGAGAAAAGGACCATCGGACAATGGCAACTGGAACTAAATGCTTGTAAACAAGGTTTTAAGGAATCAGTAATGTGTTTTGCCAACAAAGTCGAGTCTTGTTATATAAAAGTCATAAATTCCTTAGATAATAATTTAGATAAAACAAGTAGGGAAGCTTGTGTAAATTTGATAAAAAACGAAGCATTGAGTGTTTTTTTGAATGGGTTGAACAGAGATCTAACGATTTTAGTAAAGTCACAAAGGCCAGACACTTTAGAAAGTGCGGTCGCTGTTGCACTCAACGAAGAGCAACAATTAAAAAGTAAATTTGAGATGCAACGATTTCATAACGATCATAGATCAAATAATAACCAAAACAAAGTGTTTCAAACTGTTTCTAATCTATTTTGCAAATATTGCAAGAAAACCAATCACACTATAGACAACTGTTTTAAATTACAAAACCGGAATTCTGACAATAATAAAACTAGTCAGAACAACAATCGAACTAATTACACTAATAATCAATCACGTAATAACTACAACAAAAATCGTAACAGTCAATATAGAGGAAACTCGTCACAGCAGGCTGGACCTTCGTCTTTAAACAGACAGGGTCCTCCGCAACCGGCTGTGCAGAGGGAAACCCGATCGATCCAAGCCGGATCCATGCAGTAAATTGTAATGCTGTTACATCATATGTAGTCATTCAATTTAATCAAACTAGTGAACCAGTTCGTTTATTGCTTGACACTGGTGCCACAATTTCACTAATTAAAGTTGATAAATTAAAATATGAAACTATGTGCTATACAGATTACCCAATCTATTTGAAAGGCATAGATAAAGTCGAAACAAAAGATTTAAATACGACACTTGCCTATACTCATCTTGATTTTTGTATTAATGACTCTAAGGGCTTCTTACACCAGTTGCTGATATTGTTACAGATAGAAAACGGACAGATAACGTAATCTATCGGATAAAGCTGTCGGATAATATTTTCCGTTTTCACCACTCAAGTCTCTGTTAAAATATCGGGCAGCTAAACTGTCATCGATTTACCGGGGAGTTGGAACATTCCGTTCATTCAATTCAGTTCTTCAGTTCAATTCATTGTTGCGTTTCTATTTAATCCATATCTGTCGTGCCTAGCGGTCAAATAATGACCATATTAATTCATATCTGTCGTGTAACCATGGCAACCACGGAGGTAACATAGCAAAAGTTTTATTTAAATTTCGAATGATGCATGAAATTACATTGATTGCAGGCTTGTATAGCACTTTTCTCAAATAATGCGCGGAAATTGTTGAATAAAAAATTATATATACAGGGTGTTTTTTTTATATTATATTCAGATAGATCTCATCGAGCCCTTTCATTTGAGTACCATGAACAAGGATTTAGCACCAGCTGTTCCGGAGATATGGCCAAAAGAGTGTTTTTTTTTCATTTGGCCATATCTCCGGAACGGCTAATACTAGACCCCTCGTGTTTGTACTCAAATGAAAGGTCTCGACGAGATCTAGTTGAATATAATATAAAAACACCCTGTATATACAATTTTATATGAATATACAGGGTGTTTTTTTATATTATATTCAGATAGATCTCGTCGAGCCCTTTCATTTGAGTACAAACACGAGGGGTCTAGCACTAGCCGTTCCGGAGATATGGCCAAATGAAAAAAAAACACTCTTTTGGCCATATCTCCGGAACGGCTAGTACTAGACCCCTCGTGTTTGTACTCAAATGAAAAGGCTCGACGAGATCTATCTGAATATAATATTAAAAAAAACATCCTGTATATTCATATAAAATTGTATATACAGGGTGATTTTATTTTATATTATATTCAACTAGATCTCGTCGAGCCCTTTCATTTGAGTACATGAACATGGTTCTAGCACTAGCCGTTCCGGAGATATGGCCAAAAGTATTTTGATTTGCCGATAGTATTGTGACAACCCTATGTCGTGATCGTTCAGTGCAGACGGTTCACAATTTTAATAAAACTTGATATTTTTTGGATTTCCGCGCATTATTTGAGAATAGCATTATACAAGCCTTGGCCTCAACCAGGCATTGATGGACTCACGTATGTGTGCCTCGGCTTCGCCTCGGCCTACATTCACACGCTCATCCATCAATGCCTCTGTTGCGGGCCGCGGCAGTAATGTACTATTTATAAATGAAACAGTGATAAATCCATATATCATAAAAAGTTAACACAAAACTGAAGTATTACCGCGTTAAATTCGAAAAAAAACAATCCATATCCGACAGATAAAGAAATAACAGCCCCTTGATCTGGCTGTAAGTTTATAAGACGGTATATCGGACAGATAAGGCAATCAGATACCCGTGAAAACGAAAAAAACGGGTATCTGGTAGATAACCTGCATATAGGGTATCTGGGGCTTTATCAGCAACTGGTGTAAGAAGCCCTAAATATGAAACTCTGTTCCACGTTGTTGCAAAAGATTTCCCAATTGATTTTGATGGTATTTTAGGGAACGATATTTTGAAAAACTTTAACGCTTCTCTTGATTTTGAAAGAAATATTTTGAAGTTAGATGAAAATGAAATTGAAATTATGCTCATTGAGACCCTTAATGTCCCTCTCGAAAATGAAAATTCTCCAAGGTCCCGAGCTGATGAATTGAGTGCTTCAAAAAATTGTACTATTTATAAAAGGGTAAAAAGTCCCATTGATGATCGCAAAGGCGAAAATGCTTTTTCTAATATTCCCATTGAGGATTCTAAAGGAGTGAATTTCACGGTGCTGAAACCTCCATTTGTTCATATTCCCATCGAGGATTCTGATATTCCCATTGAGGATTCTAAAGGAGTGAATTTCACGGTGCTGAAACCTCCATTTGTTAATATTCCCATCGAGGATTCTGATATTCCCATTGAGGATTCTAAAGGAGTGAATTTCACGGTGCTGAAACCTCCATTTGATAAAATTCCCATCGAGGATTCTAATATTCCCAACAAGAATTTTAATATTCCCTTAGAGGATTCTGATATTTGCATTAAACAATTATTTGATTATATTCCCTTCGAGGATTCTATAAAAAACTCTTCAGAGGACATCCACATCCCTGAAGTTGGTCATTCAAAGAATTTAAATAAACTTTCAGGACAAAATATTCCAAGTATTATGAGTAACAAAGTTATCTTAAAGCCGCGTTGTGAACAAATTGTTGAATTTGATGTTATGAATTTTAATTCCGAGTTAGGAATAATAAATAAAAAGGAAATTGAAAATGGTACTTTTATCGCGGATAGTCTTGTGAAAGTTATAAATGGAAAAGTTGTTACTTCTATTTTGAATACGAATGATAAAGTTATTGAAATTAATAATTTAAAAATTGATATTGAGTACGTATCAGAGGACTTCGGAAAATGTTTAAAAGATGATGAAAATTCTAAAAATGTTGGTCAGGTCAGAAACTTCTCTCAGAAAAATCAGAAAACTGAACCACATTCTCCAGAAAGGTTAGAGAAAATTAAGTCCAACCTACGTACCTCACATCTTAACAAGGAAGAAAAAGAGTCCTTAGAGAAAATTTGTATGGACTATAACCATATTTTTCATTTAGAAGGTGATAAATTATCTAGTACTGATGTCCTAAGCCATAACATTCCAATTAAACAGGATACCCCTCCGATCAATGTTAAAACTTATAGGTATCCTCAAGTTCATAAAGAGGAGGTTGATAAACAAATTAATAAGATGTTAGAACAGGGTATTATTGAACCGTCTACATCCCCTTGGAATTCACCTGTATGGGTTGTTCCTAAAAAGCTTGATGCTTCTGGTGAAAGAAAATGGCGTTTGGTAATAGATTACAGAAAATTGAATGAGGCAACGATAGGAGATAGTTATCCCTTGCCTAATATAACAGATATTTTGGATCAATTAGGTCATTCTAAATATTTTACAACACTTGATTTAACTTCAGGTTTTCATCAAATTGAAATGACACCTGAAGACGCTGAAAAAACTGCTTTCTCTGTCCCTTCAGGACACTATCAGTACAATAGAATGCCCTTTGGCTTAAAAAATGCACCAGCTACGTTTCAAAGACTAATGAACACGGTACTTGCTGGAATTCAAAATTATAGATGTTTCGTCTATCTAGATGATATCGTGATCCACGCAGATTCTCTTCAAGAACATAATAAACGTCTCATCGAAGTTTTTAAACGCCTAGATAAATTCAATTTAAAGATTCAACCTGATAAATGCGAGTTTATGCATAAACAGGTCATGTATTTGGGACATCTCATTACTAATGAAGGCATTAAGCCCGATCCAAAGAAAATTGAAGCTATAATTAACTATCCAGTTCCTAAATGTCAAAAAGACATTAAAGCATTCCTTGGCTTCGCTGGATATTATAGAAGATTTATAAAAGATTTTTCTAAATTATCACGACCTTTAACCATGTTATTAAAGAAAGATACTGATTTCGTTTGGACAAGTAGTCAACAAGATTCATTTGAAAAATTGAAAAATGCCTTAATGTGTGAACCAATTTTACAGTATCCTGATTTTGAAAAGGAATTCATACTTACCACAGACGCTAGTGCCTATGCGATAGGTGCTGTTCTTTCTCAAGGTTCACCACCTCATGATCTTCCAATTGCTTATGCAAGCAGAACTTTAAATCACGCTGAGTCTAATTACTCAACTACAGAAAGAGAATTGTTAGCTATTGTATGGAGTATAAAACATTTTAGACCTTACCTATACGGAAGAAAATTTAAAATATATACAGATCACAAACCTTTGACTTGGTTATTCAATGCCAAAGATCCAAGTTCTCGTCTAGTCAGATGGAGACTTTTATTAGAAGATTATGATTATGAAATTATTTACAAAGAAGGTAGATTGAACCATAATGCTGACGCATTAAGTCGGATCCAAACAGTTAATCGTTCTGAATATCAACAATTCTTAAAGGATTTCCAACAAAAATTGATTTTAAATGACAACATAGAAGAAGTTAATGGTAATATTTGTGATAAATTGGACAGTAACGTCTGTATCCCAATCTCATGCGATCTTGAATGCGCTGAAGATTCTCAGAAAGAAATTAAAAACAAATTTAATAATTTCAGCGATATCAAACCACAAGATGTCGATGTTGGTAACATTGTCATAAAAAAACATTATGATCATGTCATATATTACCTTTGTATTAAACAATATTATTGGAATAAAGCAGAATATCAAGATTTCTTTGACACGATGATCAAAGTGCGGGAGCACTTACTCCAAACTAATGGGGGAGAGTGTACTTTAAAAATTCCAAAATTAGGAGATCAATTTGATAAATTGAGTTGGTCTAAATTACGAGCTATGCTGAGATATATCTTCAAAGATACAAAAATTAAAGTCATTATTTTCCGCAATGAAAAAATCTTACCAAATCAAGATCAAATTAAACAAATTCTCGAAGAATGCCATGTAAATCCAACAGCTGGACACGCTGGTTTCCATAAAACATATAAAAGAGTGAAAGATAAATATAAATGGCCAAATATGAAAGTCGATATTAAAAATTATATTAAATCATGCGAATCATGTCAGAAAAATAAATTAATACGAAAGAAACATAAACTTCCTATGGAACTTACTTCCACATCTTCGACGCCTTTCGAGCGTATCGCTTTAGACATTGTAGG
This sequence comes from Metalampra italica, assembly GCA_949699065.1. Classification (NCBI taxonomy): domain Eukaryota; kingdom Metazoa; phylum Arthropoda; class Insecta; order Lepidoptera; family Oecophoridae; genus Metalampra; species Metalampra italica. The sequence goes on from OX452989.1 coordinate 6,704,269, forward strand.
ACCCCTACCATTGTCAGAAGATGGCAATAAATTCATATTAACACTCCAAGATGATTTAACTAAGTTTTCACAAGCTTATGCTGTTCCTAATCACGAAGCTTTAACAATTGCAGAAGTATTTGTCACGCAATTTATATGTAAATTCGGCATACCTAATTCCATACTTACCGATCAAGGTGCCGATTTCACTTCATCTCTTTTGAAAAATGTATCTAAATTATTTAAAATTAAACAAATTAATTGCACAGCATATCATCCACAGACTAATGGTGCTCTTGAAAGATCTCATCACACCTTAGCTGATTATTTGAAACATTATGTTAACGATAAACAGACAGACTGGGACAAATGGATAGATTTCGCAATGTTTTCATATAATACATCTGTCCACACTTCTACTCAATTCATGCCATTTGAATTAGTTTTTGGTGTAAAACCAAATATTCCGTCTAGTCTCACAACCAAACCTGAATTTAAATACACTTATGATGAATACGTAAGCGAATTAAAAATGAAATTACAAAAAAGTAATGAAATAGCAAAAAATCACATACAGAAATCTAAAGAAGTTAATAAAAAATATTATGATAGAAAAAATAATCCTATAACTTTCAAAGTAGGAGATAAAGTATTTTTATTAAACGAAACAACTTCTAAAGGCAAAAGTAAAAAGCTTAGAAGTAATTATGAAGGTCCTTATGAAATAGTTGAAGTTAATTCAAATTGCAACTCTACCATTCTCATTAAAAAGAAAAGAAAATTAGTTCATAATAATAGATTAAAATTAGCATACTAATGCTAATCGAATAATTTGGTTACAGAATGTCCAAGATCATCTGGATCCTGCTCATGCAGATATTGGCAATCAATTGTGACATTAATAGCAACTTAATTCAAGTATATCCTTTAAAATTGAATACTGGACTCTATTACGATCAAATAGGTAAAATTGAATTCTTCGAAAACACATGGAAATTAATTACGAACATTGAAATAACTGAATTAGAAAACAAAATTGATCTGATAGATTTGACTTACAGCGATACTAAAATATTATGCAACGACAAAACATTCTCAAACTTCTCTGTTTGCAGTACTACTTTGAATATAATTGATAAACTTATTCCTGTTTTGAAAGCAAAAGATGAATCATTGAAAGATATGATAGGTCACACACCAAACAATAAAGACGCATCTTATAACTACTACACTGTAGACGATCATCATAGACAAAAACGAGGCTGGTTTGACGGCTTCGGACATTTATTCAAAACTGTTTTTGGTACTTTAGATGCTTATGATGGCGAACATTTCGAAAAAGCATTCAATCGAATTAGTAAAGATAAAAATGAATTTGTCAAAATCTTGAAACAACAAACTCAAGTTGTTCAAAGTACAATTATGAATTTCAATTCTTCAATTACAAACTACGAACGCAATTTAAATACATTCAATCTTAACTTGAAAAGACTAGAGAATTTTACTAAAGCTACTGTAGATACAATCACTTCCTTGCAAAAACAACAATGCATGGAAGAACACTTAGAATTGCTTAATTTACTAATTACTGAAGTAGACAAAGAATATTCTACTGTTATTAACGCTATTTTGTTTGCTAAAACAGAAACATTACATCCAAGTATAGTTTCACCGTCAGTTTTAATAAATGAACTTCAGAAAGTAATTTCTTACTTACCAACTAATACTAAATTTCCAGTAGACTTAACCAGAAATGAAGTCTATAAATTAGAATCAGTATTGAAATTAAACGTATTCTTATTTAATAATAAACTTATATTTGTCATCTCAGTTCCATTGGTATTTAATGAAAAGTTTGATGCTTATAAACTTATAAGTCTACCCATTCATAAAAATGACGATCTTTATTCTTTTATACTACCTGATGAAGATAGTCAATATTTGTCGATTTCAGAAAACAGAATGTATTATGTAACTCTTAAAGATTTAGCAGAATGTAAAATGTTGTCTGATGATTTAAGAATCTGTAATAATAAAGGAGCAATGTATTCAACTCACTCTAGACCTAGTTGTGAAACTGAAATTTTGTTAAATAACGTTAATAATCCAAACAATTGTAATATAAGAATCACTAAACTCACTCATGAATTGTTTTATAAACTAAATAAATTAAATCAATGGTTGTATATTGCACCGAAACCAATCGTTGCAACTGTGAAATGTCAAACAGCACAACCTAAAGATATAATGTTAGAAGAAAAAGGAATTATAACTTCTAATAAGAATTGTAAGATATTTACTACTAATTCTGTGTTAACTACTTTTAGTACAAATAATGAAAATACTATTGATTTAAGAATTTTTCCTACATTCGATATTAACGACTGTATAAAAACAAATAAATTTAACTTTACAAAGTTAGATTTAATACCATTACAATCCTATAAACTTGATCATGACACTATTAAATTAACGAGTCACAAATTAGATGAAATTGAAAAATTAACTCAAGAGTACGAAAATGATAATTCCGTATTCAATCAAATGACTGGAAATAGTTTTCTTCCTCATGTTTTTACTATTATTAAAATTCTAACAGTGTATGTCGTTTATAGATTCTTTAAACATTTATGGTTATTGTACAAATATGGACGAGATGCACATCGTCATACTAATAATGATTGTTGTAGTAGTATAACCAATTGTATTACATTTAATGTCAGAAATAGAAACAGAGAACGAAATTCTCCAATTTCTCCGATATATTCGAATGCTCCTACAGCTCCTATAGAAGATCTTGAATTACAAAATCTAATGGAGAAAACTCCAATAGTCATTAACAGTAATGATACACCATTACGAAGGAGTGCTCGACTATCAAAGTTGAAAACTTAATCATGTTTGTTATTATTTTAATTTTAATATTTTTGTATTTTTATTAATTTTTAGTTTTATTTTTGAATTGATTTGGGTCGAAATAATTTTCAATTATTTCTTTTTCTTAGGGGGGAGGTGTAATGTACCTTACCATTAATTCTATATTTTATCTAAATGATGTAACCAAGATAGTATAAGAAACTTTCCAAATTGTCTTCCTAATTAGAAATGTAATTAATATAATATTAGCAGCCACATTCCATGACAAGGTTGTGTAAATGAGCAGATATCACTTGATTGTGTAATAATCGTTTATTAATTGTATTCCTCTAATATATATTGAGCCTTGACCCAATTCACTTCAGTGTGTTCACAAGAGAGTTACCGAATAGGCTAACTAGAAGCATAAGTACTTTTATTGTAACCACTCCTCGGTTTTCTACTTTATAATTGTCATTTCTTCATAACAGTAATACACCAAATTGTAACAATTCGTTGTTTTGTCTTGTCCCCTGGCTGTGACCCATTACACCGGGTTGAGAGGCCCTCAGAAACAATTGCATGATGACAGCATTACCCCGCTCTACGCGGGTTTATGTTACAATGAGGGCAGAAACGAAAGAATTTTAAAATGTTGCAACTTTCAGTGGAAAATTATTGTGGGGAAAGCAAGAAGTATTTAATAACTTTGTCAGTTTTTCAATTGAGTCATTTTCATCAGCAATTTTCTCAGCTGAGACAATCATTATTTTCATTATCATTAACTCATGATAAAGACTGTGACATAGGCCTATTGAGGGTTAGTTTAAGGTCTCCGGCATCGGCATGACATGGATTATTTTTACCACGGGAAAAATACTAAGAAGAATAGATTTGATTTGATTCATTTTAATTATTGTTTATTATGAAAAATAATTTACAGGTAGGTTGACCTCTAGGTATTTTTGCTACCCATATTCAAACTAGTATGTGGAATTGACCTTCAAAGTCTTAAAAAGTGCATACACTTGGGAACTAAACTTGTTTCTAGAGCTTTGTAAGATGCAATTTTTGCCTTTAATATAAGTATGTTTGAAAGCTTAAAAAAATAACAGACTCGTGTTTTAAGCGGTCCTAATTTTACGCGGTAAGAAATCAGCGTTTAATTTTTTTGATACTAAATGTATAAAACACCAAAAACGCAGGGACAACCTCTCTGCTTGACTTCCGTCAACCAAATGAGCAACTCCAGTCTGTCTCTTAATAAAATACACAAGGGCCGAACTCCCCTGCGTGGTATCGTGAAAACCGTGAGAATTTCCGTTACACTACAAACATGCCTTTAACAGTTTCAGAACCTTATTGTAAGTGTGTAAGGTTCAAATTGTGGGATAAATTTGCGTTGGTATTGGAACTCATTAAGTGAAGCAGGTAGAATATCACTTTCACGCTCCGTGACCGTGGGATATTTAGTGATGGGAAAATAAAATACAGGCTGTTTCGACGTGAAGCACCATATCCTATGTGACTATTTTAAACGTGACAAGACCGTTAGTACTGGGGGTGCCCAGTCTTCTGCAGCTGTCTTCTGCAACTGCAGAATAATACAAGTGACGGGCAGCATCGTCTGTGCATTTCTTTCTTCATTACTGTCATTACTAAATCCGCCTGGACAGCGTACGGGACGGAAAAAATCTAGAATTATTTTATAAAACGTTTGATCGAGCTCAAATATAGGTATTTAATCTTGATTTCCTGTTTAATTAACTTAAGGCAAGTCGATCAGTATATCACGCGACTTCGACAGTTGACATTTTAAAATGACGGTTACCAATTTCAATACCTATGCAGAATTTCAGAACATTAAATAGAAAACTATCGCATTACAATATTTAGAGAATTATTTAAAACTACATTACAGTCTAGTATGTAAACAACGAAAAACGAAATTAATAAAATTGTGTCAAAAAACATAACATTAGTGTCAATAATATTATAAAAATTATTTATTTTTCATTTCTGCACATACTTATCAATACATTAATGAAATTGTACTTGGATACAATTTAATTAATTTCCAAAAAATACAAGTTTAACTAATTAATTAATTATAAAATTAAAATAAAATTTATTTTATGTCAGAATCCACTTTAAATCTACCTATTCTAGTATGTTAACATTTCCTGTGAACATCAAGTTCTGTTAAAATTCCTTTCAGAATGCAGACATCCTGTATGTTAGCGAGTTCACGGGCGCATCGAGGGTCAAGGCCGGTCCCACGGCCAGCCCCCGTCGCGTGGGAACTTACCTGCGGCCCGTGGGAACCCAACGGACGACAGTCCGACCTAAACCTACTTTACTGGTGAATCCGACCTACTGTAATAATACAGTACCACGGAGCGAGCTAATTAAGCGATAGGACCCAGAAAATGACTTGAAACGAGCCAATTCTTTATTTTTTTTCTTATTATTAAATTCACCAGTAAAGTTATAGAACTTTAGTGGTGAATTTGCTCAATTCAAATCTTTTTTTTAAACATTATTTTCATTTATTTAGCTAGGTTTGTATCTGCTCCAAAAGAATCTTAAAGAAACGTAATCTTTAATCGTATTTTAAGTAGGTAGGTCGTGGCTGCGGACCGAATAAAAGTGTCATCATTAAGATGAACAAAGGCATGCTCTGTTGGTGATTGGTAATAGGAGCCGGGGACGATCTAGGTATGATGACTTAACGAAGATCAGACAGAGCGAGTGCTCACAAACGGACACGGGAAAAGCACTCGCGCCCCGCGGCGAGCGTGCGTCAAGAGAATGATGAGACTGAGCGAAGCGAATACTTGGCACTCCGTTGTTTCTGCAGGCAAACGCTTCAAATACTAGACAAGCGAAACGGTCTAAAAAAAATTAACCCTTCGTTCCAAATGTCAAAATAATTGTGTATGTAAAACCCGTGTATGTGAACCACTAATCATACACTTATCTCATAATAACCCCCTCAGCGCCGCCGGTCGGTGGCACGCGCCGTTCCCCTTCCCTCGAATATTCCCACAAAATAATTCCCATACGAAACATTTTATGATGTGAGAACCAAATCCACTGCTTATGAAAAATATGGAGTATTACGGAATTTCGGCTTTATTTCCTTTGGCATAAAATATCACGAGTAAGTATACGTTATCTTTCATTGAAGGTTTTTTTGATAAGAGGAAATATTACCTGTTTGCGTTATTTGGTTACTTGTAATATGAGAGGTTCACACTGGACATTACTCTAGACATTTCTGATTTAGGTCTAGAACATAGTACTATCGTATATTTTGAGGAGGTCTTTGTCCAATAGGGGACGTCTTCTTAGGCAAATGAACTCAGGTATCAGTATGCTAACGTCATTCATATCAAATTATTTAAAACATATTATAAATTCAAATATAATTTTAAGTAACTGGTAGAAAAACCGTCCTTACCGTTAAAATATTTTAAATACATTTATTGTTAAACTAAGGAGACATCAAAATATTTTTTCCACGCGCAAAAAGTGCATAGACCGTGTGAAATTCCGTTGAAACCGGGGGTCGTAAATAAGTGATTTTTTGTGCCCCACTCTGGAATTATCACGTGAGGTCAAGTAGCAAGGACGCCTCACTCCCATGGGATGCTACAGTTTCCTATGTGAACCGGCCGTTTCATGGGAATGAATACAAAGTGTGGGAAAAACATTCCAAACACGCAGTTTGAAAATATTTAAAATAGTTTTTGTGTTTCGATAATGCGCGAGTCGTTTGAGTAATTTATTAAATTATGAATTCAAAAGTGTGCATGTATTAGTTTGTTATGATGTTTATTTATAATGACGGTAGGTATAGGTAAATTGCCTATATATTTTGATAAAAATTAACATAAGGTTAATTAGAGAGATCCAATTTTGATACTTTTATTAACTAAACAGAAAAATTGACACGCCACGAGTGTCAAATACTTAATTTAAGTAATACACACTATACTTAATTTAAGTAAGTATAGATACTTACACGAAAAATTGTTTGCAGCAAAATAAAAATATTTTAAGTAAGTAAGATAAATTCAAAGGGACGCACAATTTTTTTCATGTAAAAATTGTATAAAAGTTATAGCTTAATTTCCACTCTATTCCCAACATAATAAACATGTAAAGTGCTAACCCTCCACCGCGGGAAGGTGAAAGAAGCCGTTAATAAAAATTCCCATGTGCGCCCGGAGATTCCCAGGCGAATGTGCGTGTAGCGTTGAGGGTTAAAAAGTTGGGGCTGCTCTGCGAGCGACAAAAAGGCAGGTGAAAAAGAACAACTTTAACAAACAATTTCGACTTTTCATACAAAGTAGCTAATTGGATCACATATTTCGAATGGCAAAGTAAATTTCTTCTCTTCTCAAATTTCGTTCATCTGTTGACATTAATCAGAAATTCTCCGTGACATTTGTTTAGTCACTTTATCTAGTTAGCCAAACTATACCTAGATGATGATAGTTGATTATTAAAATAAAAATGTATTAATAGAAAAAAAAAACAACACAAAAAAAATAAGCGGTTTCACTCGCTTAAACTAGGACCGTCAATAAAAATATTAACCGCCGCGTCAAACGCGCAAGAGGCACGCGACCGCTAACGGGTTAAGTTATTTTGTTACCCCCTGTGTTTAAATATTTAATAGTAACTTGGATGTATTTAAAGAAAGTAGGGTAACTTCGATATTTAAAAAAAACTTTATTCTACACTACCGCTTAAATAAGACTTGCGTCTTACTTTAGTGGATCTCGCGAGTTTCGCGATGTATTATTTTGTTTTTAAAAATGCGTCTAGGTGTGTTTAGCTAAATGTAGATGCTACTTTTTAAAAGTCAAAATACTGTCCTGTTTGACCTACGACACTGTCTTCGGACCTTCTGCTAATTTATTCAACTATTTTAGCCTAACTATATTTGATGTTAAGGATATAAAATAATAAAACAGGAAAATTTCGGACCCGTTTCATTTGAACGGCATTATCAATAACTTGTAGCAATTTAATTTTCTGAAAAATAAGGTAGGTAGCAAAATTTATCTGATAAGAGTTATTTGTCTAACAATAAGTACGTAAAACTGTCAATTCCAAAAATAGAATTGTTTGCCGCTAACGAGTCCCACGTAGGTGGAGCATAAAGGTTTTTCGGGTTCAATGCTATTTCGTTTACCTATCAATAATGTAAGACCCTCTACAATACGTTTTCATACGTCACCCCAATGTTATTTCCTCAATCCAAAAACAGTCCAATGACATAAAAACAACAACATTCACATACATTATTATTGAGAAAATTTCCTTAAAAATTTCCTTAAAAGTAAAACATTTTTCACAACGACAAAACCTTCAAATAACCCGGCGATCGGAAATAACTTCACTAAATGAATGTTTTCGAAAGACCAAAAGATTCCCACACTTTTTAAAATCCCACGATTTCGGTTCCCGTGTAACCGTTGGGATCCCGTGTGAATCTACGCAAGGGTCTCAACTATTCGTCCGCGAGTTCCCACCGAGTAACCACAGCGACACAGCCAACTTTTTTCTGCGCGTGGCAAATTATGGAACTAACGATTTTTGTATGAAATAGCAACCCTAATGGTCACCACTAGCTTGTTTTTGGAGAAACCTTCAATGTGTATGACATGTAATAATTTGGGGGTGGACGCGTGTCGAAAGATTATTTTGTCAATTCCTTTGTAAATAAAATAGGGTCACCTAATGAGAAAATGTGGGAACATAAATAATTTACAAGTGATTGGAGGATTGTGTGGTCAATTATATATTTATTTTTGTTGTTGGCAAAAAAAGTGGCCAAGCATTAACATAATGAGCAGACATGAGTCACAGTAAGCAGATATATGTCTTTATTATCAATCATTAACAGCTCTAGAATGAGAATGTTGAGGAATCCCTTAATTTAGATCAAAAACGCATTACCTATACACATAAATATCCATGCAAACTTAAGTACTCAGAAAAAGGTTTTCTTAGCTTTGACTTGCTTTAATTTTTTAATTTTTTTTGTTCAATAATGTAATAAATAATATAACGCTCGCTGTACATATATTTATGTATGTATTTATTATAATGTTCAATGGTCCAGACATGGAGACCTGGTACGCATACAGGACTCACCTAGATGAGGCTGTCTTCTCGATTAGTATACCTACCTCTATTATTGTAAGTTATACTCCGGCAATGAATGTTAAAATTCAAATACTTACAAAGTAAACCAATTTTAATTTAAGCCAAAAGTTGACCTGTCCATAAACGCAAAACCACAAAAGATATGTATCTACTCAGGCGGAATAAACTATGTAAAAAAAACGATTACATGTCAAATATTTTTTACCACCGTCAACACGGCTTCCCGTTCCCATGATATGTTCTCTTGCGAACTGGAGTTGCTTGCGGGACCCGTGAGATACTAAGGGGACGGTGGGACCTCTAAACAAGCGATTTTAAGAGCGTTTTTAGATTTCTGCTCTAAGAATATGGGATAGGCAGACATTGTGCGGTGTTTCATCTGAATACAAATTTTTCATAACTACATCACCAACAGCTGAGCGAACACACACTAAATGGAAAAATTAGGGATAATGGAAATGGTTCATAATTTTCTTTCATTTAATTTTTTTTAAATTTATTTTTAAGGCAATTGTTGTAAATCTGTGTATTTTATTGTGCAATATAGAGAAAGTAATGACATGAAATTGTTATTTTTAAAATGTATCACATGTGTTGGTTATCCATCTTCTGAAATAAAATGGTCCAAGTACAAAACCAGCAAACACAATCTATCCAATTGCGCAGAGGAGTGAGACAGGGGGATGTAATATCCCCAAAACTGTTCACAAACGCATTGGAAGATGTGTTCAAGACGCTGGAATGGAACGGACGGGGCATAAATATAAACGGCGAGTACATCTCCCATTTACGCTTTGCCGATGATATCGTCGTCATTGCAGAATCGCTGCAGGACCTACAGGAAATGCTGGACAGCCTCAACGCTGCCTCCCGACGTGTGGGTCTCGGAATGAACTTGGACAAGACTAAGGTCATGTTCAACGATCACATTGTTCCGGGACCGGTTACCGTCGACGGTAAGACTCTCGAAGTTGTTCAAGAATATGTCTACCTCGGGCAAACTATGCAGTTAGGTAGAAACAACTTCGAGAGGGAAGCCAATAGGAGGATCAGGCTGGGCTGGGCAGCATTTGGGAAGTTGCGTCATATCTTCTCGTCGCATATACCACAATGCCTGAAGACAAAAGTCTTCAACCAGTGCGTCCTACCCGTAATGACCTACGGCGCCGAAACGTGGACACTGACAGTGGGACTAGTCCGAAAACTCAAAGTCGCTCAACGGGCTATGGAAAGAGCTATGCTCGGAGTTTCTCTGAGAGATAGGATCCGAAACGAGGTGATCCGCCAGAGAACCAAAGCCTTTGACATAGCTCAAAGGGTTTGCACGTTGAAGTGGCAGTGGGCTGGTCACATCTGTCGGAGAACCGATAACCGGTGGGGTAGACGAGTTCTCGAGTGGAGACCACGACTAGGCAAGCGTAGTGTGGGACGCCCCCCGGCTAGATGGAGCGACGACCTGCGCAGGGCGGCTGGCAGTGACTGGATGCGGAGAGTCGAAGATCGGACTCAGTGGCGCGCCTTGGGGGAGGCCTATGTCCAGCAGTGGACTAGTGCAGGCTGATGATGATGATGATGAAATAAAATGGATTACTGACATGAATAAATAAATTAAAACCAGAAACGTGAACTAAATGCACGGTTTTCGACAAATAAAAAACTTTTTGTGTTTCTCACGCCGTATGCTAAAACACTAGTTTAATGGCCCCAATGGGTACAAAGGGAAGTCGCGTGCGGGAGGTGTGTTTGTGACACGTATGACGTCACAATGCAGGTCAAAAGCTGTGGGAATCGACGGTTAAACAGTCCTCGTGTGAATATTGATTCCGGGTTCTAGTTTGCGCAAGGATGTATGCAGAATATGGTTTTGGAGACTTTTTATTTATCAGCCTATCGAAAGGACTAACCCACTTGTTAGACTTAGGTTTCCTTGAAAGCAAAGCGGAGGCTATACACTGGGCATACATTGCAGTAATACATACAGTAATTCAAATTGTTTTTAATATGATTCACAGGTATAATTATATTGAAAAAGACACAATTTGTGAGGCATCTTAATTTTACGAGGAATTAAGTTTCCCTATGGCCAAACTAGTTTGGCCACGAGGAACACTCTCAATTATTGAGTGTTGTCCTAAATTCGAAATAACTTAACGAATAACCATACTTTTTTAAAAACTCAGATGACTATATTTCTAAAAGTAATATAAATAGATAACTTGATAATACCCAAAAGTGAACAAATCTAAATGCCTAATCAACCTCTAAATAGTCCTTAACTAATAAATTGAAAATGTTAAGGTTACAACCAGGTAACCAGCGTTGAATTTTTTTAACCGCATTTGATTCTCACGACCCAAAATTAACGGAATTCCTCAACTACAGTGTGAACCAAGGTTTTGGTTGTTTCGGTTTCACACGGGAAGGAAGGGATCTCGTGTGAAAGGGGGCATAAGGGCAGATAGGGTGTGTTGAAAGCACGTGCTTCTACTGGGGTAAATATGGCCTTTTTACTTTAGAATTGACTTATAAGTGGATTTTACATTATGCTAATTACGAGGGTAACTGTACTTTCAAACTGATAAAATCTGTATTAGTTAAAAGTATTATTCAGTGTTTATGTACAAAATAACTTAAGAATAATAAGTCCCAGAAATTATGTATGATGATTTTTATAATATTTATGTAAAAGTGTAAGACATAGATTTAAGTCAGTGTCAGTGACATGTTTATAATTATCATAATTAAAATAGTTAAAATAGTTCAATGAATTTAAAAAGTGATTAGAAGGTCGAATTAAAAACTAATTTCGGATACAATTGAAAATCAGTTTTTCTTTTATGAAAGCCCTCTCCATGTTAAAAACTAACAGTATCAAATTGCAAACTTAATTAGGTAGAAAGTTTCCATGCCCAGACAGAAATATCAATTTCTTCAAGGAAATAATACTTCGATAGACAAAGAAACGTTCAAAAGGTCCTGTCACAAACATTGTGAAGATTCCAAACAACAATGACCTTATTAACAATTAAACGTTGTTCGAGTTCCGTTTAAGATTCCCATGAGGCCCCATGGGCCCGTCCGTCCCCAGTGAATTTAAGTTCAAAGCGCGTTCCGTGGGAGTGGGGCTAAGATAAATGTGGAGCCTCAAAATCGGCGACAGCATAATCTATTGTATCGCAAACTCTTTCATTTAAATAGGTCTTATAAAAACCAAGTGGAAACGTTAGGACCCTGGGGCCCGGAGGCCCGTATATTCATTAAGGATCTTTCAGCGCGCCTCATCGAGGCCTCGGGTGACCACAGAGCTGGCAGTTTTTTCGCCCAGAGAATCAGCATCGCAATTCAAAGGGGAAATGCTGCCAGTGTCTTGGGAACCCTGCCTCGATGTGGCGCGCTGGAGGACATTTTTTATTTGTAGTGGGTTTTATTTAATTTATTTTATTTTAGGTTAATAGTTTTAGGTTATTATAGGTTGATTTTATAAACAATGTACATTTATCTGAAATAAAATAAATAAAAACAAGGCAATATCCTATCCTATCCTACTAATATCCTTCCTACTAATATTATAAAGGCGAAAGTTTGTAAGGATGTATGGATGTGAGGATGTTTGTTACTCTTTCACGCAAAAACTTCCGAACAGATTGTGATGAAACTTGGTACAGTGATAGCTTATATCCTGGAATAACATAGGGTGCTTTTTATATTGTATGTAAATAATAATGTACACAACATTGATTGTATTGTCTTCAAATCATTAAAGTTGTTATTTATGTATGTAGTTGGCAGTACGATATAATTACTTTAAAGAAAAATATATTTCTGTGTCTAACTTATAACTCGCTAATCGCTCATCCTGCGACTCTTTCTAATCACTTTGTGGCCCGCCATTTAAGTGCATACTACATTAGGGTGTTAAGTGGAGGCACGTGGCTCGCTCAGGGTGTAATTATAAAGGGTCGAAAGCTTTACGTACGGACATCGATATGCTCCTTAAATAACTCAAAATCTGAGCAGTTACGCTCAGTTGATCACGAGAATTACTAGCGAGAGGCGCATTAGCTACTCAAGTTGCCTTTCAAGTGGCTGGTGAAAGTACAATAATTAGGCAACCGTACTGTATATCATCATCGCTAGTCCACTGCTGGACATAGGCCTCCCCCAAGGCACCGCATCCAGTCACTACCAGCCGCCTGTAGTCGCTTCATCTAGCCGGGGGGCGGCCCACACGCTTGCCCACGCGTTGTTGGAGACAATTGGAGAACTCGTCTACCCCAGCGGTTTGGGTTTGGTTCTTTGGCGGATCACGTCGTTTTGGATCCTGTCTCTCAGAGAATAAAAGTAAGTTAGGAAAATATTGAAATTAACAAAAATTACTTAATGATCCAACTGAAAATTGGTTTAAATAGCCGTTTGACATTCACGTTTACAATTTAGGTCAAAAGGTCAGTAATATTATAACTTAACAATTTTTAAGTCTCAATTATAACATACTAGCTTTTTCCCGCGGCGTCGCCCGCGCTGAAATTTTTTTCCCGTGTGAAACAGCGCCCTCTATGTACGCGTTTTATTACTTAGGGGGTATTAGCGGACGCCCTGCGACTTTGTCCGCGTTGAAAAGTATCCTATATGTTATTCCAGGATATAGGCTATCACTATACCAAGTTTCATCAAAATCTGTTCGGTAGTTTTTGCGTGAAAGCGTAACAAACATCCTCACATCCGTACAAACTTTCGCCTTTATAATATTAGTCGGAGTAGGATACGTAACAGGTTCGTAAGGTTTCACTCCAACTCCAGCTACCTTGTTCAAGTCAGCCACTATAAATCTGAGAGGTACTCCAATTAACGCCGCTGTCGACTCTCATACTCACATACTCTCGCTTTCTTGATCCGATGCAAACTTCGTTCTACAGTAGATACGTCAGTTTTCACTGTTACGTTGATCAAAACATCGATAAATTTTAATTTAATAAAAATATATCTTCCATTTTTTACTAGCTGTACCCGGCGTTGCAATGCCTCTTTTTTAGTCCAGGAACCGTCCCTGGCGTCCCCAGAACACTCTATCAAAGTTTCATCACAATCTGATCAATGGTTTCGGAACACACATACAAACATTGATTTTTATTTAAATAGATTTGTTATACAAATTAAGTTATTAACTATTTTCTTATATACAAACAATAACTGTAGAAAAGTTGATTACAATTCTTTATTGCACATTAAATTAAACAAATTTATACAATATTTTGTCCACCAACCCGCACTGGGCTAGCGTGGTGGACTATAGCCCGAACGCCCTCGTTGAAAAGGTAGGCCTGAGCCCCAGTAGTGGGGACATGTTAATAGGCTGTTGATGATACAATAATACAGTATCTTACATTAGCTATGACCTCAAGCATTAACCTTTCAAGGAATAGGTAGACGAGTTCTCGAGTGGAGACCACGACTGGGCAAGCGGAGTGTGGAGCGCCCCCGCTAGATAGATCCACCGTCTGCGGTGAGGCGGCTGGCAGTGACTGGATGCGGAGAACCGAGGATCGGGTTCAGTGACGCGCCTCGGGGGAGGCCTATGTCCATCAGTGGTCTAGTACAGACGGCTGATGATGATGAAGGCATAGGTAGAATTTCGAGATATATGTATATTAAAGCATGCGGTGAAAATTTGGTCTAGTCGTATAATGTTCAAAATCATAAATATAAACGCATGTGGTCAGCTCATCTCGTCCTTTGCCACTTTTAGCACAGTAATCCTTTCTAGTAAGGCTTATGTGTTCTTCGTCGAACCAGGTGATACCTAGTTACATAATAGTATATTTCGTACCGAGTACGAAATGCAGCTTTTTCTTACCAAAGGGATAAAGCTAGTTTCGACGTGAGTTGAAGGCGAACGCTAAGTGGCCAGTGTCATTTTACCAACCACGGGGCAAAATGACACTGGTGATATAATTTCGAGTGTTTCGACCAACTTACCTCAAAAAGAACTTAACCGAGTACGAAACGAAATTTCATACAATATTTCGTCACGACCTGAACTCATTTCGCGCGCGGGATCCAGAAAGTTTACTTTGTAATTATTTCAGTGAATTTTATTTTGAAATTCGATAAAAACTGGCTGTATGGGCTTTCGCCTTTGGGAGTTTCTAAATGCATTTTTTATCATTATCTGTGGCAGTGTGGACTACCGAATGGCACTGATTGTGCCTTGGAGGCCGTGCTGCGGTTTTATGTGTTCGTGATTATAAACTACGATCAAGATTTGGGCTTAAGAACTTGTTTCCAATTGGCCGTAAAACTACATATGAATAAAACTTGAAGCTCCATTGACAAAATTGACAATAAAACTATTTTATTAACTACCTGTAGTTGTGACCTATTAGTATAAATAAAGAGAGAAACAAACTTAAAATAATGTCTATGTCATGTGAAGAATCCGAGTCTGAAAGTGCAAAAACAATATTAACACCTCCGGATAGAGTGAATGCGGCTCAGTTGCTTAGTGAAAATTTGTTACCAGCAAAGTCTAAAGAAAATAGATTCGTTCCTTTGTGTCGTAGGTATTAATTTCCTCGCAAATGTGATAAAAAATATTGTGTGCATCACGGGAAGTAAGGGTATTACAAACTCGAGTCATTAAAATCCCTCCGCCTTCGGCAGACTCTCGTTAGTAATATCCCACTTACTTCCCTTAATGCACAATGTACTATTTCACCTTTCTAACTAAATCTAAACACTACCAAAGTACGTATAGGTCTAAACTAAGCCTTTGTTACTGTTCCTGAGCTATATTTGGAGCAATTTGCTCCTCTCGAATACATTTTACGCGCCAAAGTTTCCTTCGAAAATCCTCAGCCTACTTAACACACAACTTCCTACCGTATATCTACGGGGCTAGAGTATAACCTTAGGTAACACTTGAAGTGAAATTTTCAAGTGTGTTATATTCTCGTAGTGAGAAATTTCATTTGAGACGATTTCGCGATTTTCTCTACTCGTTCCCTTGGGGACAGCCCGTTGATTTATCAGCATGTTATTTTTTTCTTTTTTTTCTGTATTCAAAAGAATTGTTTTTGTGTAACATTTGTCCCGTGGGGTTCACACAAGATTCGTTTTGGAATTAAAATCGTGAGAGATTACGATGAAGCGAAACATTTTAATGTTGGGTTCGCGGAAAGACGAGGTCATGTAAAATACATGTCTCCAGATGACGCCATTCACCACTGCAATGGCGTAATTCGCGTATGTACGTACCTATACCAAGGTTTTTAGTGAAGGAAATCATCAAACGGATTGGGGCAGCTTTAGCGGACAGGGGTTTGGCACAACACAACAGTTCTCATAGGGTCGAAGTGTCGCCAGGTATTCCCTAAGAAGATAAGGTAAAATCCTACAGGTATTTTGTTTATATCCTGTTCCTGTATTTGTATACTTATCACTGATTTTTTTCCTATATACATAGAATCCAATACAATCTATATTGTACAATTTGTTTTTATTATTAAATATTTACTGAAGTTTATATTATACACTATATTAAACCATTTATCTATTTAAAGCGATATAGGTATTTATATTTATTTCCTATCTACATATTATATTTCCTTATTATACTTGTTTCCTGATTTCTTCCCACATATACGAGCTTCCTTTGTTACCGCAGACTCCAGTTTATTGCGATCGCAATGAGCGTCTGCGGAAATTATGGCATAACAAGATACCATAAGGGTTATTATACTGCTAACAACGTGGTCAAAGGTAGCTGGGATCGTTAGATGTGCACCAGAGACGTATACAGGTGAGAATTTGCAGAGGGGTCCGAGCTCCATATTTTTATATGTAGGCCTTCATTAAAGAGAAATCCATTCCACTCTAATCCAATAATCATAAATCTCAATATTTTGACATGGATTTTGTGGGGCGAACTATTCATTTCCATCATAGAGTTAGTATACTAGCTATAGAGCGCGCGCATCGCTTATTGCCCATTGTGCCAAGTGTAAGCAGGTGTTCTATGGACGCTTCTATATAGATTTTTTCTAGATCGTTCTTTTCCGTGAATCGTGTTTACAGCTTGGCACTGGCACCATGATTACTCCAAATCTAAATAAATACCGGCGAGAGCAACAATCAGCGCTACTGATGTGTTGTGACTAGTAGCGTCGCCCCGAACATTTCGAGACTGTTCAGACCCGTGATTACAGTTCAGACTTGCTAACGCGCGCTCTATGTATACTAACAACTCTCTGATTTCCATAGTCTAAGGCACTATTAAAAAGTATCTACTAAAACATAAACAGGGTGGTGATGTAGTTCAGAGCATCACGACTCACGACCCCCTCTTTGACCCCCATCTCCTATCTACGGACCTATTAGTTCTATACCAATAAAGCTATAACTCAAATGGACTTACAAAGGCTTTATACACATGTTGCACCTCCATTACACTTCGAAACAAATTCATTTACGCCGCTTGTTTCATGTGAAATAGGTTAAATATATCTTGTACATACAGAAATAAGGTGCAATTTGTTTGCCTATAGGTTTTAGAAGGTGCATATAGTGTTGGTTTTATGGACAACGCATTGTCCTCAAGGGTGTGCTGAGGTACAGAGTTGTGGTTTTATAGTTTTCCGTACATTGAAAAAGAAAAAGATATCAAAGGTGATAGGTAGGTAGGTACTTACTATAATATTTACGCCGCAAAATAACTAGTCTAAGTCAAAATAAGTTATTGCTTAAGAATACACTGTATAATCTTTATAACTGTAAAATTTCAGCAAATTCTGTTCCGTAGTTTTTGCGTGAAAGAGTAACAAACATCAAAACATCTTCACAAACTTTCGCGTTCATAATATTAGCAGTATTTTTTTTCAACTCAATTCATATTGTCTGGCAATGAAGGGAAGTGAATCATGAAAATTACAAACAGACAATGTTTTCTTATACAGACCCCTCATAATGTAGGTATCACTTCACTTTGCCGACTCTTATTTTAAGGCCCCAGTTATACAGATATGCTACGTGAAAGTTAAATACACTACCATGTTTGTATTGCACTGGGGAACACATCTACGGCAAAAAAATCATCAAGAAAAAACGTGTATAATGCACTCAGCCTGTTAGTGCACTTGAGTTTTTAGATGATCGGTTTCCAATACACCTATTGATTGACATTGAATGAATGAGGAAAGAAAGCCTGATATATTCGCTAAATAATACCATTCTAGTTAAATAAAAAAAGGATGTTCTTCTCCGTAAATGTTTATTAACTAAGTGGTATCCAAATCGTCTCTGCCTTATAAAGGGTTAAAGCGACTTTTTGTATGGAAACGCCATACCTATACCCTTTTTGGACTCATACAGAGAATTTGCGTGTCCCCTATACCCTAAAGGAAGTCTTTGATTTGAGAGGGGACGAAACCCAGAGCCCTGTGGGACGTCTGCATACTTTATCATACTGTTGATTACATCCGGGCAGTAAGGGAATTACGGAATAAAAAAAGATACACGATGTTAAATTCATCTGCTTGCTTCTAGCCTATTCCCAGGCACGAAATATTTTCAAAACATGTGTCTGATTCCGCAGGATTTTTTTTAAGAACAGTACTTATAACATCGAGGTAATATGTACTACGTACTAGAGAAGTCACCCCAACTCGACTGTTTGAACGTAAAATTACTCAATTGCTATAAATGGGCCATATACCCAAGTGGTTATTATTATTTACTGGTATTAAATGAACAACTCAGTATTACTATTATTAATTTTCCGATAACTTATTTACTGATCATGCATGACTCGTGTAAATCTCATGCTGCATCATCGTGAACTATTTTGATAAACAGATAAGATTTTGTAATGTTATTTTTGATTGTTGATTGCCGATTCTATACCAAAGCATTAAAGAAAAACAATCTAACCCAAGATTGGTTACCCGGGTTGTACCCGGCCCGGTACCAACCGTAGTCATGCTTTCTCCATAGGGGCGGGGGGTGACAAAAAATATTGTCTGGAGGTGGAGCAATTTAAACAATTCGTATTGTAACGGTGAAAGAAATCCCAGATCACCAACCCTCCCGACCGTAAAAAGACTTCTCCCAGGTCATCATCATCATCATATCAGCCTGTAGACGTCCACTGCTTGACAAAGGCCTCCCCCAGGGATTTCCACGACGACCGGTCCCGCGCTAAGCTCATCCAGCCGGGTCCTGCGACCTTCACCAGATCGTCGGTACACCTTTTGGGAGAACTGCCTACGCTGCGTCTTCCGATATATGGTCGCCACTCCCATTACGTAGTAGACTATATGTATATAGGCTGTTGATGCATGATGATTGTTGATTGATGACTAACCAAAGGCACGCATATCATGCGTCTGCTTTAAGCAACACCAAAGGTTAACCAAAGGTCAAATCAATCTAACACGATAGTATGTTACACGCATCGCTCTGACCTTGTGAGACATTGACACTATTTGTTACCGTTTCTGAAGGGCACGGGAACCAAGGTCGAGAAACTTTATCTTTTTCATCTTAGCAGCTCGAGCAAGCAGCTTTTTTGCTATTTCGCTCAAAATGTCGCAAATTGTAAAATTTTCTCATCCAGGATCTGACTACAAAATTCTAAAAAATAATTTCTAAATATTTACATTTCATTTTGCTTTGTCTTTTTCACTTAGCTACGAAAAACCCGATTGATAGGAACAAGTCAATTCAAATTTCCTACCAATCGACAAAGAACTAACAAATAAAACGTTCGGATCGGAAACGCATATTACCCTAAAAGATATAAATGTGGTTTCATTAACTCGATAGTTATATAATTACTATATTACATACATAATAAGGACATTCTAAAACTATCTATAAAAACTAAAATAACCTAAAATTTTGTTCAAGTTGTTTTTTAGGGTAGGGGTAGGGAGGAAAAAGGGAACCCTTATAGGATCACTCCGTTGTCCGTCTGTTCCGTCTATTAAGACCATTATTCTCAGTCTTATTTACATTTTTCAGAGACCTACTCGCACTTGTCCGGTTTTTACCTCTAATAATGTTCTCGTTGAAAAGTTGTATATGTCACACGAGACCAAAGATATTGCCAACTCGTGGATTTCAATCGAGGTTTCGATCTCACCGAGTCCTGCAAACCTCGCCTTCAAATATTAATTCCTCTGTGCTTCAAAGTCAGGAATCGAAGCCATGAGGCTTTCCAACACAAGTGACAGGGCCACAGGACAGAGGCCGCTCACCATCAGGTGGGGTGCCTTCAATAAAAAGGTATTTGTAATGATGACGCTGCTTTGATCAAGTATTAGTGACGTGTGAGTAGATTATACATCTTGTTGTATGTATAATCTGCACGTGCTGATATTATTGATAAAACAATGACAATTTCCTTACAATTAATTAGGGATATAAAGATAAAAATATGCTTAATAATTGCTGTGAATCATGATTGTTTGAAACTAGCTCAAAAGAGTGTCTTTGTCCACCTTGTGTGGGAGTGAGGCAATGCAATCACTTGCCTGCCCATTGAACGATATCTTCAAATTATAACCAAAAACGTTATGCTGCATCCACACGTATGGCAAACCACAGAAGAAATAATTTTATATAGATAATCGTATACTTTTAAATAAATACTTAAATACATACGAGCATCCAGAATCCGAAAACCAACAGATATGCTCATCACACAAATGTTGGTGCCGGGTGGGAGTCGAACCCACGACATGGCGCAGTAGGCTACCAATTGTGCAAACATAACATCCATAGGTACTTATTGGTACCTATTAGTTTTATATTGATTCAGATTATCCGAACCAAAAGATTAATCGATAATTTATAAATAAATAATTCGATTAGTGGAAATCACAAAAGGAATATTGCAAAATATTTTCATATATTGAGGAAATGTTACGTTATTTTTGTTTATCGTTAAGTGATACCACATTTCTGGTTTTATTATAAAAGGTGTTAGAAAAATTCATGTATACTTTAACCACTATCTTGTTCAAAATCGTATACTGAATGATTATCGTTGTATTTTGTTATATTTCAGTATTTTATACCATCACAAAATTCTTTATGGCCAGCAATTGAGGTCCAAATGAAAGACGAAAAGAAAGACGATTTCAAATAGGTACCGATGTCAACATTGAGATAAAGTATAAAGTCTTTTTGTGGACAATAAATGTATAATTTCTATCAGAAACATTTTAAATAAATATAAACGGGTAATGAAGGCATTTTTACACTCTTGTGTGTAACAAGAAAACAGTATTACAGACATTTTTCAAAGTTTTCAGTAAGTAATCTAGATTTATGATAATCGTCCAACAAATAAAATAATGTTCAAAATTTAAAATAATGTTCCTTACGAAAGACTAAATCTGGTCTTTACAATCATTTTTTACATCCTGTATTTAATATCTGAACGGACTATTAATCGAATGTTTTTATTATCATTAAAATCTGTTGATAGATTATCTAAATGCAAGTCAGCATAGTAACATTCGTAGAGTACGAGAGCAGAGCAAGGGCGGGAGAGCCGTGGCACACGAGGCATTCCACCCTCGTCCTCCAGGATGGCAATGCACTTGTTGCCGTTAGGCTGCAGCTTTAGAGGCGACAGTGGCCGCTTACCATCAGGCGAGTTGTTATCCGTTTGTCACTGCACATCACTATAGTGTACAGGTGAATAAGAACCAAAAACCTAGTACCTACTTACTAATGAACTACGACAAATCGCCTGTATGAAGTAAACACGCAGTTGATAAGTTGATAGTGATACGGGTCTGCTAAATACATTTACGAAGGCGCTTTTCAACACTTTTTTTTTTCTCAAAGTACGTATAGTAGGTACCAAGGCAAATTCCTTTTTCCGCAATATATTTCGTATATACTGTTTAATATTGTTTTTAAAGTAGTTAGTCGTTTCGTATGTATCATTTTTGCAACTTATATTTTAAGTTAGATGAATTATAAATACTTAAGTTTAAAAATTCTAAATTTATCTCTTACTACAATACATACATTAACTTCACGCTGTGTTCCTGACGGGATAGGCAGAAAGAACGGATTACTAATAATATATGAATAATGGAATTTAATGATAAATACCTCGGGGATAATATATAATATTAATTCCTCCTAGTGAAATACAAAATCAAACAAGTGATAAAACTCAAACTAATTATAATTATCAAGTAACAACAATGTAACCTAATAAAACACATTCATTACAACTCTATACAATCAATCTGGGTCAATGTAGCTAAAGTCAAAGTCAAACCCTTTATTTACAAGAACATAATTAGTAATTAAGACAAACGTAAAAGTTTTTACACAACGGCATTCAAATATTTCCTATTTGTATCTATGCTAGTTGTCAAAAATGTTATAAAATATTAGGTAAAAGTAAGTGATACGGTTAACTACATCTAAATAATTCTGTAGCTCCAAAAATTTTTTGAGACCTTTTTAACATGCCTCAATTAGCTTGATTGACCTATATTATCTAACATGTAAGCAATACATAAAATTAATTTTTACCCACTTCTGATTGAATATTGATACACGAGGAACCACCCGAATATGGTACCATAGTGATGGATGTGGCATGGGAAATTCTCAATTAGTTAAAATCATGAAGCTAAAAACTATTTGGTCGGCGCCCGCGCCCCCATCAATTTTTTTCCTTCATGGCTAAGCAAGACGAATTTGAGTTCCTTTGACTTGATCGATTTGTGTTAAAACTTCAACTAGGTATTTCTTTTCATAACTTATTTGATTTTTTTGGACATTATTTTATACAGAGACAACTTAACTTATTAAATATGAATTTAAACATAACCGAAATCAGTAAAACTGGCTATCAATCCTTCCACTCTAGCTGTAAATCTAACTAACGACGACTTGTCCATGTTCGATAACTTGGATATGTCCAACAGTTCCTCCATCCCATTCCTTTCCATTGCATCTTTGAACTTGGCAGCCTCGTGCGACTCCTTCATCAGCATACTAGCTAGCATTATCGACGTACCAAAGGACACTTTACTGAATGTCTTCAAGTCTGCGTCAAGCTGGTCTCTGGGATATGTGTAGCTGGCTTCAAGACCATAGTTGGCTAAGCATCGGTCGAGCTCGGAGTGGTAATACTCGATCCAATCGTGGTAGTGCTTGTCTCTGGTCTCGTAGTCGGTGCAGTTGAAGATCATGTATTCGAGATCAGCGACTGGAGTGTTGTGGTTGGACAGCTGGTAGTCGATCATGCAACACTGCACTGACTTGTCACCCTGAAAACGAACTGTTATTAGTAACCAACCTTGAAGTAAATTACAGTCTGGTGAGATAATCGCAGGATGTTTTTTGCCAGTCATCAATCATCATTTTGCTTTTGTGTTTGAGTTTCCGCAAATAATTTGTGTTACACGTTTCTAGATATTAATATAATTGATAATAATAACTCAACAAGTAAGTGGCCATAACAACACACAATTAGACAAGAACATCGAAGGAAAATAACTTATGGAAATCTAACTCAAGATGTCGGGTGGTCCAGTCCAGGCAAATGTTCTACAGCCTATAATAGTCCACTGTTGGTCAGACCTCGCCCAAAGTATTAGAGACACTGGGCAGATGGGATGGTGTGTTGGAGTGAGATCCACAGACGATGCTGTTCATCACCTTTATTCACCTGTTACGATATTCACAGATAGACTAGAAGTGGTACTATTCGGTTACGAATACTCATATGCGATCGAGGAAGTTCAAATATCAAGCAAGTTCATTATTGATATCATGTTTGTTGTTTGAGTTCAATATAAAGGCTATCAATCAAATTATTTTTTTAAAAAAAGTATTTCATTATGTACCGTATGATTTAATTTATATGGATTACCTACTTATTTGTGACTGATCCTGATTCTTCACGCCATTAAGGCTTGCTAAAGGCCGAAGAAATTCTCTACCAGTTAACCTTTGATGTAAAGTCATTTGATGTAAAATAACCATAAACGTATAAGGACAGCATGTGTAAGAATCTACTCACAGATCTAATTATAATGAATTGACATTTGAAATTAATAACATGTATAATAATATACTTGCCTCCAATCTAAACATGATGTTGTTAGTCCAAGAGTCTCCCTGTTGTATGATAGAATACTTTGAATCTTGGGTAACCTTCATGATTTCTTTCGTATTATTCACAAGTTTCGTTAGAGAACCGCGAATAAGCTTCTTGTGCTTATCATTTTCCAATATTGATATTACATCGTCTTCCAGCTGAGCAAAGTACATTTTAATTTCTTCCATGTCCTCCATTTTCGACCATGTATTAACGAGTTGATCTTTTAAGACCTCATACGACTCGGGTTCTTCATTTCTCAAAGCGTATGACAGAGAGTGCAGTATTGCGAAGTTCTTGAGAACAAGTTTGACACTGTCGTTTGTGAGTGATATAAACCTGTCAAGCATGACAAAGCCTGATACTTGTAAGTCTTCGAGTAGTATAATTTCATTGGGTTCTTCCATCAGCGTGCCGTAGCATTCGGCATATCTCAATCTGTCTTCAACTGGTACGTCTGCCTCTTTCTCAAATTTAGAAAATTTCGGCAACACTTCAGTGTACATAATGTGTTCATTTTGGAACATTAACTTCGTTTTCATTTGTAACCTCATAATTTCATTGTTCGGTGCAACCTTTGCAATCATCTTGAACGGTTCCCCGTTTTTCTCAACGGTTATCCTTTTAACGTTTGCTACGTAGTTGTCACCGGCCTTACCGACGACATCAATTTGTACTTTCCCATTTTTAAAACCACGATCTTCCAACACGTTGCTGATGTATTTAAGTTGACGTTCACTTACACCAGTAAGATTACCTTCGAATTGAAAATTGGTCATGATTGACTACAGAATTCACTCTATTGCAATACAGATTAGTATTTCTATATATATTAATATTTTATCACGAACTTAATGATAATGATGTTTATCTGTGATAAAAATTATGATGGTTAATATTCACATTAATATCGTTAAATTGTTACGCGATCGCAAAAATACGTCTCCTCTATCAGACGCTATCTGCTGAGACTAAATTAGTACGTTTATTTATCACACGTACATACAATAGCTCTATGTCAAACGTCCGGTTGTTTGTTAATATATCATGGAGTCATACCTAAGTATAGAACAAATAATGTATAGAACGCACGCAATATAATGCTAAGCTTAGAGAGGTCAAATTTTTTGAAACCGGTTTTTGCAAAAACATAGGAAATATTTAGATGTATCATATGGCTAGCTATAAATGGTCCGCACTTCGTTCGCAAAGAATTTCAACATCGCAGCCATCTCAATACTTTAAATACTTCTTGTCCTACTAATTATATATTTAGTACAGACAAAGTGGACCATCCTTTTCCTTGTGGTTGCTTACGGCAATTGCCAAATATTAAGTTCCTAGACCCAGGAGTTTGAGTTGGGGGTTGATAGATCAGTCAGTGGGTCAGGATACCTATCGGTTGATGAATGATGATTTAACCTATATTACGTAAAATAGGAAACTTGAGTTTTAGGAATAGGCGAATGGTTTTTGACCACAACACTCATCATTTGGGTCATGTGCCTTTCGATTTGTTTGAATGCATAGTGGTTATACATACCATGATAGTAACATTTTGAATGGCCTTGATGAGATTGTACCTACTATTACATGGTCAATTACACTAAAAACCTTCAAATACATGATTAGTGAAAAATTGCTCAGATTTTTTACTTAGGCGGTTCATTCGCTCAAATTCTCTATACAATTTAGTCCAATAAATACAGTACTACTATAACTTAGACTTGTGCAAGTAATTACTTATATCTAAGTACCACGGCTTTCAACGCTGTGAGGAAGAGTAGGGGTAATAAATAACTAATAAACATTCTCAATTAACTCATCTTTTAAATACAAAAAAAAACATTGATATTCGTTACAAAATTACCGTGTTAAATTAGGTGTAATATAAACAAGGAGTCACTGCTAAAAATACGAATAAAAAAGTATCTAAGTACAACATTGTATTTTTTAATACAATAATTAAAAATACCCGAGTTCAAAGTAACTGGACACCAATCCCTCAACTCGAGCCTTGAACCTGTCGTAAGTAGACTTATCCATATTCGATATTTTCGCAATTTCCATTAAATCTTCCATCTCAGTCGCGGTTTCCATTGCTTCTTTGAACTTCTCTGCTTCGTGTGTTTCACCCATCAGCATGCTCGCCAGCATGATTGACATTGCAATGGATAATTTTGAATATCTCTTCATTTCAGCATCGAGTTGATCTCTGGGATAGACGAAGTTGACTTTAAGACCGAAGTTGGCTAAACGATTGCCGAGCTCAGTGTGGTAGTAGTCGATCCACTCGTGGAAGTGCTTGGCTCTGGTCTCGTAGTCGGTGCAGTTGAAGATCATGTATTGGAGATCGGCGACTGGAGTGTTGTGGTTGGACAACTGATAGTCAATCATGCAACACTCCACTGACTTTTCTCCCTGAAATAGATTTACAAAGGAATTATGTTTAAACATTGCCAATTTTATTGATTACAGGATTACATGTGACCACCGCAATATCAGAAGAGCGTCAGTGGCGTCGTGGGAAAGAAGCGGCCTATCATGTTGAGAGGTCAAAGTTCGATCCCCGGTCGGGCCATGTACCATTGGGTTTTTCTCGAAACTTAATTACATTTACTGACTGCTCTCAAACGGTGAAGAAGAACATCGCGAGGAAACCTGCAGAGGAAACCCAAGAAGAAATTCTTAGGCGCATGTGAAGTCCACCAACGCGCACTGGGCTAGCGTGGTGGACTAAGCTCATACGCCCTCGTTGAGAGGGTAGGCCTGTGCCCCAGCAGTGAGGGTATATTAATAGTCTGTTGATGATGATGAATATCAGATACTCGTCTGGTATAAAACGGGACGTTGCTCGGAGTCTGACACTGTTCCAACACTAGACAGGCTGTCGATCAAACAATACAAACCCCAATCTCTCTTATGTGAGCCTAATAGAGAGTTCAAGACCCTGCTGGGTAACAAGAAAATGGTTAAGACAGTATCGTCTAAAAAGCAAATTGCCTATAAATATAGCAAAATGTATAAAACGTAAAATATAATCTACTGATGTAATTAGACAGGTATTTTCTAGTTTCCAACTAATTTAGATATCCCGCGATAAATAGAGTCGAGTCACCATGAGACGACAATCGTTTTATTGATTAAAAATGATGTAAACAATAGTAAATGAGGTGATTATATTGTGTTGCTAAGTAAAACAACATATTTGAAAAGATAACCCACCAAAAACATCATCATCATCAACAGCCTATTAATGTCCCCACTGCTGGGGCTCAGGCCTACCCTCTCCATGAGGGCGGGCGGATACCAAAAACATATCCCGGGGTAAATAAATAATTTAAAATTTTAAAATTGCACAATATTTTTGATTCAATATGGATCGAGACTGCAAGGCCCTTGGACAAAGTAAGATGACAATTTTGGGCGATCAACTATGCCAATAAACAAGGGTTTTAGTTATAAAATGAGTGTTGATGATAATTGTGATTACTTAGCAAGAACATTAGTGAAATATTTACTTCTAATCTGAACATGATGTTGTTTGTCCATGAATCTCCTTGCTGTATGACAGAATACTTCGAGTGTTTGTCAATCTTAAGATTTTTCAAAACTAAATTTGACAATTGAGATAATGTGCCTTTTATCGCCTTCTTATCTCTACCATTATCTAACATCGATATGGCGCCAGTTTCCAACTGTTCGCAATATGCTTTGAACTCCACAATTTCCGAATTTATTGGCCATATGCTAATAAGCCTCGTTTTCAAAGATTCATAAGTCTCAGGCTCTTGGTTCTTCAATGCGTATGATAACGAATGAATAATCGCAAAATTCTTGAGCACCATTCTCACACATTCATCTGATAGTGATTTGTGCTTATTTAGAATGACAAAATCGGATACTTGTAAATCTTCAAGGAGTATAATTTCATTTGGTTCTTCAATAGAGGTGCCGTAGCACTCGGCGTAGCGTAATCTTTCAGCTTCAGGTACGCCTGCTTCTTTCTCTAGCTCAGTATATTTCGGTAGAACTTCCTTGTACATTAAATCTTCATTTTTGAACAATAATACTGGATTCATTTGCATTCGGAGCATTTCATTGCTTGGTGCCAGTTTCGCTATCATCTTGAACGATTCTCCGTTTTTTTCAACGATGAATCGTTTTACATTTGCAACGTAATTGTCACCAGCCTTACCGACAGCAGCAACTTGTACTTTTTCATTGTTGAAGCCCCGTTCTTTGAGCACACTTGTAACAAACTTGAGGTGGTGTTCACTGAGGCCGGTAAGATCACCTTCAAATTTAAAATCGGCCATGATGGACCACAAACTTTTTAGTACAGTCGAACGCACGTCAGTGGTAACACTATGACCTTCAGCTGGCCTAGCCTATTATGGAGTTTCAATACTATGAGAGACCAGTTTTTACTGGTTTTGTTTCCACTGATGTGCGGTGGACCGTACATACAAAAGAATTAAAATTTTGTTATCCTTCCCTTATATATTTCATGTTTGCTTTATCTTGAGAATTTTGATATGAAAATAGGTTAATTATCTGATAAATACAAAAAAGGCCAGTATTCGTTGTGATTATATCTGTAATTATCTTTAATTTAATGTAGTTCGCTCAATTAGGGATCAAAAATGTTTTACATTATCAATATTATTTTTAACGGATGCTTAGTACCTTACTCACTGATATTATTTAAAAAATCGATTGCATCGATGTGCAAATAATGTTGCAACTGGCATGGTAACAAGTAGCAATACTTGAGTAGTAGTAATTCTGTTAACTACCATTGCAAGCTCGGAGGCATTAGATTGCAAGTAAATAATCAGTAGTAGCAAATACTAACAACTAAAAACAATAATATTCAGGCTTTTTGAATCTAATTGTTGCCATAAAAAGGGTCTCAGCTTAGCGCTGCGGATATAAATATCAGCAGGGCTGGTTTTTTGTTCAGCCCGGTCGGTATACTTGGTGCATATCATTAGTTGGGCGTCACCGCGCATATATGGAGAAGGCAGTTGCTTTATGCGCCGTGCGCCGCTGGGCTGGGCCCATGGGTCCAACTCTACACACTATGCAATGAGTATCGTGTTATTTCCATAGCAACAAGAATTCATCAACACCCTATTAACATGTCCCCACTTCTGGGGCTCAGGCTTAATATAAGTCCACCACGCTAGCCCAGTGTGGGTTGGTGGACTTCACGTGCGCCTAAGAATTTCTTCTTCGGCGTATGCAGGTTTCCTCACGATGTTTTCCTTCGCCGTTCGAGAGCAGTCAGTAAATGTACTTAAGCTTCGAGAAAAACCCATTGGTACATGGCCCAGCCGGGGATCGAAATCATTTCTCGAATGGGGCGCTTTGGGAGCATCGATTAGTAAAGTATCATATGTTTATCCGTTGTATTTTTTTATTAATATATTGAAATTAATTTATTAGTGTATAATTAATTATTTTCTCCTTCCGGCGATGAATCAAAATTTCTACTGGCCACTTCGTTTTTATCTGAAACAAAAAGGTATCATTTGACATTATAGACCAAACCCATTCTGCACAAATAGTGCAAAAAAATTCGAGCCCACGGCCTCACGAACGTGAGGCGAGTGCACAACCAACTAGGCTACCACAGCTTTTACAGTAAATGTATAAAATATATTCTATCGGAAGACGCAGCGTAGGCAGACCTCCCATAAGGTGGACCGACGATCTGGTGAAGACCGGGCTGGACGAGGTTAGCGCGGGACAGGGCGTTGGAGATCCCTGGGGGAGGCCTTTGTCCAGCAGTGGACGTATACAGGCTGATATGATGATAATGATGATGACTTTCTGGGTATTGGGGACTTACTGTTGGGGTGGCATCCCATTCTTGTACAATACGATGTACCATCGGCGCTGCACACGCATCTGTTACAGTCCTTACGCCAATTCGTAAATGGCTTGCATTGATCTGTGGCAGCTGGAAAAATAAATCCTGCAATTTAATTAATTTAATTTATAGTTAACTAACTGTTTCCCGCGGGCTCGTCCGCATGGGATATAAAACCTATACTACTATAGGACCTATAAAACTAGAAAACCGCATTAAATAAAAATACAAAACATTGCCGTATCTAAATATACAGTAGGGGTACCACAAATGTGTTTTAATCGGCACAATAAAGTATACAAATCCATGAAGCTACGTTTCGCTGTCTAAGAGTTTCACTGAGATAACGCCTAGCACGAGTATTTCCTGTTTTCAACTCTCGCGCTCCTATCAGCTTGACCTATAACTTGTAACATTGTAAGCAAATCCTACAACTCAAATTAAATTAAACACATTTCTAATTATCGTATCGTTAAGAAACTTGCATTAATTAAGATGTAAAAATGAAAAAATTATTAAAGTCCGTTTAGGTGAAAAACTGAATTGAAAGCTGGTGGAAATAGTTCAGTCAGTGGCATAGCCTGCTCTAACCGAGGACTAATAATTAATAGTACTTACACCGCCTCCAATACAAAAGCATATCTTCTTCTACTTGTCTCATGTCCACAAATGTGATAATCACCATCATCTAAAAATAAATGATAACTCTTTACTTCCAAATTTAGTCCCAATCGGACCAAACGTTTGGCCTCCAGAGCCAAGCGTGACGGACGGACGGAATTGACATACCTATTCGGTTTTTCGGTGTGTGTTATCGATATAGAACATATTTTTGCGAAATTGGAAAAACTTTTTTTTCGCGATTTCAAATACCCAAACCTACCATATATTCCTCTACCCTTATAGTCGAGAAAGTAACACAAATCTTGCTTATAAAACATTGCTTCAGCTCTCCGACGACAAAAAACATTTAAAAAATACTCACATAAAACAAAAGAACTGTTATTTCCCTAAACATCACGAAAGGCACTAAACTTCGATTGTATGTAGGTTTTATGCATAGGTACGGAAATGACGAGATTGAGAATTTCTTTTTCATTCACTCACCTCGCGTTGTCGCTGAATGTATGTAATCGATAGAATGATTTTACTGAAAAAAACATTTTCTGATTTCTATTGCACATGGGTAAGTTACCGAAACTTACCAAAATTGATATGATATTTTGGTGTATAAGATATCCTCGACTTGGTAACATTACCTTATTTGCAAGAATGAGTAGAACTGCATCCAAATTTTTTTAAGAAACCGCCTGTCTGAGCTGGGAATCGAACCGGACAAAATGTGGATAAAAAGATCATAAAATGATTTGCTGATGGTTTGTTACGTTTTGAAATGTCTGCTTTCAAAATCGTGACCACGGTTTTGTAAGATAATTGTTATGACTAATAAACCTTGAAATATTTTCCACGACAAGTGCCTACTTATTAATATTTTAGGTATTTTACTTAGGTAGGTACTAGCTTTTACGGTTAGTATTCAAAATATCCTTAATTGGCCGAGTGTATAATAATATATTACCTTAAAAACAGCTCTCAATTGTTATTAGGATTTCGCAAATCAAAACGGATATACATAGGTGGACGGATAATTAGGAACAGGGCAAGATTTTCATACAATCGAGGTCACTTTGAAGCCATGGGTCTCCGTGAAGGATTGATCGGGGCATGACCTGATGACGGTCATCGAGAGAGTAGATGGAGGGCTTTTAGATCGCTATAGATATCCAACTGATCAGATGAGCCGTTTGGAAGCAGCATCGCCATGATTCCTTAACTTTAAGATTTTCATACAATTTGATGCAATTTTGCAGATTTTTTTCTTCATGACGATGCTGCGAATTTTCTTTTTAGCCAGTATATTTTAGTTTTAGTAATCGGATTTTTCCGAACGATGTCTCAATATAAACGGAGAATTACTTAATCCCCTCGTGTAGGCATTGGCGGATGAGTGAGAGGGTGACACTAAACTCCGTAAGTGTGAAAGAGAGATGTGATCGCATGAAAGTTTCATGTAGACGTGTTTGTCAGCCTTTCAGTAGAGCAAACAATCTGCGTCGCGCGACGATTACACCCGCGACGCTGGGATTGATTTTCAATGTGCTCTTTGGCTGGATTTGTTGTGGCACCAGAGCTTCGATCATATTACCCTTGCTAGATAGAACGTCGCAGTGTATGGTTTTTCACAGGTTGTCTGGTTTGCAATTTGTCGGGCAGACAAACTGCGAATTTTTATTCTCAATTCGTCATGTCAATTCCCAAAGTCCGAGGTTACCTAACAAAGCTAGTCAAGTCCCTATTTTCTGAACTGACACGAGATGTTTTATGGCCTATATGTTGACCAGGGATATAGACTATCACTATACAAATTTTCGTCAAAATCAGTTCAGTGGTTGTTGCGTGATGGACGATCAGACAAACAGACAGACAGACAAAAATTCCAAAAGTTGGTTTTTCGACCTCGGTGTCGTTCGTTATGTACCCCGAGCTAGTTTTTTTCCAAAAACATGATGTACAGAAATAACTTTTCTGCAGTTTTATTATACGTAATCTATACGTATACAAGAAGAATATTTTTCTGAAATAGTCTAGACCACAACTCCCTCAATTTAAATTGAATATTTCCTAGAAAAATAAAAGTTCAAAGGTCCTGGTATCTCGCGTTGAACCGAGGGTAGTTAAAACTAAGACTAATGACTCGAAGCCGCGGCCAGAGTTTAATTAGTTTGGAATTCTTGAAAAATTATACACAACATTGGTGAGAAGCGATGCTGTAGAAGTGTAGACCATGCAACTGGAAGGAAATATATAGAGATGATAAATACCCCGTCATACATACTTAACAGGGGTTATTAAACCATTAGTGTGCGTTTAAAAAACGAGCTGTAAGACGAACGTATGCTTGCACTCAAGTCTTATCAGTCGACAAGGAATTGCCCATAGTAATATTTTTTCTAATTTTACTACTTTTCTTATCAAGCAAATTTCACGAGTATTGGTTATATGTTGATAAGAGATTCGTGTCAGGCGCTTACGTCGGATAAGTGAAAAGGGAAACGACGAAAGAAACAATACCAAATAAAAGAACACTACCACCTCGTTGGCTTAGTGGCTTAGTCATTAAACTCGAGCGTTAGGGGTTGTGGGTTCGATTCCCACTGGAGACAGACAACTTTGTACAATTTTTACAAGATTTTTTATTCTTTATGTCTCGATTTCTGAGTAGGGTCTCGACTTCTTCCCAGTTCTAACACACATTCTAACACGTATGTATAAGTGTATATACTCGTTACTATGTATAACAAGGTCACTTAATTGTTTTTTTCTGTTTATCCTAATAACTATAGGTATTATTTATAAAACTTATTAATTATTAAAAACTGTTGTTTCAATATATTTACTAAATAAACAATTTATGAGGATAGGATTTACTGGTAGTTCGGGCTTTTATATACACTGGAGTTTGTTGGTAAAAAGAGTCGGTGTGTGGGTCATTTAATGTAGGTATGGTGTATTATATAATAACAAGGAATAGTTTCAACATATTGTAATGTAAATGCCCACTTAAATAAATACTTACACATGTGGTGAAATAGTGTTGTAGTACTATTTGCCGGTACTTATAGTGACTTTGGGAGTTTTATCAATAAGCACGTGTCGTTTGCGATTTGATTTGAATTATAAAAGGCAGGCATAGATTAAGTGTAGGTTGATACACGACGAACGATAAACGCTTATCCTGGTAACACCACGAGAACTGAGTAGCGGAGAGCCTAAGTAGGACCACGGAGAAGCATTTCTATAAACGAGACAAATTCAATACAATGCAGTACGAACGAACAGATTGTTTGTTGATCACTCCAAGTCCTTCAACGTGAATAACTGCCCTAATTTTTATCATACTCTAAAATATTATCATGAGGTTGGTGATAACGCGATAACATTGCTATATATAACAAAAATTCTATTACAATAATAACGGAATAATTGCACTTGCTTATAATACTATGGAGATTTCGAAATTTGAAGGAGATCTTAATGGTCTTAGTCCTCGCCAGTTGGAATATGTAAGCAGTGTGTTACAAGAAATCGGCTTTAATAATGAAACAGTTCGGGTTTCTGCAGTCGGTAAGCCAGGCGATGGTTACGCTGCAAACATAAAAAGATTCACGGTCGAGAAAAACGGAGAAGCATTGAAGATTGTTGCAAAAGTTGCATCCAGGGACGAAGCAGTTAGATACCAGATGCACAATGTTTCTTAATGAAGGTAACATGTACACTGTGATACTACCTAAATTTACCGAGTTAGAAAAAGAATCAGGCGTGCCTGAAAACGAAAGATTAAGATATGCAGTCTGCTACGGCTATCTAAATGAAGAACCAAATGAAATTATACTACTCGAAGATCTACAACATTCCAAATTCGTAATGATGGACAGACACGTGTCACTTACAGATGATTGTGTCAAATTGTTTCTTAAAAGCTTCGCACAACTTCATTCTTGCTCATACGCGTTGAAGAACCAAGATCCTGAAATGTATGAGACTTTTAAAAATAAACTTGTGAACGTGTGGATGAAGATGCAAGAAATGGAGCATATGAAATTATTCTTAACTCAGTTGGAGAGTAATGTGATATCGATATTGGATAGTGATGAGCACAAGAATCTGGTAAAAAGTTATGTGCCTCAATTTAAAACAACAGCTATAGAGAATCTTGAGATTGACAATGGATCAAAGTATTCCGTCATACAGCAAGGGGACTGCTGGACTAATAATGTTTTGTTTAGATTGGAGGTAAGTGCCAACCTATCTATGACAATTTAGTGTAATTTCGATATTAATTCTTATTGGCTTTGTCGATTTTCATTCATAATAATAATTTAGTGGTTTTGTCATTAACGGTCTCTACATTTACTATTCTATTCTTTCTTTTTTTTCTTTCCAGACTGATAAGCCCGTGGAGTGTTGCATGATAGACTATCAGATATCCACACAGAACACTCCAGTCGCTGACCTTCACTACATGATCTTCAACTGCACCGACTACGAGACCAGAACCAAGCACTTCCACGAGTGGATCGACTACTACCACACTGAGCTCAGCAACCGCTTAGCCAACTTCGGTCTTAAAGCCAACCTTATTTATCCCAGAGACCAGCTTGATGTGGATTTGAGAAGATACGCTAAGCTATCATTTGCTCAATCACTTATGATATCAAATATTTTCATGACTGAGTCTGAAGACGCAGCCAAAGTTAACGAAACTATGGGAAGTGAGAACGGTTTTGACGGTGTACTGGAATTATCAAAATTATCCAATATGACTAATTCAACGTTATTAAGGATCAAGAATAGGGTTGAAGGATTGATAAAAAGCTTTACCGAATTAGTATATTTGTAAATTGATATAAAAACGCAAGTAATATATTTTAATCTAGTAAAATATGTATATTTTCCTTATTAAAATACGTTTACAGATAGTAATCATACTCATAAGGAAGAGGGAGAATCAGTTTTCCATGCTTTAATTTTGGTTACTAATGAAGCAAATTAAGCGCACTCAACTCACATCCCTATATGGCGATATGTGCTCGTAGATCCAAATGATGAGTTTACAACAAAAATTGTGACATTATGAAAACGACAACAGAAAATAATACCTACTGCTCCTAATTTTGAAAGGGGACGACACATTTTTTTATATTTTTTCCTTATTTCGTGTTGTACTTTTTATTATTATTTTAATTTTATAATCGCTTTCTTTTAAATGATTATTATTATTAATAAAGCAGGTCATAACACAATACTATGAAACT
Source organism: Metalampra italica (assembly GCA_949699065.1). NCBI lineage: Eukaryota > Metazoa > Arthropoda > Insecta > Lepidoptera > Oecophoridae > Metalampra > Metalampra italica. The sequence goes on from OX452989.1 coordinate 6,740,174, forward strand.
TTATAAACCAGGGTACGGAGACCAACCAGCCCTGATGCTGACGACTCTCCTAAGACCGAAAGATGATAGTAGTGTCGATTTTAAAAAACCTTCAGAGGACAGCCACAGCTGTGTTAAACACATATTGTTCGTAATATAAAAGGAAGGTACAGACTTCGATAAGCAAGTGGGCACATTAACAACAAGTAGGCGAGCTAAACGCTGAGTATAGTATACCTACACACTCAGGTAGCCCGGTAATAATAAGATTGTGTATTATTAAAAAAGACGCTGACGGCATGAATGCCGTCAACTTCAAGTAGTTTCATGACACTACATACAGAACCCAAACGAAACCAGCGTGTCTTTAAGTGAACACTGCCCCTTTTAATTTTTTTATCGTAGATTATATTATCATCAACAGGTTAGCGATAACAATATTGTATAAATAGATAGAATTCAATTTACAATTTAAGTAGTTCAAAATCTGTGTGTCAATATGGCAAATAAATTTGAAGGTGATCTCTCCGGCTTAAGTCCTCGCCAACTGGAATATGTTAGCAGTGTGTTAGAAAAAAAAGGTTTTAGCAATGAAAAGGTATTGGTTTCTGCAGTCGGAAAACCAGGCGATGGTTATGTTGCAAACGTTAAAAGGTTCATCGTCGAGAAAAACGGGGAAACATTCAAGATTGTTGCAAAAGTTGCTTCCAGTGTCGAAGCAGTCAGAGCCCAGATGAATACTAAAGTAATTTTTCAAAATGAAGGTTTTATGTACACTATGGTATTGCCTAAATTTACCCAGATAGAAAGAGAAGCAGGCGTGCCTGAAAATGAAAGATTAAGATATGCAGTCTGCTACGGCTATCTAAATGAAGAACCAAATGAAATTATACTACTCGAAGATCTACAACATTCCAAATTCATAATGATGGACAGACACGTGTCACTTACAGATGATTGTGTCAAATTGTTTCTTAAAAGTTTTGCACAACTTCATTCTTGCTCATACGCGTTGAAGAACCAAGAACCTGAAGTGTACGAAGTTTTCAAAAATAAGCTTGCGAATATGTGGGAGATGATGCAAGAAATGGAACAATTGAAATTATTATTCACTCAGATGGGAAATAATGTAATATCAATGTTGGATAATGATAAGCATAAAAAGCTGCTAAGCCGCTTTTTACCGCAACTACAGACAATGGCTCTGAAGAACATTATGATTGATAAAAAGTCGAAGTATTCAATCATACAGCAAGGGGACTGCTGGACTAATAATGTTATGTTTAGATTGGAGGTAAGTATCAATTTATTTAAGTAATTATTCTTAATAATTTAGGAAACCAAAAGTAAAAACATTGCTTTTTTATCAAGGTTTGGAGCGGTTATATATGATCATATCGTCTAAAAATCAAATTGCCTATTTGCTTTTTAGACGATAATTATGATTATAACCGCTCCAAACATAGTTTCAATATCCGCTCCTAATATATTAAAACTAGGTATGACACCCGTAAAAAACCAATTAAATGTAAGAATGGAGTCAATTGTAGTCATCGCGATTTTGATAAACGTATTTATTGGATTAAAATAGTTAAGCAATTTCATTATTCATTTTCTAAATTTAAAATGTCATCTACATTGTCTACATACTACAAGTTCACTTCAATTATGCTCTTTCCAGGCTGATAAACCCGTGGAGTGTTGCATGATAGACTATCAGATATCCACACACAACACTCCAGTCGCTGATCTCCAATACATGATCTTCAACTGCACCGATTACGAGACCAGAGCCAAGCACTACCACGACTGGATCGACTACTACCACACTGAACTCGACAAATGTTTAGCCAACTATGGCCTTAAAGCCAACTTTACCTATCCTAGAGACCGTCTTGATGCTGATATGAAAAGATACGGTAAAATATCATTTGCTCTCTCACTTATGATATCTAGTGTTTTAATGACCGAGGTTGATGAAGCAGCCAGGGTTAAAGAAGCAATGGGAGATGAGAACGGGTTTAACCGTTTACTCGAAGTATCAAAATTATCCAATATGAATAATTCAACCTTGTCAAGGATCAAGAATAGGATTGAAGGATTGATAAATAGTTTTACTGAACTCGGATATTTGTAACTTGATGTCAAAATGTGTGTAGTTTAAAATGATAACTATTTTTCTTTCTAATAAAAAGTAGAATGGAATACTTCTAATTAAAAATGTATAAGAATAATTGCTTCTAATTATAGTTTTTTCCCCTGAAGAAGGTTAAGTCCTTTCTAACTTCCGTATAGCTCACATGCGGTAATAGCAATTAAAACTAAAACTTGAGACTAGAAACTAGGGCGTATTCCTCGTGGCCAAACTTGATTGCAAAACTTGTTTGGCCAATTGGAAACTTAATTCCTCGTAGCCAAACTACAAGTAATAACACACTGTATATACATGCCCTTTTATCGCATCTTGGCCACGAGGAAACTTTATGTCTCGTAGAATTAAGATGCCTCACATTAAAAATTGGTTGCCTAGCTAGTTTGGCCTGGAAACTTAATTCCGCGTAGCCAAACTCTAACGAAACAGTGACTACGAATGTAAAGTTTGGCTACGCGGAATTAAGTTTCATTATAGGCAAACTAGCTAGGCAACCAATTTTTAATGTGAGGCAAATTTGTGAGGCAAAAGTGATTTTGTGACTTCTTGACATAAAATTAGGCTGATAAATAACTCCACAAACCTTTATAATTTACAAGCAATCTGAATTTATACTGCTGTTGTAAGCCTTTAAGTAGATAGTCAAAATATTGTGGCTCATAATTGGTTACCTAGCTATATGCATTACGTAACACAAGTTGCTTTTGCATAATTTAATACATTGCACGCTGCGAAGGTTACCTTACCTATACAAAGGTCCATATCGACTATTGAACGTGATACCTATTTTAGTCCTGTTTAAATAATTGTATGAGTAGTACAATAGTATTATTATGGTATTCTTCTGGCAGAAAATGGATAATTTTTTTCATCGACATTAGATTTACACCAGTTCTTGGTGATTTCTATCCGCACCGTCGCAGACTCAGTAAAGATGCAACGATAAAAACTTGTGGTCATCGACGTAGCCGAACAATTAGTAGGTAAGTGTAGTGGCGGTGGGCAGAACACGTCATGTCGCAAAGAGTTCTAGAGTGGTGATAGAGGGGAAGCATAACATAGAACGCCCGATTATAAGATGGACTGAAAGCAGCTGAATAAAAGTTAGTAAAGAGTAGATATGTTTAATAGTGTATTTGGCGTAAGTATATTTTACAGTAGAATTTAATAGGCTGCTACTGATATTAAGGACGCCGTTTAAAGCCCCTGAGTCTTATCAATCGAATGTGAATTAAAGAGCGGGCGCCCGATATTTTACCACAAACTTATCTAGCAAATTACAGGCACCCGCGTGTAAGGCGATAAGTAGATTTAAATCAGACGCTTACGTCAATTAATATATGTATTATGGAAACGATAACAGAAACGTAGAACCTATGTACTGGTCCTTAATTAAGAAGGGTAGGTACAGAACAGATTTGGCTTAAGACTTGAGAAAGACAGGGAGAATTAAGATCATTTGCTTTAAATGCATCTGATCTGCCAGACGAGCACACAATGGACACTAACGACATTGTATGATATCTACTTCATCATCGTCATCATCATAAGTTATGTGATCATTTTTCAAAACCGTATCTTAAAGGCAAGAACTAATTTGCGTCTTGCTCTATAAATCTGTCAAAACAAGTTCGAAGGTTGAGTCACTTTTTAAGACTTTGAAGGTCTATTTCATATACTAGATTGAATATGGGCAACTACAAAAAATAGTGTCAATTAATTCTCAGTATAAAATACTAATACTACTTAAATTAGAATGAATCAATTCGGAGCCTGACACTTGGATACCTTTCCTTGTAAGTCAAAGCGATGATAGCAGGTATAACTGGTTTTATGACAACTAGATACGATTCAAGCTGTTAGCTGCAAGTCTATCAAGTGAATACTGCCCCTATTTTTAATGCAGATAATATTATCAACACCAGGTTAAAGATAAGATTATCATATAAAAAGAATGAATTCAATAATGAAATTAAGTAGTCCAACCTCGGTGCGCCTTGCAGTATGGCAAATTTTAAATTTGAAGGAGATCTCTCCAGTTTAAGTGCTCGCCACCTGGAATATGTTAGTAGTGTGCTAGAAGAAATTGGCTTTAACAAAGAAAAAGTATTGGTTTCTGCCGTCGGTAAGCCAGGTGACGGTTATGTTGCAAACATCAAAAGATTCACCGTCGAGCAGGGCGGAGAAACATTCAAGATTGTAGCAAAAGTTGCATCCAGTGTCGAAGCAATCAGAGCCCAGATGAATACTAATGTAATTTTTAAAAATGAAGGTTTTATGTACACTGTAGTATTGCCCAAATTTGCCGAGTTAGAAAGAGAAGCAGGCGTGCCTGAAAATGAAAGATTGAGATATGCAGCCTGCTATGGCTATCTAAATGAAGAACCAAATGAAATTATACTACTCGAAGATCTACAAGATTCAAAATTCGTAATGATGGATAGACATGTGTCACTCACAGATGATTGTGTTAAATTGTTTCTGAAAAGTTTTGCACAACTTCATGCTTGTTCATACGCGTTGAAGAACCAAGAGCTTGAAACTTATGAAACCTTTAAAGGTGAGCTTGTAAACATGTGGGAGACGATGAAAGACTTGGAACAAGTGAAGTTATTCTTCACTCAATTGGAGAATAATGTAATATCTATATTGAATAGTGATAAGCACAAGAAACTGGTAAAACGTTACCTGCCTTCATTTCAGGCAAATGCTTTAAAGAACCTTAAGATAGACAATGGGTCGAAGTATTCAGTTCTACAACAAGGGGACTCATGGACGAATAACGTTTTATTTAGACTGGAGGTAAGTACCAAGTGTTAGGTAATAATGTATGATATAACCTATCAGTAAACAACTTTAAAACACACACTTGACAATTTAACAAAAAAAACTATTTTGTGAAGTCATTCAAAAAGTTACTTAAATATACAAGCCAGGAAATAGCAGCAAATTGATTTCTACCTTAATATATCCCATATAATTGATTTAAAAGCAGCAGATATAAATCTATTTAGGTCGATAATCGATTGCAGAAGAAACTTTTGAAATTTAAAATCCAACTGTTGAAAAACAATTGAATAATACTTGGTAGGCATATGAGAGCCTGAGCGTATTATCGCTTATCTCAGTTATAATATCGATGCGATGGTAGGTAGGAAGGTATTTGTTAGCGACAACGACTCGTATAGCTATAAGTGTTTAGTGTATATTGTAAAATAAGTAGTTTAAATGATCTTATTGTGTTGTTTACTTTCATTTACATTTATACTTGTTTGTCATTATAAATAGTTTGGGTTTATGGCTAAATAAAGTTTGAAGGGCTCTCGCTCTCGGTAGGGTGTTGTTCGCATGTGGTCACTCACTTTCTCTTTTGGGCTTCCGCCCGCCGCCTTGCCCGCCGCGTCTGCGCGGGAACACGGCCGATCGAGCCGCCCGCGTGGCTTGGGTTCTATGCGCGGGAATTGTTTGGATAAATAGGGGTGGGCGGCGCCATATTGACCATTCAATCTCAAAACACACTAAAGCGAACAACGCTCTACCATTGCGATCTCTATATTGACATTTGTACTACTGAGTTCTTTATTACTCACCTGACTGAACCAGCATTCGCCCAGTTTATTAGTTGTGGGTCAGCGAAGGGGCCCACATTTATGGTCCTTCGAGCCGGATAAGAAAAGTGAAAATTCAAGAATGCCAGTCACCAGGAGTGCAAAATCTGTTCCCTTCGTGCTGCCACGGTCATCACCGTCGCCTGTCCATCTGGATGGCGCGCCTACAGAAGTAAACGCGCCCATCGACAACGCGACAACGACCGGCGTGACTACAGCCACCGACGTGATTACAACTGCGACCACTACAGGCGTCACAAGCGACGCGACCGCCACTACCACAAGGAGAGCTCAATCTTGCCACTCGTCGGCGTCACGGAATCGACGCCTCGAGTTAGCGAAGGCAAAGGAGCAGCTTATACAAAGGCAGGTGGAGCTGGCAGCCGCACGCATCGCTGTCTTGGAAGCGGAGTCGGATGAAGAGGAGGTGACAGACGAGGAGTCAAATAGAGAAGAGCGGACAAGAGATTGGATCCGCACCAGTGGTCTCGCACTAACGGCGGAGCCGCGCGAGCATAACGAAACTACTCCGGGTGGTCCTGTTGGAGAAGGGGATTTAGCGTCGCAGCCACAGCCGCGCGGCGACGCACTCCGACGGGACGGATGTGTCATCACGGGGGGCGCCACGCCGATGTTTCCTTTGTTTAATGCTCCGGGTCAACGCGAGGACGAGACGCGCGCAAACAATGGCGCGACAAGTGCGACAGGGATAGCGACACGCACCGTCCCAACTCCACCGGCTGCACAGCTACCTGCGTGCTACGAGCCAGATGTGCGAACGGAACGCTTTAACTATAGCGAACTCGCCACGGCTATTACGCTCGCGGCACGCGCTGTCCAGCCTACGAATACGCAATGGACGCTTCACGACTTGCCGCCATTTAACGGTTCGTCGAGCGATTGGCTACCATTCAAAGTAGCTTACGAAGAATCTGCGAGTCAGCTCACCGAGCAGGAAAATTTGGCGAGACTACGCAGATGCCTGAAAGGAGCCGCGAAGGACGCGGTACAGTGTTTATTCATTGGCGCTACAAATACCGAAGACGTCATGAAGCTTCTTTCATCAAGATTCGGTCGTCCAGATGCATTAGTCATGGCAGAAATGAGCAAACTACGGGCCCTGCCACGACTCACCGAGAACCCAAAAGACATCTGCATCTTCGCCTCCAAAGTACAAAACGTAACGGCGACAGTGAGGGCTTTAAACAAACATCACTATTTGTATAATGCGGAAGTGGTGCGTAGCGTGGTCGATAAATTACCTTCGGCGCTACGCTATCGATATTACGACTACTCCGCCGAGCAGTCAGAAGACCAGCCCGATCTTATGAAACTGTCGCTGTTCCTCGAGCGTACGGCCGAACGCTGCGGCAGCTTTGCGCCCGTCGAGTCGATACCTACCGACGACCGGCGGGAGCCGTCAGCAAAGAAGCATACTGTGAGAACATACCACGCTCAAGACCAGAAGCCCGCTCCCAGGGCAACGAGGTGTCCAGTCTGCGACAAAGAGGACCATCAAGCACCTGCGTGTACAACGATGAGGAATGCAGAGGGACCTGCGAGGTGGGAACTAGCCAAGAATAAAAGGCTATGTTTCCGCTGCTTGCGAACCCGCAAGTTCCGACACAACTGCAAGCCGAGGAAATGCCTCATCGACGGGTGCGAGTACATGCACCACCCTCTGTTGCATGGTACTTATCCGCTTAAGTCAGAGACAGAAAAGACTGCACACGCCTGCGACGCCGACGCATCCACAGTCGATATTGTTGCGTCAGGTACAGAAAAAAGGAACACAACAGCGCTACTCAAAATAGTTCCGATCCAAATAACGGGACCCAAGGGCGCCTGCGATACTTACGCCCTATTGGACGACGGGTCTACGTGCACGCTTATAGAAACGGCAGTTGCTAATAAGATTGGCGCCACTGGACCGTCAGAGCCCTTATACATAGAGGGCGTGGCCGGCGCTAGAATAAATGCGGATAAGTCAACTCGCGTCCACTTCTCCATACGTGGGCGTGGGACTGATAGCCACGAGATATCCGCCCGGACTATGGAAGATTTAAAGTTATCGCCTCAGTCGATACCACGAGACGTCGTGCGGTCATGTCACCACCTGCGTGATATTGAAGAGCAACTTACATACGAAGAGGGAACGCCGACGATATTACTAGGTCAGGATAATTGGCACCTGCTACTTACCCACGACGTACGCCGAGGCGATAAAACCCAACCGGTCGCTTCACTTACCGACCTCGGCTGGGTTCCCCATGGTACAAGAGAAGCGAGCGCATATAGTAAGGTGCAAGTCCACAGAACAAACCACCTGACTTCTACAAGCGACGAGTCAATGGAGGCCATGATGAAGGATCACTTCGCCCTCGAATCACTGGGGGTTGAAGCGAAAAAATCCTTCAATGATGCGGAACAACGAGCACTGCGCATTTTAGATGAGAAAACTAGAAGGCTGCCGGCAGGAGGCTTTGAAACTGGCCTCTTGTGGAAAAAAGATAACCAGTTCCTGCCAAACAGCTACGACGCCGCGGTGAAGCGCTTAGAGCATTTAGAAAAAAAGCTAGACCGCAACGAAGAGATGGAAAAGCGCTACAAGTCGCGATTAAAGGCGAAACTGGAAAATACCTACGATGAAGTAGCGCCCTGTGAAAAATCACAAAGAGTGTGGTACTTGCCACACATCCCTATCATCGACCCACAGAAAATGGAGAAACTAAGAATAGTTCACGATGCCGCCGCTAGATGTCGTGGAGTTAGCCTAAATGATACGGGTCCCGATCTACTTCAGTCATTGACGGGCGTGCTTATGAAGTTCCGTCAACGCTCGTTCGCCGTAACTGCCGACATACGCGACATGTTCATGCGAGTCGACATCATAAAGGAAGACAGAGACATGCAACGGTTCTTGTGGAGAGATGATCGTCGCGCGGGGCCGCCGACCGAATACCGAATGAAGAGTGTCATTTTCGGCGCCACGTCATCACCCTGCACGGCTATTTACGTGAAAAACAAAAACGCAGAACATTTCCGCGGAAGCTACCCAGAAGCTGCTGCCGCGATCATCGAAAATCATTATGTTGATGACTACCTGGCTAGCTTTAATACGGAAGAAGAAGCCGAACGAGTTTCACAGCAAGTTACCTATATACACAGTAAAGGAAACTTCTTCCTGCAACGATGGGCGTCTAACTCACGTCAGGTGCGAGCCGCGCTAGCGCACGGCATAAAGGAAGATATAGTCCAATTGGACAAACCAATCAGTCAGTCAGTCCAATTGGATCGAGAGAAAATCCTGGGAATGGTATGGCACACAGAGCCAGACACGTCATTATCATTCAACGTGAACCGGCACAAGGCTCCCACGGCCATAAAAGAAGGAGACAGAACGCCTACAAAGAGAGAAGCTCTGCGCATAACGATGCCCATCTGCGATCCACTCGGCATTGCTACACCGGTGACTTTACAAGCAAAGCGAATTATGCAGGACACGTGGCGTTCTGGAGTCGAACGGAACGCAGCCGGGTGCAAGGAGTGGCGGGCCAGTCAGAGACTCGCCGATATATTCTGGTCGCGCTGGGTGCGCGAGTACTTGCCGGTGCTCCAACACCGGCGGGAGCCGCGCGCGACAAAGGGAATTCTACGACGGCCCACTAAGAAGCGAGCGATCCTACCCGTTACACCGGCAACGGCATAAAATAGCTACACATAGAGTCGGCAAACTGCCAGATTACAGCTACAAGGAGCTGCGACGGGAGTATGTTAGCGACAACGACTCGTATAGCTATAAGTGTTTAGTGTATATTGTAAAATAAGTAGTTTAAATGATCTTATTGTGTTGTTTACTTTCATTTACATTTATACTTGTTTGTCATTATAAATAGTTTGGGTTTATGGCTAAATAAAGTTTGAAGGGCTCTCGCTCTCGGTAGGGTGTTGTTCGCATGTGGTCACTCACTTTCTCTTTTGGGCTTCCGCCCGCCGCCTTGCCCGCCGCGTCTGCGCGGGAACACGGCCGATCGAGCCGCCCGCGTGGCTTGGGTTCTATGCGCGGGAATTGTTTGGATAAATAGGGGTGGGCGGCGCCATATTGACCATTCAATCTCAAAACACACTAAAGCGAACAACGCTCTACCATTGCGATCTCTATATTGACATTTGTACTACTGAGTTCTTTATTACTCACCTGACTGAACCAGCATTCGCCCAGTTTATTAGTTGTGGGTCAGCGAAGGGGCCCACAGTATTTATTGTTGGGAATTGTATGTATAACGATTAGGTTATCTATTCTATAACAGGTAACTAATGTAGGTAACTCACTTCAATAAACCTTTATTTTTCAGGCTGATAAGCCAGTGGAGTGTTGCATGATAGACTATCAGATAGCCACACACAACACTCCAGTCGCTGATCTCCAATACATGATCTTCAACTGCACCGATTACGAGACTAGAGCCAAGCACTACCACGGCTGGATCGACTACTACCACACTCAGCTCGACAAGTCCTTAGCTAACTTTGGACTTAAAGCTAACTTTATTTATCCAAGAGACCAGCTTGACGCTGATTTGAGAAGATACGGTAAAATATCTTTTGCCCTCTCACTTATGCTGGCTAATGTGTTAATGACCGAGCCTGAAGACGCAGCCAGGGTCAAAGAATCCATGGGCGGTGAGAACGGTCTCGATGGTATTATGGAAGTATCAAAATTATCCAATATGAATAAATCAACCTTGTCAAGGATCAAGAATAGAGTTGAAGGATTGATAAACAGTTTTACTGAACTCGGATATTTGTAATTTTTCTATTAAAATGTGAGTAAGTAGATAACTGTTTTCAATGTTTATGGCATATAATATTATAATTCATTTATTTGTTTATCACATGGTGTATAGACCTACCAAGTTATCTGTGAACTGAAGGGTGGCTCTGCCAGAGTTTTATTGTTGCCAGTTTATTGATCTTCCCTAGTAATAGGGAAATCTGTGGTGTTTTCAAGGGCATTAATAAAATAAATGTAAATCAATAATGTTGCTTACACACAGAGCAGGGACGTTGCCGCTGTCTTTATTACCACTCTTGAAATAGCTCTTTTTTACTATCTTTATTATCAGTCACAAGACGTCCACAGGTAACATAAGCCCCTGTTTAGTAAAACTGCAAATTGTTAGTTATTTTTTCGTTACGGCAACACCGTGACGTAATCACTTCGATTCTCGCTCGCAAGCGCATACAGTGCACTCTCGCATATTTTTCAATATATTTTTTTATTGTCTTTTATCTATATATTTCTACACCCCGTAGGAATATTTATTTACGCCCTCTCATATCATATAAAAAACGAAACGTTTCATCCCTTAAAATCCACCCCGGTTAGGGAAACCGTTATATCTTTGTGTGAGTGTTTTGTGGTTCCAGTCTTCTCATCTTACTGGTAAGTTTTTCTGCATCCCCTATTAAATCTATAAGGAAACGCCTAGGCCGAACGTTTAAAGGAGAAAGACCAGTACATAGTTGTTCCAACTCGTGAACAACCCCCCAATCGTGTCATCGCTCGAGGGTGGCACGCACCTAAATGTCCTAGGTGGACACAATTAATGGACATGTTTTGGTCCTTCGAGAGCCGGATCCTTCTCCTTTGAATTGGTAGGTGAAGTTTTCTTATCGATTTGAACCAATTTATTCGGCAGAAAATTCCTCATACCACATTTTTTATTACCCACCCACATTTTTGTATCTTGATATTTTGTGTTCTATTGTATGCTATTTCGTATATTTGTGTATTTAACATACTAAAACACGTTTTGCTCAATATAAAAAAATATATTTTTAATGAAAACATTAGGAATATCGTACTAGTTTATGTTAACTAGATCGAGAGCATCGGCAATGGCGGCCGAAGTACTGCGTTCTAAACTAAAATTTTGTGATATTTGCGATTCTCTCGCGTCATTAGCTGCTAATGATAACCCTACACAAATTGATGTACTTCGTATTCGTCACGAATTAGAACGTTATGTGGAAGTCGAAAATCTGTACTACGACATCCGCGCACAGCTTTCACAACCCGTGGAAGGTGTCCTATATCCGATTACTAAAGAACAATTAAGTACAATATTCGAATCGTACATACGAAACTATTACACATTAAAGTTAAAATATGATACCAATTTGCCTTCCTTGAACACAAAGGACGTGTCGCTCAACCAAAGCCTGCCTGATGATGGTCTTATTAAGCTTCCACGTATTTCCCTTCCGTCATATTCAGGAGACGATCCCACCCAGTGGATAGGATTTTCGGAGTTGTTTACGTCCCTAGTAATCAACAATGTCAGTCTGTGTGACGTGAAACGCTTACATTTTTTACGCTCATGTTTGGCAGGCGAGGCCTTGAAAATAGTTCATCATTTGCCACTCTCGGCTGTGAATTTCTCCGTCGCATGGAACCTGTTAGAAGAAAGATTCAACAACACGCGGCACATAGCTACGCTGCACTATAGACGTATAGCTAATGCCACTGTCAATAATTCGTCCGTGAAGTCCCTTACTAATTTTTTAGACATCGTAGTCGACAATGTAAATGCACTTAATGCGTTAAAGTTTCCTACTGACCACTGGTCTTTCTTGCTGTTAAACATAATTCTCGATAAATTAGATTCCGAAACTCGCAGGCAGTTCGAATTGAATAATGAGTCTAGTATACCTACGTACGACGAATTAATATCGTTTTTACGTAGACGCTGTAATGCCTTACAAACAGCCGTCGATCAAGGCACATCCGCCGCCTCGCTCCCGCGCGGCGCGGCCCGCATGCCGCCGTCCCACTCGTTCCCGCGCGACTCCGTCCGTAAGCCACAGATGAATTACGCTGCCGCCACTCGCGCACCGCATGCGCAGGCGCAGCTCCGAGCGCCGCCGCCGAAAGCGAATGCCCTGTCCGCCGTTCGATCCCCGGCACGGCAATGTATATTGTGTTATGATTTTCACGTTTTATCGAAATGTCCCGATTTTATCAAATTAACTCCCTCCGAGAGATTACAAAAAGCTAAACAACTCAAAGCATGCATAAACTGTTTAGCCATTGATCATTTCTTATTAAAGGACTGTAAGTCTACCTACACATGTAGAACTTGCTCGTCTAATCAACATCACACTCTTTTACACGATTCAAATAATCAAATAAATACTTCTCAGTCGTCGAGTGCGCTCCCAGTACAGGCGCAACAAAGTCCCGTCCCTCCCGCAGACGGTAAAATCGATAATCCCGTTGGTTGTTTCTCTGCCTCAATTGAAAACAAGGTAAAACCTTCTCAAGTACTATTGGCTACTGTTTTATTAAAGGTTCGTGATTCTCAAGGTCAGTTGCACGTCGCCCGTGCGATGATAGATACCGGAAGCCAGTTCAGTTTTATAACTGAGGACTTGGCTCACCGATTAAAATTACCTCGCCGTAATATAACCACTACCGTCCATGGTATTTCAGGACAAGCAGTTCAACTCAAAGGAGGCGTAGTTGAATTAGATATATTCTCTCAATCTGGTGACAGACGCCTTAAAATGCTAGCTCAATGCATTCCCAAGATAACAGGCAATCTTCCCACCGAACCGCTCCCGATTAAGCTCTGGCCTCACGTGATTAATCTCACTCTCGCAGATCCCACGTTTGGTATTCCCTCGGAGGTGTCCATGTTGCTCGGTGCCGACGTGTATCGAGACATAATCGTAGGAGGACTCGTCGTGGGTCCGCCCGGCACACCCGTCGCTCTCGAGACTATTTTTGGTTGGACCCTTATGGGCCACACTTTCGTTCAGCCGAAGCGCTCGGGCGCGTCGCACCACGCGTCGCTCGCGCCCCGGCACTGCTACGCGCTCCAAGCGCAGTGCGACCCCTCGCTCGATGAGATCGTACAAAAGTTTTGGTTATGTGAAGAACCCCCATCTCGTAAAATCTTATCTCCTGATGATGAAAAATGTGAAGATTTTTTTCGTTCCACCGTCACTAGAGGTGACGACGGTAAATTTATCGTATCCCTTCCGTTCAAAGAATATCCGCCAGATTTAGGTGATTCTCGTCGAACTGCACTCCGGCAGTTTTATTCTTTAGAAAAACGATTTAGACGCGACCCGACGTACAAGAATGAATACAATAAATTCATGATCGACTATTTAAACAACGGTTACATGTATCCAGCCCCTGAGAACTCGTCTCACGGATACTACTTGCCTCATCACGCGGTGATAAAAGATAGCAGCGCTACTACGCGTCTGAGAGTCGTCTTTAACGGCTCGTGTCGTAGTGACAACGGAAAGTCTCTCAACGACACTTTATACTCCGGTCAAAAACTACACAAAGAAATCTTTGATGTTTTATCCCTTTTTCGAGTAAATAAAACAGCCCTAGTCGCTGATATTAAACAAATGTTTTTAAATATTAATGTGAACCCCACTCAACAAATTTATCAAAAAATTCTTTGGCGTTTTAATGATGACGAGCCCATCCGTGATTATATTTTGACCACCGTGACTTTCGGTCTGACGTGCTCGCCCTACCTCGCGATCCGTACCCTCAACGAGCTCGCCCAGCGACACGCGGACTCCCACAGCGACGCGTCCCGGGTTCTGCTCGAAACCACATTCGTCGATGACGTCACTTGCGGCGCGCGCGACGTGCGCTCCGCGCGCAGTCTCGCCGCGGAATTGAACTCGCTACTCGCGGCGGGCGGCTTCACACTACGCAAGTGGGCCAGTAATCAGCCGAAATGTTTAGTCGACGTTCCGGAAGAGAATAAACAAACTGATGATGCGTTTTCTCCGGATACTACCGCGTATCTCAAGGTTTTAGGTCTGCAATGGTGTCCTAGTACCGACTCGTTTTCGTACAAAATTAAGCACACTGATTTAGTAACAACTAAACGAGGAATTCTCTCTGATTTAGCTCGTGTGTTCGACCCTTTAGGGTTCATTTCTCCAATTGTTTTTCGAGCAAAGTTACTAATTCAAAGATTGTGGATTTTACAAGTCGACTGGGACGACGCCATCCCCGACGAACTAGTCGAAGAATGGGTGTCCATAAAAAATAATTTGCATTTATTAGAACAGGTTTCTATTCCAAGGTTCATACAAACACCTTCATCACCCGAAGGTTATGTGGAATTACATGGATTTGCTGACGCCTCCCAGTCAGGTTATGGAGTTGTAATTTATTTCCGTGTAATTACCTCCTCCAAAATATACACATTTATGATTTGCGCAAAATCTCGCGTCGCTTCTCTCAAAACGGTGTCAATCCCTCGCCTGGAGCTGTGTGCGGCAGTGCTGCTGGCTCAGCTCATCTCGCATGTTCTAAACTTATATTCGTCCAAGCTTCCCATTCATAGCTACACGTGTTGGACAGACTCACTTATCACCCTGCACTGGCTCAAGTCGCATGCCAGTAAGTGGAAAACTTTTGTGGGTAACCGTGTCAGTCTCATCCAAGATCACACTTCTCCCAAATGCTGGCGTCACGTCCGTTCCCAGGACAACCCAGCCGACGCAGCCAGTCGCGGTCTCTCTCCAGCTGACTTAGTGTCACATTCGCTCTGGTGGCAAGGTCCTAAGTTTTTGTCACTTCCAGACAAACAATGGCCAAAGCAGCCCGCTGATATATTTACTTTGGACGAAAATACCGTAAAAAATTTAGAAATCAGACAAAGCGCTCAACAAACTCAAGCTTTAACCGCTACTGACGCGACAAACACGGAATCAAACGATATTATCGATATAATTTCTAAATATTCGCATTTGACAAAACTCATACGTATTATCGCGTATTGTTTCCGTTTCGGCTCCCCAGCTCACCGTCCGCTTCGCGACTCACACCCCCACCTCACGACTGGGGAGTTAGACCACGCGCTTAAGGTCTGTATCAAGGCGACTCAAGCTCAGTACTTCGCTGAGGATATTTCAAATATGAAAAAGGATAAAATTACGTCAAACACGCTGCGTAAGTTATCACCATATATTGATGACGACGGTATCGTCCGGGTAGGAGGACGCTTACAAGCTTCCAAACTATTCGATGAGAATAAACATCCTATTGTTCTCCCACGTGACAGTCCCCTCACTACGCTCATTGTGAGATATTATCATGTGATCTTCGGTCACCCAGGATCGAATGCATTGCTTTCTATGCTTCAAAGTCGTTACTGGATCCTATCCGCCCGACGCGTCGTTCGCACCGTCACGTTTCGTTGTTCACACTGCTATAGACTCAAACCACGCCTCGTACAACAAGCTATGGGTCAACTTCCTGCTCCCAGGATCCAGCAAGTAAAACCTTTCTCAAAAACAGGCGTAGATTACGCTGGACCCTTTATGATAAAGACTTCGCGTTTACGCAAAGCTCCTTTTGTTAAATGCTACATCGCCGCGTTCGTATGTATGAGCACGAAAGCATGTCATCTCGAGCTGGTGAGTGAGCTGACTACAGAGGCCTTCATTGCAGCGCTCCAGCGGTTCACTTCTCGCCGAGGTCGATGCTCCGACCTGTACAGTGACCAGGGTCGTAACTTTATCGGTTGTAACAACGAACTTCGTCGTATCGTTAAAGCTCATGCGCATGATTGTGCAGTTCAGGACTTCTGCAGCACGCAAAGTATTCAATTTCACTTTCAACCTCCAAACAGTCCCCACTTCGGTGGTATATTCGAAAGCTTGGTGAAACAAGTGAAAACTCATTTATATCGAATTGTAGGTTCTCATTCGCTCACGTTTGAAGATTTTTATACCGTTCTCACTCGCGTTGAAGCGTGTCTGAACTCCCGTCCTCTCGTCCCCCTCAGTTCGAACCCCAACGACTTCACTGCGCTCACGCCCGCGCACTTCCTTACTATGGAACCTCTGACTGCCATCACTGAACACGATCTGCGTGACATCAACATGACATCATTGAAACGATGGAATCTTATTCAGGCCATTCATCAGGCATTTTGGCAAAGATGGCACAGAGAATATCTACACACGCTACAAACGCGAGCCAAATGGCATGTACCTGTCAAAAATATCGAGGTCGGTACACTCGTCCTGCTCAAGGAAGACGACTTGGCTCCTCTGTGCTGGCCTCTCGGCAGGATAGTGTCCGCTACCCCGGGCCCAGACGGTCTAGTCCGTGTCGTAGAAGTACGCACCGCGCGCGGTGTCTATAAACGATTCGTCACTAAGATCGCGCCGCTACCTTGCTCTGAGGAGCAACTCTAACATAGCTATTGCTTATTTATGTTATAATAAATAATATAAGTTAAGAAATAGTTTATGTATTCATGTATTATATATTTACTTTACTGTTTAAGATTAAGTATCTATAGTCCCATTCCCCTTGAAATCTTTAGTTTATTTTCCCTTTTTTTCTGCTGAATACGTGGTTTCAGGGGCGCGGGTATGTTTAGTAAAACTGCAAATTGTTAGTTATTTTTTCGTTACGGCAACACCGTGACGTAATCACTTCGATTCTCGCTCGCAAGCGCATACAGTGCACTCTCGCATATTTTTCAATATATTTTTTTATTGTCTTTTATCTATATATTTCTACACCCCGTAGGAATATTTATTTACGCCCTCTCATATCATATAAAAAACGAAACGTTTCATCCCTTAAAATCCACCCCGGTTAGGGAAACCGTTATATCTTTGTGTGAGTGTTTTGTGGTTCCAGTCTTCTCATCTTACTGGTAAGTTTTTCTGCATCCCCTATTAAATCTATAAGGAAACGCCTAGGCCGAACGTTTAAAGGAGAAAGACCAGTACATAGTTGTTCCAACTCGTGAACAACCCCCCAATCGTGTCATCGCTCGAGGGTGGCACGCACCTAAATGTCCTAGGTGGACACAATTAATGGACAGCCCCCTTACATTTTCACAGGAACGATCTCAAAAAATCCCCGGTGGTAACGTGCACTCATACGTGGTTCGGGTACCCCACATTCTGTGCTGGTCGCATCTGACGGCCCGTCATTCTATACAATTTGTTCTGATGGCCGAATGACATTTGCGTAGTTCCTGATTCTGCCACTTCACAGATAATTTGGTACATCTATAAACAATTAGTCCTCAAGTATTAATGCCAATGTGAATGAAATGCCAAATGTGAAATGAAATGTGAATGCCAAATGTCCAATTGTGAATGAAATGAAAAATGTCCTAAAAGTATGTGACACGCCGACCGCAAAAAATGAAGGTTTCAATTCAATCATAATATTATAGATGTTAGAAGATATTTATTTCGTTTGATCTTGTTGGTTCGATCTATCTGTTTCATTCGACCCTTAATTGTTTAAAAGGTATATAAAGGTATCAAATAAGATTTCGATCGATGGCAGTTTTTCTTTTCGTAATGTCACATCTATCTTGGACTGTGGTCATGCAGTCTCGCAGTTTAATAATATTATTTCGATTAACTCCTGATGTCCTAAAAGTGTAGGCTGCTGAAACCATATATTTCCTCCGTGGATGAAGCCTATCAACCTTATTATTAACATCTATTTCTATATTTCGGAGGAGTTAACCGACTTTATCTACTTGGAGTGTACCAATCAATCCTTTCATTTCTTGCTCTATCTCTACTTTTCAAATGTTTTCTTTAAAATCCGAATTAGAATGTATGGTACATTCTAATTCGGATTTTAAAGAAAACATTTGAAATAGCAAATATATAATTATTAGCAATGGTTTTATCTGCTCCTGGGAGATCTCAATTAGGTGGATCTATTATCGAAGTTCTCAAGGGAAGCTCCTGTGCGTCGTAATTGGGTTCCGGACCTCGTTCGCGCTGACTCCACAGTTGTTCAGTCAGACAGACTCGCAGACAGACTGTCTGAATTATGAGCCACTGGTGAACCGAACTCTATTATGCTATACCAGAAAGTGGTCTATAACATATATAGTGGTCAAGCCAGAAAGGTAGGCGGGTAATGTATCTATAATGCTACCAAGGTTGAGCTTTACACCTAGGTACCCCTTAGAAGAAAGATAGAAAGATGAACTCTTCCTTGCAAAGTATTAAAACACAACAAGGAAAAGTGTTACATGTATTAAAAGTGAAATCAGCAAATGCGGTCTCATCGCTAAGAGCGATATCTTCCAGACAACCTTTTTTACCGCCTCGTTGCCCTAATGACTTGGTCATTGGTCTCGACCGCCAGAGGTCCTGGTTTTGATTCCTTATAGCAACATACAACTTTGTTACCAAAGAATAGGTCCGTTTATTTGATGCCGGAGCACGTGGTTGAAGCAAAAAACTTTTTCTAATTGAAAGTTATTCGCTCTTACTACTTAAATCCAATGGTAAGGAGTTTCTTTAATAATATGTACAAAAAAAGCGTGTATACTTTTACATTAGGAAAACATAAAATGGCCGACAATTGGCCTGGCACTACACTGTTTTATTGAATACTTTGACATGTTTCCTAATAGTCCTTATCGCAATTATAGCAATAAAAGTTCAGTAAATCTTACGATTCCCACAAAATTACACGAAAACACTTGTATTTCACTGTAAACAGCATGAAACAAAATATGGCGAATCGGCACGCTCAACAAATTAAAATATTGTATGTATTATGTTGAATAGGGCATGGGAGCGTAGCGAGTTTTTTCAGTGTTCTATGGGGCATCCCCTTAGTTTCTTTAATCATTTCTTAACTCACTGTCTTGGATGTCAGCTGTTCCAGCCGCGAAGCAACTGACATTTTTACAATAATAAACAAACAAATCCAAGTAAAAACCTTTTCCATTATTTCCATATGGCGGCGTCGCAAATACGGCTACCACTATACCGTTTTATGACGAATAAAAATTTTATGATCACGATAATACAGAGACCATGGTGGAATACTGGGACTGGTGTGGGATTCGGAAACTGACTATGTATGAGTAGTTGTAAAATATACCTGTATGATAGGTTTAATGTATTCCTATTTTGTAGGTCTACTCGCTATAAAATCCAAAATTCCACAATGGCACAGAAAATCATTAACTACGTATTATTTGAAAGGCAATTCTTATATTAAAATACCAAAACGAAACTAAATTCGAGATCAAATATAGAATGACCACAGAACACAGAAAAAAGGTCGCTGGTTTTATAATTTCTGTGAGAATGACTATAGGTATTTTGTCCTTGGAAATGACAGAGAAGACGGTATAGATAGGTATGTAAACCAGATGTAAACGCACAGTAAACGCAAAGCTAAGTATTTCCCGATCGCCGCTAAGAATAGATATCGTTGAGTAATATCGTTACAGATTAAATAATAGTTCCTATGTCGTGTCTACAGCTACACAATATAGTATGTGTCTTAAGGCGGCAATACACATCACAACATTTGACGAACAATTTGCGAGCACGTCTGAATGGCCACATGCTTTTATATTGAGTCATTTAAGAGAAGTATGACCATTCAGATGTTTGGCTAATGTGATGCCACCTTTACTGATGCTGCCAACATAACAACACAGTGTCACTAGGCCAATCGGGCCAATCGGATTGTTTGACATTTACTGTTATCAGTGGAATATTACTTGTGGATTAATATCTTAAAGTCTATCAGTAAAAATGTATTTGAAATCGTTTAAGATGTGTTTCACTGTAATGTGATTAGTGTTTTAATATTGTATAACAGATATATAATTGTATATCGCGTTTTTAATAATGTACAAGTGTGCAAGGTCGAACGGTACATACCTATGCGACTTCTGCATGTATATCAAAGTAAACACTTGAGATTTATCATTGTCATATCTTGATTAAATTATTTTCAAAAGGTTCAATATAATTTAAAACGACAGAACACATTTCAGTCATAAACTAAGTGGACGTCTCGTGTGCCATTATGGAAAATATTAAATTCGAAGGCGACCTTACTGGTATAAGTGCGCGTCAACTTGAATTTGTCAGTGGTGTGTTAAAAGAATTAAGTTTCGATAATAAAAAAGTTGTCGTTTCTCCCGTCGGTAAGGCAGGAGACGGATTTGGTTCGAACGTAAAACGATTTACCATCGAACAAAGCGGGAAAACATTCAACATTATAGCTAAAATTGCATCAAGCATCGAAGCAGCCAGAGCCCAGGTGAAAACAAATATATTGTTTCAAAATGAATGTTTAATGTACACCAAGGTACTGCCTAAATTTACCGAGTTAGAAATAAAAGAAGGAGTGCCTGAAAACGAAAGATTAAGATATGCAACTTGCTACGGCGCGCTCGATGAAGAGCCAAATGAAATTATACTGCTCGAGGATCTACAAGAATCGAATTTTGTAATGATGGAGAAACATGTGCCTCTCACAGATGATTGTGTGAAATGGTTTCTCAAAAGTTTAGCTATATTTCATTCTTTATCATACGCGTTGAAAAACCAAGAACCTGAAACGTATGATTCTTTCAAGAGTAAGCTTGTGAACGTGTGGGTTAAGATGCAAGAAATGGAACACATGAAATTATTCTTTACTCAGATGGAAAGTAATGTATCATCAATATTGGATAACGATAAACACAAGAAGTTAGTACAACGTTATCTACCTCAGCTACAGACAAATATGTTAAAGAACATTAGTATTGACAAAGAGTCTAAATATTCTATCCTTCAGCAGGGAGACTCCTGGACTAATAACATTTTGTTTAGACTAGTGGTAGGTGTCAACATTTATTTTAAGTACTTATTTTATATTATATCAATTTTATGATTTATATTTATCAAAAACAAACAAACCTGCACCGTTACCATTGAAATGTAAGTAGACTGTAGAGACAGCAATAAAAACCTTTTGGTTCTATTCACAATGAGAACAATAATCCGAGGCACCAAATTCTCCTTTCTGTAATTAGTGAGCCGGATTCAAAATATTTTGTAAGAATGCAGTCACATAGAATTTGAACTGTTTAGAAGTAAGATTTAAAAACTAGATAATTCAAGTCCACTTCTGTGATTGTTTTTACAGGATGATAAACCCGTGGAGAGTTGCATGATCGATTATCAAGTATCCAATCACAACACTCCAGTCGCCGACCTTCACTACATGATCTTCAACTGCACCGACTACGAGAACAGAGCCAAGCATTACCACGAGTGGATCGACTACTACCACACTCAGCTCGGCAATCGTTTAGCCATCTTCGGGCTTAAAGTCAACCTCATCTATCCTAGAGACCAGCTAGACGCTGATTTAAGAAGATACGGAAAAATATCTTTTGCTCTCTCTCTTATGCTGGCTAATGTATTAATGACCCAACCTGATGAAGCTGCTAAAGCTACAGAAGCCGTGGGGAATGAGGCCGGTTTTGACAGTCTTATCGAGCTATCAAAGTTATCCAATATG
Source organism: Metalampra italica (assembly GCA_949699065.1). Classification (NCBI taxonomy): domain Eukaryota; kingdom Metazoa; phylum Arthropoda; class Insecta; order Lepidoptera; family Oecophoridae; genus Metalampra; species Metalampra italica. The sequence goes on from OX452989.1 coordinate 6,762,276, forward strand.
GCTGAGTCAACCTTATCGAGAATCAAAGTTAGAGTTGAAGGATTAATAAACAGTTTCATCGATCTTGGATATTTGTAATTTGATATTTAAATGTTTGTATGCAGTTTAATGGACTACTATGACTAATGTAAACTGCTATTCTAAGACATCCGCTATCACCGTACCGAGTTGCAAACAAGTCCGGCCAGCCGTTATAGCGAAATTGACCAAAAAACATCCAAACTTTCGCTATCTATAGTAGTGGTAGGATTAACATTTTTTTTTTGTAAATAAAAGTGTAATTTTTATATGCCTATTAAGCCTATCACTATAGTGATTAGTTTATAGTGTCAAATTAAAAAAATGTAGTGACAAAGTTCTGTATAATACAGCTGTCGAAATTGTAAACATGTATGATTTGTAGGCACAAAATCATAATCAATACAGGGTACAAAATCATAAACAATAAATCATGGGTGAGGCTTCACCTCTCCAGTGCCAAAACCATCGCTTAATAAATTAAATTGTTGTAATTATTTTGAATCTTTTTTATTTTGAAATTTGAATTTCTTTTAAATTATTTTATTTTGAATTGATTAATAATTTGATATTTTGCTTTAATTTATTTAATTTGATTTTATTTATTTTAATGAAAATGTTTTTAAAGTACTGTTTTTAAATAGCTGTAATATACTAACATAGCTTTTAAGGTTTTGTGTATTACTAACAATATTATGGACAAACGTCTAAAATAAAAATATTCTATTGTTCTATTCTAATACAAAATTACATCACACGGTATTTGAAGAACATCGAACTTTTTACTTTGTAGGTATTATTCAACTAAATTTATGTTATATCGTATTTTTGATATGAACTAAGATGTCTTAAATGACTTAAGTAAAAATGACATTTTAAAAATCTATATTATTCATATATTATTATACACAACATCGCTTCCACCCTTTCTGAGTGAATCGCTTAATTATAAATGTTTATTTAGTACTGTCTGATTCCCGCGGCTTCCTTCGGCTTATGGTCGTTTAAATAGTCAAAAGATCTAAAATCTAAAGATAATAATATTTGACATGATATTGTTGAACTTGTGAAATTATTCAATTTTGATGTTTAACATTGTCACGATGTTCCTGCAACAGTTAAACATTATTACAATAGTTATTTATGAACTATAAAATTCGCCCACCGCTTATCGAAAAAACGTTAGTTGTTCAAAGTAACCTGTGATAGAGAAGGCGGGTATTTGGTGATCGCGAGACTGGCTATGATCAAACGGTTCGTTTTCCTTAATTTTTATCATAGTTTCAATTATTACCAAAATCTTTACGATAGCAACATAATTTTGAATATTGCAATAGTTTTGTGTAATGGCAAATATTAGATTTGAAGGAGATCTTACTTGCATAAGTGAATGCCAACTTGAATTTGTGGGCAGAGTGTTGCAAAATCGCGGGTTCAGTGATAAAAAAGTTATAGCTTCTACAGTTGGTAAGCCAGGAGATGGTTATTTTGCAAATATAAAAAGATTTTCCGTTGAGCAAAATGGAGTCACATTTAATATGATAGCTAAAATTGCTCCCAATGACGACCAAATAAGGGCCATTATGAACACAAAAATAGTATTTAATAACGAATCTGTTATGTACACCGAAATATTACCCAAATTCACTGAATTAGAAAAAAAAGGAAATGTGCCTGAAAATGAAAGATTTAGGTTTGCTATTTGCTACGGCACTGTGACTGAAGAACCAAATGAAATAATACTACTGGAAGATCTACAAGTATCTGATTTTATAATGATGGACAGATTGGTATCACTTACAGATGATAGTGTGAAATTGTCTCTTAAAAGCATTGCGACGTTTCATTCTTTGTCATACGCATTGAAAACTCAAGAACCTGAAACGTATGAGACTTTGAAAAGTAAACTTATAAACACTTGGGAATTGATGAATGAAACGTCCGAATTATTTGTGACTCAGATACAAGAAAATGTGGTAACTGTCCTAGATAATGATGCACATAAGTTGCTTGTGAAGCGTGTATTGTCTCAAGTAATAAGTAATGTATTGAAATACAATAATATAGTCAAGGATTCGAAGTATTCCATCATTCAGCAAGGCGACACCTGGATTAACAACATATTATTTAAATTAGAGGTAAACATCACCAATATGTATTATTACTTTGACAGTGTCTAACACAATTAACTACCTACAACAATTATTACCTGCCTACAACAATTATTCGTTCGTCATTCTGGTCCATTTACAGACTAGGAATGTCTTAGTTCCGTTACTGCAGATGAAGAATCTGTAACAAATATTGTTTTGTCCACGGTTAAAATCGCTTATGTAATTAGGTATACTTATGTAATTGCTGCTACATCCCACAGCCTATAGATTTAAAGGATTACTAAAAAAACAACTATTATTATACACTCATATTATTATATGCTCATAAACATAAAGAGCATCCTCAACTTTATATTTAAAAAAAAAACATAAATAAATATGACTGAAGAAAGGAATGCATATATAATTACTCGACAGGTTTTCTGTTAAAACCATGTAACTAGGTAAATTAGGTCCATTCTGTTTTCAGAACGATAAGTCAGTGGAGTGTTGCATGATCGACTACCAGTTGTCCAAACACTACACTCCAGTTGCCGACCTTCAATACATGATCTTCAACTGCACCGACTACGAGACCAGAGCCAAGCACTACCACGACTGGATCGACTACTACCACAATGAGCTTAGCAAGAGTTTAGCCAACTTCGGTCTTGAAGTTAACTTTATCTATCCTAGAGATCAGCTCGAATCCGATTTAGTGGAATTCGGTAAAATAGCTTTTTTCCTTTCACTTACATTGGCTAATTTATTATTGTCCGAGTCTCATGAAGCAGCCAAGAATCAAGAAGCTTTGAAAAGTGGGGAAAGTGTAGACAAAATAATAGTTAAAGTATTTAATTTATCCAATATTCAAAAATCGTCATTCGACAGAATCAAAGCAAGGATCGAAGGATTGGTTAAAAGTTTTACTGAACTTGGCTATTTGTAATTTTAATAAGATGCGCTTTATATTAGAGTTTCGTTCTTTTAACAAAATTTGTTAAAATATTTAATATTGTTATAATGTAAGACTATTATTGTACTACATATGGTTAGTAGATACGTTATTAATTTTTATTTGTATTAAATTCTAGATAATATTTTCTATAACTGAGATACCTACCTATTTCATGTTTCTCTAATACCCACTAATTAGTTTTCTTAAATAGTTTTAATTTTTATAATTAGTTTTTTATATTGCTATAACCTAACAGGGTGTCATGTAGAGCAGCACCTCTATATGGCAATGCAATAATTAAGAATATAGTAATACTATACTTAACAAGGGTTCTGGGATCTATAAGATAGTGTAAACAAGGAAATCTGTATAGCCATATTTAAAGCTTTCATAATACATACATACATATCTTCACGCTATGTCCCTGGCGGGGTAGGCAGAAAGAACGGAGCGCCAAGTATCGCGATCCTGTATATTAAAAAAAACATTATATTTGCTTGTAAATGTAAATAATGGCTTACGAGATCAGAGGAGATATTATTTTCATACTGAATCAAAATTGAACTTGCCAAAAAGGATTTTACGAAGAGCACAAATACATTTTTTTATGAAATTAAGGAAGTTGGAAGTAAGAACAAAGCTAAAGTATGCCACTTATTTTATGGCGATGCATTAAATAGAGAAGAATGCAATGTCTCTTTTAGATACATAAATTTTTAAGTTCACATGTACCTATGTAATTTGCACTATGCCAAAAATGTACTAAATGTAGCATCATGTTATTTATTATATACGACAAAGCGGTTATTTAAATAAATTTTTATTAAAAATCATGTCTCTGTAGTACTTTAATGGTTAAAAAGAATCGCGTTTGAACATTTTTGGAAAACACTATTCAATTCAAACATGACGACCAATCAGCGACGACCGACCATAATACTAAGCTTATACCCAGTCACTGCTTGCCTTATGCAGATCGTGTCTTACGTATCTTACCTGGTCGCTCCATTTAGCCGGGGGCGTCCCACACTATGCTTGCCCAACCTTGGTCTCCACTCGAGAACACGTCTACTCCAGCGGTTATCGGTTCTCCGACAGATGTACTACCAGCCCACTGCCACTTCAATTGTTTTAATTATGTAGAGCAGGCGAAATTAATGTCGAATGCATTCTCTACCAGTCAACCTTCGAAACTGCAAATAGATAGTGCAGATATACAAACATTGCATTAACAATATTGTGGTTATTAATTTGCTTTTCCCGCGAATAAACTTTATGTTGTTATATATAGTAAGTAATACAGAAATTAAATTACAATTCTAATATTAAGTAAAAATAAATTTTACAAGTCTAAATTTATAAATAATATCATGCAAATTACTATTCTAAACAAAATGTTTTGGTCAAAATTTACAAATTTATAAATTACAAAATAATAATAATACTAGCGAAATATATACTGTATAAAACAACATAAAATAATATAAAATCGACACGTGTTTCACCTCTCTACGAGGCATCCTCAGGATGTTGACAGAACGGCAGCTTACGACCGACTCGGTCTAAGCTAAGTATCCGCGTTAAAAGGTATCCTATATGTTATTCCAGGATTTATGCTATTACTGTACCAACTTTCATGAAAATCTGTTCGGTGTTTTTGCGTGAAAGAGTAACAAACATCTTCACTCACATCCTTACAAACGTTCGCCTTTATAATATTACTAGTAGGATTCAGAAAAAAATCGGGGAGGTACTTCCTGGCTTCGACCAGTCTGTCATATCTGTCTCTCCGTAGGTATTATCTTCCCTCTGTATCTATCTGTACAAGTGGATCTTTCTTTGACGTGTCTGAAAAAAAATCGCTGGTAGACCGAAGCAGGCATCCGAGAAATCCTTTTCTTTCAAAATTCTTGTTTGATATATGACGGCTGTATTGATATGATACGTGACATTGTTTTATAGGCCGATACTTATCAGTGATAAGCAATGGTATATAAAAAACGCCACGTTTCATATCTGATTCTTGTTAGGTCTTTTAGCATTCTAGTATATGTTGCAGGATAGTCGGAAAAATTGGATTATTGCGAAAATCCTAATATTTCCGCAATACACCGGATAATTTGAATCTAAAACAGATTTTTGTATTCATCCTAGCTATTATCAGGACCATTGGAAAAATCCCAGTTTGTTTAGGATTAGAAACTTAAACGCTGATTGGCTAATACAAGGAGATTCGAACCTCTTTTGTCGCGCGCGCGCTCCCTGTGGAGATCGCATCTTGCAAATTTAGTATGGGAAACGATGAAAAATTCTGTGTCAAAATCAGGGGGGTGCGGACAAATGAAGCGGATTAGCGGGAGGAAGTTGCTCATACAAATTTATATGGAGTTTGAAAATGAGAACGTGTGAGTGAGTAACAATTTCGATATACATTTGGCACGATTTTGGCACCCCCTAAAATGCTTTTGTTACTCATCCATATGGGAGTAGCTTTTTTTTAAATTCATGGGCTAATATAAGACTTCGATCTTCGTTCTGCTGGTTGGTCAGAACATCTAACCCAATTTAATGTTGCCGTTAGTCAATCAACGCATCCGTCCGGCGGTAATTCGCGATTTACCTAAAATAAGCCCGATTTTTGCAAAATCCTGAAAATATCTCGGATGGTAACGCAATTCGTATTCCAATCATCTTTAGATTTTCGCAAAGATCCGATTTTTCCAATTATCCTACGACATAAAATATTACCCACTAATTCAATATTTTCTAAGAACAGAGTGATTGCATAGCCTAAATTTTAGGGTTTCGTTCCTGAATTTTTACATTTATTGGAAATAATCAGTAGACGACAATTACGTAAGGTAAAAGTATTAGTTAATATGACATTAAAAATTATGCGAGCGAAGTGTATCCCATTTTGAAATAATTGGGGTTACACGATTAAATTGAAAAATGCGACGATGAATAAATTCAGACGTATTTATAAATGTCCATGTCATAATTTAAAATTGTGAGTTTTGTCACTTACCTTTATCAATTAGCGAAACAAGCAAAATCCAAAACATTTCGGTAAAGGAGAACACCGTGAGGTAACCTGAATATACGCCGAAGGTAAATATTACTATTCTAAAGCGTAGGTATGTGAAAAAATTCCTAAAGGTTCGAAGTGTCACCAGGTATTCCATAGGTAATTAAATTTAGTTTGAAATTAAGGATTTCTCCGGGTGACAAGAGAATAGCTTGAAATTGCCTTTATGAACTTACTTTACTTCTTCTTCCCAGCTCTATATAACACCTTGGAGGCGGTGGTAGATAAAAAATTGACGTTGTATAAATGTACCCAGTGTACTTATATGCAATAAAATACTTTTGAATTTTGAATTTTGAACCTAATGATCATGAAGATGACACAGAGAAAAATGAAGAACAAGAAAATAACGAGTAGTAAATAGAAAAGCAGAACAAAAGCGTATTAACTTAAAATGAAACAAGGTAACAACGGAACCCATGCTTTGGTCTCTTAATTATCGTACTTAGATAAACAAGTTATCAATTTTGTTGCTGATAAATCAAAGATATAAATTGTTGACCGAAATTCAAATTTTACAGTAGTGTGACATTCTACAGACATCATGGCCGATTTTAAGTTTGATGGTGATCTAACCGGAATAAGTGGTCCTCAGCTTGCATATGTTAGTAGTGTGCTTAAAGATCGCGGCTTCACAAATGAAAAGGTTGTGTTATCTGCAGTCGGAAAGGTGGGTGATGGTTATGTGGCAAACGTAAAGAGATTCACTGTCGAGAAAAACGGGGCAACGTTCAAGATGGTTGCCAAAATCGCACCAAATAACGAAATGCTCCGAGCCCAAATGAATCCGCAAATGATGTTCAAAAACGAACATGTCATGTACACTGAAGTATTGCCAAAACTTACTGAATTAGAAATAGAAGCAGGCGTGCCTGAAAACGAGAGGTTAAGATATGCCGCTTGCTTCGGATCTAACATTGAAGAACCAAATGAGATTATACTGCTGGAAGATTTACAACTCTCTAACTTCGTAATGATGGATAGACATGGATCGCTCACGAATGACACTGTGAAAATATTCTTGAAAAGCTTCGCAAGTCTTCATTCGTTGTCATATGCATTAAAGAACCAAGAGCCTGAGACTTATGAGAATTTTAAAAACAAGCTTGAAAACATATGGCAGAGTATGGGAGAAATTGAAGTGATGAAATTATACTTCGCTCAGCTGGAAAGTAATATAGTAGCAATATTAACAAACGATAAGCACAAGAAACTTGTTAAACGTTTGTTACCTCAACTACGAGTTGGTATAATAAAGAACCTTAAAATAGACAGGGAGTCGAAATATTCTATCATACAGCAAGGCGACTCCTGGACTAACAACGTTTTATTCAGACTCGAGGTAAGGGTTACTTTACAAATTCACCAAAAGTAAAATCAATTGATACTTTAATAACAAATGTACCTAATGCATCTATAAAGGCACCTATTGAGTTTTTTAAAGATTACAATATTTATGTGCATAGAAGTCATTTAAACATGAATAATATCTATAGGTACAGTCAGCCTCAAAAGTAGCTTGTCACTTTAGTACCTTGTCACAATCACTTATATCAATTTAGATTATATTTACATATCAAAAGTTCCAATTTAATGTACGTCTATTTGCTAATCAATCTTGCGAGAACCTGTGAACGAAATATTTAATGAAGTTCTTTTATGATTGCTTATGTCATTTGCGAAACCTAATTTTTTTAGACCCATCAGTTTAAGCTCTGCGTTGGCGTTGATAGATCAGTAAAATTAGTATAGATAGATCAGTAGTAGTAGTAAAAATTAAAATAGAATTTTGTTTAGGAAATATTTTTGATCTTCTTCCAGCTGTGAACATTGTCATTTTCATTTTGTGACCTCTCCTCCGGTTTCCTCCTTCCTTTCGCGCTTTGTAAATTTTTATCAATATACTCTACGTATTTTTGGATGTATATCTACTAATAATATTATAAATGCAAAAGTTTGCAAAGATGTTTGCCAGGATGTTTGTCACTCTTTCACACTGTAACGGCTAAACGGATTTTGATGAAACTTGACACAGTATTTGCTTATTTCCTGGAACATATATGCTACTTTTCTCCTCTCTTTGTTCCCGCGGAACTGGAATAGGACCAACCGGGCCTGAGGGGTGAAATCATAACAAGACCATTAGGCATACATAGAATAATGATATAAATAAAGCTAATGATTTTTAAAATTTTTATAGGGAGATAAGCCTGTGGAATGTTGCATGATTGACTACCAGCTGTCCAATTCAAATACGCCAGTCGCTGACCTTTTGTACATGATCTTCAACTGCACCGACTACGAGACGAGATCCAAGCATTATCACGACTGGATCGACTACTACCACACTGAGCTAGACAAGGCTTTAGCCAACCATGGTCTTAAAGCCAACTTCGTCTATCCCAGAGACCAGCTTGACGCTGATTTGAGAAGATATGGTAAAATATCTTTCGCTCTCTCACTTATGCTGGCTAATATAATGATGAGCGAGTCTGAGGAAGCAGCTAAGGTTAAAGAGGCAATAGAGAAAGGGACCAGTGTGGACGGCTTACTGGAAATATCGAATGTTTCGAATATGAATTCCTCAACCTTGGTGAGGATCAAAGCAAGGGTTGAAGGATTGATAAACAGTTTTACTGAACTTGGATATTTGTGATTTTTTATTTTTATTTTATAATATATATTTTTTTACCATTAACACGGAAACCTTTACTTTATAATATAATAATAAAGTAATGATAAGTAATAATAAAACGGAAACAAAAAAGAACAAATAAATATAAAAACAACTAAAATTTAAAAATAAAATAAAAAGGATAAGTGAACTTAGACTACCAGGCCTCCGCTTGTCGCACCTGGCACAAAGGAACCCATCACACATAATATGGCGTTGCCGCGCCGAATGGTGATGGACAGCCTTTGTGATTTTGAAGACCGTAATATAGGACATAGAAAAAATATTGCATAGTTCTCTGCCTAAAAATAAGCACTTTCTTATAATGTATTTAATATTTTTTTCAGTCAAAATGTTTAAAAAAGTAAAATACATATGTATTTAAGGTGAAAGGTTCTCTAGAAGTGGTTCGTATATGTAGTTACCCTTACTTGTACCTACCCTCGTTCTTCTTTCCCCCGAAAAATTATCCACTTTATAGTCGCGTTATGTCAGAAAGTCAAGGTGGTACTATCAAATTAAAAAGTACTCATACAATTATTATTATTCTTAATTATATTTATTTCAGATTAAATTATTATACAAATAAATCACAGTGTTCGTCATTATATTTTAGTTTGAAATGTCGATGGTTGCACTCTCCTACTGTATTTAACTGTACTTAATTTATGATAACTTTTGGGGGAAACAAGAACGGGGCGATTCAGTACTATCCCGCGTAGCAGGTGTAATCATGTTTAAAATTCATCATAATCATATCAGTCTGTAAGACGTCCACTGCTGGACAAAGGCCTCCGCCAAAGATCTCCACGACCGGTCCTGCGCTAACCTCATCCAGCTGGGTCCCGCGACCTTCACCAGATCGTCGGCCCACATCGGAGGCCTGCCTAAAATTAATAAGTGATAATTTGCATTTTAGTTTTAAGATAATGTTCGTAAAGCCTTTCCTATTATTTGTCTCATTTGTATCTGTTTTAAGTTTGATATTTTATTAATATTATTATTCTTTGTTATTAATAATGTTTTGTTGTAAACATTGTGTTATTTTATTTTTAAACTATGTTGTGTACCGCCTCCATAGCTTGCTGAGAATAGTATTACAGTCACAAAATACATATAATAATACTAGTACAGTGTACTAGTTATTACTAGTAGTTCCGTGAGAACAGTAGACCTCGCCAGCCTTTATAAACCAAACCTAAAAGAAACCAACAAAAGTCAACTTTGGAAACAGAAAAAGTACCTACTAAAGTGACAAAAATTAGCACTTTAAAGCTTAATATTTCGCAAACGGATCTCTGAATCGAAAAATGTTTATCACACACCCGCGATATTTTTGAAAGACCCATCCAACGATACCCCACACCATGGATATCACGCGGAAAAAAATAATTTTCCATTTTACGTATGCAGTTCTATGAACATAATTTATTTTTTCAACTTTCTTAAGTCGATCCACTATTACTCAAAAACTAATAGAACCTACTTAGCCGTAATAGTTTTCCTTGTAACTACGTTATATATGCTACTGCTATGAATTTTTTCACATTTCCAGAAGCAACCGTTTAGCTGGCAGGGGGGGGGGACACGTGACTCTAACAAAAATTACCGCTTTAAAGCTTAATATTTCGCCAACGGATCCCTAAATCGAAAAAATGGTATTCACACACCAGCAATATTTTTGAAAGACCTATCCAACGATATCCCACACTATAGGATTCACAAGAAAAAAAAAGTTCACTCCCACTTTGCGAGTATGGTAGGTACTCTAAAAAAAATGTTTTTCAAAATTTTATTCTACTCATTTTGTAGGTTTAATTAATTTATACATATGCCAAATTTTCGTCAAAATCGGTTGAAAAATGCGACCTGTAGAGAATTACAGACAGACAGACAGACAGACAGACAGCCGGACAAGAGCATTTTTGGCCAGTCTCGAAACGTAGACGCTTCGCTCGCTTCGCTCGCTCGGTCAATTATTATTATTCCACATATACGTCGGTTCCATTGCCGGTTGAAGCAAGTGACTCATAAGTATTTGAATGCAGGTTTACTTATTGAAAAATATAAACGATGTTTCCTTTAAGTAAAATTTGGTATCTTCAATATTTAAAGTACTTTCCCTTCAACGATGGCATTTAGTTTAAATCCTGTATCAAGTAAGACATTGACATGACGTAGTACGTGACATTGGCGGAATTATTGTGCCTTAAACACAATACAAAAGGCCATTATTAAAAATAAAAAAAAAAGTAAGATATAGACATTATACATGTTATGCGTTGCAGACACGCCCCGGAGCTTTACTCTGTCAAAATGTTACCAACCTAAACACATCTTTGTGTTTATCTGCTCCTAAGAGACGCACCAATACCACAGATTAGATAATACCAATACAGAAAGTATAACACGCAGTAATGAATAAAAAAATGTAGGGAGCGCGCGCGCGACCAAAGAGATTTGAAACTTCCTGTTATAGACCGATTTCGTACATTTTGCACAGATTATTATTACCAGCGTACACACACGCACACACACACAAACACACACACACACACACAATTATATTTCAAAGTAATTTTTATTAGATAATCTGTATTGTTTTTTATATATTGTTAGCCACTATGTCCAATGTCACTGGTCCGACGGTGGGGCCTGGTGTCCTGTATCTACAGGCTACTCTGAGTAGCCTAGTCTCAGGCTCCAGACTCCACAAACTAACTTTAAGTTGTGGAGTAAATAAATATTATTTGTATTTGTATGTTTAGGACGTATTTTATGCACTTTGCTGCTACGTAATTCCTTTACTTTATACTGATTTCAGTGAACCTCAAGTTTCTAATGCAGTGGGCCCACAGGGGAAAAATGAATTTCCAGTGATCCCATTAGTGGGACATTTTGTTGGCATGCCCCAAATCATGTAATGTCATCATGATTATTAATTTTTTATTATCGGTAATAGTAAGCAAGACTTGCAGAATGCTGACTTGTATATTTTTATAACCAGTATAATCATTCAATTACATTATTATCTAATTAAGCGCTCACTATCGATAAATAGGATATAAATAAAAGAAAAAAATTCAGCTTTTATAAGTAGATAGCTGAAGTTTGTGTGACATAATGGCTAACTTTGTATTTGAGGGTGATCTTACTGGTATAAGTGAACGACAATTTGAAATTGTGAGCAAAGTGTTACAAGATCGAGGCTTCAGCGATGAAACAGTTCTGGTTTCTGCAGTCGGTAAGGCTGGTGACGGTTATGTTGCAAATATTAAAAGATTTACCGTCGAGCACAATGTAGAAACATTCAAGATGGTAGCCAAAGTTGCCCCCGTAAATGAAACAATCAGGGCTCAGATGATAAGAAGAAGATCCAAATATAATTTTCAAAAATGAACATATCATGTACACTGAGGTACTACCTAAATTTACTGAGTTAGAAAAAAAAGCAGGCGTACCTGAGAACGAGAAGCTTAGATACGCCACTTGCTTTGGCTCTCTGGTTGAAGAACCAAATGAAATTATACTGCTGGAAGATTTACAGGTATCAAACTTTATAATGATGGATCGACATGTATCACTTACAGACGACTTCGTAAAATTATTTCTCAAAAGCTTCGCAGCACTGCATTCTTTATCATACGCATTGAAGAATCAAGAACCTCAGACATATGAGACTTTTAAAAGTAAGCTTGTTAATCTATGGGAAAATATGGAAGTAATGGGGGAAATGAAACTATTTTTTGAACAGTTGGAGAGTAATGTGATATCAATGTTGGATAATGATAAACACAGGACGATTGTAAAGCGTGCGCTATCTCAACTACAAACTAGTATAATAAAGAATCGTACGATTGACAAAGAGTCGGAGTATTCAGTTATACAGCAAGGTGACTCATGGACAAACAACGTGTTGTTTAGACTGGAGGTAAGTGTCATCATTGTCAATTAAAGTAAATTTTAGGGTTACTATAAATAAGAAGGTTGAAATTGGTTTCCCTGACATGAGGTTGTAAAAATGTCCAATCATCGATTTTTGTGCATTTTCCGTGATTTACCATGAAAATATTAGTTGTTACCATTCTGAGAACGAATGGAAACCGTACTTAAAGTTTTGGAAGAAAGAATCATCTTCTGAAGATCATATATGAAGGAATTTCTATATCAATTATAGATAAATAACATAATATTAACTTATAATATAATTCAGACGTGTGTGAATTTGTCTAAACAATTTACTTCACATTATGTCTGTTATAATTTCAATATAAATTCTTTTACAGGGCACTAAACCAGTGGAGTGTTGCATGATCGACTACCAGTTGTCCAACCACAACACTCCAGTCGCCGACCTCCAATACATGATCTTCAACTGCACCGACTACGAGACCAGAGCCAAGCACTACCACGACTGGATCGACTATTACCACAATGAGCTCGACAAGAGTTTAGCCAATTACGGACTTAAAGTCAACTATATCTATCCAAGATATCAACTGGACGCTGATTTGGCAAGATTCAGTGAATTATCATTTGCAGTTTCACTGATGCTGGCTAATGTATTAATGAGCGAGTCTGATGAAGCAGCGAAGATAAAGGAGGAAATGGGAAATGAGAACGGTTTAGATAATTTACTGGAATTATCGAAGTTAACAAATATGAGTGACTCTACCTTAGCAAGAGTCAGATTTAGAGTTGAAGGACTGATAAATAGTTTTACTGAACTTGGATATTTGTAATAAATTAAATTAATTCTTAATATACATATTAAATAAATATAAATAAGTACAATATGTTCACGAATGGATAATTAAGTTCTAAGTATTTAATTTGATACAAATTAAAAAAAAAACACTGTTTCATCTAGAAAATTAATAAATATTTGGGACTTTGTATTTCATATTTTTTAAAATGTATGTTAATTATTATAATAAATGAGCCTGATTAACGCGAAATAGAAATTCCATTATTAAGCCACGTCCAGCAGTGGACGGCGATAAGTTGATGAGGATGATGGTGAAAAACTTGACTAAACAGGTATAACCACGAGGCGAAATTTTGTAATTGTTAGATTTAGTTAATTGTTTCTGTTTTCCATTACCTACTAAATAATGTTTCGACCTTGATGAGATAATTTTTCGGAAAACTGTAAAAAAGGAAAACAATGGAAAGTATGGCCGCGCCACCGACGACGCTCTAAATCTAAGCTCATGTAAATTCGTCTGAATCCAAAGGTTCAGTAAAGAAATCGTAAAATTCTACAATGCAAAAGTTCATCAACATCATCCGTACCAGTTCACTGAAGGACATAATGTCTCTGCAAAGGTGCACCACTGAACCCGATCTTCGGTTCTCCGTATCCGATTCAAAGCATGGAACCTTTTATATCTACATACGTATTGTTATCAACAATATAATAATGCATAATAATTGCCATATAAGGCCATTCACAATAATGTGGTATTGTGTATTTCCATATATGGTTATGTGTTCGGTTTTTATTTTTAGGGCTCTGTCAAAATGGAAACCCTTTTAGGTGTCGTGTCTGATCATTGGAGGCGTGACAGATCTACAACATCTTAATTGCTTATCAATGCATGTCGCTTTTGCCCGTCACCGGTCTGTGGCACTTAGGGTTTAGCAATTTTAAATGGCGATTTACCCTTTAAAGGAGCATCTATTAACTAACACGCAGACTGGGCATTACTTTTACATGAAGAAGTATGCTCCAACAATGGACTTTGAGAAGCTAATAGTACCTATTGAAGTTTATATTTTTGTTACAACAATAGCAAGTTTTTAAAAACACCACACATATAAATAATAAATTTTTTATTGAGTATGCTTGCTGCCACACAATTGTGGACGAAACCCACGTATTTTAACAAACGTACGCTTGACTGAATTTTTTTTATTTTTATCACGCATAGATTACGTTTTATCGGAGCAGAGATAATGATAATACAAGGTATAAATGAACAACAAGTTTCAGCTTAGTACAGGTTCTACTGGACAGTTCAAAGCTTGAGTTGCATAATGGCGGATTTTAAATTTGAAGGTGATCTTATTGGTATAAGTGGGCGACAACTAGAATTTATTAGTAGTGTGTTACAAGAACGGGGCTTCAAAAGTGATAAAGTCTTAGTATCTCCAGTCGGCAAGGCCGGGGATGGTTATGTTGCAAACATAAAAAGATTCACCATCGAGCAGAATGGCGAAACTTTTAAGATGGTAGCAAAAATAGCGCCAAGTAATGAAAAACTCAGAACCCAAATGGATACAACACAGATAGCGTTTCGAACTGAAATCATTATGTACACGGAATTGTTACCGAAATTCACTGAGTTAGAAAAGCGAGCAGACATACCAGTAAAGGACAGATTGAGATACGCCATTTGCTACGGCTCTTTATGTGAGGAACCAAATGAAGTTATCCTTCTTGAAGATCTAAATGCATCTAACTTTGTAATGATGGACAGAATGATATCACTCACAGATGACAATGTAAGATTGGTTCTTAATAGCTTCGCGAAACTTCATTCACTGTCATACGCGCTAAAGGACCAAGAGCCTAAGACATATGATGCTTTCAAAACCAAGCTTGTCAATATATGGGAAATAATGAAAGATGTAGATCAGATGAAATCGTTCTTGGTTCATTTGGAGAGTAATGTTGCAGCTGTATTGGATTCTGAGAAGCATAAAAAGGTTGTAAAAGGTGCATTGGCTCCATTGCTAAATAACGTAGTGAAGAGCATTGACATAGACAAGAAGTCGAAATATTCTGTCATTCAGCAAGGTGATTCCTGGACAAACAACATACTGTTCAAATTTGATGTAGGTACTTTTAAATTATGTAGTATTAATTCATTTGCGTTTTATAACATCTTCGCTTTCATCTTTACACTCATGAGCTATATTCTTATTCTTAGACGGGGGTGGCACCGACTCCACGAAAGCGGGAGTTTTGTGCAATTCCCCCCGGGCCTTCAGTCCAGCCATCCAAACTCCTTGAAGTAATGGAGTAGGGTTTCTCGCTGACGGCAGCACTGGTGCAGGTTGCTCGTTGCCGAGAGGTCGGGATCTATTGCCAGCCCCGTTTCGGATCTGAATACCTGTGTTGCGGGACAGTGAAGCACTGCATGCTCCACCGTCTCGCTCTCCTGCAGACAGCCTCTACACAGTGGGCTGTCTGTGATGCCCAAATTGTGCATGTGTTTGTTCAGGTTACAGTGACCTGTTATGATGCCGACCAGGAGTCTGAGGTCGCTTCGATTGCGTTGCATCAGAAAATTTGTGAGTTTACCATCGCTGTGAGGTAATAGAGCTCGCTTGCTCACAGTCTGTTCTGGTTTCCCACAATTTTTCGTGTTCCTTGTCGGTGTTTTTTACCAGTAGTTTCCTAACCGTATCTGCTGACGGCAGGCACAGTGGATTCTCATGAGCTAAGTACGATTGACTTGAATTTTGTCTGTTCCTTGGACATTATTCAGTTTGGTAATTTTTCAGTTCGAGCATGGTCGTTGGACATTTTTCAGATTGGACATTATTACAGTAAATCACATTCTCTAAAAAAATATCCACGCCAATAGTATTATGTTTTGTTTACGTACTTCTCTTGTAATAAGCATTTTTATATTATTCTCCACATGTCTCAGCAGTTGCGACTACAGTTTGTATCAAATATTTGCGAGTTTCTCTTGCTCCTGTTTTTGTAAAGCTTTTCTTTATATTAATCCAAGCCTGTGCAAAAACCGAACTTACTATAATTATTCTCTATTGTTTTTTTGCCCGGAGATAGACAGCTAGTTAATTAGTTAAGTAATATAAATTATTAAGATAAATTATACTAACAGAAGTGTGTGTTGGTTGTTTCAGGGTGACAAGGTTGTCGACTGCTGCATGATCGATTACCAAATATCGAAAGAAAACACTCCAGTCGCAGACCTCCACTACATGATCTTCAACTGCACCGACTACGAGACCAGAGCCAAGCACTACCACGACTGGATCGACTACTACCACACTGAGCTCGAAAAGTGTTTATCCAACCACGGACTCAAAGCCAACTACATCTATCCTAGAGACAAACTTGATGCTGATTTGAAAAGATTCGGCAAAATATCTTTCGGATTTTCACTTATGCTAGTGAGTGCGTTGATGAGCGAGTCGCACGAAGCAGCCAAGATGAGAGAAGCTATAGAAAGTGAAAATAGTTTTGAAAAAGTAGCTGAAGTATCAAATTTGGCAAGTATGGATAGTTCAACCTCGGCAAGGATCAAGGCTAGGGTTGAAGGTTTGATAGCTAGTTATACCGAGTTGGGATATTTGTAACCTGGCAAATAAAATTCTTGTAAATAAACCATTGTAATAAAAGATTCTGTTTAATAAAAAATATTTTGTATGTCCGCAAAAATATATCTCTCATTTTGAGGCACTGTGATATGAACACAGCTTATGTTACAAGAAACAAAAACAAACTTGTACCACCACAGTTAAGGCTTAGTAAGGTCAGTAAATCATTCACGGGGCAATGTATACGCTTCTACAATAAACTACCAGAAGAAATCTTAAATATGAATGACAGAAAATTTAAGACTCACATTAAACAACAACTTTGTAAGAAAGCTTATTATAAAACAGTCGATTATCTAAATGACAAAGATGCCTGGTGTTAATGTTACTTCAGCCTCGCACAATCTTTACAAAATAATGTTATGTACAAACTTGATTTTAAAAGATGTGTTGCGGAAGTTTGTTGAGCCGCTTCTTCTTCCCAGCTCTATATAACACCTTGGAGGCGGTGGTAGATAAAAAATTGACGTTGTATAAATGTACCTAGTGTACTTACATGCAATAAAATAATTTTGAATTTTGAATTTTTGAATTTGAATATTATACGAAAATGATTTTGATAATGTATAAAGAAAGATAGACGAAATGTTTATATGTATTGGGTTGACATCTCATTTTAATTCTAGGTGCAGGGTTGTAAGATAGAATCGTCAGAGCGATTGTAGAGTTAATAATATATGAGGAGAGAATATTACTTATATTGACGTTTACTAAAACAATATTATTATAATTGTAAAATATAAGTCTATTGAAATTGTGTTATTTATTAAATGTTATACATATAATTACCAATCGCAGTATCCCATTATAAATGTGAAAGTTTGGTAGTGTTCAGCATACTCAATTACGCTGTTGAACGGATTTTGATGAGACTCGGTACAGTGAATCACTACATAATATAGGTAACTTCGATTTGATTGCCTAACACAATCAGACTCATTTTACGAGGAAGATTTTGATAAATAAAAATCATAACCAGATCGCTCCCTTCCAAACCCAGGGCGGACCGAGAATGTCTATGTTCTAATATCTGTCATCATTATTATTGTATTTCCTTGTTAGACTGTAAGTTTCCTGAAAAAAAAAAATAATAAAAAAAATGGAACCAAACATTTTTAACCACTCTTGCGCCAATATACCGTCAAAAGCAGAAAGGCCGAAAAACAAGTCCCAAAATTGGTACAGTCAATACAGGGTACAATCGCTGTATCAGTGGGCGTTGGAATACTAGCCTTCACAAACCTTTTCTTCTTTGACTTATGCGGGTTTCTTCGCCCGCATGCGGATATGGTACATAGAGTAAGACTTAGGCTCAGGGCAGACCGAGCAGAAAATTGCCCGCGCAGTTTTTGACGTCATTGTCATATGAACAATATCACTACAGCCCAAAGAACAAAATCATATGAATGACCTCGAGCGCGAGGCGGCGCCCACATACAGAATTCATTATACGATTTTGTTCTTTAGGCTACAGTGATATGGTTCATTTGACAATGACGTCAAAAAGTGCGTGAGCAAATTTCCGCTTGGTTTGCGCAGTCCCTACGTATCGCACTCGTGGCCGAAAATAAGATACTGAATCGTCAAGGCCTGTACGTACGCATGCCTGTGCCTAGCATGTATGAAAACATACGATGCAGGTGGCACGCCAATATACATAGGGAGAGCAATATACACATGACCCGGAATAAAGTGGATGAATGGGATACAAAAAATACTTATTAGTTTGTTTATGGGTACCTACTAACACTTCTAGAATTTTAGAACAAGTCTTTATTTATGTTAATCTTTGCATTTATGCAATAAATAAATAAAACCGGACAAGTGCGAGTCTGACTCGCGCACCGAGGGTTCCGTACAAACTTGTAGGTACGGTCGACCGCACGTCAGTGGAAACAAAACCAGTATAAACTGGTCTCTCCTAGTATTGAAACTCCCTAATAGGCTAGGCCAGCTCAATGTCAATGTGTTACCACTGACGTGCGGTCGACTGTAATAGGTATAGTTACATAGGTAAATTAGTTCGTCGTTCACGGGAATCGAGTCAATGTCAAAATATTTTATTGCATTATGAGTAATTTATACACGTTATATTGTATCTACCACTGCTTCCAATATACAGGATGGAAATTTCAGACGCCACCTGGAGGCAAAGTAGGTACCCTAAAAAATGAATAGTACCGAATTGTATATAAAAATTGGAAAAAACATTATCTATATTGTGTCAGTTCTTGTAGTGTCAGTACTATTATTATTGGTAACTAACATGCCATGCATTCTATAGCGGTATTGGTTAGATATCGTGGCGACCTATTTAGATTCAAAACCTTTCTTTTTAAATTTCGAACTGGCACGACAAAAAGAATGCGCCAATAAATGAATTTTATTTAAAAAATAAACAGAAATAAATTGACCAATAACAAGTCAAACAAGTCCTGTCATGTCAAATGCTAAATCACGTGTTTACGTTATTGGTCAAATGTTATTCATTTTTTAAGTGATTTTATTTCCAGACTTAGCTAAACCTTTAGTATAATTTGTAAAACCTTACGAAATTATTTATTATAGATCTGTAATGATGAAATTTCTAGACGCTAGCGAATTCTTTCAACAATTATTTACGTCATTGTACTAATTTATAACTGTAGCTTGCTCATACGCAAAGTTAAGTTTGTTTGTACTTTTGTACAAAGAAATTTTTGTGATGTAAATACAAATTTACAGTTTTCAGATTTTTTCCTTTACTTGTGCTATAATATCTTGCTTCTTGCCAAATTTCAAGATTCTAGGTGAACGGGAAGTACCCCATAGGTTTTGGTTACCAAGATACTCAAAAATGCGGCGAAATCGGCAATATCTTTTACCTGCGATGACTTAGAAGTCTGATTTTTTCACGACACCAAGGGACTGCAGACCTGAGTATTTGATATTAATTTCAACTTGATACCTCCACGCGTTCCTGAGAAAAATGGTCTTGACAGACGGACAGACGGACAGACGGACAACCGAGTGATCCTATAAGGGTTCCTTTTTTCCTCTTTGAGGTTCGGAACCCTAAAAATACCTATACATGTGCAGTTTAAAATAATCATTTTCTTCTGTACTGTGGGATCAAAAGTCTAACTTACTTTTCACTGTTGAAAATTAAAATAACTCGAAAACAGCAAATTTCCATAATTAAATGTCCCAAGAGTTCTAACATTAAAACTAAAAATTTAATCATCATTAAAGACGAAGTATTATTTCATCATCTAATTGCCTCTGAGGAATGGAATTTTATTTAAAACAAAACAATTATCATGGTGAGTATAATTATATAAATGTTGACTAACAATGATAATTAACTAATTTTATATAGTGTTTAATCAGCAATTAATGATAGGAGATTATTTAATAATAACGATGATTCATTATAGTCAGTCTAAATATGTGCCTATGTATAAATAATGTTATTAAAAATAATATAACATAATGTGAACTAACAATTTTACGAAATGTTCTATTCCGAAATCATTACAGCTGTAAACGTCCACTGTAGAATTGATCTATCGACGAATTGAAAAGAAAAACCGGAAGCGGTGGCTGGATGAGGAAGAAAATTTGAAATGCACGGCAGTGAATGAAAACTGCTATGGTATGTGCCAGGAACATTGAAAATAAAGTGCAATGACCCTCTAAAACGTATTTTGGATTCTGATTAAAATATACACGAGGAGTTCACCTTCTAGGAATGTATCGGAAGTACACTGGGTTTTGGACACACTGCGTACCTATTATAAAACAAAAAAATAATTTCTGGGGTTATAATTAATACTACGAAGGAGGATAATGAACATAAATTTCAATTCTATACTGCTTAAAATATAAATGATGGTGAATTGAACACTTGAAAATACATCATAATTATTAGTTTTTTTATTGTTTGTAATGCTACTTATATTTTCCAAAACCTTTAACGACTTTAAATGTACATAAAAATTTGCAAGGCGTTGAGGCTACAGTCACTAAGAGGTTAACGTTAACATTCAAGGAAAAATGTAGATACAGTTCCTGTTATTATCGTAAAAAGCAGATAAAAATATTATCGAAACATTAATGATAACATTACAATATAAAAAGCACGAATTATTCTCAGTTCAGGTTTAGAATAGCACTAAGTTTGTTGGACATCATGGCCAATTTTAAATTTGAAGGTGATCTTACCGGTGTTAGTGCCCGTCAAATGGAATTTGTCAGCAGTGTATTGCAAGATCGTGGCTTTGATAATGGAAAAGTAATTGTTTCTCCAGTAGGTAAGGCGGGTGATGGTTTTGTAGCGAACGTCAAACGCTTCGCCATCGAGCAAAATGGGGAAACATTCAAGATGGTAGCAAAAATTGCTCCAAGCAATGAAAAGCAGCGAGCTCAAATGAATAGTCCTATAGCGTTTCAGAATGAGCATGTTATGTACACTGATGTGTTGCCCAAATTAACTGAAATTGAGAAAGAAGCAGATGTATCTGAAAAGGAAAGATTAAGATATGCCACATGCTACGGCTCTCTAATGGAAGCACCAAATGAAATTATTCTCCTTGAAGATTTAAATGTATCTAATTATGTAATGATGGACAGATTGAAGTCACTCTCAGATGACAGCATTAAATTGGTCTTGAACAGCTTCGCAAAACTTCATTCGCTGTCATATGCGTTGAAAATTAAAGAGCCCGAGACCTATAACTCTTTCACAGGAAAACTTATTAACGTATGGGAGCTCATGTCAGGCATGGAAGAGCTTAAATTTGTTTTTACAGCTATGGAAAATAACATACTATCAATACTTGATAATGATAAACACAAGAAGCTTGTAAAGAGTTCATTATCTGATCTGGTTAGTAGTGTAGTGAAGCACGCTAAAATTGACAAAAGATCTAGATATTCAGTGATTCAGCAAGGAGACTCCTGGACTAACAACATATTGTTCAAGCTTGAGGTAAGTACAACATTCAAATTTCAACCATCGACAATAGCTACTTCTGATAATCTAATTAATTAATTGTGACATTATAATAATTATTAATTTTACCTACTCCTAAAAATAAAAATGTTGCAGTGTCCTGACAGGGTTTATTTACAAATTTTAATTCTAAGACTATTTAGGTTCCACATGACGCAATAAATAAATTACTAAATACCAAAACCCGCAAGTTAAATTGCTTATTATGTTCCAGGGAGAGAAATCAGTGGAATGCTGCATGATCGATTACCAAGTATCAAAAGAAAGCACTCCGGTCGCCGACATTCACTACATGATCTTCAACTGCACCGACTACGAGACCAGAGCCAAGCATTACCACGAGTGGATCGACTACTACCACACTGAGCTCGATAAATGCTTATCCAATCATGGACTTAAATCCAATTTCATCTACCCCAGAGACCAGTTCGATGCTGATTTGAAAAGATTCGGTAAAATGTCTTTTAAGTTTTCACTATTATTAGCGAGTATGATGATGAGTGAAGCTGACGAAGCAGCCAAGTTTAAAGAGGCTATGGAGGGGGATAATAGTTTGCAACAACTGGTCGAAACAACGAGCTTAACAAACGTAAGCGACTCCACTCAGGGAAGGATCAAAGCCAAGGTTGAAGGATTGATAAATAGTTACAACGAATTCGGGTATTTGTGATGTAGTTACCATTGTTTTTTAATATGCTCAAATGCTGTTCCTTAAGGAAAAATATATTTGTAGAGTTTAATAAAATAGTCCTCGTTTTAAATAAATTTTTATTACAAGTACCTACTTCCTTTAAACCAAATAAGGTTCAAGACAAAACTAGACACAATTTCCATTCATTTATGAGAACATTTATATTTATAGATACCTGCAGCATGTTTTTGAATTCTTGGAAATAAATTGATAATTTTAATCGCTTTAAACTTAACTTCGGCGTAGATTGAAGATAATAATACCGACCATTAAATTATAATGATTTAGGTATCAACACCTGGAATTTTGCTATAGATATTAAATAAAATGTTGTTAATATTTAGGGTTAGGGAATGTTGTAAGGTAAATACAATGGTTTCCATATAATTTTCAATACAATATTCTTTGATCTGATGAAAAAATAAATGAAATACAGCGACCGACTATGTTCCTAGTCAAAAAATATGTATTCTGTGAAATCATAGAACATAGGTAAGTACATTATTAGTAGTTGCAATGAAAAAATTAAATAAATATATTTTTCTATTCAAAAGATTAACACCAAATAACACAAATTAAACACTTAACAACAAACTTAAACAATTAAGCATTTAACTTTTGATAATTTTTTTATTAGATAATTGAAACTAGCACTATTTGTTTACTGTTTTTAAAGAAAATAGCAAGCAACACTAATTTGAATTTTTGGGAGTTTGACTCCTTTGAGTGTCTGGAATTACTCTATGAGAGAGCGAGTTACTGTTAGAAAATCGAATTCACTTGTATGTTCGGATACACAATTATTAAAATGAATTCTAATAATTCTCAAAAAAATAATAATTCTCTCTCTTTTTGTTTATTTTCATTAGGAACCAAAACAATACATTTTTAGCTCCTTTTATTTATATCCCAAAAAAACCTAAATTATTGCTTCATACAGAATAAATAGTAGGTCTTGTTTCGCACATCATGACATTAACTGCGAAAAAGAAATCTTAAACGGAACCTTGGTTATCACTAACAATAAAACTTTAATAATAAATTATCATAAAACTCAAATTATATCAATTTCAAAACGTTTTCTGATCCTTGTGAGACATTACGTACAACTATAAATTTAAAGGCGATCTCACCAGTTTAAGTGCACACCAACTTGAATTTGTTAGCAGTGTTACAAGATCGTGACTTTAATAAAGAAACAGTTCTGGTTACTGCTGTCGATAACACAGGTAATGGTTTTATTGCAAATGTAAAACGATTCACTGTAGAGAAAAATGGAATATTTTTTAAAATGGTGGCAAAAGTTGCACATACTAATGAAACAATACGAGCCCAAATGAACACTCACGTCGTTTTTCAGAATGAATATATTATGTACACAGAAGTTACATCCAAATTCACTAAAATCGAAAAAAAGCAGGTGTACCTAAATTAGAAAGATTGAGATATGCTACTTACTACTGAAGAACCAAATGAAATTATACTCCTTGAAGATCTACAAGTATCAGATTTTGTATAAGAATGTATAAGAATTTATAGCTTAGTGACGAGTGTAAAACTGGTTCTCAAAAGCTTTGCAGGCATTCATTCTCTATCATATGTATTGAAACACCAATAACCTGCTTGATGAGCGAGTTTCATGAAGCAGCCAAGTTTAAGGAAGCTATGCAAAGCGAGAACGGTTTGGAGGATATTCTTGAAGTATCGATATTATCGAATATGGATAGCTCCACCTTGACAAGAGTCACGAGTAGGGTCGAAGGATTGATAACTAGTTTCATTGAATTAGAATATTTATGATTTGTAACTTTTCATTCTTATTGCACTACAAAAATCAAATATGTCTAAAGGAATAAAATGAAGTGTTGTTTTTGAGTACCTATGCATTTTATTTTTGAAAAGTAAATACGTATGAATGATTGTACTGGTAGATCATCTGCCTGGTAGAATGGTGGTAAATAACACAATGTTGGATAAATCTTTTCTATTGTATACTTTTGATATTTTCACACCAAATCACGTGATTTTGATGTTGTATGCTATTATTATTTTTGCTGATACTGGCTAAAACAATAAAAAGAAGGTCGATGCTTTAAATAATAACATTTTGGTCAAATTAAATTAACAATAGCAGACAGCCCACACGCTACTATACGGCGTGACGTAGCCTTCGCTGACCATTTATCATACTTAGATAAACTATTATCAATAGGTTTCCGATAAAGTAATATTATAAAAAGGGAAAACAAATTTCAAGTTTACATTAGACTGATACACATGTGACATTATGGCCAAAGTTTATTTTGAAGGTGATCTTACTGGTATAAATGAACGCCAACTTGAGTACGTTGACAGTGTTTTACAAGATCGCGGTTTTAAAGATGAAAAAGTTCTCGTGACAGCTGTCGGCAAAGCAGGTGATAATTATATTGCAAACGTAAAAAGATTTACTGTTGAGAAAGACGGAGAAACATTCAAAATGGTAGGAAAAATTGCACCAACTGGTGAAATGCTCAGAACCCAAATGAACACGAGTAAAATATTTCAAAATGAACATATTTTATATACAGAAGTGTTACCCAAGTTTAGCGAGTTAGAAATAGAAGCAGATGTGCCTGAAAAAGAAAGATTAAAGTATGCCATTTGCTATGGCTCCCTAACTGAAGAACCAAATGAAATTATACTACTTGAAGATCTACAAGTATCAAATTTTGTTATGCTGGATAGGATGAAAACAATCAATGATGACAGTGTCAAATTAGTGCTGAAAAGCTTTGCAATTCTTCATTCTCTGTCATATGCATTGAAAAATCAAGAGCCAGAAACATACGAGTCTTTTAGCAGCAGACTTTTTAACTTGTGGGAAAAAATGTTTGAAGTTGAAGAGATGACGACATATTTTGAGTTTATGGAAAATGATGTTTTAGAAATATTAAATAATGATGAGTACAAGAGCCGACTTAAAGGGTCGATAGCTACATTACTTAATAATCTGGTAGAGAATATAAATATTGACAGAAAGTCGAAGTATTCTATCCTACAACAAGGTGACGCCTGGACCAATAACATTTTGTTCAGATTAAAGGTAAGTTTTGATGGTGCTATTTTATGTCACCCACTCCTTTATTCAAACATGAAAATATTCAGTTCCGTAAGTCGTATTTTGTCATCTTTCACTGTTGGTCATTTGTTTCGGTTATGATTGTATCGTATAAAAAGCACAAATTTATTACTTGTATTGTATACAAGGTCACATTTATTATCCTTTTGTCTAACATACAGTACGTATTTAATGTATTGTATATGTTATATACTACCTTATATCTATGGATCCACTTACATTACCAATAGTGCAAATACAATTTAATAGACTCTACATCGTATAACGAAAAGTTAATTGTGAAAAAAGTTGTAACACCGCTTAAATATTGGGAAATTATCATCTAAATAGGAATTATGAAACGGCATCGTTAGCAACCATGAATTTTAAAAAAAGCTACTCCCTTATGGATGAGTAACAAAATCATTTTAGGGGGTGCCAAAATCGTGCCAAATGTATATCGAAATTGATACTCACTCACACATTCTCATTTTCAAACTCCATATAAATTTGTATGAGCAACATCCTCCCGCTAATCCGCTTCATTTGTCCGCACCCCCCCTGATTTTGACACAGAATTTTTCATCGTTTCCCATACTAAATTTGCAAGATGCGATCTCCACAGGGAGCGCGCGCGCGACAAAAGAGGTTCGAATCTCCTTGCTAGCAACAAACGTAAATGTGCTAGATAAAAAAAAATTAATTGTTTTCTCACATTGGCGATTTGATAGCTTAATCAAAATATATGTATAACGATATAAAACATCAGTAGGTACTCCTAGATAAAAATATCATCGATAACCTCAATACTTGAGTTATATAACTGTTTAATGATAATTCACCGAAAAACAATCGAATCAAACTATATTGTACTATGTTATTTTAACGCGGAAATTCAGCAAAGTCATCCATCAGCTATCAAATCATTGTACTATCTTGTACAATAAAAAAAAAGGGTTTTAATTTTTTTTATAATAATTATGGGCTCTTTCTTTCAGGGCAATGAGTCAGTGGAGTGTTGCATGATCGACTACCAGCTTTCCAACCACAACTCTCCAGTTTCTGATCTTCATTACATGATCTTCAACTGCACCGACTACGAGACCAGAGCCAAGCACTACCACGACTGGATCGACTACTACCACACTGAGCTTGGCAAGAGTTTAGCCAACTTTGGACTTAAACTCAACGATATCTATCCAAGAGAACAATTAGATGACGATTTGAAAAGACTCGGCAAAACGTACTTTGGTCTCACGATTATGGTAGCGGCTACCATATTGAAGGAGACCGATGAAGCTGCTAAGTTTAAAGATGTATTGGCAAGTGAGAGTACCATGGAAGAAATGGCCGATGCAACAAGATTAAAGCATTTGGGAGAGGCAACTAAGGCAAGGTTCAAGTCAAAAGTTGAGGGGTTGGTGGCCAGTTTCACTGAATTTGGATATATGTGATGTTATGTCCTTCGTAAATGTTTACAAGCATGATAAAAATGAGAAGTGAACCTACTAAATCTAGCTAAGTATTAAATAAGAGTTATCAAATAAAATAAAATAATTTTATGTTTTACTTACGTAAGTATTGAATAAAACCATTTTCACCAGTTAATAAAATTTATTTTCTTTGAATATAAGTATCTTAGACTCACACATAAAGCAATTGACTTTGTAAATACACTGTTCTATTGTAGAACGATGGTTTTTTAATACTTACACTAAAGTTGACTAATAAATAAGTTCTGAATCAAAGTATATATCAATCAATTACCAGCGGAAATAGCTGACTTGATTACTTATGCAGCAGTAGGTAGTCTATTTATAGATTGTCCATTGAGTATTGAAGGTACAGTGTGCGCAAGAAAAGTCACTTTATATTGATGCACGCACTCTATTGTAGCCTCAAATAAGATTTTCCATTGCCGTTTTGTATTTAAATTTGAAATTTGATGTTACAATTACTATTCGTACTTAATGTTCAAACTTTTTAATGGGAAAAGATGACAAAAGATAATTTCCAACTCTGGACGTCGAAAGTCTGAAGTCTATTTAAATGCCCTGTAGCAAGATGCACACCAGGTTCCTTAATAAGGAAATATTTGCATGCCGTTGTTGGCCAAACATATATTATGATACCTTTATGAAATTGTTTACTATGTATTTGCAAATAAATGCTTTGACTTTGACAGGTATGGTCGATTTTGTCATAACAAAGTAAGATTTTACGGATCCGGTCGTGTTTGCAACTGACTTTCGTGATAGGCTACAAACATTTTTTTGCTTTGTATTGGAGCCGACACGAAACTCGGTTCCTTACAAATACGTTCGGAACCGATTTTACACCACTACCTGTATAAAACAAACTTTCACTTCAAAGTCCAGAAATAGAGTGCGATGGTATTTCTGTTCAATTTACTATTCAAGGCGGCGCAGGTGGTACGGTAGGTATCTTTTTCATTCTTAAAATGAACTGAATGCGTCTTTCTTTAACCGAGTGCGTCTAAGTTATAGGCTGATCAGATAATGTATCCGAACAAGCAGTTTAAAACCTATGAATAAGTCTCACGGCGCAAAAAAATACTCCTAAAGCCTTTAAGCAAAGTTTTTTAATCCATATATCTGTCGCATAGTTTCTAGACACAACTTTGCTTCCACTATCTCCTGTCAATCGCTAAACAACCATACATATTGTTAACCATACACAAACCACCCATACATAACAACATGTAATGCATGTAACCATATGATCTCAGTATAGACAAACGACAGTTTAAGTCCCATTAGTTCCTTCAGAATATGACAAAAGGAACTACTGGGGAAAATTGAATAGTCAGTCTTCCGGGTAACTC
Organism: Metalampra italica; assembly: GCA_949699065.1. Classification (NCBI taxonomy): domain Eukaryota; kingdom Metazoa; phylum Arthropoda; class Insecta; order Lepidoptera; family Oecophoridae; genus Metalampra; species Metalampra italica. The sequence goes on from OX452989.1 coordinate 6,791,094, forward strand.
AGAAACTACCAGACCAATTTCAGCGGAACATATACAAATGGAGTACGTTCAGCAGGATCCCTCAGGGGAGTGAACTTGAGGAACTTTGTTTTGAAGATAATCCAGGAATTATGAAAAACAAAAAGTTACGGAACCTGAACATTCTACGACATAGGTCACCTGCCGCAATACCGATGGCCGTAAGAACATAAGAGTTCTGGAATGGAGACCAAGGACAGGTAAACGATATGTGGGAAGACATCGCCCTTGCTATATCTAACAAAATTTGTTATTTAATAGCAGGAAGCGACGCCTAAGGTTGTGGAAGAACCGGTTTTTTTACAGATTTCTTGCAATAAGCCCTCGATATGTCCAGAATTGAATCTCTACAAGTTCAAAATGAAGTTTTTAAAAGCTTGCAAAATGTTAAATGATATATGCGACCTAAAATCTCTGCGGCATACAATAAAATGTATTAGCATACGCTTTAGCGTGTAATGTGGTATTCATGTATGCTAAGTGCAAATCTCCTCGGTGCCGTGTGTACTGCGGTCGCCCCGGGCAAGACATGGCCTGAACTGTCTTGGAATATCGGGATTTATAGTACGAGTATTTGAGTGATGTATTCAGTCAGTAGTGCTGGTCGGAAAACCTCGATTAATTACTTTTTATTTCGCAATTAATCGCATGTTTTACTATTTTCTTTTCTACACAATCCTGTGTAGCGTTTTCAAATCCAGTTTCGCAGCCAGTACTAGAAAAAACTGGAAAAAAACTTTCAAAGAATATATCAACATCTCCAAAATCTCTCATTTCTTTAAATTGGTTCTGGTTGTTTTAGTGCAATAATTTTGATTACGATTTTTATTTTTATACGATTGTGTAGAAAAACATAATATACAAAAATGTGATTGTGAAGAACATTTAATATTTGAATAAACTATAAGTATGTACATTCATGATGTCAGTATTGGTGAATAGGTACACTGTGTCGTAAGGCAAGGCGACAACACTCGTCCAGTTCGTCATTAATAAATGATTGTTTTCTCTAGACCAGATTATTTGATCCATTTTCGTAATCCCCAATCAGTCTCTTGGTGGACTTCACATACGCCTTAGAAACCTTATTTCATTACAGCATACAGTTTCCTCACGATGTATTCCTTCGCCGAAAAGCCTATGGTATTATAATAAACGCTACCGTAAAATGGGGCTATTTGGAACTTTTGAGGCTATTCGGAACAAACCAATTACTTATAAGTTTCCGTCGCAACTTTTTTTTGGAATTGGTAGAAAAGCAAAGCAACCATACCAGGCCACCATACATGCCTGAAATTATGAAAATTTTAATATTCCAAATAGCCCTTTCGGGACTTAAGTCCCGAAATACTCGCTTTAATAAACTCGCTCGAAATACTCGTTTGTTGCGCCGCTTCTTCTTCCCAGCTCTAACACCTTGGAAGCGGGGGTAGATAAAAAATTGACGTTGTATAAATGTACCCAGTGTACTTACATGCAATAATATTGTAGCGGGTAGAATGAATCGATGTCGTACTCGAATGAATCGATGTTGTAGTAGAGTGAATCGATGCCAGCCGCTATATAAACGAGACGTACCGGTCGCACACAATCAGTTAGTTTCGAGCTCTCGTGCGATAACGAAGTGCTGTCCATTTACGTTTTGAAGTGTTTAACGTCTAAAGTGATCTCATATTCATCTCTAAGTGTTAATTCTGTAATGTTGTTTCATGAGTTTGTTTTTTAAGCTGGAATCGCTTACAATATAGTTTCGACTTTTGACTTTTTGACTCATTGGTACGGGAGTACGTTCGAACCCACGACGGCGACGCCATGAACGGGAGGCGAAGGGAGAGCACAACCGACCGTCCTACCATAACTTTTACAGCTCATTCTATCCATAGCTTTAAATTCATCATAATCCTTGTCCCTTCACCATCACATGATATCACGAACGGGTGAACAGTAATACGATATTCAGCGACCGGCTAACGAGTTTCATGAAGCCCGGTTGTCGTCATGAATTCGTTTAACGCAGCGCAACGGCCATTCGTATGAAACATTAAACCAGACGTCACACTAGCCTGGAAAAACGCAGCGGTTAAAAACCTGTAAGACAACAATTTCATCACAAAAAAATTATACACATGTTATGTAGGTATGTACGCATACCAGCGAGGGTATACAATATACCAGTGCGAGTACAGCCATGAACTGGGAACGACGTGTCTCATTTGCGCTACCCATTTCCCGATAACACAATGGCGTAGTCGGTAGGATTTAACGTAATGTTTAATGTACTTAGACAGAAATGTCTTATATTAGAAAATTACCAACTTAAAACCACTATCTTCGCGCTGTCTCTGGGTAGGCAGATAGAGTTTTTAAATAGTTTTTTTAATTAAATATTTATTAAACAACAAGCTTTTTCTTTTCCTCGCATGCGTGATGTAAAGCAGAGTGTTTAACTCGGAAGTAAACGATCAATAATTGTATCCTCATACTATTTATTCGCTCTCTCTTGAGATATCTGGGGTATAATGATCGTTTACATCCAACAATGGATTTTGGAAGTAGGTATCTATCTCTCCTATGTACACAGACATATTCCTATGGGAAATATTATTCCAATGGGAAAAATATATACCGGATTTTAAGTTAGACTTTCAGGAACACAACTTTATTTATTTATTTCATTTTAAATGGAAAGGCAGCTTATAGTTGATGCTTCCATATCAGCAGTGAAAAACGCATCCAATTTGTAACAGTAGTTTTTGCGTGATGCTGGAAGAATCAGACAGACAAAAAAAATTTTTTTGGCATCTATTTGCTCTTATTATGACCTCTCATAAGGTTTATTCTTAAATATCTCCTATATACAGTTACAGACACATCGTCTAGTTACAATTTTATTATAATATGAACGCCACGTTTTATCAGTCTAGTATGTACGTATTTTAACCGTTGCATTGTTGCCGGACTTTGTCGCGCGTTTATAATTCAGCCTCTAAGCGAATGCCTCCCATAAACCTCATAACGAGCACGACTGGAAGATTACTCTTTTGAGAGGTAGAACTCACTAGTTAAGCACATTATTTTGACAAAATGAAATGACACTTACTGAAACCTTTATTAGTGACTTATAAAATACTTATCCCCCTTCATACCTTAAGGTATCTTAAGGTGACTATTTTGAAGCGGTTAGTTAAGTCGGTTATTAGTCTTTAGAACCCTAAACTATTGAGATTCCGTTTTGATTACGTACCCAGGTTAAATATTATCTTACTTGAGTTTTTATTACTTTTTCATTAACAAAATTGCTAGTGTATGATGATAATTTATCATCAAATATTACCTAATAGTGTCACATCTAGATTTTCTGTTTCCACCGGCCAATGGTTGCTGCTTGCCACTATGAGTATGTAGGTAAACATCGCGTTGCTTTAGTAAACTGTGAAACTACTGCACTTTCAATAGAATTATTAACGTCATTGCTTTTAGGTATTTTGCTTGGAATTTTATAGAAGTGTTCCATTATTTAATTACTTATACAAGCATGTTTTAAAACATTATGGGTTTAAGTTTGTCGTCTTTGTGTATAACTATACGAACGCAAGGGTTTTTAAAGCACTATACTGTGATAACCTCGAAATGTGAAAAAATTGACAACCATTTTAATCTATTCTATTCTAACCATGTTTTTCCCTCTCTAGTCTTTATGTATTAATACTGGCAGTTTAAGAAATAAACTATATTTACCAATTCTTTGAATATGAGTTCTCGAGAAAAGAGCTTGATGAATATTTATGGCCAATATAGAAAGAAAACGCACCGAGAGAAGAATAAAAAATTGTCCAGCATAAATTTTCCGATTACCGAGACAACTTTGCGCAATCCTCTTTAAAATTTATAACAAGGCAGACTTTTAAACAAAGTAGGTAATAGTGTCCCGTCTATTGCAATGTAAAATGTTAAAATAGCAATTTATAACTTTTAATTCGTTCGAGATATTGCTTTATAAACATCTTTTGTTGTTTTTTTGCCTAATGGAAGGCCTTTATCACTTCTTAGAGGAATCTTCGACCCTACATGATCTCTTGTGCCAAACTCTTGTCCCCAGTCCATTTTTTGGTGGACTTCACATACGCCTTAGAATAGAAATTCTAATATTTGTCGTATGCAGGTTTCCTCACGTTCTACCGAAATCTGTGGTAAGTATTATAATTAACCGTAACCTTACATACCATCCGAAAAACACGTTGGTACGGGCCAAGGTTTGAACCCACGAACTAATCGTGACGCGAGTGCACCACCAACTAGGCTACCACGGCTCAATGGAAGGTGGTAATTTATTTTTTTCAATACTCACTATACGTGACATGAACGAATTAACCACTGGTTTAAGCGTTGTGCGAGCTGTTTCCTTTTCCGTTATGTACCCCTCTATAAGTTCAGAGAGAGAGAGAGAGAGTGAGATAAATATTATCATTGACATTTCGAGCGTCAGTGGCGTAGGGGATAAGACGCGGCCTATCATATCGAAAGGTCCGGAGTTCGATCCCCGGCTGGGCCCACCAATGGGTTTTTTCTCGAAACTTAAGTACATTTACTGACTGCTCTCAAACGGTGAAGGAAAACATCGTGAGGAAACCTGCATACGCCGAAGAAGAAATTCTTAGGCGCATGTGAAGTCCACCAACCCGCACTGGGCTAGCGTGTGGTGGACTATAGCCCGAACAACCTCGTTTGAGAGTGTAGGCCTGAGCCCCAGCAGTGGGGACATTAATAGGCTGTTGATGATGATTGACAATTCGAGTATTAAATACATTCATAAGAATATACCACATCTTAGATATTCCAGTGAAAAACCTTCCCACCTATATTCTTTAGAGATTTGATCGACTCAGCGCACCCACATAAAGGTAGTAAAAAGATAACGCGACTTGGGGGTACGTATTTTAACACCGCTCGATATTACCATAATAAATAATATTTTCGTTAAATGCGATATTTTAGATGTCTGGTGAGTTTTGGATCAATCAACCATGCTTTATCGGCTGAACGGATTTTGATGAAAATTGGTACTGTGATAGCTTATACTCTTGAATAACATATTGACGGTGAGTACTTTGATAAAAACCATTGTATCTAAAAATTTAAGTTTAGAGAATTTTAGTTATTACGTGTTTTTTATGCTTATAAATCGTAACAAGAAAAATGTATTAGGTACCTCTACGAGCTATTTAAAAAGTAAAAGTCATGATATCGAACGCAGATTCTTCTCAGTGCTAACACCTAAGAAGCGGTGGTACCCAGTGTACTCTATACAATAAAATATTTACAACAGCCACAACTATTTTGCCACATAAATAAAGATACAAAAATAAAAATACCGTGAAACGATTAATATCCTGAAATTAAGCAATCTATACAGTTCCTTAAAATGTTAACGTGGGCGCTAATGACCTCAGTTGTTGATGCGACCTTAAATAAATAATTTTTAAAAAATATTTTTTTTTACTTTGACTTTTACTTTATCTAATAGGTACCTATTTGTTTTAGCGTAAAATGATACTGCGGAAAAAGTTTAGCGTATAGCTAGAGATTTTGTCGAGCGATTTCTGTAATAGCACCTTCGTCCAAGCCCAGATATGTGTGGAAAATGCATCGTCGCGAGTTTCCGTGCGAATGAACGCGCTCAAAAGATCGACGGAGATGACGTCACAAATATTTATGCTTCGCGGAGCCATGTGCGAGAGATGTACAAATAGGTATACAGGGTGGAAACGTTAAGTTATCTCTCTCTATTATTATTTCTGCAGTTTAAAGCATGTAGTAAAGTTTTTTTCCCATCTTAAAACGCGTCCCTATCTTAATAAATTACATTGATAGTCAAAAAGAAATGTTAAAAATAACATTAATAACTTCCTGCAAAAGAAATCGGATATATTTTTCCTATAGCCGAAGTTTCAAATATTCTGTAGAAGGCATTAAAAATAAAATGTTATAGTTGGTATTATATGACGTGCGTCATATGCCATACAATAAATGTATGGCAGTAGGAAAAGTCAAAACTAAAAGATAAGTAGGTATATCCGGTTTCTTTTACTGGACATTAATGTTAAAAATAACATTAATAACTTCCTGCAAAAGAAATCGGATATATTTTTCCTATAGCCGAAGTTTCAAATATTCTGTAGAAGGCATTAAAAATAAAATGTTATAGTTGGTATTATATGACGTGCGTCATATGCCATACAATAAATGTATGGCAGTAAGAAAAGTCAAAACTAAAAGATAAGTAGGTATATCCGGTTTCTTTTACTGGACATTAATGTGAAAAAAAAACTTAAGGCACTTACGAAGCCCAGATGAATATTTCTAAATCGACCACTTCAGAGTTCACTCATTCAGTTTCGATCAATACCTACATGCATACACACATGCAAACATACATACATACATACACACACACACACATATACAGATACATACATGCATGCAAACATAGACTGCTAAAATCTTAACCCTGCTCTTGGCTTCCCCGTAGTCGCGTAGAAACAAGAAGTTTCAAATCTCTGGTCGCGCGCGCGCTCCCTGTGGAGATCGCATCTTGCATATTTAGTATCGGAACCTATGATGCCTTTTACCGGGGGGGGTGCGGACAAAGGTAGCGGAGTAGCAGGAGGTGCTAATACAAATTTATATGGAGTTTGAAAATGAGAATGTGTGAGTGAGTCACAATTTTTTGATACATTTGACACGATTATGACACCCATAGAATGCTTTTATTACTCATCCTTATGGGAGTGGCAAAGTTTTTTGATTCAAGCATAGAAAGTATAACTTGGCCTAAATCGAGTCTGTAATGCGCTATTAGGTACAACTTATAATAATGGCCCAGCAATGTAAGCTTTTTGCTCCACCGGAAGCGGCACAACAGCCTGCCCACCGGAAATGGCCGGCCTCTGGATCAGTTTCAGCCGGAAGCGACGTACCTACCACGCAGATCTATTTCCTTTGCCATCGACGTCAAACTGAATTCACTTTATTGAGTTGGGAATATTTTGTTATACGCTATTTCCTTCGCTTTGCTACTGTCAAGTCACGCGTAGGTGCTACTATGTTAGATATTGTCTGTTTGAACCTGTTTATATGGGTGGAGTTCGAAAAATCATTTCTATTTTTAAGCAAAATTTCAAGTTACGGAATTTTTTTTTTTCTTAGTATGGAATTTAGGTATCATAATGTCTTAAAATACATTTTTTGATGAAACTTAGTACTGTGTCAGCTTATATCATGGAATAACATATAATTCATTATTCAATCGATCGGGACTTTCCCTTTACTTTCAATACAATACTGCATTCTGTTCAGGCGGGGATTCCCACTTAACCCGTTGAGTAGACCCGTGGAATTTGCTGTCAAGAAAAGTTTTGCGCTTAGACTAGTAAGGGGTTGTATTTAAATAAACATCTAACCCAACCTAACCTAAATCAAAAAAATCTGATTTGCACTCAATTTACTTACGGAGTGGAACAGGTAGGATACGTTTTAGATTTGCCATATCTGTCAAGAGCGTCAGTGGCGTCGGGGATAAGACGCGGCCTATCATATCGAAAGGTCCGAAGTTCGATCCCCTGCTGGGCCATGTACCAATACACTTACTGGCTGCTTTCGAACGATGAAGGAAAACATCGTGAGGAAACCTGCATACGCCGAAGAAGAAATTCTTAGGTGCATGTGAAGTCAACCAACCCTCACTGGGCTAGCGTGGACTACAGCCCGAACGCCCTCGTTGAGGGTAGGCCTGAGCCCCAGCAGTGGGGACATAATTATAAGGCTGTTGATTTGATTTGATATCTGTACCAATACCTAGTTCCAATTGGAACCAGAATATGCTAGAACTAGGTATTGAAATTACTGGGGCACACGTCGTTAAAGATTTTTTATACTTAATCGGTTCGAATAAATCACAATTAAAGCCTCGCCTACTACCAGTTACCTAAGGTGTATTCCTAATAATAAATCCACAGTCAATCAAAATGTAAATCCTGTACCTAACGCCATTATAATTCCATTTGCCGGCGGTGGGAGATGTCGTCTGAACGAACCCCGTCGTGCGTAGAGATTGATCCGAATAAATTTGGTTCAACTCTATTCGGCCGTCGAGGAGGTGTTTTGGTATCGGTTTTTCCATGTCAACGCCTACTGTGCTCATAGACTAGCTGGTGCTCGCGACTTCGTACGCGTGGATTTTGGAAGTAGGTAACTTAACTATCTCTCCTGTAACAGACATCGTCTAGTTATAATTTCATTATATTTATTAAGATGACATTTATTTAACAGCCGTGAGATCCAGAAGTATTTTGTTGTACTACAGCATTTGGAGTATTTTCTCCAAAATATTTATAATAATTTTCGAATGCAAAATAAAATTGATGCCGATTTACAAATTCTGGTTTCGGTCTCGGCCATAAAAGCTCTCATTATTCAGAGATAAAATTGTTTTCTTGTTTCAAACAATAATTCGTTTTCCCTAATTTATATTGCGCTTTTAATTCTGAAAGTTTGGCTAAGGAGGCGGCTTTTGTTTCGTCTTTCGGCCAATGTTTAATTAATATCCAAGGTGCACATGGAACTGGTATACGCCATAGGAGAGAAAGCAATTCTAATTTTGGTTTCATTGACCAAAATATTTGATTTTATGATTCAAAACACCACATTTACCAAACGGACCAAATTTGGATGGTCGTACCTTCTGTTCTAAGGCAATTAGTACCATCCAGATTTGGTCCGTTTCGCAAATTGTTCACCAAGTGCGACGTCAAATAAAAACATCGTATCTAACACATACAACAAATCTGTTAGTTCTTGCGTATACATACAGTATATTTTACAAATCTAGCTGAATGTGAACGTTTTCTCTATGAAACAGCTTGGATGAAAAAGTCATGTGAAAACGTTTTGTAGTTTAATATTAGTTTTAACGAGTACGGTGACTAAGATATTTCCATAAGCATTTAAATTAAATAATAATAATAAAAATTAAATTTTAAGTATTTATCAAAGATTTTTTAAGTGAAAAAGAATTTTTACTGATAATGTTAATACAATAATAGCGACTATCCTTTCGTTTTGAATTTAATACTGGTGCCTCCTCCCGACTGTTCCTTAGTCAATGAAAATACGGCATTTTGTTGGAATGCTAATGAAAATGTAGTCGGTTTGATTAGCAGAGGCGCTGTGGGACGTATAATTGGATTGTATGTATAAATATTTATGAATTTCGGATGGGGAACTGTTAATAAAATCTGGGTTCTTGTTGATCCTCTCTCTTGAAGGTGAAGGTTGGAGCTTGGGGACCTGTTTATTTAAAACATTATTCAACTTTTGCCAAAAAGTTAGTTCGAACAAAAGTTATGCCCTATTTTTGGGTCACGCTTGAAGAAAATATAAAAGAAAACATTCTAAAGAAACTATAAATAAAAATATTAGAAACAAAATGAAAAAGACTTGTTTTTTTAATATAAAATGTGCCCTAAAATATTTATTTCTGTTTATACAAGCCAAGTCCATCAGCCTTTTTATTTCTTTCTCCCAAAGTTATCTATGTTTTCTTACTGGTTAGACATAATAGTGTGTTAGGAAGTAGGTATCGATTTACTACTGAAAACGAATTAAATGCCACTCGATAGATATGATTTGTAATATTTGTATCAAAATTTGAAAAAAACTAAGATTCCAATTTTGATACAAATCATATCAATCAATTTTAATTCTAATTTACATGACCAAGTGCTAACACACGAAGTTCAATTTTATTTTTATTGATTTTTAAAAGAAAATCTAGTGACCATTATCTCGTAGTGTGTAATTTTTTTTATGTTCTCTTTGTGTTTTACCGTTTTTTAGTCATACCGAAATAAAACCAGGTATATTTCCGTATGACTAAAGGAAAACCCCGAAATATCTACTCAACGGATACAGTTGAGTCACCCTAAAAACTTTGTGACCGCATCAAAATGAGTCATTGCCTGTGGGCGGCCTGAAAGCTCTATAATAATATAAAGGCATGACGAATTATCTATAAAGAAAATTTACAGACTAATGTTAGTGACTTGGTAGTTGAACTCAAGCGCCAGAGTTATGGTAGTAGGTTCCATTCCCACTGCGGACATATTTACATTGCATTCAACACGAGAATTGACAGTTTCCTAAAATCATAGACTGTGCGAGATGTCCGATTTTTTTTCCCTTTGTATGCAAACGATATTTCATTTTTAGGGGTAACTCTGTACATGTAAAGGAGGGGATGGAGGTAGAGGGGGTTTATTAGATAATTTAGGGGCTTACATGTATGGAGGCAACACTAAAAAGCAAATTTCGACCGATATATAAAATTATATAAGCAAATATCGGTGGCTTGTTTTAAGCAAGTAGACAAAAGTAACATGTTAAATATTTGTTATAGGTACTGAAATGAATGAATGATCATAATTTCTATTCAATTCTAAAAACCTTAACCGATGAGTTTACAAATGCTACACAAATACAGCTGCGTGTAAACAGATCATTAATGAGTGTTGGAGAAACGGGGAACTCGCTGACTCACCAGGTTTCCTCCAGGTGATGTGCCAGTCAACGAAAAAACTATGTCTGACCGCTGACTGACGGAAATTGGATGGGAAAATTGCACGCTCTAATGATGTTTTTTGGGTAAGTGAATGTTAAGATAGCACGGAACATAATTTATAGAGAATTCTTCATAGTTGTTAGGTCGTGATTGGAAAAAACCCCAATATAAACTGGTATCTCATGCTATTAAAACTCCCTAATAGCCAAGCCAGAGCAAGGTCAAAATGTTTCCACGGACGTGCGGTCGACTGTACATTGATAACGTTGGTGATCTATTTGATTTATTTGTTTGACCTTATGGTAGTGGACTACGGGGGTAAAAGACATCCTTGTAGATCACAGTGATGTACAAGGATTTTTTTCCTCCTACGTTACTGGTGGTCAATGTTGATGACGTTTTTATTTTAATACTTTATTGCATACACACATTTACAATACAATAAAGAGAAACATAAGTGGGTGCACCTCCTGGGTGCAGCACTATGCTGAGCTGGGGACCTTTTCACGATCACAGCATCGTCTACCACCTGGTTTTATGTCAGGTTAATTAATTAATTTCACTTGTATATATTTGTTGTGATTGTCGAATAAATTATTTTTCTTTCTTTCTTTCTTTCTTTCTTAAGTAACATTATTTTGTTTCCGTGTCTCACGTGTCATTGTTTTTAATTTCATGACTTGTTTGTTTCAGATCAATAGTTCTTTTTATTCCTTCCCATCCAAGGAACCCTCGGTGCGCGAGTCTGTCTGCACTGGGCCGGTGTTTGCCTATAAAACTAATAATAAATTAATCTTACCCTACTATCCTATCCAACTAATATTATAAAGGCGAAAGTTTGTAAGGATGTGAGGATGTTTGTTACTCTTTCACGCAAAAACTACCGAATAGATTTTGATGAAACTTGGTACAGTGATAGCTTATATCATGGAATAACATATAGGCTACTTTTTAACGCGGCCAAAATCGCGGGGCGTCCTCTAACACTCCCTAAGTAACAAAGCACCTACATAGAGGGCGCTCACAATGTACACGGGAAAAACTTAACTACGGGCGGGAAAAAGCTAGTGACTAATAAAGCAATGAATGTCCTACAATTCAATTTATTCAAACAACATTTAGTAAAATGTACAACAGATATTTATGTAGTAGGTGCGTCGGACACGGACATGTCCGCTGGCGGTGTGGGGCGGACCAACCAATTTGTCGAGTGCAAACCAGACCTGCGGTTTTACCTCCATTCGAGCACGTTGGGAGCTAATACCACAGGTCCACAGTTAGATACAGAAGGTACTGCGTTATATATAGGGCGAAATAAATAGTACATTGTGTAATAAGGGCAGTAAGTAGGATATTACTAACGAGAGTCTGTTAGAAGCCCGACGCCGAAGGCGGAGGGATTTTAATGACTCGAGTTTGTAATACCCTTACTGCCCGTGATGCACACAATGTTTTTCATCACATTTGCGAGGAAATAAATACCTACGACACAAGGGAACAAATTTACTTTCTTTGACTTTGTTGATATTATTTAAGTTAATTAAATTAATTTAGTTAAATTGAGTTAAATTTAGTTAAATTTAATTACCTAAATATAACTCAAGTTAACTCAGTTTAACTCAAGTCGAGTCAAATCGAGTAAAGTCGAGTAAAGGCGAGTACAGGCGAGTACAGTCGAGTACAGTCGAGTTTAGTCGAGATAAGAAAAGTTAACTACTGAATTTAACTTAATTTTTAACTTAATTAATTTAATAAACCAGTTCAGTACAGCCAGCTACACATTCCAGCCCTAGGGGTATAATATTGTACTGATTTTCATTATTCTCCCGCGGGTATATGTAGGCGATTGTGTTTCTTTAGGTACGCATATAATCAGACCCTTAACGAGCAAGTGTGATGAAAAACAATATACTATCAAGGAAACAAACGCATTTGCGGCTGAAAGTAAAATAAAAGAAATGATCTTCTCAAGTGGAGCGCAATAGTACATTACTGCCGCGGCCCGCAACAGAGGCTTTGATGGATAAACGTGTGCATGTGGGCCGAGGCACACATACGTGAGTCCATCAATGCCTGGTTGTGGACTTGTATAGTAGTTTTCTCAAACAAATGCGCGGAAATTCAAACTATTACCTATGTACACCATTTTATTTCATACATATACATTCCAAAATCAATGATGAACAACAATAAATTTCCACGCGCCAAATTGTTCATTTGTTTTTTTACACTAAAATGCTTGCAATTTGCAAGGCAATTCGAAATTAAAAAAAACTGATTGTTATTTTACCTCCGTGGTTGCCATGGTCACATGACATGTTAAGAATTAATATGGTCATTATTTGACCGCTAGGCACTACATATATGGATTTTCATTCAAATTATTTGCCCGTCTGCTCTCATTTATTTGACCAGTACAGCAATGACGATTTAACTCGAAGAAGGTTGTCAAAATAATGTTCACATTTCCAAGCATGTTTGAGAAAAGTTTATATTGTAGTACAAACTTGTTTTTGCTGCGCTTTAGGGTGCCTTGCACGCACATGTGGCCGAGACGCTAATAAAGTTTGTTTTCATAAGACAGCTAAGGATAAACGGAACATACACCCGGAACCCTGAGATCTCGGCAACTCATTTCAAACTGAGGAGATAAACAAATCTGCGCCAAAAGCGTGCTGAAGGTGCAAAGCTTAGCACTGAACTGTAGTAAGGTTTATTCTATATGAAGGCTATTCTTCTGTACAGTTCTCCACAACTTGGCAATCACTCTATAAATTAAATCTCACGCCATCAACAGGTCCCAGCACTAAAACGCCTCCACCACACGGCGTGGACCCAGTCAATTTCCTGAAACAGCACGTAATTGTCGTAACACTGCCAATTTCCTTTACAGCCCGCGTCCGCGGCCGAATGCGCTATAAAAACATATTTATCGCTGAAAACGGCGCTATTTCTTAATAAATGCTAAGTCTTGTTGGCTTCAAAATGTCATACATTATGTTTATTTTTTAACAATAAAAAAATAGAAAAAGTCTACTCGCGGAGTTCAATAAAATATTGTGATCAGGGCCATGCCAGAAAATGGTGTGAAAGCCGAAACACGTGTCAAAGGAATTTTAAAAACGGGACAAGTGCGAGTACGAATCGCGCTCTGATGGTTCCGTAGAAATTTAATTAAAGAAACAATTAGGAAATCGTTAATAAAATTTGTAGATAAATCACATGGTACATACTAACTGCAATGGATGACTTGCTCATACGCAAAGTTAAGTTTATTGGTATAAAAAAAATCTTGTGAAGTAACTACAAATTTACAGTTTTCGGATGTTTCCCTTTACTTGTGCTATAAGACCTTGCTTCTTCCCAAATTTCATGATTCTAGGTCAACGGGAAGTTATATAGATTTTGATCACCAAAATACTCAGAAATGCGGCAAATTAGCCATATCTTCTGACTGCGTTGACTCAAAAGTTTGATTTTTCCCAGCTCTAAGGGACTGCAGACGTACCTATTTTTTGATATTAATTTCAACTTGATATCTTCATGCGTTCCTTAGAAAAACGCTCTTGACAGACGGACAACGAAGTGATCCTTTAAGGGTTCCTTTTTTCTTTTTAAGGTACGGAACCCTAAAAAACAACAACTTTTGTTTTGCGACTTTAAAAAAAAGTAACTATTTATTCTTTACGAACATTTTATTTTTCCGTCAATTATTAGACTGCTTGATCTCGGTCATTACTTCAAACTTGAAGGAACGAACTTACGGGTGCCCACCAAAAAGTTCCTAGCTACACGTCTTTAAAATAATAGGGTGGCCACACGTAGCGTTCTTTGGATAATGTATTACTTTATTTTGTATGGAAAAAAAAGTGAAACAATAGCAAAATTACACGGATAAATTTTCAATTTGAAATGATGCGACGCGTTGCGGCTAGTGACGTCACGCGCGTCGCAAGCCGCGCGGAGCGTGCCGGGGATTTGCGGATGCGGTGCTCCGTTTGCACTGGAAAAATGAAGGGATTATATGCCATATTGCAGTTTATAGGAAGTATCCCATTATAAATGCGAGTGTAGATGTTTGTGGGTTGTCAAAATAAATAAAAAAGCAGTCAAATCAACACATCAATAATTATTATTATAAGTCACAGACCACCCAACCAATTGACTGCGCGTTAACGGCGAAAGCGTTCATCGAACATAAAGCCATCGCCTAGGTATAATTACTGGCGTCAAGCCATGCTTGTTTTAGTGTGAGTTTGATTTTGGCTAAGGTATGAGCTCCCGCAAATTTTTTTTGTGTTACAAGGGGACTTTAAAACTAAACTGACATTTTAGGTATTTTTATATTACTCGTATCAGCCAGACAAATAAAAATAATTATCTAAAACTTACTATCTGGTTGATGAATTATGCATCTTCAACCACTTTACATTCTGTACAGTTGGGTGTTGCCATCACACCCATCAAGTGACCAACCAAAGCTATTCAATGGAACATGTCTAGAATGCACATTGTGGTCCCTAGTCACTAGACCTGGGAACCCTAAGTTCTATATTACTAGATGATAGGAATCATGTAAAAGCCTTTTTCTATGAACAGCAAATACTGTAACGGCTTCTATAGTATTGTTTATCAATCCGTATGATTGTTCTGTCAACTCTATCCGTATCAACTCTCCTTCGATTAAAAGCTCAATTAAACCACAGCCTAAAATGTTCACAGTCTATGTGAGAAAGCTTTTACAGTTGTTTGTAAAATGTAATCGAATCAAAGAGAAGGTTTTAATTCAAAAGAGACAGGATTTCCGGACAAAAAGTGCTTTGCAGTGGATCATGCGTATCCATTCGTATCGGCTTTCGCCTCTTTCACTGTGGATATGGCTCGGAAAAAGTGAAATAGAATTTTCCGTCTATTATGGTATATAAGTAAAACTCTGAGCTTTATAATTTTTATAGGTACTATAAAGGCTACTGATAAGACTAGTATAGTCTAGTAAGTATTACTAGAATTTTTATTCTCACAGAAATTCAATTCTCAACCAGGGCGTAAGGGCAACCATCTAGCCCAGTTGGTGGATTATATATGCTTTTCGGCGAATGCAGGTTTCGTCACGATGCTTACCTTCACGATTGAGAGCAGTCAGTAAGTAGGTACATGAGTTTCGAGAAAAACCCATTGGTTCAGTCAAGGTTCATAAGTGCAGTAGCAGTTTCGCAACTCATTAGACTGAGAAACCAGTTTCACTTAGGACTTTCTTTTATATCTGTACCCACACACGAACATATCCGCTAATATATTCCTGGTTAATAAGATGAATTGATGACTTATACTGCTATGACAAGGTTAATGATGATTAATGATTTTATTGATGTTTAAACACGCTATTGACTTCGGTGGTCAGTTATATCTAATTACTTTTCGTGCTGTCGTGCGCACCGTTGTACAGAAAAACGACTCTTAGCGTGCTACTACACTTATGAAGCATACTGTACATGGCATGACCGGGGATCGAATTCGACGTTAAAGGCCGCGTTTTAAATTTTCCTTTACTTATTCGATAGAAACATGCTACCGTCATTACTTGTATTTTGCCTTAAATGTAACATACACTATGCCACAATGACCCAGCTACTTGTGTGTATGATGTGATATATGAACGTGGATAAACAAGATAGGTGTATGAGACGAGATGATTGCATGTAAACTATCGCCCAAGCGCGTTCGGCCGGTAATGTCGACACAATTTAGCAGTCAACCGCAGTTTTCGATCACGCGGCCCTGTTTGTGATCACGGAGTCGACAATATTAGTTTTCGGAGTTTAACTAGGTAGCCGGGATTTTGACAGGGCCGTATGAAGAAGTTTTATTAGTAATATTTCCTATTCTAGCGTTTAAATAAATATACCTCAATAAGTCGGCAACAATCACAGACCACCCAACCTGATTGACTGCGCATTAACGGCGAAAGCGTTCACCGAACATAGGGCTATCGCCTAGGTATATTAACGGCGTCAAGCCTTACTTGTTTTAGTGTGAGTTTGATTTTGCCTAAGGTAAGAGCTCCCGTAATAGTTATTTGTGTTACAAGGGGACTTTGTTTCTTACCTAAGGCAAAACCAAACTCACACTAAAACAATTATGGTTGTAATATACCAAAACGAAGATGGCCTTATGTACGGTGAACGCTGGTCGCCTTCTCATGTCAATACGCAGTCCATTGGTTGGGTCTTCTCCATCCATTTATCGACACATTTCTTTACTGTTGTCTTGTCTATCCATTTATTAATGGTTGTGAATGTAGTTTGGATTTCATTTGACTAAAAGATGACTAGGTATTCATTTTTCATGTTAAATATAGAATTTCCTGACTTCGAGTAATAAGACATAGTTAAGTTTGAACCCTGAGTGCTATCCTGGCGGGTTATCACGGCTCGACGGCTGCCTCATATCAGAATATGGAGAGGTAATTAAGGTATCACTTACCGGTCGGTGATTAAACCGAACACTGTAGGCAAGTATAATACTGTCTAGTTTACTCGTAAAACGATATTTTTAGCTATATTTGCACCTCGTAGTTTATTTTATGTAGTATTTTTGTTTTCTTTTGTAGTTTTGCTTCTTAAGACACACGGCATGATACCACAGAGATACGAACACTGTCTCTTAAGCGAATGCGCAGACCAAGCGGAAAAATACTCGCGCACTCTATGACGTCATTGTCAAATGAACAATATCACTATAGCCTAAAGAACAAAATCGTATGAATGACGTCGAGCGCGAGGCGACGCCGACGTACAGAAGTCATCATACAATTTTGTTCTTTGGGCTATACTGATATGGTTCATTTGACAATGATGTCAAAAATTGCGCGGGCAAATTTCCGCTTGGTTTGCGCAGTCCCTAAGAAACAGGTTTCCTAGTTGAATAGAAAAATAAGAGACATAATGATTGACAAAAGTTCCTAGAAGGCATGTGGGATAGATTTATTATTTCTCTAATGGTATTAAAATTTAAAAACAAAA
This sequence comes from Metalampra italica, assembly GCA_949699065.1. NCBI lineage: Eukaryota > Metazoa > Arthropoda > Insecta > Lepidoptera > Oecophoridae > Metalampra > Metalampra italica. Next base: position 6,808,749 of record OX452989.1, read on the forward strand.
AAAAACTTGTCGATTATCGAAAAGAAGTGATTCTCGCCTGAGCCAAAAGTTACATAAATAGTACAAGTGAACGTATTTGCTATTGCAAGATGAGCAGGCGATTAGACCACTCATATAAATCCTCGACTCCATTTCTAAAGGTAATTCAATTCAATATAATGAAAAATAAAATACAAGGAAATTAGGGTTTCAAGAAAAAATGCTAATAAATCTGACATTGCTTATAAATTGGAAACTTTAAAATGCGTACAGTGCGTAACGTATTTCAACTGCCAGGCGTACTTTAGACGGTCATGCAAGCGTCATTCAATTCCATCAGTCATGTCTGATGGTTGAACGTTGAAAAAAATAGAGTATGCAGATTTTCATCAGTCACTGGATTAGACGATCATTCATCCATCAGTCACCGCCTGACTGTGGTAAAACTGACAGCAAAACCTACCGTGTAATGGGCCCCTTATAGTCAAGCTGATTTAAGTGAGTAAGTGACACCTATGCATTTTTGCAGTGATGAATTTCTGAGAGATATGCACAATCAAGTGATTCAAATGCCAACTTAACTAAATAGAAAAACTATTCGGCGACTGAATTCCAAAATGCAGAGCTACTTGCCTATATCCATTCAAACTAGCTAGTTAATTCATTCTTACAAATAATCTTTGATTCCACTGACCGGCAGCACTTCTGCCCTGCTATTCTGTAAGCGTATTTGTGCAACTCGATCCTGAATCCGCAGTGAGATCGGTCTCTAACTCAATGATTTACAGTTCAATACTCACTTTACTTCGCAAGTGAAGTGTTTATTAAGTAGCTTGTATTTGTTTACACAGTGCGACATCAAGGTCTTTCATGATCGGATGCGGAGTGAAGTAAGTGACTTGCGATGTGATGGTCGAGTTTTAATTCATACTTTACAGAATCACACAGCTGCACATGTGCGAGGTCTAGACCACTCACGTCAACCAGTTACATCCGAATCTAAAATTAGTGTAGTGTAGTTATTATAACTCCCAAACAAAATATTTTGTGGAAATATTTCTATTGAGTCACTAAAGATATTCTACACCTTGTCTATACAAAAACCGACAAATGATTCAATCACTACTTATAATAAAATTAAACTGCATAATAAAGGAAATCCAACGTAGACATTCTAATTTAGCCAGAACTTACCAAGCCAGTACATCCGCGGGTCGCAACTAGCTCTACTGCAATCCTTTAGGGCCGCAGATACATCTAGACCTAATACGTTTAAAAAGAAAAAATATGTGTATATTAAATGTTTAGATGCTATTTCAATCACAAATGGACATCTCAACAGGTCCACATGAAGTTTTGTTGATATTATGAACAAAAACACGAGCATAAATAAGGTCGAGTAAGTATATGACCAAATCGTTTTTAAGTTCCGTAAGAGACTATTAGTTAATCTGTGGTTTAGGTTTCAAATCTGCGACCCCTACGCGTAAGTTGAGTATCTCTGACCCATTTCTTAGTTTATGTTTTAATATTTTGATTGCGTAATAAAATATATTTCTTTGTCTTTTGATCAAAGTAACCAATCACAAGTCTTATTTACGTGTGAGAATATACTTTTAGCGAAGGGTTACAGGAGTGTTCTAAGTATTCTGGCTATGCGACTATTATTGTAATTTTTTTTATTGCTACGCGGGCCACAAGCAGGCGGGCCTTCTGATGTTAAGAGGTCACCGCCGCCCATAGACACCTGCAACACCCGGGGGGTGCTGGTGCGGCGCCGGCCGCGGTAGAAGGGCTCTTTTGACTCTCTTCTTGAAGGACCTTATATCGTAGCGCTGTCTAAAAGCGTCAAAGGGAAAGTCATTCCACATTTTGCACGTGCGCAGCAAAAAAGAACGCGAGAAAATTCTGTTCTGTGTGCGTCGCCGACCCCTGAGTTGAGTATCTCTGACCGATTTCTTAGTTTAGGTTTTCCACAAAGAGCTGGCGGTGTTTCAGTATAAATTCTAGACTCGTGCGCCGGTTGAGGCCGGTGAGCGGTTTTACAAGGTCTGTTGTAACCGCAGGCAAATTATCAAGCCATTTTCCAATTATGTACACCAATTCTAATACTATTTCGTAGAAGATTGAACGGATTAATTCGCAGATAACTTTGAATTCGAAAAATAATACTGTGCAGTCGTGTTTAGGTTTGAATGTTGAGATCGTGGATTACATTTTAATTTAAGGTTTTTGCACAGTTTAATAAACTCGTATTTGTGTGATGAGCACAAGTAGTATAGGTTGGTTTTCGGATCCTGGGTGTTTATATGTACTATCACTTTGTATGTACTGTCACTAGAATTAATATTTTTTGTTAAAAGTCTGGATCTATCTTAGTTCTGAGATGCGTAAGTACTATCTCTACACAACATTGAACACCTCAGATATTTCCGGTGAAAATCGAATTCACTTACCCAAGCATGTGAATGCACATATGTACACAGTGTGTTTAGGTGTGTGTTTGTATATTTATAAGGTCCAAGTGCGGTGTGTCGTGTTTATTAAACAGACACTTATCTGTATAATGCTTAGCCGTAGACATCGCGGTGACTCAGCCGGTAGTTCTGCTAAACTCCGCAGCGCGTTCGCCGCAGAGCGGAAAAAGGAAAAGTTATCAACCATGTTGGTTTGAACAGTGAGTGGGAAGGAGACGGGCGTAATTTTCCAGTTGCGTTTTCCGCCGTGGGCGCTTGCCGGCCGACCAACGCTTCTGGGCCGGTTATCTTGTATTTTTCGTTCACTTCTCTCAGTGTTGCCCGCGCCATCGACGCGCGCGTTTTGCGTCGTTCCGCTGCCAAACTGTGGATAAAGCGATAAAATACGCAACAAATACACCCAAATATCAAGCTTATGCCTGTGTTTAATCTCACAAACAATAATAAGTCGTTGGAATAGCGCGGAAACATCTGAAGAGCGTTATTCCCTTTTGTTTTTTCTTTATTTTTGTTTTCGTTCCTTTATTTTCGCCGGGAAAACGCCGGGTGGTTGAAGAAAATATTGTGTGGATACGCAGTAACGTTTAGTGGAATCCTTTGTTCAGTGACGGTTGGAAAATCTTAATAGAAACATAGTTTTGTGTGTTTGGTTGTTTTTTTTTTGTTTTCTTTTTTTGCGACGCCGGCAACTGAGGTGTGGTTGTCATCAACACGTGTATTATCGATTGCTGCCGGTGTTTCTAAGGTGAGTGGTCTATAAATTGGAATTTTCAAATTGAGTAGGTATCGTTTTACCTTCAATTCCCTCTTTGTTTTGTTATAATGTCTGGCTGGAATTTGTTTGTGTTTTGTTGAATGTTGCTGTGTAACGGCTGCGACAGGAAAAGGGAAGATAATTCTGGAATTCGACTTCCGTGAGTCGATAAACAGCTGTTGGCCGTCGGTAGAGTCGTTAGCTCGGGTCGGGTGAATGCATGGCATGACGTAATGTGTTCTCATAAGTGTGGTCGTTGCCACGCGCTCCGGTTACTGTAGGTACCTACCTTCGACGGTTAGGGCTGTCGGCCGCTGTCGTCTCCACATTAATCCCAAAACAAAACTTTCCACTCTCCCGTCTAAACACAATATTTTCTCAGCGTGTTACCCGTGGTACCACCAGTCTCTACCACCGGTGGTACAAATATTACATTTTTCTTCCCATGGTACCACTATTCGGTGGTAATACCAAAATTATTATTTTTCATTCAAATTTTTGTTTTGTACAACGAAGTAAATAACGGTATAATGAAAACTAGTTTGGTTTAAAACAATAGTTTTAGTATGACTATGACTACGGAAATGTGGTACCACCGGTGCTACAAACTGGTGGTACTACGGGCAACACGCGATTTTCTAAAGACAGAAAGCATCCAGCGATTAAATTCAGGATATAAGCTATCACTACAATGTTTTATCAAATTTTTGAAGCTTCCGGAGTGATTCAGTAACATATTAGAACAAAGATCAGCACTTCACACGTAGCATTCATAATGATAAGTTAAATAAAGATTTCGAACAGTAACACCGGTTATATGACTATGCTATAGTCTTTGATCATTGCCCACCCACTAACGAAACACAAGCTTAACCTACCTACTACTCGTCGAATGTAATTGAAATAAAGACTGTTACATAATCTGCAGAATGAAGGAACAAAAGGTACACATCTGTAATACTTAGCTGTTACGTAGAAATTCGAGGCTTTGTTCTTTTGGAATATGGGATAGATCAAAAATCAACAAATATAAATATGATAATTGATAACATTTTATAAGTTTCCTGCCTTCCTATTCACTTTACGAATAATACAAAATTCCATATGAAGAAAAAAGATTTCCTTACGAATATACTTACTTAGTTACAGTGCCTGTTGCTTGATACTAAAGTATATTTGTTATAATACATAATTCTTAAATAAAAATAAATAAAACTAAACATATTGTTAGGTTGTAGAGCATCAGTGGCGTAGGGGATAAGACGCGGCCTATCATATCGAAAGGTCCGGAGTTCGATCCCCAGCTGGGCCATGTACCAATGGGATTTTTCTCGAAACTTAAGTACATTTACTGACTGCTCTCAAACGGTGAAGAAAAACATCGTGAGGAAACCTGCATACGCCGAAGAAGAAATTCTTAGGCGCATGTGAAGTCCACCAACCCGCACTGGGCTAGCGTGGTGGACTATAGCCCGAACGCCCTCGTTAAGAGGGTAGGCCTGAGCCCCAGCAGTGGGGACATTAATAGGCTGTTGATGATGATGATGATGATATTGTTAGGTATTAAACATATTTACAAGAGAAACACGTTACAGTGTCCATGAACCGAAACTGTTGGGCAACGGTCTACCCTCTCATCGGGGGCCAAAGTCCACCATTCCAGCCCATGCGGACGGACTTCACATATCCTTCACCGAAAACGTTACGAAAGCTCATTGGTGCACGCCCCGGATTGAATGCTCATTCATGAAAGTGAGGCGAGCTGATGACTACCACGATCTTTCTAATGATACTGACTGAAAAAATCGCAGGAGTAACTAAATTGACATATCTCAATTTGGTAACTGTAAGATGTTCCGAAATAGAAAAGCCGCACGTTTGGTTCCTGCTAACTTTACTACATAATTTTTTTTAAATTCAGTTATTTTAATAATAAATACTATAAATTATGGAACCTAATAAAATTAAATAACTAACTGGCTAAAACCTACAAATAAATCTACAAATAAACCTACAAACCTACAAATAAAATAGGCCGTTGAGGTGGTCACACCGGGGCATGGTGCCCAGAAGGCTGACTGCAAAATATATTTAGAAGCCATTTATGTCGATATTTGGTTTAATTAACACGTGTAGCATCCTTAATTTATAGTTGTTAGCCAGTGATGCTTACCTAGTAAGGTACGATTCTAGGTATTATGGTATTATCTTTGATGTCATAGTAGCTATCTACTTACATCTACGTAAGGCTTCTTTATTTCATAACAGCTTCATTTACGAGTATAGGTACCTAAAGTGTTACATGAAAACAAAACTAAACGGAAAGTTTTCTCATTTCATACTTGAAATTGGTTTACCCCGGAGTTCGTCGGGGATCATTTATAAAGGATCAATCAAATAAAGAATGGATACAAAAGGATCATCAACCGCCTATTAATATGTCCTTATTGCTAAGGCACAGGCCTACCCTCTCAACATGGGCATATGGCAATGCAGTGGCGTCGTGGGGAAGAAGCGGCCTGTCATGTTGAGAGGTCCGAGTTCGATCTCCGGTCGGGCCATGTAAATGGGTTTTGTGATGTTTTCCTTCACCGTTTGAGAGCAGGCAGTAAATGTACTTAAGTTTCGAGACAAACTCATTGGTACATGGCCCAGCCGGGGATCGGACTTCGGACCTTTCGACATGATAGACCGCGTCTATCCCCGACGCCACTGACGCTCTTTGGTTGTAACGCACACATATAATTATGAACATCTAAGGGCTTCTTTCACCACTTGCTGATATTGTTACAAATAGTAATTTGACAGATAAACTAATCTATCAGATAAATCTGTCGGATAATATTTTTTGTTTCACACCTCAAGTCTCTGATGAATCTTGCTGTTATCTGTGGCGGTTTATCTGACAGATAACCCAATCAGATACCTGTTAAAGCAAAATGAAAGGCTATCTGTCAGATAACCTGCCTGATAGGGTATCTGGGAGTTTATCAGCAAGTGCTGAAAGAAGCCCTAAGTATCGCTATTTCCGAGGCATCGCACGCAAGTTTGGCCGAGAGTAAATTTCCCATGTCAAGCCTACCACAACTACAAAGGTAAACGGAATAGCTAACTAGAAGTTATTTGCATAGTTCGCTGGGTAGTTTACCTTACAACAGAACAGAATGGAAATGTATAAATCTTTTGGGGAAATAGATGTCAATTATTTAGATTTTCCCTGGAAAGGGGAACTTGTAGACAAATGCAACCGGAACATTTATTTTTGTTTTTATGATATGAAACGTGTTCCGTGGTCGCCACTCGAGAACCTTTCTGTCCCAACGGCCGTCAGTTCTACGAGCGATGTGCCCAGCCCATTGCCACTTCAGCTTCGCAATTCTTTGAGCTATGTCGGTGACCTTGGTTCTCCTCATTTCTGATTCGATCTCGCAGGGAAACTCCGAGCATAGCTCTCTCCATTGCCCTTTGGGTGACCTTGAACCTTCTTATAAGGCCCATAGTTAGCGACAACGTCTTGGTACCGTATGTCATCACTGGCAACCACACACTATATGTATCGGAAGACGCAGCGTAGGCAGGCCTCCCACATGGTGGACGGTGGTGAAGGTCGCGGAACCTGGCTGGATGAGGTTAGCGCAGGACCGGTCGTCGTGGAGATCCGTGGGGGGGGGGGGGGGTTGTCCAGCAGTGGACGTCTACAGGCTGATATCATGATGATAATATGAAACGTGTTTTTAGAGACGTGGTAGCCTAGCCAGTTGTTACACTCGTCTCGTTTTCATGCAGTCGTGTGTTCGAACCCTGGCCGGTATCAGTGAGTTTTACTGAAATTAAGTAAGGTGCACCGGGGTATTTGCAACTAGGGGGTAAGTGTAATTGTTTACGTAATTGTAATAATATTCAAGTAGATTTTATGATAAACAATGAGATGAGGTTAAACGATAATTTTCTCCATTCCAGTCACAGATATAAACTATGTAGTTGTATTTACCCCTTAATTGCAAATACCCCGATTTATTATTGTTATGATAGGTACCTCATTGCATTACCGTAACAAAAGAATTATTCATATAAATTTTGTAGGTTAGATTACTTGTCTAGAGCAAACTTACTAATTTTACCTTTCTGTTGGATTAGTTTAGATTACTGTTAGTGTTTAATACCACTGTATTTTATAACAGTGTGAATGCGCGGGCGCAGTGCAGACGGGTCAGAAGGCAACGCGAATTTGCCTCTCACTTTCTATTTCGTGCGAAAAGTATTCTTTTAATGCATTACAATTATATCATTATAAATGTTAACACATCATTTATAATATGATTTAATTGTATCTTCCGGCCACCGTTGATTGTCTAGTTAATTTTGGAATAGATATTCTTCATTATCGATCCCCGGCTGGGCATGTACCAATGGGATTTTTCTCGAAATTTAAATAGATTTACTGACTGCCCTCAAACGGTGAAGGAAAACATCGTGAGGAAACCTGCATACGCCGAAGAAGAAATTCTTATGCGCATGTGAAGTCCACCAACCCGCACTGGGCTAGCGTGGTGGACTCTAGCCCGAATGCCCTCGTTGACAGGGTAGACCTGAGCCCCAGCTGTGGGGACTGTTAATAGGCTGTTGATTTGATTTAATTCTTTATTAATTGAGTACAATAATAAATATCCTATTCTAAGATAGAGAGTTACAGCTTAATCAAACATTTACATAATGGGTAAAATAAAATAAAAACCACAACACCGTTTGACGAGAGGTTAATTAATATTAAACAAAGCGAAACAAAAGGTAAGTGTAACACATGTAACATGTAGCAGGATCCATTCGGCACAAGGCTGTTATACCGAGGCCGGAAATTCATTATGACTTCGTGTATTACCTTAACAAAATGTACCTTTAACCTAGTTACATGTTTTATCACCTTTTAATTAATATAGACCGATATATTTTTGTGGCAGAATTATTCACATTACATGTACCTACTCCATGAACAGCCTGTATAAATGGATCAACACTTAATCACCTGCTATAAAGCAATGCAAAATAGTTGTTTTAATGTTTATTCGTTACTACTTGGTGTATAAAATCTAACCCTATGACTTAAACTTGACTTTTTATGAACTGCCTAGCAGATTTTTATGTTCTTCGTGTAATAATAAAAACTGAATTGAAACCTGTTCGGTTCGCGGGTTAAATTTAGACAAACAGGCAGTCATAGTTATTTATAAATTTATAGTAGGTACTCAATCAACCAAAGTTTATACAAGAAATTATGTAAATGACTAGCTGATGCCACGCGACTTCGTCCGCGTCAAAACATTTCCCCCAAAAGTTGAATGTTCCAAAAATGCTTTCTTAAAGGATGCTTACGTCATAAAAAATCCTATATTCCAAATTAGTTTTTGCATTGCGTTGATAGATCAGTCAGTCAGTCCGGACAAACCATTTTAAATGTTTAGATTGTCTGTCTGGTAGATTACTAAGTAGTTTCTAAAGTACGAACCTAGATTCTGAATGCATGTATATAAAAACCTTACCCTGGTAAATCGATTGCTACAGCGGGACTATACTGCTAGCACCTGAAGTGGCATTATCAAAGCTATTTTAATGAGGGACGTGTGATTGATTTGCGAAATATTATCTCAAATGCAATTAGCCTTATTATTCTCAAAAATAATCAGCAACGGTACCGAAGGCCTTGAATTTAATTAAATTCTTATAAACGAGTAAGTATATTACGAGTACCTATTCGTAGGTACTTCACGAAATATGTGTAATAAAATTAAATGCAATATTAAAGAAGAAATTGAAAGAAGCAAGTTCTGAAATCTTATAATATGTTCATAGCTCAAATCAAAACATATTCAGTAGGTGGTAGATACATTTCTGAGAGCTCTGTGTTTTGCCAATCGACTTATTGAAAGCCCAAGTTATTTAAATTTGATCGTACTTAATTGCTAAGTACTTTTTCTTTAAATCAAAGTAAATAGTTAAATTATTTTACACTTTTTAGTCTGTTTAAAAATGTGTTATTTATTTTAAAGGTATATATTATTTAAATGTGTGTATTCATTATGTAGTATAATATGTATGTAGGATAAATTATTTATATGTATTATACTTTATGAATATTATTATTTATGTTATATTGTAGTTTATTTAGTATATTAGTACACACTGTCTGCCCTATCAGACATCTCTCCTGTCACTGGTAGGCTGGCAGAAATCTCATAAAGAGATAAGCCTCACCATTTGTACATACTTTCTGTTTTGTATTTGTATCCTGTTAATGTTTTGTGTGTGCAATAAATTGTTAAATAAATTGTTAAATTGTTAAAAAATAAAACATTTTAGGGTTCATCATGCAGCTGTATAGAAGTTAAGACACAACGTAACATTTGGCGCGGGCGCAGCCTTGCGGCCTTCCGTTCTATGCAACTACGGAACCTCTCACTCGATTGTAACCTTTGCTGTGTTGCAATTTGATTGTCTAGCTAACCTGAATTGAGATGCTGGCCTGAATAACTGTATTGTTACTTACCTGTCTAGGTTAGTACTTTTAGGTTGGTTTATGTACGGCGACACATCGTCTCACTTATCTAACTAGCATATGGACAAACAAAGATTTCATTGGCGTGTAACTAAATTGTTAAAACTTGACTTTCAAATTTTGAAAATTAAAGGTTGGAGAAAATGAGATTACAGGCCTATTTTTGTTTTCAAAGGGACAAGATAACACAAAGAATACCTTAACATGTGCAAATTACTAATTGGATTGTCGCTACTTCTAAAACAATATCGTAACACATAGTTAATAATGTTTCTAACATTGGTAATTTTCCTGTCAAATTACGTTACATGATTAGTTAGTAATCATGTAACGTAATTTGACATTAGAAATTTCTAATGTCAAAAGTCTACTGATGTCATCACGGTTCTTCGTACTAATGTTATTTGTCCACCGTAATGTCAAAGTTATAATATTAAAATTAAGTAGTTTATAAACTACACGTTATTATGTTGGCAATAAATCCATTATAAGACGTATGAATGACTCATCATTAGTTACATTGCACCTCATTTAGTAGAGTCAATACCATGCGTATGCGCAACAATCTCGGACATGGAGTATTAAAAGCTAATTCAAACCGAGGTACTTCAAACATCTATGTTACTGCACTGCACATAATCTAAATGTAATCTATGATTATTTTATTATTTATAATCAATTTTTTTATATATGGGTACGTACAATGATGACAATATATGTATATTGTCTAAGAATTATTTTAAAATTATTTTTTGACACTGATGCTGTTTTTGACATAATTTTATATTTTTGACATTGTAAATAATTTTTGATATTTATTTTATGACGATCCCTTTTACAAAAATAATGAATTTAATAATGTTTAAGCGAATTAAATGAATAAATAATCTAATCAACACATCTGGGTCCCCTTCTGTTTGTTTTCAGTTTAGTTACAAGCGTAAGCTTGTGATCACTAAACGTTTTGTGTTCAGGAAAGTTTTAATAGACTACCCTTTTTATCACAAGATGAATGATTCGGGGAAGTAGGAATAATCGCAGGTAATGGTTTCGTAGTATTTCTGTAACCTAGCAATTGGAGCTTTGGGCTATCACTAGATTTTAAACAAAACTACACAAGAGATGCGATCGTAATCGTAAAATTACGACACTGAAGTTAAGTAAAGTACGAATATCACAACAATTTTGTTGTTGCCAAATGCTTTTCTGGGGCTGTTATTAAATTACATTACTTTGTTAAGACGGGGGACGCAACTTGTATCTTAATTCGCATTTTATCCTCACATTACAACATTTCTGACAACCGTCTGTCTAAAAACTTTTGACAATATCATAACGTCTGTGAGTCAAAAATTTTGCATTTTGAGAAAGCGTAGATAAAATTGTTACATGAAACAAAAAGGCCCTGGTAGACTAGTTGGTTGTTGCCTCACGTTCATGAGGTAATGGGTCTGTAGGCTGTAAGTAGCAATCAATTAGATATTTTATTAGCGTAAGTACAGTTTAAATTCAAATTCAAATTCAAAATCTTTATTGCGATACACAGGTGAGTTAGGTAGTGTACATTTGTTTAATGGGCTCTGTGATCTGCCTTACATACAGCATGCAATAATTTGTTGTTATCACACAATTGGTTATTATTAAACAGAAATACAATATACAATTATTTATAAAGCAATTTTCTTATAATTCCCACACATGATTACAGTTACCTATTATGAATGCTATAATACTCCTCCATGCAGTAGAATGCTTTTATTATATATATTGTATATGCGTTTATTATAATACCACTGGCTTTTCAGGGCACAGGTACAGAAGGAAAACATCGAGAGGAAACCAGCAGACTTACGCCAAAGAAGTAATTAGAATCTAAGGCGTACGTGAAGTATAACAGAAAGACAGATTGCGGCACCGTTTGTCCTATTATCTATTCTGTGGCATCGTTGATTGACATCCCTGTCCAGCAATGTCACAAAAGATCCTGTAGGTTCGATGTTGCCAGGTATTTCTGGCCTTAGATTATATCAACCAAAGTTTTTTGTAACTACAATAATTGTATAGTCATAAAGAGGTATCAATTTAGTAATGACCGTCCAACATCGAAAGGTCCAGAGTTCGATCCCCGGCTGGGCCATGTACCAATGGGTTTGTTCTCGAAACTTAAGTACATTTACTGACTGCTTTCAAACGGTGAAGGAAAACATCGTGAGGAAACCTGCATACGCCGATGAAGAAATTCTTAGGCGCATGTGAAGTCCACCAACCCGCACTGGGCTAGCGTGGTGGACTATAGCCCGAACGCCCTCGTCGAGAGGGTAGGCCTGAGCCCCAGCAGTGGGGACATATTAATAGGCTGTTGATGATGACCGTCCAACAATCGCAGTAAATACATATATTAGAGCTCGCCCTTAATATAAATTGGTTCACCCAACCACAAGTCTGCAGCAGCCAAGGCCATTCCTAACCGCCTACTCATTTCCAGCCCACTCCAAAAGTGCTGGAACTTAGAATTTAGTACAGGTCGTTACTACTACCTACCCTTGCCCATTTGCGCTAAACATGAAAGAACACTACGACGGGAAAGTGCTAACAACTCCTAACTTACAAAAACCAAATTTTGCGACTTTTCAACTTAATTCATATACTAGTAGACGCGTTTATCGAACTGCATTCATAAGTCGTTTTCTTAAAAAAAAAGTAAGTTAGGAGTTGTTAGCACTTCTCCGTCTAGACCCTTTCTTTGTGTACAGGGTGTAACAAAATACCCGCATAAATGTCCTGCTACTCAATGTTAGCTGATACTGAAATGTCCCAGTGTAAAGGGTCACCTAGATACCCTTTCATTATTATAAAATATTACATACGTTTCAGATGACCGGGGACCTATACATATAATGCCCGGGTTCGCTGTCCGCATCCAGTTATTTCCCGCGACTTTGACCAGGGTCCCTATTTTTGTATCGCTCGTTTCTCTTCGAGCGTTTGATTTTACTTATTTTTGTATCGGATGTCGAAGGATAGGGGTCCAGATCGTGATCCATCTCATGGGACCCACAGTATATGTTTCGGTGCGTGGTCACACTAGAACTTTACATACATACATCTAATACTAGACTCATAATAGGTTGAACGACCGTCACTGAACTGCAGTGCGTGTATTCCTGTTGCGGACATAGTGTATGACCATCCGTTGTCATAACACAGAGTGGCGTCATCCATTCAACTGGGCAATTGCGAGGAAACCGAGCATGATCATAAATTGTGTCGCTTTCAAATCAAGCGTTGGGATTTTAAATCTAGCTGCGGTGCTTTACAGTGTGTTACAGCTGATTAAACTAGATCGTTAATTGGATATTTAGGGATTCTTTTACCTGCTTAAGTTGTTGATAAAGTCCCAGATACTCTATGTGCAGGTTATCTGACAGATAGCCTATTTTTTGTTTCACGGGTGTCTGATTGCCTTAATTAAACTAACAGCAAGATCAAGTGTGTGTGTGTTTTTTTTTCTGTCAGATATTTTATTAGCGACTTGAGGTGTGAAACACGAAAATATTATCACAGAGATTTATCTGATAGATTAGTTTATCTGTCAGCTTACTATCTGTAGCAATATCAGCAAGCGGTGACAGAGGCCCTTAGACGTGCATTTTTTTTTTCATGAACTCATTCGTTGTAGTTCCTATAACCTATTGAATTGTTTTGGTAGATTCCTGGTCCGGTAGTTGACTTAATAGGCTGTTTTTACAAACCCCTTTTTGACCGAGCGAGCGAAGCGTCTAAGTTTCGAGATTGACCAAAAATGCTAATGTCCGTCTGTCCTTCTGTCTTTCTGTCCTTCTGTCTTTCTGTCTGTAATTCTCTACAGGTCGCATTTTTCAACCGATTTTGACGAAAATTTGGCATAGGTATAAATTAATTAAACCTACAAAATAAGTAGAATAAAATTTTGAAAAACATTTTTTTAGAGTACCTACCATACACGCAAAGTGGGAGTGAACTTTTTTTTTCTTGTGAATCCCATAGTGTGGGATATCGTTGGATAGGTCTTTCAAAAATATTGCTGGTGTGTGAATAGCATTTTTTCGATTTAGGGATCCGTTGGCGAAATATTAAGCTTTAAAGCGGTAATTTTTGTTAGAGTCACGTGTCCCCCCCCCCCTGACAGCTAAACGGTTGCTTCTGGAAATGTGAAAAAATTCATGGCAGTAGCATATATAACGTAGTTACAAGGAAAACTATTACGGCTAAGTAGGTTCTATTAGTTTTTGAGTAATAGTGGATCGACTTATGAAAGTTGAAAAAATAAATTATGTTCATAGAACTGCATACGTAAAATGGAAAATTATTTTTTTCCGTGTGATATCCATGGTGTGGGGTATCGTTGGATGGGTCTTTCAAAAATATCGCGGGTGTGTGAAAAACATTTTTCGATTCAGGGATCCGTTTGCGAAATATTAAGCTTTATAGTGCTAATTTTTGTCACTTTAGTAGGTACTTTTTCTGTCTCCAACTACAAAGTTGACTTTTGTTGGTTTCTTTTAGGTTTGGTTTATAAGGGCAGGCGAGGTCTACTGTTCTCACGGAACTACTAGTTTATTTATCTTCTATAAATCTTCTTGCACATTGGATAATTAATACTAACATGCGTCTTAGACTACTTGTAAACCCTATGTGTATTGAAGAGTTCTCTGGAATTGACTCATTCAAAGTTTGTTATTTCAATTTCAATAGGTACAGGAAAACTATGTTGAAAATTACAGGAAATAACAACAATCATTTCGACATGTGAAACAGAAGACGTATTTTGTGGTTTCATTTTATATCTGTGTGTGAATATACATAATATTATTAGAAAGAGGCATACTATGAATAAGAGGTATATTCATGAAACGACCGACGTAGTGTTTATTTAGATGTCTATAAAATCGAACTTTGTCAGCTATTGCTAAGTCAATACCTTCATTTAATTTATATAACGCTATCGTACTCCGATAAGTTACGGTTTCCTTGGGACGTATTCCATGAAATTACCAAAACAATATCACACTCAAGTGCTTACTGATTGACTAATCACCTGTGAAAGCCAATAACGAACCAATCAGAAACTTTATTCTTGACTTAGCAGTTATAAGTTTCGTGAAACGAGTCCCTCTAGAATAATCGTGATATGTCTAAAACAGTGAAACGGTTGGATACGCAATAAATGAAAAGGATCGGTCCGAGGATGTTGCCCTGGGGAACTCCACAGCCAAAGAGCTAAAGGCTATACAGGGAGCGATCGTACAGGAGTATTTACTGACATCGCTCTGTCAGGTGATTTCGGAATTTATCTAAGCCTTCTTTATATTTTTTTGTAATTTTCTGGGAATTAAATTATTGGTAAAGAGAATTAATCATAAATCAATAGATATAGCCTAAAAAGGTATGGTATTGTTAATGCAAATTAGTGAAAGTACAATCATCGTAACTGAGTAATACTAGTAAAGACAGAGGCATTTAAAATGTATCAACACGCAATGGTCTAGAAAAATAGCTGACAATTTTAATATTTTATGAAAGGGAGAGTCATTGCTAGAGGTAGGTAGTATGGTACAGCACTATAGTTGACTGAGTAGCTCGAACAGGGATTCTTTTATTTTTTTAAATTTAAACAAAAATCTTAACTTTTTGAATTATCCATGCCCGAAATTCATGTTACTTAATTCAAAAAGCATCATTCGGAATTTGTTTAAAAATTTAAGAGGCAGGATTATCTTTTAGTGTTTTGTTAACGAATTTAGTTTTAACTCTATAAGTACGTCTAGAACTACAGCATTGAATTGGAACATGGATTTTTCTAAAGCACACCTGTTCAAAAGTTCCTCATTGAATATCTATATTTCGGATAAAAATGTTATAGGGACGCCTACTCATAGAAAATAATTATACGACCTACATGACATTGACGTCACAACTCACAATCAAAATAGCGGAACGAAATCTCATGCGAAAGTTATTAGACATTAAAATCCTATAATGCAGATTACTAAACCATAATGTGTCATACTTAATTCGATTGGATGTTAAGCATTATGTAAACATTCGCATGTTTTCTTATCTATTTGCATAGCCTGTTTGGAACATCAAAGGTGCCCGTTATCGGATCGGTTTGTTTTAACTATTGAAAGAATACAGCCTGTTTGTCTTTGTATTAGTGGTCGAGAATCATTTGTGTCAATATGCTTTTGTAATTTGCCTCGCATTGCTAACTGAGTGTGAAAAGTAACATTTTATTCTGGGTGTTGGTATAAATTTTGAGTTGATCAAACATTGACATCATGCGTGTCATTGTGATCGCTTCCACGTCTCTCGTGTAGAGAGTCTCGTTTGCGAGAGTAAATGTCAATTTTTTCAGGCTGAATACTATTACCTATTTCTGTAGAACATGTCTAGCCTGAATGATTTATCGTATCGCCGCTACAGTCTCCATTATTCTTCCCGCACTTTGTTCCGGTTTTCCCCTTGAATTTCCCGTTAATTTACTATGGAGTTCATCTCGCAAACAATACGTTGCGCAACAAAGTAACTATTAATTAATTATTTTGTACGAGATTACCTCACAAATCCATTATAAAGGATGTTTATTCAGTCCTCAAGGGAAACTTCCTAAGGCCCGCGGCGGAAGTCAGGTAACCAGAGCCGTATCTAGGTATAGTGCGCGGAGTGCGCCTTGTACTAGAATATAAATATTGCGCTCTCCAATACTTTTCTTTGCGATCCATTCTAACAGAGGTTAGGCTTCGATATGCGCTGACTAGCGGGCGGTGCGCACGTTAACACAGGTAATCAATTCTTCGCCTCTATGAGTGAATAAAATTGGAATCACCATTCATGGATTAGAGTGGAAATAAATCAATTAATGGATTTTGCCAGTGGATTCGAATTGAATAGGGCAGCCCTATAATAAGCAACGGGCGATTCGATTATAGAGCATACTCTCTCGAAAAGCCTGTCATATTTTACCAAAATTTTTCCAATTATCAAAAAGAATGAAAAGCGTATCTCAAGATCAATAGCAAAAGTTTGTTTTACATATTTTTTGTTCATTATCATGACTTTCACTGACAGTTCGCCGTCGTCCGAGTGCTTATATATCTCGATAAAAACGCCCCATGTAGATATTCAAAGAAATGTTCTTTTTTGGCCCCTCGTTCTAAAGAATTTAGCGCCCCCTGTCTGAGTGAGTACCAAGTCCGCGCTCCAGTTCCTATCGCCGTGTAGTAACATAGTAAACTTCTATTTACATACATATTTGAAGGTTGAAAATTCATGTTTCGAGACTGGAAACTTTGGCAAGTGTTGGCAGTTTTATTTGCGAAACATTCCCTAGAATTTGCTCGCAATCGTGAAGCAAGTAATTTCTTTGACGTTTTAAGAACTTTTGAAGGAAATCAAGATTTTCTTTAACCCAATTTTTAATATGAACTGTGACTGTCAAAACTTTTTGCGACAATTGCCGTTAAGTCCTACCTATTCATTCTCTCAAATAAACAAATAAAATGTAAACCGGAAAAATATGTAACTTAAAAAAAAATCACAACATATTTTTGTTTGCCATGTCATACTTACCTACCTACTCCAAGAGTAGGAGTGGGTGCGTAGGTTTTATTGAAGACTTAAATAATGTACAGCAGTAGACAAGTGCATGATGTCGTATTAAGATATACGTAAGAATGTAAGAAGAGCCACAAATGATAGTTTGGTTTTCAAGTAAGTAGATATTAATTCTTCAGTTACAGTTTTATAGTTAAGTAACGCACTGTGCAAATATAACTTTAAACATAAAACAATATGGATAGTTAAACAAAAATAGTAGGTAATATAATATAGAAACATGCTTAATATTTCACGAGACACACATTTTAGTTTTCGTATTGTCTGAGGATTTCCTATACTATTTCCACTACTGTCGGTCCAACTATATTAATTATCGAACGATTTCGAATGCCTCGAAATGATATTTTATAGGAAGTTCTACATATACGTATATTAATTTAATACATATTCTAAAAGTACCCAGTTATAATAAAATCGTTTGTAATGATGAGTAGAGCCCGTGAGTGGTTAAAAATTCTGTCTTCCGCTGTAGTACACACACACATAACATTAAATAAAACATAATGTTCGAAAAATAATTCATGAATGCATAATGCGCATACATTAATCCAGTTTCTCGGCTATGTGTGCCTTATACATAACGTAACAGTTAGGCTCGGCGTCCATACAAGCGGAGACGAGAGGAGAAAAGGCAGTCCCGAAATAGGTAACGGAGTTGCGTTTGCGAGCTGGAGGTAGAATAAAAACCGGACAATGACGAGTAGCACTCGCGCCCTGAGAGTTCCGTACAAACTTAATTAAAGAAATAATAAGATAATCGTTGATAAAATTTGTAGTTATATCACATGGTACTAACATAAATTGATAACTTGCTCATACGCAGAGTTAAGTTTGTTGGTACAAGAAAAAAAAGATATTTTCTGATGTAACTACAAATTTACGGTTTTCAGATTTTTGCGACCAAGAATGGCTTCGGCCTTCGAATAACAATACTATCAAATTGTTTTGATTTGAAGATAAACCAATTAATACGGATTGAAGATTCAAATAAAATAAAGAAATATGAAATAAACGACTCATAGAAAAGTCTAGTAAGAAAGATAAATGCTAAGAAATGTTTGTTTTCATTGGCTTTTAAG
Organism: Metalampra italica; assembly: GCA_949699065.1. Taxonomy (NCBI): domain Eukaryota; kingdom Metazoa; phylum Arthropoda; class Insecta; order Lepidoptera; family Oecophoridae; genus Metalampra; species Metalampra italica. The sequence continues at coordinate 6,827,247 of OX452989.1, forward strand.
AGAAAAAAAACATAATTTATTCAAAGACATTAATTTATCTATTATTAGACTTCAACAAAATAATGTAGCTTTAGAAAAAGTTCTGAAACTTTTCAAGCAAAAATAAAATACTTGGGAGTCATCATTCAAGAATATGAATACACTATATTCTTTTTAATACTTTTTTTTATTAAAGTGTATATTGTGCGGGATAGTTATATAAATAAAAGCGTGTAGTTTTACCAGATTGTTGCAAATTGTCCCTTGTTAAATCGACAAAAAACCTACTATCAGTTTAGTGCGGTGTTAGCTGTAGTATGGATCACCGAATGGCACTAGTTGCCGGAGGCCGTACTGCGGTTTTATGTATTCGTGATTTTAAACTATGATTTGGCACATAATTACTTATTTCCAATTGGCCGTTAAACCATAAAAAAAATAGCTCACAGCGAAATATGGGAGCATATTGCAACAATGGACTCCCTTATTAAGCTAGACATTTACATTAAGGAGAGACTTGACTCTCTTACCCAAGCAGAGAGAGATGACAGCGCGTTGGTGGACGCCAGGCCTAAAGGCCAAAATGAAAAGAAAGATTATTGAACCGTAACTCACCGCGCCGCTAATGTGTCGTGTTGCGAAACCGGCGAAAGTGATATTTGGCCGTTGCTAAAAATGTAGGGTTGTCGCTTTTTAAAACTAAATTCTGGCCATTCAGATATATTTTTTTCATAAATTCAAAAATTATATTCATATACCAATCATAGGTACTTAACCTACTTACTTTTAAGTGTCGATTGCCTGTACGTTCTTCTAAGTGAATATTTATCTTGTTTCCATTTTCGATACTGGCTTTTTTATTGCTACGGGGGCAACAAGCAGGCGGGCCTCCTGATGTTAAGAGGTCACCGCCGCCCACAGACACCTGCAACACCCGGGGGGTGCTGGTGCGGCGCCGGCCGCGGTTGGAGGGCTCTTTTGACTCTCTTCTTGAAGGACCCCATATCGTAGCGCTGTGGAAAAGCGTCAGAAGGAAGGTTTTCATTCCACATTTTGCACTGGCTATACAAGTTGCATGTGAACTATTATTATTATTCGTGATGGGATTCTTTCAAGGCTTACCCAGCAGTACCACGGTGACCATTACTGATCTATTGTGATCGCCACCTTACCGTAGTTCAGAGCTAAGCTTTGCATCAGTTAGGAACTTCAGCACGTTCTTCGCGCCGATTTTTTTTACTTCATCAGGTTGAAGTGAATAGTCGCCCAGGTGGTGTTTCTTTTACGCATCAGTGGGCCTTACTACGTCGCACAGAAGATGCAATGGTGTCTGATAAACTACAAACCTGTGTTCTTTTCAATTTAAAACTACATTGAGTCCGAGTCTTCACACCACTTAAATTTTCTTTTAATTTGGTATTTCAAGGGCCGTCCTAAAATAGTAAAAATACACCTACAAAGAAAAAATTGTATATATTTTTTATTTTTACGTAGCAGGTACTAAGTTATTAACTAATTAATTAGTAGGTACTAAGCATTTTAAAGGTAATAGTGCTGTCAAATTTTAAATGCGTATTTTATAGTATCCCAGGGTATTGAGTACCTATAGGTTATTAAACAATTTTTATCCGAAAACTTTTAGAAAATATATGAATGAAGTTCCATTTACGTAGTAGATTTTTTTTCGTAAAATGGAAGGAATATTAGTGGAATTTAATAATTAATATTTAATGAAAATGGTATTTCGTATTTACAATTGTACTAAAACATGAATATTATTGAATATAATAAACTTATTCTACAAATTTGAAAAATGCAAATTTATTCGAAAACAGTGTAAGCTAAGCGCTAACCTAACGTACGCGATCCACTTAGCAGTAATTAGATCTAGATTACCAATTACCGACCATCTTACGTGTTGGTTACGTAAAGTAGGTATTGCGTAGCGTTATGTGTCGCATCGCAATTACTTACGGCCCGTGAGGAAATTGTACGGCAATTAACAATACTATGTCGTTAAAAGGCAATAAAAATTATAAATGCGACATTGTCTTGGTTATTTATAGCCTATAATGTATCAATTAGTTTGCCTTGCCTATTCTGTTTGATTATTAAAGGTAGGTAGAGCGTGGGTGACGTAATTAGGCATGTCATTTCGAGAGGTCTGAGTTCGATCCCCGGTCGGGCCATGTGCTAATGGGTTTTTCTCGAAATTTAAGCACATTTACTGACTGCTCTCAAACGGTGCAGGGAAACATCGTGAGGAAACCTACATACACCTAATAAGGATTTTTTAATTTGAAAGCTGCGATCATTATAGTATTGACGATCACCGTTTGAAAGCCACTAACCCGCACTGTCCTAGCGTGGTGGACTATAGTCCTAACTGTCTCGTTGAGAGGGTAGGCCTGAGCCCCAACAGTGGGGATATTAATAGGCAGTTGATTGATGGTACTCGCTTACCTACATTAAGTCTCTGTTTTAATTATTTGAAGTATCAACAGCGAATTTTAAATAATTATTTTATTATATTTTTTATCTAATATATGACTCGTATTATTATGCTTATCAATTTTTTATTTATTTACTACTCTATTAAAGGAATTAGACAATAACACAGACAACTTTGTACAAATTGTACAAAATTGTCATAACTCAATTGTTTTATTACCAAGTTTTAATAATTAGGTGCTGTCCAGTAACGATCAAATCGTTAATAAAACAAGTCGGAAAGAGAAATTTAAATCCACAAGTTTTAGGTATTTAGGTTACGGACGGAGTCGCGCGCAAAACCTAGTGTTTATATGACAAATAATAAAATTTACATAAGAAATGCGTAAAAGACGTCATAGCTCCGTAACTTTCGCTTTCAATTGAATGAACGGACGTGTGCGAGTGAATGAATGAGTGAGTGAAAGAAGCTAACCCACTCGCCGCCGGCGGTGGCATGGAGTAATATTGTGTAATCCGACCTGGTTATGATGGGAATCTGACTTTGCTTCGTGGCTTTTACTATCTGTGTGAGAACGTAGGTTAAGCGGGTTCATTCCTATCTGCGCCAGATCTTAATTCCTTTGTTTATAATTAATTTTCAATGAATTGTACATGGTGTCCCAAAATTCAACGCCAATCCTATAAGAGATACTTAATGGGACAAAAAAATTATCTACGAGTGCAATGTACTGTGGATTTTCCCGAAACTCTTTTATTTTATTTATTTGCTCTTATTGAGGTCATACTCGTCAAAGGGTCGGCGTTGAATTTGGGACACCTGTAAGTACCTATACGTCAGTGTTTTCCAGTTACCGTACCTCTAGTAAATAACGTGTCCTTGGGAAACACTAAAGTAAACACTTGATTTTTTTATACGAAAGAACATAACCTTTCAGAGGCTCGAAAATATATGACGTTGTAATATTTTTTATATAATTTGAATCCAATTTTAAAAATACAATTGATATTTCCCACGACTATTTGTGACGAGACAATTGATTTTTCATACGAAAGAATACAACCTATTGAGAGACATAAAACTACACGACATAATTAATTTTTAATCCAATTATTTAAATACAATTGATATCGACCATGACTATTGTGACGATTGGAAAGCTTGGAAGGATTTTTAAATTGCATGTGTAGAAGCTATGAGAATGACCCGGTTTTTCTTCGTTAATTAGCGGGATTGAGCCGAACGGCCGCGCTGAGTTGTTAAATACGGCTTTAGTATTTCACTGCGGTACCCTAGATTGCTCGTTCCGGTTCGAGTGTGTGGCAACCGAGTGGCAACATTAATTCTTTTATTTCCCCTTCCAATTGAATGTTCAAAACTCATCCGAGTTACAGGTTAATTGTATAGGGCATTAATAATATAGCATAGATGAGCATTTCTCAAAAAAATGACCAGAATACTTTTTTCGTCATTAAAGGTTAATGACGAAAAAAGTATTCTGGTCTTTTTTTGTGTTTTCACATAACATAAATACGAATACGCTATGAATTTGTATCAAAATATTAATGTTGAAAATACAGGTAAACAATAAAATATTATGACTTTGACTTTGAGTATAAATGAAGTGCCTCCTTACAAAACTTATTGGCCTTAGACCCAATACTTGATTGAATGCTCTATGCAATTTTGTCACTTACACATCGTTACATTTTTCTTTTTGGCGCTTAGGTCATTCACCCCTATATTCATTTTGACATGTGGGACACTGAGTCCCGGAATTGATTTTAAACACACTCCTAATAAGCGAAATGATCTGTTTTGTTAACTTTATGATAATTTGAAATTAACTTTTGTTTCAGGTAAGAGATTGAACAGATCAACAAACCCGTAACAGATTAGGAAGGCGGCTGAGGTAGTAGGTACTTATTGAAAAAGGCACGTGTCAAGTGAATGATAAGAGTCGTTCGTCATTAGACCCCACTACCCAATGTCCCAAATGGGACGTAACAGCGAAATTCAATTTTATTTTCGATTATTACAGGAGTGAGACCCCGAATGTGCATGCGATGTACGATTGTGCGGCATGTCATTTGTGCGAAGTAAATTGATAATGATGCGAGCTGATACAGATATACAGATATGATACTGAACATTGCGTTTAATAAAACAGCGAAACAATCACCATGACAACCGTAACTACATAATTCGATTATTCCCTGCCAGCCTGGTATAGTAGGCTTTCATCTCGCAATTGTATTACGTACCTCCACTTCGTTTCGCAGTCGTTTTAATTTTAAAACTGTGGACCGGATTTTTCAGTCTAAATCCTAGACTAGTGGTGTTTTTTTTAGAAAAATAAAAGACCTCGATGAGATCTTAATTGAATACTAAAGTGGACGAGTTAGAAAAGTAGACGGTTTGATTCCACATAGATAACCAGTTATCTACGTGATTTTTTTTCCAGGTAGGTAACCAAGTTATGAAAATGTAAGTCACGAAATCTTCCGCACGGGAACGAAAACTTCCACGATCAAAACGTGGTTACCTACCTGGAAAAAAAATTCCACGTAGATAACTGGTTATCTAACTTGTTTATTTGAGTGAAACAAACCAAGTGGACAAGCTAGGAAATCGACGAAATGCTCGTATTCTCCATGTCAACTTTCATAAATAAAAGTAACATTAAAACGTTGAAAGTGATAATTCTCAACTCGGAACAAAGTCGAACAATGAGATGAGAACGCAGATTACACAAATGACTTTTGACATACAGGATGCTACAAAATATCACTCGTCGTCAAATTCATTGTCGCATTCCATCACCGTCATCAGATCTAGAAAATCTCAGTTTCGTGACAATTTATCAGTTTCGTAACAATTTATCAGTTTCGTTACAATTTCAGTTTCGTTACAATTTCAGTTTCGTTACCGAACATCTATTCTGCATTTCACCCTACTAGAGCAGTATATAAACTGGAAGTGGGCGCTCCAGTTACAGGAGCATCCTATAAAGATTCTGTTACTTATTTAGCGTGTCCGTTACAAAATGAACTTAATAAGCTAAGTCGTAGGTACCCGTACGAGTTTTTGTGTGCCCACTATAGCTCTGCGAGTGTGGGTGTCAAAGCAATTTGAAACTGACACCCAGATCATCTCTGGGAATAGTGATCGTGCCCTTTCCGGCCCCCTATCACACCGAAACGTAACATTTCCTTTTTAAGGTGACCACACATTTGTGCGCGCCGAACGCGCCAAAGGAGCAGTTAAATACATTGCAACGAAGTACATCCCTTTTATCCGTTTTTAACGCATTTTAAAATTATTTGTTACTAAATGTTGTTTTAATATGTTTAATTACTTGAATGTTACTATTTACTTCAACAAGCTATTTCGACTACTTTAGGAAATATTGTCATTTATGTAAGTAACTAAGAAGTTACTTACATAAATGACGATATTCATAGTCTCTGCAACGCATAATTCTTTTTTAATATTATTGAGAGACGTACCATTGGGCAAATCAAAGTCATTCGTTCAGTTCGTTTGTTTTGGATAAATTTTCATACATATTATACATACATACCTATATTTATTATAGGCCTGCCTGACGAACAAAACAAGTAGTTTATCAGGCAGCGAATAAATACCACAGGCGGTAATGTACGGTGTAACAGAGGTATTCGATCTAGTCGCCTGTCAATCAAACTTACAGATGGCATTAGCCTCTCGATAGAACACGTGAGTTCATGGTACGCTATTGGTTGAGTCGGGGTCAGCCTGTTTACATCGTGTTTAATGCCTTATAGTGCTGTAGCCAGAGGAACAAGCAATAAAAAGCAATAATTATAATAAAAAGAAAGAAACTGAAAAGAAAGTAAGGAAGAACCTTTTTAGTATAAATAAGCTTCTACACTAATGTAAATAAATTTGATTCGGCGACAAACAAACAAACAAACAAAAAACAAACAATACAGAGCTAAAGAAGAAATAGGTACCTCATATTATAAGATACCTATACCTAACAAATTACCATCAGACTTTAACATACCTAACAATCCCTTACAAAATAAACGATCATCAAAAGCCTCGTCTCCGCGAAATCACTTTCTAACTCGACAATGACAAACAATAGCTCTGAGGGCTTATTGCCTTCATGAATTACCTAATAATAATATTTTAGAAGGGGGATGATTGATACACTGCCCCACGGGCCCCATTCTGTATACTTACGTAACCCGCGCATCTCTACGTAACTGCTAGGGATGGGGCACACATGCATCGATATCGACGGATTTTGATTGGGGCGTCAGAGAGACGAGATTTTGCTTTATTAATGTAACAATTTATCACAATACTTTATGGAGCCTCGAGGGTTTTTTTTATTTATAATTTATTTTTAAGTTTAGTTTTAGTTTTATATAATAAGTTTTTTATTGTTATACTAAACATAACCCTGTGTTATTATTAAATACATACTTTATTAAAATAAATAACCTAACTTGCCTAAAACTATTCATAATAATTATAATTACCTATCTAACGAATCAAATTGACTTTAAAATTTTAATTAAATATAATATGTATGTGCATAATTTCTATTTCTCCGTGTAAATACGCTTTAGCTATTAGAGAATATTTACACATTATTACATAATTATGTGTCTTATTTCAATTGTAGTTACAATTCTTTTATACAGTACTTTTAAAAAATCTATTAAAATTTATAGTTGTTTCCCTGAAATTAAAGCATTAACTACTTACTAACAGAAAATATTTTGCCCTTTTTGTTTTCAATTATTCTGCTATCAGAATTAATCAAGTAGATACCTACCTAACTAATTTGGGGCTTTTTATCGATAGCCGAAGACCGCTGACATCACTAAAAAGATCGGGCGGGTCTCAGCCGACTTACAATTCAGAGGAGTAGGCTTTCATTTATGTAACACTTCTTATCTTTCGGTTCACCGTAAGAGATGTCTAGCTCAGAAATTTCGTTTTTGCCGCAATAGCGGTCTCTCAGAGTATTTCAGCGAGATTGTTTGATACAAGCCTTTAGGGATGATGCCTCGATTGCTAAAGGTTGGAAACTCAATTCTCACTAGCCAACCTAAAATACAATATAATATGTCCGTATGCTGCGTACACTTTTCTCCATTTTTATATCATTTTTCTTAAAATACCTACTTGTTTTTTTTTAATTTCCAGTGACCAATAGATTTTTTGGTGTTACTTTTCTGGAGTATTCTTACACCATTTGTATGCGCTTTATATGAGGGGAGATAATGATTACATCTGATAGTGTCAATTTTAAACTTGAAACTAATTGATTATGCGAGGAAGATTGAGCTCTAGGTAGCATTGCGCATGTTCAGTACAGTCGTACAGTCAACTACCCGTCTAGATTTAGCAACGGTAATAGTGTCTATATTGCAATGGTTTTGTATATATATAGAAAAGGTAATATAGTCGTTCTAGGCCACAGAAATATACATAGACTCTTACTACCTTATTAAATCCTGAGTGGATTTCACTTACAATATTGAAATACTACTTCATCATTTACAATATTTTATTCTTCGTTTATTATCAGCCTGCACTAGTCCACTGCTGGACATAGGCCTCTCCTAATTCGCGGCACTGATTGAACCCGACGTGCTTCTTTACTTCCTTCTTCACTCCTGTCTTGTCTTTATTTGCCTTCTGCCATGAAATCATGGGTATGAGCCCGAAAGTCATCAAAGTCATGACTTTGTAATAAACCTCATACATAATACGAGAACATCACTCGTAAAGTCGCGAACACAAGTATCATCCACGTAAATACCAGTCGACTGGAAACGAGCGTCTTCCAGCACAATACAAAGGTAGGCATGAATACATGCCGTATAAAAATACAGGGGGATTGCCTCCCGGAGCCCACATGTGTACCTCCAAATTAAGGTGTGTAGGTCAGATGTAGGGATGTCACAGGTACGGATATATCCGGTACATTTTGAAATGGTTAATAAAAAAAACATTTTTAACTGTGAACTGGATTAGAACCTGAAAATAAAATCTGAACCCAATTAATTTTTTTGTTTTTGGGGCTCGATTTTAGTAAGCAATATACACAAAACCTTGCAATACTGTACAATCTATGGGACAATCTAGGCGATCTTATAAAAATCGACATATCCGCAACTATGCAGATGCAAGGGTGAACTTTACGGATAGGTATAAAGACGGGTTTTCGGATGTTGGCAGCCGTATATTTGTATTTGTGGGTAACCACATAGTTTTGTTTATTAGTACTTAAAATCTGTACACTTTACTTTATTACTTTACTTACCTTCTTATGTTAAGCATAAATATTTGTTTTCATCTAAGTGAATTGTCAAATTCTTAATAAAAATAAAAATCTAGACATACAATTCCGGATAATACTGGCGAGAATTTTGGCAGCCCTATACAATAGCTTCTCTAGACTTTTTTTCTCTTCTCAAACAGATTACGTAAATATACTTAGACCCTGTTTCTTACGTCTGAAAATAGATACATATTAGCATTACCGATTATTGTAGGTAAGTATAGATAATGCACTTTCATTTCTTAACAACATTAAAATAATTTTTTGTATCCCCTTGTTGCGTCTTTACACAACAGTGAGGTGGCTGGAGGGGGGGGGGGGTCTACTTCACTGGAATCCCCGCTAAATAATTGAAATCAAAATGTATGTCTGTTTTTCCAATCAACATCATAATTATGCCTCCGACTGTTGGTACCTGCTTGTTTATGTAATTCTAGCGACTGCCCCTTGACTTCGTCTGCGTTCTTTTTAAGATTTTCATGGTACTTTGTGTTACGATAATAGTGATAAATGCGGTATTCATAATTATCATTATTTTACTTCGACATTTGACATTTTTATACCTTGTCATTTTGACATAGTCGCCGAAATCAAAAGCTCCTTGTTTGGGATTACACGTGTCGCATAAACAAGGTCTTTTAAAATTAATATTAATTTAAATTAACTTAAACTATAAAACGATGAGAGACAGGCGGAGTCAACTCAAAACACCCAGGGTCGCAAATTTATGGTTACGTCACTGGCTTTACCTGAGAGCCTTTAGATTCCCTCCGTCCCTTGTTGGCTGGAGAGAGAAGCGAAATGACAAGTGAAACAAAGTTCTCACTTACTCCCCTTCACCCATTTATTATACCTTAAGGGTTAGGACAGACCTAGCGGAAAATTGCCCGCGCACTTTTTGACGTCATTGTCAAATGAACCCACTATAGCCAAAGAACAAAATCGTGTGAATGCCGTCGAGCGCGAGGCGACGCCGACGACGTGCAGAAGTCATTATACGATTTTGTTTTTTTAGGATAAAGTGGTATGGTTCATTTGACAATGACGTCAAAAAGTGCGCGGGCAAATTTCCGCTTGGTTTGCGCTGTCCCTAAGAGGGTTGTACCAAACCTACCAGTCTAGAGGACGAGTGTAGTAAGTGAAGATTTGGATTTCCAAAAGATTGAATGAAAACGCAAGGGTATAAAAGAAAGGGCGACTAAATATACAACTTCGAGCTGACATCACTTAATTTTTAGTCGCCAGTTAAGTATTTTAGTCGCCAGCATCAGTATTTTTACTGGCTAGGTTTATTAATTCCTAAAAGAGACGATTCATACTGTACAGTTTACATAAATGGGACTTTTAAATGTTTATCCAACGAAATATTGTAAATGAAAAAGTTTGACTGAACGGATTTTGTTGAAACTTGGTACATTGACAGCTGCTTATATCCAGCAATAATATATGGGATACTTTTTATTGCCGACGAAGTCTCGGAGATAAATACTATTATTTATTCTGTAGTACTCAAATTCTTTAATTTAATCTGCGTCATATTAGCACTCGCTTCGTTCTCATTCCATTTGGACTTACCACCTTTTCCTGTAACCCAGTTGAGCAGGAAGTAAACCAAACGGTGGAATATTCGTAGCATGTCATTTTTCAGTCGGCCGCAGACCATTTGTTCGCAGGAGAACTTAATTCTACGACAGGAGCAACGCGTTTCAACTTCGCGTTCAGATTTTGTGCCTAAATCTTGCTTTTTTTGGGTTTTATTTAAATAAACTTCTACCAAACTACGTAACTACTACTACATACTACTTATCTACTACTACTAACCTCATCATCATCATATCAGCCTGTAGACGTCCACTCCTGGACAAAAGGCCTCCCCCAAGGAACGACCGGTCCTGCGCCAACCTCATCCAGCCGGGTCCCGCGACCTTCACCAGATCGTCGGTCCACCTTGTGGGAGGCCTGCCTACACTGCGTCTTCCGATACCTGGTCGCCTCTCGAGAACCTTTCTGCCCCAACGGCCGTCGGTTCTGCGGGCGACCTAATCTACATCAAAAATACTGATTGCACACAAAGGCGCACTCTGATGAACAATCAGTAATTTGGCGTACAATTATAGTATTTATATCAAATAAATACATAAATTGTGCACTTTAAAAAATTTTTTTGTTTGTTTGTAAAAACGTCTGTCCGTCCCGAAAACTACTAGATCGATTGAGCTGTTTAGAAATATGTAAAATAGGTATCACAATTCGCACCAGGCTAGATTGCGTATCAGCAGTGTTCTTTAAATTAAATGAAAATTATTTATTTTCCTAATTAAATAAGTGCTAGCTGACGAAAGTTTAATTTTTGACCCTAACTTATAAGTGTACAGAGAGCCGTGGTAGCCTCACGTTCATGAGATCGTGGGTTCGATCTTGGCCCGTACCAATGAGTTTTTCGAAACTTAAGTTCGGTTTAATAAAATACCACAGGTTTTTCGGTGAAGGAAAACATCGCGAGGAAACCTGCATACGCCAAAGACTGGTATTTACTATTCTAAGGCGTATGTGAAGTCCACCAAAAAACTGATTGGGGCACCGTTTGGCGGACAGGGGTTTGGCACAACAGATCCCATAGGGTCCAAGTGTCGCCAGGTATTCCTGGCCCCCTAAGAAGATAAGTTAAGTGTACAGACGGGTAGACAGCGGCGTTGAGATTTTTTTGAATTTGGTATAATATTAACATTGGATTAAAATAATCAGCAACAAAACAACTAAGCAACATACATTCACCATTTAAACCAGTATTTAAGCACCTCTTACGAAGCGAGTCTGCCAAAACTATGCCTAAGTAGTAGGTTTAAGTAACGTCTCACATATTTTTGGGAAGCTGCCAAAGCAGGTCTATATTTTACCCACATTATCGGCTTTCGTTCGCGAATTTCAGGTAATCTCTTAGACGGCTGACTAAAACATTTTGACGATGGATTCGTACATTGATTTATCGATTTTATTTGGTTTGCGTAGTAAAAAAGCTCGTTTACGCGTATTTAGTACCTAATGTACATACCATCGCCTCGTCATTTTTATACTTGGGTAATAATAAACTTGGACTTTTTTAAATGTCGGCTATTTTATACTTAGGTAATAATCATCTTCGACTTTTTTGATATCGGCATTTTTATACTTAGTTAATAATATATGTCTCCAATTTTCTTTCGTGACAATATCAGGTTCTAGACATTTTTATACCTAGTTATTTATTTATTAATTTCTCTATTTTTCCTGATAGACCTAAGTCGATGTAAGATACCGCAGCAATAAATGGCTAGATTTTTTAAACAAAATGACGTGAAAATAATGCACAAAGTTTGTTGTACAGTCGAGTACGTACTTACTTTCAGCCTTCAAGCGATTTGCGTCTCGAAAGTGGTCATTCGCTTTCATAGACGACTGGTACAAAAAAAAATGTTTCTAAGCCGGTTGAGTATTTAGATTGATAAATTGATTCACAAATTGTGCAGTAGACACGCAAGGTTTCGCAATTAACTTAAAAATAGTGGAGTTTATTAATTATTTATTTAGGTATTTTTAAAAATTTAAAGAGTCTAGCAAACTAAAGGGGTAGCCCCTGAGATAAACATTTGAATTTTCTAGTTTTGATTATTCGACAGTCTGTAATAAGGTAACACGACAATTTTCAACCCTCCCTTGATCCCTCCCTAATCGAATGTAAAAATGTCATTATGAACACATTTTTTCAAATTATAAAAAAAGTTTTAGCGAACAAAATTAAATCTTCAAAATCCGTTTCATGGTTTCTAAATGTGAATTAAGTTAGCAAAAGACATTAAATAGCTCCTGTCCTGAACGACTTGTCCCCGTTCATCCGTCATGAGGACTGAGTAGGAAAACAGAAACTTTGTGTTGTTAACCAGCTCGCTTATCTGCAGGACGTTTCCGAGAATTGCTTATTACGCATCCGCCATGATGGGTGCCGGGGCGCGGGAGACGAGCGACGAGCGGACCGTGTGTACACACTGCAAAAGTTACCCCAGGAATACCGGTGGTACTTTTTGAAGTGCAAAAGTTACCCCAAGAATACCTGTGGTACTTTTTGCATTGCAAAAGTTACCCCAAGAATACCTGTGGTACTTATTGCACTGCAAAAGTTACCCCAAGAATACCTGTGGTACTTTTTGCATTGCAAAAGTTACCCCAAGAATACCTGTGGTACTTATTGCACTGCAAAAGTTACACCAGGAATACCTGTGGTACGAGTTATATCGCTATTAGTACCCCACATGACAAATTAGGTTTTAGAATTTCTGCTTTGTGTAGCAAAGTACGATGTGGCATTATTTTTATTTACTATTTAACATTATTCACAGTTTACATAAGTCATATTTCTAGAAAAGCCTTCCTATTTACTTTACAAGAAAGGCCGACTTTAACTTAAGTAATAATATAGTCCACCGACTCAAGCTCAGCGCGCAATGATGGACTTTGCATCAAAAGTCCTTGAATTGGGTTACCAGGACAAGTTTCAATAAAACAGATACAGAAAAACTTGTAAAAGTTACCCCAGGAATTCCTGTTGCACTAGTTATATCCCTATAGTACCCCAGTCTATAATATTAAGTATACTATAGGCTTGTGACAGTGTTTAACTACTTAATTTTCTTTTAACTTACAATTTATCAGTTTTCTATTAGATGCATGCTGTCAGACTATTACAAACCATAGATTACACGGTAAAATCACTTTGCAAACTGGAGTAAAGTTAACAAAGTGACACTTAAAATGCCACCTATGAAGTGTCAGTATTTACTACAATAAAAGAAATTGATGAAACTTGCATTTAAAGAAGGATAAACTATATTTTATTTAATAAGGGACATAATAATAATATGACAGGGATACTACATAACTAGTGTCCTTTATACATCCTGGGGCTCTTTAACAGGGATAAAAATAATCGAGCAGCATTATCTCAAAAAAAAAAAATACCCGCGCCATCTTAACACTTGTGCTAGTGTTAGGACAGCGTTTGTTGTCGGCTTTCTGCTTATCTTAGTTCCGTCCTTACGCCCTTGTTGTGTGTACTGACGATGTAACTTAGGCCCTGGGCAAAGGTCGTATAGCCATACGCTACCCAGTTAACTTATCTACAAAATGTGGAGTAATTCACTTATGTGACAAAAAGGTTGTTTACTGAATACTACCTTCTTGACCGATAGGGGTAAAATGTAGTGTATCTACTTCGGAAGAACAGCAAAGGGAGACAGCCAGAGAGTTGTTAGTATACATAGAGCGCGCGTTAGCAAGTCTGAACTGTAAGCACGGGTCTGAACAGTCTCGAAATGTTCGGGGCGACGCTACTATTCACAACACGTCAGTAGCGCTGATTGTTGCTCGCGCCGATATTTATTTAGATTTGGAGTAATCATGGTGAAATGTGCAGTGCCAAGCTGTAAACACGATTTCGGAAAAGAACGATCTAGAAAAAATCTATATAGAAGCGTCCATAGAACACCTGCTTACACTTGGCACAATGGGCAATGAGCGATGCGCGCGCTCTATAGCTAGTATACTAACTCTATGGAGACAGCCGATATGATGGTAAATGACCACTGTTGCCTATTAATCTGTAGGACAAACCAAAGTAATTTAACGTCTTGTGTGCTGAAATAAAACCAGAAAGAAGATGAACCCTAACCGCCGACTTATCGTAAGGACTAATAATTAATAGCAGATTTGGTCCAAGAAAAAGGTTGTAGAACACAAAAACTATTGGTCTTGGTCTGAATGACTACTACGAACTTTTATTCTATTAAATGGGCCGTGGTCCTTAGAAGGATAAAAAGTCTACCTGTGGGCTATGAGGATGCTGAATATACATAGATCTTTTTACTCCGCAACACAATCTTTCTATTGTTTAAAATTTTAACTATATTTCAGTCTTGTAACATTTCACGTTGCAAATTACCTCTAACTTCGTCCATCCATAAGAATTATAAGAACTTGACGCTGAACTCTAACACTACAATGTTAAACAACTTCGAAACTTGTTGTAAACCTACAGAAATGGCTTTGTACTGGGATTAAAACTAAATTTAACGTTGAATGAAGCCAAGTCCGCTGGACTGCATAATAGGGAACTTTCAAGTTTTGATATGCGCTTGCGAGCCGGTATAATTAAAAAGATGGCTGTTATTAAACTCATCTTTCATAATAAAGTTTTTGAACCTTTATCTTTTGTAATGAAGAAAGTTTTTGAACTTCGAGTGTGAGTTTGGGATATTGCTGGCTCTTACTGTATTACATCATCGATGTATGTATTATTATGTATATACGTATACGAATGTTTTGTTAGGCAGAGATCTATCCTCGTCACCAGCAAGACCCAGTAGTCTACCATTAGACTGTGCTCTATCTTTCATAATAAAGTTTTTGAACCTTTATCTTTTATAATGAAGAAAGTTTTTGAACTTCGAGTGTGAGTTTGGGATATTGCTGGCTCTTACTGTATTACATCATCGATGTATGTATTATTATGTATATACGTATACGAATGTTTTGTTAGGCAGAGATCTATCCTCGTCACCAGCAAGACCCAGTAGTCTACCAATAGACTGTGCTCTATTTAGCATAAGTCTTTGTCTTACCGCACATTCCACTAAAATCGCCTAACTTCCCCATCTGGTAAGCCTACAGCACTTGGTATTCCACTAGTATTCAAACCTGATCATTGGCTTGTTAATAAAAAACCAGAACCTTTCCCAGAAGAACTTATCCCTAAAATAGGTGTTTTCTGCCTATTTGCTGCTACAGACTAGAAAATCTTCTTTGACATATTTTCCTTTTGAAAAAGTTTGTTACGATGATAATACCGTGTACCTATATAAACTGTAATCTATGATAATAGGTAATGCAGTCAAAACGATGTTGGCGCCGCCGGTTCGTATGCGAACCCTCGACTTAACGGACGCAAGATCCAACAAGGCAGTCAGAAACTTGAATCCAACTCCGCCGAAAGGTGTGACAAGAAAAACTGTGGCAGTTTTTTCATTGACATTTTGTCCCGTCCTTAATTCCGTAAGTGCCTGTGACAGCGGTAGACAAATACCACCAATAAATCACTCGCACACTCCCGTCTCATTCATTCTTTACTTTTCTCTTACGATCTCAGAATCATCTGAACTGTGGCTTATTTCCAATCAAATCGGGAGTCTAGAGTCAGTATTTAATTTGTCTTTAGATTATGTCCTGCGTAGATCCATGCCCATTTGAATCCCTGTTAAAGTACCCCTTAAATCAATCTCTTTTGTTGTAATTACTGTCACTTTATAATTATTCTAAGTGTAACTTTGTTAACTTAACTCCAGTAATTTACCTCATCTCATTTGCAAAGTGATGTTACCGTTAAATCTGTGTTTATGCATGTATCTAAAAGAAAACTGCTAAATCCTATGTTTATATCAAATTAACAAGTAAAGGTAGGTGACAAGTTTATATAGTATATTGACTGGGGTACTACAGGGACATAAGTAGTGCCACAGGTACCCCTGGGGGTACTTTTCAGGGGTACAAATGATACTGGATCCTTGGGTTGGAGCGACAAATTGCAACTTAAGTTTTACTACGGTATAGTTAGAGAGGTTCTCTTAAATCTATGTATTATACGTGTTTTTAACAATGTTTACTTGTTAGGGCGCTGGCTTGATATTTCTAAGTAAATCTAGTTGACAAGCTCATTGTATATTGACTGGGGTACTACAGGGACATAATATGCCACATAGTGTATCCCATGGGTACTTCTCCTCCTTGCGTAGGAGCGACAAATCTCTACCTTGAGTTTAAACCACGAAATAGAGGTCCTCTTTAATCTATTCCGTGGTTTTAACGAAGTGTACTTGACAGAGCTTGAGATTTTTCGAGTTTCAAGTCGAGCCCATGCTAATGAGTTTTTCTGTCCGGGTTTTATTGAAACTTATCTAGAGTAAACAATTCTAAGGCTTCTGATGCAGAGTCCATCAAAACGCTATGAGCTTGAGTCGGTGGACTATATTTCTAAGTCGGCCTTTCTTGTTAAGTAAAGGAAGGCTTTTGCTTAACAATAGGATTTATGTAAACTGTTACTAGCACTGTTATATACGTGCCACACCACATCATACTTAACTACACAAAGCAGAAATCCTAAAACCTAATTTGTCGCTTCCTTTCCGGTTACAATGGTATAATAAACACAATAACAGTACGTTTAGCATACAATACTGCGTCTTTGTGGAGGCCGGCTTACTTGGCGACCTACCAACAGCAATCTATTCAGGACATTTTGTTAATGCTCCGGAAATTACTTACGAACGTTCATATTTCATGCTTAAAATGCTTCGCTTCTTTCCAGTGTTTATGGAATACGAATGGTATCAACTAGCTGTTATTCAAAAGCAAGACTATAATATGTAGTACCTACAGTGTTGGGCTTAATTAATAATGTTATATGGTAGTAGGTAGGTATAATAGCCTAGTTTACTATATCGATAAAATCTTGTAAAACCACCCCCCAGTCGTCATTACTTGTGTAACGAAAATCTATCATCATCATCATCAGCCTGTACTAGTCCACTACTTAACTGGGCATAGGCCTTCCCCAAGGTGCGCCACCGAACCCGATCCTGGGTTCCCCGCAGCCACTCACTGCGAGCCGCCCTGCGCAGGTCGTCGCTCCATCTAGCCGGGGGGCGTCCCACACTACGCTTGTCTAGCCGTGGTCTCCACTCGAGAACTCGTCTATCCCAGCGGTTATCGGGTCTCCGGCAGATGTGAAAAGCCCACTGCCACTTCAACGTGCTAACCCTTTGAGGTATGTCGAAGGTTTTGGTTCTCTGGCGGATCACCTCGTTTCGGATCCTGTGTCCACGTTTCGGCGCCGTATGTCATTACGGATAGGACACACTGGTTGAAGACTTTTGTCTTCAGGCAATTAAGTACCGAACATATTTCAACAAAATTTGAAGACTCATTTTATAACACTAAATATTGCACAATGAAAATTTGCAAACTAACTTACAAGATGAATGATAGCGAACTCCGCTTTCTAAATTTAACGCCTGATGAATAAGGGAACTGAACCTCATAAATCAGGGGGAATTTAACAGTCTTTCAATTTGCCAGCTAATGCTTTTGTGTCTGTGAATTGTGAATTTCATAATCTAAGAAGTGAAATTCGTGAAAAATACTTCGTTTAGTTAGCGCCGGAGTCAAATGATAATATTCCTCTCTGTGAATTACCAGCCCGAAGTCGATCTTTCGTTTGGGGATGTTACTGTTCTAAAGTTTAGTGGATCAGTGAGGCATAAATGCAAGAAGACAACACTTGACGAAGAAACAAGTTGACCCACTACGAGCATTGTCATGAGTAGTCATGACTCATGATAGATCCATTACGTTACAGCTAATTACAGAAACCTTGAAGACACAGTTTCCCACGGGAAATACTTATTCCATGTGGGCAAAGCCGCGGACAACAGTGGTATATAAGTAAGTAGTTTGAAAATAAAGTTCGCCATTCTTACCCCTCGTGTGTCTCCAACAAATCGTAAGGAAGTGAAAATAAGCCGTCGCACGGATTGACACCCGACGAAGCGCCAGACTTACCTCCTGATTGCCAATTTGTGTACCGAGTCGCTCAGACAGATGGTGGACAATTTATTTTATATTCGCTGGAAATTTGGTTCCTTTGAAACAGTTTGGGTAACTAGGACTTCGGAGTCGTTGATTTGACTTTGGTATTTCTGCCTTTGCAGCTTCTTCTGTTGAACGACTTGGTGGCTTAGTTGGCAACGAAAATTTTAAGTCATTATAAGTCGTCATCATCATATCAGCTCTTCAACGTTCACTGCTAGACACATGCCTTCTCAAATGAACGTCACCATACACAGTCGTCCGCTCTCCGCATCCAGCCGCTCCCAGTCACCTTCTTCAGGTCATCGGTCCACTTGGCGGAGGGGCGTACCGGTCCGCGGTCTCCATTCCAGAAGCCTCTACCCCAACGGCCGTCAGTTCTGTGACAGATGTGACCCGCCCATTGCCACTTCAGTTTGCTAATCCTTTCGGTTATGTCGGTAACCTTAGGTCTCCGTCGGATCTCCTCATTGCGGATCATATCCTTTATCAGTCGTTGTAAGTCCAACAACCCGCACGAGGGTTTTATTTATAGTCCACCATGCTGTGAACCAGCATAAATAAAACCCTCGTGGACTGTGAGCCCGTATAGTTGATACGAGGGTAAGGCCTCTGCTGAACGATGGGACAGCTTGTCTAGTTGTAATAATTAATGATTACGAATCAATATCAATATGATATCAATGTTTGTATGACTTATGAATTGGATGAAGTTTGAAAATTGTAGACATTAATTGACCGAGCGAGCGAAGCGAGCGACGCGTCTAAGTTTCGAGATTGACCAAAAATGCTAATGTCCGTCTGTCCTTCTGTCTTTCTGTCCTTCTGTCTTTCTGTCTGTAATTCTCTACAGGTCGCATTTTTCAACCGATTTTGACGAAAATTTGGCATAGGTATAAATTAATTAAACCTACAAAATGAGTAGAATAAAATTTTGAAAAACATTTTTTTTAGAGTACCTACCATACTCGCAAAGTGGGAGAGAACTTTTTTTTTCTTGTGAATCCCATAGTGTGGGATATCGTTGGATAGGTCTTTCAAAAATATTGCTGGTATGTGAATACCATTTTTTCGATTTAGGGTTCCGTTGGCGAAATATTAAGCTTTAAAGCGGTAATTTTTGTTAGAGTCACGTGTCCCCCCCCCCCTGCCAGCTAAACGGTTGCTTCTGGAAATGTGAAAAAATTCATGGCAGTAGCATATATAACGTAGTTACAAGGAAAACTATTACGGCTAAGTAGGTTCTATTAGTTTTTGAGTAATAGTGGATCGACTTATGAAAGTTGAAAAAATAAATTATGTTCATAGAACTGCATACGTAAAATGGAAAATTATTTTTTTCCGTGTGATATCCATGGTGTGGGGTATCGTTGGATGGGTCTTTCAAAAATATCGCGGGTGTGTGAAAAACATTTTTCGATTCAGGGATCCGTTTGCGAAATATTAAGCTTTAAAGTGCTAATTTTTGTCACTTTAGTAGGTACTTTTTCTGTCTCCAACTACAAAGTTGACTTTTGTTGGTTTCTTTTAGGTTTGGTTTATAAGGGCTGGCGAGGTCTACTGTTCTCACGGAACTACTAGTGAATACAAATTATAATAAAGTAGACCCTGGACTTTATGAATGAATAAACTTTAAAAGTCATTCAAAGACAAAACGTAGTTGTTAACTTTTCCTTTCTACACTTCATTATTGCTCTGAATTCTGTCCAGAAGTTCATTCTTCCTTGTTAATTGTTTCGGTTTAAAATTAAATCGCTTTGCTACCAGACTTTTGCGCTTCCGTTTTAGGGCGCCGCTGCTCTGCACGAGATTACATGAGTTTGTATGGGACAAATTATTTAGGCAGCGGCGGCGCCGCTTGTCAAAACTCATAGAGCAGCGGCGCCGCCGCCCGCGAGAGCGGCGGCGCCGCTCACTATAATATAGCCCTCAGAAATTGGACGTCTCAGGCTTGAATCTCATATATTCTTATATTCAGTTGTTGAGTACTTGTAGAGACTAAACAGCCGTGTGTGAATTTGTTCAATAGTACATTGTTAACCTAGGTGTGAAAGTAAATTATTTAAGTCCCGAGACGCCAATAGTTCGAGGGACCTCTAAATAAGTCTTGAACCCGAGGGAAACACTGTGCTTTTCATTAAGAATACACTGAAAGTAAAAACAAATACATAAATGAGTGTTAATACAAATCTCTGCTATACGGAAGTATAAACAAAACTCTACAACTCGAAAAAACAAATGAAGATCGGATTGCCGCTTTTACGTCTACTGTTTTTTTTTCTTTGACCGGCCAGCTATTCTGCCATTCTTTTTCAATTCCATCATTGAAAAAATGGTAAATATTTTGCCCAAATCTATGTTATTTTAAAGAAAAAGTTGACAGTAATAATTATAATAAAGTTATTTAAAAAATATATATTCTTTAATTATTACATAACTTTATGTTATTTCAGTTTTACATCGCGCTGTGATTGAGTGGCTGTATAGACAGTTGGAATATGGTCCAATAGAAATGTCAAAATAGTACTAGTTTTTTTATATATAATTTGACAGCTGTCAGTTGAAAGCGATTCTCCCTAGGGCTGAGATGTATTACTTTCAACCCGCTCCTCAGACAACTTCAGACCTACTTTCAGAGTATGAGTAATGAAAATAGTACATTGTGCAATAAGGGAAGTAAGTAGGATATTACTAACGAGAGTGTTAGAAGCCCGACGCCGAAGGCGGAGGGATTTTAATGACTCGAGTTTGTAATACCCTTACTTCCCGTGATGCACACAATGTTTTTCATAACATTTGCGAGGAATTAATACCTACGACACAAGGGAACAAATCTATTTTCTTTAGACTTTGCTGGTAACAAATTTTCACTAAGCAACTGAGCCGCATTCACTCTATCCGGAGGTGTTAATATTGTTGTTGCACTTTCAGACTCGGATTCTTCACATGACATAGACATATTTTAAGTTTGTTTTTCTCTTTATTTATACTAATAGGTCACAACTACAGGTAGTTAATAAAATAGTTTTATTGTCAACTTTGTCAATGGAGCTTCAAGTTTTTTTCATATATAGTTTTACGGCCAATTGGAAACAAGTTCTTAAGCCCAAATCGTAGATCGTAGTTTATAATCACGAACACATAAAACCGCAGCACGGCCTCCAAGGCACAATCAGTGCCATTCGGTGGTCCACACTGTCACAGATAATGATAAAAAATGCATTTAGAAACTCCCAAAGGCGAAAGCCCATACAGCCAGTTTTTATCGAATTTCAAAATAAAATTCACTGCAATAATTGCAAAGTAAACTAAAACATTAATAAAACACAAAAAAATAATGCATTTAAATAAAGCGTAAATGTTTAAATTACCATTTGTAAAAGTTTCGAAGACATAAAAACCATGTTTGATTTAAAATCTCCTTAGTGTGGAATGTCATACTTGTTTGCTATAAAGTTCTTTGCCTTCGAGTGAACGCCATTTTTTAAAACTACACATTATAGTCCCTAGGGGATATTATACTGCCCCTATATTGTACTGATTTTCATTACTCCCGCGGGTGTATATAGGCCATTGTGTTTCTGTATGTATGCATATAATAATCCACATAACGAGCAAGTGTGATGAAAACATTATTATTGTTCTTTACAGTTACCCGAGTAGAAATGTTATGAAACCGAAAAATTTATTTCGTTGGACTTCAATTTGCCTGCTTGTACAATTTCGAGAGCAAAATTTTTGCTACAAGGATTTCATGTCGACATTTTCGCCGACTTTTTCTGAAACGTGTCTTTGGCAGATACGTTTGTACTTTTTACTTTTCATTTTGTTTCAAAATGTGCAACGAGCGCCATTTTTCTTTAAAATCGGAACTGGTTAAATTTTCTAAATACGGTTTCCCTACTAAAACGTGATTTCGGTGTGGCTGTTATCGACATTGGGTATTGCAGGATTGTCGCTGACCAGTTTTATTTGGAGCTAGGCTCTGAGTAATAGTCTGAAGCGGAACAGGTAGACAGACAGTCCAGGTTAGCGGCAAATTTTCAAATTCCTCGAAGTATACATTATTTTTTATGCAGCACTCAAGAAAACCTAACCTTTGTTCGTAAGTTTTCCGCTACGTATTTCACAATACCAATTAAATAATATTTCATTTCATTCAATTCAATTCAAGTATTTTATTGCATGCCACATTGTATTTATAAGGTCATTGTTAATATAATGTATACAAAATATGTCAATATACAGTGTAGCGCCCCATTCCATTTCATTTTATATTTTAAAAACTTTGATGCTTTACTCTGTCTTATCTATCATAGATTGATTTGCTCTTCTTATATAAAAAAATCTTCTGTGGCAGATGCTTCATTTTACAGAAGTGATTCATTGATCCTTGCAAAAAAATCAGAAGATAATGTTGTCTCATCAAAAATCGACTTTCTTTACTTAAACCCTGTGCATTTTGGTTTCGGTTCTCTTCTGCGCGCCCGTCAAACTCTTTTTCTATTTACTTCTACTTTTGTCTCAAGCGAGTAATACGTTTCCAGTTTTCCACCGGTTCGTTTTGCGAGTTTCCGGTACGACAGTAGCTTTTTCAGCACTATTTGTATTCAGACGAATATTAGGAATACTTGGGGCCTGATACATTTAACGTATTTTATTTAGAATGTACTTTTGCTGATAATATAATAATTACGTTATAACATCAAGTACATAGTTTAAAACAAAGTTACCGTACGGGTTTCGTCTGTCTGTGTTTATATAGGTTTTGTCTGTCTATGAGTGTGTCGCGTTATTTTTTAGGGTTCCGTACCTCTAAAGAGGAAAAAGGGAAACCTTATAGGATCACTTCGTTTTCCGTCTGTCTGTTTAATTTATGTTTGGGCTTATCTGGCAAAATACCGAATGGAACCGATCCGGTTTTCACCATTGCTTAACCCATTTTTACATTTACAATAATACCTCTGGGTGGACAGTAAATCAATAATCATCATTAACCCCGGTAATAGGTTTTTAAATTTGAATCTATTAATTACAATGGATACTTACTGTTATTAATGGATACTTTAGTATGAGGATGGAAATGACAGCTTGTGTAGATTACGTGGTTCGTAAACGACCATGCTTGCATGTCATGCAACGTTAACGTGAATTATCATGCCGCATGATGGTCATTATTCTTCCTATCAATCAGTACAGTGAAGCATAGTTTGCATGTCATGCACGTAGTTTGCATGTCATGCACGTAGTTTGCATGTCATGCACGTAGTTTGCATATCATGCACGTAGTTTGCATGTCATGCACGTAGTTTGCATGTTATGCACGTCAATCACTACAACTAGACGGCCATGCATGAGTGACAGCACGTCATGAATGTCATGCCGCATGATCTTTTAAGGAGCCCATTACCTTATATATATTTTTTAAATCCTCTCTCTGTGTGTTGTCAAACCTGTCCAACAATATTCTATTCGTCAGATACCTGTTTGCAGCTTGTCTGTCGCAATCACAAAGATACATCATTTAAATATGTTACCGAAAATATTACACGCAAAATATTTTAACATTCGATCGGGGGCGTACGCTAAACAATCATTCCGCGGCCCGGCAGTTGAAATACAATATTTGAGTACAACAGTAGCGTAGGTCTCTGGATCGGAACACAGGAATTCGGAACTCGGATCACGTCCGGCGCTGGATTTGGGTGCGTCCATCCGTGCGGTGATCCGTGCCGTATTGCGATACTACAATATAGGAGCAATATGTTGAAATAAACCTAGCTTACAGTTTATTTGGATGCATCGTTCGAGACAAACTTAGAAATATGTTGACTACTTTTCTGACATACTTTATGTACCATTCTTGTTTATAATTTAGCACTGTCTCTCACTCTTCACTCTTGCGAGTAAAGGTAGCATTCGGATCTGAGCAGTCGCTGCCCGGCAGCCGCGGCCGAGCAGCGGCGGCCGTGGCCGCGTCGTAATTTTTCCCGCGCAGCCGCGCGGCCGTACTGCTACCGACGCGGTTCGGCCGCGCTGCCACTGCCGCCTGCATCGGACGGTTCTGCATACAAATCCATATAGAGCGGTAGGACGCGGCCACGGCCGTCGCTGCTCGGCCGCGGCTGCCGGGCAGCGACTGCTGGAATCGGAATGGTACCTTTACTTTATTTTATTGCAGTTGGTAAAAAAAACTTGGGGCCTTCGATCATGTACCTATTTATTTAGCACCTAATTATTATTCATCTGTTGGTTTTCGGATTCTGGGTGTTTGTATGCATTTAAGTATTAAAAAAAAAAGGTATATAAGTATGTTTATCAGTTGTGTACCAATTTACAAGCTTCGGCTTAGTTTGGGACTAAACAGCCGTGTGTAAATTTATCTAAACATTATTAATTACTATTATTATTTATTTAATTAATTTATCGTTGTCTAGATAACTTACCTAATAAATAACTATAAAGGACTAAAAATAACTTATTATAAAACTAAAACTAAACTACAAATAAATTATAAATAAAAAACCCTCGAGGCTCCCCACCGCTGGGACACTCCGCTATCATTTGGTTCTTCGCAAGATTATATTTTGACACTGATAAGCGTGCAAATTTTCCACCAGCTTTTACCTCTTTATTATTAGTATATATAGATTGTCATATGGAACACATGTTTCCATAAAAAAGGTCAACCAGCATGAGGAGTTAGGAGGTTAAAGCTGTAATAAGGTTAAAGAGAGATTGTGTGACTGAAATAAAGAGTTTAAAACACTCTTCTCTCCCATCACGTCCCATTTAGTTCTGAGCGCGCAATCGTGCAGGCACCGTAAGCGTAGGTTTACATAGCGCCCGCTTGCATGCAGGCAAAGTTTTGAGTTTCACTAGACCCGCGAGTTCTTAGAACTTCCCGAACTAAAGCTTATAAAACTAAAGTTTATTTTCTCTTTACAGGTATGTTAAGTTTATTTCAAGAAATTAAGATCAGCGCTCAACGGGCAGGTAAGTAAAATTTTTTTTAAGACGCAATTAGTCTTAGTAATCTCTGGGGACTGTTTTTTTTATTTCAATCAACAATTTCTTGGTACAGAGGTCAATGTACTTTTATGCGTACAAGCTAGCACATTCTATAGGTATATCAAATGGAATGAAAATGGGAAACAAAAGTACCATATTTTTAAGAACAAAGTCTCCTTTTCATAACCTTGTTGTGACATTATCAATCACCTTTTCAGAAACGGCACCTTTTTGCTGCCTCCCAGCTACAGTATGAATAGTATCCCCATGTTCCCCCACCCTTTCCCCCTCGTGTCAGTCTTTTTCGTTCGTTTTTTTATTCGTTTCTGGCTGCCATCCGCTCATTTCCGGCGAGCAATTGTCTCCTTTCAATTGCCGTGCTCGCAGGCCATGCAACGTTCTGCGCTATACTTTTTGCTTCAGAGTTTCGTATCGAATTTTTATCTTTAAAATGCGAGATACTATGCGTTTGCTTAGGTTTGTACACCTTCACGATGTTGTACAATTCTTCACATCAAAGCATCATTATCCGTCATACTTGTCAATCTAATAGTGTCGACTGTTTGGTTTTGGTATTACTTAGTAATTTTAACATTGAAAATGTTTATGGGATCGATTTCACGAAATAAACAAAATCTGCGATAACTTCTAGAAATTTAGGGCTACGGGGTCAGACGAGGGCTCAAAAGGGCAGAATTTATCGAGACACATTATAGCGTTGAAAGTTTAAAAATCGGTTGGCAATTTTTTTTGAAAATCGAAAAAGTTTGGAAAAATCTGGGGATTTTTGGGACGAAATTTCGAAAAGATTTTTTTTAACGAATCTATTTGGAATATCGAAAAAATGAGAAAAAAGCACCTCTGCGCTTAGATGGACTATCCAAATATATTTTTTTGAAATTTTATCTTTCATAGGTTCAGAGATATACGTGACCCCAAAGTTGGGACATTTTGTCAATATCGCTGTGCTGACGTTATAGTTCGCCGAAAACTGAGCAAGCGAAGGGTGCTAGAATCCTGAGCGTAGCGAGGGTTTCAAGGTACGAGACGCAAAATAACGTACAGTCGCTCATAACCGTCTAGCTACTATGGTACATTTTCAATGTACTAAGATTCTTGCGTACTGCGTAAAGTCTGTAGATTTTTTTTCTGCTCAAGTACCTACTAAGTAGGTAGTAATTAAGAGAAAACAGCGAAAAAAAACAGCGCCTGAAAAAAAGGCAGAAAATCAGCGCTTCATTTAGCGGCTTCGCCCTTTTGGGGTTGCCCTTTTACTTCCGCAGCACATAATTCCTTATTTTATTTAAGTACCTTACCAAGAAGGTACCTTCTTGTTTTACTGTGTGTGTTGTAAAGCCGTGAATATTATACGTCTTTCTTTCTTTCTAAATATAATTTCGTTGAAATTACGTATAAAGTGTTGTCTAATAAGAATTGGATGATTTTTATTATCATCTCATAGTTTTCTCTAGCACTGTCCACTTTCAAATTGTCTTTATCAGGTACTTTTACGGCTCTCGTACCGCATTCATAAATGTTTGTCTTTTTCTTCCTTTTTTCTCGCCACATCTATTTACGTTAAATACCCATCAAATCCTATAATAGCCGGGCAATGAAACGGTTAAAGTGAACAATAGCCGTAAGCTCACCGCTAAGTGCCGGCCAAGGGGTTGCTGCACTAATTTATTGGGAAACTGTGGCCCAAGTCACGGGAGATCACTTACTTGACTGCACGAGGCAATCGCTTTGTAAAAAAAATCGCTCTTTGACATCGTTAAAAGATAAAAACCATCATCTCCACAATTTTTCCCTAATTAATAAGCATTACAAATATTTCCATACAATGCCACAGGTAGTAAAATAATGCTTGATTATGTTTAAGGGGTATAAGCATTATTTATTTTGGACTACATCTTATCATATCAACAACGCTACACCTAGCAAAAGCAACCACGCTAGCCCAGTGCGGGTTGGTGGACTTCACATGCGCATAAGAATTTCTTCTTGGGCATATGCACGTTTCCTCACGATGTTTTCCTTCACCGTTCGAGAGCAGTCAGTAAATGTACTTAAATTTGGAGAAAAACCCATCGGTACAGGGCCCGACCGGGGGATGAACTCTAATCTGTCTACATGACAGGCCGCTTCTTCCCCACGACGCCACTGACGCCTTAAGCCCTCGTTGGGAGGGTAAGCCTGTGCCTCAGCAGTGAGGACATTAGGCTGTTGATGATCCTTTTGTGTCCATTCTTTATTTAATTAGTCCTTTTTAATTGATCCCCGACAAAGTCCGGGTTAAACCAACTTCAAAATATTGTATGAAATGATGGCCTGCCGAGTCTTCTTTGACCGATTTCGTTTTGGAGAAATGAACATTTTTATAATTATAAGTACATACCTACGTACACACAACAAGAATCATGTTTATCGCTATCTCACATGCAATACACCAAACGCACCTCGACGTCTTCCTAAGTGGACTTGCGCATTTATTGCCAATAAACTGGCCACACTAACTATAAATACTACATCTAAGTGCAGACAGACTGGAAAGTATTTGAGAAACTCAAGTGAAAAAAATCGTAGACCAAGGTTGTCTTGAATCCAAGCTGCATGTAAAACAATAATAAACAAATGCAAAGATTACTAATTTTAGTTGGTAGTAAGCTCGCCGCACCTTCTTGAGGTCTAGGGCAAGAAATGTTAATTTTTATTGGGCTTTACGGCTCTGAAAGCAAAGCCCTTTTAAGTCAATCTTCACTATTTGTTTCAGTGAATGGTGTGAAGTTTTTTTAAAATATTGATTGACGTTTGTTTGTATTTATTTATACATATTTCACAGAATTTCACCTCACTGCATTTATTATATAAATTTATTATTAATAGAATTGAAGGTCAAGCAACTCCTCTCCTGTGTTGCCTGTCTTTTAACGACACACCACTAATTAATAAGTATTCTATGGCGAAAGTTGCTCAAGAAATCATGATAATATAGCCTGGACGAATTTTGATGAATCTTGGTACAGTGATAGCTAATATCCTGGAATAGCAGGATGCTTTTAAACGCGGGCGAAGTGGCGAGGCGTCCGCTAGTAACTTATAAAAGAAGATTCACATTTAAGACGAGGAAAGTGCGTACCAACCAAGTATACATTATGTAGCTAGTAAATTTCGCGTGGGGAAACGGATCAAGGATAATGGCAGACCATTCCTTTTCTTCTAAAAATAGCCTGGAGGCTTGTTTATTGCGAAGGTTGTAAATCTTCCAATCTTACTTTAGTTTTGGATTTTATTTTTAAATTTTGTTATATTTATATTGCCATTTTAAAAAAACAATATTATGTACAGCACTGAATATAAGAAAGATACCAATGTCATATGAAAACAACCTCGAAAACAACATAGGTACATTTTGATTTACATGAAAATACTTGCAGCAAAAGAAGGTTTTACATCAGACGGGACTGCGAAAACCAAGCGGAAATTTGCCCGGGTACTTTTTGACGTCAAATTCCCGCTTGGTCTGCCCCGACCCTAACACATAGGCTACACTTAAGTAATCCGAGATTCTACGCGGGTAAAAGTCATTCTAATATAATAATACAATGAATATAACTGGAAAATAAATATTAAAATAACGTGAATACCATACCTCGTACGAAGTTAAGTAACTGCACCGAGGAATTAATAGGTAACTGGATCCAATCTCAGCTGTTGCATAACTTGTTTGATATGCGATAACGCGAATCGTGCGCGTGCAGTTCGCCGTAGAGTGTACGAACACGTGTAATAGTGTTGATACATACTTACTTACAATACTAACATTCCTGAAATATCGATATAGTCGGAGAGCTTTTAAGTAAAATTAACATAAATGCTATAATATGTTTAGTTTAATTTAATTTAAGCCTTCCTGATTAATTTAAACCTGCATACGTCGTAAAATTCGTAGGCACATATGAAGTCCACCAACATTTTAGTACTGAATGATGATGATGAAGCCTTGCTGTAGCATAATATAAAAGTACATTAAATTTAGTAATGATGTTATTATGTCAAAGTATAAATGAGCTTTCTTTCGAATTTGTCAAATTAATTTGGCAATTAGTGGTAATTTATTTTAGTCACTTCAATCTTTTTTTTTCACGTAAATCCATCGTTATTACTCACATAATATAAAATCACCATCGCTGCTTGTTATTGGTATACTCTAAATACTATTGTTATAGGCCATACTATTAGACTTACGAGTAAAACTTAGTACTTACAAGAAAAACTCCTTTTCTGGTTGTCGTACTTACATTTTTATTTGATACTCCATTTATCGTACCATTATTATTTGGTGTAATTACAATCTCGTGTGTAATAAATTCCACTCTACAATCTACGTCATGATAACATTTTTCCAAGTCTTAGGTATTTTGCCTCATTCTTTATTACCTTTTTAGGCAATGCATTGGGTCGCTTTATCGGGTCAAATGTGTATTTTTTTTCAAAATCGCTAAGTCGCTAACGTGCAATTCGGGTCGTCGACGATTCCATACTCGCAGGCGGGCTGGAGCCCCTTAGTCTGAGGAGAGACATCGGCTCCCTATGCGTGCTCTACCGCCTGTATAATGGGGAGTGTTCCGAGGAATTGTTCGATCTGGTGCCAACCACCAGTTTCCGCCATCGTGCCATCGACCGCGCGCCGTCAGAATACGGTTCACCCACATTTCATAGATCCCTGGCGGACCAGCACTGTGCGCTTCTCGCATTCTTTTCTGCTGCGCACGTGCAAAATGTGGAATGACCTTCCCTCTGACGTTTTTCCACAGCGCTACGATATGGGGTCCTTAAAGAAAAGAGTCAAAAGAGCCCTTCAACCGCGGCCGGCAACGCACCAGCACCCCCCGGGTGTTGCAGGTGTCTATAGGCGGCGGTGACCTATTAACATCAGGAGGCCCGCCTGCTTGTTGCCCCCGTAGCAATAATAATAAAAAAGTCCCTAAAAAGAATGCATGAAATTAAAAAAAAACTTTCTAGTGACAATACATAAAAATTACGTTTTCCCAGCATTTTCAGTGGACTTGGCTGTTTGATATTTAGCGCTACATTAAGTCACCTGTATTTGAATTTGTGACCTGATGATGCCAAAGCTCGCTAACCGTACCAACTGAGCTATTGAGTCACTGTTTTATCTCAGCCGTATACTTATACGTGCAAATTGTATGTTATGACGGTCGCGAGTTCGATTCTCAGCCTGGCGATTTTCAAAGTTTTTTGTGTTTGTATTCATTTTGTGATTTTATTTAAGCAATATTTATGGTCAAGTGACCAAACACACCACGCATTTAAATTAATAGTAATTTTCTATTATTTTCAGTCATAAAAAACCCATACAAAGTCAAATTCGGTAGAGAATTAAAAACACAGGGGGTCGATTGATAAGGCTTTGAGCATTGATTTAATCATTATAGCTCGTAAAAAATTCACAAAAACATAAATATTTTTATATACATATATTTAGGTTCGAAATTACCTAATATATTATTATTTTTTATACACTAAAATATTACTGAGTACAAATTCTGCAAGAACTTGAATAAACAATCTATTGTGTCAATCTAAAAAAATTAAATGAATCTAATATTAATATTATGCAAAATAATACTAACTTATTTACTTAAAAATATCCGTTCCCTTTATGACCTATAACGTAGTTCAAGTACACGATAAAAGATGGCGTGTAAGTGCCGTCCGGGCGAGCATTCGACTATTGCTATTCTTGTCGCACTTACCAATGTTGTATGTTGCTATCCCTTACGCCTTTAAAAAATAATATTTCTTCGTCCCGATTTTCAAAAATTTTTCAATACACTCAAATCCTATAACATTTCTAAGGTGTACTGAATTTTTCTACATTTGTAGAGTAAATAGTTTAAGAGTTATAAGTAGAAACCCTAAAACGCGCTATTGAAATTTTCTCGATCGTTCGTATATATACGCGGCGTTCGGCAGTGTAGTCGGGGAGTCCGTTTCTACTCAGTGAAACAGTTGATGAGGGTGTGAGCTGTCCTAATTTACAACCCATTTGTGAGTCGCGAACCTATAAAGAAGGGGGCGGTCATAGTGACAGGCAGAGTCCTGGAATTCAGACGCAAGTCGTCAGTCAGACAAGTAGTGGCTGCAAGTATGCCACAAGTTGTAATACAGTGTCCGTAAGGGCCAGTCAAGTGAATAAGTCGTAAGACTATCGAGTGAGGGTTGTCCTCAACACCACTGCAGTAGAAGATTTGACTTCCTTTTGGTCTTTGACCCAATTTAACTTTCAATCAAATACATCAAATAATAAAAATTTCTCGGTTTAATTTGTAGGACCTAGCGAACTTTAAATTAAAATAAATTAAAGTTCGCTGGGTCCTACAAATTAAACCGTGAATTTTTTTTTGAAGTATTTAAAAGTTAAAGTAATTTAATTGAAGTACCTACCAAAAGGCTTTGTATGGTTAATAGATAAGTTCCTGGACTCCCAGACTCCTGGAAATCCTGGAATGCGAGCAAAAGAGGAAATCCTAGGCCAGCAGTGGACTGCTGGCGCCCCCGAACATATTGATTGATGATAATATTTGATAACTTTATCATAACGTTATCATCTTTATCTTTAACTTGTTTAGTAAGTAGGTATTTAAATTAATTGGTAATAAATAATTATTCTGCCTATTAAGTGCCTACCTACTTTTATCCTCCTGGGATCCCACGTAGGGAGTGCAATCTCGGTATACCGAGATCTCGAAATTCCGAGATCCCGCGCTCATTTTGCAAGATTGATCTTGCACTAAAAATCGTGCGAGATCTTGCAAGATTTGCGAGATTCCGCAGGGTCGCATTTCATGACCATCTATACATTCGTAGGAGCGCGCCAGAGGCAACTGAGAACTGATGAATAACTAAGCGATCAGAACAGTCGGTGCGCCAGGATAAGCGGTGAGAGGGTGTATGTGTGTGTCCTAGATCAAGAATTAGAGATGACTTTGAAAGCTCGTCCGCAACAACGTTTTGCTAGTGCAACATGTTCGTTAATTGAAATTCTTCTTTAAAATAATTAAATTTATTTGAATCAAGCGGAATGAAAGGACAATTTTGCTCACCAATACCTGTCATCTATATGCCGACCAGCGTTAAGGCAGAACGGGCGTTATCTGCAGCTGGATATTTGGCACACAGTAGGTATCCGAAGTCAATTAAGTGAAACGCTAGACGTGTTGTATTGCGATTGCGAGGAATTAGGTACTTTCAAAATAATGAATAAATATTTCGTAATTACTTTAATAATTACATTTATGGAAATAATTGACTCCGACTCAGCAAATGGTGTAAAAGTTGAATGATTACCTTTAATTTCTAAAAGTATATTGCTGAACTGCAAGATCTCGCAATACCGAGATCTTGCAAGATTGGACCTCTCAATCTTGCAAATACCGAGATCGAAGAATTTGCTGCAAGATTGCACTCCCTAATCCCACGGCCTCGCTTGAGGATATAAAATAAAACAAAACGTAAAATATATTTTAAAAATTAATTTGTTTTCGTTCACTTCTTCCGGAACTCAGGACAGAAGGATATAAATAAATTGTCATAAAAAAATTTTTACACGTGAACTCTTTTCTATCCTTGAGTGTCTCGATTGACTGGAAGAGATTTCAAAATGTGATAAGTAGAGTTTTGCAGAATACGTGGCATAGGTGACGAAAGGGTACCTTTTACGCAGCGAAGCAGACATTCTACCTACTGATCCTAAAAACTTTTGGACAGCTGCTCGAAAGTACAGTCAGCTACAAAAGTCAGTAGGAAGGTAAAAAAAATCTGCAAAATAAAACAGATTCTTTTTTATTTTCTTTCTTTTTCTTTGAGGGTGGAAAAAAATCCTTTCAAAATTCCATTCAATTCCAAATCATGAATTAAAATAAAAGCGAATATCTTAAAACTAGCGACTTTTTACTGAGTTCATAATATTTAAATACATATTCCTATATTCTAATTATTTACCATGAGAGCTACCATATTACCTCTTGAAGGGTTATCATTGAATTTTGGGACACCTGTAGGTATGTCACCTTTTGCCGCTGACTGTACAAAGCCCGTCAGGTTGAATGAAACCGGTTCTCCCCTCATAAGTATTTTTTACGCTCTTTCTTTGTTGAATATAAATTATATAGTAACTACTTACCTACGCAAGTATGGTAACATGGTAGTTATTGACCTCTTTATAATCTGTGACAAGGTTGACTTTAAAGCGGTTTTTTAATCAACCAACAATCAGAAACTTTCGATCAAATTATTGTATTTTATTGACGTTTAGTGGCACCAGGAATTTAAACAATTTCGAACTTAGGTAAAATTTATGTTTACTTAGGTGGTTTCTTTTTAGACGTATTAACTTAGAAGATAGGTAGGTACTTTGAATATTTTTTTCAAAACAAAGTGCAGAGTTTTAAGTTATAAAATAACGTTTTAGACGATTGTGAGATATACCAATAAGATATAAGAATTTTAAAAAAACCTTTTGGTTGTTATTGTTTTCGAATTCAATGTTGAAACTACGTACCTATCTATTATAATAATGCAAAGAACGATATACAATAACAAAAAAATAAATTTAAAAATCAAAAATCACGAATGCGTAAAAAATGAATTTCCAATAA
The DNA here is from genome assembly GCA_949699065.1 of Metalampra italica. Lineage (NCBI taxonomy): Eukaryota > Metazoa > Arthropoda > Insecta > Lepidoptera > Oecophoridae > Metalampra > Metalampra italica. The sequence continues at coordinate 6,861,388 of OX452989.1, forward strand.
AAACTAAAATAAACAAGCCTAGATTTCTGTATAATAATATTAAATCACCATCGAAATAGTTTTATGATCGATACACACATAGAACAAATAATAAATTCTAATACGGAGGGTATTAGCACCTCAGTCGGTACTCATTAAAAATCGAGACCCCTCAAATCTTCCTAATGAACCGGACTTTTTGAGAACGGTATATTTTGCGACTTAACCGAAGGTGTAAACAAACCAAGTAGGCAGGTAGATACTTAGTATTTTTTCAGTCAATAGTAAGGTATCTTCCTTCGTTGGTTGTTCATTCGCAAAAATAATCTACACAAATAGTATTTAACTTTCGAAACATGATTTTTATTACAAGCGGATAAGGCTTGTTAGCTTCGTCGGCGACTGTATAAGACGTACTAAGTATAGTTGGCAGATCGAAACGTACACGAACAATGCCGTTCGCATATTGTTCGACATCGCACTGTGGTGGTATGCATATTTGATTACCACGTGTTCTCGCAACATACTCACTTTTCAAGTAAAAATGAAGTCCACTGCCTATTAATATGTCCCCTTACTGGAGCACCGGCCTACCCTCTCGACGAGGGCGTACGGGCCCACAACACTAGCCTAGAATGCATGGGCATCGCCTAAAAATTCCTTCTTCGCCATATGCAGGTTTTCTTTCACCGATTGAGAGCAGTTAGTAAATGCAGTTTCGAGAAAAACCCATTGGTAAGTATATGGCACGACCGGGGTTCGAACTCGGACCTCTCGACGTGACAGCCCGTCTTCCCCCCTACACCACTGACGTTCTTCCTTCCTAGTACCTTTATTATTGTCACATAAGCAATAAAAAAAAATGAAAATAAAAACCGAACAACTAAAAATTCTGAAACTGGCGACTAAAATACTTCACTGCGCCAAAAAATCAGGTTACGATAGGTTAAATCGTCCGGTCTTGTCATTTTTAAATCTTAACCGTCTTCTCAATCACCTCGCACAGCTTCACTCACATTTTCCCAGTACTCTCAAAACAGGTTCGAGAACTTGTGGTAGTGGCAGCAGCTTCCGTATCACTAACGAATCTCCCCTATTGTTCCGCTTCTGTTGACCGTACATGTGCCGGGCGAGCGACGTCGACATACGTATTGTATTGCTGTATTTAATTAAACTGTATTTAAAACTACAAATACTTGTTTTAAATTTGAAACTTTTTGAACAGCCTACAAAAGCCTCTAGTACTTGTTCTCTGGGTCACCATTAAATATTATATACCTATATACATTCTTCTACAAATAATTTATTTACCTAACAGAAGGCTCCGATGTCTTATATAATTAAGTTTAATGAGAAACGAAATAAACATTTTTCATTTTCATTTCATTTTCAATTATTTTTTGGAAATTGAAAATTGAAAAAAAAAAGAAATGAAATACAGATATACATACATACATCGATCACAATAGATCAGCAATGGTCGCAGTGATACAAGGCTAGATAAGCCTTGAAAGAGACCCACCTCAAATGCATACATACATACCTAGATATATACTACTTATGCCATTAGTGTGTTAAGTGGGTCCCACACTGCCTGGCCCGGCTCCTAGCTACGTTTTTAACTTCATGAGTTTTGTATGAGACAGCACCCGCTTCCAACCGCGACGGGCGGCGCGGGCGCGGCTGCGGCGTAGGTCCCATACAAGACAAGCGATTTGTATGGTCAAAGTGCGACACCGCCAGCAATCATATCTTCTTTATAGGGGTCAAGAATACCCGCAGGATACTTCGATCGTTTTGGGAATTTCTGTGCCAAACCCTGTCCACCAAGCAACGGTTCAAAAAAATCATTGGTTCGAACCCAAGACCTTAACTAATAAACTTGAATCGTGATGCCACTTGGATGTGCAACTAGGCTACCACGACTCTACAGCGAGATTAGTGGAGTTCAACCCCGATTTGAATGTAGCCGAGTTGAAGACCCTTTTCACGACAACAACTAGATTTAAGAAACCTAAAAATTTATAGCTTTCTAAGTAGTTGATAAAATAAGCTACTTACTCGTATGTCAAAAAAAATACATAAGTATTTAATAGTTGTTTGCCTGAAATAAAACTTATTAATTAGTAGTTGGTAGTGACCCTGCATACTGCGCCAGAGATCGTAGGTTCGATTCCCACCCGGGGCCATCATTTGTGTGACGAACTGGTTTTTGGATTCTGGGTTTTGTATGTATTTAAGTATTTATTTAAGTATGTTTATCAGTTGTTGAGTACCCATGAACAAGCTTCGGCTTAGTTTGGGACTAAACAGCCGTGTTAAAATTTGTCCAAACATTATTATTATTATTCACTCGCCTTAAATCCTCTGGTAAAACCTTGTTAACCCAACGGTACCTACGACCATCTATCATCGTAACGGAAGTTCTAATTTGTTATCTAAATCTGTCCGTCTGTCCGTCACTCAACAAAGAGAATGACGCAGTTACATTTAACTATCTGGTAATTATAGGGGACTCGACCAGTTCACAATGTTTTAGGGCGTTTATACTCAACTAGCTGTTGCCCGCGACTTCGTCCGCGTGGATTTTGGAAGTAGGTACCTATCTCTGCTATGTACAGACATACATCGTCTAGTTATAATTTTCCAATGGCAAAATGGATCATTCTAAGTACCTTCACCATAATTTAAGGTATACCATACCTTCAGGAACAAACTATGAACACCGTATCCAATTTGGTGAAGACAGATAAAAATTTAAAAAATTGTTGTTTTCACTTCTATTGCTCATAAGACTTCTCATATCAATTTTTATTATACGTGTGTATTTTTTAACTAATACAGTATGGGCAAAACCAAAACCATAGGAGATACAGGGAAACTGTCTTAAGAACCTTTAGGTATTTTTTCGTGATAACAATTTTGACATAGTAATCGGAGCAGCTGGAGTTCAGGTGGCATGAATGAATAAGTAGTAAGTAGGTACCTAAGTACATTGCACAGTCTGTTTTATAAGAAAACATTTTATTAAATTTGACTAACTTCTGCTGCTTGGATTTTTTTCTTCCGATACAATAAAATGATTCTAACATGAAACTAAGTCGATACGCATTTTTTAAAAATAATAAAAATTATTTTTCACTGGCGTTCTATGAGAAAACATTTTATTGAATTTGACTAACTTCTGCTGCTCAGATTTTTTTCTTCCGATATAATGAAGTGATCCCTACATGAAACTGAGTCGAACCGCGTTAAAAAAAATATGTGCAAATTGTCTCATTTTTATGGACAACACACGCTTGACCAAAAAATTTCTATGTCATAAGACACTTTCCCTGCATCTCCTATGGTTTCGGACTTGCCTATACTGGCCCAGTTAAAAAAAACACTGATATCTCCTATGTCTATGACATCGTCTTGTTACGTTAAATGATTTATCTGTAAATGACGATAACTTTTTTCGCTGTCATCCGATTTCAATGAAACAAAGCCTATAAGTTGCGCCAGGCTGTGCTTAATCTACCTGTGAAAACCGCAAGAAAATCCGTTCAGTAGTTTCGGAGATTAGCGATTACAGACAGACAGAAAGACAGAAAGACAGAAAGACAGACAGACAGACAGACAGAAAGACAGAAAGACAAAAAAATTTAAAAACGCTTTTTTGTGTTCTGTTACTCTTTTTTTATCGTCCACACTCATTTTTTTATAAATTTATTCAAAGTACAGACACACGGTTTCTACAGATTTATTATAAGTATAGAAGATATGGAATGAACTTATAGTTCATATTATAAATATCGCAGGATTACGATAAAATAGGTTTTTTTTTCATAATAATATGATGTTGGTCAAAAACCGGAATAAGAGCAAAATGAAGACTCGAATTCATCATAATCCTAAAGAGATCCAGGGTTTTGATCAACAACCTAAGCCTAATAATGTACGTAATAATAAGATAAGAGTGATTTGCTGACTGATAATCCGCTGACGTTAATACTAACACAGAAAAAATTACACAAATTTGAAAAAAAAAAATATTTGAAAGAAAAAAATACATACACAGAAATATTTCCCTAACTAGCATTGTCAACTTTTGTAAGGTTTGCATATCTTTGAAGGATTATGATCCGCAATGAGGAGATCTGACAAAACACTAGGGTTGCCGTACATAGGCGAAAGGATTGGCAAACTGAATTGGCAGTGGGCAGTGGAGTCCGCGGAAGAAATATACAGTGGAGATGGGTACGCGCAGCGTGGGACGCCCCTCCGCCAAGTGGACCGACAATCTGAAGAAGGTGGCCGGAAGCGGCTGGATGCGGAGGACCTGTTGTGGTGGAGTTCATTAGGGAAGGCCTTTGTCCAGCAGTGGACTTTGATAGTAGATAATATAGGTAGGTAATGATTAAGAAATATAAAAACTGTTCCAGCCTAGAAACCATCATTCATTCCAATTCAAACAACGTCCCGTGTGCCGGAAAAGAAAAAAATTAAACAAAGTGTATCGCTCTCGGGGTCACCCCGACCTTGGGCGACCCCGATGAGGTCAGACCTTTGTCTCGACTAACGGTTTTGATAGCTGGGTCCTACTAAATTAATGTTAATTACATTTTAGCTTCAATGAGAAGTTTTTACGAGACATAATTTGTAAGAAAATATTTGAAATATGATACCATATTCTAAATATTTTGTAACAAATTATCTTTAAGTGAATTGTAAAAGAAACTAAAATTGTTACAAAAAATAAAGCGGTAGCAGGTCTCGCAAGATTCAGTGGCGCAGTGAGGACCACGCGGCCGGCCATGTCGAGCGAGAGGTCCGAGTTCGATCCTCGATCGTGCCATGTACCAATGGGTTTTTCAGGTACATAATATTATTAGTACCCACTGTCTGCCTTATCAGTCCAGCCTTAGCACTTCTAGTTAACAAAGATTTTAAATAAATTGAAGATAAATAGGTTTGCCACACCACACAGCTGCGCACGAGTGGATTTATCTATAAACGATGAGTAACGCATTTAGTTCGCAGCTGAAATTGTACCGGACGGACATGGGGTCAGGTCAATGACATAGCTGATAATGATACTAATAATTTTTGCTTCATAGCAAGTGGTACCAACTTATATACCTAACTAGCTGTTAAATATACGTGTATTTTTTTTCCACTTTACCCTACTGGTAGAGATACCTTGGCACAGATTGATGACCTTGGTAGGGACAGGTGTACCATCCGAATTCACACACATCAACAATGTCTAGGGATAAAAACTTTATTTGCGAAAATTTGTAGAGTTAGAAATAATTTTGTTGGAAGTGTGGTATGTATATCATTAGAAGCGGTAGTTTTGTCGCCACCTTATTTTGACGCTTACACGATTTGTCATGTATACATTATGCAATTTAGACATTTTGTCACTTACACATCGTGACATTTTCATTTTGTACATTTTGGCACTTAGGCCATTCACCCCTATATACATTTTGACATGTGGGCCACTGAGTCCCGGAACCATAATTTCATTGTTGTTTCAAAAATCCAATAAAATAAGATCTGATCAAATGAATTTTTTTTATATAAATACTGGAATAATGGTTAATTGATAATGAAATAAAATGAAGATGCAAGATATTTGAAAACATGAAAAAATAACAGATCCGTGTATTTTTATTTTTTAAAATTTGAAGATTGATTTCTAGTCATATCGCATTTTAGACGTTTTGTTCTGCAGGTTTGACTTGCTGAATTCTTCGTCACTTATCTTCCATAGTCATATTTACAGTTAGAGCATACGTCTTCCTACCTTGGCTTTCCCCGCGGGGTTAAGGTTTAATCCAAGGGAGTGACTTTGGCCATAAGATTAAATAATAATGCTTCGCTTACGGGAAGGGAATGTATATTGTGATATCGGCAAAGTATAATACAGTCATTCTATGGAATGCCTAGTTAATATATACACGACCGGGTTCGCAAGGCAATGTATAAATTATTTTATCTATCGTTATCAATTAAGACACACTGTATCTCAATAATGTACCTAATAATTTAAATAAGTGCATTAAATATATGATGGACGTCACTGCCGGCTATAAATTCGGTATTTTATAGAATACCTAGATAAACTATGGAATAAATGACATTTTATATTACGATTTAATATGGATTCTAATAGAATACCTAGGGGTCCTATAGAATACCGGATTATACAAATTACCGATGACATAATTATGTGAACAGGGCTTCGTATAAATAGGAAATTGTGGATGTTTTTCCATCTGTCTAATAATCAGGCTTGGATGGAAGCTAGGATGGTGATCGCAGTTTACTCATACATACATATATACATACATACATAGTACATTTTATTTCGACGTTTTAGGACATTGCGAACTCTAGGCTCTACTTAATAACCTTCCGAAACCCGCCGGCTCTCTAGGGAACAAGCACTTCTATGATAAAACAAGTTTCAAACTGACAATGTCAAAGTAACTTTAGTAAGTGACGATTAAAATTGGATTGGAACTTAATTGGGAAGATATTTTTATTATATGACTGACGCCATCATTCTGACGTCTCTTTTTACAGCAAATAAAAAAACTCCGGGTATCGAAATGTTAACACCCTTCGTCTGGACTTAGCCATTAGGTTTAACTGCCTTTTTATCTGTCTGTCCATATGTCCTGGACGTTTTTCAGATTGGGCATTTTTCAGATTGGACATTATTATCGTAAATCATCCTCAACTATTTAACTAGGTAACTATTAAAATAATTGAGTTAAAAAGTGGAATTAGTGATACTTTCCGAGATTGTGTCAGGAAAAACAAGAATACCTCACGGAGTCCACACTAATTTGGAGGGCTGGTCTACACGGAAGTTTGTCCAGCCTAAAACAATACAAAACAAAACATTATAACAAAGGTAACAATTATTGTTACAAAAAACACAATGGGCATACACATCCGATAACAATAACAAGTTAACTGGTTGTTATCAAACATTACTGTTCAATTAAATTGTAATCAACAGGAGCGGCGCGTCAACTTTGACCTCGTGTACCCTGTTGTTAACAAAATAATTTCGTTTAAGTGAATCATTGACTTTCTTTATTCTATTAAATAAAATAAAAGGAATTAATAATATTCAATTAAAAATAAAAGATGATCCATTAAATCTAAATTACTTCCTATCTAATAAGGTTTTAAATTCATGGTAATTAGAACGAAATTTCTAATAATTTAATTGTAATGAATTTATTAGTGATGATTTAGAATTAACAAAAATGATGATGGGACTAATATTAATCCAATTAATATTGTATTCTTAATCAATTTAAAGATAAACAATAAGTTAGTAGATGAATCAAAAATAGAAAATAAATTACTTGGTATTAGTTTAGAAATATACTACTACCTAAATGTTACTGATGCTTTTTAGAGGAAACCATACGGTACTCTATAACATTGTATAAAAGAAAAGAAAATAATCCTTTTTTTAAAAATCTCAGAAATATATACTCACCTAAATTAAATTACTAAGAACGAATACCGTATCTGTCAGTAAGGCGTAGTATTGCTAAAATTTATTTTAGTTTTTAAACGCTTACAAAAAACTTACTGTCTCTCTATCAATAATATTTTTAGTAAATTTCTAAATTTCACCGGTTAAATGTTACATTCCCGAATTCCAGACCTCAAAACTCTAATCTGGAAACTAAAACATTAATGTATGCAAAACTGGATTTCTCTGGTACCTACCTTAGATAATAGGGTAAAAGGGTCTGTAGTGGACCGCTTGATAAGCTGAGCGTCGACCCCAAGTCGACCTCGAGTTTGCTGATAGGGACCTATCCCAAGTTGTTTTACGGCTTTATATATCTAACTTAAAGTTGTTCATGAAATACCTACGTTGTTGTTAATATCACACTGGAATGACGTCACTCATACACGTTTTATTATCTTTACTTTACATTAAATTGACTGAGTCGTTCAGAATGTTTATAGCGAAGTAATAAGATCAATGTACATCTTTATTACCATACTAGCTGTTGACCGCGGCTTCGCTGCCATTGAATTTTTTTCCGGTTTGGGTAAGATGGGACTGACATGTGGTTAACAAATGTCCCAAAATAAAATAAAGATTTTAAAAAATTGAATATTTCCTTAAATCCACTTTAGTAACTATTTTCGTAACCAGTTCAGAAAATGGACGATTTTCTTTCTGAACTACATTCGTCCCATTTCGATATACGTCTCAGAATAAATCATTCTTTCTTGGAAAAAAGCTCGTATTTCAATTTTCTTCATGTTACGATTTTAAATATATTAATTAAAACATGTAAGGTACATAACTCTAATCATCATCATCATATCAGCCTGCAGACGTCCACTGCTGGACAAAGGCCTCCCCCAAGGATCTCCACGACGTTTTTTTTTTCAAAGTATACCTACTACGTTTTTTCAAAGAAGTACCTATTTGGGACTAAAGTCTTCCGGACGAATTCGTCCACTTTTTTTACTTGTCCACTTCCTAGCTCGTCCAGATTCCTAATTCATTCACTTCCCTAATTAATCCACTTTCCCATCTCGTCCACTCAAGCTCGTTAAAATGTATCCTCACTTTTTCTATACTAAACGCCGGTAGACACAAATATTTTGACCGGCTACCCCTTAATCGAGTTAACATAAACAGGACAATCGCTGGTTAATATCAGAAATCAAAAACAATCAGAGATTTAACAAGCAGATGCGTTTATTTTCGTAGTAAAATAATTGCGCTTGTTCGAAATTCGTTAAACTAAAGTACAAAAGTAGTAAAGTAAGTTAGTAAAGTATTATTTTGATAGTACAGTTGTCAAATAAAGCGCTTGACCATCTTTAAGGTTTGAATCTCATGCAGGCTGACAATTATTTTGTAGAAACTTCATCAGTAACTGTTGACAGTAACTCTACATCTGTAACTTTGTCTACATGTTGAGAAACATAAAAAAAATACCAACAAGACCGGAGATTTTAACTCAGAACAAAACAAAGAAGGTGGCGAATGAACAAGCGGCAACAACGACGTTTCACGTAAAACGCTGCAGCTGTACCAAGTACAGACTACCAATATTAATTATTGATATTATGAATTATTGATAATAGAACTTAAACCGTCCATTATCGAGTTAATGCTAAAAGTTTAGTAAGTACATAGGTGCTCAACCGAATAGTCGGTTTATATAATCCAATACAATATTTGCTTCATCATAAAATAACTGCTAGTCATAATTTCTTGTTTACGACAAGCAAATTAATCAACGTCTAGTTATTGAGTAAACATTTTGCTTTCTTATCTACAGTTTTTTTATAATCTAAGTTAACAAGGCAAAGTTAATTGGAAGTGAGCTTCATGGAAAATTGTTCACTATGTGCATTGGATTGAATTTTTTAATTAAATCGGTTGGAAATCTTGAATAGTATTTACATTTAAGAGTTTTATGTTGCCGGAAATTATTTCTTACTAGCGGTCGCCCTGCGTCATTGACTGCGTTATACTTATAATAACATATAGGATACTTACCCTATATGGTATTCCAGGGTAAAAGCTAAAGATACATACCAAGTTTCATCAAAATCCGTTCCTGCGTCCATCTGTATTGCGTGTTTGAGACTAGGAGACACAAAACTACACATAATTGTTTTTTTTTTCAGAAATATAATTAATTTTTACGTTGCTTTCTATTTTGTAGAAGAAAATATTTTCTATTCTAGCCAAATTTTCTTAATTACTTTCACCTAAAAATACGCAAGAGCTCTGAAATATGAGCTTGAAGCTCATTTTGTGCAGGTGTAGTTTTTAGGTTTAATTTTTCAAGTACTAAAAAAATGCTTCAAAATATACATATTGCTTTAAATTCTCGTAATACACTTTATTTAACCAATCAGAAACAAAGTAAAACTGCAGTTGTCGCGTGCAAACCACATTTATGTGAAACAAGGACCAATTTTAGATATTACGACCACATTGGTCACACGTCACGTGACATATGGATTATGTATGTCGCAGTATATAACTCTATACAAACCGCCGTTGATAAAATATTAATGTTTATTATTAGTAGTAATTAATATTAATTAATCATTATTATGAAATATTAAAGGTAATAATTTCTAAATATACGCATTCACTGTTGTCGGCGTCTAATGTCATAAAAAATTCTTTATATCTCAGAGCAAGGAACTATTATATAGTAATAGAGGGGGCCCCTAAGTACGTTTCCACTTTGTTATCAGTAACATGTTCACATATAAACATGTATGCAACTAAAATTATCTATGGACCGTTAACGTACAACTTTTCAAAACGATGCAATGAGTAGTGAACCACATACAAGCATCCTTTTATTACACTTAATACGCGTCTTATATGCGTAAATAGTTTAATTATACTAGGGCCATGATATTAGCGATGTTGTTTCAATATTCATGCTCTCTGTTTAGTTCCTTGCTCTGAGAGTTCAAAAACAACTGCTTCGAAATGACATTCAATTAACGAAAAAGGCCCTGTGACCTGTTTTCTTGTTGGTAACGTACGTAACAGTGACGTTCACAGGTAAGAAGTAAGGAATGTCGTGTTACACAATATATCCGCGACATGTTACAAACACACTTTAGATTCAGCATGGCGGGATTACCATAATAATTCCGGAACACGCGATGTGAGGTCGGCAACAGGTAGATTTACCCTAGTTTTGTCTGCGGATGACATTATTGGCGCCTGCAATATAGAAGAGTCGTATTATGTGACGTCACATTGAAACAGTAGTCTGTACAAAATTTGCTAAAATATAAAAAACTAGCCGATGCCCCGCGACTTCAGCCGCGTTATTAAGTATACTATATAAATGTTATAAAAAAAAACCCGTTCTAATCATACCAGTTTCTTAGTTTTATAGTTTGTCAATAGATGGCGTTAGGTGTATTTTACATCCCGCTATTTCTTCGCAACATATTAAAAGATAAGCGTGCAAATTATCCATCAGTTATTACCTCTTTATTAATAGTATTATAAATAATTATATATAAATAGTATTATTTTTAATTTTGTTTTGTAAAATCACAGTAGGTAATATTTATGAACAGTATCTTTTTGTTTATATTCATTTGACTGTAACATTGATATTTATTAGTTATGTGTTTATGGTGTCTCTTGGGCTGATGGATTTCTCCAATGCCCTCATAAAAAAATTTAAAAAACAATGTGACAAGTAATTCCTGTTATGTATTTGTGTTACAGAGTGTTCGGAAGGTTTTAGACTGCATTAAGCCAATAACATAACTAGTACAGTAATGGTTTTTTTCTATTTCTATTTATGTATTTGTTGTGAAAATTTACAGAACTGATACTTTAGTTATTAAGAAATGCCTTATCGAGGCAATAAGGCTCGTTTTTACTTTTATGTATAAACCACTAGATAATTATTATAAGCGACGCAGATGAGAAAAAAATCCAAAGCGATAATAGACGAAGTCGTACGAAATAAATTTAAATTAAGACAGTCCGTCCAACTTTTGGGTCGATCACCGCATTCTGCACACGTACTCCGAGGGAAGCAAGACGTCCGACCGAGGCCACTCGAAAATATACCCGCTTTCGGTCGTGAATGTATAATGAACATCCGAAAAATAACTTAATCGTAACTTCAATTGTCAGAAATTGAAAGGTTTGGCGTGTTTCTTTAAAATTTTCCGGGCTATTTACCATTACAGGCACAGTCGATCACATAACATTGAAATGTAGGACATTCGAACGTATTTATGCGATAGTGGTATGTGTAGCTCGACATGTGGTCGACTGTACAATAAACCACTTTGCAGGTTAGTTTGAATATGAAGGTCGCAGCGCGACTGCAGGAAGAAAAATGTGTTAGGTATTCGTCATATCTATGAACTGAATGTGTTAGGAACGCATATAAACATTGGTTCATTATTTTTTCATGTTTTCAAACATATCTTAAAGGCAAGAAATATCTTGCATCTTCAATAAATCTCTCAAAACAAGTATGTTTATTCACTTTTTAAGGCTTTATAGTTCGTTTCCTCATACTAGAACTGAAGAAATACTTGTAATTTTTTTTTAGTAGATACCTACACATCAGTAGGTAACAATATAATAATATAGGTGTTACAATTCCAATTGCATACCTGGAACTTGGAATTCGGACACCTGGAAACCTTTCCTTGTAAATGACTATGGTAAAAGTCTGAGTTGTTATTATCAATCTCTTAGTAATAAAGGATAGGATATGTTTACCATGCCTCTCTGATAAGTTCGGGCTTTTACAGTACCTAACACATACAAGGGAATGTCCTATGTGTGCGTAAACCTCAATCGCGTCACGCGTTTCCAAACTTAGACCTAAGACATCGAACCTACCGTTACTAGATAACAGATATCTTGGCACATCAGGGGCGCTTAGTATCCCACGCAATGTAGATACCAGGGGCACATAAAAAGGAAGAGCCCTCGCCACCCGAGCCGGCGACGCGATCGACCTTGGCAAGGCCTTACGTAACAGCCTGTCACGGCCTACTTGCCGGATAATTAGATATTCGATAACCGTTCCAGGTGGGTGGAATTCCACTCGCTTTGAAACGCTGCTGGCCTGGTACTGCGAATATGGTAATACAGTGGAGAAAGAAACTACTGGAGGCGTGTAAAGTGGTCTCTACATGATCATGCTGCATGACATGCGTTACGTGCTGTCACTCATGCATGACCGCCTAGTTGTAGTGATTGCAAACTACGTGCTGGCCGTTGCTTCACTGTACTAAGTGATAGATAGCAATCATGAGGGTCTATCATGCAGCATGATAATTCACGTAAACGTAACGCATGTCATGCCGCAAGATCGTTTAGGGAGCCCATAACACGCATGAAGCTAAAAGGATTCCCCTTGAAGAAGAAAATCCTCTATCGTTCTAGTACTACAACTGGTTTGGGTTGGGATATATGAAAAGTTATTTCCTCTACCGCAACTGGTTAAGAAACTCAGTTGTTATCAGGCAGCCTCGATATAATACAAAAAGAAAATTAATAACTCAATGACTGGCCGATTTAATATTTTATTGTAGTGAGAGTGTGTGAGTGTACCTGAGTCAAAGTTAAATAACAAAGCCTACCTAAAATCGGACCAAATCAAGCCGTCTCGACTGAATTCTAGCCACGTTTCCCTACACCAAAAGCTAAGCAAAGAAAGTGGCACGTATAATGTTATCGTTCGTTACACGTGCGCCGGCGCACGCGACTCTGTCGCCGCGCCGTATTGACACACGGGCGGCGCGGCTGGCGAATCCATACTGATTAATTAATCATATTTTTTATAAATACTAACTGACTTTTTTAAAATTTAGGATTTTACCTATTAGTTAAGACTCAAGATTGACATCATGAATGTACTTATGTTTAATTTATTGGCTAAGTTTTATTTTTATTATTATTATTGTAATTATTGTAATCATTCTTGACATTGTAATGATTGAGTACCTAACTAAAATTGATTATTTCAACAATTTCTGTAGAATTTTCTTCTGGAAGGAATAATGAAAACCATAAAAAGTTATCAAAACTCACCACCTATGTGTATAACACGACGACTGCCTGACAGAGCGGGGCGACCAATCAGACGCGGTTATCATGGTTACGCAACGGACGGGTCGTCGCGTAAAATCGCAAACCGGTCGCGATCTGGAGCGCGTGCCACTTTACGTACGACGCTGTACGCTTAGCGTATTAAGATACTGGTTTGTTTACATCGCTTCGAGTGTTACACTTTATTTACAGTTTACATGCCATGATAACAACATAATCTGAAAACTTTACCGGCTGTAGGCTACAGTATGCCTGTAGCGTCATAGGCACCTTTGATTACATTCGTTTCGAGTTATGTCAGTATTTTATATCACTAATTTCAGTAATAATTACGATTTGTTTTTATTTTTTGTCTGTGAAATCAAAGTAAGAAACAATTAAATTGAGTTTGCGTTCGAACTAATCTTTTAAATGCTTATCAAGGTGTATAAATGCAATCAAATTAATAGTTATACACCAATATATCACGTAAACATAAATTCTTTATTATTACATTTTACATATATAATTTTTAATCAAATCAAATATACTTTATTGAGCACCAAATTATATCAAAAGTTTACATTATAATAATTTACTAAACTGTATCAAAAGGCGGCCTTATCGCTTTCAGCGATTTCAAAAAGATTTAAAGGAATCTCAAAGTAAAAATTCCCTGTGCTTTAATTTGAATTTCTTAGTTCAGCAGTTTAAGTGACTACTAGCGCTCATACCAAAGTTGTCGCATTACATTAATCCGATGTATTCCACAGTTGTCATTCGCGCAACGAGCTAACAAAAAAGTAGTAATAGAAATTGAGATCGAACTATTTGCGTATTGTGTACGTAACAGTTTTTTAATTGTACTGACGATGACGTAATGACACGTTGAAACTATAGCTTTCTGTTGTGATTGTGACATGTAGATGGTTCTTTGGTATTCTCAGCTTCGATTGGGCGTTACCCATAGAAATACAAGTCGTATTATAACGAGCGGGAGCGTAGCGAGCTTTTTCCATGTTCTGTGGCGTTACCAGTCTACTGCGGAACACCATTTATTGTTTTTTGTTTTTGTTTTCAAGTCGTAAATGTTGTTTTCAAATGCCATTTGTATTGGAACATGATACTCAGGGTGGCAAGGTTTAGTGCTCACATAACCTAAGCACTAAGCAGATGGACTGTCTGCCAATTGTCACCAGCCAATGATCTGACTGATCTATAAACAATGATGGTAGGTAAACGTTTGGCTCGTCTTTAGAACACGACACGTTAGATACCGAGTTCATAGTTTTCTTATAGATAGTACTTGACGGTAGGTTTAACATACCAAAAGCGCTACGTACGAAAATCTGTAGTTCTAAAGATATTAATTTTTGAAAATTGAGTTTTATAAGGCAATTTCACCACAAACTGTGCAAAAAAAATGGATACTGAGTTTTTATTTTTTTATAGATAGTATTTCATGGTAGGTTTAACATACGAAAAGCTCTACTTGCGAAAATTAGTAGTTTTAAAGATATTAATTTTTTAGGTTACTGGTGACCCAGAAATGTAGTCAGACCACCCCGAAGGTTAGGTGCGAGGAGCGTAGCGACGAGCATGTTAGGTTACTGGTGACCCTTGGAGCGAGCGAAGCGAGCGACAGTACATGGAAGAGGGTGCGACACGAGAGATTTTGATGACCTTTTTTAAAAGCGATAGCTGTACACTGTACATAGTGACTTAACCTCAAAATTTTCAAAAATTTATATCTTCAAAAATACTAATTTTCGTAAATAGCGCTTTAGGTATGTTAAACCTACCATCAAGTACTATCTATAAAAATATTATGAACTCGATATCTAACGTGTCGTGTTCTAAAGAGCTTCCTAAAGTTCAATTAGATCCGGCCTCGGAATCATCCTTTAGAGATATTGAATTCAAAGTATTCTGTCGAAGACGAGTCCATCTCAAAAGCTCACATAAATCTAAAACACTTCCCAATACATTCTTCACTTCTATCTCACCAAAGGTGCTAACAATGTACAATGTAAACTGGAAGGAACTTGTGTATCTGACAATCTAATTTCGCGTCAGAGCCCGGTAGTAATATAGTTGAGAACGTCTCGACTCTCGAGAGGTTTGCGCGGTATCCGCACGGCATTGAGTATCCGACGGATTTTATATACGGGATACAGGTACGGTGGGCAATACTTAAGTTGCACATTGTGAAACGAATAAGGTCTACAGTTGCAAGACACTTCAATTTTGCATTATTTGCAAATTCTGGGAGTCCAGCGAAATTGGTGACAGTTGTAGGTAATATCGCCGGATAATTGTAAACATCGTTAGTTTATAATAAATCTAGCGAGATTGTAAACTGACGAATGAGTGAACGGATAAAAAAAATACGAATTATAGTATAGTTTATCCGACTATTATTATGAACGCAGTGATGTTTGGAAGTATGTTTGAATGTTTGTTACTCAGATTTTGATGAAACTTTTATTTACCGTAATATAGATTATATATCAGAATAACACAGGGTATAGATACCTCGGGAAAAGCTGTTCCCGCGGGAAAATCTTTATAAAATAGTATCTAATCTATTAATGTACCCATACATTACAAAATTGAATTATTTCACCCCTATAGACATGTATTTCTAATCTACAGTGCTTGCAATGCTATATAGAGCACGTAGGTACATGTATACTAAAATCCAATCTGATATTGCCCGATGCTAAGAGCCAGTTCAAATAAAAATCTTCTCCATTTCAAATCTTACATTTTATTAAATAAATCTGATCCAACAAAATCCTGCGCTCCAGCCATAACCAGTGCAATCCGGTCTTAACTAGTGCAATCCGGTCTTAAGCAGTATCTGCAGGATTCAGTGGAGTGACTCTCAGGGGATTGCACCGGGATGGAATTCCGGATGTTGTGAATACCGGTCTATTAGGGCCAGCCGGATATGTTAAGCTGACGTTCGATGGTTGTCGAGTGTTCGAGTTCGAGGATGGGAGCTGGAGTTAATAATAGGGGTGTTGCTTGAGCTATATAACACATCCGTGGAAACATTTTGACCTTGAATCTAGCCTATAAGGGAGTTTCAATACTATGAGAGACCTGCTTATACTAGTTTTGACGTGCGGTGGACCGTACATTCGATTTATAGTATAAAAACGCATACGAGCTATGCAATTGTCAAAAAATTTAAACCGCGATAAGCGCGGGAAAAAATGATCATTAGGTCATCGGTCCACCTGGTGGACGGACGTTTCCGCTGGACTCCAGACCTCGTTCGAAGAATGCTAAAAATGTATTAATATAATTAGTTAAGCATATTGTCATAACGAGAGTTGGAAGCAATGAAGTTATATTATTATGACTGTTACTATGTTTATTAATGTTAGGTTTACGATCGCAGTCCGTGTCCGCTGTTTACTGCTATGATGGCGGATTATACAAAAGTAATTTAGGACCACTAATAAAGCGATTTCCAACAAGTTTTCTCATGAAAACTGCGTGACGGAGCAATAAAGGCATCAACAAGTTTTTGTTTGAGTTAGCACGCGGTTAGTTGGTTCTTTACATCGGCCGACACGACGCCGATGTCGTCCCCTGTAGCGATACGACATTGAAACATGTCGTCGGTGTTTCTAAATAAAATTTATGCGCATTTTTTCTGGATGATAGATAGTTTAGCAATTACTAGTTACCTTTAGCCTGTCACCGAAGCAGCTGTTTTCTAAAGTTTGTTTGTCTCCTTATTTTTCATCCATCATATCAGCCCTTAAGCGTCTACTGCTGGACATAGGCCTTCTCCAACGAACGCCACCACATCCGGTCCTCTGCCCTCCGCATCCAGCCGCTTCCGGCCACCTTCTTTAGGTCGTCGGTCCATCTTCTTCATTAAATTTTTTAAATTATTATTTTGTTAATTGGAAAAACAAGTACCTAGGTAGGTGAAGGTGTGGTATAATGAAAACTAGTTTATCGTGGTTTACAATAATAAAATTGTTGTTACCACCGAATAGTTGTAGCATGGGAGGGAAAATGCACCCGTAGTACGGTCGACCACACGTCAGTGAAAACAAAACCAGTATATACTGGTCTCTCCTAATATTGAAACTTCCTAATAGGCTAGGCCAGCTCAAGGTCAAAGTGTTTCCAGTGACTGTAACACCGGTGGTACAAACTGGTAGGGCAACACGCGAGAAAACCTCTCAGTGACCACTGTCCACTGGCATCTCTGCCAACCCTCTAGCAGTATTAAGGTCATATTACACTATAACGGCACGGATACAGCACGGCTTAATTTCTTGTCATTCAAATTAGAGCATTAAAACCTGTGTCGTATGATATATTTTGTAATGTCAATATAATAAGCCGCCGGCGGGCAGCGCGCCTACAGCTACCATAGGACTCGTCGCGGAGCCCGCGCGCGTAGCGCGCTGCTGCGGGACATGCGTTAGCATACTATATAGTTTGTGGCGCGCTGCCAGCAAGCTGGCACCTCGCGGGCGAATAACGGTAGCCGAAATTTGAGGCGGTGTTGTGGTGCAGCTGTGTCGTTGCCGTGCGGCAACCGTGCCGCTATACCTAATGTAATACGACCTTTAGTCTATCGTAAAGGCGGTATACGAACGTCCTTATATTTAGCGGACGAATGTGAACGACCGAATTATGAAACCAGTTGATTGTCAAGGTCGATGGTAAATTCACACATAAATTATAGGAAACGTGGGTTTCATTGGAACAGGAGTTAAGTTGTTGCTAAGAAATAATAGTAGTTTATGAAACTGGTATATTACTACAAAACACAATCACAAGTCTTCCGATGAAATGAAATGATCCTTACATGAAACTTAGTCGATATGCATTTTTAAAAAACCATCAAAATTATTTGCACGGCGTTGTATGAGTAAACATTTTATTGAATTTAACTAACTTCTGCGTCTCAAACTTTTTCTTCCGATACATTAAAACGATCCTTACATGAAACTAAGTCGATCCGCATATAAAAAATTGTTGATCAAAATTACTCATTTCTATAGACAACTCACGCTTGACCAAGAAAAAATGACGTTGTCAAATTTGTTTACCCAAAAAAAAAGACCTAATGGTTTCTAATACTATTTACCTGTATCTCCAATGCCTTCGAACTTGCCCATACGTCCAAGTTAAAAAAAAACCAATAAAAGTTTTTACATGAATGCGCTTGCCTTATTTATTATTTTATTTCCAAAAGTATATGTACTACTGTACATATATTGAGTAGGTAAGTATCTACCCACGACATTTATTATAGGGTTTTTTATAAATCAACTTCGCCAAGAGATCAGTCATAATTATCACCTTTAGCGTGAAACCGTCGTTCGCCAATTAATTATTATTTGATTACTAACTTCGTGAGATGTTACAAAAGTGTTTATGTTACAAAATAATTATCGTGTCAATGTAAATACAATATTCATAATTGTAATATTTAGCATGAAACTGGTATTTCACACCATTTATTATTATCATTTGGATTAATACTTTAGCCAGACGTTACAAAAGTGTTTTTGTTACAAAACTAATTAACGTATCGCAGTACTTTCGTGTACAAAAATTACAAACTATTATTATTAAACCGTTCTCAAGTGTACAAAACTATATTATTAAGTAAGAGATAAGTTTTCACTTCCTTTATTGGTTTGTAAATATATTGTGTCTGTGTGTGCACTTAAGTAAAATAAATACAAGTAAATAAATTATTAGATATTTATTACACGAACAAAACAGTTAAAATGCTGACATTTAGAATGAAACTGGTATTTAACACCAACTAATAATTATCTTTTATGTAAATACTTTAGTCAGATGTTATAAAATTGTACTCAGACGAACCCGGGCGGGTGTCTAGTTCAATATGAAAAACAACAAACCACTTTAAACCACTTTATAAATAGCTGACATCTGTCTACTACAGCCATTTCCTTTTCCTCGAGTTACGCAACCTCAATACAATGTACATAATAGGAAATGACATCACCCTGTGTGCGAGGATAATTTAAATCGTTCGCTGATTGGGAGTGATGACCGCTGAGACTGCGCATGAGCATACGAAAATATCTACACTAATATGTTATACTTAATGTTAGTAAGATTGTCAGTTTTCTCAAGAAAACCTTTTTTTTTCACTTAATTTTTCATTTCAATACCCTTTAATGCACAACAAAATACACTGATACATGGATAAAGATTTTTAAAATTAGTTTTTTAGTATACATTTTATTTAACTTTTTTTAGGTTAGTCGATATCGTTTAGCGAACAAGCAAAAATCCACATTTTCGCATATATTTTCAGTTAGATTCTGATCTCAAGTGACGTGTTGAAATCCAATATCACTTTAAATACATATAAAACGAATTTATGAGAGTATTTACGGCTGGAGACACCGCCCGGACACATTCCCGTCGTAAAGATTACGTTCATTGATAACGTTCGGTTTAAAATTTTAAATTGCATTTTTAACGACATCCATGACGAAACTCGCGGAGAGCGTCGCGTTATGGAGAAGACGCGGCCCGTCACGTCATCGAGAGGTCCCAGTTCGATCCGCGGTCGCGCCATGCACCAATGGCTTTTTCTTGAATCTTTACTGACCGCTCTCGAACGGTGAAGGAAAACCACGCGAGAAAAAATGCGTCCTTACGCCGAAAATGGAATTCTTATGGGCCGTGCGAAGTCCACCAAACCGCACTGGGCTAGCGTGGTGGACTATATAGTATGTACTTGTTGAGAGGATGGGCCTGTGCAACAATGGGGATATTTTATACGTCTCCATTCGGAACCCTCGTTTAAAATTAAAAAGCATTCTTTACCAAATCCTTGGCTGAAGTAAAGCACTTCAAACCATGATTAGTCTTTCAGCTCACAGTTGAGAAATTATGTCCTAGAGACAACTTACGGTTGTAAAACTTCTGTCCTAAGTTAGATCGAGTTTAGTCACTTCGGCTGTTTCATTTCAACTCTTGCGCAATCTGTATCAATTGGCAGTGTTTATGCCAGGTTTATGCAAAACCGTGTAAGTACAGTATTGTGCCACGAACAGCTGGCATCTATAAATCAAGCCACGCAATGCAAGTAAGTCCTAAGCTGAGTAACTTCAAGTTGCAGCTGCGCTGGAGGTACTTATAGAAGTGTTTGCTAATTTATTGGGGAAACCAACTGTTCCTGCTGTTACATGCGCTTGGATGGGTTTAGAAGACACTTTCTCCGGTTAGGCCCTAGCAGAGAGTTGTTAGTATATATAGAGCGCGCGTTAGCAAGTTTGAACTGTAAGCACGGGTTTGAACAGTCTCGAAATTTTCGGAGCGCCGCTACTAGTCACAACACGTCAGTAGCGCTAATTTTTATCGCGCCGGTATTTATTAATATTTGGAGTAATCATGGTGAAATGTGCAGTGCCAAGCTGTAAACACGATTCACGGAAACAAACGATCTAGAAAAAATCTATATAGAGGCGTCCATAGAACACCTGCTTACACTTGACACAATGGGCAATGAGCGATGCGCGCACTCTATAGCTAGTATACTAACTCTATGGGCCCTAGCTTCTAGGTAGACCTAGGTGCTGCTTTTTTCCCTACATTTGTCCGGTTTGATTTCCAGCTTAAAAATAATCAGGCCCTCAATGTCCAATTCCCAGATTGACCAATTCCCAAAATGTCCAATACCTAGATTGACCAATTTCCAGATTGAATTATACATATTACAGCCAGTTGATTATGACGTTTGTTTTTATACTCTTTGCGCTATTTCGAGATTCATTCACGATATCGATTCAAGGAAATATACGCCCACGCTATAATTAAATGTTGATGAGGCCTCATTTACAAATTCTACTCCACTTCATTAGATTATGAATAGGATTATTGAGGAAGATAATGAAGATAATTTGGGATCCTTTTCATACTCATATAATTATAGCCAATAATTATGATCTATAGCACATTTAATTTGATGTGTGGTATCATTTCAACTCTTTGACTCTCAACATGTAGTAGGATGGCACCTAGCTAGTTATTCCGCCGGGTAATATGTCAAATTATCCTACCATTGTCATATATTGTCCTTGACCTCAGATTCCATGACCTAGTAAAAATGACAGTTTTTGAAGTGACAATGTCAATGTCTGACTGACGCGAAATGCGTCCGAGCATAGAGTTAGTATACTAGCTATAGAGCGCGCGCATCGCTCATTGCCCATTGTGCCAAGTGTAAGCAGGTGTTCTATGGACGCTTCTATATAGATTTTTTCTAGATCGTTCTTTTCCGTGAATCGTGTTTACAGCTTGGCACTGCACATTTCACCATGATTACTCCAAATCTAAATAAATACCGGCGAGAGCAACAATCAGCGCTACTGACGTGTTGTGACTAGTATCGTCGCCCCGAACATTCCGAGACTGTTCAGACCCGTGCCCTCAGTTCAGACTTGCTAACGCGCGCTCTATGTATACTAACAACTCTCTGCGTCCGAGCTTCAAAGGTTTTGCGCTCTAAATCTCGCGGGCCAAAGGTTTAAACATATGGGAATGCTCTGGCCTTGAAATGTTGTCTTTTATTGCTCGTAGAGCGTCTGTCAGTGTCGTTCGTCTACTGTCTTGCCTGTCTGACTGCCACCGGCCAGCCAGTTCTTCTGGTCATCCAGCCGTTTACTCTGTAATCTTTTATCCAAAGACTAAATTTTCTAGTACTATTTAGTCTAGAACAGTCTCGAAAGGTAGATGAAAAGGCAAAGGCGCTCATTAGAACAGTCTAGGCTACTTTTATGGTGGATGTTGTGATGACAGATAAGGCGTATTAGTCGCAGCGTACGATATCCCCCTGTTAGATGGACCGGCGACACGAAGAAATAGGACGGTGTGGTGTCGCTTATTGGAGATGATCTATGACGTCTTCAAACATATAAAGATATAATGTTTGTTTGTTAGGATGGAACAGAAACAAACGTTTCAAAATAGACAGTAAGTAGTTGCTACTCAATTGCACGTCAATATCCTTGAGTAGCTTAGACCAGAGCTACTTGTAGCTGCGTTTGTTATCTGTGCTAGTTTGTGCCGACTGGTAGTAGATAATCCTACGACGTCAACCCACGTGGCACAGTACTGTTTCCTGGCTGACAAGCTTTCGTAAAAATGTGTGGTCCCAGTGCGAGCGTGTGAGACCATAGGCGGAGCGGTTAGCGGGTGTGGAACTCTTTAATAAATCAACTTTGTGTGTTTCTCTCGTAATGAGTAATAGTACAACTCTATGTTGTTTGGAAGATGTCCTATAAGGGTGGATTAAACTATCAGATCGCTAGCAAATACGAATACCACAGAGAAATGTAGTAATTAAAATCTAAAGTATTAAGGTACCTAAACATCAAAATTGTTTTACAAAACTTTGAGAGCGCTCTAGCCGGCAAAACTATAATCTTTACTAAATTACTTTACTAAAACAATAATTGTCTAGTAGGAAAAACTTTTCTGTGCTCATACTTAAACGCATGTGACACTAATTAAATTGTTATGTGACAGGCAGAAATTGCACCTTTTATTTTGTGTATTTGCTCTCCCCGCTGGTTATGGAGCCCCACATTACCAGTTCGTTGCATAACCCGGTTCGTTTGAAATGTGCCCGCAATTATTATTATGGTTTCTAGCTTATTACGCAAACGTGGCTTTGACTGCGAAGGGCTTACAAGCTTTTCTAGATTTCACTCCCTATTTTAGATGTCGGTGAAATCCTGACTATTGTTTGTATTGGAAAAGTGTTGGAAGGTACTGAATTACCTATCAGTATCTGTAATATGGAGGCAATTTTTTAAATTTCAGATTTCTTCATGCATTATTTTGATGTAGGTTAACTACCTACTGCACTCAACTCCCTACATTACCTACCTAGTCAACTACAAGCCAAATAAGGACCTCAAACTTCCCTATAATGAAAAAACATACCTTGGTTTTATATCATTATTGTTCAAAAACAAATCAAAAAGTTGCTTTTTATACAAACTTATACATACTTGTAGACAGAGTCTACAAGAACTACTGATAGTACAGAATGAACCAAAAATTCCGTTTGTACTACCGACCTCCGGATGATTTAAAACTATGTAATGATACTAACATAATACAAAATATTACAATTGAACAAAACAAAGTTTAGACCCATAACCCCCTAAACGTAGACAATACTAGGAGTTGTAGTTTTACTGCTCGTAAACAGCGATATGCGGGTGTTTTACGATGATTGACAATATTGAAGCAATTGCAACATTCGTACTCCAGTTTCTAAATTATTGAGTATGACAACACTGTGAATATCGAATAGGTTTAAGATACATAGAAAAAACTAAGAAATGGAGGAAGTGAGTATGAAAGATAGGACATACAGTGTGGCAATACAAAATTAAGGCGATATTTCATACCTCATACCAATATTAAAGAGGAAAGATTTGTATTTTTGTATGTTTGTAATGAATAAACTCAAAAACTACTGTGCCGATTTCAAAAATTCTTTCACCATTGGAAAGCTACATTCACCCTGAGTGACATTGGCTATATTTATTGTAAAAAAAATGTCCACCCGAGCGAAGCCGGGACGGGCCGCTAGTTAGCGACTCCTAGGTGATTTTGTTTTGAGTACCTACTCAAAACTGATGTTCGAAATAATCGTAACACTTTGGATTACCGTTGCATTTAAAAATTGCAAGACAAATATTAAAATTATTAGTAAGTAAAAAGTAAGTAATCCGTTTATTTCAGGCAACAACAAAGAAAAAAAAATGCAAGTAAAATAGGTATTTGACGTATTAAGTAGTAGAAGAAAAATACGTAAAAAAAATTTTTTAGGTTTCTTAAGTCCAGTTGTTGCCGTGAAAAGGGTCTCAACTCTGCTTAGTGCTACGGACATAGTGTCAGCAGCGTTGATTTTCTGTTGAGCCCGGTTGAGCCATTATTCAACTTCATTTATTTATTAGTACCTAATAAGATGTTTACAATACCTGAAATAGTAGACTAGTTCTACGAAAACTATAAAATTGTACCTAAGGTTGTAATGTAACACTTGGTCTTTAAATTAACGTTCGGTTTTAAGTGCAGTCGTTCTTAGAGACACATTTTAGTTGAATTTGTACGGAGTGTTTTATCTAAAGTTAGTACAGATCGCAGCTTCTAATATAAACTCTAAGTAGAGTCTTGCTCCCACGGTTACTACGTAGTACTACCTATATAGTAGATACGACGCACGCGGAACTGCAACAATACATTATCTAAGTACACATAAGTACAGATAGAGCTCGTCCAATTGAGTCCAGTGGCAACGATCGCTCGCTGGTCACGCTGCGGGGTCAAGACTGTCATAGAATAAATATTAACAGAGGACACGCCGCCTGCAAATTGATGGATAACCTGTCGACGCCTCTGAAAGATTACTTCCGTGTTTAAGCCATCGCTTTTCAATGGTGTTCTGACATTACCACGTATCAGGAAAACTTAAGTTTGCGGCAGACGCGAATAACCTGTCTTATTTCAAAAATGATTCAGTAGTTAAAATATTAATTTTAAAAATTAAGTAAAGGAACTGCCAACTACCAGTGGAGGTACCCATCAAGAAACAATCTGCACACAGCTGCCACTGCTGGCAGTAAGCGATGTCAGCTTCGAATGTCATCTTGATGTCCAATTTCCTGGCGCCAAGCAATGCATATTAAACAAATCCTCACGAGTCACGACCATAATAATAACAAGGAAGAGTAAGCATGACTAATTTATTTGCACAAATAACAATTGTGTTTATTTATACCTACTCAAAGGTCTTGTTTATCAAACCGTAGATGTTTGTATAATTGCTTCCTTTATTTTCGATTTGTAAACCTACCATACATTATTTATGGTGCCTACTGATTCTGGCGCAATTACCACTGACAAAGGTTATATATAAAAATCAATTAAGTATATAACAGTTAAATTATAAATATTTTAGCTTAGTATCAGATACTATGTACTACGTCCTTACTTGAAGTGATGTTGACACAGACACGTATCACAGTCATCAGAACGTTGAAGATCATACAACTCCCGGTTCTCCTTGTTCCTCGTTGTAGGTATAAACTAAACAATTTCCGTCGCTTCTGTTCACAGCAGCATATGTGAATAGTCTGTGGCTCGCGTTGCACTCACGCCCTGAGCGTCCGATGCCCTTGCCCTATCTGCGCTGTGTTGAGGCAGGCCCGTTGTTTTGGTTTTAATTTAATGCGTTTTTGTTGTACAGTCGGCAACTGACGTATGAACATTAGGGTTATAGGTACCTTTAAAGATGGTTAAACGTCTTTGTTGTCGACTGTATCTCATTACTTGATAATAGTCATGTCATGTACATTTAGATATGTATAAGTAAACTTAACTATACACCAGACGGACCCACGATCTGGTCAAAGTCGCGGAAACTGATTGGACGGGGACAGCGTAGGGCTGGTCACTGTGGAGGCTAGGCCTATGTCCAACAGTGGACGTCCTCCAGGTGATATGATGGTGACACTGAGTACCTACATTTTACGTGTCATAAGTATTTGCGTTGAGAAGAAGAAGCGGCGCAACAAACCGCAACAAATTTAAAAAAATCAATTTTTTCGCCCAAACCACTGAACGCATGATGAAATAGAGATACATCGGACCCTGAGCTGGACATAGACTTTTATTCCACGCGTGCAAAGCCGCGGCAACAGCTAGTATACGCATAATGTAACTTAAAGGGAAGAAGGTACTAATAATGTTAATATGTGATGGTGGAATGTGAAGTAGGTATGACGAAGATGATTATGAAGATGTAAGATGATATGGCGAAGTCAACATGTTATCTGTTTGATAAAATGGGTTTTAGTTTAAACTACAAGTATAATAGTAGACACGCCAGGTTCTAGGTATATCGTGTAGACTCGTCGCTCATTATAAGGAAGTGGCCCGAGCGCCCTCGAGGTTACGCTGTTGCTAATAGGGCTGCCGGACCTATTCTGGTGGGTTGACCTAATTAAGTTTATATCCAAAGCTTTTTAAAGCCAAAAGCAGAGTTATTTATCTCTTCCAAAACGGTTCTCTTCGTTACTACCCATACAGCAAGTCAAAAACAACTCTCCTAAAATACTAATAGAATAATGGTTCATCTGGTTATGTAGGTACCATTTTCTAACCTGTTTATTCTTTTTATAGTTTTCTATTCTGTTTCTAAATGTGCATCCTGTATGTCTTCTACCTTTCCCCTTTTACCAACTTCCCTCAACTCCTCCTGACTTATTATTTATTGGTAATTTTTTTCAGTATTCGACTTTTAAACATTTATTTAATGACCATAAGCTATTGGGATCTGATCAGCCTTCAACGCTCACTGTTGGACTTCTTAAACTGTCTTATAAACCCATTTGTCCACTTTTCTAATTCGTTTAAGAGGTTTAACCACCCCGGTCCTATGTCTTCCTTATTGTGATTGATCCAAGACTGCTATAGTTTAGTTCCATTAAGATTATCATCTCCACATTGCTACATCAGTAATGGCCATTTTCCAAGAATAAGGCAGTCGAAGAGGACGCGACACTACGTTTGCATATCATTATACCGGTGCCGATAAGTGGCGACGTTTCTTTGTTACTTTTACAAAGAGAGAACAATACTTTCTTGCGTTACTTTACAAAGAAAGGAAGAAATGCTCTTTGTGCATGATGCTGTAATCATAGTGTTTGTGATATCAAATTGCACTTTAAAGAAATGTGCAATACAATATTATTTATCGCACAAAATAGTGTTCTGACAGCTTGATTTGATATCAATAGCGCGTTTAGTTAATAACAGCTTTTAGCAATTCTAAGAACTACATTTTTTCCTTTGATCGTGATTCGAGATCGCTAAACGGGCTATGGAATCAGACAAGCTCGGAGTTTCTGAGAGACACGATCGAAACGAGGTGATCCGTCAGGAGCCAAGGCCTTCGACATAGCTCAAAAGTTTGTACGTTGAAGTCGGCTGGTCACCGATAAATAGCCCCTGGGGTAGACGAGTCCTCGACTGGGCAAGCGTAGTGTGGGACGCCCCCCGGCTAGATGGAGCGACGATCTGCGTGAGGCGGCTGGCAGTGCTTGGATGCGGAGAACCGAAGATTGGGTTCAGTAGCGCCTTGGGGGAGGCCTTGGTCCAGCGCTGGACTAAAACAGGCTGATGATGATTATGTGACTCGTATGTGGTAGTAATATAATGAGCGTAGTGAGATTGGGACTTGGTCATAATAATAATAATGTCTGGACATATTCACACACGGCTGTTTTGTCCCAAACTAAGCCGAAGCTTGTAAAGGGGCACTCAACAACTGATAAACATACAAATATACATTTTAAATAAATATTTAAATACATACAAACATCCAAAATACGAAAACTAACAGATAATATGCTCATCACACAAATGTTCGATCGAACCCACGACCTCTGACGCAGTAGGCATGGTCACTACCAACTACGCCAACAGGCCAGTCAGCCGGAGTCTTGCCTTTTAGGCATCTAATAAGAAAGGCAGGTATCACGTGCTGATGTCATCTTTCTGTCTGGATTTCCCCTTAATGGGAAAGAAATCACTTTTGTTCTGATACTTTTTATGGGATTTTTTAGTCACACCCTTTCTGGCATCAGACCATTTAGTCGCTAAGTCACTTTGAATTGTTCGAAATCTCTACATTTTTAGTTGAAATTGTTTTTTTTTACAAGTTTTCTCTTTAATATTACAATTTTTACATGACAGTAATTGTTCGCCAAACTGCAAAGCAGTTTTTTGGCGAGAAAAAGAAAAGTTTGAAAAGTGCTTTATCTAGGTAAGTAGTATACATGATCGCTGGGTCCACGGACCAAATGACAGAACAAAGTAGACATTTACCTTTTACTATGGCGGAAGTGTAAGTTCACTTGTGTGGACCGTCACGAGTCACGACTCGGGCCGGGGTCAGGAGTGGAGTCACGATGTCGTCACGGCAAGTACCTACTCGGTTGTTGGAACATTTAGTTGTTTTAGGGTTCCGTGCCTCAAACGGAATAGCGAAACCCTTGTAGGATTACTTTGTTGAAAGCAGGTTGGTATCAAGTTGAAACTTATACAAAATACTAAGGTCTAAAGTCCGTTGGAGGTGTAAAAAATTCCTTCAGATCCTTAACGATGTCTTTTTAAAACTTCTAATCAAAAGATACGACCTTAGGTCACATATTTTGATACTCGCAAACGAAATCAAAACTTATAGGGTACTTTCCGTTGCCCTAGAATCATGTGGCAAGCAGCAAGATCTCTCAGCATAAGTACTTAATGGAAAAAAATCCGGAATCTTTAGTTTGTAATACAAATATCCCATAAAAAATATATTTTTGCGATTACAAACTTACATGGAAGATGAACCTTTAACATAAGTTTGTACGGAACCCTTAGGACGCGGGTCCGACTCGCATTCGTCCGGTATTTTGTCTAGGCCACCTGGGGTTTGTTGGCAAGTGCTTTCAGGTTGAGAAGATGTATTTTCTTACTATTTAATTGCTACAAAGAATTACCATTTCACCGGTCAAACTAATCAAACGTATGTCCTTTAAGAAAAGTTATCAAAGCGATACGTCGTACAAATGTTGGCTCCGTGTGGGAATCGAACCCACTACCTCTGGCGCAGTAGGCAGGGTCACTACCAACCACGCCAACAGGCCAGTCAAAATTTTGAAAGACCTTGTAATATTCAAAAGATCATTACGTTTACTGTGCTCTACATAAAAATAATGTAGGTGCGGTAACCAAACTTCGATGGCATGTTTATTTTAACATCAAAATGATGTGAACGTAAGATGTTCTCCGGGGGTACTTAAATATATACATTTACCTTTACGAGACGACGTAAAATAAAATCGCGGCCGCAAAACGTGCGGCAATAACGCGTTAGCATAAAGAAATGGAGACTCAGTTTAGGTGTTTTATTCGTTGCTATTCTTACATTTTATATACATTTCACAAGGTCTATGACATTGAAAAATACTAATAAATAATACACAATACACCACTCAGCCTCACCCCAGCCTCATAAAATATAAGAGAACATTGAATAGTAATTTAGAATAACCTCTAATTTTACTGTATTTTTGATAATAAAGACTTTAAAATAAAAATACACCCCTAATACACGCCTTACACTCCGTCTTAGAATGATATATTTGTTCTTCCCAGCTGCAGAACAAACAATTTGCTCCCTTGACTATTAGCCCTACGTACGGTCGACCGCACGTCAGTGGAAACAAAACCAGTATAAACTGGCCTCTCATAGCATTGTAACTCCCTAATAGGCTAGGCCAGCTCAAGGTCAAAGTGTTTTCGACGCTGCTTTCAAACGGTTTATCTGATCAGTTGGATATCTATAGCGATCTTAAAGTCCTCCATCTACTCTCTCGATGACCGTCATCAGATCACGCCCCCATCAATCCTTCACGGAAATCAATGGCTTCAAAGTGACCTCGATTGTATGAAAATCTTGCCTTGTTTCTAATTATCCGACCACCTATGTAGTTAGATTGTATTGTTATATGTTAAATTGAATTGAAACATGTGTGAAGGGTTAGTCGTCCGAATATTCGGTCAATCATTAACACATTATTCAATTATATCGTCTTTCTGTTTCAGGTATTTATGAGTCTTCATAAAGTTCAGAAATACGCAAAGATTGGTAAGTGAAATAAAACTACGGTCGAGAAAGGGAAAAAGCAGTGTGTTAATTCAGGGGAATTACACAGATAATTTGAAAAATACTTACAATAATCATAGTAAGTAAGTATATACCTATACATAATTATAATGAATATTACAGATATAGAGAACTAGTCGATTTAAAAACTTGCATGACAGGTTCGAAGTAAACAGGCTTTATTCAACGCTAGAGTCGAAATTTTTGAAAATAATCACAGCTATGTTTACACAAATATTTGTAAAATATGGCGACTTAATCTAAAAAGCTTTTTAAGCTACATTATGCACCTAAAAGCGGTGCAATAAGAGCCACGAACAAGTGTGTTGAAAAATAATTAATTTACTATTAAGTACTAAGTATTATAATCTGCCAACACAAATTGTTTTATTAGGACCACAGTTTACATCGTTATATTCTCGTTCGCACCTTGGCAGCAACGTTAAATAATAAAAAAACCTCTGTGGTTGCCATGTTTCGGAGTAAAACGATCGATCCATATTTAAATTACACTACTATTACTGATATAAGTTTTCAAATTTATTTGCTGGCTAAACACGACAGATATGGATTTTCATACAAGATTGCCTGCCGCTGCTCGCATAGTATTCGACTAGTACCCACAGCATTTTCGATTTGTCTAAGACAAATCGAAAATGCTGTCAAAATAAGTAGAAGGTTGTCAAAATAATGCTCACATTTCTAAGCATGGTTGAGAAAATTAATTTATTTGTGATTACTAACTACCGTTGATTTGCCATAAGAAATTGTTTTATCAGGACCACAGTTTACATATCGTTATAGTCTCGATCGCAACACCAGCCACGATTCATTGTGCACCCACGCGCTTGCGCAACCCCCCGGCTGTGCGCAGACGCCTCCCGTTTGCGAAACTATTACAATTGAATGACGACTCCGTTGCGTTAATTCAACTACTTGTACTTACGTCACGTTGTAATCTCAAGTGATTTTATAATTCTTGCAATACGCATTAACATTTAAAAAGTATTCGTAACATTGGCATTGCTACAGATTTAAGGATTTGGACATGATTTGGACGGTTAGCGAATTACATTTTTTGTGTATGAAAAACATTACTTTTTTCTTAAATACAAATGATGTAAATTACTTACATGCAAAAATTAAGCACAATTTTGAATATAATTAAAATTTGTTTATATTTATAGCTACTACATCAGTGTTTTTATGACTGTATTCTGAAAAAAAAAATTGGTGCAAAATAAAACTAATAATAAATCAAAGAAAATAAAATTATACAAAAGGTTGAGCCAAAGAAATTTCTTTCAACTAACCTACTAGAAACTAGGTGAAAAACAAAAATACAAAACACTTTGGCCCTCTTTCTTGTGCAGCAAGTCCCATTTTCATTATTTGCTTTCAAAGATAGGGATCTCCATAGCAAATAATGAAAACGGGACTCCTTTTTATGGCCTCCGTGTAAACAAAACATTGTGAAATCAGTTATATGGAAAACCTTTTAGTTTCCAATATATGGGTCGGATATAGGGTTGACACTAATAATGATTTCAATTGGGTTAAATAAAACGGGACATTTCTAGTCCCGCTACGCCAGTCAAATTGACGCTTTATTTTGTTAACGCTGACATTTTTTTGCCCACATCTGAACTGGCGTAAGGATAATTCTAGATTATATTTCCCGTTCCGGTTACACGTTAAAAAAAAAACTAAAGTGTATCAATTCATAGTTACATAGGTGGACGGATAATTAGAAACAAGGCAAGATTTTCATACAATCGAGGTCACTTTGAAGCCATGGTTCTCTGTGAAGGATTGATCGGGGCATGATCTGATGGCGGTCATCGAGAGAGTACATGGAGGAGTTTTAGATCGCTGTAGATATCCAACTGATCAGATGAGCCGTTTGGAAGCAGTATCGCCATGAAGAAAAAAACCCGCAAAATTACATCAAAATGTATCTTAAAGTTAAAACCAAACGGTTCATCTGATCAGTTCGATACCTACAGCGATCTAAGAGTCCTTCATGTACTCTTTCGATGACCGTCATCAGATCATGCCCCGATCAATCCTTCACGGAAACCCATGACTTCAAAGTGACCTCGATTGTATGAAAATCTTGGCCTGTTTCTAATTATCCGTCTACCTATGTATACCTAGTCAAAAAATCTATATAAAGAAAGATTCTGAAGTCATAGACTAGACGGGAACTAGAACTTCTTCTATGAAATCAATCATGTCTATAGAGCGTGGCCCGAGTAATGGATCACCTTTTAACTGGCGATGGGTCTACTTTAATGACCTATCAGAATATTATGAGAAAATTATTTTAGTGATAACCTCACCGTTTTCGAGATAACATCTCGAAATTGTCGTATGACAATATCTGATGATTTTCAGGTGGCGGAAATCAGTGGTGATGGATTTTAGAAGGTACTGAAGCAAATCTCAGACATTTTGATAATATTTAGTAGGTTTCTGTATCTATCTACTTACACTAATTAATAAATGAATGAGATAGTAAATAATACGTCTATATTATCTTTAAAAAATATTGTGCTTATTTCTGGACGTTACCCCGTATGAGCCGCGCGTCGCCGCGTCCCGAATGAAATGTCCCGCGAGTGTCAACCCTGGACGCGGATAAGCTTATGTAAATATAGCATTGTTATCGATAATGATAAGCCGCAAATAGGTGCGTGTTATCTTCAGTTCTGTATTGATTTTGTATATGTAACAAACCTTATTTGTAATGCTTTTCCGTTTAGCGCTTGTATGAATATGGTACCTTTTGACCGACGGGTATGACATAACTATCTTTTGTCTGTCTATCTATAATGCTATAATAACTCAAAAAGCTCATATAACAATAATACCTACAATCAAATTGGCTGTTGAAATCGTATGGCCACACAGGTGGTCAGCCTTCAATAGAAATATAATAAAAAATAATGTGTATTCTGGTCATACAAAGCCATATTGTAAGTAATGTATGGGTCGTTCCCCTCCAGATGTTATCGGAGTCACGACATTGTTATCGCCATTGTCTGAACTGTCAGACAAGTTCATTCAAGTTCAAGGTCAGCTTGGAGCTCTGTAGCCGAGCTCTTTACTGGCTGATGATCTCATATTCGCATAATAACGACTTTTAGGCGGGATTCATGGAATAGTTTGCTATTGGATAGCTTTTATGAACCACATAATTCAATTTCTATTTTGACCCCTCTGCCCCTCCCCCCCTCCTTTTTCTCCATATTTTTAATCTATGTTGATAGATTAAAAATATGGAACACATCTCAAACTGGTTGGTTTAGAAACTTGACATAAGCAAAGATACCTAATGAAGTTTCAACTTTTTTACACTTTAGTTACAGTACCTAGTCTCAGTTCATTATGACTTATAATTAAATCAATAGATCCTTAAATAAATGAAAACAATAATGCTTTTATGAGCTCATAAACCTCCAAGTGCAGAAAGTTCGGTTAATTCTCAACAACAACGGACTCCGATTGAAACCTATAACATTGCCATTCACAATTTCTGAACGGACCATTGAATTCCGAACGTACATTTTCAACGCAGAATCCGAACAAAACCCAATGCGATATCTTTGGAACGCACCCGCCCGAATGGACCGCTCATTCAAAAATGGAATCGAATGGAAATCGGTTTTAAAAATGTCGGTGCTCGGTTAATTTTTAAATCCTTCCCCAGTTTCGAGTGAAATCAGCCGTTGTCAGCCGATTGCCAGACATTATTGAAATGTTTTTCGTCTTTTAATAATTATTAGGTTAGCACAGTACCTATCGCGATCCTGACACACCTCTTTCGCTTCGCTCAGTCTCATCATTCTCTTCACACACGCTCATATGCTCGATGCTTCACGCGTCCATCTGTAAGCGTCCGCTCTATCTGATCCTGGTATGCCAGTCTAGGTCGGCCCTGGCTCGTGCTGCCAGACTAATTAACAATACTTTGGATACCTATTCACAATTGCAATCCGTGGTAGTAGCCACGCCAGCATAACTCCCACAAAAATTCATGGTACGAGTAAGACAGATCATACAAGCGCTGACTATTCTGTACAGTGCTTGAAAAGAACAAACTAAACGCAAACACTATAATCAGCGGGCGTGGTGCCAACTAGCCGAGTGAGCGATCAAAGCGCTGATTACTGCCGGCCGGGCGCTCCACAAAGTCAGCTTTGAGGCCTGTTTCACGTGCGAATTCAGTTAGACTTGTTACTAATGCGAGCGAGTACGGTAATTAGTACTGTTCTAACAAAGTACTTAGGCATTTTGGCAGGATTTCGTTAGAGATCAGACTTGCTGTGTGGTGTCGGCGACGAATAGCACCACCCCCTTCCTTCCAGTGGGTGTCGTACAAGGCGACTAATGGAGTTCAGACCAGAGGATGGGTCCTTCTGTGTATTATATCATGTACTGCGATCGCGAACCCGTGCTTACGGCAATATCCCCCCCATGGAAAGTACGGAGATCCCTGGGGGAGGCCTTTGTCCAGCAGTGGATGTCTACGGACCGATATGATCACGATACAAGCACGATAATCAATGAGTTGTTTCGGAACTCAAGTACGGTTTGCTGTATTACCTCAGGCTTTTCGGTGAAGGAAAACATCGTGAGGAAGCATCGAGATTAAGCGAAAGATTATTTCGTATGTTAAGACGGATGTGAAGTCCACCAAAAACGAATTGGGGCACTGTTGCACAGCGGCTTGGTTTATCAGACTGACGGCCAGGTAGCACAAAACCAACACAACGCACCAGCACCCCCCGGGTGTTGCAGGTGTCTGTGGGCGGCGGTGACCTCTTAACATCAGGAGGCCCGCCTGCTTGTTGCCCCCGTAGCAATAAATAAAAAACTCCCACTTTCGTTTAGTCAGACAGGGACCGCCACCCCTGTCTAAGAATAAGAATAGAAAATGCATGGCATGTTTAGGAAATATGATCATTTCTTCTTATTTTCGCTCGTCAGTATATCAGCACTTCAATCGTGAATATATTTTAAAACAAATGAGCACCTCGAAAACAATTTTTTTTTAAATGTTTAAAAATTTAATATAGTTTCCACGCCAGCCTTTTCATACTAAGTACCTGTAGGCGAACAATCACATTGTCTGTCGCCTTCAATAGCTAAGTTCAACGACATGTCGGCTCCCCTTTATTGCAGTAATTACCATTCGTTCAGTTCACTCCGTTCATAGTTCATTCGTTCGTTCGACGGCGAATAAAGAGCTTTTATTACCGGGTTAAGTAATATTAATAAATTGATTTAATTGATAGAATGAACGGTTATCGAAGCGTTGCTTTGTTATATTCAGTTACCAATAATTTATTATTTGACGATAATTTAATAGTTCGTGGATTATATACGTAATGGGGTGGCCGGTCTCTAATTGAGAACTTGATAACTGCTGGTGAATCTATTCATCAGAATTTATCTATGTACATAAAAATGGGTTATTCCCAACGGATCATATGATCCGTTCGGGGTTGCATCTGATCACACAAAAAGTTGATCTTTGATTTCCCTTGGTCACGCCATAACTTGAGAACGACTTTACCGATTTCATTCTTCTTTCTAATACGTTCGGATGAAAAAATAAGAAAATTGCATAGAAAATACTTTTTAACGCGGCCGTAGTCGCGGGGCGTCAGCTAGTCAGTGCTAGTGAAAGCCTTATGAATTTTTTTTCGAGATATTGTCATTTTTTGTCTTTTCAATATAATTATAAACTATAAATACATAATTTGTCAATTTTGACAAAAAACACTGAGCGGATTCGAATGGAGTTTTAATTGATGGCTTGGTTCTCCAGCAAGGTTTTATTAGACTGCGGGGGAAACTTATTCGATTAATTAATGCATTGCATTCGCACAGCAGGCGTTTCATCGTGACGCTGTCCTCTCCACAGGCTCTACAGATGACGAAATACAACTTAAGTTACACAATATTCTCATTTACAGCGTGGGCTGTACAAATTTCCTCCGTGTGCGGCGAAAGAAGCAATATAATAAAAAAAGTTGCATAAAAGAAAATTGTGTTTCGTCGGAATTCTTTGGAACAAAAGACGTTCTTCATAATACGGCGATTACGATGCTACTAGGGGGGATGATTCTGAAGATTTTCTTTTAGCACAGCCTTATGAAATAATATTATATTTGAGTAAAATATGGAGTGTTAGAATAATAGCTTGAACAGAAATGATAATATTGTTTTGAATATCATTTCAAATTGTGTTGCAATGCACTCTACTACTTCGCGTATGCCGTCACAGCAATATAGTACTGAAGTCGACGGAACATCCTTACTTAAAATAATATGAGACTTCTTAAGACCACTTTTAAAAAGATGAATTCAACTGGTCTTATAACATGTTCGAACGCTTTATGTCGTCTTTATGCGTTTCCCTAAAGTACTAATAGAAAAAATGTTTTGTGGTCAAAAGTGCAGCTAAAACTATTTTTCGGTACTACTTATGTTACGGTACTTATTAATTCCTATTCCTATTACACGTAAAACTAGTCTGTTAGTGTTGGTTTTGTAAATTAAAATTAAAAATAGTTCTGATAAAAGCATAAGTGACACTTAGGTGAAAGAGACTGAAATAAAAAATTCTGACATCGATTCGTAAACCAACTCGGAAACGCAAAAAAATCACTTGAAATTATCCGAGTTAACAGTCCGTGAAATCTGGCCATCTATCTTGCAACTGCCTCCATTTTGGAGAAAGGAATGGAGGATGTATATTAGTATAAACGAGAAGCCATATACAAGCGGTCTTGGGCTTATGTGTAGTAGATTTACCATGTTGATGAATAGAGCAATTCATACATTTGAGGACTAGTGAATCTAATCTTTTATTTTATGACGTCGTATGGATGAACGCCCATGTGATATCCTAAACGAAAATTACTATACCTCCACAATGTTCTGCAAAGTACCACTTCCTATCGGGTTTTGTGCACAACATACTTGTAACCCTATAATTATAAAGTAAACGTAACAGACGAACAAAATATCTTCGTTATGAGGTTGACCGTTTTGACAGATTCCTAAAAATGGTTATTTATGTAAGGAAATCTGTTTTAAAACCAAGAACAGGCTTAACTTGCTCTGTCCCTCTCGTTTTCTACGGAATCCCTCGCCCTTTCCCTTTTCGTTGGGACTGGTTATAGCTGTCATGTTGTCATGCGCTTGCGCTTGTTTGATGTAATCAAGAGGAATTGTTTGTGAGTTTGTTCGAGCTAGTTTTTGAAGTGGTCTAGTAAAATAGCGCCCTTTTTTGTTGTCAGCTTATTCCGCTGGCTTCAGTACTATAAATCATTTTACTTTTTCGGATATTAAACTAACCTAGACTGCCATTACTAAACGAAAAGCCCACAGTACAGAGAGGACAGAAACAGTTACCATACTCTTTTCCCTTATACTGTGTCCGAGTCATTGTGTGCAATGTCCCATGGAATGTCGTCGAAAGAATGCGTCCTGTCTCGTCCGACGGGTACACTGCGAGAGTAAACTCGTCTGGATGTTTTGCAACATAATCATAAGTTATATAAACTACTAGCTTTTTCCCGCGACTTCGCCCGCGTAGAACTATTTTTCCCGTGTACATTGTGAAACAGCGCCCTCTATGTAGGCGTTTTGTTACTTAGGGGGTATTAGCGGACGCCCCGCGACTTTGTCCGCGTTAAAAAGTAACCTATATATGATTCTAGAATATGAGCTATCACTGTACCAAATTTCATCAAAATCTGTTTGGTAGTTTTTGCGTGAAAGAGTAACAAACATCCATTCTCACATCTTCACATCCTCACATCCTTACAAACTTTCGCCTTTATAATATTAGTAGGATAGGATAGGATATACCTAACGAAGAATATAGCTAAACGTTTGTCTATCTAGCATTTACTATTGCTGAGATTCAGGTGTTGTTTTCCTGGTGGTAGTCATCCTACCCTCGATATTCCGAGTGTGAACATCTCGAAGACTTAAACATTTGAGTATAATGTAGTTTTTACTATTGTTGAGATCCAGGTGGTATAGTTCTGGTTACTTCGGACCCTCAATATTCCGAGTCTGAACGTCTCATAGACATAAACATTTGAGTATAAACTAGTTTTTACTATTGCTGAGATCCAGGTGGGATAGTTCTGGTTACTTCGGACCCTCAATATTCCGAGTGTGAGCGTCTCATAGACTTAAACATTTGAGTATAAACTAGTTTTTACTATTGCTGAAATCCAGGTGGGATAGTTCTGGTTACTTCGGACCCTCAATATTCCGAGTGTGAGCTCCTCATAGACTTCTTCTTGGAAACCAAAGATGCAGAAGGCAAAGGACTCAGTATGGTGGCGTTCATTGACCTTCGTCCAGCAGTGGAAGTCGAAAGGCTGATATGTAGATGCTGACACAGACTGAGGAGAAAATTCTTAGTAATGGCATTAACAGAAGTAGCAGGAATAGCAGGAGGAAAGTAAAGAGTGCGCAAAAATGGATTAGTTGTTTGTAAGGAAATCTAGGTACCATAAATAAATAAAAACCGGACAAGTGCGAGTAGGACTCGCGCCCTGAGGGTTCCGTACAAACTTAATTAATGAAAAAATATATG
Source organism: Metalampra italica (assembly GCA_949699065.1). Lineage (NCBI taxonomy): Eukaryota > Metazoa > Arthropoda > Insecta > Lepidoptera > Oecophoridae > Metalampra > Metalampra italica. Next base: position 6,900,361 of record OX452989.1, read on the forward strand.
TGATGTAACTACAAATTTACGGTTTTCGGATTTTTTCCTTTACTTGTGCTATAAGACAATGCTTCTTGCCAAGATATCAAAAATGCGGCAAAAACGGCCATATCTTTTGACTGCGATGACTTAGAAGTCAGATTTTTTCACGGCTCCAAGGGTACACCTAGCACACCTAGGTTTAAGTTTAAAGAACTTTACTTCTCATAAGAAATTTACATTTCACTTAAAATGAAATATACATAGAAAATATATATGAATTATTGCATTACACACCTGAGTGAGTATATCAAATACTAATTACTAGTATATTAATTTCAACTTGATATCTCCACGCGTTCCTGAGAAAAATGGTCTTGACAGACGGACAGACAGACAGAAGGACAACTGAGTAATCCTTTAAGGGTTCCTTTTTTCTTCTTTTGAGGCACGGAATCCTAAAAAAGACAATAAATCAGACCCTCAGTGAAAAACCTCATTCCGGCTAACGTTCGCCGGTAACGCAACATGAAATATGCCAACTGTTTTTATTTCCGTATGATTTATTTTGGTGTATGGAATTAAATTATAATAAGGGTAGGAGTACACGAGAACTGAATTCTTTTGATTCTCTTCTATCCTGGTTCGAAATGCAGATGGAACTGGACCCGTAGTCGCAGCAACATGTAGTCTGGGCCTAAGTTTTCGGGTTCCATGACTACTTTTCCGGTTATTCGTATTTGTGATAAGGCTCTTTCAATGCTTACCCAGCCTGGTATCACTGCAACCAATGCTGATCCATTGTGATCGCCACCTTACTTAGTTCAGTGCTAAGCTTTGCGTCAGTTAGGAACTTCAGTACGCTTTTGGCACTGATTTGTTTTACTTTATCAGGTTGAAATGAGTAGTCGCTCAGATGGGTGTTTCTTTTGTGCATCAGTGAGATTAGCTCCAGAGAGTTGTTAGTATACATAGAGCGCGCGTTAGCAAGTTTGAACTGTAAGCACGGGTTTGAACAGTCTGGAAATTTTCGGAGCGACGCTACTAGTCACAAAACGTCAAGAGCGCTGATTGTTGCTCGCGCCGGTATTTATTAAGATTTGGAGTAATCATGGTAAAATGTGCAGTGCCAAGCTGTAAACACGATTCACGGAAACAAACGATCTAGAAAAAAATCGATATTGAAGCGTCCATTTCCAGTTCCTGGCAGTCTACATTGTCGGTTCCTGCACCCTGTTTATCTTATCTCATCTCATCTTATCTTATCTTAAAATCATCTGTAAAACTCATAACTGTCCAACAGTTATTTGACGTCATTAGGGCACAAAGCGTAAAGTTATCAGTCATACATAATCACCTTATATAAACCGTGTGTTTTGTAAAATTATGTGAATGCCTGACCTTAGGCAATCCGTCTTATCTACTAGTCATTAAGGTGTTGTAAAGGTGATTTCACACTCGAAATCTTGGCATACATACCAGGCTTTCAGTTTAGGGTGTAACTTTAATAAATTTGAATATAAAGTTATATAAATTTTATTATTTCTTAATTTTCTGCATTTTTCCTTGGTTGATTGACCTTTCATGGTTTTATTGGCATTCAGCCTTTTAAAACTATAATCTTGAATTCAAGATACGTTGTTATGATTGTCATAACTACTTCTTATTTAAACGACCACACTTGTGTTGGTTTATTTTGGCCAAGGGCGGAGCCCTAACAAAGTTTTAAGTTTCTATTTTGTTATTTTGAATATACAAGCATAACCCTGGTTCGATGGTGCCGACATGAGTAGACCAGATGTGGTGACAGCCTTGAG